>CM036923.1:2742585-4113878 GCA_020800305.1 Porphyrio hochstetteri | reverse complement strand
GGTCCTGGGGATTGTTTTGGGGGACATGGGGGCACCTTGGGCTCTGTGTGCTGGGGGGGGGGTCCTGGGGATATGGGGCACCTTGGGCTCTATGTGCTGGGGGGGGGGTCCTGGTTTTGGGGGATATGGGGCACCTTGGGCTCTTGTGTGCTGGGGGGGTCCTGGGGATTGTTTTGGGGGATATGGGGCACCTTGGGCTCTGTGTGCTGGGGGGGGTCCTGGGGATATGGGGCACCTTGGGCTCTGTGTGCTGGGGGGGGGTCCTGGGGATATGGGGCACCTTGGGCTCTATGTGCTGGGGGGGGGGGGGTCCTGGGGCTTGTTTTGGGGGATATGGGGCACCTTGGGTTCTGTGTGCTGGGGGGGGGTCCTGTGTCCTGGGATTGTTTTGGGGGATATGGGGCACCTTGGGCTCTGTGTGCTGGGGGGGGTCCTGGGGCTTGTTTTGGGGGATATGGGGCACCTTGGGCTCTGTGTGCTGGGGGGTCCTGGAGATTGTTTTGGGGGATAGGGGGCACCCTGGGAATAGTTTCAGAGGGGGAAGCTGGGCTGGAGCATCCCCAGGGAGTGGTGATGGAGTTGGGGTGGTATTTTGGGGTTGAGCGGGTGTTTGGGGGGTGCTGAGAGTGGGGAGGGGGGTGATGAGTGATGTCAGGCTCAGCCTCAGGGTGGCAGAGTGGATTGGTCATCAGCCTAAGGGGATGTGGGACCCCCACCCAGTCTAGCGCAGCCGCTGAGCATGCTGCCTGGGTGCTGGAAAGGAGTGAGTCCCCTCCCTGAGCTGGGTGCTGGGGTACTGCTGGGTGCTGTGCTCAATTCTGGGAGGGGGAAAGAGAGAGAGAAACCCACTAATTAATTAATTGCAGTGTTGCTACCCCTGCGGCTCTGCTCTGCTCCCCCCGGCACCCCCCCCGGTCCCCTCCTGCCCCCCTCCCCTGTACCCTCTGCCCCAGGGAAGTCACCCACCGGCTCCATCCTCTCCCCGGGCCCCACGCTCTTCCTCCCCTCCCCTTCAAAGCGAACCGGGACAACGCACCGGGATCCGATCCGTTCCCGGGACACCCCCCCCGCGGTGTGGGAGACCCCGGGAGACTGGCTGAGCCCGTGGGCGCGACCCCCGAAGGGCGACGGCGGCTCATCCGGTACCGGGGACGGGGATGCTCGGGCCGGGAGTCACCGTGCCCGGTACCGGGTGACTTTCGGGGGGTGCTGGGGCGGCCCAAACCTGGGCGAAGGGCACCGGCTGCGGGTTTGGGGATGCTGTGGGGCCGGGGGTGCACCCTCCGGGGGTGTCAGGGGATGGGGTGCAGCCCTGGCTGGGTTGCAGCTCGGTGCTGGGAGGGGGTCAGACCCGGGAGGGTGTCGGGGTGCACCCCCCCACCTTTCCCGGCAGCCTCTGCCCCCTCCAGCCCCGCCGTGACCCGGCCCGGGGGTTGGGGGGGTGGGATGGTGGGGGGGGGTCCCTGCAGGACGAGGCCCCCGGGGCCGCACAGCACTGCGCTCACCAACTGGCCGGCACCCTGCCCAGCTGTCCGCCCGTCTGTCTGTCCATCCGTCCAGCCCGTCTGTGCGCCCACCCCTCCCCGCACCTGTCCGTCTGTCCAGCAGCTCCCCCCACCCACCCCGTGTCCCCCCACCCCGACCCGGCCGCCCTGTCCTCCATCCCCCCCCCTCAGCTGTCCGTCCGTCCGTCCATCCCGCCGTGTCCGTCCCCCGCTCGCCCTGGCCCGGGGCGGCCGCCAGGGGGCAGCCCCGCCCCGCAGCTCCGCCGCATGACACGAGTTTGCGTGGCCTCAGCTCCGCCGGGGCCGGGGTGGGGGCAGCGCCCGGACCCCCCCCGGTACCCCCCCCCGTTACACCCCTCCCGGTGCACCCCCGCTACACCCTCCCGTTACACGCCCACGTTATTCCCCGTCACCCCCCCTCCCAGTTACCCCCGGTTACTCCCGTTATCCACTGTTATACCTCCGTTACCCACGTTTCCCCCCCGGTTACCCCCCGTGACACCCCCGGTAACACCCCCCGTGTCCCCCCGCAGGGAAAGGGTTAACGGCAGCCGGGTGCTGAGAACAAAAGGGCTCCCCGCCAGCCAATGGGCTCCGGGCTCTCCATGCCCGCACCCTCTGGTTGGCTGCGGCGCTGCCAATGGCGTGCGAGCTCTGCCTGTCCGTCTGTCCCCACGTGGGCGGGAGCGCTCTGGCCCCGCCCCCCCGGAGCTGCGGCACCTTCAGCCCGCGTCGGCCTGAGGGTCCCGCTGGGTGACCCCGGCACGGCACCCCCGGCACGGAGCCCGCCTGCAGCCACCCCTCCTGCATCCCGCCTGCATCCTTCCTGCATCCCGCCTGCATCCCGCCTGCATCCCTCCTGCATCCCTGCCTGCATCCCTCCTGCATCCCCTGCCTGCATCCCTGCCTGCATCCCTCCTGCATCCCTCCTGCATCCCTCCTGCATCCCTGCCTGCAATCCCTCCTGCATCCCTCCTGCAATCCCTCCTGCATCCCTGCCTGCATCCCTCCTGCATCCCTGTCTGCATCCCGCCTGCATCCCTCCTGCATCCCTGCCTGCATCCCTCCTGCATCCCTGTCTGCATCCCTCCTGCATCCCTCCTGCATCCCCGCCTGCATCCCTGCCTGCATCCCTCCTTGCATCCCTGCCTGCATCCCGCCTGCATCCCTCCTGCATCCCTGCCTGCATCCCTCCTGCATCCCGCCTGCATCCCTCCTGCATCCCTCCTGCATCCCTGCCTGCATCCCTCCTGCATCCCGCCTGCATCCCTCCTGCATCCCTCCTGCATCCCTGCCTGCATCCTGCCTGCATCCCGCCTGCATCCCTGCCTGCATCCCTCCTGCATCCCTGCCTGCATCCCACCTGCATCCTTCCTGCATCCCTGCCTGCATCCCTTTCCTGCCATCCCTCCTGCATCCCTGCCTGCATCCCTCCTGCATCCCTGCCTGCATCCCACCTGCATCCTTCCTGCATCCCTGCCTGCATCCTTCCTGCATCCTCCTGCATCCGACCTGCATCCCGCCTGCATCCCTCCTGCATCCTTCCTGCATCTCTGCCTGCATCCCTCCTGTATCCCTGCCTGCATCCCTGCCTGCATCCCACTGGCATCATCCTTCCATCCACCTGCACGCTCCCTTCCTTCTCCTGCAGCTCCTTCTGTACCCACACCTCCCCCCGCCCCCCCCCGCCCTTCCACACCCCCGACCCCCACGTCTGTCCTGCCCACAACCCCTGTACCCCCATCCCCTCTACAGCCTGACCCCATCCCTGCAGCTCTGGTGCCTTCCACCCCTGCCTGCATCCTCCTGCCTGCATCCCCCCCTGCCTGCATCCCCCCCTGCCTGCATCCCCCCTGCCTGCATCCCCCCCTGCCTGCATCCCCCCTGCCTGCATCCCCCCCCTGCCTGCATCCCCTCTGCCTGCATCCCTCTGCCTGCATCCTCCTGCCTGCATCCCCCTGCCTGAATCCCCCCCGCCTGCATCCCCCCTGCCTGCATCCCCCTGCCTGCATCCCCCCTGCCTGCATCCCCCTGCCTGCATCCCCCCTGCCCCCCAAGGTGCTGCCCACACCGCCTGGACCGGGTGCTACCAGCCCAGGTGCCCAGGGCTCCCACCCTGCTGCCTGGTGCCCCCAGCACCCTGCCCGTCCTCCTGCACCGAGCTGGGAGGTCTCTGCAGGGGGTGTGGGCTGTAAACTCGGGAGGCTGTTACTGGGGGGGGGGGGGGGTGTGTATGGGGGGTGTGTCCCCATAACTAGGGTGTCCATAACTGGGGGGGTGTCTGTTACTGGGGGGGTGGGAGGATGTCTGTCTATAACTTGGGGGGTGTCTGTAGCTGGGGGGTGCTGTGTGCCTGTTACTGGGGGATATCCGTAACTGGAAGGAGTGTCTCTAACTGGGGGTGGGGTGTCTGTTACTGGGAGGGGGGAGATGTTTGTTACTGGGGGGGAATTCTGTAACTGGGGGGGGTGTCTGTTACTGGGGGGGGTCCTGTCTGTAACTGGGGGGGGTGTCTGTTACTGGGGGGGGTCCTGTCTGTAACTGGGGGGGGGTGTCTGTTACTCGGGGGGGTGGGGTGTCTGTTACTGGGAGGGGGGAGATGTTTGTTACTGGGGGGGAATTCTGTCACTGGGACAGTGTCTGTTACTGGGGGGTTCTGTCTGTAACTGGGAGGGGGAATTCTGTAACTGGGGCCGTGTCTGTTACTGGGGGGGTGTCTGTTACTGGGGGGGTGTGTCTGTAACTGGGGGGGTGTGTCTGTAACTGGGGGGGGTGTCTGTTACTGGGGGGGGGATGTCTGTAACTGGGGGGGGTGTCTGTTACTGGGGGGGGATGTCTGTTACTGGCGGGGTGTCTATAACTGGGGGGGGTGTCTGTAACTGGGGGGGGTGTCTATGACTGGGGGGATGTCTGTTACTGGGGGGTGTCTTGTTACTGGGGGGGTGTCTGTAACTGAGGGGGGTGTCTGTTACTGGGGGGGGTGTCTGTAACTGGGGGGGTGTCTGTTACTGTGGGGGGGGTGTCTATAACTGGGGGGGTGTCTGTAACTGGGGGGGTGTCTGTTACTGGGGGGGGTGTCTATAACTGGGGGGGTTGTCTGTTACTGGGGGGGGTTGTGTATGTAACTGAGGGGGGGTGTCTGTAATGGGGGGTGTTTGTTACTGGGGGGGTGTCTGTTACTGGGGGGGGTGTCTGTAACTGGGGGGGGTGGGGGGATATCTATAACTTGGCGGGGGGGGGGTGGTCTGTTACTGGGGATTGGGGGTGGGGGCTGTCTATAACTTGGGGGGGGGTGTGTCTGTAGCTGGGGGGCAGTGTGTGTCTGTTACAGGGGGATATCCATAACTGGATGGAGTGTCTAACTTGGGGGGGGGGGATGCAGGGCCAGTCTGAGCTTGGCCCACACCATGAGGCAGCGAGCAGACCCACCAACCGGTTCATATATTTTATTCTGCATAAGCCAAGTTATCAATAAAAAAAGTTCCATACTAAAAGGCCTTTACATAGAGTTTGCTGTTCATAAAACCTTTGTGTTTTTAATCCTTTTTTTTTTGGTGGTTTTTCCTTTTTCCTTTTTTTTTTCCTTTGTTTTTTTTCCTGTTGTTTTTTTTTTTTCTGGGATTTTGTTTTTTTTTTTTTCGGGGGGGGGGGGGGGGGGGGGGGGGGGAGGGGGGGGTTTTGTTTTTTTTTGTTTGTTTATTTTTTTTGCCTCAGTTCTGTGGTTGGGGTTTTTTTTTTTTTCTTCTTTAAGTGTTTTACACTGGAAAAGCCCCCCCCTCCCCCCCCCCCCCCCCAGCCTGTACACATTTACAGCAGCGGGCAGAGCTCGGCGGGACGGGCCAGCTGTCCGCCAGCACCGTGCCCACCCCCCTATTGCACTGGGGCTGGGTGGTGGGTGGTGGGTGGCAATGAGAGAGGGGGGACACACACACACACACACACACACACACCGACACACACACACACCACCCTCCCCCCCCACCCCATCCCCCCATCCTCCACTCCCCTCCCTCAAAGTTTGGGGGAGGAAAGATGTGGGGAGGGGTGGGGGGTGTGGGGGGGGGGGAGAAGAGGGGAGGGTGGTCCCTTCACCACCTGCCTCCATACCCAAGCTGCGCCGGGGTGCCGAGCCCCCCACCCCTATCGCCACGTCCCCCCCTCCCTATATACAGAGCTCCCCCGCTGTCCTCATCCCAGCCAGGCTGGGGGAAACAGTGCACTGAAATGGAAACGCGCCCCCCCCCCCCTCCCCCCACCCCACCCCACCCCCTGTTCCCCTCCCCTCTTCCCCTTCCCACCACCCATATTATTATTATTATTATTTTTTAATTCTTTTTTTTTTTTTTGTCGTTTTCTTTCTTTTTTTTTTTTTTTTTTAAGGGGTTTTTTTTTTGGGGGTTTTTTTGGGGTTTGTTTTTGTTTTGTTTTGTTTTGTTTTGTTTTGTTTTAGTTTTGTTGGGTTCCTCTGTTTTCCCATAAAACTTCCCGGAAGAAATACAATATTTACAGGCAAAATAAATAGAACAACACACCTGATTTCTGCTTTACCTGCTGGCAAACAGTCAGAGGTACTAGGGAAAGTATGGCTTGTAGGGGAGCTCCCCCCCCTCCCCTCCCCTGCGCCCCTGCATAACCCTCCCACCCACCCACCCCCACCCTCCTCCCCGGCCTCTCCTCCCCTCATCCCCCCACCCCTTCCCCACTTTCCATCCCTGGCTTTGCATAACCACTGGAAGGAGCCCCGCAATTGGGGAGGGGTGTGCAGGGGGTGCACCCCAGGGCCTGGTACCGGGGTTGAGGGGGGGTCAGCAGAGGATGGGTACCCCATCGGCGGTCACCAGCCGGCCCGTGGTGGGGTCGTAGGTGCCCGCCAGGTAGTAAAGGTCCTGGCGGTCCTGGTATTTCTTGCTGCGGGTCATCTGCTCGTAGTGCTCCCAGGCCCACGACCTGGCACTTGTGGGAGGATGGTCTGCACATCGTTCTCATCCTCGTGGCACGACTGGTACAGGGCGTTCTGGAGGAGGGGGGTACAGCACAGCATCACCGCTGGTCTAATCCAGCCCCAGGTCACATCCCCTATTATCCCCATTCCCAACCCTCCCCTCCCTCCTCCTCCTTCACCTTGCCGTCGCTCTGCCTCTTGCCCAGCTTGGTCTCCTCAGGGTGGTAGAACCATTTGACCTGACCACCATGTTGCTGCCCCAGGACTCCCACATGCTCTCGATGCGGCCGATGTAGGGCAGGTTGGGGCCGCCCCGGCCGAGAGGAAGACGGCGCCAGTCGCCGATGCGCAGCGTCTCCTTGCCCCGCACGATGGCCTTGTAGAACAGCTTCCGTGCCTTGCCCTTCATGCCACGGCGCTGGTGGGGAATGGGGAATGGGGAATGGGGAATGGGGTGGGGGGTCAAGGGTGGCACAGGTAACCCCCCCCTGCCAGAGCCCAGGAAAGCAGCGCTGAGCCAAAGCGGGGGTGCTCCCCGCAGCACCCATCCGGCCCACCCGTGGCACCTGGAGAGGTGAAGCTGTGCCCACAGCCTGTGTTGCTGTGGCTGGTGGATGCTGGCACCCTGTCCTGCAAGCCCTGGCACCCAAGGCTTGCGGCCCATGTGTCCTGCCCCATATCCCTGAGCATCCTGATGTATCTGTGAGCACACACACCTGCACCCGTGCGCCTTGCACCATGCACTGGGGGATGCTGCCGTGCACCCACACACCATGCACCCTGCACCCATGCACCCTGCACCCACACACCCTGTACCCATGCACCCTGCACCCATGCACCCCTGCACCCACGCACCCTATACCCATAGCACCCTGCACCCATTCACCCTGCAGCCATGCACCCTGCACCCATTCACCCTGCAGCCATGCACCTGCACCCACACACCCTGCACCCATGCAACCCTGTACCCACACACCCTGTACCCATGCACCCTGCACCCATTCATCCTGCACCATGCACCCTGCACCCAGCACCCATGCACCCTTGCACCCAGCTGCGATGCACATGGGGGTGCTGCCATGCACCCTGTACCCACACACCCATCACCCATGCACCTTGCACCCAGCTGCATGCACACGGGGGTGTTGCCATGCACCCATGCACCCTGCACCCATGCACCTGCACCCACACACCCTGTACCATGCACCCTGTACCCACACGCCATTGCACCCCAGCACCCACATCCTCACCCCATGCACCCCACCCCATGCACCCATGCCCGATGCACCTTGCTGCATGCACACAGGCACCCCTGCCATGCACGCTGCACCGAAGCATCGCCACCCATGCCCCACACACCCTGCCAGGTGCCCACACACACTGCATCCATGCACCCTGCTCCCATGCAGCCCACCCCACACACCTACACATCAACGTCCTTCCACCTTGCCCTGTGCTCAGACCCCTGCCATGCACCCTGCACCCACATCCCCACCCCATGCACCCACCCATGGGGCACTCACACAGGCACCCTGCCATGCACGCCGCACTGAAGCATCACCCCCCATGCCCCATGCCCCCACACACTCCATGCAGCCCAGCCCTGCACCCACACACCTGCCCCACGCACCCCACTCCATGCACACAGACACCCTGCCACGTGCCCACACATGCTGCACCCACACTCCTCACCCCACTCACCTACACCCCTCTCCGTGCACAGACACCCTGCCAGGCACCCAGGCACCCCATCATACACCCTCTGCACCTGCACCCACCATACACCCTCTGCACCCCACACACCCTACACCCCTCTCTGTGCACAGACACCCTGCCAGGCACCCAGGCACCCCACCATACACCCTCTGCACCTGCACCCACCATACACCCTCTGCACCCACACACCTACACCCCTCTCTGTGCACAGACAACCCTGCCAGGCACCCAGGCACTCCACCATACACCCTCTGTACCTGCACCCACCATACACCCTCTGCACCCACACACCTCACCCCACACACCTACACCCCTCTCCGTGCACAGACACCCTGCCAGGCACCCAGGCACCCATCATACACCCTCTGCACCTGCACCCACCATACACCCTCTGCACCCACACACCTACACCCCTCTCTGTGCACAGACACCCTGCCAGGCACCCAGGCACCCCACCATACACCCTCTGTACCTGCACCCACCATACACCCTCTGCACCCACACACCTCACCCCATGCACCTACACCCTGCTCCATGCACACACACCCTGCCAGGCACCCCGCCATACACCCTCTGTACCTGCACCCACCATACACCCTCTGCACCCACACACCTCACCCCACACATCTACACCCTGCTCCATGCACAGACACCCTGCCAGGCACCCAGGCACCCCACCATACACCCTCTGCACCCACACACCTCACCCCCATGCATCTACACCCCTCTCCATGCACACACACCCTGCCAGGCACCCAAGCACCCCACCATACACCCTTTGCACCTGGTGTGCTAAGCATGGTGGGTGCCTGCGGCGGGTGCTGGCCGTACCTGTGTGGGGTTCCCCGACCACCTCCAGAGCTGGCGTGCGGGCAGGAAGGCAGAGATCTTTGGCCGGTTTTCCACCGAGGGCAGGCGCTGCCGCCGGGAGAACTCTTTGGCTTTGGAGAAGCTGAGGGCCTCCTTGCGCTTGAGCTTGGCCTTGGGGCCGGCGGCCGCGGCCTTGGTGAGGAAGCAGCGCTGCGGCGCGCCGCCCTTGGAGCGCAGGGCCTCCGGCTGCGCCAGCAACGCCGGCACCGGGTGGGAGAGGCAAGTCTGGAGAAGCAGCGTGGAGTCCTCATCCTCGGAGCTGTAGGAGGAATCCTCATTGTCAGAGGAGCAGAGGCTGGAGGTGGAGATGGAGCCGGAGCTGGAGGAGGTGGAAGAGCCCGAGGAAGAGGAGGAAACCGAGAGGCGGGTCATAAAGCGCGAGGGCACGTCGGCGCCCAGCCCGCCCGCCTCCTCATCCTCATCCATGTCCGAGTAGGAGCTGTGGCAGTCGCTGTCGCAGTTCAGGGTGAACTCGGCCTGGCCCGAATACTTCCGCAGCGCCAGCCCCACGGGCAGCTGGTGCACGGGCGCCCGCCCCTTCCTATCCTTGCCTGCCAGCGCCGCGTGGGCATAGCCGTGGCTGGCCAGCGGCCGCTCCAGCTTGGCCCCAAAGTCCTTCTCAGCCAGCAGCAGGGCCTTGCAGTTCTTGTTCTTGGGGGACGTCACCCCTTCATGGTCCAGCTTGACCAGGTACTCGCTGCCTGCCTTCCTCCGGCCGCTTTTGCCCAGCTCTGCCTCCAGCCGCTCGGCTTTCTTGGAGCGCAGGAGCTTCTGGGCAGCTGGTAACACCAGCCCAGCCCCAGCGCCGAAGGAAGCGTAGGAGCTGGCGATGCGGCTGAAGGAGTCGGCCCCGAAGCCGTTGCCGAAGACGGGGGCGGCGAGGTGGTGGTGGTGGTGGTGGTGCACGGGGAAGATGGCCTCTTTGGCCCGCAGCTTCTTGGCGCTGCCGTTGACCTGGAAGAGGTTCTGCAGCATGGCTGTGCCTTTGCTCGCCGCCTTCCGCTTCGTCTGCGCCACCGCCGACCAGCTCAGCAGCGGCCCGCCGCGCCGGGCCAGGAAGGGCTCGCTCAGCACCGGCGCCTTGCTGCCCGACAACACCTCGGCGGCTTTGCCTGGAGGGAGATGGGGGGTCAGGAGGGCCCATGAGGGAGAATGGGAGGTGCTACCCCCTTCCCTGGCCCTGCATCCTTCCCTGCATCCTGCCGTACCCAGCTCCCCACAGCCCATCCCTCCCTGCATCCCTGCCTATCCAGCCCCACGCCTGCATCCCCGGCATCTGTCCTGCATCTCCTCCCCTGCCGGCATCTCAGAACCCTTCCCCATATCCCCAGCACCCTTACCTGCATCCCAGCACCCTTCCCCACATCCCAGCACCCTTCCTACATCCCAGTCCCCTTCCCCAAATCCCAGCACCCTTCCCTGCATCCCAGCACCCTTCCTACATCCCAGCACCCTTCCCCACATCCCAGCACCCTTCCTACATCCCAGTCCCCTTCCCCAAATCCCAGCACCCTTCCCTGCATCCCCGCACCCTTCCTACATCCCAGCACCCTTCCCCACATCCCAGCACCCTTCCCGCATCCCAGCACCCTTCCTACATCCCAGCACCCTTCCCCACATCCCAGCACCCTTCCCGCATCCCAGTCCCCTTCCCCACATCCCAGCACCCTTCCTACATCCCACCATCCCTCGCAGCGAGCACTGTGGGTGTTGCCTCCCTTGGGCCCCCCAGGGAAGGTGGTCAGTGGGTGCCAGCCCCCTCCCACCCCCCACCCCGTACCGCTCTTCTCCTTGCCAGCCGCCTTCCTGCCCGAGTTCTTGGGGGGCTCCAGGCTGTCGTGGCGGTCGGGGCAGAGGCTGGGGGGCAGCTCCCCAGGAGGGGCAACGTCACCACACGACCGCTTGGTCCGTCGGCAGGAGCTGGAGACCAGCAGCGCGGGGGACGGCTCGGTGCCTGCGGGCAGAGCGTGGGGTCAGAGCCAGCCCCCCCTGCCCCCAGCCCCCTGCCTCCCTGACATGCCCCCCCCTGCCAGCCCCCAGCCCCCCCAGCCCACTCACACTGGATCTTAAAGTCGGGGGGCAGCAGGCGGATGTTGGAGACGGCGATGTGCCCCGTGTCCCCGTCATCGAACTCCACCATCACGGCCTCGGGGTCATCCTCCTCCTCATCGCTGGAGGAGCCTGTGGCACAGGAAGGGCTGTTGGGCTGGGGCAGGGGTCCCTGATACCCCCACCCACACCCCCACCAGCTGCCTGTGCCCCCTCCTCACCTCGCACCACGTTCCCTGGGTAGAGGCACCGGGATTTCTGGCTCCAGTAGGCGCAGACGCGGGTGCCCGGCGGGAGGCTGCGCCGCGACTGCGGCCGCACGTCCAGGACCTGTGAGGGAGGATGTGACATGCTGGGCTCTGTGGGGTGCAACACCCACCGGGGACTCCCACCCTCACCCCCCCCGACCCCTCTCACCGCCTCCTGTAGTAGCTGCTCCTGCGAGTAGATGCGCTGCCGGTTCCCCCGCTCGCCCTCGATGATGATGCTGTAGCTGGGGAGGGGGGCACAAGAGAAGAGGGAGATCAAGGGGGGCTCAACACCCACCCAGCCACTCTGCCATTCCCCACCCTGTAATAGGGACCCCCACCCTGGCCCCCCACTCACATATCAGGGGGCTGGATGGTGCGGACGCTGCCGGCGTAGAGCAGGCTGTCCTCCTTGGGGATGAGGATGTGCAGCCCATCCTGCAGATCCTCCTTCTGGATGGCGCAGGCGTGGGGCAGGGGGGAGCGGCGTACCCCCCGCGCCCCCCCAGCCAGGTAGCCCCCCTCCTCCTCTTCCTCTGAGAAGCTGCTGTTGTCATCGAAGTCGAAGTCATCCTCCACGGTGAAGCTCTCCAGCAGCTTGCTGACCGCTCGGCCCTTGCACTGCGGGACAGGGAGCTCAGGAGGGGGCTGTGAGGGGCTGGGGGGGCTGTGCCTGGGTTTGGGGTGGGGGTGGGGGGGCAGATCCCTGCCTCTCACCTGCTTGGTGGCCACTTTGCTCTTGACCTTGGCCAGCTTCTTGCCCTTGCTCAGGATGGTCTTGGCGCTCCGGGGGGAGAGGGCCAGGGAGAGCGCCCCGTTTTTCCGCTGTGGGAGGGGGGGCTCAGAGCCAGCCCACAGCCCCCCCCCCCCCATCCACACCAACCCTCTGGTGCCCACCAGTGCCTCCCAACTACCCCACCCCCTGCACCCACAGCTGCTCCCACCCATCCCATGAGCACCCGCACCCTCTCCTCTGCACCCCCAAGTCCCCATCAATGCTCCCCACCCCCAGCACCCCACGGCACGCCCCAGGCTCACCCTCAGGGCCGACTGCAGCACCTTGCTCTTACGGGTGGCCTTCTTCAGCCTCTCGCTGGCCAGGCGAGCCCCCTCGTCCCGCGGCCCGAAGTGCCGGGGGTCGGTGCTGGCGAAGAGGCTGCCGGCGGGGGCCGGGGTGCCGGGGCTGCTGGGGGCCGGCAGCCGGAGGCTCTCCTTGGGTTTGGCCTTCAGCTTCTTCTTGCTGCCCTCCTGGCAGCCGCCCGCCTTGCGCCGCGCCGGCACCTTCTCCAGCTTGCCTGTCGTCCCCGGCTTCACCGGCCGCCGCTTGATCTTCACCTCACCCTCGGGGCTGCCAAGGCGGCAGGGCCCTGCGGGGAGCGGGGGGTGTCAGGGCACCCTGTGGAAGGGGGGGTGTCTCTGGGTGCCCCCAGCATCCCTGCGGGCTGGTCCTGTTACCTAGCAGCCCCTGCCTCTCCTTCTTCTTCTTGGCCTTCTCGTTGGCCTCCATCTTCACCACGGAGGACGGGGAGGGGCCGAGCACGGCCACCGGTACCGAGGGCAGCAGGGACAGGCCTGCAGCGTCGTCACCGTCCTCGCTGTCCGTGTCCCCATCATCGTGCTCGTCTGCAAGAGGAGGAGGCAGCTGTGAGGGACCCCGTGCCCCAAGGAGAAGCTGCCTCCCCATGCAGGAGGGGGGGTGGGATGGGGATGCTCCACAGAACCCCTGGCACCCACAGCTGGGTGCACCTTCCTGTCTCAGCCCGCCCCAGCACCCACTTTGCACTCCCAGCCCCATGCCAGACCCCACAGCAGATCCTGCACCCCCAACCCCATGCTGGACCCTGCAGATCCGACCCATGCTGGACCCCACACCCCCAGCCCAGTGTTGGACCCCGCACCCCCAGCCCCATATCCAACCTTGCACCCTCAGCCCCATGCAGAACCCCACACTCCCAGCCCCACACCGGATCTCGCACCCTCAGCCCAATGCCGGACCCCACACCCCCAGCCCCATGCAGGACCCCACACCCCCAGCCCCATGCAGCACCCCACACCCCCAGCCCCACGCAGCACCCCACACCCTCAACCCCATGCAGCACCCCACACCCCCAGCCCCATACCGGACCCCGCACCCCCAGCCCCATGCAGGACCCCACATCCCCAGCCCCATGCAGCACCCCACACCCTCAACCCCATGCAGCACCCCACACCCCCAGCCCCATACCGGATCCCACACCCCCAGCCCCATACCTGACCCCACACCCCCAGCCCCATGCAGCACCCCACACCCCCAGCCCCATGCAGCACCCCACACCCCCAGCCCCATGCAGCACCCCGCACCCCCAGCCCCATGCAGGACCCCACACCCCCAGCCCCATGCAGCACCCCGCACCCCCAGCCCAGCACCAGCCTTGCCTTTGAATCCTGCTGGCTGCCGGGGGTCGGGGTCCTGAGGCTGGTACTTGGTGGCCTTGGAGCTCTTGGGACGGGACAGCTTCTTCTGGATGCGGCTGCCGGGGTTGGGGTCTTTCCGGCGGAAGGGGCTGATGCCGGCGGGGAGCCCTTTGCTCTTCACCTTCTGCTTCAGCTGCGACACCTTGTGAGCCACC
Organism: Porphyrio hochstetteri; assembly: GCA_020800305.1. Lineage (NCBI taxonomy): Eukaryota > Metazoa > Chordata > Aves > Gruiformes > Rallidae > Porphyrio > Porphyrio hochstetteri. Next base: position 4,099,939 of record CM036923.1, on the reverse strand, counting down.
TTGCAGGCCAGCTTGCCCTGCGAGCCGCTCTTCTTGCACCGCACCTTCTCCTGGGGCAGGGGGGACACGGGGAAGCTCGGGATGGGGTGGGGACCCTCCCAAGCCTAGGGGGTGCCTTTGGCCAGTGGGTCTGGACTTACTGGGGAGCCCTTGAGGGTGCTGAACGCCGCCTCAGCCAGCTTGCTCCTCTTCTTCTTGGGCTCGGGGTCCCCCCGCAGCTCGGCACACAGCAGGGACAGGCTGGTCTTCACCGCCCTGGCAGGGAGCGTGGCGTGGGCACGGCGCCTGATGCACCCCAAGCATGGACCCTGCATCCCCCCCACCCCCTGGCATGGATCCTGTACCCACAGTGGGTTCCTGCACCCCCAGATGGGTCCTGAACCCCTGGACGGATCCTGCACCCCAGGATGGATCCTGAACCCCCCGAGCTGCATCCTGCACCCCCGGCCAGACTCTGAATGGATCCTGCACCCCTGGAGGGATCTTGTACCCCAGAATGGATCCTTCATCTCCCCACCCCCTGGCAGAGATCCTGTACCCGCAGTGGGCTTCTCCACCCCCAGATGGGTCCTGCATCCTGGATGGATCCTACAGCCCCCGGACAGATCCTGCACCCCAGGATGGATCCTGAACCCCAAGATGGATCCTGCACCCCCCAGCTGCATCCTGTACCCCTGGCCAGACCCCAGATGGAGACTGCACCCCAGGATGGATCCTGAACCCCAAGATGGATCCTGCACCTCTCCAGCTGCATCCTGTACCCCTGGCCAGAACCTGCATGGATCCTGTACCCCAGGATGGATCTTGCACCCCCCAAGCTGCATCCTGCACTCCCCCAGCTGCATTGCACACATGTCCAAACCCTGGATGGATCCTGCACCCCAGGATGGATCATACACCTCAGGATGGTTCCTGAACCCCCGGATGGATCATGAACCCCCTCAGCTGCATCCTGAACCCCTGGCCAGACCCTGGATGGATCCTGCACCCCAGGATGGATCCTGAACCACAGGATGGATCCTGCACCCCCCAAGCTGCATCCTGAACCCCTGGCCAGACCCTAGACGGACCCCAGGATGGATCCTGCACCCCAGGATGGTTCCTGAACCACAGGATGGATCCTGCACCCCTTCAGCTGCATCCTGCATCCCCGGACAGACCCTGGATGGATCCTGCACCCCAGGATGGATCCTGAACCCCAGGATGGATCCTGAACCCCTGGCCAGACCCTGGATTGATCCTGCACCCCAGGATGGATCTTGAACCCCCCCAGCTGCATCCTGAACCCCTGCCCAGACCCTGGATGGATCCTGCACCCCAGGATGGATCCTGAACCCCCAGATAGATCCTGAACCCCTGGCCAGAACCTGGATTGATCCTGCACCCCAGGATGGATCCTGCACCCCTGCCCATACCCTAGACCTCCGGCCACCACCAGCCACCAGCTCCATCCCTTCTCCCCCCCTCACCCCCCCAGCCCTACAACCTTCACTCTCCCGTTAATATTTTGCGACATAAACCCCAGAGATTAATCGCCCCCCCCCTCCCCCTTTTCCTTCTCCCTTCCCTTCCCTTCCCCTCCGTCTTAATTGAAGGAACCATTTAGCGCAGATTTAACTGTTATTACCAAACGGGGAGGGGGGTGGGAGAGAGGGGAGGAGGAGGAGGAGGAGGAGGAAGGAGGGGGGTGGTGGGGGGCTGTGCTCACACACGCGCTGCGAGCGTGTTTGGCCTCGCTCGGAGGATTTATGCAAATGGGCCTGTCGGGAGAGGCAATTTGTAGCAGAGAAGGACAATTATACAGGGCCCGGGAGTGGGGAAACGGCTGCGCCGGGCGGCTAATGGGTAATAATAAAGCGCCGGCAGCGCCGAGCGCCGCTGCAGCGTGACCAATGGCTTTATACGGCGCCCATCAAGAGGCTTTTATGCAACGCTGCTCCCGCCGCCGGCTGAGGGGGGGACACAGGGTACCACCACCCTGCCCAGCATCCCCCACGGCAAGCGGGCTGCGAGCGGCAGGGAGAGGGTAGAACCTCCCCCAGAAAGTGGATATTGGGATTGGAGAAGGATGGGGGGGGGGGGTTATGAGCGCTGATATTGTCCCCCCACCCCCAAACCCTTACAGCTCCCAACCCCATCCCTGGGGATATGGAGGGCACGCGGCGTCGGTCACTCACTTGACCTTGCGGCTCTCGGCCCTGCCCAGCGTGCTGGAGTGTTTGCGCTTCCTCGGCCGGCCCGGGCCGCGCCGCGCCGGGCTCCGGGAGCTCTCGTCACGCCTGTAGCCGCGGCAAGAGCGGGGGCAACCTGAGCTGTGCGAGCGCCGCAGGTAGTGCCCCTCCGCTGAGCCGGGCTGAGGACGGGCCCAAACTCATCGCACCAGTGACCGTACCACCGCTGTCCCACTCATCGGATGGGCGCTGCCTCCCTGCCCTCCCAGCTTTCCCTGGGTTGTCTCCCTCCCAGCTCCCTGTTATCCCTCCCGTGACCCCCCACCCAGCCTCAGGACCCGAGCGGGTTGGGGACAGGGACGTACTCGTGGTCGTGCCGCCTCTGCAGCTTCACCAGCTCCCTCTGCTTCTCCTTGTAGCGGCGCTGGAGCTCAGCCAGCCGCATCCGCACCTCCACCTCCTGCGTGTTGAGCTGCTCGATGGCCGCTTTCAGGGGGCAAACCTGGGGGTGAAGGGGGGTTAGGAGAGGATGTGGGGGGGGGGGTCAGACTGCAGCACCCACAGCACCAGCCCCCAGGGTTGAGACCTGGCACAACTCATCCCACCTCCCGCCCCCTGCGAGGAGACACTCACAGCCTTGGTTTTGGGCGTCCAGGTATACTTGCGGCGGGGGATGCGTGCGCGGGGCGGCGGGGAGGTGGGCAGGGGGCTGAGCACAGGGGGGCTGCCCTCCCGGCTGGCTGCCTCCACCAGAGACCAGGCAGCTGCCACTGTGGCCAGGTTCTGCAGGTTGAAGGCCAGCAGGTCCTCGTCCTCCCCTGCCAGGATGGGATGGGGTGGGAGGGATGTCAGTGCAGCCGGCACACGGGACGTGACCCCCAACCCCTGCGCCACCCCATGTGTGTTCTCTCACACATGGCTCATACACACATGACATGCCACCGTGGTACCAGCACCACTGCTGTGCAGGGTGAGGAGGGGTGTCTGTGGGGCAGGGGGCTGTGCCGTGCGGCACAGGGTGCCAGGGGGATGGCACGCAGGGTGCTGTGTGCGCGGCACAGCCAGCATCCCGCTGCGGCCGTGGGGCCGGGTGCGCGGCAGCCGCCAGCGATGAACTCATCAGCCAGTGGAGCCGAGGCCAGGCCTGGGAGGGACGGGGTGATGCGATGTGAAGCACTGCACCCCATCCCGCCACCCCACCTGCAGCGTGCCCCACGGCCACCCCACACGCCCCAACACGCGTCACGGCCCCGCGCCGCGCACGGTCACGGGCAGCACCGAGCACGCAGGGCCCCGCCACAACACGCCGGCGGCTGCGCTGGGGACGCGCCAGGACGGGCCGGCCTTCCTTCCTTCCTTCCCCGCTGGGGCCCCCGGGATTCCCTGGGGAAGCCGGGCTAGGAGGGAAGGAGGGAGGGAGGGAATCCCAGCGCCTGCCCGGAGCCAGCGCTGGAGCCGAGCCCCAGGGACGGCCATGGGCTTCGAGCTGCCGGGCACCACACTGCAGCACCGCCACGCAGGCACCCAGCATGCTGCTGGCCCCCCACACATGTGCACGGTGCCCCATGGCACGCACCGACACGCCAACACACATGAAGCCCCTGCATCCCCACACGCTGCCCGGCTCCCACATGGCACACGTGTGGCATGGCACACACATCGCACGGCTCCTCATCATGCAGTCCCGTGGCAGCAGCATGGTGGGCACGGGACAGGACACACTGGGGGCACAGGGGGCACCGGGAGGATGGGGTAACCGTGGGGCAGAGGGTGCTGGGGGGTACTGGGGGCCACTCACCTTCCAGGGCCAGGTCGCAGCGGCGTCGGCGCAGCTCCAGGTCGGCGAGCTCGCTGAGCAGGGCGATGCCAGGGATCCCTGAGGCGTGGGGGGCTGGTGAAGGGGGTGCAGGGGGGGGCTCCTCAGGTGAACCCAGCGCTGGCAGCTCCCCCAGGTCAATGCCAGCAGCGATGAGTGCCTCCAGCCCACCCAGGCAGCCCTGTTGCCTGCTGGAGCTGGCACCATCCTCCTCGTCACAGCTCCCCTCCAGCTCTGAACCATCGCTGTCGCCATCCTCATCCTCCTCTTCTTCCTCCTCCTCCTCCTCCTCCTCCTCTTCCAAGGCAGGGGGCAGCGGGGAGGCCCCCACCACAGGCGCTGGGTGCTGCTGCTCTGTAGGACTCTGCTCCGGCGCTCCCTGAGCTGTCTCCCGGCACACCCCGAAAGCCACCGGCACCCGCTCCTCAGTGGCTGCCGGGGCTGGTCCCCGCTCTGCACAGAGGGGTCCCGGTGCCAGGAGGAGATGATGGCGGTGCAGCAGCACCCCGGGACCCTCAGCCATCACCCCCGCAGCCGGCGGCTCCCGTGGGGGGCCCGGTTCCCGTGGCACCTCTCCAGCTGGGCTGAAGGTCCGGGATTGCTCCGGCTCATCTGGCGGGGAGCCGGCGTGCATAGTGTCGGGGTCGGCTGGCTCGGCAGAGTGTGCCTCGGAGAAGCCCATGGCAGCGGCGGCAGGGTAGCTGTACCCAGGGGGCAGGTCTGTGGGGGGTAAAAAGCAAGTGATGGTCAGTGGAGACCCCCCCTCCAACACCACAGCCACCCCTCCTCCCCTCCTCTTCCTCCTGGCCATCCCCATCCCACCTGGCTCCAGGGATTTGGGGTAGTCGCGGGGTGGTTGCCCCTCTCCGCGCTTGTCCTCGCCGTCGCTGCCCTTGCTCTGGACGGGCAGGGGGCTGTCGGCTGGGGAGCGAGGGGCTACGGCGGAGCTGGCGGCGGGGCAGACGGGTAAAGTGCAGGGGGCCGCGGGGAGGGTCACGGGGCACTTGGCCGGGTGCCGCAGGGCAGGAGAGTGGCAGCAAGGGGACAGCTTGGGGGGCCCGGGGGCCGCTGAGGACAGACCCTTGGCCGGGGGGTTTAAGGCAACTGCTTTGTGGGAGGGTTTGAGGGGCTTTTCGGGACCCCCGTCCTCCAGCTCCAGGGGCTGCTCCTCCGGCTTGCGCTGCGGGGGACGCTGAGGTCAGCACACGACAACCCCACCGCACAGCCCCTAGCCCTGCCCAGCACCCCTGGCTCAGTCCCCCAGCCCAGCCCCTGCCTCCCAGCCTGGTCCCAGCACTCCCAGCCCACTCCTTGTCCTCCAGCTTGATCCCAGCACCCCCAGCCCACTCTTTGACCCCCAGCCTGGCCCCTGCCCCCAGCCTGGTCCCAGCACACCCAGCCCACCACCTGCGCCCCAGCCTGGTCCCAGCACACCCAGCCCACCACCTGCGCCCCAGCCTGGTCCCAGCACCCCTAGCCCTCCACCTGCCCCTCAGCCTGGTACCAGCACCCCTAGCCCACCACCTGCCCCCCAGCCTGGCCCCAGCACACCCAGCCCAACCCCCGCCCCCCCGCCCAGTTCCAGCACCCCCAGCCCACCCCCTGCCCCCCAGCCTGGCCCCAGCACCCCCAGCCCACCCCCTGTCCCCCAGCCCAGTTCCAGCACCCCCAGCCCACCCCCTGCCCCCCAGCACTCCCAGCCCACTCTCCTGCCCCCTAGCCTAACCCCACCACCCACCCCCTGCCTCACAAGCCTGGTCCCCTCACCCCCCCATCTCACCCCACAACAGCCCACTCCCCACATCCAGCCCTGTATCACATCCCAGGCCCTCACCCTGCACCCCAACCTCCCATCACCCCCAGATCTCACCCCAAACCAGCCCCCTCAACCTCTGTCGCCCCTCATCCCAGCACCCCAAGCCCCGTGGGTACCTGGACGTGTGCCTGGCGCTGGATCTCGAGGGCCTGGGCCGCCCGCTGCTGCTGCTGCAGGGCGTAGAGCTCCTGCTGCCGCAGGAACTGCGAGCGCGAGTACACGGGCAGCTGCCCCGTGTGCTGCAGGTGGGCGCTGGGACCCCGGCCCGGGTACATCGGGGGCCACAGCGACGCCTGGTCCATCACGTCGGCTGACAACAGAATGGGGGATCAATGAGGGACCCGCCTCAGAGTCACCCTGCAGACCCCAGTGCTGCCCCCCCTCCCAGAGTCCTGCAGCCCCAGCAGCACCCACAGGCAGCCATCTCCCACCCCTGCACCCACAGGGACCCCAGTTCCCATAACATGCCCCCCAAAACCCCCACAGGGAGCCATCTCATCCCTGCACCCCCAAAAGCACCCGCAGGGACCCATCTCCCACCCCTCCACCACAGCAACACCCCCAGGGACCCCATTTCCCACCCCTACACTCCTAGGGCCCCATATCCCACCCCTGCACCTCCAGCGACCCCATTTCCCTCCCCTACACTCCTAGGGCCCCATATCCCACCCCTGCACCTCCAGCGACCCCATTTCCCTCCCCTACACTCCTAGGGCCCCATATCCCACCCCTGCACCTCCAGGGATCCCATTTCCCACCCCACACCCCCAAAAGCACCCCCTCAAGGACCCCACCCCTTACCCTTACACCCCCAGTGACCCCCATCTCACCCCCACCAGCACCCCCAGCCCCAAAGCCCCCAGCCCAAGGTGGGGGTGCCCGTGGCTATGCCCCACCCCACACTCACCCAGCGTGTGGGGGGTGCCATGGGCAGGGGGCTCGGTGGGCAGGATGACGAGCTGGGCAGGGGGGTCCTGGGAGAGGGGGAAGACGGGCTGCATGGTGCTGGGCATGGAGGTGGGGAAAGCGGGTGGCAGGTTCTGGTGCAGCGCTGGGTGGCCAATGCCTGTGGGGATGGGTGGGGGGTGTGGGGGGCTGTCAGCACCAGGACTGGGTGGGGCCAGCACCCCACTACCCTCCACCCCATCAGCACTGACCGTAGGAGTGTCCCCCCATCCAGATGGAGGGGCTGCGGGTGCGGGGCAGCCAGTGCGTGTGCGCCGGGTGGGCGTGTGCGGCGGGGTCCCCCCCGAGCTGCCCCGCCGGTAACGAGGAGCCCCCAGCAATCATCAGGTGGGGGGTCAGCTCTCCAGGACACCCCCCTGATGGGTGCATCCGGGCAAATTCCACCAGGTCCTTGTTGTCCCTGCAGAGAGAACGGTGAGATGGGGCAGCGTGCCGGCACCGCGGTGGGCAGAGAGACCCCCCAAACCCGTGCCCCCCGACACGGCACTTACTGGAGAAGGAGCTCTCGCCCTGGCAGCCCCAGGCGCTCCTCGCAGAGCCGGCCCCGCTCCTCCTCTGCCTCCAGGTCGATGAGGTGCATGGGCCGCGCGGTGCCCGCTGTGCCAGGGATGGGATGGCGGCATCAGCGCGGCACCGCCAACCCCCCCCCACCACCCGGGTTACCCCCCCATCCCCGAGGCCTTACCTTTGATGCCAGCAGCCACCCGTCCCTGCCTCCCAGAGCCACCTCCGTAAGCAGGTTCGGGGCGTCCCAGCGTGTCCTTCTGCCGCGCCACGGCCACGGCGATGCCGACGGGCGGCTGCCGCACCTCACCCTCGCCGGGGGCCAGCCCGTCGTGCTCCCGGCTGCGGGCGCAGTCCGGCCGCTCCAGCTCCGGCTGCCCCTTTCCCGGGGGGAATTTGGCATCCTGGTGCGCGCAGCTGCCCTTGACGCCCCCCAGCCCCACGAAGGGGGGGCCCTTCTGCCCCCCCAGCAGCGCCTGGTTGCTGTATTTCAGCAGGTTCTTCATGGCCGAAACCTCATCCGGGGCGGCCGGAACGTCCTGGCCCAGCACCGGGCCCTGAGTCATCAACGCAGCCTGCTGCAGACTCGTGCCGAAGGGGTCCAGGTACGGCCCCTTCCGCTCCTCCGCCACGGGCAGGGGGGGTCCCTGGCTCTGGACACCCCAGGGGGGCAGGGGGGGCCCACCATAGCCCAGGGCGCTCAGCTCCAGGGGTTTACGCTTGCCCTCGGTGCCGGCATTGGCCACCTCCGCTTCGGGGTGCTGCTGGTGCCGGATCCGGGCCACCTTCTGGGGAGCCGGCCCAGGGTGGGGGTCCTTGGGGGGGCCCTTCTCTAAAGTGCAGCAGGAGGGGCCGACCCGGACGCCCAGCGGGTCGGGGCGGGCGGCACGGGAGCAGTCGGGCGCTGGTGGCACCTCGAAGTACCCCTTCTCCAGGGCGCCCTTGGGTGCTGGGCCTCGGCTGGCGAAGGGGGGTCCCTCAGCCGCCCCGCCGCCCAGGTACTCCAGCCCCTTCAGCCGGGTGCCGGGACCCCCCCACTCCAGCCGCCGCTCCGCCGGGCCCTCCGCCTTCAGCGGGTGATGGAAGGGGCCACCGTAAGCGGCCGGGGGCTCGGCCCCCGCTTCGGTGTGCCGCTCCTTGCCCTCGGCACGCTCCATCCCGCTGCTTTCTGAAGCCACCTGGAAGGAGCGGCTCTTGTCCGTCAGGTGCCCCACCGAGGGCACCAGCGTGGCCCCGCTCAGCTTCAGCTCCCGGCCAGCCGGCTCCGGCAGCGGGCACAGCACCTCGGGGCCGGCGTGCAGCTGGAGGCAGGGGAAGGAGCCGGCGGTGGGACCGAGCGGGGCCGGCGCGGCGGGCACGGCGTAGGAAACGGCGTGGTGCAGCATCTGCCGCCGCTCGACGCACTCGCCGTAGGGCTGCGGCGCCTCGGGGATGCCGGGCTCCCGTTCGCCCCGGCACGGCTCCTTGGTACCGCAACGGGCGGCACGGGGCAGGGCGCTGCCGGCGCAGCTGGGCAGCACGGTGCGGCTGGTGTCACCCTCCAACCCCTTGGCACCCAGCAGGCAGGAGGCGAGGTGCTTGGGGCGACCGTCACCGGTGCCTCGGGGCGGCAGCCCCTCCTTGCAGTGCCCCTCCGGCGGTACCGGCAGCACCGCTTTGTGCCGCTCCTTGGGGTCCTCTTCAGGTGGGCGCTCTTTGGGGTCCCCCTTGCCCGCTTTCTCCTTGCCCACCAGGAAGCGGTCGTAGTCCTTGGGGGTCTTGGGTAGGGGTCCAGCATCCCGCTCCCGGCTGCAGGACCCGGCTGGGGGTCCAGGGGCGGCGCGGGTGATGCCGGGGAAGCTGTGGCTGGTGGGGAGCAGGGCGGGTTGGGCGGGCAGGTTGCGCAGGTAGAAGTTATCTGGAGGGGAGTGCGATGGGTGAGCCCCCCCCATAGCCCCCTCCCCTTTGCCCAACAACGGCAGCCAGGGCCACAGCCGTGCCAAGCGCCGGCTCCCCGCTAACGAGGGGAGGAGGAGCGCAGGGGGGGAAGGCCCGGCCTAATTAGCTCCATTTCCCACCCAAACAATGTTCCCTATTAAGCACCCGCCACAATATTGTGAAAAGCCAGAGCGGCAGCGGCTGGGACGGGAGCCCACCACCCCGCGCCCGCCGGCCGCCCTCCTCCCCGGGGACGTGGCACTCACCGCGCTGCCGGCCCCCCACCCTGATGCTGGGCATGGAGAATGGGTGCTGGGGTCCCCACTCTGCCAGGTTTGGGATCTGCATCACTGTGACAGACCCCAGCCAGCCCCAGGGGGGTTGTGGTGGCACCGCTGCGCCGTGCCAGGACCCCGGTACCTGCCTTTCTGGCTCTCGTAGAAGCGGTGCTGGCCGTAGAGGACGTTGCTGTTGCCGTGGTGGTCCAGGTGGCTCATGGGTAGGAAGGTGGAGGCCAGGCTCCCGGAGAAGCGGGGGTACCCTGGGGCTGGGGGGGAACAGCAGTCACAGGGAGGGGGCTGGTGCATGCCTGCAGGAGCAGGGCCCCCTTCTCCCCTCTCTCTGCCGCATCGCTGTGCCGTACCATGGCACACACCGCACCGTGACATCCCAGCCACACAGCACTCCTGGCTATAAACCCTTGTTGGAGCTCATCACCTCCCCCAGGCCAGGGACGCCCCCCTCATCATCACCCCGTCCAGGAGCAGCCGCTGAGCTGAGACCCCACAGACTCGTGACGGCAGTGGTGGCAGCCCTTGCAGGCTCGTTAGCCAGCACAGGCCGGCTGTCAGCAGCGAGCGCTGCGCTCCCGCTGCCGCGTGTGCTGCCCGGCTCCCCCCCACACCCCATACCCCCCCCCTCGCCCCAGCACGCCGCACAGGCCCCGGCACGCCGGGAGCCAACTGGCAGCCGGTCAAACTACCAGCTGGGCCGGCTGCCAGGGCCCAGCGCCAATACCACCTCCCCGCTCCTTAACTCTGTCAGCCCGCACTCCGGCTGCTCAGGTGGGGATGGGGACGCCGGCGTGCCGCGGGGCAGCGCCGGGCTGTGGGGAGCCCCCTCTACCATCACACTGGGGGTGCCTGTTTAATCAGGGCTGCGCTGGTTGCTGAGGGAGGGTCCCTGTGCTGCAGCCCACCCCAGCACAGGGGTCCCTGCCACCAGAGGGGAGGCACATCCCTGGGTTCATCACTAGTGACATGAGCTGGCCTGGCCTCAGCCCAGCTACAGGCATGGGGCTGGACTCAGCATGAGCCTCAATGCCCTGCCCTACGCCCCCCTGACTGCAGGGCACCCCTATGCGTGCCCTGGGGTGGGGTGGGGGTCCTGTGGGGCACGCTGCCAGCTGCACCCCTGCCACTGCCACCCTGAAGCTCGCTGCATGCCAACTGCACGCTGGTGCCAGCTGCCTGCCGCGACCACCCTGTGCGCCAGCGCCTGGGAGGTCCCAACCCCATCCGCGTAGGCGCCGGCTGGACGTCACCCACTGACACCGGGCAGAGCTCCAGCCGTGTCCCAGCCAAGCCACGGGGACACCCCGCCATGACACCCCTCCTCCCTCACCCCGGGGTGCCGTCACCCGCCCGTGCCGCAGCAGCCGCTCACCTTCGTGGGAGTGCGAGAACCAGAGCTGGGAGGTGCCGGAGTGGGGCCCGCGGAAAGCCGGCTCCGGGGGCGAGGCGGTGGGGCCGGTGGGGTGGCTGGGTGCCCCCGAGCCTAGGCTGCTGCTCAGGAAGCCCCCCATGAAGGAGGAGGGGGGCCCATTCCCCATCAGGCCGCTGCCGGCTGCGGTGGGAGAGGAGAAGAGTCAGGGAGGGCTGCACGACCCCGCTCGCACGCTCCTGCACGCTCGTGTGATGCGGAGCCGTGTGCCCCACGCTTGCACATCCCTCGGGCACGCACGCTGCTTGCACACACGCACCCCTCATGTGAGCACACGTGCCCATCCTGCCATCACGCCCCTCGCACGCACGCCCCTCACATCCCCCCAGCCCTACACGGCTCACACACGGAGTGGGGCATGTGGGGGGCATCAAGGCACACTGCTGCCCTGTCCCCTGGCCATGCCACGCATGCACACGCGTGTGCCAGTGCATAGGAGGCTGCGCTGGTTGCTACAGGAGGGTTCCTGTGCTGCACTCTCCCCATATCAGGATGGGAGCACATCCCTGGGTTCATCACCAGTGACATGAGCTGGCCTGGCCTCAGCCTGGCTATGGGCGCAGGGCAGGGGGCTGGACCCAGCATGAACTTCCCCAGCTCTCAGCTGCTGCAGGACATTGGGTGGCCCCAGCGCCGGACATCCCAAGGGCTGCGCCGTGCCAGGACCGTCCCACCCCCAGTGCCCAGCAACTCTGGCCATGGCACCACTGCCATGTCAGCACCCCACAGGCAGTGGGGGATGGCTGGGGACAAAGGGACGGTCACCTCCAGCCAGGGTGCCAACTCCCCAGGGCCAAGACACTGCGGAGGAGAGAGGAGGCAGAGCTGCATGTACGTGCACACGAGTGTGCAAGGAGGGGGCAGGAAGACACCACCAGCATGGGAAGCTCAGGGTGAGGGGCAGCCCCCACCCTGACCCCAACAGCCTCCCCTGCAGCCCAGAGGACCCCTACGGCCCCCAGGGAGACCCAGGCCGGTGCTCCCCATCCCAGCTGAGCCGGGAGATCACAACGGAAACATGGGAGGGGGGGAGCCAGCCACCCCTTGCCGCATGGCCCTGCATCCTGCAACCATGTATGTGCTGATACATGGGATGGAGGGGCTGCAGCCATCCAACCCTCCCCAGAATGGGTCAACACGGCTCAGCACAGCTCGGTGTGGCTCGGCACGCCTCGGTGTGGCTCGGCACGGCTCGGCACAGCTCGGTGTGGCTCGGACAGCTCGGCACAGCGGAGGAGCCCAGGCTGGCCAGCCGCCCGGCCGGGGCAGGAAGCGATGCTTTGCTCTCTAAGCCGGCCCACGCTCCCTGGCTAATCCCTCCGGGATGCCTCTGGGATGAGTGTCGGGGATGTGGTTTCAGGCAGCTCGCTCCTTCCTGCGCCGGACGGCCGGGGGCCGAACACGGGCAGGGGCTGCGTGGGCTGGGGGCACAACCACACCCTGCCCGCGGCCCTGGGAACCGGCACCGTGAGCCCCCGGATGCCGCTTCTTCCCTCCCCTCCTTCACCGCGCTGGCATCACCGGGATGGCTGGGCACATCCCGCCAACCGCAGCATCGCATCCCGCAGGAGCTGTGCCCGGTGATGCCCGTGGGGTGACCGCCCTGGCGTACCCCCCAGTCCCAGCCATGCCAGGGGGGGACCCCGCTGCGGGGCGTGGAGCCGGCAGCGTGCTGGGCGGCTGTGCCGGGCAGGAAGCCGAGGTTTCCAGAACGAGCCTTTTCTGGAAGCTGTGAAACAGGCTGTAAAGAAATAAACACACATCCCCCCCCTTCCAGCCCCCCCTTCCCCGATGGCGGCGGGGCCGGGCTGGCGCGGAGCGTCCCGGTGGGGATGGTGGGGCCGTGGCCGCCGCTCCCCACACCTCCCACCCGCTGACTCACGGCCCACTGGCACGGCCGGATCCCTCGGCGCGCGTTGGCCCCGCGGCTGGCCGCGCCGTTCCCAGCCGCCTCGCACGCCTGCACGCACGTTCAGCGCGGCCCCTCGCACGGCTGGGCCCTGCCCTGGGCTGCCACGGCACGGTGTGGCACTGCCCAGCGTGGTACGGCACAGCATGGCATGGCATAGCATGGTAGAGCATGGCATGGCACTGCACAGCATGGCACAGCACGGCATTGCATGGCACGGCACAGCACAGCGTGGCATGGCATGGCACTGCACAGCATGGCACAGCATGGTATGGCATGGCACAGCAAGGCATGGCATGGTGTGGCATGGTATGATGTGGCATGGCACAGCCACTGTATGCCATGGTACAATGTGGCATGGCACAGCCCAGCATGGTATGGAACAGCCCAGCGTGGCATGGCACAGCCCCACATGGCACAGCCCGGTGTGGCACAGCACAGCCTGGCACAGCACAGCCTGGCATGGTGTGGCACAGCCCGGCATGGCGTGGCACAGCACGGCGCTCTGCACAGTCACAGTGCCAGTGAGGACAGGGAAGCATTGCTGAGACCATGCATAACTCATCTCACCCACCAGCAGGCAGTGCCAGGAGCCCCATGCCGGGCGCAGTGCCGTGGGGCTGGATGCCAGCACCCAGCAGACACGCATTGGGGTCCAACCCTACCCCCCTCGGCCCCCCCAGCTGGGAACTCCCCAGGGCCAGTGCCGTGAGTCAGCCCCGTGGGCTCCGCTCCCGGCTCCGGCACTGGCACCAGCCGGTGAGAACCCCCCCGGTGCCGGGAGGGAAGGGTGGTCCTGGCCACAGACACTGGCTGCAGGGGCGTTTTGGGGGCTTTGAGCCTCGCAGGAGCCCCAGCGGCTCCACATGGCCACGCTGGCACTACGCTGACCCCAGGGATGCCTGGTCACACCACACTCACCCCTGTGCCAAACCAGACTTCACGGTGTGGCCAGGAAGGGAAACTGAGGCAGGGGGTGGGGGTGTGCCGGCAGCTTTCAGGGCTCGTGGTGTTCGGGACCCCCAAACAGGGCTGGGGAGAGGAGGTGGGTTAAGAGGGAAGTGAAGCTGCTCCCCCCTCATCTCCATCAAACCATGGGGGGGGTGGATGGGAGATTTTCACCTGAACCCCAAATCCACAGCGGGTCACACATGTGATGAGCATGGCGGGTCTCAGCACAAGCGTACCAACAGCACTGGGCAGTGGCAGCAGCTGGGGGGCTAGGGGTAGTGCCAGGCACCCCCTCCCCCAAAAGCTGGGCTCTGTGAGGCCAGGCAGGTTGTGGGGTGCTGCAGCCCCAGAGGGGGGTCGCTCTGGCCACGGCTGCTTCAGCCCAGGCAACGGGGTCCCCAAAGTAACTCTACTGGAGAATGGGGGGGTCCAGCACTTCTGGGAACACTGCACCCCACACAGAGCCTGACTGCACCCCAGACCCCACCATTCAGCGGCTCCATTCCGAGGAGGGGAACAGGGGGGTTGCAGCCCCCACCCCCAGACCCCCAAGCACAGCCCAGGCGAGGTGAGAGTCCCCAGGTCCCCGCGTCGGCGGGGGACGTGCGCGGGGTGCAGGGTTGGGTTACTCCCTCAGCTATTTCAGGGCTGGAACATTCCTACCAGAGCCGGGGCCGCACACGGAGACGCCTGGAGCCGGCAGGGACCCTCCTGCACCCCAATCCCCACAGCCAGGCACCCCGGGGTGGGGGGGAGACACCCTTCCCAGTCCCCATCCACATACATCCCCCCTGCATTCCCCCCACCGCACCCTGCAACCCACACGGCCCCTTTAAATATTTGGCAAACAGCAAGTAAGTGGGATATCATTTCCTTGGCGTTATAATTTAAGATTAATCCATATTGTTATGGCACTAAATAAATGCCGTAACACCGCGACGCGGCTCAAACGAGCTTGACAGAGTGCCAGAAGTACAATTAAAACGTTATCCGATGGGTAATCACGCGGCAGTCGCTCCGCGCTAAGTGCCACTCGCAAGCTGTCGGCTCCCCGCGCGGCGATGGCGAGGCTGGGGATGCCGAGAGGCCGCCGCACGGCCGGGGCCGCGTGTGTGTGTGTGTCGCTTGGTGCACGCTGCTGGTGTGGCTGATGCACGGGGCTTGCACACACTGCTTGTGAGGAGGGTGTGCGGTGCTCGGTGCACGCTGAAGGGGTGGCTGGGATGTGGAACACGTGGCTTGCACGCCAAATGCACGACTTGCACACTGAACACACGACTTGCACACCCAACAGGCGACTTGCACACTGAACACACAACTTACACACCAAATGCACGACTTGCACACCCAACAGGTGACTTGCACGTGGAACACACGACTTACACGCCACACGTGTGACTTGCATGGCAAACATGCAACTTGCACATGGAACATGCGACTTGCACACTGAACACACAATTTGCACATGGAACACACGACTTGCACACCCAACAGGCGACTTGCACATGGAACACACGACTTGCACACCCAACAGGCGACTTGCACGTGGAACACACGACTTACACACCACACACGTGACTTGCATGGTGAACATGCAACTTGCACACTGAACACACAACTTGCACACCACACACACAGTCTGCAAAGCCCAGAGGCCATTTCAGGAGCAGACACAAGGCCGGCACAGGCCGCAGGGAAGCCAAGGAGGGCTCAGGGGGGTGCCTGGCATCCCCACAGGGGTCTGGCGGCAACTGGAGGCCAAGCGTGCGGCCCCCTCCAGGGGACCCCCCAGATAATTTGGGTTCAGGGTGACCCTGTACCCAGCAGAAGCCACTGCAAAGCGTTGCAGGGTACTGGGCCGCTCATGCGCAGAGCAGGGGGGAGCAACCCCGAGGGGCTGTGAGGGATCATCCTCTCCCTCCCCATGGGGTGGGAGACCGCAGCAGCCAGCAGGGTCAGATCCTGCCCCAGGGTGATGCTGGGACAGGCAGGGGGGAGCAGGCAGGGGGCAAGCAGGGGTGCAAGCCAGGGGGCAGGCAGGGGAGTAGGCCGGGGGGCAGGCAGGGTGTAGGCGTGGGGGGCAGGCGGGGGGGCCGTGCTGTGCCCATCTGTTTCGTTTTACGGAGCGGATAAAGAAGAACTCCAAGAATGAGATTATTGGGTGAGTGTTTATTTACCGCTGGGGGGGTGGGGGCATGGGGGGGGGTGTGGTGGGGGGGTGCAGCCCATGGAAATCTCTGCAGAGTCACCGAATCGCCAAATCCGGCTATTTTTATTTTCTGCTGTAATTCCCCGCTTGGCTGTCGCCGATCGCTGCCGTCAGCGCCGGGAGAGGAACTGGCTGGGGCGGGGTGGGGGAAATGGTGACGCTCTGGGCCAAGGGGGGGTGCCCAAATGCTTCGTGGAGCTCATCTGTACCCCCAGTTCCCCCCCCCCCCCCCCCCGAGGGGTTCAGCCCCAAGCGCACTGCACACGCGGTGCTTAGCCCACAGAACCCGGTGCTGGCCCTGCTGCCCCCAGCCCACCCCCCCATCCCCGGCACAGGATCCCCCCCCTCCAAGGTCTGGCAACCCCAGGGACGCAGGAACGGGAAGCAAAGGCCGGATGCCGGCAGCCCAAGGTGCTGAGACCCCCCCCACATCCCCCTGCTCAGGGTCAAATCACTGCATTTGGGCCCAGGGCTCGTGGCAGCTGCCGGATCGTGCCGACCCCCGGCACGCAGCGGCGTCTCCACGCAGACCCAGCTCAGCGCTGCTGAACAGATGACCCAACACCAGGGCAACACCACAGGATCCGGGGTTATCCACATCCCACTCTTCCCACCGGACACGCATGCCCCCCCCTCCCCCAATTCCCAGTACCCCCGGCACAAGGGTGGCTACCGCGGAGCTGAGGAGTTTTGAGTTCACCTCCAAAATCTGGTTGAACTTGGACACTGACTTTTCAAAACGCAGCAGCGGGGCCGGCACACGGTGCCCAGGCAGGGAGCGGGGAGCCCCCCCAAACCCTGGCTGTACCAGAGCTGCACCGCAGCCTCCCAGCCCCTCATCAGACCCCGTATTCGGTCATGAACGAGGAAGCTGCAACGTGGAGCAGCCACAGCGCTGGCACCCAGCCCCGAGCCCCCCACCCCAGCTGGGGGCTGCCGTCCCCACCTGCCCCCCACCATCCTGTCCCACTCAACCCAAGCCGCACCGGGGAACCACACAACACCCGGCCTGCAACTTAATCCGGGGAGGGGGACAGCTGCAGGAGCCCAGCCGGCTGCCAGCGCCACGCCGCCGGCTCACCGCCCCGGCCACCGCAGGGCTGCACACCCGCACTGAGACGCACGCCCGTAGCACCACGGCCAGGCTGCACACCCACGGCTGGCTACACACCAGCATCGCCACGGCCAGGCTGCACCACCGCAGCAGGCTGAGAGCCAACGCTGGGCTACAAACTGCCCTGGCTGGGCTGCCAACCGGCACCGCGCTAAGAACCGGCACCCGTTCACACAGCGGCAGCACGGGGGTCACACTGCGCACCGGCACCGGCCTGCAACCTGTGCCGCCACGGCCGCTGTGCTCCTGGCAAAGCCTGTGTGAGTTCCCCCTGCACCGTTACACAGCGCAACGCGCCGAGGGCTCTGCCGCGGTGACAAACAGCCCGACACAATCCCAACTATATATTAGTCCATAAAACCGTCAGAAGGGCAAAAATCGAGGCCCCGGCAGCAGGCACACGCTCGGCCCAGCTCCCCATCACCCCCCTGTGCCGTGCAGGGCTCAGCCTGGGGATACCGGCACAGCTCCCAGCTGTACCCCACCGCCAGCGGTGCCGCAACTGGGGAGCAGGGGCTGCACCCCGGTTTGGGCTCCCAGCAGCTCCGGGGCTCTGCATCCCAACCCCAAGCACACAGCCGTGGCTCTCTGTGCTCCGGCCGCCAGCACTGTCTTGCACCGTCATTTGCGCGGTGCCGGTGCCAAAACCAGCCGCGACCCGAAGCATTTGTTTGCAATAACCGCGCAGCCCTGAATTATGGCTTTAATAAAATCAAGCTAAACAGTTTTTATCTCCCCTTCCCAGGGCGGCCTCTGGCCCCCAGCAAAGGCTCCTGGGAGGTGTAGTCCGGCCCAACGCTGGGAGCCATTTGGGGGAGCGCAGCCAGAGCCCCCCCCCCCACCCCCCCCCCCCTCCACCACCCCAGCCGGCACAGTGCCCCAGGGCTGCCGCGTGCCGTGCCGGTGCCGGTGCCGCCACCGCCACGGCTGCCCGGCAAACCGCGGGCTGGTTTTATTTGCTGGGTGGTGTAATTATCAATCATCGGCTTTAATTACCGCTCCGCGCGCTGCCACGGCTCCCAGCCCCATGGCATGGCCGTGCCGGGGTGACGCCAGGGTGCCAGGCCCAGGGACCCCCCCCATCCTTCCAGCCAGCCTTAGCCCCACACTGGGCACCAAATTATCAGTTGTATTCGCTCGAGCGCCGTTCCCGTACGCGCGGGAGCCTGCGAGCGTGGCTCGCCGGGAACGGCTCCGGCTGTGCCGGCCCTGCCAAAGCCAGGAATATTTTTAGCTCTTTCTGTTGTTGGGTTTGGCTTCTCCCTTTTTTTTTTTCCCCCCTCTTTTTTTTTTTTCTTCTTTTTTTTTTTTTTATTCCAGGCAAGTTTCTGCCGGGTATTTTTAGCCTGATCCATGTTATTTTAACAACCTCCGGTGCGTTCGGGCTCCCATGTGTCGCCCAGGCCCCGGCGGGCACAAGGGTCCGGCTGCTGCAGGGACACGGCTGTGCCGAGAAGCCAAAAGGAAGGACGGCAGCAGCACCCCAGCACCGGCATCCCCTGGGGATCCCTCCCCACCCCAGCCCAGCTGCCACAAGGCAGAAAGGGGGTGAGCCCCCACCCTGGTCTCCACACACTGGGGATGTGCAGTGAGCTGCTATTCGGACCCCCCAAACCCTAAAGATTTGGGGGGAAACACACACACCAGGGTGGCCCCTCACAGCCCAGCGGTGGTCCCGAGGGGCCCGGCCGCAGAGCTGGAGCTGCCGGCACAAAGCGAAACCGCCCCGGCCTCAGGCCTGATCCAGCACCGCCTCCCCAGCACCCCCCAATGCCCCCCGCTTTCCATCTCCTTCCAGGAGCCTTAGGCCCCCCGCCATCCCCCCCCCACACACCCTCCACCCCCCCGCGCCAACCCGGCCTTGCCCCCCCGCCCTAATCCACGCACTAATTGTAATCCCATTAAAGCAGATATAATTTTATTAGTATTCACAGCTCATCAAGGCGGCGACAATAACCGGCGCTGCCGCCGCCGCCGTGCCGTGGCGAGAAAACCGCCTGCACTGGCAAGAAGCGGGGGGCCCCGGGCAGCGACACGCCAAGCCGGCACGCTGCACGCCAGCTCCGGCCTTGCTCCCGCTTCGCCTCCATCCCAGAGCTCGGCAGCACCAAAGCAGCACCCCCTCCTTGGCACCCTGGTAGCCCCCCACGCGTGCCGTGCCACCCCGCTTCAACCCTGCGCGGCCGTCGCCGCCGAGCGCAGCCTCGACGCACGCCGCTGCAGACAAAGCCGAGCGGGCTGCACGCGTCGTGGGATGCCGGATCCGGCGAGCCCCGTGCCGGTGCCAACGCGGTTGGCCGTGCTGTAGTCGGGACGCTCGCTGGGCTTTGTCCGCGTCCGGCAGCTGCAGAGGGAGGGGGGACACACACACACGCACGCTGCGAACCCCTTCTCACCCTGACACTTCGGCGCTTTATATAGAGCCGGGCTCTGCCGGCCTTTCCCCGCCGCCACGGCACCGCTGTGCCGGCACCGCGCATAACGGCCTCCTTGTTCGCCCAGAAAACGCTTCCTTGTTCACGCACCGGGATCTCGCCGGGACAGCCGCGGTCATCCCGGGGAAATGCCCCCCACACGTGTGAGCCCCCCACACACCCATCCATCCACCCAGCCCCAAACAGCAACGGGCGCGGGTGACAGCGGAATCGGCACAAAGGGCAGGCCGAGCCCCCGGCGTTACACCGAGCCCCTTGTATCCCACCCCGGACCCCCGCGCCGCGGGCCGCCCCCTCTGACCTGTGTGCGTGGCCATGGAGATGGGCGCGGGGAAGTACTTGGTGGGCTGGAAATGTCCGGGGGGCTGTACGGCACCGTGCGCCGAACCCGCCACGCGCCCCGTGCCGTGCCGGTGGCCCAGGCCGCCCCGTTCCGACAGCAGCCGCGGCGGGGGCGCGAAGTCACGGCCGTCCATGCCGGGGGCACCCACCCACCCGCCTGCTGCCCGCGGGGGGCACGGCGGGACCCCAACGCGGCTCCTCGACGCGGCTGGCGATCCTCAGCGCCGCGGCGGGCCCGGTTCGGTGGCGGCGTGCCGCGCTCCGTGCCGGAGCTCCCGGCTCATCCTCCGCTCCTGGCACAAGGGAGAGAAAGAAGAGCGTGAGAGCGTGGCCAGGCCGGGGGGGTGCAGCCCCCCCTCTCCTCTCCCCTCCATCCCCCGAGGGCACAGCTCCCCCAGCCCCCTTTTCTCCAGCATCCCCCGCGCACGGGCGCCCGAATCCCCGGTACCGTTCGCGCACGGTCCCGGGTCCCCCCTCCTTTCTCCCCCTCCCCAGTTCGCCGACCCCCCGTTTTCCTGCCGCTCCCGGAGCGCGGCCCCGGCCCCCCCCGCCCCGCCCCGCCGCTCTCTCCTCGGGGCACGGTCCCGCTCCCCGCCGCCCCCCGGCTCCTTAATTCCCCGCGGTGGCCGGTTCGCCGCCGCTCGGGCCCTTCTTCCCCCGGTGCTCGGGCCCCGTCCTTCCCCCGCCGCTCGGGCCCCGGCGGCTCTCCTTCCTTCCTTTCCCTCCTTCCTTGCCCCCCATCCCACCCCCGCTGCACCGACCGTATCTCCCCGGTGCTCGGACCCCGTTTGCCCTCGGCTTCTCCGGCGCACGGGGCCTCGTTTCCCCCCGGTACACGGCGCCCTCCCCGGCCCCGGCCTCCCCGGCGCACGGGCCCCGCTGCTTCCCGTTGTGTGTGTGTCCCCCGCCTCCGGTGCACGGCGCTTTCCTCTCCCCGGTTCCACTTCTCCCGGGGATTGCACGGCCCCGGTTCCCCGGTTAACCCCCCCTTCCCCTCCCCGGTTTCCTCCGCCCCGGCTCGCACGGTCGCCGAGCTCCGCCGTATTTCGCCGCCGCTCGGGTCCCGTTCCCACCCCCGCCAGCTCCAGCACACGGCTCCGGTACCGACTCCCCCCCTTTCCTCCTCCACCGGAGCCCGCTCGAACCGACCCGCAGGCCTCCCGGTGCTCCGGACCCGCCGGGGCATTGTTCTCGGCAACGCCGGGGCCGGCGGCGGGGCCCGATCCGGCGGAGAGACCGCGGCTGCCGGGGCCGGGCCGGGCCAACGGTGAACAAAGGGGCGAGGAACAACGAGCGCGACCGGGAGCCCCCGGGTATCCCACCCGGGTCGGGACCGCACGGCCCGGGGACCGCTGCGGGCGGCGGAGCGAGCGCGGCCGTATGGTGCGGGAGGGGGGGGGCGGCGGGGCGGCGAAGGGCATCCCCGGCAAGGGAACCGCGAGTGCGGCCGGGGCGAGGGGAAGAATTCCGGGGAGAAAAAAAGGGGTTTTGGGTGTTTTATTCCCCAAAAAAATAAAATCGGAGGAAAGCGCTGGGGGGGAGGGGGGTAAAAAAAAAAAGGGGGTTAAAAAAAACCCCCTAAATTAAAGGGGGAAAATAAATAATCGAGGAGAAAATAATTTGCGTGGAAAAAGGAAAAATCGATGGGAGCAAAATCCCAGCGCCCAAAATGTTTCGGCGGCCGGAATTGAACCGCGGGGGCTTTGTACCGCGGAGGGGTTCTGCGGGAGGTGGGTTGGAGGGGTGTGGGGGGGGGGGGGGGGCGGCAAATGGTTTTAACGCCCTAAAATTAACCGGGGGGGGTGGTGGGTAAGGAAAAAAAAAAAAAAAAAAAAGAAAATAATTGAAATAAAGAAAATTTTAAAAAGAAATAAAATTTCAAAATAAAAGAAATAACTAAAATAAATAAAAAAATAAATGAACGCGCGGAAAAAAAAAATAAATAAAGGAAATAATTAAGCGCCAACAATTAATTGCGAAGCAGCAACAAAAAGAGAAATTAATTAAAGGGCCCCAAAAAATTTTAAATTTGAAAATTCCGAAAGGGGGGGGGGGAAAAATAAAAATACCAAGGACTAAGGCGCCGAGCGGAGCGGAGCCCCCTCGGCCGCGGGCACTTACCGGAGGGGCGTTCCGCGCGGGGCGCAGCGGTCCCGGCGGCGCGGGGCGGCCCTGGCGGGGGTGCGCAGCGTGCTCCTGCCGGTGCCGTGCACTGCCCATGCACCGGCTGCTCCCGCTGCAAAGGGAACCGGCGGTGGGGAGGGAAGGGGGGGGGGCGGGCGGTGGGGAAGGGTGGGGGGGTGGGGGGGGGGGGGGGAGTGTTGCGGGAGGGGAGGGGGGGTGGCGGGGTGTGTGTAAGGGGGGGTGGTGGATGGATTGGGGGGGGGGGGTGTGGGTGGAGGAGGAGGAGGGGGGGGGGGAGTGTGGAAGGAGAGGAGGGGGGGTGTGAAAGGGAAAGGGGGGGGTGAAGGGGGGGGGACACCCCGCCGCGCCTCCCCGCTCACGCCGCGCACTCCGCCGGGGCGACGCGCCCCGCATGCTAATGAGCGCGCGCGCGGCCGCGCGCAAACACCCCCCCCCCTCCTTCTCTTCCTCCCTCCATTCACCCCTCCCCTCATTCACCGCCCCCCCCCCCCGTGCCCTGATTGGCCGCCGCGCCGCGCTCGCGCCCCGCCGGTTCCAATCCCCGCCCCTTCGGGGGGGGGGGTGGGGGGGATGGGGGGTGTTTTTTGCGCGTTGTTTTGTTGTGGAGTTTTGGTGGGGCCGGTGGGGGGGGGTGTGTGTGGAGTGGGGGGGGGTGGGGGTGTTGTGGGGGGGCTGGTGTTTTTTTTCCTCCTTTTCAGTGTGTAAAAGCCACGCCCACCCCCTCGCGCGCTCCCAGCGTCACCCCTCCCCTCTCCCAATAGGCTGGCGCCCCGCCAGCCGCCTGCCAATCAGAACGCGGCGGGGGTCGAGACGCGTAACGAAGGCGCCTAATTCAAGCCCGGCGGATGAATGGGAGGGGAGGAGGGAGGAGCGCGCATGCGCCCTGAGGGCAGCGGGCGGCGCGGCGGGGGCCGCGTCTGGAGGCGCGATGCGATTCCCCGCTGCGGCGCTCCCCCCCCTCCCCTCCCCTCAGCCCCGTCCTCCCGGCGCCCATTGGTTGGCCGCCCGCCAGCCCGCTGTCAATCACGCAGTGTAAACAAGCCGCTGATTGGGCGGCCCCTGCGAAGAGCGATGACGGGCCCCGCGCGCGGTTTCAAGGCGGCCCCCGAGGGTGGGGGGGGGGGGGAAGGGGGGTGGTTTCCAGGCTCCCCACACACCCCTTAACCCCCCCTCCTCACACACCCCGGGCGGATCCCGAGGGCCGGGAGCGGCGCGGGGGAGATCAAAGGCGGCGGCGAGAGGGGAACGGGCCGGAGTCGCCCACCGGCTCCGCCGTGCTGCCGGCAGGTCTGCATGGGGGGCGATGCTGGGGGGCCGGGGGGTTTGGGGCTGGGTGCAGTGTTGGGGGGCTGTGCAGTGTGTGTGGGGGGAGAGTTAGCGGGCCCCGCAGTGTGGATGGGGGCGCTGAAAGGCTGAGGGATGCAAGGGGGGGGGGCGTGCAGTGCAGTGCTGGGGGCTCTGTGCAGTGCTGGGGAGGGGTACATTGCTGGGGGGGGGGGGGGCGTGGCGTTCATTGCTGGGGGCTCTGTGCAGTGCTAGGGGGCCAAACATTGCTGGGGGGTGACACGGCAGTGCAATGCTGGGGGTCTGTGTAATGCTGAGGGCCGTACATTGCTGGGGGGGACATGCGGTGCCTTGCTGGGGAGCCATACATTGTTGGGGGGGGCTGTGCACTGCCTTGCTGGGGGGCTGGACGGGCTGTGCAGTGCCTTGCTGGGGGGCTGTACGTTGCTGGGGGAGCATGCAGTGTAGTATCGAGGAGCCGCGTAAGACGGCGGGGCTGCGCAAGGCACGGGGAGTCGGGGGCCGTGCATCCCGGGAGGGGACACACACACACACAGCACGCAGCTGGACGGGCAGGGAGCCGGCAGTGGAGGGAGAGCAGCGTCCGGTGCCGGCTGCGCCTGTCACCGCGAATCCCGGCTGCGGCGCCGGGGTTGGCGTGGTGGGGTTTTTTTTCCGGAATAAAAGGAGCGGAATTGCTTGAAAATGCCCAAATCAATCCAAATAACTCGTAAAAGAGATTAGGTTACAGCGGGGCTATTCATTACACCAGGGCGGCAATCGAGTGAGGACGCTGAGCGGCCGGTGGACGCGGCACTGCCCGCGGGGACCCTCCATCACCGCGCCCGGACACCGCACGGCCGGACCTGCGCACGCCGGGATGCACGGACACAGTGTGTTCACACCACCCCCGGGGTGTCCCCGGCACAAGGACGGACTGCGGGGACAGACGGCCGGAGACAGACGGCTTCACCGCGGGGCGCAGCAGCCCTGACACCAGGGGGATGTGCAGCTGCGGCACGGAGCGATGCACGGGGACGCACGGACACGTGGACAGAAGGACATCATGCTGGGATCATGGAGGATTCACGCGTGCCGTGGCACAAAGGCCGCTGTGCAGGCAGGCACCCACCGGCGCGGTGCAGGCACCGGTGCGGGGTGAGCACCGCGGTGCCACGGGCCCATCGCGCAGCGGGGATCTCTCCTCCATCTGGGTGAGGAGTGGGGCCAGAGCTGGGCTGTGGGAGGGGGGGATATGCTGGGACCCTCCGGATATGGCCCCTCATCACCCAGCCCCCACGGGATCCCCCTTCCCTGCACGCTGCCCCCCCCCCGAAACTTTTTCCTCCTCCATCGTGGCGGGGTGCAGGCTGAGCTCCGCGCTTGGATCTGGGAGCTCCCCATTTCCTGGGGGTGTCCCAGGGCTGGCAGCATCCCAGCTGCCCGGGGAGCATCCTTACGGGGGGATGAGCACGGTAGTGCCAAGCCGCAGCCCGCGCTCACCCCCGTACCCCGGGAGAGGCGGCACAACATCCCTGCTGGGTCCCATTCCCCCGGGAAAGGGCTTCAGCCCCACGGATAACATCATGGAGTGACCCAGCACACAGAGCCGTGGCCGAACCGGGAGCGTGAGGTGAATCCCAGGGGTGAGGGGCCGGGTGCCGGTGGCGCGGTGGGTTGGGGCCGGTGCATTGTTCAGCTGACGGAGGTCGGGGAGCGCTCGGAAATGGTTTCTTGACTCTGAAAACCCCTATTTCCCCCTCCCCAAACACACAAATCAGCAGCTGTGAGGCTCTTCCTTCCCCCCCTGAGCGTTGGGGGGGGGCTGGGAGTGGGAAGGGGCTGGGAAAACCCTCCCGGCGCGGGTGGGAAGGGGCTGAGTCGGCGGTTTGTGAGGTTGGGAGATGTGGGAGCACCGACTGCAAGCCCGGGGCCCGGTGGGCAGCTCCCCCAGCCTGTCTGGGTGCAATTAAAGTCAGTTTAATGATGCCCCCCCTCACCCCAGCCACGCTGCCGCCTTTGTCCGCGACCGACCGGGCGGCCCCGGCGGGACCAGAGACAAAGGGCGGCAGGAGGGGCCCCCCCTCCGCACATCCCCGGACCGGGCCCCTCCTGCCGCCTGTTAGCAGGGGTCCCACTGAGCTCTCCAACCTTCCCCAGCACCCCTGGGGTCCTGGAGCTGCTTCTTCCACTGTGCCACACATCACAGCAACCCTGGGGCTGTGCCGCACGGTGTCTGCACCGCCGGACCTTCGCGGTGACCGGTCACGGGAACTGAGCTGGGGCCGTGCACCCAGAGCATGGGGACACCCGTGGGTCACTCCATGGGTCCACCCATGGAGTAACCCCACTTTGCCCAGCTCCTCTGGCACAGCTGTGGTGGGACACCCTGGATGGTGGGACATGGCTGCACAGCCCGTCCCGGGGCTCCGTGGCATGGCACAGTGCAGCATGGCATCCCGGGTGACTTGGTGTCCTGGCACTGGGGACAAGCAGCTTTCCAGCTGGGATTCCAGCGCGTTGCAAAGCTGCCTGTGACCAAGGGTCGTGTTTGCAGGCACGGAGGGAAGAGGCAGCTGCGGCACTGCCATCACCTCTACTCCCAGCATGGGGACACCAGCACCCTGCCCCGCAGCCCAGGGGGGTTGCTATGGGTGGAGGGTGATGTGGATGGACTGATGGACAGACGGACGGAGCCGCAGCTGCTCTGGGGTCCTAGAGAAAAAAAAGGGACTTAACTCCCGTGAACTGTCCCATTGTATTGGCTGTGCTAATAATCGGGTTTGCTAATGCAATTGGTGCTGCGATGCGCAAATCCTGCTGGAAAATGTATTAGCACAATTATCCCCCTCGCTCCTCACCCGGGCGGGGCATTAATATTCAATTTTGATGTGGAAGTCCTATTATGCTAATGACTTTGGTGACAAAAGTCGTTAATGTGAGACTTTTCCTTTACGGTGCAGCATCAGCCAGGGTGAATAATACCACCGTGGGACCGAACGGCATGTGCCATGAGGGCTGTGGTGTTGTGGGGGGAGCCAGGCTGGGCCCCCTCCCCTGGCTCCACATGGGCTCTCACATCTTTGGCTGAGCGGCCACTTCCCGGGGCACACAGTGCCACCGGCGCAGGGGACAGCCAGTGCATGGGCCCACGTGGGAGGGCTGTGTCGGGGGCACGCTGGTGGTGGGGGCACCACGGCAGTGGGGTGTGCCGGGGCCCCGAGGAGGGCGCGGGGCGGATTAGCTGTGCTGTAGCGCATCCGGCAGCGGCACTCCCTCTGCCGCAGATGCCCTCCTTTGTTCTCTCCCCGAGCCAGGGGAGATGCATCGGTGCTTCCCCGCCTGCTGGAGAGCACGGCGGTGCCGACCCGGGGCTCATCAGCATCCCTGCACCCTCTGGTGATACTGGGGCTGCTCCCCTGTCTGGCTGCTGTGGTGATGCTGCCCGTGGTAGCATAGGCAGGTCTGGGTGGGTGGGTGGATGGATGGACAGATGGATGGATGGATGGACGGACAGACAGACGGCTCCTCGTCTTCAGGCTGTGCTAGAGATGTGCAGAGAGCTGGCCCCAGAGCCACGGACTGGTGGACACACGGAGGGGGACACCAGGGCATCACCAGCCATCGCCATGGCTCCTAAGTGGGCAGCAGGGCCGTGGCTGGCACGAGGCTGAGACCCCGCTGTGACAAACAGGGTCCTGGAGCGCCGGCAGTGATTGAGACCATTGGAGCCAGGAGCCGCCTGCCCTGGAAAAACGCCCGTGACCTTCAAGTCGCTGCACTCGCTGCCGCCAACCCAGGAGTGACAACACACCAGCTTTACCACGAGCACACCCCAGCAGCACGAGGCCCTGTGGGACAGGCATGGGACCGCTCCGGTATGGGGCCGGTGGGGAAGCCAGGAATTTCTCACAGCAGTTCCCGGACACAACCCAGGCACAGGATGGGATTTCCAGGTGGCCCCATCCGGGTCCCTCAAGAGGCTCCTGCCCTGTGCAGCCACTACGGCAGCCCTCAGCCCCCTGCACCCCTCAGCACAGCGGGCGCCAGGCACAGCCGGGTCCCTGCACATGGCACAGGGCCCCGTGTCCCAGCCCGGGGCTAGGAGCACGGTGCCCACTGCCCCAGCCCTGCCCCACGGCACAGCCGGGACTCGAGGCCCCCGAGGGTGGCGCAGGGGCCGCGGGAGCAGGAGGGTGCCGAGGCGGGGCCAGGAGCTGGGGCGCCCGTAGCACGGGGCTGGGGCACGGCTGCTGGGGGTGCTGGGCCACAGCCCCGGGCGGGCGGATGGGCGCTGGGGGTGCCCGCGGCTCCGCGCCCCGGGAAGCCCCTGCGGCCCGTGCGGGGCGGCTCCGAGTGGGGGGTTCGGTCTCCCCGGGAGAACGGGGCCGGGCGCGTCCCGCTCGGTGCCCCCGGGCGCGGACGGTGGCGGCTCCGCGCGCACGTGGCCGGGCCGGGCCGTCCCCGCCGCCCCTCCCCCCGCGCTCCCATTGGTTCGCCTTTCATCCTCCCGCGCTTCCATTGGCCCCGGCGCCCTCCACAAACAAAGGCCGGCGCCCGCGGGGGGCCCGGCGCGCCGTTCTGATTGGCGGGATGGCGGCGAGGGGGCGGGACGAGGGGATGGGAGGGGCCGGCCTGGCCCCGCCTCCCCACGGGCCGCGCCTGCTGCCTTATAAGGAGCTGGGCGGGGCGCGCCCATTCATGCGCGCGGGGCGGGGGCGGGCTTACGGCCTGGCCCCTCCCACGGCGCGTGCTTCTGGGGCGGGGCTCGCTCGCGCGGCGCGGCGGGGCCGGCCCGGTCCGGTCGGGTACGGTACGGCTGGGCCCGGCCCGGTCCTGTCTGGTCTGGTACAGCCGAGTCCGGCTCAGTCCGCTACGGTACAGTACAGTACAGCCGGGTACGATACGGCCGGGCCCGGTCCGGTCCGCTACGGTCCGGTCCAGCCGGGTCCGGTACGGCCGGGCCCGGTCCGGTCCGGTCCGGTCTTGTCCGGTCCAGACGGGTCCGGTACGGCCGGGCCCGGTCCGGTCCGGTCTGGTCTGGTACAGCCGAGTCCGGCTCAGTCCGCTACGGTACAGTACAGTACAACCGGGTACGATACGGCCGGGCCCGGTCCGGTCCGGTCCAGCCGGGTACGGTCCGGCCCGGTCCGGTCCGGTCCAGCCGGGTACGGTACGGCAGGGCCCGGTCTGGTACAGCCGGTTCCGGTACGGCCGGGCCCGGTCCGGTCCGGTACAGCCGAGTCCGGCTCAGTCCGCTACAGTACAGTACAGTACAGTACAGCCGGGTACGATACGGCCGGGCCCGGTCCGATCCGGTCCGGTCCAGCCGAGTATGGCCGGTGCGTGGGGCGGATGGGCACGGTGGGGTGTGCGGTGCGTGTCCCGCGTGTGTGGGGCAGCCTGTTCGTGCGCAGGTCCCTGTCTCCCCCCTCCCTCCACCTCCCCCCCCCCCACCCCCACCGGGGTCCCCCCGGTGCTACAGCCACGGGTGTCACAGGAGCAACCGGTGGCCGGGGAAGCGCTGCCCTGTACCCCCCGCGGCACCGAGCCCCTGACCCAGAGCTGCCACCGAAGCGATTCCTGGGGAGAGATAACCGGGAGCGAGGAAGCGCTGGGGGGAGGGGATGGACACACGCGTGGGGGGCAGGTTTGAACCAGGGGGTTTTCCCGGGATAGCATCACCCGTGAGAGCTGCACATCTGCCTCTGCTCAGCGTGGGGTGCGTGTGTGGGCACACACAGGCACACACCCCCGGGCACACACATGCACACACCCCCAGGCACACACATGCACCCCAGGGCATGGACAGACAGCAGGACAGAGACCCCAGAAACATGTTGGCCCGGCAGCACCATCTGGCACCACACAGGGAGCCAGGCAGCACCCGAGCTGTCCCCAGTCTGTCCTGGTGACCCCTGTCCTGGTGACCCTATGCTGACGCTGCACCAGGGGAGCTGGTACCACCATGCCCCTAAGCCAGCGCTGGCCCACTGGTGCTGGTGACAGGGTCAGGGTCCACAGGGTGTCAGAGTTGGGGCTGCTCCCTCAGCATCCCCATCCCACGGCCCTTGCCAGGCTCCCGGCGGCTGCTCGGCACGTGGCAGAGCCCCCTGAGCCCGTTTCTGGTCCGGTGCTGAGTTAGGGGCCATGTAGCGCTAATTGGAGAAGCATGGCTTCCCCCTAACCGGCTGCAGATGTCTCCTCCGTGCAGGAGCGAGGTGCTCGCCTTCAGCCACCCCACAGCAGCTCTGCCCTCCCCAGCAGTGCTCAGCACCCATGGGTGGGAGACGCCTGGCCCCAGCCATGTGCCAGCACCCCCAGCCTGTGGTGACAGGCGGGTGCTGGGGCAGGGCTGTGGGGTGCTCCAGGCCCTGTAGCTTGTACGCACACGTGGACACACTTGGCTGTGGGTTTGTGTGTGTGTAAGGGGGTGTTGGCACAGGGTGGGTGTGTGTGTGCACCCTGCTGCTTGCTGGACCCCGACATGGCCCTGGGCTGGGGGTGGGGGGCTGGGGCCATGGCACCTGCCAGAGAAGGGAGACAGGTGGATTTCCAGCATGTTCTTGGGGACACAGGGGAACCCCCACAACACCCAGGGGTTCCCCTCCTGCCTCAGCCCTGTGTCCTGTGCCTGGGTGCTGCCGGCCACGGCTGGGCACCGCATCCCATATTGGGGCACCGCATCCCGTGTCAGGTCACCACATCCCATACTGGAGCCCCACAACCAGGGGTCCCCCAAAACAAGGCAGCACCAGCCCCAAGGGACTCCCCATCCCACCCAGGGACACAAGCACTGTCCCGGCACAGCCAGCAGAGCAACGCAGCCGCCGCCGGTGCTACCATCACCCCGGCCCGTGTGGCACCTGGAGGGAATTAGACAGGCGCGTTCACCTCCCTGCAAACCTTTTGTAAAGCGAATTCCTGTGGTTACCCATTGCAATTGCTGCAAATTATACGAGCACGGTGTGTTTTGTTCCAACGGCAGCGTGCAGCCAGCGTGCACCAGCCCGGCCTGCTGCTGTGCTTGGCCCCAGAGCCCCCCACGCTCTCCGCTGGGTTTCCTCTCTTCCTTGTTTCTCCTTGCCCTGCTCAGGGCTGGGGAGCGGACAGGCAGGGCTGGGGGGAGCTGCCAGTGGTGGGCTGGGAACCCGCCGGGTGCTAGGTGAGTGGCCATGTAGGTGCCCAGTGGAGGTTGGCACCCGTCACATGTGGCTGTGGCACAGGGTGCGATGCCCACAGCTGGTTATCCGCACCCTGCAAAGCCCCAGGGGGAGGAGCCATGGGGTGCTTGGACCCCCCAGCGCTGTAGGCAGGCTGACCCATGGACACACTGGAGTTGACAGGTCTGCTGTGACCAGACCTGTGGTGCTGCACGTGCACAGCTGGATGCTGGGGCATGTACATGTGTGTGCGCAGGTGTGTGCAGGTGTGTGCATGCATGCAGCTGTGTGCAGGGGTATATATGTGCGTGTGCATGCCCGTGCACACCTCTACCTGCATGGACCTGCATGTGTCTGTGTGTGCCTGCTCGCAGCTGTGTGTAGGTGCAGGTATGTCCCTGTGTGCATGCATGTGCATGTGCACATATATGTGCGGGGTACACATGCGTGTGCATGTATGTGCGTGCACATGTGTATGTGTGTGCATACACATATGTGTGTGCATGCATATATGTGCACGCATATATATGTGTGTGTACACGTGTGTGTGTGACCTGCTGGAGAGGAGCTCTGTGGAGAAGGACCTGGGGGTCTTGGTTGATGACAGGGTGGCCATGAGCCAGCAGTGTGCCCTGGGGGCTGAGAGAGACAATGGGATCCTGGGGGCATCAAGAGGAGTGTGGCCAGCAGGTCACAGGAGGGGATCCTCCCCCTCTGCTCTGCCCTGGTCAGGCCCCACCTGGAGGGTTGTGTCCAGTTCTGGGCTCCCTGGGATAAAGAAGACAGGGATCTCCTGGAGAGAGTCCAGAGAAGGGCAACCAGGCTGGTGAAGGGGCTGGAGGGCAAATCCTGTGAGGAGCGGCTGAGGGAGCTGGGGGTGTTCAGCCTGGAGAAGAGGAGGCTGAGGGGAGACCTTATCACCACCTACAATTACCTGAAGGGAGGTTATAGAGAGATAGGTGATGGTCTCTTCAGCCAAGGGACAGGTGACAGGACAAGGGGAAATGGCCTCAAGCTGTGCCAGGGCAGGTTTAGATTGGACGTTAGGAAAAAATTTTTTACTGAAAGAGTTGTCAGGGCTGGAACAGGCTGCCCAGGGAGGGGCTGAGTCACCTTCCCTGGATGTGTTCAAAAAAAGGGTAGATGAAGTACTTAGGGATATGGTTTAGTTTAGGATGCGAATGGTTGGACTCGATGATCTTAAAGGTCTTTTCCAACCTTGTTATTCTGTGTGATTCTGTGTGTGAGGAGGCTACGGAGACGCTGAAGGGCCTGGAGCATCTCCCCTGTGAGGAAAGGCTGAGTGAGCTGGGACTGTTCAGCCTGGGGAAAAGAAGACTGAGAGGGGACCTTATTAATGTTTATAAATATCTTAAGGATGAGATGCAGGGGGAAATGGCCAGCCCCTTTTCAGTGTCTGTGGGGACAGGACAAGGGGCAATGGCTGCAAGTTGGAGCACAGGGAGTTCCACACCAACATGGGGAAGAACTTTTCCCCAGTGAGGGTGAGGGAGCCCTGGGACAGGCTGCCCAGGGGGTGTGGAGTCTGCTTCTCTGGAGAGATTCAAGACTCATCTGGACACCAACCTGTGCAATATGAGCTGGGGAGCTGCTTTGGCAGGGGGTTGGACCCCATGAGCTCTGGAGGTCCGTTCCCACCCCTGTGGTTCTGTGTGTGTACGTGTATGTGCACCCCTTTACATACACGCACCTGCATGTCTCTCCGTGTGTGCCCGGCTCTCGGGGTGCCTCCACGCAGGGGACACCCCCCCAGGGTGACACCTGCCCCCCCAAAAGGGGACACCCCCCTCCCCAGCTCTCTCGGGAGCAGCGGGCTCGGTCCTCCCAGCCGGCAGGAGCAGCCGACCCGCAGCCGCTCTACCCCACCCCTCTCTGTGGCCGCCCCCTCAGCTTGCCGGAAGCGCCAGCAGAGCAGCGGAACCCGGAAGTGCCGCTGTGGCCGGTGCCGGTGCCTGCGGCGGGGGCGGGTCGGGGCCGGTTCCGTTATGGCGGGTACGGGCGGCTGAGGAGTCCCCTGAGGACGCGGGTGGCGGCCGTGCCGGGCCCTGCGGGGCCATGGCGGCGGGAGCAGCGGGTTCCAACTGGGGCCTGATCATGAACGTGGTGAACAGCATCGTGGGGGTGAGCGTGCTCACCGTGCCCTTCTGCTTCCGGCAGGTGAGCGCTCCGCCCGCCCGGCCCCGCTCCTTGGGCCGCTTCTCCCGGGCCGCCGGGGCCCGCCGCTCTCCGGTTAGAGGCTGGTGGGGTCGCTACCGGCCGCTCTCACCGGTGGGGTGGGGGTAGGTGGGGGTATGGGTGTCCTGCCGGTGCCCCACGTCGCGTTGGGGCCGGTGAGAGGCACCGGGAGGGTCGGGGGAGGTGCTGAGGCCGGTTGCTGGTACCCCCCGTGGGGCTGGAGCTGGGAGGCTTGCTGGTCAGCTTGGAGTCCTGATGGGCTCCCTGGTGTGGTGTCAGCCCTGGGACCCGGCTTTGGGCGGGGGGCAGCCAGGGCAGAGCCCGCCGTGCCCCCGTCTCTCCCTTTGGAGAGTGCCTGGTAGGAGCTGGTGAGCCAAGGAAGTGCCAGAGTTGGAGACCGGACACCTCTTGGACCAAACTCCATGGTGTCCCTCGCACTGAGCCCTCTGAGTAATCCCTCCAGCCTTCCTTGGGAGCAGAAGGGAGGGGAGAAAAGGAAAGAGTTTATCCCAGTGATAAACATGGAACAGCTCAGAGGCATTGAGGCGTTGAGCTGTGCCCCTGCTCCCCCCTCTCTGGGAATTGTCCTTGTCCCCACAGCTGCCCCAGTTGTAAATACAGCCAGAAAAGGGGGTGGCTGTGCTTAAGATCTGGTGTCACTTCCACCTGTCTGAGTCACCTGTTTAAAAAGCATCTGGTGGTTCACATCCCCTGCTGCAAACATGTGACCCAGCGAGCCTGGGAATCGGGTGATGCTGTTAAATATGCTTATGGAGGAAGTTTGGAAGGGAGTTTGCACCCTGGGATTAGGAGCAGCCTCTTGGGGAACACACTGAGAGCTGAGAGCACTGGGGAGCCACAAACAGCTCCCAGTTCATTCTTCAGTCCTTAAACTGGTGTGACTGGAAGCTGTGGGGAACAGGTGGCTGCTCCGTGCCATCCTTGGGCTGCGGAGAGGGGGGAAGATTGAGCTCATACATCATGTATCCCCTGGCTGCTCTCAAGTCGAGGAACTCCCAGTATGCCTGGAGGAACACCCAGGAGCCTGGAGGAACACCCAGGAGCCTGGAGGAACACCCAGGAGCCTGGAGGTGTTACGGGGCGGCCATACGGCTGTGCAGAACCACCGGCTCCTCACCTCACGCTTGCTTCTTCCCCTGGCTTCTCCCCTCTCAGTGTGGCATTGTCCTGGGAGCTCTGCTGCTCATTTTCTGTTCTTGGATGACTCATCAATCCTGCATGTTCCTGGTGAAGTCAGCCAACCTCAGCAAGCGCAGGACCTACCCCGGCCTCGGTGAGAACTCTCAGCTCTAGGGCTTTGTTTATTTTTGGGGGGAGGGGGTGGAGTGTGTGGGGGGGTGGTTTTTCTTTTTTAACTGTGGTTTTACTTTGACCTCTTAATTTACAACTTTCCTCCTGATATTGTTGGAACAGCAAATGGTTTCTTGCTGTCGTTTTCTATTTGTGTTGTTCTCTGTCGGTCTCTCCCCGTGTCCCCAGGGGAACGTGAGGGTTTAATTCTGCTCTTGATGGTGAAGTTAATAGGCACAGAATTGTTTTGCCTCTGCGGGGCAGGGGAGGAGCTGCAGGAGCTGACTGATCAAACCCCAAGCTTTCAGGAGCTGGCCTGGCGGGTGTCTGCTGTCAATTATCGGTCTGGGCACGAAAGCCGCTGAGCTTCCCCACCCAGTGTGCTGCTGGGGACATCGGGTTCTGCCAGCCGGGAGCCTGGCACGGAGCTGGGGCTGCCTGGATCTGAGCTGTGCTCATGGCAGAGCAGAGAGGAAACGGAGAGTGAGGATTCAATAAAAACATCTGCAAGATTCATGGGTGGGTTTCTGGCAGAGCCTGCCAAGCCCTCGTCCTCCCAGCTCGCCGTCTCTGCGCTGGCGCCGGGGTTGGTTTCTGTGTGTCACCTCTCTTCTGATTCTTGGGGGGGGGACAGGAGGAGGTGGTGGGGTTCCAGTCCTCTCTGTTGGCATGTGCAGTGATGGGAAAAGTTGTTTTTTCCTTGCTTTCCCTTATTTCTTTGGAGGAGGAGAGAGTTGGCTGGTGTTGCCCTTGGTAGAAGAGCTACAGGAACGCGTGGCTCGCTCACTGACAGACGGGCTCCCTCCATCCTCGGAGTGCCTGAGGTGCTGCTACTGGGCTGCACATCCCAGTTCTATCTGCTGGAGAAACCCAAAAGCTCAGGAGGCTGTGCAGTCTCAGAGGTGGTACCTGTGATGCCAGAGGGAAAGGAGGAACCCCCAGGTAGCATCCAGCTCAGCCCCACTGCTCCCAGCCCAGCTGCCTGCGTTGCCCCTCCCCAGCCCCCCTGTACAACGCGCCTTTGTGTGCCGCTTCCCCCCAAGTACAGAGAGTCCCCTTGGCCTTGGAGTGTCTCCCAGGAAGAAGGGATCCTCCGTGCTTTCTGGAGCCAAGGGGCTCGAATACACAGAGGACCAGTAATGCTTCCAAACTTCCTGGCACCTCCTGGCACGCAAAGGCTGGCAGCAATGCCTCCGTTCCCTCTGCCCTGGGAGAGGTGCCACGGGGAGGGGAGAGCTCCGGGAGGAAAAGCAACGTTCCTATAACGCATCCTAATGCATCAAGGTTGAGCAGCTCCACACAGACGGCCTTTTGTCACCGCCAGCTCGTGCCCTGGTACATCTGTGAGAGATCCTGGCAGCCCCCACAGCCCATTCTGTGGGAGGCTTTGGCACTGCTGAAAGATGTAAGGAAAGTTTTGCAAATTCACTGCAGCCCAGACATTCCCTTCCGGAGGGACGTCGGGAGCCGGCGTTACGGCTACGCAGAGCTGATACCCAGCCCAGGCAGCTTCCCCTGGCAGCACCGTGTGCCTGGGTGGGTTGGGTATTGGAAATACTTTGCTCTTCACCGCTGTTCTCCTGTGTTTGTGGAAGGGAAGAACCACAGGCAGATGTGTGGACAAGCAGGGAAGTGGGATGTGGTTCCCAGGAGGACTTTACTGGGGAGATGAGTTGATGCTGGGGCACTGGCAGGCTGCCCGTGCTGGGTACTGACTTTATTGGGGAGATGAGTTGATGCTGGGACGCTGGCAGGCTGCCCGTGCTGGGTACTGACTTTATTGGGGAGATGAGTTGATGCTGGGGCCCTGGCAGGCTGCCTGTGCTGGGTACTGACCCTGTGAGAGGCAGCTGGGCTCTGCTCCCTGCCAGTGCCAAAACACAGGCTGCCCCTTCTAGGAACGGCACTTGGCTTCAAAGGGCTTCTCTAATTACCCAGCAGATCCAGCTCCGCCCAGCTTATTGGGTGTCTAGAGATACCAGCCCTGGACACCTTATTTTACACTCATCATCCTCTCCTTGGGAAGATAAAGGATCCAGTTTTTCCCAGTGTCCGCTGATGGGGACATCTTAGAGCAGCCCAGGAGACCGATTGTTTCTCCTCACCTCTGGCCTAGACCATCGCCAGCGGGTGTAGCTGCTGTCTGGAGGCACCCACCTGCCTGCACCAGAGCACACAGCAGCAGTTAATGTCCCAGACACAGGGGGATGGGGATGTTTCCCCCTCATTCCCAAGCAAGGTGAGAGCTGGTGGCCAAAGCTGTGTGGTCGCCTGTTCCTCCCAGTCTGTCACTAAGCCATCGGCTATTTTCAGTGCTACCCCACGTAACAGCTCTGGTTTATTTTTCTCCTGTAGCTCTCCTGCTGTGCTTTTTTCCCCTCATTCTATGGGAGAACATCTTGTTTCCTTAATTTTTAGCTCGAGCAGAATCCAAAGAAATCAGCGTTTGTAAGTTAATAGTGAAAAAAACCAGCAGAAGATGCTTCTAGAAGTGAATAAAGCTTGTTTGTCTCCAGGGATGTACCTTGGGAGAAGCCAAAGGGGAGCCCAGGGTGGTGGTTTTCACATTGGACCTCTGCACTTAAAGACAGACAGAACTGGGCCGTGTGGTCTGTGCTTGGAACCAGAGGTCTCAATTCCCGTTCTTCCCAGTAAGATCTAAAAATAGGAGTGGAGTTTTCTTGGTGGTTTTTCTCTTTAAGAGAAAGCTCGATGATTTAACGACCGCTGAGCGCTCTCTGCTTCAAGCTACAACTTGAGAAGGGGAGGAGAGGCTCTTGGCAGCAGCCTGGTGGTGTGGGTTGGGAGTCCTGAGTATTCTGGGGATGGGATTGAACGTTCTGGGCACCGTCTCCCATCTCCAGCACTGTCAGGAGGTTCAGTTCTAGTGGGAAGATAAAAATAAACCCGAGAGCTTGATTGAAACTTTGCTCTGTGGTAACTTTTTGCCACACAGCATCTTCTACATACGCGTGTTCCCTTCCACACCGACTGGCTTTTAATGGTTGCCACGTGTGGCTGCTACTTCACACCCGTTTGTTTTATTCTAGGGTTTGTTTTTTGGCTTAAATAGGAAAAAAAAAAAACAGGTTCCAAGCTTTTTTCTTTTCCTCCATCTCCTCCTCATCTTTGTTCCTGTCTTACATGGTTTGCAGAGGGCATGTCTGAAGAGGAAAGTGGGTGGGTGAGGGAGGGAGCCCCAAAACCCAGTGCCTGGGGGTTCCTGCTGTGCTTCCCTCTGTTGCTGTCACTGTTTAATGGCCAGCTTGCATACAGGCCATGTTCTGGATCTTTCTTTCACTAACTGTTGTTGTTTTTTCCCCTCCCAGCGTTTCATGCCTATGGAAAAGCAGGAAAAATGTTGGTGGAAACAAGGTAATGTGCTGCTTGCTTGAACCTGAGCGGGTTTTAGTGCTAAATGCTCTGTAGCCTCTGCTGCGCCCTCATTTCTTACCCTCCAGCTTCCCCCGGTCCTAGAAGTCTCCTTTGCCACCTGGAATTTGGATGAGAGCCTAGGTGAGATCCCCTGAGCACAGCTTGTGGTGTGTCCCACCCGCTCCTGAGCGGAGACGGGAGCGCTTCCCAGATAGTGGGAGCACTCAAGTCAGGGGATGAGCTCATCTCCCGCCCCGCTGCCTGTGCTACAGCATCCTGGGCATGTCAGGGTGAAACCTCTGCCAAGACTGCTGTGGGTTAGCGGGAGGGAGAGCATTCAGAGTACCTCAGATCCACCCTTTAGCTGCTGGGGTCCTGCCTTTTCCCCTGTGAGATGCCTGGTGTTAGGAGATGTCTTTTGGGGGGAACCCTGCCTCTGCTTCAGGCTCCGGTTCCCCAATGACCCTCGCAGGTCTGTGTCAGTGGCCACGATGGGACCAAGTCATTACAGCACTGCTTTTTCCAGCAGAGATTCTTTGGTGGAGGCGTTTTGAGCCTGGGCCAGTCAGCAGTGCTGGCTTCTTCCCCCTCCCCAGCTGCACTCTGCTGCAGAACACCACAGAATATTCCTCAGATGTTCCTCGTCTGTGCAAGCGATCACTGGAATTGCCATGGGGATCATGCAGAATCAGAACTGGGAGGGAAAGTGGCCTGTGTGCTTGTGAACAAGAGGAGAAGCAGTTCATAAGGTGGTCTTCTCCTTAAATGTGGTTTGTTTTGGGGAACGAAGCTTTGAGATTTGATATCGTGGTGGGCCCCTGCTGTGGGGCTGAGAGAACCTCAGGCTGATTCTTTAAAACTGCTTTTTTTTCCCTGAGAAATAAAAGAGCTCATGTCATCTCTGAAATCTTTTTATTCTGTGGCTCCAACCAGCTGCCAGACCCAGGTGGATGGAGCTTCTCGGGGTTTTGTTTTACTGGGGGTTAAACGCAGGATGGGGTGACCAGCCCTTCCCAGCCCTGGGGATAAGAGCTCGCTGGGTCCTTCCCATCACACACCCGCTCGCAGGACTGTGAGAGCAGGATCCCTGTGGGCAGGAACCCTGCTTTGTCACTGCATGCTGAGCCTGGCCTTCAGCATGGGCTCAGCAAGACCTGGGGCTCGCCTGTGCTGGTGGAGAGTGGCTGTGTGCGGAAGCGGGGTGCTGCGGGGCTGCTCTGCATCACAGCGACTGCAGGAGGTTTGGAGTCGCCTCGTAGATGTTCCTGTGTGACTCTGGGATGCTCCTTGGTTCCAGTGGGTGCAGTGGGATCCTGAGGGATCTTCAGCCATTGGGGTTGTGTGCAGGGTGTAGCCCTTGGGACCCTGGGACCTTTGTCTGCGGCTGCTGGTGAAGGATTATGTTGGATGTCTCTTGCTCCAACAAGCATCCCCACTGCTCAGGTGTTACTGGGGGGTCCCATCACCGCAGGCTCCTCTGTGGTGGTCCCATGCAGTGTCACACCGTGTGGGGTACAAACCCTCTGGGAACATGGCTGCTGACACACACCAGAGCAGGACCTGCCTTCCTGGGTTCCTGCTCCAGCCTCCTAACCTCTGCACGTGGTGTTTCTGCAGCATGATTGGGCTGATGCTGGGGACCTGCATCGCTTTCTACGTCGTCATCGGGGATTTGGGCTCCAACTTCTTTGCCCGGCTGCTTGGATTGCAGGTAAATAACCCCCCTGGGTCCCCCCTCCAGTGCAGGTGGCGGTTCTTGTGTGGAGACACCAGGTACTGTGCTCTGCAGCTCTCCTGGCTCTGGCTGGGATGGAGTTAACTCTCTTCCTGGCAGCGGGTGCAGCTGGAATGAGGATGAGAGTATTGTTGATAACACACTGGTATTTGGGTTGTCACTGGGTGATGTTTACACCGAGTCAAGGACTGTTCAGCTTCTCGCCTGTCCTGCTGGAGAGGAGCTGAGAGGGGTCATGGCAGTGACAAAGGGACAGCCCATACCGTGTGGCATCGCACTCTGTATGTTACTGGGGGTTTTGGGAGGCTTGGGAACCAGCTGGGCATCTGTGGCCCATGGGTGGTGAGTGATCATGGTGCACATCTCTCCTTTTGTGTGTCATGATACTATTGTTCTCTTCTGTCATATTAAAATCTGGCTTGTATCAAAAATAGTGTGGCCAGTAGGTCTGGGGAAGTGATTGTGCCCCTGTGCTGGGCACTGGGGAGGCTGCACCTCGAGTGCTGGGTCCAGTTCTGGGCTCCTCACCATCAGAAGGACATTGAGGTCCTGGAGCGAGTCCAGAGAAGGGCAACCGGGCTGGGGAAGGGGCTGGAGGGCAAATCCTCTGAGGAGCAGCTGAGGGAGCTGGGGGTGTTCAGCCTGGAGAAGAGGAGGCTGAGGGGAGACCTTCTCCCCACCTCCACTGACCTGCCAGGAGGGTGCAGAGAGGTGGGTGATGGTCTCTTCAGCCAGGGGACAGGAGATGGGACAAGGGGCAATGGGCTCAAGCTGTGCCAGGGCAGGGTCAGAGCAGATGTTAGGGAAAAATTTTTTACTGAAAGAGTTGTCAGGGCTGGAACAGGCTGCCCAGGGAGGTGGCTGAGTCACATCCCTGGATGTGTTTAAAAAAGGGTAGATGAGGTGCTCAGGGCTATGGTTTAGCACAGAACAGTTGGACTTGATGAACTTAAAGGTCTTTTCCAACCTGGTGATTCTGTGATTAAACTGTCTGTACCTCACCCCACAAGCTTTACTCCCCCCTCCCTTATTCTCTGCCCCATCCCACTGGCAGGGTGGGGAGTGAGTGAAGGGCTGTGGGGTTGGTTTAGCCACTGGCTGAGCTGAACCCTGACAGTGGCCCACGAGACAGCGTGGGGTCACCTCACGGCGAGCTCGAACAGCGCGCCTCGGGCACGGAGCATCGAGCTCCAGGAAGCCCAGACATATGGTGAACAATCAGCCCTGTAAAGCCCCAGTAAGGCACTTCCACCAGAGGAATTCTTTTCAACTCTGTCTCCATTCATTCTGGAGCAGATTCCTGAGGACATGATGCTTCCTGTCTTAATTCCTGCCCCTAACGGGTAGCGACAGACAGTTCCCCTGCCCGAGCTCTCACCCCCTTCCAGCCTTCTGGTTCAAGAGGGGTGTTTATTGTCCCACCCCTCACTGTTTCAGTGGCCAGCTGCTGTGCTCCTGCCTCCCCTTTGAGGTCAAATAAGCTGAGTGATGAGCCCAGCGTTGGCTTGAGAGGTGCTGGAGGTTTGTGTCCCCCTTCCAGGCGAGCTGGGAGCTGGGCTGTGCTTGGAGCTGGTGCTTGGGCCGTGCTGGGGAGCGGGATGGGCATGTGGAAGGATTTTTGGCAGGGTCATTATCTGCTCTGCCTGATGCTGCTAAGCTCTGATTAAGGCCCTGTGAAGTTCAAAAGATGGGTTGTGGCTGCAGCCAAATTGGGTATTAAATATTTCCAAGCATTTCAGAGTGTTCTGCTGTAGTAAATACCAGCACAAGGTTTTTTGATTAATTTTCTGGATCAGAATTTCCAAGGCTTCCATCTCTTGTCTCCCAAGTAAGTGTAGTTTTTATTTAACTGCATGAAAATACCCAAACAGCTTCTGCTGGATTAGCATTGAACACCCTCCCCCTCTCCCCTCCCCAAATACTTCCCCATTGGAAGGGACCTGTCACACGCTGTGCAGAGCAACAGTGGCACCCAGTGACTGCACAAGCTCATCACAGACCTCCCCAAAGCGGTCCGCACCGAATCTTTGCATCCAAATAGAAGCAGAACTCCACCTTTGAAATCCATCCTGGGTTTTGCAGCCTTTCTCACTCTGGATAAATTAACCACACTGGGGAGTTCCTTTGTTAATTTAGTGGGATGCTGTGAGTATCCTTGTCCCTGCTCCAGTTCCTTATGTGGGTCCTTTCTCCAGGTGTCGGGCAGTTTCCGGATAGTCCTGCTCTTCGCTGTCTCCCTTTGCATCGTCCTTCCACTGAGCCTCCAGAGGAACATGATGGCCTCCATACAGTCATTCAGTGCCATGGCTCTGATCTTCTACACCGTGTTTATGTTTGTGGTGAGTATTGATGCTGGGAATGTTGGTCTTCCTATTGTTTTAACACAGATATTCCCGCTGGGACAGGCTGCAGGTGCAGACCTCCAGTTTAAAATACCCTTCCTGATAATTAGGGTATAATGAGCAATCAAGGGTGCTGGTGCTCTCAAGGTAGGGAGGTGACTGTAGAAACTGGCCTGTGGCTCCATAAACTCTTCCACATGCTCGGGGCTGCGGTGGGACGAGTAATGATAATCACAGAGTCACCAGGTTGGAAAAGACCTTTAAGATCATCAAGTCCAACTGTCCTGTGCTAAACCATATCCCTGAGCACCTCATCTACCCTTTTTTAAACACATCCAGGGATGGTGACTCAGCCCCTCCCTGGGCAGCCTGTGCCACAGCCCCACAACTCTGCCAGGGAAGAACTTTTCCCTCACATCTGCTCTGACCCTGCCCTGGCACAGCTTGAGCCCATTGCCCCTTGTCCCATCTCCTGTCCCCTGGCTGAAGAGACCATCACCCACCTCTCTGCGCCCTCCTGGCAGGGCAGGGGAGGTGGGGAGAAGGTCTCCCCTCAGCCTCCTCTTCTCCAGGCTGAACACCCCCAGCTCCCTCAGCTGCTCCTCAGAGGATCTGCCCTCCAGCCCCTTCCCCAGCCTGGTTGCCCTTCTCTGGACTTGCTCCAGGACCTCCATGTCCTTCTGATGGTGAGGAGCCCAGAAACCACAAACCGCACTGAGGTTTGTTCCCCTTGTCAGCATCTGACAATTTAGGGCTCTAAACCTTTAAATCCAAAGATTGGGGGGAAAGTACCTGGAATCAGAAGGACTTTTCATCCCACGTTGGGGTTTTGCCTTGAAAACCTCAGTGTTTCTAATCCGTGGGGGAAGGCAGCTCATGTTAAGGACTCGGCCGCGTACCTCGCACGCTTCCTTGCAGCTGATGGTTGATGTCTTTCTGGCAACAAGTAGTTTGAGTTGTGAGACACCAGCACTTCTGTTCCTGAGTGTTGAAAGCTTCTGGAAGTCAGTGTACGTGGCACATACTTGTCCATAGCTATTTCTACAGCACTTTTTCTTTGCAGAGGTGACTGGGCTCCTGGCTGTTGGGATTAAGCAGCGTAAGCTGCGAGTTACCCGACGCTGGCCCTGCTTGCCTTGGCAAGGTGTAGACTCTCTCTTGCCTTTTAATGACTTCAAGTCTCACCTCGTGGATGTTTGGGTGGTTTGTTTGTGGAGTCCCAGCCCTGGCTCTCCCAAATTTCAGGAGTAGAAGAGCCAAAACAAAAGGAGGAAAAGGGACACGTGGAAATTCTTTCCACGGTTGTTTTTTTAGCAGGTTGTGCTGGATGGTGCTTCCCAGCTCGGGAAGAAGGAGCCTGGAAACAGTAAATGAGTGTTTCCCCAAACTGCTGTGTTCCAGGAGCTGTGCCTTTAAGAAAACCACAACATTTCATGAGAGCTGGCTGCGCTAAAACGTGATCTCTGGGGATTAGAAAACCCCCGTTCGGGTGATACTCTAAACAGGCATCAGACATATTTACCTTCTGTTTCCTGTGCAACCCAATGCCTGCCAGGCTCCCTGTCAGTGCTGAGAGCTCCCCTGGCCTTGCCTGGATGCCTCACTCCCCCTGTTTTCCTGAAGTTTATCCTTCTTTTTGGGGAGCTGGTGTGTTGTTAAAGGATTCCGGAGTAGCAGCATGCAGGTGGGGTCCTGTCAGGAGCTTTTGTCTCTCTCTGTTGAACAGGAATCTTCAAGGAAAATCTGTTTGGATTTAAAAATGTGTTTAAAAAAAAAACAACCCCAAAAGCACAAAAGAAATTGCTGGGAATGATAATTGTCCCAGTTAAATGAGTGTCAATGGGAATTGTTCCACCCTGGTTCGCGTTGTGATGTCTGATGGCATCAAACAAGGTGGGGGAATGTCAGAGCTGCTTTAAAACACCCCTCAAGATCCTTGCTATCAAGGGACCCTCAGAGGGAGCTTTAATAAAATGGGTGGGTGGGGTGGGGAGGTGGACAATCTACCCCATAGAGATCATGCTGTTCCTCACAGAGCTGCCACACGCTGCCTTTTATCCCAACGCCGGCCTTTCTGCTGCTGTGAAGTTGTTTCAGTTGGATCTTAACCCCCTGTTCTTTCCCTTGGCCACAGATCGTGCTGTCGTCCTTCAAGCACGGGCTCTTCAGCGGGCAGTGGCTGCGCCGAGTGAGCTACACTCGCTGGGAGGGGATTTTCCGCTGCATCCCCATCTTCGGCATGTCCTTCGCCTGTCAGTCGTAAGTACCCACCCTTCTTCCCACTCCTGGCCGCTGGGGTGGGCAGTGAGTTTTTGGGAGGGCAGAGGGTCAGGAGGATCTGTGAGGGGATAGATCCCATCTGCTTTCCTATTTGATTGTAATCAAAATCTTTTACAGCCCGCTGGAGGACAGCACCTCGTTCGGTTGTGACCCCTTTGTTACCTGCGTGGGGGGAGTTCTATTTCACTTGGGGGTTAATGAGCTTGAGCAACATGAGCTTGTTTGGGCCAAATGGATCCTCAGTGGAGTAAAGCCCGTTGCTTCTGGTACAGCTGTGTGAAATGATGGATTTCCCCCTGTTTCTTGGAAGGAGTGATTTAGTACTGGGGAAGGCATCAGACAGGAGGGGAATCAGCTTTTAAGGGAGCATACAAACAGGAGGGGAATCAGCTTTTTAAAAGGGTAGACAATGGCAGGACAAAGGGGAATGGATTAAAGCTAAAGGAGGGAAGGTTTAAATTGGATATTATGGGGAAGTTCTTTACAGAGAGAGTGGTGAGGGGCTGGAACAGGTTGCCCAGAGAGGGGGTGGATGCCCCATCCCTGGAGATATTCAAGGCCAGGTTGGCTGGGGCCCTGGGCAACCTTGTGTAGCTCCAGGCCTGGAGGTTGGTGGCCCTGCCTGTGGCAGGGGGTTGGAGCTCTGTGATCCTTGGGGTCCCTTCCAACCCAGACCAGTCTGTGATTCTATGAAGGCAGCAGGGCTGAGCTGTGGCAGGGCACCCACACACCCTCAGGGTAGTGTACACTCGCTGCTTCCCCAAATTTCTTTGAGAACCCTCAGAAGATCCCCCAGCCACTGACTTTGGAGACTTGTTCACATGTTTCCAGTTACCTGCTTTTAATGGGGTGGCAGTGACCCAGGCTGGTTTCACGTTCCTCACAGCGTTACCTTCCACACCGAAATGGCAAGTGCACACTACGTGCCTGGCCAGAATAGTAACAGGCTT
Source organism: Porphyrio hochstetteri (assembly GCA_020800305.1). Taxonomy (NCBI): domain Eukaryota; kingdom Metazoa; phylum Chordata; class Aves; order Gruiformes; family Rallidae; genus Porphyrio; species Porphyrio hochstetteri. The sequence goes on along the minus strand of CM036923.1, from coordinate 4,055,286 downwards.
TAAATAGCAGCCTAAATCCAAATGTGGACATGGAAAAGACCATCCTCGTTTGGAAGGCTGGCAGAGCCAGGCTTTCCCCCCCCTGTAGCTCTAGCAAACGGGTAGCATGCCAACACTAAATGAATGTGACAGATAAAATTTGCTCAGACTGCTGTGTTTACACCCACACGCAAGATCCAAATCATCATTTTCCACTTATCGGCTCTCTTGGCAGCTCGGTTCCTACCCCAACACGCTCCAGTCTTGCTGTTTAATGTCTCCATTACAACTGGTGAAGGGAATTGTACTCTTTTACAGCTTTACCTTGTTAACACTTTAGAGGTTTTAAATTCCAGTGGGTTTTTGGGGTTTTTTTTTTTCCCCTCTCTTCTGGTAGCCACACCATACCCAGCACAATTTTGCTGGGAGATGGAAATGAAGGGAAATTGTTTGGCCTGGGCCAGGGTGCACATACCTAAATATAGGCTCTGGGACAGTGCTTACGTGGCAAGCTGAACATAAAGCTAGGCATGGTTTTTCCAAGCATCAGGGCGATGTGCTGTCCCCAGACAATCTTTTACAAGCCTGTTGTTCCCAGCTAGGTAGGTTTAACTTTGCTAACCCCTGAATCACCTTTTTAAAAATTCAATAATTCCAATGTAAAGCAGAATTCCTTTTCCTTAATGCTGAGTGAGGTAAATAAACATGCTGTTATCCTAGCTTGGAAAACGTGCCCCTGCTTTCCTTGCGAGTTCAATCCCCTTCTCTCTTTAAAAGCTGCCCTGGTGTTGCTGAAGTTGCAAAGTAGGTCACTCCTCTGTGGTTGTGTAGCGTGGAAATGTGTTGCAGAGCTGTGAGGACTCCGGGGTTTCCTCTGCTGCAGCCTCCTCGTGTGACCTTGGTCGAGTCACTGAACCCTCTTGTTAAAGAGGAACCAGCAGGAGCTTCCTGGGAGAAACCACCTCATGCCTGGGGATGGCTGTTGTGGTGTGGGTGGATGTGAAGATGCTGAGTTCACAGGGAGAATAGAAGGCAGGATGCTGTTGATGTGCTCTGTGAGCATCGGGGTGATGCAGGCTGTTCGTGCTGTGCTCGGAGAGCCTGCCCGGGGTGGGCCCTGCAGTGAGGGGGTACAGGTGCCCCTGAGCTGGCTCTGGCTGCTTTCTCCAGGGCTGCTCTTACTGCTTGTGCTGACTTGCCTGCTCCCTGCTTGGGAGGGATTGCCTGCTCATGCCCTTTGGGGTGCAGTGTACCCCATAATGTGGGGAAGGGTCCCCGATCCTTCGCTGCCCTTCGATGCAGTCGTTCTGCTCACAGATAAAGCCCAGGCGTGTCGGGACATGCTGCCCACATCTTGTCCTCTTGCTCCACCTTGAGAGGTGGTGATGGTGTGGAGGGCTCCGAGGTGCTCTGGGAGAGCTTGGGGGACACTTTGTTGGGCCTCCAAACCCAAGCTGACCAGCTGGGTGCTGTTAGGTGATGGCAGGAGGCCTGGCTGGGCTTTGCATGGGGCTTTTCCCTGTGCTGCTGCTCCTGTGCAAACGGGAGCCTGGCCCGGCTGTGCCATCCCACACCCTGCAGAGCCTCCCTCCTTTCTTCTCCTTCCCGGGCCTGGATGTTTGGCTGGTCCCCCTGCACCTTGTGGGACTGAAGGCTGGGATGCAGCTGGTTAATCTCATGGAGGAATCCGGGATGGATGGAGAGACTCCCAGGGAAGCTGGGTCCCTTGGAACGGCTGGCACAGTGCTGCTGCGTTCTCAGACCCTGCGTGTGTCTCACAGGCTCCTGTGAGCTGACGTGCTCGGCTTCCTCTGTGCAGAACCGTTTGACGTTAAGGGATTAAGGGTTAAGGATTTTTCTGCTTGTCCTCGGCCTGACACACTTTCTGTTAATGGCTTTGTGCCCGCTGGAGCTGGGGATACCCCCTTCCCATCTAACTGGATGCTCCCCCCCCCCCCCCCTTTCTCCTGAGACTTCCCTTCAGTAACACGAAGCCAGGATGTAGCCACTTGAATTAAAGTAACAAGAGGTTAATGACTTGCTAAAATATGCACCTGATGTCAAAAAAGCACATTCCACACTCTTTCCAAGTCTGTAAATACCCCAAATCCCATGTAATTGGCGCTCCCGGCTTTCTATGAACTGAGCTCTACCAGCAGCGCTGAAATATGACAGGCGCTGCCTTCAGCTCTGTTTGTTTAACTTCTCTTTTCCACGGCACGATGCTCTAACCTTCTTCCTGCTTTTGCTCTGTAAACACCCCGTTGCCTTAATTATCAGCACAGAGAGCTCCAAGAACAATAATCTGCGATGCTCTGCCTGGCCCAGTGCCACTGGTGTTTCACTGGGACAAACGGTCATTCATTTTGCAACGCTTTTGAACCCAAATGTTTACATCACACGTTCAGCTCCACGTGGTGGGGTGGGGAGAGGCAGGAATATTTTTGCAACACTTAAGAAGTTATGAGTGTTCTGAAATCTCTTGGCATTAGCAATATAAATTGTGGAATAGCAGCGAGTGTTTACGCTCCTTAGGGGGAAGGTGTCAGGGATTCTTTGCTGCTGGGCTGAGGCAGGGAGTGTGTTTGAGTTGGGGTTTTCTCTCTTTCTCTGCACAAGGTTTCCTTAAATAATTTACCCTTTTCTACAGTCAGGTCTTGCCCACCTATGATAGCTTGGATGAGCCGTCTGTTAAAATCATGAGCTCCATATTTGCTTCCTCCCTAAACGTGGTCACCACCTTTTACATCACGGTAAGAAACTTCCCCTTCTCTTTCCTTGCCAGAAGTCCCTCTCTGGAGGGTAACAGGGCTGATGATTTATCTTCAGTTGGGGTTGGTTGCTGCTTATCTGTATTTATTCTGAAAGATAAGTCGTTTCAGCAAAGCTGAAAGCAAATTTAGATGGGAAACGATGCACAGGAGGCATTTGGAGAGGCCAAATTTTCAGTGGAACACATTTCCTTGGGTGGAGGCAGAGCGGAGAGCCTGTTCATCCATGGGCACCAGCTTGCCATCTGCCTTGCAGGGCCCAGCCTGGAGCTGGAGGTGCTGCCCAGAGTTTGGGAGAGCTTTTTCTAAGCCTGCTGTGGTTGGGAAGATGTGCAGGAAGTTAAGCCTGGTAAAGCACCAGTTAATAAACCCAAGTTGTTAATTCCTGAGAAGAGCCTTGCCCTGTGAGCTAGGCTGCTTCTGGGAATCATTATGGTCCCTGCCTCGTTGGAAGGAGGCGATCCATGGGCCTGGTGGCAAGCAGGGTGTCACTGCTCTGCGTCACGGGCAGCAGCAGCTTTCCCTCGCTCCATGAAAGCCCCAGGTGTCCCGTGACAAACTTGCCTCTGATTTTTTTAGGAAGGTCCAGCTGGCTGTTAACCCCCTGTCTGGACTTTTGGGGGTGCTGCAGCTAGGGCTGCTGGCGGGCTGACCCCACATTCATTCCTACCTCGGCTGGCTGGTCCAGACTCCTAGGAGATTACTGACCTCCAGCCTTTTGTAAAGAGCAGATAGGAATGTGTTTAGGAGTCACACCCCATCCTCTCACCTCCCCTCCTGCCGGACAGGTGGGCTTCTTTGGCTACGTGAGTTACACTGAAGCCATTGCTGGCAACGTCCTAATGAACTTCCCTTCCAACCTGGTGACGGAGATGATTCGCGTGGGGTTCATGATGTCGGTAGCTGTGGGCTTTCCCATGATGATTCTCCCGTGCAGACAGGCACTCAACACGCTTCTCTTTGAGCAGCAGGTAAGATCCTCTTGCGTGGCCAAGGAGGGGCCACCTGCCTTGGTGTGCCCCTTTGAAATGTGCTTTTTGAAGGGCTACTGTGACTCTCTGGCTTCTGCTGCTGACCTGGGCTACAAACATGCCTTGGTTCTGGGAGCCTCTGTTGATAACAGCACGTTCCTGACTGGTGGTAGGTACAGAGGGACAAACCCTCAAGGGACACTGAAATCCAAAGTGCCTGGTGTGTGGTGCTGGTGCAGCGAGGGGCCTGCAGCAGCCTGTAAATCGTGCTCTCTGGAGAGGGTGATCTCTGGCACTCTTGTCCTCTCCACAGAGGAATGTCGGGGGCGGAAGCGCTGGGGTTGTGAGCCCAGAGCCTGCTGTTGCTCTGCTGTGCCCTGAGCCCCGTGGCTGCTGCTGCTCCCCTGGGGATTTCAGCTGTCGTGCAGAAGTGTTACACAGTTCAGAGCTGAGGTGGTTCACCCCCTCGGAAAGAGGGAGAAACATGCTTTGGGAAACAGAGGAGCCTCCTTATTTCCTGCTGCTCCAGCTGGCATCCTTTTGCTGGCCAACTCAGTCTTGCTTTGCATTTAGCTCGAGCTTCTGTTCCTGGCCTCAGAGCGCAGCCTTGTTTCCTCTTGCTTCTGTGTCTGCCTGCTCACTTCTGCTGTTGATTATTATTATTATTATTATTATTCTCATCCTTCCACCTCTGTCAGTAGCCTCATCCCCTCTGGGCTCAGATGTCCCCTTCCTCCAGTGCCTGCCCTGGGTGCTGGTCTGGTGCAGAAGCATGTGGTGGATTACAGCCTTCTCCCACACGTTCACCTTTCCCAGGGTCAGATCTTCAGACAGCCTTTGTGACTGTAGTTGGTCTGTCTGATTTAGACTGTAAGTCCCTTGTGGCAGTAGCGTGTTCTCCTCTGTGTATTGTACAGCGCTGAGCATGCCCATGGTATTCAGCAAATAACAGTAAGAGATTGTGGGAATGTTCTGAGGCCTTTGTGTATCAGCATAAATAGAAACCTCTTAGGGCAGGAAATAAAACTCGAGCAATTTATAGCTCTAAATCCTGCCACTTCTGTCTGTGAGAAGCCCCCAGCTCTTTTCTCACGTCGGGAAGGCCTGAGGATGGGGGAAGCTGATCGCTGACAGCCGGTGGGCACAGAGGAGCGAGCGCTGGAAACGCTGGGGAAGGCTTTGGCTCTTGTCTGGGCTCTGCTCGGTGCTCTTTGGGCTCTGAACATGTTGCTTCACTTTCCTCTCTCATCTGTGAGGAGGCTATAGAGAGATAGGTGACGGTCTCTTCAGCCAGGGGACAGGAGATGGGACAAGGGGCAATGGGCTCAAGCTGTGCCAGGGCAGGGGCAGATTGGACATTAGAAAAAAAATGTTTTACTGAAAGAGTTGTCAGGGCTGGAACAGGCTGCCCAGGGAGGGGCTGAGTCACCTTCCCTGGATGTATTCAAAAAAAGGGTAGATGAGGTACGTAGAGATATGGTTTAGTTTAGGATGAGAATGGTTGGACTTGATCTTCAAAGGTCTTTTCCAACCTGGTGATTCTGTGCAGCTGGGAGCTGCTGGTTCTCTGGGATGTGGGTTTGCTGGGTCCTCAGCTTTCTGGGAGCATGGGGATGGGGTGGGAAGCAGAGGGCATCTGGAAACCCTCTGGTATGAGCAGCTTCCAGGCAGCACCAACCATCCTCTCTGCCTCATAGCTGGGGTGTCTTCCACGATACGTGTGTTGTGAGGCTGTGGGAACAGCCCTGCTCCCACAGGCATTGGGGGACACCATGCTGTAGCAAAGTCAGAGCTCTTCCTCCGCTGTGACCGTTCTCCTGCCTGCTCAGCTGTCCCTCTTTCTCATGGCCTTGGCCTTGGGGCCGCTCGCTGAGGCTGGGCAGCTGCAGCACCACCACTCACGTGCAGCTCCCCACAGTTCATGCTTGGGGCAGGAAGGGACTGGCAGAATTGGTGCTGTGCCACGTCACTCCTGTTTTGAAGGCTCTGATGCAGTTGCATGTTAAAACTGCTCAACTGTGTGTAACTGCTCCCCCTGCCCCTTCCCCAGCATTTACCTCCCCAGAGACTGTAGTGTTGAGGTGACGAAGCTGCTGGGGTGAGCGCTTGGGAGCTGCGGGGTTCTAATGTGGGAGCCGAACTCCTCCTCCTCCTCCTCCTTCTTCGCTTTCTCTTCCAGCAAAAAGATGGCACCTTTGCTGCTGGGGGTTACATGCCCCCCCTTCGGTTCAAAGCCCTGACCTTGGCTGTTGTGTTTGGAACCATGGTGGGAGGCATCATGATCCCGAACGGTGAGTGGGGCAGTGGGGACAGGGGCTCGCTGGTCTCTCTTTGCTTTCCTGGGTGGGATGGCTGAGGGCCATCCTGCCTGGGGGGCTTGAAGAGCTGCCATGGGCTGCTGCTCTGGCTGTCCTAGAAGAAGGACTGTTGCTGATTTCTCCTCTTCTTTGCCAGTGGAAACAGTCCTGGGCCTGACTGGTGCGACGATGGGAAGTCTCATTTGTTTCATCTGCCCGGCTCTTATTTACAAGAAGATCCACAAGAATGCACTTTGTTCACAGGTCAGTGCTGATGCTGCTTGACACTCCTCCCTAAACCCTCTCCAGAGCCTGGGAATGTAGTTTATTTGGCTGGAACTGAGAAACTGCTCCTCCAGGCTCGCCCTCCAGTCTGCCCAGTACAGGTGGGAGCCGTTCTGGTTGGCTGCTCTGAGCAGCATCGCTTAAGGGCTCGCAGGCAGCAGCATGGCTTGCCTTGTGCTGGAACACCAGCTCTTTTTATCCCTCCAGCAGCAAGCAAAGCATTCATTTGGTGCATAAGATGCTGCTGGTGGTTCACCTTCTGGTGGGCTTTGGGTTCTGTGCCTGCAGAAAGGGAAATCAAGGCAGCCTGTAAAATCCTAATGGGCCTGGACATCCCAACCTGCCTGGGCTGGAGAAAACAAACACTGGTTTCCCCAGTGTTTCCTGCTGCTGACCCTCAGCTTTCTGCTTTCAACCAAAATAATAATAGTAAAGCAGAACACACACGTAGAGGGGTTGCTTCAGGAATTGATTCTTTTTAAAATCCAGGGCCAGGCAGAGCCTGTTGGAAGTTCAGCTTTTCCCTTTGCTCCAGTTTGAATTGGCCTCCTCCAGGACTGAAACAAAGTGGCTCTTTGCTGGGCTTGATCTCTCTGTTTCTGCAAATCCTGGGCTTTTGTGGGGCTAAAATTAACACAGTTTGGGTTTAGGGTTTGGGTTGGTTTTTTTTTTTCCCCCTTAACAATAACTTAATCCACCATCCTTGTAGCAGACCTCTGCTCTGGCATTGCCAGTCACGCCAGTGCTGGGCTGGGGAGAAGGTTTTTTTGGCAAACTGCAGAGTCAGCAGGGAGAAAACACGACATTTTTGTGGGTCCTACAGAACTAATGGCTTTTTTCTGTGTTTAATGACTTGTGGGTTTGTGAACCTACGTGGAGTTTTTGGGCAGGCTGTATTTTCTTTTCTTCTTTCCCCTGCACATTCTCCGACACAAGGAAATAGTCCAACTTTCCAGCTTTCACTCTGAATTCTGACACTTTGGTCCGAAGTTCTTTGACTGAAACTCTGAGCAGGAGTCTGAATGCCAGCCTGGAGGGGTTTTTTTTTTTTCAGGGGAAACAAAGAGCACTTTCAAGAATTCGCTTTCTATTCCGGCCAGGCCAGAACGTTTCTCTGCACTGCCTTGAAATTGCACTTTAGGATGTGCTGAGCTCTTAGACTGGCTGCCCAGAGGCGACCTGTCAGCTGCTGGGGCTTGAACACTGGGGGCCCTCACAATGCTTGACCTGAAACGCTGGTCACGAGGCTGGGGGAAGATGTTTGTCCTGCAGAAATCCCCACAAAGGAATAAGGGCTTATCTAAAGCATCAGCCCCCCAGGTTACCCCACCGGTTCAAGGGGCTGGTAGCAAGCTGTCCAGCCTTCTCTTGGAATGATCCATGGCCTGTCAGGTTTGCATACTTGCTGTGACCGATGCTCTGAAGTGCTGCAGCAGGGGCACACCTGCCTTTGGAAGGCTACAGAGCACCTCCCCGCTCCCCAGCCCAATTCTGGGCCCACCCTCTCCTCGTTCCTCCAGCTTTTCTGCAAAGACTCATTTATTCTTTCCCTGAAGCTCTGTCTTTGGTCTCCTCCTTCATTCCTGCCTGCTTTGATCAGGCTCTCCTCAAAAATACTACCCCCAGTAGTCGGGGGGGGGTGAAGGAGCCGGCCCTGGGCGCAGCTGTCCCTCCCCTCCCTGCTTTTCTCTTTTGGAACGTTGTATGGCTGCATTCACCCTCCCTTAGCTTTCTTCCCAAGCAGCAGACCTTCTGAACTGCAGCTTTTATCACTGGCCTGAATTATCTTGACTCTTGTGGCTCTGCTGCTGAGAACCAGCTGCTTTTCCTGGGCCAGCTCTGGCATCCAGCACAGCCCCATCCTGAGCCGGCCAGCGGAGAGGCAGGAACCCCAGGTTTACCCAGTGGGGAAGGTGACGCAGCCTGAGCCTGCAAAACGGGGGAGTTGTGTTATTAAAAGTGATGGAGAAGTTTCCAGGGGAGGAGTATGGGCTGTCCCAGATGTTTGCTGGCCTGCAAAGAGCAATCAGGCAGCTTCTGCCAGCGAGTTGTTAATTATCGTGGCCGCTGGCAGCCGGCTGGGGACGGCAGCTTGGGCTGGGCTGGGGGTGGCTGGGTTGAAAGGCTTGCTGTGTTGGACAGACCATCAGGTAGCAGAGCAGTTAAAAACCCTCAAGTCAAGCGTGCAGAGCTGGGAATGAGCTGGGGAAGAGCGTTCCCTTTCTTGTGGTTAAGCATCAAGCCTGTTCCTGTGAAAGGTGTGGGTCTGTCCTGCCGCCCTCCCTCCGGGAGCTTCGAGCCGGGGGGACGGGGTGAGGTTTGGCAGAGTGCTGCTGAAGGTCGTGTCGAGGTCTGTAAACAGAGTGTTTAACTTCTAACAGGAAGGTGTTGGCTTCCCAGTGTTGACACAAGCCTGTCCGAGAGGCCCCTCCTAGGGAGGCCAGAGCCTCTCTTGTCCCACTTGGGGAAGAGGAGGTTGCGGAGAGGCTGCTCCAGGTCAGGAAATGACCCCTCGGTCTCGCTCCGCTGCGGATGGAAAAGAGATTCCCCTCTGCCCTCCTCTGGTAGCACAGCAGCCAGCACACCTTCACCGCAGGCGCTGTGGGTCGGTAAGGGCCCTGTCTGTGGTGGAGACCCGGCTCTGCATTCCTTCGCCGTGACTCGGACGCCTCGGTGCCCAGAGCAGCGCGGCTTGGAGGATGCCGTCACTCTGCACCAATGCACTGATGTGCTTCTTGCTTCCCACTGACGGCTCAGGCGTGGTTGGAGGAGATGTGGGAGCGAACAGCACGGCTGTACAAAGCTCCAGTGAGCTGCTGGGAGGAAGCACGGCCGAGGGAAAGCCACCAGCAGAGGAAACAGCCGCGTAAACTTCCTCTGCTGGGTTCCCGGCCGTGCTCAGAGTGCTGCTCTCTGGAGACAGGCCCTTGCCGTGCTGACCTGCCCGGTGGAGGGGTTTGCATGTCCTTGTCTGTGTTGAGAAACACTTGTGGGTCTCTGCTCCTGGCAGGTTTGCTTTTCAGAGGCAGTGAGATCCCTCCCTGGTGCTGGCTCATAACCACCCGCAGTTCGTCCCTCATGCCAGGCTCTCGCCCCTTCAGCTGGACACTTTGGGGGTGGGTGGCTCCTCTGCCCACATTTGGTCCCTCAAGCCACCGTGTCCTCACACCCCATGTTCCTCCTCTGATCCCCATGTCAACCCCGGGGTCCCTTGGGTACAAACCAGCCCCTTTTCCACATGGGAAGAATCCTAACCTGTGAACCTCTCTGTTCTGCCACTGCTCTGGCCATGGACTCTTCACAGGCAGCTGTGTCTGCCTGTACCTGCTGCTCTGGGAAGCTCATGGCTGAACTCCCACTGTTACTCCGAGGGGTTTGGGTCCAAGGCAGCCAGGTTTGCCATTCCCCACTAAAATAAGCAACAACAAAAATCCTCTTAAAACACATAACATTTTGAGCTGTTCCCTACAGAGCCCTTTGCCCCCACATTGCTCCTGGTTCCTGAGGCACCAGATCCTCGTTGTGGAGATGCTCTTCCTCTCTCTCCACTGGTGTTTCTGGAAGATGCCAGAACAGGCTTCCAGGCACAACGTGCCTTTCTGCTGGGGCTGTAGGTTGGGTGAGGGGAGGAGGAAGCGGACGAGCCGCAGGGCAGCCGTGGCAGGGACCTGCTGACTCTGCTTTTGGCCCGTGCAGGGTGGCAGGATATCTGCTCTTTGTGCATCCCAGTGGCAAGGCAGGGAGCAGGTTGGACTTCTGTTTCCTTTCTAACATCTCTAAGGTCTGACCTCTGCTCCCTGGCCACACTGCTCATCCCTCATCTAGCACTGCCTCGCATCCCGTTGACCTTTTCCTTCTGAAGTCTGTCTGTGTGTCTGTCTGTCTGCAGGGGTGTGCTGGGAATGGGGTCCCCTGGGATGGATGCTTTGACCACCCTGGCCCATGTTTCTGGGCGATCTCCCTTGAGGAGAGGACAGCATCAGGCTCTCCCTGCTCTGGAGCTGCCAACGTTTTAACATTCCCTTTCAGTTCCACTTCTCCCCATTATTTTCAGCTTTGGGCTCCCAGTTGTGTCACTGGTCATGGGGGTGTTGGTTGACTGCAGGCTGAATATGAGCCAGCAGTGTGCTCAGGAAAGCCAATGGCATCCTGGCTTGTATCAAAAACAGTGTGGCCAGTAGGTCTGGGGAGGGGAGTGTGCCCCTGTGCTGGGCACTGGGGAGGCTGCACCTTGAGTGCTGGGTCCAGTTCTGGGCTCCTCACCATCAGAAGGACATTGAGGTCCTGGGGTGAGTCCAGAGAAGGGCAACCAGGCTGGGGAAGGGGCTGGAGGGCAAATCCTCTGAGGAGCAGCTGAGGGAGCTGGGGGTGTTCAGCCTGGAGAAGAGGAGGCTGAGGGGAGACCTTCTCTCCACCTCCACTGCCCTGCCAGGAGGGTGCAGAGAGGTGGGTGATGGTCTCTTCAGCCAGGGGACAGGAGATGGGACAAGGGGCAATGGGCTCAAGCTGCCCCAGGGCAGGGGCAGAGCAGATATTAGAAAAAAATTTTTTACTGAAAGAGTTGTCAGGGCTGGAACAGGCTGCCCAGGGAGGGGCTGAGTCACATCCCTGGGTGTGTTTAACAGACGGGGAGATGAGGTGCTCAGGGCTATGGTTTAGCATAGGATGGGAACAGTTGGACTCGATGAACTTAAAGGTCTATTCCAACCTGGTGTTTCTGTGGTCCCTCAGAGCCATCCCTGGTTTTTCTCCCACTGAGCAGCATCCTTTCCTTGTGCTTTTTGTGGCTTGGGATGTGCATGCTGTGGGGTGAGGATTCTGGGGAGGAGGATGAGTTCTGCAAGACGTGGTCTTCTCTGCAGAGGTGATGCTGGCTCAGGCTGTGATCCCTGCTCATGAGAGGACCACGTCTTGCAGACAGGCAGCTCGGGTGCTTCCCTGGCAGCCAGATCACTTATCAAAGCAGCATTTTCCCTTTGCAGATTGCAACTTCTTTTACAATTGCCTCATGAGGTACATGTGGCTCATTAGGTGAGCAGGGGAAGGAGCTGTGTCCTTTCCCCAGCAGCCTGTGGCAGCAGGGATGGGAATGGGCTAAAACCCAAGGAGAAGCATCAGTGGGGCTGCCCATGAGCTCTGAGCATCGTGCAGGCAGCCACGAGGCACAAAGCAAAGATGCTGTTGGCAGAATCACCTTGGATCCTTTGTGGAGCTGCAGAAACAAGCTGGATCCTGGTGTTTTGGGGAGCAGAATAAAAAGGTGGGGAGGGGGAACTGCTGCATGGGAAATACTGATTTGCTATAAGCTTTCGGCTTGCCAGCATTGCAGAGGTGTTCCCTGTCTTGCATGTGATGGTTCCTGGTGCTTCCCTGGTCTGCTGGGAGAAGGAGCTTGTGAGGAGACCCCTGTTTCTAGCAGAGGGGCCTCTGCTCTGCCTCCTGTGTCCTTCAGCACAAACTCTCATGGACTTTGTTCCACCAGTGCTGGTGAGGTGTGAGCTGAGGCTGCATGAGAAGCCCTCACTGCAACGAGCACGATGATTAACTAGGTAAAAATAATATATTAGGGGTTAATTAAAGCTCCCCAGCCAGCCTTGGCCAGGGATCTGTCTGCTCAGCTCTTTGAACTCGTGCCTGGAGGAACCAGCCCCAACACCCAGCGCAGCAGACATTCCCCTGCCGCTGCTGCTCATCATCTCCCTTGTCCTTCTCCAGTTACCCTCTGAATTCCTGGTGTGCCCAGAGATTTTTCATCCTTCCTTACATCTCATGTGATGTTGGATCCTTTTAGGTCAGTTTATCCTTAGAAAAGGAGCCGTAGGGATCTTCCTGCTGGCCATGACTTTGTCTGTTGAGTTCATGGAGTCCTTCCCTCCATGGGATTCAGATTCTCTCTTGCCATTCCCATTCTGTTTGGTCCCAGCCATCTGGAAACAGGTGAATTCCATCTTTCCAGCCTTGGGGAGCGCTGGCCACCAGGACTGGTGTGTGGGCATCGTGTTCTTACTCTCAGAAATCAGAGTTTTTAAACAGCTCCCTAGAAACCTTCCTAGGCTGTAAGCAGGTTGGGCACCTCTGTTCTCAGCCAGAGCTGATTTCATGGTGTTCTCCTCCTGGACCTGCTGGAAATACCAGGAATTGAGTCTTTGCACCTGGAATCTTGTCCACTGTGTGTGTCTTTCTGTCCATATGTCCTGTCCTCTTGCCATGGAGCTTTCCTGACACAGGAGCTGCTGCTTCACCAGCTCCCAGCATCTGAAACTCTTCGTTGTCCCTACATCCCAATACAACCCTCAGCCTGGAGCTCCTGGGTTCTCTTTTCCTTCTTTCCACCTCTTGACTTTCTCTCCTCTCTCCTACTGATGGGTGAGGCTGCCCCGAGCTGTGAATGGTTTGGAGATGCTGTTTGTGTGCTGGGTGCTGTGCAGAGCACCCCTGTGTTTCCCTGTGCTAACTGAAGCTCTGGCACCTTGTACAGATTATCCTGTGGATTGGCCTGGGAATACTGGTCATTAGCACATATACCACCTTGTCTGCAACAGAGGACACCCCTGTGAAGCCAGAACCAATGGGATTGGAGCCCCTGGACAGAGAAGAGAACAGGATTGACCAGGATTCAATCAAACTCCCAGGTATGTGTCTGCTGGAGTTGTGCATCCCAACCCTGCCCCCAGCCCCACCTCTTAAAGATTTCAGATCTATTTATGTCTAAGTGTGGTGGAAGCAGGGCCCTTTCCAAGCACCTCCACAGCATCCTGGGGACTCTTCCCACAACATGCTGCAGTTTTACCTGCTGGAGAAGCCCTGTGTGAGCTCCACTGGTACCTTGTGGGAGCCCTTCTTTTGGGAAGGGAAAGGTAGGGTGGCTGGGGCTTGGGTCCCCAGTAAGGTCAGAGCACGGATCACCCATTCAGGGTAATAAATGCAGCTCTGTGAGCCTGGCTGAGCACTGGCTCTGCGCTGGCCACCTGTATGAGGGGTGTGTGTGGCCAAAAACAGGGCTGCTTTCACCAGCTCTGCCAGCACATTGTCTGTGCTTCCAATAACAAGCCATTCATCGGGCTCAAAGGTATGTAAATTTATGGGCACTGACTTTTTTCTTCTTTTCTGGTCGGGAGGATACAAATTTAGATGGGGTTTTTAGCTCCCACAAAGCCTGTGATTGTGCCTCAGCTTTTGTTTACCGGTTCACTTTATTTATTATTTGTTTACTGGGGCTGCTGATAGAATTACAGCAGCTCCCCCCCTCCCTCCCTCCCTTCCCCAGCTGCAGGCTTGCCTTGCAAGGCCATCACTGGCAGGTGTCTCCTGCCCCTTCACTCTGCTCTGTGTCCTGTTGCTTTGCTTTTATTTTTGGTTGGTTCTGCTCCTGCTTTGATTTTATTTTTGTTCCCCCTTTAATTTTGTCGTTGTTCTTTGGGGGCCTTGAAATACCCTCCCAGAGATTGAGAAGGGAAGTGAGAAAGGGGGTTGTCTCTCCTGGAGATTATCCTCCCTCCTGGTTGTTGGCTCTGTTCCTACCCAGCAGCTCTGAGTGTCTCCAGACACCGGTGCTGCTGCTGATAACATTCACTCCTGGGGTTGCTCCGTCCCTGGCAGCGATGGGGTTTTACACACTCGTGGCTCACTCAAGCTGTGTGTGCCTTCCTGGGTGCTGGGGTGCCATCCAGAGGGATCTTGACAGGCTGGAAAGGTGGGTGAACCTAATGAGGTTCCACACTGTGAAGTGTCAGGTGTTGCACTTGGGCTGGAGGAATCCCAGCCATAGATACAGATTGGGAGAAGAGCTTCTTGAGAGCAGCCCTGCTGAGAAGGACTTGGGGATTCTGGTGGATGAGAAACTTAACATGAGCCAGCAGTGGCTCTTGCAGCTCGCAAGGCCAATGGGATCCTGGGCTCCATTAGAAGAGGGGTGGCAGCAGGGACAGGGAGGGGATTGTCCCTCTCTGCTCTGCCCTCCTGAGGCCCCATCTGGAGTCCTGTGTCCAGAGCTGGGGACCCCAATACAAGAAGGATGTGGAACTGTTGGAGAGGGGTCAGAGGAGCCACAAAGATGCTCAGAGGGCTGGAGCAGCTCCCCTACGGAGAGAGGCTGAGGGAGCTGGGCTGGTTCAGCCTGGAGAAGAGAAGGCTGTGGGGGGACCTCATTGCAGCCTTCCAGTCCCTGAAGGGAGCAGAGGAACAGGAGGGGAATCAGCTTGTTAAAGGGCAGAGACTGGCAGGACAAGGGGGATGGAGTGAAGCTGAAGGAGGTAAGGGTTAGATTGGCTATTGGGGGGAAGTTCTTTACAGAGAGAGTGGTGAGGGGCTGGAACAGGCTGCCCAGAGAGGGGGTGGGTGCCCCATCCCTGGGGGTGTTCAAGGCCAGGTTGGATGGGGCCCTGGGCAACCTTGTGTAGCTCTAGGCCTGGAGGTTGGTGGCCCTGCCTGTGGCAGGGGGGTTGGAGCTCTGTGACCCTTGGGGTCCCTCCCAACCCAGCCCAGTCTGTGATTCCATGATTCTATGACTCTGTACCAGTGAACTCCCAAGTGCAGGCTGCTCTCAGTCCCTCAGTCGTGCGCTCTCAGCAGGGCTGGGAAGGGGGATGCGATTGAATTCTTCCGCCTGGGTTAATTTTGGAGCAGTAACGGCCAGAGAACAGCTGCACCGTTCGGGAGGAGCCGTTCCTGACACGTGTTCTTCTGCCTGGGAAAATAAAACAAGTCCCAGAGAAGATGGTGTCTGCTGGAGTTTGCTAAATCTCTACCCTGCTGCTTCTCCACGTGAACCAGGGCGGCAGAGCAGGATCGTAGAATCATAGAATGGTCTGAGTTGGAAGGGACCCCAAGGATCACAGAGCTCCAACCCCCCTGCCACAGGCAGGGCCACCAACCTCAGGCCTGGAGCTACACAAGGTTGCCCAGGGCCCCAGCCAACCTGGGCAACCTAGTGTAGATCCAGGCCTGAGGATGCAGGCGGGTAATCGCTGCTGAGCTCAGGGGCTCGTCGGTCGCCCCGCCGTACCCACCACATGAGCCTGGAGCTCAGCAGCCTCAACTCTGATTGCACTGGATTAAATAATCCTACCTGAGAGGAAGGGGGTTTTAGTGCTCTTGGATCATAAACTTCCCCGGGAAGGAGCTGTGCAGCTCCCAAACTTCATAGAGTCAGAGACTGGTCTGGGTTGGAAGGGACCCCAAGGATCAGAGAGTTCCAACCCCCCTGCCAGAGACAGAGCCACTGGCAAACTTCCCTGGGAAGGAGTTGTGCAGCTCCCCAACTTCCCTGGGAAGGAGCCATGCAGCTCCTAATGCACCAACCAGGGAAAGCTCAGCAGCCCTCCAGGTCCAGTGTGGTCCCTTTCATACCAGGGGGCTGCTGGTTGTGCCCTAGGGAGCCTGGGTGCTCCATCCCCTGGGAATGGGGCAGCAGGACAGGGCTGGGGGGAGATGGAGCTGGGCAGGGGAAAGGGGATGAGGACCTTGTGGGGTGCCTGGACGTGGGGCTGCCGTGGTCCTGCTCCGTGTGCCTTGGATCCCTGCCTCCCTGTGCTTCTGCAGGGTGTCGGCTTGACTAGCAATGAGAGGCGTTAAATGGTGCCCTTCTTTCCCCCCCTCCACAGCTCCCCCCTCATCCTCACCCGGCTTGTTTTGCCGAGCAGTGGGAGCAGCCTGGAAGCCACCGCAGCAGCTGCATCCTGTCATTCAGGAGCCGCGCAGGATGCGGGATGCCCCACATCACCTGGCTGCCCTCGCCACTGGTGCGTGTTCCTTGCACTGGGCTTTAGCTGAAACACACACAGCTTCTCCCTGAGCCCTGATGGTGGGTGCTCAGCCCCTTCCCCAGGTGCAGGGTGCCTCCACACCCCTTCCCTCTCTGTGTGTGTGTGTGTGTGTGTGTGTATCCCCCCGCCCTCAGCAGACCGGGGGGGCTGCGCGGGGCCTTTTCTCAACCCTCCTTCCCCATCTGACTTTGGCCTGTCAGCATGTGAGAAGAGTTTTATTGGCCTCTTTGATGTTGCAGAGCCCAGAACTGTACAGACTTTCATTAAACCCCTGCCCTGTGGGCCCTGGGATTATGAATATTAGAACATTGCCCTTTTATGTGAGCACATATTGACCGGCGAACTCTGAATAGTGTTTTTACTAACGACACCCAAGTGCCCATTACAGCCCCTGCCTGTATTGCTTGAGGTTTACTGTCAGCAGCTCTTCGGGAAAGGTATAAAACCCCTTTCAGAACCCTTGTGCAGCGTGTGTGCCTGTGTTAAAAGGTTGCTAAGCTGCCTGTGAAAGCTCATGAAGGCAATTATCCATTTAAAACAAAAAAAAAAAAAGAAAGAAGGAAAAAGAAAAAGCTAATTAGGCAATTTCTCTCTGTATTTGAAAGCACCCTCCAGGGTCTCATGGGGAGGATTAAGATTTTGTAATATTTTTCAGCTCCTTACTTGAGCTGCTGCTGCTGCTGCTTCGTTCTGCTTTCGCTGCCGTTGTGTAATATTGGGTAACAAAGCCCTGGTTCACGCTCCTTGTGCAAGAGTGCCCTTTCCCCAGCATGCTGGGGC
This sequence comes from Porphyrio hochstetteri, assembly GCA_020800305.1. NCBI lineage: Eukaryota > Metazoa > Chordata > Aves > Gruiformes > Rallidae > Porphyrio > Porphyrio hochstetteri. Next base: position 4,038,439 of record CM036923.1, on the reverse strand, counting down.
CCCCTTCTCCATCCATCCCTCCATCCCTCCATCCATCCCTCCATCCATCCTCCTGCACACGGTGTTCTATGGACTCAGGTGAAATTCAGATCCGCTCTTGTCTTCTCCTCCGGTGTGCGGCACATCAAGGGCTTCCCTACGCTGTGGCCTGTGTGTGTGTCTGCCCCCCTGTCCCCTCCCAAAAAAAGAGCCCTGCCTGGCCTCAGGCTGTGTCCCTGCCAGCGTTATGAGCTGGGGCAGCCCCAAACATGTGTGAAACGTGGATTATGCTCCGCTCCTAATAGCTGCGGGAACAGCTTGGCGCTGCGGTGGCTCTCCCTGGTGCTTTGTGCGAGCGAGCTTTTAATAGTGCCTGTGACACAGAAAAAGAACCATCAGCCTCTTGTAATTTGGGGTTGTTTTTACTGCTGCTGCGTCGGGAGACAACTGTGAACTAATTTCAGGGCTGCCATTCGATAACCTTGTGAAATCTGTAACCGTTGCGGGGAGGGGGGAGGGAAGGGGATGCTCCTGGAAATGCCGCTGGGGCTGCGTAGGGATCCCTGGGGAGGGTTTGGCCCTGCCCTGCTGAGGGGTGTGGGGCTGCTCTGTATGTTTGGGAACAGTGGGGTTGCCCCCTGCTTGTTCTTCCCTCTCTTCAGCCTGGGCTTGTGGATCTCATTCCATTCCGCTGTGCCGAAGCACGTCTGGAGCTGCGCCGGCACGAGCGGGTCCTGAACCCCACGTCCCTCATTTAGGGTGGTGTGGGGAGGGTGATGTGTCCCCGAGCTCCCTGGAGCTCCCTTGGCTCAGGGGTGGGGTGGGAGGGGGCACAGCATGTCCCATCTCACCACCTCCTCCAAAAGCTGGGCGCGTGGACGCTGCTTTTGGCTGCGGGTCGTTGCCGCGGTGGCCGAGAGCGATAGGAAAACCATGTGAGGGGGGATTTAAAGCCTTCCTGGGCCCATTGCTACTATCTGCAACCGGGAGTGGGGAGGGAAGGGAAGCTTTTAGGGTTGCTAATCATGAAATTTTATTGCAGCCTAGAGAGGCTGTTGGCAAACCACACCGCGTGCGCACACACACGCAAACGGGCTGCAGAAAACCCCGGCTTCCCTTCACCACCCCAGGAAGCGAGGAGCTGCCGAAGAGCATCCCAAGCTGCACCCTTCCAAGGCAAAAACAAACCCTCCTGGTGCTGCTGGACACCCAGGTCCTGTTGTTGGAAGCTAAAAAGCTTTTACAACCTCTCAGCCTTTGCCTGTAAAGCCCCAAACGCCGCTCGTAAAACACGCCGCGGCGCAGCGCTGCTGGAACGCTCTCTGAAGGGACTGGGAGGGTGACCAGACAGTCAGAGCGATTGTTACACAGCCTGAGCAGAAATTGTGCTCTGTGAAACCACACACAACCCCTTCTAGATTTCCATGTGGTGCAAGAGGTCGTTAATTCACGCCCTGATGATGAACTTAATTTCGTTTCCTGCTGAGCAAATGACGGCTTAGAGGCGACTTTTGTCTTTACTATGGTGGGGAGGCTGCTCTTGTTTGGGTTTTGGTTGGGGTTTTGGGTCTTTTCTTGCATTGTTTTGCAGAGTGTGGAACGTGTGGCCACCTCTTGATTTATGACCCGTGCTGGCGTGGCCTCCCCCAGCCTCCCCCATCCTGTCCAGGGACCCCCAGGGTGGGGGTTTCACCTGCCCCAGGGTCCTCTGCCCAAACCAGCCACGTGTGTAGGGGCAATTCTGGCTTTAACTCCTCCATTTCCCACTTTCCCCTCTCCAATTTTTATTGTAATCCCTCTTGAGCATCATCTGGCCACCTTGGGTCTTCGTTCCCATCAGCTGTGGGAACGTCTGGACCCTCCACTTTCAGCTGCGTCTATGTCTCCTCCCAGCACAGCCATCTCCTCCCAGTATAACCATCTCCTCCCAGCACAGCCATCATCTCCTGATGGCTTCACGAACCAATTAATGAAAAACTTTCCTCCAACAGAGTAAATACCATTTTGCTGGGAGGCCAGAACTGAGCTGGGAACATCCGCAGCCGTGCCGAGCGTTCCCCTCCCCGGCCTCAGCCTCCTGCTTCCCAGGGCTTCCATCCAGCCTGGGCACTGGTTCCTGCACCACGCTCCCTTTCTTTCCTTGCAAGGAGGGAGCAGCCTGCCCTGACTTACTGAACCCTGGGAAGTCCCTCCATGGAGAGAGAGAGAGAGAGAGAGAGAGGACCCTTGGGTACCACGCTCTGATTTCTCAGAAAATCTAAGCCTTTTTGGGTTTTTCTTCCCCCCTCCCAGCCCCTCCCAGCATCATTCCCAACCCAGCCAGCCCCCACACACATCCACGTTCAACAGGGTGCTGAGCTCTGGGATGGAGAATCCAAGTTCCTGGACCAGTGCTGGGTCCTTCTGGCACAGCTCCCTCTGGGCCAGGGATTTGTAGTGGATTTGTGGGGGTTTTTTTTTGCTCCCCCCCCGCTTCCCTTTCTTCCCCCCCTTCCCCTGGCTTGGGTAAGGCCCACGCAGCTGAAGTTGTGGCAATCTCTTCTTTCCCATGAGTTCATCTCGTAATAAATCGCACCAGCCCTGCAGAGGGGGAGGAGAAAATTGAAAGATGTTTATAGAATTAATTCCCCAAAGGAAATGGTGGGGGGGGGGGAGGGCAAACGGGGGGTGTGGGGGGGTGGGGCGGGAAGAGTTTGGGATATTTTTTATGTTACAGAAGCTGTTGGGATTTGGGATTTGGGATTTGGGTGGGTTTTTTTGCTTCAGAGTTTTAGTGGATGGAAAAAAAAATCTGCATGAACGACTTCAGTGCTGGGAAACAATTAGATCTCCTCCTCTTCTGAGGAAGAGTTTGCTCCCTGTTTGAGCTGTCTGGGTTGGTTTTTGCCACTCTGGGGTCAGTAGGGACCATTCCCATCCCATGGGATGCCCCACGGATTCCACGTGGTTACTCTAAGGCTGAGCCCAGTAACTGGTTTGACTGGGATGTGTCTCCAAGGGAGAGATGGGGAGAGTCTCCCATCTCCCTCAGGAGTTTCCCCAGTGCCTGTTTAATCGAGCTCCTCAAACCTTTGTGCTTTCTGGGGAGGGGGTCACGCAGCTCTCCTTCCTCCCCCCCGTCCCCGATCCTTGTGGTGTTTTAAGGGTGGGGAAACGCTTGGGCACAAAAAAGAGGGGAAAACCCCCCAAAACAAAGAGGTTTTGAGCTGCTTTAGAGCACTCAGATAGGGCAGGTGGGCGATGGGGGGCTGTGGCCGGACCCCACCTCGGTTCCTCCCGGTGCTCGGGGGTCCGGAGCGGGGGAGCCGGGAGGATGCTACCATCTGGCGGCACGGGCTCGCAGCGGCAGCCGGCTCCTTCCCGGTCCTGCCTGGCTTGGCCTTCTGTTCCAGCGGCTCCAGGGAAACCTTCCGTAGGGAAAAGGAACAGGAGAGCCCAGAACAAAAGCCCGGAGCCCCCCGTCCTGAGGCTGGGGGTGGGGAAAGGGCTGCTGGATTGCTTTGATCCTGGGATTAACCATCCTGCGTTCACAGACCAGAACCCGGCGGTGGAGGAGGCGGAGGATGAGCGGGATAAACCCAAGCTCCTGGATGAGAAGGAGGAGATGGAGCAGCCACAAATCAAGGTGCCCATGGAGGTACCCAAAAGAGATGAGGAGAGGGGAAAGCCGGAGGAGAAAGTGCAGCTTGACCGTCCCGATCAAGGTAACGAGGACCCTGGGGATGGGGTGCTGCTTGGGGGGGGGGCCTGGGGGGTGTGTACAGCATGGGACTAGCTTGGATAAAGATCCTGATCTCTGCTTGTTACCTCAGGGACTGAAGGTGATTAAGTATTTGATGCTCTCCAGGCTCATTAGAATCACTTAGATTGGAAAAGACCCTTAAGGTCGTGGAGCCCAGCCTCACGCTGAGGAAGGAAAGGCAAGGCTGGGGATGAGCAGCACGTAGCTGGGTGTGCTGTGAACCCACTGCCTGTTGCTCTTTGCCATCAGCCTCAAGCCCCCTGACCCTGCTTGTCTCCTCTCCAGGCATCGCCCTGCCCGTGGGGGAAGCGCATCGCCACGAGCCGCCCGTCCCGCACGACGAAGTGGTGGTGGACATGGGACGGGAGCGGGAGGAGTCGGATGAGAACAAACCTGCCCCTGGAGGAGCTGAGGATCGGCTGCTCAAGCCAGTGCTGGAGGAACCAGCCCTGCCCAAGCCCCAAAAAGAGGCACTTGGCCCAAAACAAGGGAAGGAAGAGATGGCTGAGAACAGGCTGCGGGGAGGGACTGACGAACCCGTTAAGAATCCCAGGAACGTCCTGGGGGTGCTGGTGCAGCAGGATGGCAGGCCGCCATACAAAGAGCTGGAGCCAGACAAACAAGAGCTGGAAGCCAAGGCACAAGCTGCTGTGCTGGACAGTGAGAAGAAAGCTGATGCTGCAGGTGACAGGGAGAAATCAAAGCTTCAGCTGCCCAGGAAAGCAGAGGAGGCTGTGAAATCCGTGGAGAAGGAAGGCGACCCTGGTAAGCTCCCTCTGTGGTGGTTTGTCTGAGCAACCTCTCCTCTTGGTCCATAATCTGCCCCAGCGATGGGGTTATTCCTCCCTCCATCCCAGCATCTCCTTTTAACTCAGGAGATGAGTGCATGAGAGTGCCCAGCTCCTTCAGCAGCTGCTGGGGGAAAGGCCGAATCTGGTGGCTCTGACAGCTCCTAGAATATCTGTCAAACAGTTGTTTGCTAACCTGCTAAATGTCAGGTGCCATGCTGTTCCTGCACGTCTCCGAACTCACCGGGGACACGGAGCTGGGAGATCTTGACAGGTAACACATTGCTAAGTGCCCATCTAAAAGCTAGTTAGAACCCTTCTTGCATTTTAATTGGTGGAGGTAGTTAGCTCTGGCTGGCTGCCACCAGCCTATAAGATTGTTAAATATCTGTCTTTTTATTGCTTCCCTTGCAGTCATCGTGGTGAATATAAACACTGCGGCGGCGGCGTGGCAGAGAACATCTGCTGCAGGAGCATCCTCACTGACTGCAAAAGTCTCTCCATCTCTTGGTCCACAGGTGAAAAGAAGGAGCTGCCCCTCTTGGATAGAGCAGATCAGCCAGAGCTGAAAGAGACCCGAAACACTGAGGAGAAGCATCAGGAGAATGCGGAGAGCAAGCTGGAGGGTGAGTGTGTGTCCCCTAGGGTGTGTGGGTAGGGGATGGTGTTGGGTCCCTGTGGGGTTTCTCTCAGCAGGAGGGTGGTGCCAGCCAGCACTGGGCTCAGCTCTCACCACCACATAGCTCCAGGCTGCTGTCATGGCAGCAGTTGGTGCCTGTCTCCTGCAGGCTCATGGCACAGGCTGCCTGTTCCTCAGCACAGCCCCTGGCAGGGCCACTCCAGGACGTGAGTCATGCTGGCACCCAGGTCCAGCTGCTCCCTGGCTTGAACCAGAGTGAAGCTGTGTGGCTGGTGTTGTGTGGGGAGCCCCTTCCACAGCTGAGCTCCTTGCCACCCACCTCTGCCTTGCTGGAAGGGCTGGAGCCTGAGCTCAGACTCACAGCCCACTGGAGCAGCAAGAGGCAGCCTGAAGGGGAACAGCCAGTGGCTGTTCCCCTTCAGGCTGCCTCTTGCTGCTCCTGTCTGAGGTGATGGGTGTTTGGGCTGATGAGTGATGGCGACAGGCAGACTCTCTCTATCACCCTCCTTTCTATTCTGTGGTTATCCCTTGGGGTTTTAATTCATTTCTTTCCATTCTGGATTGCAACAGGGCTTGGAAAACTGACCACAAAATGCCAGGCGTGGGTGGGTGGGGGCAATGAGCACCCTTCACCTTCCAAGGAGGGTGAATGGCTATGAGTTTCTGGGTGTGGGGGGGTTCCCCCTCTTGGACTCACTGAGGGGATGTGTCTGCTCCTCATGTGTTGTGTCCATGTTTCCATGTGGGTTTATCCCACCACGTGGGTGGTTTCCCTCTGAGAGCAGCACCCGGTGCTGCCCCTTAGCTGACTTCTCCCAGTTCCTCCTGAGATCCCAGTTTTGCTCTCTGTGGCCTTTCCAGGCTTGGTTCAGCTGGGCTGTGGGCTTTGCAATGCATTCAAAGAGATGATCTGTGTTTGAGAAGCCTGGCTGACCTGGAGAGCCCAGAGGCAGCACTGCAGGGGCTTCCCTGGCACCTCTAAACACAGCTCAGCCAAGCCACTCACTCTTGACCAACTTCTGCTGGTCCCATCCTCTTCTTAAGCAGCCTCCTCATCCTTCCCTTGGGTGGGACCCCAAGCTGACCTGCTCCCCCATCCCACTCTGCCCTCCTTCTCCCTGGGCAAGCTCCCAGAGCTTGGCTTTGATCCCTTTTCTCAGGAGGGCAGGGTCCTGACTTAGCACATGCTAAGAGCACAGTCCAGGCTTCTGGTATGCCAGAGCAGTGCCACCAGGATCACTGTCAGTGCCAGCAGCAGAGCTGTGCCCTGTCCTCCTCTCCATCCCTCCTGGTGTCTGCAGAGCCAGATCTTCCCACTGGGGAGAGCCCCTGCAGCCCCTCCAGCACCGAGGGAGGATTAGGGAGGGGTTTGGATCCTGGCATTTCCTTTTTATTTCCCTTTCTTCTCTTTCCCTTTCCTAGAAGTGGGGCAGGCGAAACTCCTGGATCACGCTGTGCTGCTGCAGGTGATCAAGGAACAGCAGGTACAGCAGAAACAGCTCCTGGACCAGCAGGCCAAGCTGCTGGCTGTCATTGAGGAGCAGCACAAGGAGATCCACCAGCAGAGGCAGGATGAGGGAGGGGAGGAGAAGCCAAAGCAAGGTAAGGACATCCCCAAAGGGTGTCACCCCCTCTGCGGGCTGCTCCCTGCTCCAGGCAGCTTTGGGTGAGAGAGACCCCAGTCCCTTCAGCACGTGGCAGGTTCTGCTCTGCAAGAGCCATTCCCATGTCCAGCCTTGACCTTGGGGAGGTGGGAACATCCTCATTCCCCCCCCCCATGCACAGGGGTGACACTCTCTGCCTCAACTCGCCTTGTTTTCCCTTGGAGCCGCTGCTGGGGTGATCCCTTGTCTCCCATCCCATGTCGTGCAGTGTGGGGCAGCAGGAGGAGGGACCCTCTGGCTCCTAAGGAAGAGTTTTTACTTGTTGGTTTTTGTTCCACAGCAGAAGCACAGCCCGAGCCCGCTGCCCCTCTCCCCAGGAGCAAGGAGGACGAGGGCCTCGGCGCTAAGAAAGAACCTTCTGGAAAGGTGCTCAGCAAAGAGCTGCTGGAGCAGCCAGCACAGGGCCTGGGCGGGCAGCCTGCTGACCCTGCAGAGCAGCATGGGGAGGCTGTGAGAAATCTGGAAGAGGCTGGGCACGGGCAGAAGGTTGCTGGGGTTCCTCCCAAGGAGCAGCGGAAGGTGCTGCCTCTGGAGAATGACAGAGGTGTTAAAAATCCCGTGGAGAACCGGGATCCACTTCATGGGGATGCCCAACGTGTTCCTGCAGCCAGAAACCACCCAGAGAAGAAACCCTTGGCGGAGGATTTAGGAGGAGATCGTGAAGCCAGAGCTGGAAGAGACGTCCACGAGCAGAAGAATTCCCTGAAAGCCGTGGAAGTAGCTACAGCTCCCATCCAAAGAGAACAGCCGGGGGCTGCCAAAGTTCAGGGAGTAGCAGGAAAGAGTCTGGAAAGAGACTCAGGAGTAGACCTTCAAGCCAAAGCGCTGAGTCAGGTGGAGCCCAAAGACCTGGCAGCTGTGGACTCTTCCAGCAAAAGGAGTGTGGCAGAGAGCGAGCAGCACCTACGGGAGCGGCAGAGAGGTGCAGGGACCGAGGGGGCTGAGGGTGCTGGCAGGCGGCCGCCGTCCTCCCTGAGGGACCTGGCTGGCAGAGGGGAGGTGAAGGAGGAGGCTCCTCGGGAGAGCGTGCTGGATGGGGCGCAGGACCCGCAGGGAGCTCCCCACAGCAGGCAGAGGCCAGGGGATGGAGGAGTCCTGAAGGATGCTGAGAAGAAACCAGGCCCTGAGAACGCTCCTGCCCGAAAGCCTGAGAAAGGAGCAGCCCAGGGGGACCAGAAGCTGGACCACGATGTCAAACCAAACCGGGACCTGAAACTGCAGGCGGACCTGGACCTCCGCCGGAGGAGACGGGACCTGCTGCCTCCCGAGGAGGAGGAGGAGGAGGAGGCTGCCCAGAGGGAGGGGGGGGTCTTCATCGGCCTGAACCCCCTTCCAGATGTGAAAGTAAACGACCTCCGGAGTGCTCTGGAGACACGACTGAACCACGTTGCAGAGGGGGCTCAGCAGGTGGTCCACAGCCGGCAGATCAAGCAGATGACGCAGGCGGATGGGAGCGAGTGAGCGGGGTGGTCGTGCTCCGTGGGTGGCTGCGGGTGTTGGCCACAGGCACGAGGCTGAGGAGCTCCGTGGGGAAGGTTCAAGTTTAACCAGCTGGTGTTTTGGCCGCCCTTGCTCAGGCAGTGGTTGCTCTCAGCCAGCAGCACTTTGCTGGACGCTGTGCTCAGACCCACGGGGTCTCCTCAGACCTGTGAGCAGCATCCAGGGAACCGTGGGGCTTCTCCTTGTCCCTGCGATGGTCACACCTCCCCCTGCCTGCAGGTGGCTGAGGAGGTGGCAACCGTGAAAGCAAAGCTCTGGCTCTCAGAGGTTGCCATGTTCCTTGGTTCCCTGCTGGGCTGGCTCTTGAGGACCTTTTTAAACATCTCCTTCAGATCCAATTGCCTTCTCCATCCAGCTCTCACCTCCCCTTTGGGCACCGAGGCGCTGATCTACGTGGTTCCCCCACCTGCTTTGCCAGCTTCCCTGGCACCTGCCCTGTTTTCCCTCACCCTGGGCTGTGCCAGGCTTCAGGACAGCAGTCTGGGAGGAGGGGAACCAGGGACCAGCGTCTCAGGGAATTATTCCAGAGGAGCATCGAGTCGAGGACCAGCTTAACCAGTCGCTTCAGTGTCCCTCTGGAATGGGAGCCGCTAGTCTCGCTCGTCTAGTTGCAGTTTAGGACCTTAGTTGAGTAGAAACGCTGCCTTAAACAGGCACAACCGCTGCTGTTGTGCTGCCTCTTCTCCCAGGGATTTCACTGGCCACACACTAGCAATAAGACAGAGCTTTGCTCTCGCCTCCCTCCCCGGATGCTCGGCTCTCCTCCGTGCTTTCCAGCTTGACTCCCATCCAAAGTGCATTACAACGCTCAGCCCGGGGACTTCAGGCTGTTCCCCGCCCCCCTTCCCGCCCCCAGCTGGATTTTTCGGCAAGAGGGAACAAAAGCCGTGGCTTAAAAGGGCCCCCTCGGGGGGGGCTTGGCTCGGGCATACCTACCTCTTCTCTCTGTGACTCGGTGGAGTGTTTTTGTGTGTCCTTCCCAGCTCCACCCCCCCCCCCTCCACGCTGTGTTTTACATCAGTGGATGTCAGTGTTCCACCCCTGGAAACGTGTTTTGTGAGTGAGGAAGGGAAGAGCTGCTGTGAGAGTCCCGGTTCGGCTCAGGCTCCCAGACAGTGATTCATCCCTTTGTTGTTTTGTTTGTTTGTTTTGGGGTTTTACATCCTGACTCGAATGTAAGAAATCAAAGCCCAAATCCCAAATCCCTCCCCAGAACGGCTCAAAGTTCCCAGCCTGGAGCCTCCAGACCTCATCACTGTGGTGGTTTTTATATCCCTATCTCACAGTGTCTTTGGTAAAAGCAGCCTCATCGACTTTGTGTCCGATGGGACCTTGTTAGAGGCAGGGACAGATCGTTACCAGACATGTGGGACTGTCACTCTGGTCACTCGATGCTGCCACCTGCCTGGGATGTGTCCCTGCTGCTCCAAGGACGTCGGCTTCATCTCTCTTGACACAGAGGGCTCGGGTGAGCTTCTTCAGGAGGACCACCCACGCTGCCCCCAGGACCGGCACGGCCTTAACCCTCAGGACTCCCCATCGTACCAGTGAGCTTCTCCATTCCGCTGTCTTAAAGCACAAGCAACGCGGGGCCGGGAACCCCGGAGCTGCTCCACATCCATCCCGCATCCGTATCCTGCTGGAGCAGGGCTGGGACTGCCCCCTCCAGCCTGCCAGGGGCTGGGCGAGGGCAGATCCCAGCCCTGGGGTGTGTGTGGGGGGTCAGACCTGCCCCTTCTTGCCGCCGCTGAGCTGTTTGTGTGAGCCAAGGACCAAAGACGCTCTGGCTGCGGCCCCGACTGGGTTCATCACCTGCTCGTCCCGGGCTGAGCGGAGCAGCGCCCGGGCAGGGCTGAGCTCAACAATAAACCAGCTGGAGCATCTGCACCTCGCGTCGGGGAGGTTTATTATTATTATTATTTAAATTAAATCCAAACTCCGGGGCTGGGGAAGCCTCGCCCGGCGCAGGGCTGCGGCTCCGGGGGATTCCGTCCTTCCCTTGGGATCCACTGTCCCGGCTGCGGGGGGGGAGCGGGGCAGTGCTGCCCCTTCCCTTCCCCCGTCCGTCCCGCCGGGGCCGCCCCTCCCTGAGGCCGCTGTCCGATCCCCGCTGGTTCCGGCTCTCCGGGCCCGGCCGCTCACTTCGGCGTCGCTTTGGCCTGTGAAGAGCCGCGGGTCGGGTCAGGCCAGGCCAGGCCAGGCCGGGCCGGGGATCCCCCGGGGCCGCCCCCCTTCCCCGGCCCGTACCGCCCGGGCGAAGCAGTCCTGCAGCGCCCGGAACTCCTCCAGACACGCGTCCCGCCGCAGCTCCGCCGTCCCGCCCGCCGCCGCCGCCACGCACCGGCCGTAGGCAGCCGCCTGCGGGAGGGAGGGAGCGGGAGCGGGGCGCCGAGTTCAGCCACCCCCCCCGGCTCCCCCGGCCCCGTCCCGCGGCCCCACCTGCTCCCCGCAGCCCGCCAGCAGCGCGGGGAACCGCCGCAGCCGCGCCCGCGCCCGCAGCCACACGCCCCGGCCCGACATCGCTGCCGCCGCCTCCTTCTCCTCACGGCCTGGGCGCCGCCATAGTGGTCTGACTGCGATTGGTCGTCCGCCCCGCTCATCAAAGCGGCGCGCCCTCGTATTGGGTGTGGGTGAGCGCCCGCCTCCCAGGCTCGCCGATAGGGGGAAGCGGCGTGCCTATCAAAGCAGGAGAGAATCGCTGATAGGGTAGCGGAGGAAGGCCCGCCCCTCAGCCCTCTCAGGTGGGCCTGCTGAAGGCGCGGATTGGTCACGCACGGCACCGCCCTTCCTGATTGGCCGCCCGCCGCGGGCACCTCTGATTGGCGGAGGTGCCGGTTGTTTACTACTCCTCTCCCGCCCTTTTGCCGCCGGCGTCAATCCTTTGAGCCGCTTCCGCCGGGAGTCCCGCCCTCTCTCGCCGATGATTGGCTGAGCGGCGGCGCCTCTCTCTCTCATTGGTCAACGGCGCCTTCCGGGGGGCGGAGGCTTGAGGCCGCTTCGGGGCCGGGCAGCGCCGGGACTGTCATGGCGGCGCCGCTGAGAGACCGGCTGAGTTTCCTGGGCCGGGTACGGGCCGGGCGGGAGGGGGGCGCGGGCTGCGGGGCCGCTTCTCCTGCCGCGATCCCCTCACCTTCCCCCACCCTCCCTCCCCCGCCCTGCCAGAGCCCAGGCCCCCCCGGCCTCGCTGCTGCGCTCTGATGTCACAGCCGTGATGTCACTTGTGCCGGGGGCCGTGACGTCAGCACCGCGGTCCGGCCCCACCGGCGCCGGGAGGGGATCGCGGGCCCGGGCCCGGCTCCTCTCAGGCCGCCCCATCTCCCCTCCCTCCAGCTGCCGGCGCTGCTGCGGGGCACGGCCGACGACGCCTCCCCCTGCCCCGGGTACCTGCTGGAGGAGATCGCCGGTATCCTTCGGGGGGCCCTGGGAGGAGGGGGGGGGGTGGTCGGGGGAGGCTCTGGGGGGGGGCGTGGGGGGTCTATTCCGGGTGCAGGATCCCTAACCCCCGCCCAGAGATCTCCCGCGAGTCGCCTGGCAGCAGCCAGTGCCTGCTGGAGTACCTGCTGCGCCGGCTGCAGAGCAGCTCCGGCCACGTCAAGCTGAAGGTGGGTCAGGGCGGAGGAGCCCCGAGGCCGGGGCGATGGGCTGGGGGTCGGTGGGGCAGCCGGGACTCAGCCTCCTCGCCTTCCCCCCTGCTCCCCTCTCCCGGGCTCCCTGGCCACAGGTGCTGAAGATCCTGCTGCATGCCTGCACCCAGGGCTCCCCCCAGTTCGTCCTGCAGCTGAAGAGGAACGCCTGCTTCATTCGGGAGGCTGCAGGTAACGGGAGGAGGGTTGGGGGACCTGGGGTGGGACAGCAGGGAAGCCACCCTGGCCTGGCTGTGGGGCAGAGCTCAGAGCTGTTCAGCCCCTCTGGAGGCTGAGCAGTGGCCAGGGCTGGGGTCCTGCCTCAAGCCTGGGAGCCGAGCCGCCCCCCAGCCCCACTGACCTTGTGCCTTGCAGTGTTTGCTGGGCCCCCAGACCCCCTCCATGGGAACAGCTTGAACCAGAAGGTCCGGACGGCTGCACAGGTGAGCGCTGTCCCTGACCCCCCACCCCTGTACCTGGGGCTGCTCAGGCTCTGCCTGCAGCAGCAGGGCAGCTCTTCCCCTACCCCAGCCCCACCTTGGGACCCCACCAGGCTCCCCATCTCTCTCCCCACACCCCCATCTCTCCTGGCAGGACTTGGCCAGCGTTCTCTTTTCGGATGCGCCGCTGCCGCAGGCTGCTGCACCGCCCGCCCGGCCCCTGCCTCCTGCGGGTAAGTGTGGCCACGGGGCTCGGTGTTGGAGGGAAAAGCCAGCCTGGGGGAGCAGTGGGACTCCACTCCCAGCTCCTCTTGGCTTCCTCAGGCTCTTCCCAGTGCCTCCAAGGGGAAGGAAGGGTGGTGGAGGGTGTCCCCAAATGCCTGTGCTCCCTCTGAATTGGCTTGTGCCCCCCAGGCATGGGCTCCAGCCCCAGCCCCTGCGGCTCCTTGCAGGGCTTTGGCTTCAGCAGTGAGAAGAGCAGCTCTGGTGAGTCCTGGGCTGTGCCCTCACCTGGGGCTGCCCCTTCCTTGGCACCCCTCTGCTGCAGCCCCAGGGGGTCCTGCCTGGGGTTAAAACCAGGCTCCCAGCATCCAGAGACCCCTGAGCTGGTTGCTGTCTGTCTCAGTGGGTGTTTCTGGGTGGCTTGTGCTGCGCCCTTTCCTCTGTGCCACTCTCCCCTTTCCCCTTTCCCATCTGGTGGGTGCTGGGGTTGGCATCACAGCTGTAGGTGGCTCTGCTGGGACCCTCCCCAGCATGGGCTGGGAGGCCACTTTGTGCCCCTGGGGCCTGTTCCAGTAGCTCCCAGGTTATTCCTCACCCCCCTTGTCCAGCCAAAGGTCCCACAGAGCTTGGTGGCCGCTCCTCTCTCTTGGGGGAGTCCCTGTGACGGGTGGTGGGTGCCTGAGGGGCTGGGCTCCCCAGGAACCTCCTGACACCCCAACATCTGCCCAGCTTCGACAGGGGAAGCGCTGCTCAGCACCATCCAGCGAGCAGCCGAGGCCGTGGCCCACGCCGTGCTGCCCAGCGGGGAGGGGCCGCGCCCGCGCCACGGGGAGCTGCACGAGGACACCTACCAGCCCGTGAGAGCCCCCTCGCCCACCCAGAGCCCACCTGGGGCTGTGAAGCCACCAGCGGTCACCGCAGCGCACAGCACCCGAGGTAGGTCCCTCCTGGGGGGGTGGCCGCCGGCTTTGTGGGGAGCTGGGGGTGGGGGTCCCTGCGTGGGTCTGGGGCTGGTTTTGGGGTCAGCACCTCACTGCTGCTGTCCCTGCAGCGAGCCACCAGCCGGGGCTGGCCGGGGGCGGCTGGGAGGAGGCGGACAGCGGGCACAGCTCCCAGGACTCCTCGCAGGGCAACAGCAGGAGCCGCACCTCCGACTCCGGCAGCAAATCCGGCAGCGACAGCCACTCCGGGGCCAGCCGGGAGCTGAGCCACGCGGCTGAGAGGTGAGGAGGGGGTGTTGGGGGGCTCCCCTTCCCCCAGGGCTTTGACCCTCATCTCTGGGAACCGTGCCTTCCTTTTCCACGCTGTTACTTGGAGTCTCCTGGCGCTGCCGGGCTGGATTCCTCCTGCCAGGTTTGGCCTCCCAGCCCAGGCAGAGCTGTGGGTGGGAGCTCTGGCCTGGGACCCCAGGAGGGAGTGGGGCCCTGGCCCCATTGAGGTGTCTCCCTGGGCAGGGTGGATGCTGACAGCCTCGGTGACTGCGTGCGGGAGGTGGGGCTGGTGTCAGTGCTGACCCGTGGTGCCAGAGTCTTCCTCACCAGGGAGGAAGCACAACACTTCCTCAAGGAGTGAGTACCATGGGTGGATGCTCCTGGTGTTGCAGGATTGGGTGGGCAGCGCTGTGGGAGCTTCGAAGGGTGGCCCAAACCCTTCTCACCCCCTTGGCCTGGAGCTCCAGGGCTGAGACGCTGCTAGGCAGGGGTGCTGCCTGCTCCCAGGGTGCTGCCTGTGGCTGTAACCCCCTCCCCTCCCCAGGTGTGGGCTGCTGAACTGTGAGGTGGTGCTGGAGCTGCTCAGCCGGGCGCTGGAAGACCCCAGCGACAGCGTCCGCATGGTGAGCACCGGGCAGCCTCACCGTGCCACCAGCACGTGTCCCTGCGGTGCTGCTCCCCCCTGGGGTGTCATTCGGGTGCCTGTCCTGCTCAGCTGTGCCCTCCTCCCCGCAGAGATCCATGTGTGCCATCTCCTCCCTGGCCTGCTCCGACCTGCTCTCGCCGGATCAGATCTTTGCTGGGACACAGCAGCGCCTGCAGCAGCTGGGCCAGGGCAGCCCCGGCCCTGTCACCAACCGAGCAACCAAGGTGACTCCTGGCACATCCCTGTGTCCCCTCCTGGGGGCTGGCACTGGTTCCCAGCATGTCCTGTGGGATCCATCTGCCTCTCCCAGGAGGCGAGGCTGAGCCTTGCGGGGACACACAGGGCTGATCCCCAGGTCTGTGTCTCCGCCTGGGACAGGGAACTGGGGCCAGGCCCCTTCCCAAAGCCCCTCAGTCCCCTCATCCTGCTCTGTCCCCCAGATCCTGCGGCAGTTGGAGGCTCTCTGCAGAGCCCAGCCCCCCCCCGCAGCCCACACACCCAAACTCGGACCCCTCAGACCTCCCCGTGGGCTCAGCCCCGTGCACCAGGGACCTGCTGACCGACATCCCCCCCCTGGCAGGCGAGAGCATCCTCACCCCCCTGAGCGCAGCCCCGCTCCCGGGGGCTCTGGCAGCCCGTGGCGAGGAGCCGGGGCTGGAAGCGGAGCCCCAGGGGCAGCCGGGTGCCGCAGTGCCAGCCTGTCCCTGCGAGCGGGAGGCGGGGAGCAGGCTGGCAGGGGACATGCCCGGTGTCCCTGTGCCATCCCACAGCCTGTCCCTCTTCGCTGGCATGGAGCTGGTGGCCCGTCCCGGGGCGGTGCTGAGCCCTGAGTCCCCATCAGCAGAGCTGCTGCTGCCGTCCCAGTGCCAGGATGGACAGACGGACACAGAGGGCAGCGGGCAGCCCTCGGCCTTTGCCTTTCTCAACGTGTAGCTGCTCGCAGGGGCCTGCAGGGGCTTTGCCCTCCCTCCTGTCGTGCCACGGGCCCCCCGGGGGCTCCTCCGCCAGCAGCCAGTTGGTCCCAGGATGGGGGGAGGAGTCCTACTCCCCCTGGTTTCCCCCCAGCACCCCGGGAGCAGCTCTGCCCCACAGCGGGGAGGGAAGGGGGCTGCCAGGGGGCCCAGGCAGGGGTACAGCTGCACCGTCCCCTGTGCCAGTCACCAAACTCCCCCACTCCCCCTCGCTCGGCTGGGCTGGGCTGGGGGTGGTGTCGGGACCCCCCTCAGCCATGGGGGCTCCTGGGGGTCCCTCTGCCTCCAGCGGTTGTGGGGCTGGGGTGGGGGAAGGCACTGGCTGGTGGGGCCGGGACCCACCAATAAAGCCCATGCTCTGGTCTGAGACTTGGGACTTCTTCCTGCGTCGTCTGGAGACATCCCCACAGCCCCCCACAGCTCCCCCAGCCCCACACAGCCCCCCATAGCTCGCCCAGCCCCACAGCCCCCCACAGCTCGCCCAGCCCCCCACAGCTCACACAGCCCCACACAGCCCCACACAGCTCCCCCAGCACCCCGCAGCCCCCCACAGCTCGCACAGCCCCACAGCTTGCACAGCCCCACACAGCTCCCCCAGCTCGCACAGCCCCACAGCCCCACAGTTCGCACAGCCCCCCACAGCTCGCACAGCCCCACACAGCTCCCACAGCCCCCTACAGCTCGCACAGCCCCACAGCTCGCACAGCCCCACAGCTCACCCAGCCCCCCACAGCTCACCCAGCCCCACAGCTCACCCAGCCCCACAGCTCACACAGCCCCCCACAGCTCACCCAGCCCCCCACAGCTCGCACAGCCCCCCACAGCTCACCCAGCCCCCCACAGCTCGCCCAGCCCCCCACAGCTCGCACAGCCCCACAGCTCGCACAGCCCCCTACAGCTCGCACAGCCCCACAGCTCGCACAGCCCCACAAGTCCCCACAGCTCCCCAGTCTCCCCACAGCCCCCCCAGTCCCCCAGCCCCCCTAAGCCCCGCCCCCGGGCCCCGCCCCTCTCCTCCCCGGCCCCGCCCCCTCTCCGCTCCCGCCCCTCTTCCTCGCCCCCCGTTCCCATTGGCTGGCTCCTCCCCTCTCCCCGCCCAATGGCCGGGGCGGGGCGGGGCGCGCGGCGGCGGTAGGCTGCGCGCGAGCGGGCGCGGGGCCGGGACCGGGGGGCGGCGGGACGGGACCGGGACCCGGACCCGCCGGGGGCGGGAGCTCGGGTAAGGCCCGGGCGGGGCCCGGCCGGCCTTGTCCCCCGCGCTGCCCCTCCCGGGGGTGCGGGTACCCCCCCCAGGCCGCCCCCGGGCCCGCAGCGCCGAGCCCCTCACCGGATCCGTCCCCACGCCGGCGCTCCGGGCTGCCCCGGGAGCTGGGGGTGCTGCTCGGGCCCAAGCCGGGGGTTCCGGGGCTGTTTGGGGAGGGCCCGGCCGTTTCCCTTGGAGCCTGCTGCGTGCCGGGGCAGAGGCCCGTGAAACCGGACCCGGGGCTGCGGACGCACCCGGCTTGGGCCACCGGGCGGGGGGATGCGGGGAGGGATGCAGGAGGGGATGCTGCGGGGGATGCAGGAGGGGGTGCGGTGTGGGATATGGGGGGGATGCAGGAGGGGGTGCGGTGTGGGATATGGGGGGGGGATGCAGGAGGGGGTGCGGTGTGGGATATGGGGGGGGGATGCAGGAGGGGGTGCGGTGTGGGATACGGGGGGGGGGATGCAGGAGGGGGTGCGGTGTGGGATATGGGTGCGATGCAGGAGGGGGTGCGGTGTGGGATACGGGGGGGATGCCGAGGGGGGTGCTAGTGGGATGCAGGGAGGGATGCGGGGAGCTCACTCGGTTCTGTTTGCGGATGGGCTCAGCCGATCCCACGCTGCTCCTCGGCAGAGGCAGGGATAGGATCCCCCAGCACCCACTTCCTCCAGTCCCGGGGCTGCCAGAGCCGGGAGCTGCCCGAAGCCGCTCCAGGCCTCGTGTCCGGGGCTGTTCCACATGTGGGGACAGGGGGGAAGGTGCCTCGTCCCACCCAAACAGTTACACGTCTGTGTGCAGGAGCAGCGTTCCCCCGTCACACGAGGCTGGCTGCGCTCTCCGTGCCTTCCCTTCACCACCAGCGCTCTGCTCCCACGGCTCCTTCGCCCGGCTCCGGCATGAAGAGCACCCGCAGCAGCTCCTCCTGCCAGGGCACCGGTTCTGGCAGCCTGGATCTCATCCTGACCGGCCTCCCCGCGCCGGTCTGGCGGCGCCCGAGCAGTGCCTCCCCCGCCAAGCACGTGGCGCGCTCCATCTCGGTCACCGCCGATGGCAAACCCAAGAGGAACGCTCCGGTGAGTTCTGGCTGGGAGAGGATCCGTGTCCATCCCACTGCTTGGGGTGTGGGGCTGTGGTCCTGACTGTCCAGCACCAGAGGGTCCTGCTTCCCCTTCTGGTTCCCCTTCCCAGAGCCCTGGGCGCTGTGCTGCCGTGCTCCCTCCCCAAATCTGGGTGTCCTCAGTGAGGTCTTGATGTGCACAGAGGGGCTCACTCAGCTGAGCTCCAGCTGCACGGGAGCTGGGGAGGCCGTGAGGAGCCAGGGGCTGTGGGGAAGGGTCACACGTGCCTGCCCAGGCTGCTGAATTCAGCTCTCTCCTCCTCCTCCTCCGCAGGAAGATGCTGGATCCCGGGCGATGAACAACCTCCGGAGATCCAACAGCACCACCCAGGTCAACCAGCGGGTGAACAGCACACACAGGTGTGGCCCCGGCCAGCCGTGTCCATCTGTCCATCCATCCACCCTGTGGATGGGGCTGTGGGAAGCCCACCCGCCCCTCTGGTCCTCTGAGGGAACCGGAGCCTTCCAGGGCCATGCACAAAGCTCTGTTATGGAGTTATGGGCCAGCCTTGAGGCCTGGCTTTCCCTTTGGGTCCTTTCAGAGGGGAGGGCACTTGAGTAGGATCCAGGGAAGTGGAGTGTGTTATGGGGCTGGGAAGCCTCTGCCCCCAAAGACACTCAGATGAAATCCAAGGGCTGGGCCAGCAGCTCCTCCGGGACCCTTCGTGCTGCAGCCGGGCTGTGTTCAGAGAAGGATGTTCTCCCCCCGTCTCTGCTGACTCCCCAGGGCCGTGTCCAAGTTGGGGTTCCCTGTTTTTCCCCGTGCCCATCCCTTTACCATCCTGTCCCCACTGTGTCACTGCTTGTCCACGCACAGTATTAACTCCAGGACATCTCTCCTCCTCTCCTTTGGCCCTGGGTTTGGGCTGAAGCTTGGAGCCGACAGGAGAATTCCTGACCCTCTTTGAGAGCGGCGCTGGGGGAAGGAAGAAGCCAGCGAGTCTGAGCAAAACTCCCCCAGAGAAGAAAACCACCTGGAATGTTTTGGTGAGGACGGTGGCACCCTGGGGTGGGCTGACAGCTCTGCCCAGCTCTGCTGGAGGAGCAGGAGGGCAGGAGGGGGTGCAGCTCACCGGGATGCTCTGCCCGTGCCTGGCACGGTCCAGGTGGCTGATGCGGTTAGCCGGTCCTTTCGGCCCATCGCTGGTGTATGCCTGGCTTCTGGCTGAGGATTTGGGGAGGGGGGATGGGGAGAAGCAGCTTGTGGGGGAGGCTGCTGGTGGTTGAGGACATGGGTTTGTTGACTCTGTGACAGGATGACCAGCCACGAGCGTTCCTGGGCCCCCCTGGCTCCCGCAGCGTGGAGCCCGCCGGTGGGAATGAGGAGGAAAGAAGCCTCGGTGCTCCTGGCTGCCAACTTCACTGCCAACAACAGGTAGGAGGGGTGGTGCTGAATCAGAGCTGGCCTGGTGTTGGAGGAACCCACGCAGAGTTCTGGGTGCCAGGGCTCTGCTGTGACTTGTGTCCAGTGTGGAGAGCCGGGCTGGAAGCTGCCTGGGAGCTCGATGGGTGTGTGAGAGCTGCTGCTCATGTACCAGGGAAGGGGATGGGTCAGAGCTGAACCCTTCAGGGCCAGGCTGTGGGTCTGCTTGGGCTCTGTCTGTCTGTCTGTGCCTCAGGGAATGGACACCCAGGAGTGAGCTCCATGGAGCCGGCGAGCATCACTTGCTCCTCACCATGGGGGATGCTCGGGGTGGTCACAGTTGGGTCAGGAGCTGCCATGGGGGACGCTCGGGGTGGGTCACAGTTGGGTCAGGAGCTGCCATGGGGACGCTCAGGGTGGTCACAGTTGGGTCAGGGGCTGCCATGGGGGACACTCGGGGTGGTCACAGTTGGGTCAGGAGCTGCCATGGGGGACGCTCGGGATGGTCACGGGGAGGCTGGGGGCTGCCCTGGGGCAGTGGTGTGGCATGTGCCATCCTTGGGCATCCAACCGCTGTGTCTTCCCTCCGCAACAGGAGCAACAAGGGCGCGATGGGCAACTGCGTCACCACCATGGTGCACAACAACTACTACTCCACCGCCGACAAGGGCCCAGCACCCAAGAGCTCCAACCAGGCACCCAAGCTCCCTCAAGTATGTGTGGGAGATGATCCATGTGGGGAGATCCATGTGGGGAGATCCATGTGGGGAGATCCAGGCTCAGAGGCTGTGCCGGCCATGTCTCAGCACGCTCACGTGGCATGGGATGGGGCAGGATGGCACCAAGCAGCTTGGTTTTCCGCTGTAGCAACGTCGTCAAAGCAACCTCCAACGAGGATGGCGAAAGCAGCAGCTTGGTCAAGTCACAGAAGAATTTCTCCAGCAACAACATCGTGACCCGCAAGAACAACAGCGGCCTGTCCCGGAGGAAGGAGGTGACTGAGAGGAGGCAGAGAGGTGAGGCAGAGCTGGCACCCCCATGGAAAGGGCAGGAGGATAGTGCTGGGCGGAGGGCTGAGCTCCAGGGGAGCTGGGCTGGTTTGTTTCTCTCCCCTGGGCCTCCAAATTCAGGCAAGGCCCCTCTCCATGCTCGTTTTTTACCTTCCTCACCCAAGGCACTGCTTCCTTCCCCCTCCAAAAGCCAGCCCAGGTCTCACTGAGGTTGGGCTGCGAGGGGTCCTGGTGTCGTGGGGGGGGGGGCAGGCTGCGCCCCAGGAGGAGCCAGCGCCACGCTGACCCTCCCTTCTCCCCACAGGTTCATCCAGCAGGTAAACCTGGCTGCTGTGACCATCCAGCGCTGGTACCCGGCACCACGCGCAGCGGCACAGGGCAGCGGCGGCGGCTCTTGGGGCACCTGCTGGCTGCCAAAAGAGAGGTGAGTCCATCTGCAGCAAAACCCTGGGGGGAGTTTAGGGTCCCTTTAGTCACCAGACCCCAAATTGTTGGAGACGAGGGGGCCCGTGGCATCGCATCCAGCCAGCACAGAGAGCCGGGGAGGGTCCTACCCCCATGGAGATGCACCAGTCAGGGAAGGGGATAACCAGGGTTTGGTTTGGGGAGAGGGAATTGAGGCTGGGGGCGCCCCGCTCGCGCAGCGTGGCTCCATCCTGCAGCTGCAAGCTGGCAGCAGCACAAATCCTGCTCAGTTCTTGCCGCCTCGGCCACGCAGCTGGAGGAGGGATGATGCCCTGTCGCGGCTCGTAGCGGATCCCTCGGCTCGTTAGAGAGCAGCAAGTCAGCTGCTGCTATTGGTGCTTCCTCCTCTTAATTATTTACCTCAATAACTAAAAATGCCGTGGCTCCTGTGTGTGGGAGTCTGGTTTTTAGCCTCTTCTCCTTGGTGTTTTCGGCCTAAGGTGACTAATAAATGCATCGAGGATAAGCTGCTCTGAAGTGGAGCCTTTCTGAGGCACGGATGGGAGGGTTTGGGGTGGAAAGGAGGGTTTGGGGGTGAAAGGAGGGTTTGAGGGTAGAAAGGAGGGTTTGAGGGTAGAAAGGAGGGTTTGGGGGTGGAAAGGAGGGTTTGAGGGTAGAAAGGAGGGTTTGAGGGTAGAAAGGAGGGTTTGGGGGTGGAAAGGAGGGTTTGAGGGTAGAAAGGAGGGTTTGAGGGTGGAAAGGAGGGTTTGAGGGTGGAAAGGAGGGTTTGGGGGTAGAAAGGAGGGTTTGGGGGTAGAAAGGAGGTTTGAGGGTAGAAAGGAGGGTTTGGGGGTAGAAAGGAGGGTTTGAGGGTAGAAAGGAGGGTTTGAGGGTAGAAAGGAGGGTTTGAGGGTAGAAAGGAGGGTTTGAGGGTAGAAAGGAGGGTTTGGGGGTAGAAAGGAGGGTTTGAGGGTAGAAAGGAGGGTTTGAGGGTGGAAAGGAGGGTTTGAGGGTAGAAAGGAGGGTTTGGGGGTGGGAAAGCCTGGATATGGGGTGAGCTCCGGGGCGACGCGGCCTTTCCCACTCGGCTGCTGCTTGTGGCGGGTGCCGGGGAGCTCTCGGTGACGCCTTTGACCCTCCTCTCTGGAAGGAAAGGCAGCGGCAGGGGGAGGAAGGGAACATCCTGGATTTGCACCAGAAGAAGGACGAGGAACGCCGGAAGATCCGAGAGGAGAAGGCCCGCCTGGCCCGCCGAGCTGCCATCCAGGTAGGGACGAGGGCGTTGAGGCCTGAGCAAGGCCAGGCCGGTGGTGGCAGCAGCATGGGCGGCGTGTGAGGAGGCGAGAGGCCTTCTCCACATCACTGGGGTTTTGGCTGAGTTGGAGTCAGGCCTGGGAAAGGAGCAATCCCTGCGGAGCCGGAGGTGCCACAGGGTGGTTTCCCTCCATGCTCCTGCCAAGCTCGGTTGGACCCTCCAAAGATGGTGCTGGTTTCGGTCTGGCTGTCAGGGAAAGGGTGACGGAGTGGAGACAGGGATGCTGCAGCCACAGCTCCTCGGAGTGGCTGAGGATGAGGGTGCCCTGGGGAGGGGATCCAGGGAAAGGAATCCTGCTCAGGAATGGGGTCACTGCGGGGTGGGCTGAAGCACCTTGCCATTCTCACCCCATTCCAGCCCCCGGGCATGGCTGGCCCTGGCTACAGGGAGCTGTGTGTTGGCTTCAGCAGAGCCAGTGGGTGTTTGAGAAGCCCCAGTTTCTCTTTGGATTCTCCCTGGAATCATTTTGGGGCAGTGTGTGTGTGTGTGTGGGGTGTCAGCAGAGAGCCTGGCGAGGCCTCTGGAGGGGAGCTGCTGCCACCATGCTTTCCCTTTCCCAAGGGAACCCTTATTCCCACTCCAGCAGCAGGCCTGAGGGCTGCTGCTGCTTCCCAGGCCCTCGCTATCCCGTGGAGCGGTGTGGGAACACGCTGGGTGCCGAGCATGATGGCTTCCCTTATCCTTCCAGGAGCTGCACCAGAAAAGGGCCCCAGAGGCTCCAGGTGCCGAGCGCTCGTCCGAAGAGGAGCTTGGGCTGGCGAAGGGGAGCAGGAGGGGAGCGAAGAAGAAGCCGGGCAAACCCGCTTCCGCGAGGAACGCCAGCCCAGCCAACAGCGTCGCCAAAGCCAACAACGCCGGTGAGTCCCTTCCGCGGGTCTCCAGGCTCTCGGAGCTGAGGGGGAAGAAGGGGGAAGGGGGGACTGGGGGCTGTGCTCGCTCTGGGAGCCACCGCTTGCTGCTGGGCCCTGAGAGCGGCCTGGTCCCTGCAGAGGCTGATTTCCACGCGGTCACCGCGGAGGCGGAAGAAAGCGGCCTCGCAGGCCTCGGCTCCGCATCCCCGCGGGATGCCGGGATGGAGGATGTGCTGCAGGTGGGTCTGGCTTGGCCTTGTGGTGCTCCTGGCTCCAAGGTGGCTTTGGAGCCGCCATGGGCTTCTGGGGGAGATCCAACAAAGTGGTTTTCCTGTAAGGAAGCATCTTCCTTCCTCCCCCGTGTAGGACGTGAGCTCCAGAGAGACGGGTGGCGAGGAGCTGGAGACGGTGGTGACCGCTGTCAGCCGAGCCCCGTCCAAGGCCACGCTCAGCGAGCTGCTGGACACGCTCAGGCTCCTGGAGGAAGAGCCAGAGCTGCTGCCACCCCCGAAGCTCTTCAAGAAGGACAGATACGCCTGGGTTGATGGGGTAGGCGGAGGGCAGCAACTGGGGAGAGCGGGTTTCCCTCTGCATGCCTTCTCCCAGCGCTGCTGGGGTGATGGAGAGCCAGGAATGCAGCTGGATCGCTGCTGGGAGGGCTTTGAAGGCAGTGTCGGAGGCAAGGAGGAGTGAAACCCTGCGGGGGGTGTGGCAGGAGCGGGGCTGGCTACTGGGGTGCAGTGGGAGGGCTGGGCTCTGGTGATGGAGATGAGCTGACGTCTTGTCCCGAGCCTTCCCCTGGATCCAGCTTTCCATCATCACTGTCTGCCCAGCAGGAACCCAGCTCCAATTCCCTGACTGCTGATAACTTGGAGAAGTTTGGGAAGCTGAACCACTCCCCGGGAGTCCCCGAGGATGGGGCGCTGCTCTCGGAGGCCAAGCTCCAGAGCATCATCAGTTTCCTGGATGAGATGGAGAAGTCTGAACAGGAGAGGCCCAGGTCATCTGCCTCAGCCACGCAGCGGGAGGTGAGAAGGGTCCTCCTCTCCTCACCCTGCTTCCAGGAGAACCCCCCACCTTTTAATTCTATTTCCCCCCCTACTCATTGCAGGGTCTCCTCTTGGAAGAGGAGCTGGCTCACTTGGAGCAGGCATCAGCTGTTGCCACCGAGGTCACCAGCTCCATGGTGAGGCTGAAGCTGGAGGTGGAGGAGAAGAAGCGAGCCATCAGCCTGCTGCAGACCGCCCTGGTGTGTCAGCCCCCCTGCTCTGGCTTTTGGGGAGGGGGGAAACCGGAGGCCAAGAGCCTTCAGCAGATATTTCTTGGGGGCAGTGGCTTTCAGAGCCTGGAAACTGAGGCTCAGCAAGCAGTGTTCCTGTCTGTACTGCCAGCAGCTCGTGGGGAGCAGCCAGCATGCCAGAGGCTGCCGGGCTGCCACGGTCACTCCTGGCATGGGAAGGGTGTGCAGGGCCCATTCCTCCTTGCTGCCCCCTCCTGCAGAGTCCCAGGCACCTGGATAGCACTGGAGCCCCTGGGGCTTCTGGGCTGGACTCTTCTCCTCCATCCCATGGAGCTTTGGGTGCTCCTGCTGGATGTTTGGGCACTGGGGACTTTGCTGTAGCTCTGTCCCTCCTTGTGCCATCCTGGTTCAGTTGTTATCCCTGTGCACGTGCTGGGCTGGTGTGACATCTCCCTCCTAAATGTCTCATGGCTCTTTCCCCCCACCCTTTCCCTGGCATCCCCAAGGCTCAGCAGAGGGAACTGACTGTCCGGCACGTCAAGCAGACTGAGGAGGAGCTCAGCCACCAGCTGAAGCTCCAGAGGGAGCAGTATGAGGCGGCTATCCAGAGGCATCTGGCCTTCATCGACCAGGTAACCTCCCATCCTGGCTCCAACTTCAGCTGTGGGTTGCTGTACCCTGCCCAACGCCTCTTCTTCCTCACCCTGCTCAGCTCATTGAGGACAAGAAGGTGCTGAACGAGAAGTGTGAGGCTGTGGTGGCTGAGCTGAAGCAGGTGGACCAGAAGTACGGCAAGAAGATCACCCAGATGCAGGAGCAGCACGAGCTGGTGAGGGGATGGGGATGGAGGTGGGGGCAGGGAGCTGGTCCTGTGGTCAGAGATGGTTGGTTTCGCTTGAATGGGCCCCCTGCCCAGAGCTGTAGGGACTCTGTCCCCTCCAAGGGGCCTGCTTGTTGTGGGGAGCCTGTCTCCATGCACAGATGCTCTGTGTCACCCATGGAGCTTTGCCCTGGCTCCCCAAGAGCTGCCATCCTCTGCTGCTCGGAGCCAGGTGCATGGGACAGGCCAGGGGGTGGTGCCAGCACCCAGGGGCTCTGCCTGGGAAGACCCTTCCCACTCACCCTGCTGTGGTCTGAGCTCTCCCAGCTGGTGCTGGCACAAACCTGGTGCCAGAGGGGAATTTGTGCCCATGGCTGTGTCCTTCCGAGCTGGGTGACCTCCAGTACCCTTGTGGGAGCAGGGATGGGCACAGAGCCCACCAGGGACAGGAATTCTAAAGGACCATGGGGTGTAGGAGGTGTGTGGGCAATGACAGCCAACCTCCCTGGGTTGCTCTGGGCTGATTCCCTGAGCAGCGCCCAAACCCACGGAGGGGTTTTGCCAGGGGTGGCTGGTGGCTCCTGCAGAAGCCAACGGCTCATCCTGGCCCTGCTGCTCTGGCCCTGGCTCACCCTTGGCTGTGCAGCCAAGCTCAGGGATGGGTGGGAGTGGGTGCTTGTGGCAGGCTGAGCCTGTGCTGATGGACATCTCACCTTGCTTGGCCTTGCTGCTCTATCTGGGCTTTGAGCTGGGCTGAGAGGACAGATCTCTGATCCTTGGTGTCCCTTTGAACCCAGAGCATTCTATGATTCCATGATTCCATGGTGGAGTCAGCACAGTACCACTGGGAGAACCCTTCCCAGGGAGGGACCTGGCTGGTGTTGCCCATGCAGGGCAGAGGAGATGCTCCCCCATCCCTGCCTCCCCACAGCACCAGGAGTGACCCAGGAGCCTTCAGTGTCCACTCTGTGGCCCCTCTGCCATCCCAGCCCCTGCTGAGCTCTGGCTCTGCCCTTTTGGCTGCTGCTCCCTTGTCTTGGTGGGGACGTGACACTGGTCCCAGTGGGCATCCCCATATCCCCAGTGCAGCCATCCCACCACACTCCTGCTCCCTGGCAGGCCTGGCTCTGCCCTCATCCCAGCTCTGTGGTCACTGGTGGCACCGCCAGACCCTCAGTGTATTGGTGTAACCACCCACAGCTGAGCCTGCTGCCCCTCCAGCAGGACCCCTGCCCATGGCTGGCCCTTTGGTTTCGCCCACCCACCCCTCTCCCTCGCCACCCCCCCTTCTCTCTCCCTCCCCTCCTTTCTTTCTCCCCAGGTCTGGCGCACTCTGGGCCCCTTTTGTGAGGTAAATGTGCTCTTTGCTTTTCCTTTTTTCCCTTGGTTTTTGTGCCTTGCTGGCTCCAGCTCCACAGGGCCAGGGACTCCCTGCTCCGTAAGGGATCCCCTTCGCCCATCTCCCCAGGCCTCATGCCTTCAGGCTGTCCCTGTCATCCTCTCCCCATCTTCCTGCCTTCCTTTCCCCCTAAAATCCCATCCCACAGCCCTCTGCTATTCCCTGCTCCTTATTGCCAGAGCAGAGCTGGGGAAGTAAAGGCAGAGGGGGAAGAGAGGGCAACAGCTGCCCCCACTGTGCAGCCTCTGAGTCCTTTGGAGAGTTTTGGGGTGCTGCAGGAGCTCGGGGTGCTGCAGGAGCTCAGGGTGCTGCAGGAGCTCAGGGTGCTGCAGGAGCTCGGGGTGCAGCGGCCTTGGGAGCTGTGCTTTGTCTGTGTGTCTGTCCTGCCCGAGGAGCTCCTGTGCTGGGGAGAAGGGAGGCTGGAGAAGGAAACACTGTGTGCTGACAGACAGACTGCCCACAGCAGCCATGGCTCCCTCTCCCGGCTCAGCCAGCTCCGCGGGTGTGTGGGGCAGCAGGAGAGAGGAGCAGGCTGCCTGCTCTTACCTGCACCTTCCTCCTCCACAGCCAGGCTCCCGGGCTAGCTGGGGGTGCAGCAGGGGGTGTCTCTGCCCTGGTTGGTGTGTGAGGCTTTGCTGGTTGTTCCCGAACAGGAAATGCAGAAGCTGAAGGAGCTGATGAGCGCGTCCGAGAAGGTCAGGAGGGAGAAGTGGATGGATGAGAAAACCAAGAAGATCAAAGAGATCACAGTGAAAGGTACGGGCACGGCCCCTCGGCCCTGGGGGGCGCTGCTCCCGGCCAAGGAGAGGGGTTGTGTCTGCAGGAGCCGCTCGGCACAGGGCAGAGCTGCTCGGCACGGTGGCCTCTGCTCCCTGTGCTTGGCAGAGGCAGGTGCTGGGGAGTCAGAACCTGTGCACACTCGGGTCCTTCCCTCCTCCTCTCCTTCCCCCCCATCTCCTTGCTCTCCTTCCCCCCCGTCTCCTTGCTCTCCTTCCCCCCTGTCTCCTTGCTCTCCTTCCCCCCATCTCCTTGCTCTCCTTCCCCCCATCTCCTTGCTCTCCTTCCCCCCCCTCTCCTTCCTCTCCTTGCTCTCCTTCCCCCCCCCCTCCTTCCCCCCCCCTCCTTCCCCCCCCCTCCTTCCCCCCCCCTCCTTCCCCCTCCTCCTTCCCCCTCCTCCTTCCCCCCCCTCCTTCCCCCCCCTCCTTCCCCCCCTCCTTCTCCCCCCCTCTCCTTTCTCCCCCCCCTCCTCCTTCTCCCCCCCTCTCCTTTCTCCCCCCCTCTCCTTTCTCCCCCCTCTCCTTTCTCCCCCCCCTCTCCTTTCTCCCCCCCTCTCCTTTCTCCCCCCCTCTCCTTTCCCCCCCCTCTCCTCTCTCCCCCTGTCCCTCCTCACCCAGGGCACTGCTCCTGGGGGCCTGGGCATCCCCATGGCCAGGTTGGTACCTCTCCTTCCCGCTGCCCCAGGCCTGGAGTCGGAGATCCAGAAGCTCATCGCCAAGCACCGGCAGGACATCAGGAAGCTGAAGATGCTGCACGAGGCCGAGCTGCTGCAGTCGGACGAGCGGGCTGCCCGGCGCTACGGCCGGCAGGCAGAGGAGCTGCGGGGGCTGCTGGAGCGCGAGAAGGAGGAGCAGAGCCAGCGGGACAGGCAGCTGGCCCGCCAGCGGTGCGTCCTCGCCCTGGGGAGGCTTGGGGGTGGTGCCCAGCACCCTCATGCTGGTGGGTTCCCAAATCCTCCCAGCAGTTGATATCCATGGGGAACATCCCTGTTCTCTCCACCAGCCTGAGGTGGGAGATGCCTGTGAACTCAGGGCATCCTCCAGAGCTGGACCACCCCCAGGCTAGGCTGGTAGGGGGTGGGGGAAGTGGGTGATGCTGGAATTGTGGATGTCCCTGAGGCTGGTGGGTTCCCAAATCCTCCCAGCAGTTGATATCCATGGGGAACATCCCCGTTCTCCTCCACCAGCCTGAGGTGGGAGATGCCTGTGAACTCAGGGCATCCTCCAGAGCTGGGCCACCTCCAGGCTGGGATGGGATGGGGAAGTGGGTGATGCTGGAATGTGGGATGTTCCTGAGGCTGGTGGGTTCCCAAATCCTCCCAGCAGTTGATATCCATGGGGAACATCCCCGTTCTCTCCACCAGCCTGAGGTGGGAGATGCCTGTGAACTCAGGGCATCCTCCAGAGCTGGGCCACCTCCAGGCTGGGATGGGATGGGGAAGTGGGTGATGCTGGAATGTGGGATGTCCCTGAGGCTGGTGGGTTCCCAAATCCTCCCAGCAGTTGATATCCATGGGGAACATCCCCGTTCTCTCCACCAGCCTGAGGTGGGAGATGCCTGTGAACTCAGGGCATCCTCCAGAGCTGGGCCACCTCCAGGCTGGGATGGGATGGGGAAGTGGGTGATGCTGGAATGTGGGATGTTCCTGAGGCTGGTGGGTTCCCAAATCCTCCCAGCAGTTGATATCCATGGGGAACATCCCCGTTCTCTCCACCAGCCTGAGGTGGGAGATGCCTGTGAACTCAGGGCATCCTCCAGAGCTGGACCACCCCCAGGCTAGGCTGGTAGGGGGTGGGGAAGTGGGTGATGCTGGAATGTGGGATGTTCCTGAGGCTGGTGGGTTCCCAAATCCTCCCAGCAGTTGATATCCATGGGGAACATCCCTGTTCTCTCCACCAGCCTGAGGTGGGAGATGCCTGTGAACTCAGGGCATCCTCCAGAGCTGGACCACCCCCAGGCTAGGCTGGTAGGGGGTGGGGAAGTGGGTGATGCTGGAATGTGGGATGTTCCTGAGGCTGGTGGGTTCCCAAATCCTCCCAGCAGTTGATATCCATGGGGAGCATCCCCATTCTCTTCACCAGCCTGAGGTGGGAGATGCCTGTGAACCCAGGACATCCTCCAGAGCTGGACCACCTCCAGGCTGGGATGGGATGGGATGGGGAAGTGGGTGATGCTGGAATGTGGGATGTTCCTGAGGCTGGTGGGTTCCCAAATCCTCCCAGCACTTGATATCCATGGGGAACATCCCCGTTCTCTCCACCAGCCTGAGGTGGGAGATGCCGGTGAACCCGGGACATCCTCTAGAGCTGGACGAGCCACCGGGCTGGGCTGGGATGGGATTGGGAAGTGGGTGATGCCGGAATGTGGGATGTCCCTGAGGCTGCCATGCCCCCCAGGTGTGAGCAGCAGCTGGAGCAGGAGGAGCAGGCGCTACAGCAGCAGCGACGTCGTCTCTACGCAGAGGTGGCCGAGGAGAAGGAGCGGCTCAGCCAGCAAGCAGCCAGGTGAGAGGGATGGAGGCAGCACCAGCTCCAGAGCAGCCAGGAGGTTTCCCTGGGCTGGAGCTCCGGGGAGGAAGAGGGGGGAGCTGAGGAAGGGCTGGCTCATCCGGGCCGGTGCGGGCGCTGGGAGCTGCGGTGTGTGCGGGCAGGCAGCGAGCGGAGGTGGAGGAGCTGCGGCGGCAGCTGGAGGCCAGCAGCTCGGCCGTCACCAGGGCGCTGAAGGAGGAGTATGCCAAGGAGAAGGAGGAGCAGGAGAGGCGGCACCAGGTCTGGGTTCTTCCCCATCACCTCCTGGTGGGAGGGGTCTGGTCCCTGTGTGTGGCTGAGGGGATGTGTGCTGTGGCTGAGCCCCGTTCCCCTGCCGGGGAGGTGCCGGGGTGCTGTGGCTGCTGGAGCTGAGCTGTTGCCATCCCATCTCTCCACAGGCAGAAGTGAAGGTGCTGAAGGAGCGTCTGGAGATGGAGAAGCAGGCCTGGGAGGTGAACTACGTGAAGAAGGAGGTAATGGTGAGGGCTGCCCTCCTCTGAAGGTGCCATTCTCCAGCTCCAGGGGAAACTGAGGCATCCTTCACCCTCTCTATCCCCAGGAAGCCTGGCTGCTCTCCCGGGAGCGGGAGCTGCGGGAGGAGGTGAGGAAGGAGCGAGACAAGGAGATCGAGCTGGTGATCCAGCGCTTGGAAGCCGACATGTCCTCAGCCAAGGAGGAGTGTGAGAGGGCAGCAGAGAGCAGGTGGGGGCAGAGGGAGGGGGCACCCTGCAACCCCCCAGCTCCCCCCACGCTGGGTCCTGGCCCCGAGCCCTGTGTGTCTCTCTGGGTGCCGGTGGGGCATGGGAAGGAGTGACTGGGTGGTGAGGGGAGGCTCACCTCTCACTCCAGGAAGCAGCCTGGCACGTCCTATGGGGCAGAAAACCCCTTTGCTGCTGCATCCTGGTCCCTGCAGCTGCCTCTCCTCTCCCCCTTCCCTCCTCTCCTCCCGTTAGGATTAAGAGGATCCGAGACAAGTACGAAGTGGAGCTGCAGGAGCTGGAGAGGTCGGAGCGGAAGCTGCAGGAACGCTGCAACGAGCTGAAGGGGCGGCTGGCAGAGCTGGAAGGGGAGAGCGTCCGTCTGCAGGGCCTGCTGAGGCACAAGGAGCAGGAGGTGGAGGACGTGCAGAAGGTGGGTGGGGGGCAGCACTGGCCCCCATCCCCTTGTACCCCCCTCCCCTTGCACCCCCCTCCCCTTGCACCCATCAGCACCCTGATGTCACCTCTTGGCGTGGCGGCAGGTGAGGGACCAGCTGGCCCAGGAGCGGAGCGGCCTGGCGGAAGTGATCCGGCAGGAGTTTGCTGACAGGTTGGTGGGGACAGAGGAGGAGAACAAGAGGCTGAAGGCTGAGATGATGGAGCTGAGAGCCCGGCAGCGCCTGGAGCTGGACAGGGTCCTGCAGGAGAAGGACAAGGAGCTGGAGGAGGTTCACAGGAGGTGAGGCTGCTGGGCTGCCCTGGGCATGGAGCTGGCCTGGCGTGTGTGGGGGGGGCACAGATGGGATGCTGCATCCTCGGGCATGGTCCCCGCTCCCATCCCAGCACAACAGGCAGTGGAGTGACCCAAGTGGGGGCTGCCTGCTCAGCCACCATGAATCCTCTGGCCCTTGTGACTTCCCTCCTGCTCCGTGTCACCCCCTGCCCAGGGCTGCTCCCATGGGTGCCCGCTGGATGCGAGTGTAGGGACTGGCAGCTGGAGGGAGCAGCATCAGGGCTCATACCAGGAGGTGCCCAGCCCCAGCCATGGTCTGGGGCAGGAGCACTGTGAGCCAGCCGGGCTCCCTGGCAGCTCCTGGAGGGTTCAGCTGTGGGTGGGTGTGTGATGGGTGTAACCACATCTGCAGCACCTCACTGTGCAGATTTGACAAGGCCCCATCCTGCAATGAGTGTAGGGGGCTGTGCCATGGGGCTGTACCATGGGGATCTGGTGCTAGGAGCCAGACTCAGCACCGGGCAGTGCCAGTGTAAGGCCTCTTCCCTTCACGCCTGCCCCTGGGGAGGGATTTACACGTGAAGGGAAAATCGGGAAGGGAAGCACCTCGTCTCCCTCTGGAGCTGTTTCCACGTGGGGCAGGGCAGTTGTTCCTGTCAGTGTCTGTACCATGCTCCTCACCTCATGAGCAGCTGTCCTATGAGCACACCCAGCTCACCGGCTTTCCCAGCTCCTGCCACATGGCTCCAGCTCACCCTGAGCCAGGGTCACCCCTCAGGTGGGAGATAACAAGGGTCCCCCTCTTCCCCTGCAGCCAAGGTTGGAGCATGGAGCATCTGCTGCTCTGAGAGCCATGGGGCAGCAATCACAGGCTGGGGAAGGAGCTCACCCCCCCTCCCTGGGGTCC
Organism: Porphyrio hochstetteri; assembly: GCA_020800305.1. Lineage (NCBI taxonomy): Eukaryota > Metazoa > Chordata > Aves > Gruiformes > Rallidae > Porphyrio > Porphyrio hochstetteri. The sequence continues at coordinate 4,006,607 of CM036923.1, read as the reverse complement.
TGTTAATTAATTAAGTCTCAATGAGCTAATATCCCCTTCTTCCTAGAGACAACTTGAGCCGAGCTCGTAACGCTCACCCAGGGAGCAGCGCTGCTTCCAGCCTGTAGCAGCATCTCCAGCCCAGAGCTGCTGCTTTGCTGCTTGTGGCAGCATGTGGGGTGGGAGGAGAGGGGCTGTGCTCCCCCTGTGCTGAAATCCCCCTCCCCAGGGTGCAGGGCTAGCCTGGTGCTTTGGTGTTTTGGGGCTGGGTGTGGGGAAGGATGCTCAGCCCCTGTGTGTCTGTCTGCTCAGGGTGAAGTCAGCCGTGCTGAGGAAGGAGGAGAGCGTGAGCAGCCTGCGGAAGCAGTATGAAGTGAGTGAGGGGCGCTGGCTGCCCGTGCTCCCCCCTCCCTGGGGTGCAGCGAGCTTTCCCACCTCCCTCCTTCCCTCCCTCCCTCCCTCCCTCCTTCCCTCCCTCCCTCCCTCCCTCCTTCCCTCCCTCCCTCCTTCCCTCCCTCCTTCCCTCCCTCCTTCCTTCCCTCCTTCCCTCCCTCCTTCCTTCCCTCCCTCCCTCCTTCCTTCCCTCCCTCCTTCCTTCCTTCCCTCCCTCCTTCCTTCCTTCCCTCCCTCCTTCCTTCCCTCCCTCCTTCCTTCCCTCCCTCCCTCCTTCCCTCCCTCCCTCCTTCCCTCCCTCCTTCCCTCCCTCCCTCCTTCCCTCCCTCCCTCCTTCCCTCCCTCCTTCCCTCCCTCCCTCCTTCCCTCCCTCCCTCCTTCCCTCCCTCCTTCCCTCCCTCCCTTCTTCCCTCCTTCCTTCCCTCCTTCCTTCCCTCCTTCCTTCCCTCCTTCCTTCCCTCCCTCCCTCCTTCCCTCCCTCCTTCCCTCCCTCCTTCCCTCCCTCCCTGTGCTCTCTTGCAGGCGGCTGTGCAGAGAGCCGACCGGCTCCAAGCCCTCCTGGAGCAACAGCAAAAGCAGCTGCTGGCCACCAAATGACCACCCGGCCGTGCAGGGCTGGGGGGCTCTGGGGCACCCCCTGCACCCCTGTCCAGGGAGGGGGGCGCTGGCACCGGTGTGTGGGGCTGGGGTCCGTCCTGGTGTGGCTGTGCTGGAGGTGGTTGTGTTTTACCAATAAATCTGTGCTGATTTCCACAGCCCTTCCCAGCCCCTCAGTGGCCGTTGGGGAAGAGGGGGGGCTCTGCCTCTGTGGCACCCACCACCCCCTTCTCTGGGCTGGGGTCTTCATCCGTCCCTGGTGCGGTTTGGTGCCACCTCATCCTGTGAGCTGGGGGCATGTGGTGGGTCAGGGCTGAGCTGGGTGGGTGGGGGGCAGGAGCTGCTTTTTGTGGGGTCAGAGGACTGGGCTGCGCCCCCCTGGCTCCTGCAGCTCGGGGGGGACAGCCCGTGGTGGGGGTGCTGGCTCACCCCACGGTGCGGGGAGGCGGGGCCGAGGCAGGATGTGATCCCCCAGCCTCTGCTACCTGCAGCCCCCCCGGCACGGGGACGGGAAATGCCTGGGCTGGGCCGGCGGCATCTGTTTCCTCTTGGCAGGGAGCGTGTGACTGCGCTGCTCCGGCCTTTCCCCCCAGAGAGGCCGGGGCTTGGCCCAGGGGGGCCACCAGATGTTTGCTCAGCGCGGGCCTGGGGTGTTTCCATCCTGTGCCCTTCACCCCGGGATGTGGAGCCGCAGGGGGAGGCGGGGGACGCTCGGCCACCCCAGAGACCTCCAGCAGAGCCTGGCTGCTTCCCAGTGTAACTCCCTGAGGGACACACACACACGTGGTCCCGAACCAGCAATGCCAGCAGCACCCTCCTGCCCCATCGCCCGGGCTGTGGGGGTCTCTTGGGGCACAAATGGCCACCCCAACCCCAGGGGTGCAGATCTGGGGAGAGGGGGAGGCGGGGGGCAGGTCCTGCTCAGCTCCTTTCCCCTTGGGGCCAGCTGAGCTGTGGCCAGGGTGGTGTCTGCTTGCCCCTCTCCAAGCTCACAGCCCGGTTGTGCCGGGAGAGGCCGGGCACCGCGCTCCCCTTTACTGGTGGTGTCTGACCGGTGCTTCCATCTTCCACCCGCTCAGGACACCCAGGGCCTTTGACCACCGGCTCCCGCTCCATCCCAGCATGGTCCCGCCTGGGCACTGGATGCTGCCATGGTTAAACCTGGTGTGGGAGAAGAGGGGATCACACACCCACCCCACCATTCACCTCGCTGCCTGGATTTGGGGGTTATACCCCTGCACAGCCCTGCCCACTCTGTGCAGGATCCAGCACCCACTGCCCTGTCTGTGGGACGAGCACCCACGCACAGTCCCCTGGGTGCCCCATGTGCCCAGCTGGGCTCCCCCAGCCTCACCTGTGGGCTCAGCCCTGCCCTGGAGCTCCGTGCTCCGGCATCCTCCCAGCCCTGCCCTCCCCTCCCCAGCATGGCAGAGGCTGGTTTCTAGGCCAGTGCCCGGTTGAGGCGTGAATAAATCAGCAGCGTTGCATAACCGGGGATGCAGATTTCTGCCGGCTGGCTGCCTGCACCCCACCGCTGCACCAGCACCAGACAGACACCTCCCCGACACCTGAGCTTCCTGGGGACTGGGGCTGCCAGCCCTGTCCCTGCAGAGCCACGGCATGGCAAGGCTGTCGTGGTGGCGCGGCCGTCGCGGGCTCTGCCAAAGATCCCCCAATTAAGGGGCCTCTCCCCTTACTGGGATTAGGTGGGATGAGCGGAGCTTGTTAGCTGCTGGCAAGGCCGGGAAGGAGGTCAGGAGCGCAGGGTGCTTTTGGCAGCTGCTGCAAAGAGATCGTAGCTCAATCTGGTGTCTGCCCGGGAGGGGATTAGCCATGGCCCCAGACAAATCGGCCAGAGTAAGTTAGCAGGATCCCAGCGGGGTAATCTCCCCTGCTAATTGGGGTGAGCGTGCCGCTCGCCTGCCCAAGATGCGGCAGCAGCTCTGCCCGGCTGCAGAGGGGATGGTGGTTGGGATGCTGCCACGTTGTGCCTCTCGCTGGGCTCTGCCCGGGGTGGGACTGTTCCCCACCAGGGTTCTGGTGAGTTTGGGGGATGCTGACACGGCTCAGCTCTGCATCCAGATGTGTCAAGTGAAGCTGCTGGGGCTGGGCACCGGGGATGTCCGCTGGGCAAGGAGGGTGCCCAGGCATGGGGCTGGTGTTCATGGGGGGTCCTGGCTGAGCTGGGGGTTCCAGGTCTCCCCAGGGAGAGCTGGGCAGGCACAGGCACCAATCTCCATCCTTATCCCATCCTTATCCCAAACCCAGCCACAGATTCCCCCCCATCTTTGTCCTCTTCGCCATCCCTATTCCCCCTACCCTCATCCCCATCCCATCACTACCCCATCCCACCCCAGACACTGGGCTCCTGTGTGCTGTGAGGGGAGGGATGCCGGGCACCGGGAATGCTTCCACAGGGGGCAGCCCTGCCACCCACAGATGTGACGGCCACTCACTGAAGCCACCACTGCCCAGCACCAGGCAGGCCTCAAGCTCATCCTCATCCCGCCCCGCTCCAGGCGCTGGGGGCAGCTGGGATGGGTGGGGTACCCAGCGGGGGCTGTGGGCCGAGCTGGTGGGTGCTGGGGAGGGCTCTGTGCACCCAGGCTTGCCGGTGCCAGCTCAGCAGCACGAGGAGTGGGGCTGGCTGTGCAAACCATGCTGGCAGAGCCCAGCTGCCTGCTCCCATGGGACCTGCCCACTCCGGTGGGTGCAGATGCCACCGCAGCTCTGAGAGAGCCCGAAATCCCTCCCCAGCCCCTCTGGCTGCCAGGCATTGTGCTGGCTCTACTCAGCTGCTTTGAGGCTGGGGGAGGCACATGGGGGATGTGGGGGGGGTCCCAGGGTGGGCTGAGCTGGTGTGTGGGGACGCAGCCCTTTGCATGGTCTGGAGGGACCCAGGCAGTGGGGTGGGGGGGAAACTGGGGGCAAAGGGATGCCCATGGGCTGAGCACCCAAAACAAAATGGTTGATGGGGAGGTGGGATGGTCAATGATCCCTGCCACCCCTTGCTGAGGGACATTGGGGACACGTGGTTCTGAGCAGCTCCAGAGCAGCAAAACGTGGAGGCTCAGGAGAAGCAAGCTGGCTCCAGGAGCGTATTTGTTCTCCTAGCAGCCTGTAATTTTTCCAGCCCTGTATCTATTTGTGGTGCTGTGACATGCGCAGCGCTCGTTGCAAGCCTCAAGTCTTGTGAAAAATTAATTGTGTACGAAAAATTCAGCTTTAAATATTAAACCCAAGAGCCCCACGGGGGGCGGGATGGCATCCCACAGCAGCAGGGCCTGGATGGAGGCCCATGGGGATGAGCCCATCCCACCAGGATCCCAAAGGAAAGCCCCACTAGGTCCTGCCTGCTCCCTGTAGCTGGGTGGGCTCCATGACCGGCTGCACCCGGTGGGCTGTGGGCTGTTCCCTGCCCCAGGATTAGGACCATTTGGGTTTCAGAGGGTGCCACCTTTGTTCAGAGGGTGCAGTCACAAGTGCCAGGGCCGTGGCATCAAGTGCACGATGCTGAGCTGTGTGGCCCTGCAATGGTGCAGCCCCCCAGTCCCATGGGGACCCCCCAGCTGCAGGATGGCCTAGCTGGCATCGTGAGGTGCTGCAGGGGGGGCTTCACTTCCCCTGTGCCTGGCTGGGGCTGGGGGCTGTGTGTGCAGGTGTCTGGGGTGCAGAGGTGCCTGGCTGGGGCTGGGGGCTGCAGGTGCGGGGGTTTGGGGTGCCCGGCTGTGGTGTGGGGTCAGAGGATGGGGTGTGTGGGACCACGCTGGGGGTGTGGGGCTGGCAGGGGGTGAGGGGCGGACAGGGGGGGTGCGAAGCCCCCATCCTCCTTTCCCCATCCCTGCTCCCAGTCAGGCGGCGGTGCCCGGGCCGGGTCAGCACCGGAACAGCTCCGCGAGGGCCAGGGGAGCAGCGGCCCCTCGGGATGGGGGTCCCAGTCCCACTCCCGGGGGGGTCCCGTTGGGCTCCGTCCGCCCCGGCCGGGCCGCGCGGGGGCGGCGGCGGCTCGTCCCGTCCCGGGGTGGGGGGGAGCAGCGGGTCCCGGTTACGGTCCCGGGGCTGCGGCTCCGCCACCTGCCGCCCCCGCCCGCCCGAGCCCCGCTCCTCGGCGGCGGCGGCGCGGCCCCTCCCCGGGGCACGGGGCGCGGGGCCGCGGCGGCCGCCATGGAGGAGGAGCCGCCGCCGCCGCCGCCGCCGTGCCCAGCGCCGGGCCAGCGGCAGCCGGCGGCCGTGAGGCTCCCGCCGCCGCGCCATGGGCCGCCTCGCCGCCGCCGCTGCCATGTCGGCCGCGTTCCTCAGCCCCAGCCTTGCCTTCAGCTCCCACTTCGACCCCGGTGAGTACCGCCCGGCAGCCCCGCAACCCCCGCGGGCTCCTGTTCCCGCTCCCCGAGCGCTCCCCGGTGCCCTCGGGGGTCCCTCCCGGGCAGCCCTCCCCTCGCCCGTTTCCCCGCGTCCCCTCGCTCGGCTGCGGCTCGGTCCCGGTGCACCGTGAACAGAGCATCCCCTCGCCCTCATCGCCGGGATATGGCACTGCCCGGGCTCCCGGCTCCGCCAGCCCGGCCCGACCCGCGGCATCCCTGCATCCCGGCGGCGGAGGGCGCGGAGGAATCCCGGGGGCTGCGCCGCTCCGAAGGCATCTCCCGGTGCAAAGCAGGAGCAGTGCTGATGGGGAGAGAAGGGGGGGGGGAAGCTGGTGCCAGGGGCTGAGCCCCCCCAGCCGCCTGCACACCGGTTTGGTTTGGGGATGATGGAGCCGGTTTTTTTTTTGGGGGGGGGGGGATGCTGGGGGTCGCCCCTTGGTCCGGGAGAGCCGGTGGGGTTGATCGAGAAGATGGGGGAGCGGGGCGCAGGCGTTTTGGGGCGCAGGCTGTTATGTAAGGCGCCGTGGTACGGCCTCGGCCGCGTCGCAGCTGCAGGAAGATGCTGCAGACGCGGGAGCGGAGCAGGGGCTGGCTTTTGTGTGTGCGTGTTTTGGGGCTGCCGCAGCACCACCAGCCTCCCCCTCTCCTCTGCTTGGCCGCCAAACACCGGCGGATGCCTCGTGTCCCTCCCGGTGCGGGGTTCGCGCCCATGGCCGGTCATGGGGAGATGCCCTCGTGTGCCAGACCCGCTGCCCACGGAGCAGCCGGGGAGGCGGGAAGCCCCGGGGATGTCCGGTGGGGCTGGCGATGCGCTCGGCACCGGCCCTTTGTTTACCAACGTGTGTCAGGCTCTGGCAGCCGAGCGGTTGTGCCGAGGCTCCCGCTCCTCTCCCGGCACCTCCTCCATCGCCACCGAGGAGGCAGAGCGTTGCTTGGACCGGACGCGGTGACAGAGGCTCTGGTTTTGGGTGCCGGGCTCCTGCGTCCCTTCCAGCTGGGTTCTAGCTCCCTCCTTGCTTTGCCGCTCCGGTTCCCTGGGGTCTGGGGTCTGGGAGCTGCGGGTGGTGTGAATCCAGAGGGGGGATTTAAAAGCGAACGGCACCAGGACTCACCAAACCGCATCCCTGTCACCAGAGACTGTATCCTCGACCTGCTCAGTAGTGATTTGGGGAGGGAACCTCTTTCTCTGCACCGAAACCGCGGCAGTGCTGGGGATGGAGCTGTGCTCCCTGCCCTCGTTTTTCTCGGGGCTTTCATGCGGGGCCCCCAATTGCCACGTTAAATCCCCTCAACCTGGGGACCCACGGGGTACGTGGGGTTTAAAAATCCTTCTGCAAGCAGGTTTCCATCGCTGCTGGGAGCCCAGGCCTGGGGCTCGGCTGCAGCTCTAGGGCTGCCACCCACGGCTACTGGCAGGGAGAGGGATTAAAGCGGGGAACAATCCGGCACCTCCTGCCTGCGCGGCACTGCCGGCCGCCCGCGCCAGCCTGGTGTCCCCAGGGTTTGCTTGTGCCAGTGTGGAAGGGGAGGAAGGGCTTTACAGGGCATGGTGGTACCACAGCACCATGGCCAGGGCGCAGGATGGGGCCCGGGGGTTCTGGCTCTGCTGAGGGGAGCGGAGATGCTCCCCATCCCCAGGGAGGGATGGTGGGAAGCTGTAGCCACCGGGGCTGAGCTGTGGGCTGTGCTGGCACTGGGGAATGGTGACAGTGGTGTCACTGGGAGTGGAGATGCCCACGCTCCAGCCTCACCTTCTGTTTTTGGGGAGGGTGCTCGGCCCAGCTGTCAGATATGCTGGTGCTGGGCTGTGCTGGCTGCCGGGGCTGGTGTGCACTGCTCATGGTGATGCCTTTGCCCCCAGCTCTGGGGGCTCTGGGGAGGGTTCCCAGCCCTGTGTCCTTGTTTTTGCTTGGCCCATCCACAGGCCAGACCCAGAGGTGCTGCCACGTGGGGCACAGGGTGCCAGTGCCACTGTCAGAGCACCGACTGTCATGCCAGCGAGAGTCACTGCCATGCCACCTGCCCCCAGCCTGGAGCCTGGATCTCCTGGGCTTCCCACAGGAACTGGGTGCCCACTCCCTGCCCTGGAAGTGCCATGAGCTGTGACAGCCTGGCCGAAGTGCCACATCCCCCCATGCCACCCATCCAGGTGGTGCTTTGCTCTGGGGTCAATGGCACCCCTGTTCCCTGACCCCAGAGCTGACAGTGGCTGCCTGGGGACACCAGGGTGTCTGTGCCCCCGTCCTCGCCCTGCTCCCAGCCCTCACTTCCCCATCTCAGCCCCAGGAGTGTATTTTGAAAGAGTGAGAAACATCCTCTCTGCCCCCACCTATTTCTTCTTCCCTTTTTTTTAACCTCCCCAGCCCTTCTTCCCATCTGTGGTGGCTGGTGAGGTGTCTCTGGCTGCCAGTGACTGCAGCGTTGCTGCTCCCCACTCCAGCTGTGGGACCCTGCTCCTGGACCCTGTGTTATTTTTTAGGGAGGGGGGGGGTTGTGTGCTGGGGTCAGCTGGGGCTGGAGGTCCTGGGGATGGGTGAGGGTTGAGCATGAGCAGACACTGCCCCAGCCCTCTGGTTTTGGTCCTGGCTGACATGTGCTGCTGTCCTCTGCCCCAGCCCATATGGTGACAGCTCGGCCAGTGCTGGTGCTCCGTGTCCGGCATCACCAACTGCTCCTGGCACAGGGATGAGAAAGGACTTGGAGAATGCAGTGGCAAAGGGGCCGTAGGACCCAGATAGACCCCAGCATCCCAAGCCCAGGCCCAGGCACCCCCTGTGCTCCCACACCAGTGCCAGCTGTGCTGCTGGTGATGGCGATGCCAAGAGAGGATGGGCAGAGCCAGGGCTGGATGCGAAGGGGCGATTTGGGGCTGGGAGGTGTGAGATGAAGGTGAGGGCTATGGGGAGGGGGGGGTGTAACACCCTGCACAGCCAGGGCAGCCCCACATCCAGTGTCCTGTCTCACCGCATGTTTCCCATGGATGGACGGTACACAGGAGGTGCAGGTGGCACAGGGCCCGTCTGTCTCTCCAGGCTGGTGGGTGTCAGGAGCCAGGCATGCAGGCAGGGGTGCCAGGGGGTGGGCGGTGTGGCGAGCCCCCATCCCCGGCACAGTCTGGCAGCTGGCTGCCGTGGGAAATGGCGTTGGCGCAGCGCTGCAGTGCAGCAGGGCAGCTGGGCCCCGCTCGGCGCAGGGGGACGGAGCCGGGCAGCTGGCAGTGCCGCTCCCCCGGGGTACCACTTCGCTCCCCCCTTCTCCCCTCCTTGCCCCCCCCATGGCGTGCTGCTCCCTCCCCGCTCCCCCGCCCCGCGCACATGGGCGGCTGCGTTTCTGGATGGCGATACAGATCCCTGTCAAAGCCAATTAGGAGAAATTAATACGCCGGGGTTGAAAGGGCCCCGCACTCCTGGGGAGGGAGCAGGCTGTGACTCACGGGCTCCCTGCCCAGCGCTCCCGGCGCTCCGTGGGACACCGTGTGCCAGAGCACCCCATGGGCTCTGCGCGCCCCGGCACCGCGTGTTCCCTGGCAGAGCTGGGCTGTGGCGCACGCTGTGCCGTGCTGTGCCACGTACAGTGCCTCAGCCTGGGGTGTGTGGGGCAGAACTGGCACCGCCGGCGTGCTGCCTGGCGGGGAGCTGTGCCGTACACCCGCACCCACAGCCGCATCCTTCCCGCTGACACCAGGGCTCTGCATATAGCTGGGGAGGGTCTGCATCCGAGCAGGGGGGCTGTGTTTGGGTGGGGGCAGGTAGAGCAGGCCACTCGTGCTCCCTGGGTTTTTCCTCCTTCATGTCACGCTGCTCCATCGTCCTGATGACTCCCGGGGCAGGAAGATCCTCACCAGGTGCTTGGTGCCAAGGGGACATCGGGCCACTCTCATCCCACCTGTTTCTACCCTGTGCCGCTCCAACTCAGGATGGAGCGGGGAAGGTTGGCTGCTCCAGCTCCCAACAAGCGCCCCAGCACAGGGCTTTGCCCATCAGGGTGGGCTGAGCTGGAGGGACCCCATGGAAACACGGTGCTGGGGTGGCCATGGGGAGGGCTGGAGGGTGACAGTGCTGGCGTGGAGAGGAGCTGAGCTGTGCTGACTCAGCATGCCCGGTGGCAGGAAAATAAATCTCCTCTGGGCATTAATCCCCCTGACAGCCCAAGGAAGCGCTGGCAGAGCGTGCTGCATGGCTGTCTTAGGGCAATCACCGCTGAGACATCGTTTGCCGTTGCTCCAAGAGCCGCTCTGGCCTGGGCTAACGGCTGGGGGGACATGGGGGGACACGGCGTATCCCTGGCTCAGGGCAGTGCTCATGGCTGGCCAAGGGACAGAGAGGACGCAGGGCTGGGGGTGTGGGGGGGCTCGGCACAGGAGGGGGGTAGCAGGTCCAGGATTTCCTGCAGAGCCCCCAACCCGCAGCCCATGATGGAGGCTGTGAGCATCGGGGGGGGATCCTGCTTCCCGTCCCTTTCCCTCTGGCAGCCACGGCCAGTATCCTCCTCCGTAGCCCCGTGCCAGCAGCCGTGCTAAAGCGGTTTGTTTTAATTACTGGAGTGAAGGAAAATTCCAGTGTAGGCAAGTGCAGTAAATGGAGCAGCTCTGCCAGCCTGGCTCTGCCACGGCTGGGCTCCCAGCCTGGCTGTGTCAGGGTGTCCCACTGCCGGGCCACCACAGCCCTTCGTCTTTCCAAAATACCTGTGAGGTTGTGTACTCCTCCTGGCACCCACCTTGCTCGGCAGCTGTGGTGGCCGCACCCCAGGCAGGTGTTTGGGTGAGGGGCTCCCACCCTTGGGTCATCCCTGCCGCCATCTCTGCAGCAAAGTAGGGTTGTGGGGGCTCTCCAGTCCATGTGTTCACAGGGAACGTGGGTGGTTTGGGTGCTGTGGGGCTGGCCGAGAGCAGGCATGGTGCAGGGGGAGCAGAGCTGGCTGGTGCTGAGCATCCCCCTGGTTCATGGTCTGAGCATCCTTGATGCTGAGCCCTGTTCCAGTGGGATGGGGCAGCTGGGGTCTGGGCTGTGCTGGCTTGCTGGGGGAATGCTCTGCCTGCTGTCCAGGTGAGTGGCCCCGGCAGTGCCAGGTGCACACTGTGCCCAGCCGCTGTGCCATGGCAGAGCTGCATGAGACCCTCCACGCACGCTGCTGCTCAGGGCTGGGACTGGCCACCATCAGCTCCAGCCACCTCCTGCCCTGCCAGCAGCATGGCTGCAGCTGCTGTGGTGGAGCCCATCACCAGTGATCCCCAGGGTCCCTCTCACACCTTGCCCAATCCACCTGGGCGCGTGGGGCTGTGACATGCCCTTGGCTGCTGCCAGGTGCTCAGCCATGGCACCGTGTTGGGCTCCGAGGTGGGGGAGCCCTCGGGGAGCCCCCAGCTTTGCTGCTGGAGGCTCGATGGTGGCGAGGAGTGGCCGGTGGCGCAGGCAGAGCCCCTCTGGAGCTGCTTCAGCTGCCAGACCCCACACCAGCGAGCTGCCCACCCCATGGAGCATCCCCCTTGCCCGCTCGCCCCTCGACCGCCTCCTGTGCGGGGCTCTGTGCTCCTCCAGCGCTCCGTTCTGGAGCCGAAGCTCCTCGTTTCATAACGCCGCCGAGCCTTTCTGATAAAAATAGGCTGCCCCGCTCTGTGCTGCCGCTCTCCCGCTGTTACGTAAATGCTGCCTGGCAAGAGCATCGTCTCGGCCGGTGCCACACGCTGTCGGCGGCTGGACCGCGGTGATGTGCTCACGGGCAACCCCAGCTGCCTGCACCGATCCCGGCACCGCGATGACAGGGGCTTCCCTGCTGGGGTCAACGCAGCTTGGTGGGAGCAAAGGGCCAAGGTGACTCCCCCCTCCCCATCCCCTGGGCCAGCGGGTTTGCCGTGCTGCAGCCGTAGCATCCCTCCTGGTGTGGGAGGCTTCGCAGCACCTGAAGCTCTAAGCAAGAGAATTTGGTTTCAATAACCCATCAGACCTCACTTGGCATGCTTTTTTCCTGTATCATTAGTAGTATTTTCTCAGAAAATGGGGAAAGTTGGTGGTGGCTGGGCAGAGAACCCAGCTCTGCAGCAGGGCAAGGCGCTGAGGGAAGAACTTGGGGGTTTTGTTTCTCCTCAGGCTGACACACTTGGTGTGTGCACAACAATGATGCAGCTTGGCCTGTTCTTATTCCAGTCCTAATTTTCATTTCATCACATTAGAAAACGACAGATGAGCTTTTTATTTATTTATTTATTTATTTATTTATTTATGTTTATTTTCCATCCAATTATTATTTTTTTTCACTGCTAATTCACCCCGAGATGATAAAACCAGAATTAAGAGGCAGGAATCAATTCCTTTTAAAATCCTCCTGCACTGGTTAAATAAGCCCCCATTAAGAGGTACGTAAAGGGAACAGATTAACGAGGCGTGCCTCGCATTTAAAATTAACCCAGCTATTAATCACCGGAGAGGATGCCCAAATGGCTGTTCCTGGCCAGAGGAGGTCTCCAGGAATGAGGGGTACAGGGTCCTGCTTCCTCCTGCCCCAGGAGGATGCACCAGCTCTGTGCTGGACTCCTGGTGGGTAGTGCCAGCTCTGTCCCCGCTCCCGGTATCCCCCATGGCAGGAGGGATGCGGGCTCAGGGGTGCAGCAGCCGGGGATGTCCCGGTGTGCCGGTGCCTTGGTTCCGCGCCGGAGCTGCGGGCAGACGGTGAGGAGCAGCCTTGGCTTCGCGTGCTAAATGGCAGCGGATGGTTTCTTGCCGCCTGGATGCGTGTGGGTGAGCAGAGCGCTCAGCCCGTGGGGTGTAAAATTGCTTCTCTGGAAGCTGCCCGGGGACCTGGGGATTAACACCTACTGTACCGGGATGGTGTGGGTGCTGGGGCAACTGTGGGGCAGGGAGGCACTGGGCCCAGGGAGGGAGGTGCTGATGTGTCCAGTGAGTTTGGATTCTGCCCTGCACCCTGCCCAAATTCTGCCCTGCACCCTGCCTGATCCCTGCACTATCCCTGCCCAAATCCTGCCCTGCACCCTGCCTGATCCCTGCACTATCCCTGCCCAAATCCTGCCCTGCACCCTGCCTGATCCCTGCACTATCCCTGCCCAAATCCTGCCCTGCACCCTGCCTGATCCCTGCACTATCCCTGTCCAAATCCTGCCCTGCACCCTGCCTGATCCCTGCCCTGCGCCCTGCCTGATCCCTGCCCGATCCCTGCCCTATCCCTGCCTGAATCCTGCCTGATACCTGTCCTATCCCTGCCCGAATCCTGCCCTGCACCCTGCCTGATCCCTGCCCTATCCCTCCTGCCCAAGTCCTGCCCTATCCCTTTCTGAACCCTGCCTGATACCTGCCCTATCCCTGCCCAAATCCTGCCCTGCACCCTGCCCGAAACCTGCCCAATCCCTGCCCTGCACCCTGCCTGATCCCTGCCCTATCCCTGCCCGAATCCTGCCCTGCACCCTGCCTGATCCCGGCCCGCATCCTACCCTGTTCCTGCGCTAATCCAGCCTCCCCCAGCTGGGCACCTGCTGCAGGGTGCTGCACCCTGGGGTGCAGGGCCGGGCAGGTGCATGGGGAGGGGTCAGAGCCATGGGTGGGCAGGGAAGGGGCTGGGGGAGCTGTGCAGACCCGAAGCGGCGGAGCATCCATCGCCTCCCGGATGGCTCTGCGAGCCCTCACCCCGCCGGGCAGCCGCGCTCTGTGGATGACGGGCGGGGAAACTGAGGCACGGCCCCGTGCGAGAGGGCGGGCAGGAGCCGCCGCCGCGCCGTGGCCGCTGCCCCGGAGCCGCCGTGCGCGCTCCGCCCGCCCCGGGGGAGGGTGCTGGGCAGCGCCGGGGTGGGTGCGCAGCGGCCGGGCGGTTTCTCCGTGGGCCGGGAGCCTCGAACCGCCGCCGGGCTCTGCGGGAGCCCCGGCCCGGCCCTTCCGCACACGTCAGCCTCCGCCCGCCTCGCCGGGCTCCGCTCCCGGCCGGGGAGAGACGAGCGGCGGCCGCAGCATCGCCCCGGCCCGCAGCGAGCCATGGCCGGCGGGGCGGCCGCGGGGCCCCGGCAGCCGTGAGTCAGCAAAGGGCCGGGCCGGGCAGGGCAGGGCGGGCAGGGGCCGGGCGCCCCGGGACACCCCGGGATACCCCGGGGCACCCCCACCCCTCTGGGAACCGGGAACCGGGCTGCGCCGGGTGGGCAGCGCAACAGGGCGCGGGGGGCTGGGGGGGCTGGGATGAGTGGGAGGGGAACGGGGGGGCAGGGCAGTGCGTGCCCCACCGCTCCCTATTGCTCTCTATAGACCCCCCCGCATCCTGCTACGTCCCATTGCACCCCGCTGCACCCTCCTGCTCCCCACTGCACCCCGCTGCTTCCCCTGCACCCCATTGCACCCTCCTGCTCCCCATTGCACCCTCCTGCGACCCATTGCTCCCCACTGCACCCTGCTGCACCCTCTGCTCCCCACTGCACCCCGCTGCTCCCCCTGCACCCCATTGCACCCTTCTGCTCCCCATTGCACCCTCCTGCGACCCATTGCTCCCCACTGCACCCTGCTGCACCCTCTGCTCCCCACTGCACCCCGCTGCTCCCCCTGCACCCCATTGCACCCTTCTGCTCCTCATTGCACCCCACTGCTCCCCCTGCACCCCATTGCACCCTTCTGCTCCCCACTGCACCCCTCTGCACCCCATTGCAACCCATTGCTCCCCACTGCACCCTGCTGCACCCTCCTGCTCCCCACTGCATGCCATTGCTCCCCACTGCAACTCCATCACACCCCACTGTGCCCTCCTGCTCCCCATTGCACCCCATTGCTACCCAGTCTCCCCCTGCACCCCATTGCACCCTCCTGCACCCCGCTGCACCCCATTGCACCCCATTGCACCCTCCTGCTCCCCACTGCACCCACATCCCCAGTCTCTCCGTGTCTGTCCTGCTCTGGGCTGGGGCAGGTGCCGCTGGAGCTGTGGCCTTGCTGCTGCCACCAGACTCCTGCCTGTTCCCTGTCCCCCCACCCCGGCAGGGCTGGGGTGAGGGGTCTGGCTTGCACGCAGATGCCGGCGCATCCCGGGTGGCCCTGGGTGTGGGGGGCTACCCCAGTGATGCAGCAGTTCCAGGCTGGAGGATGCACTGAACTGGCCGTTCTCAGCCCGACCCCCGATGCCACACGAGCATTTGGGGGGGACGGGGAGCAGTGCGTGGCTGTGGCTGGAAGTGTCCCACGGGACCCCCACGGGTGGGGTGCCCAGTGCCCAAGGAAGGCATGGTGCCTGTGCTGGGGCACCCTGCTCCTCCTGGGAGAGCCAGAGGCAGAGCTTCAGGATGGGGAACAGATGTGCAGAGGCCCCAGCTTGTGTTGAGACCCCTGGGGTCCTCCACACCCGATGCAGTCGGATTGCTGCCTGTGTCCTGGTGCTCCTTGTGCCCTGGTGCTCTGGCAGCCACCCCTGCAAGTGTGTCTGCCCTGGTTTGGGGAGCCCTTGCCCTCTGAAATGACACCACGTTTCCTGTTGCCATGTGTTTGCGGTCAGGGGGAAGGGCAGCACTGGCTTTCCCAGGCAGCTGAACGGTCACAGTGGGTCATGGTGGTGGTTGTGGCACCCCTGTGCCGGCACAGCACATTGCTGGGCTTGTCTTGGCTATCAGGATGCTGGTTGTGCAGGTAGGGAAACTGAGGCAGGGCCAGCTGGACCTCATGGGTTTGTTTTGGAGAGTGGTTTGTTGGCAAAGCTCCCATTCCCGAGGGCTGAGGGGCAGCTCAGCCAGCGGTCCCGGTTGGAAAGGCTTCTGTCACCAGGCTCTGCTCCCCATCGGTGTTCGAAAGGCTCTTTGCAGTGAGTCATTTTCTCTCTTGCTGTCCCACTATCCAGGGAAAATGGTGAGATTCGCGGTACAAAGTGTGTTCACCATGGAAACCAGCCGAAAGGAGGGGGAATGCCACCGCCCGCTCCTCCCAGGTTCGGCTTTGCATCCACCAGCCTTCAGAAGATGGCTCTGGAGCTCCTTCACAAGCACCGCCAAAGAATTTGGTGTGGCCCCAGGCTGTGCCACAGCACGCGGGGCCAGTGCACCCGGTCACCGTGCCGCCAGTCAGGGTGCCCCGTGGTGTGCTGTGCGGCGTCAGGCAGGGCCGTGTGGTGCCGGCTCCCCCCCAGGGTGTCAGGACCCTCCCCAGCCCCTCTTTGCCCTTCGTGTCCCTTTCAAGGACACACCGGAGCTGGCAGCGTAGTGTCCAGCCCCGGCACAGGCATGGTGGCAGCGCGCTCGGCGTGCTGGGTTGGTGATGGGGCGATGCCGTCGTGGTTCTGTGAGCATCCCCAAGGGGCTCAGCACCGCGCTCGGTGGTCCAGCTTCGGGCAGGGCACCTGTCCCAGCCCCGATGTCCCGTGGGGATGGCACCACGCTGGGCACTGCCCGATGGCTGTGGGGCTGTGTGCGGGGCTGCGTGCGGGTCCCCGTCGAGGCCGGCTCTGCTGGCAGCGCTGTGGCCTTCCGGCTTCCTCCCACCACAATTGCGCCGGTTGTTTGGGCAGGCTCTGGGCAGAATAGTAATGTGGCAGCTGCAGCCGGCGCCGGGGGCCTGGTGGGGATGGCAGCTGGGCCACCACCACCGCTGGGGCCACCGCCACCGCTGCAGCCACCCTGCTCCGTGCTGTCCCAAGGGGACACGGTGCAGGAGGAGTGGGGCAGTGGGTGCCAGGATTCAGGGTGTGGCGGTGCTCAGCCAGAGCGGCTGCGTCCCCATTGCCGTGCCCGGTGGCCTGGGGTCTGGTGGCGGTGTGGGGCTGGGGGGCAGGAGCTGTGGGTTGCGCAGCGGTGCTTGGCCATGGGATGGATCGTGGTAGCGGCAGAGCCGTCGGTGTCACCGGGAGCAGGGGGTGCCGGCTGTGTTGGCATGACTCTGGCAGACCCTTTACCTGGGGGTTGCTGTCTCTGGAGCAGGGACAGGGTGGGAGCTGGGGGCTGCTCTCCCATCCTCCCCACTTCCATGGGTGCAGCATCCACCTGGCCTCAAGATGCCGCCTCACCCGGTGCCGCTGCTGCCGCCGCTCTGCCAGGCAGCAACACCCGCGGGGCTCACCTTGGGACCCCCGAGCTGGTGCAGCCCCCTCTCCACAGGGGCCATCCCACCCTGCATTCGAGGGAACCGTGTCCCCATCCCACTCAGTGCAGGCTGCCTCCAGAGCCCTGCCCTGGCTCTGGGGTCCCTCCCGGGGTCCCCACCTGTCCTGGCTGAGAGCTGAGCCAGAAAAGGGGGCACAGCAGTGCCGGGACCCTTCAGCTGCTCCCCAGGAGACCTGATGTGCCCCCCATCCCAGGCAGGACCCCAAAACGCGGCCTTGTCCCTCCAGTGCCCCCTCCCTGCCCTAAGCCCGAGCCCCTCCTGTCCCCGCAGACGGCACCCCCCTTAGCGAGCTCTCCTGGTCCTCCTCGCTGGCTGTCGTGGCGGTTTCCTTCTCGGGGCTCTTCACCTTCATCTTCCTCATATTGGCCTGCCTGTGCTGCAAGAAGGGGGACATCGGCTTCAAGGTGAGCTGGGGCTGTGGGGCGGGTGGGGGGCTTGGCGGGGGGGGCTTGGCCCAGCACCTCTCCCTGGGTGGGCTTCTCCCTGGGGCCCTGCGAATGATGGAGGCACCCCCAGGCTCTGAGTGCAGGTTCCCCTGCTGCTGCCAGGGCCAGGCCCAGCACCGGCGCAGGATGCGTCCCAGCTCAGGAGCTCAGCTCCCCTGCTGCTGTCAGGGTGCTGCACGGCTCAGCATCACTGGGGGTCATATCCTGACCCAGCTGGGCTCCCTGCTCTGCAGAGCATGGACCTGGGGGGCTAGCATCACTGGGGTCACATCCTGACCCAGCTGGGCTCAGCATCCCTGGGGGTCGTATCCTGACCCAGCTGGCCTCCTCATTCTGCAGAGCATGGACACCATGGGGCTCAGCATCATTTGGGGTCATATCCTGACCCAGCTGGGCTCCCTGCTCTGCAAAGCACAGACCTGTGGGGCTCAGGATCAGTGAGGGTCATATCCTGACCCATCTGGGCTCCCTGCTCTGCAGAGCACGGACCTGTGGGACTCAGCATCACTGGGGGTCATATCCTGACCCATCTGGGCTCCCTGCTCTGCAGAGCATGGACCTGTGGGACTCAGCATCACTGGGGGTCATATCCTGACCCATCTGGGCTCCCTGCTCTGCCGAGCCTGGACCTGTGGGGCTCAGCATCACTGGGGGTCATATCCTGACCCAGCTGGGCTCAGCATCACTGGGGTCACATCCTGGCCCAGCTGGGCTCCCCGCTCTGCAGAGCCTGGACCTCTGGTGCTCAGCATCACTGCGGGGTCATATCCTGACCCATCTGGGCTCCCTGCTCTGCAGAGCCTGGACCTGTGGGGCTCAGGATCACTGGGGATCATATCCTGACCCATCTGGGCTCCCTGCTCTGCAGAGCACGGACCTGTGGGGCTCAGCATCTTTATCCTGACCCATCGGAGCTGTGGGCTGTGTGCGGGACCAGGCCACCGCATGGTTAAGGGCCGCGGCGGTCCCACCCGCACGCCCCCGGGGGTGGGAGGCACCCTGACCTCACAGGCACAGAATGTGCCGAGAAAAGTTTTTTCCCTAATTGCTGGGATTTTTGTGGAGGCTTGTGGCGCCCGCGGCGGGAGGGGGTCAGGCGGGTGGGGGGGGACACGCCGGCCCGTTGTGTAACCGTCCCACACCGACCCGAGCACCTCGCCGCGCCGGAGGGGAACAATGAGCCCCCTCGTGCCCCCGCGATGGGTCGGTGTATATATAGGGGTGTGGGGCTGGGCACTGCCCGTGTCTGGTGTGTCGTGGCGCATGGCACACCACGCGGCACCGCTGCCCGTGGGGTTGGTAGCGCCATGAGGCGAGATGCTCACCATCGCCTACCTGCTTGCCCAGGCGGCTTTCAGGAGCCGGAGGCTGGCTGTGCGGCACAGCCAGGTAATGGGATGGGGTGCCAGGGTGGTGGGGACTGGGTGGCTGCTGCAGGGTCATCCCTATGGGGTGGGGTCTGTGTGCCAGCCATCGGGGTGCAGGTGGGGCTGTGTGATGGGACAGTGTGATTTTTGGGGTGTGCGTTGTGTGGGTGAACCCGTGGGCCGGTGGACCGGCGGGTGTGTAGGGCAGGCTGCCAGTGGTGGGGAACCCACGGGGTCAGTTGTCTCTGCTTGGTGTGTGCCCCCCCTGCCCCCAACACCCCCCATCCCAGGAGTTTGAGAACGCCGAGGGGGATGACTACGTGACGGAGCTCTCGGCCCAGGGCTCCCCTGCCCCCCAGCATGGCCCCGAGGTCTACGTCCTGCCCCTCACCAAGGTGTCCCTGCCCATGGCCAAGCAACCGGGGCGCTCAGGTAAGCTGGGGGGTGGGCAGGACCCTGTGTGCTGCGGTTGGGGGTCCTGCATCACTGGGCTGTGGGGGGCGGGGGTGGTGGGTACGCCCTGCTAAGGAGGGTCCCAGGTCTGGCAACCCAGGTCCCTGGGGACCGTGCCACTGTCCTGCTGCCCGAGGGTCCCGGTGGCCTGTCCCCATGGCACCAGCCGGGGGGGGGATGGCGGGACATGGGCTCCCTGAACTGTGACACCCTGGTCCCGCGTAAACAAGCCCATGAGTGGGAGAGGAATGTGGGGGGTGCCTGGCTGCGGCCCCCTCCGCCCAGCGTCGCTCCCTGGCCTGGAGAATGGCAGCAGTGTGGCAGGGCCGGTGCGGCGCGAGGCGGCGCAGCCCAACAATGGCCCCATTGCTGCTGCCCTTGGCATGGGTGCCCGAGGGGCAGGACCTGCGCTGAGGGGGGGGCTGGGAAGGGGCTAAATGCCAGAGCTCCCACTGGGCTCCGCTTCCATCTCCCTGGTCCTTGAGGAGGACAAGGGGCGAGGAGCCAGCTCACCACTGCCACCCCATTTGGGGACGCCGGTACCCCGCGTGCCCCGGCTGCAGTGGCTGCGGGAGGATGCCTGGCCCGGAGGATGCTCTGGATGCTGGGTGCCAGGGGGCTGCTCCGGAGCACCCTTGGGTGCTGCGGGCCCTGGCACCGGGTAGCACGGTGGGGATGCCAGGGCTCGGCTGGCACCGGCAGGTACCGCGGGCAGGCTGGGCGGGCAGGTGTGTGGGCAGCAGGGCGTGCGGGCAGCTGGATGTGCTCCCTTACAGTGCAGCTCCTCAAGTCGGCGGACCTGGGGCGGCAGAGCCTGCTCTACCTGAAGGAGATCGGGCACGGCTGGTTCGGCAAGGTGAGTGGGCAGAGCAGGGTCCCCCCAGGGACCCTGAGGTGAGGTGGGGTTGGGGGTGCATGGTAAGGACATGGAGGGGACCATCCTGTCCCTTGCCCCAGGTGTTCCTGGGGGAGGTGAACTCAGGCATCAGCAGCACCCAGGTGGTGGTGAAGGAACTGAAGGCCAGTGCCAGCGTCCAGGACCAGATGCAGTTCCTGGAGGAAGCACAGCCTTACAGGTACGACTCCGCAGTGCCGCGTCTGCGCCGCGCATGGCCAGGACTGGGGGTGCTGTGGGATGGTGCCTGGTACCTGCCAGCGCCGTGTTTGGTGGCCAAGCAGAGCCATGGCCGAGCTCTCTGGGCATCAGGGCTCTATCCCGGCCCCATCGCGTGTCTGCCCTGGGCTCGTTGGGGTGGGACAGGGGCTGTGCCGGGAGCCGCTGGGGCAGCGGGGCTGCGGTGAGGTCATGGGCAGAGCGGGGCTGAGGGGGGGAGGATGTGGAGCTGCTCCCCGTCCCGGCAGAGCTGAACAAATGTGCCTTTGTGGCACATCCCGGGGCGCTGGGACGTGCTGGTACCCGCTCCCGGCAGCCCCCGCGCTGCGGTGCAGAGGAGGCAGGGTGACAGTTCCATGGGGGCTCCTGCTGTCCTGATGGGGTGCTGATGTGCCCCCGTTCTCTGCCCTGCACAGAGCCCTCCAGCACACCAACCTGCTGCAGTGCCTGGCCCAGTGTGCCGAGGTCACCCCGTACCTGCTCGTGATGGAGTTCTGCCCGCTGGTGAGTCCCACCCAACCCCATCCCACTCCCTGAGGTGCCACTGTGGGGCTGGGGCACCCGTTCTGGCCATGCAGTACTGTGGAGGGGGGTGCGGGGTGCAGGCAGGGCTGGGTGCTCTGTCCTGGGCATAACCAAACTCTGTGGAGGGTGACAGTGGCACTCCCTTGCAGGGTGACCTCAAGGGGTACCTGCGGAGCTGCCGAGGGGCCGAAGCCATGACCCCTGACCCACTGACGCTGCAGAGGATGGCGTGTGAGGTGGCCTGTGGCATCCTGCACCTGCACAGGAACAACTACATCCACAGGTAGGCTGGCTTAGCATCCCAGGGGGAGCTTGGGGGGGTGGGAATTGGAGGGTCCAGATGCTTGGGGGAACCCCAGGACACCGGTGTGCCAGTCCCACCTCTGCTCCTCCTGCCCAACAATATCCTGGTGCTGAGTGAGTTGCAGACAGAGACTCCAGCATCAGTGATTTTGTTGAGGAGGGGGATGCACTGCCATCGGGGACCACCAGACCTTCTCCACCCAAGCCAGGCTCCACACATGGTGCCTGGTGCTGAGCTCAGGGGGACGCTGGGTCCCTGGCGCTGCTGGAGACCAACTGTCCCACGGGCATCTCAGCCTTGGTGGGTCCTGCTGCATCAGCGGGTCTCACGCGTGCCTCGACTGTGCAACCCCCCACCCCAAGGGCTGGAGCAGCTGGCTGGAGCCTGTCCCCATGCCAGTTGGCCAGGGACACACACGCTTTCTGCTTGGCTCAGTGTGTGGTGGATGGATGGACAACGGACGGAGGCGCAGCCGGAGCCACGCAGGCATCCCTGCCGTGCACTGGGTGGCTGGTTACCGGCATGCCGCGTGGTGGGTGGTGAGACACAGCCATCCCACTGCCAGCTGTGGGCTGTTTTGGGAGGGGGTCTCTGGGCACAGACCCTTGGTACCGGGGTGGTGGGTGTCCCCCCGGCCCTGCAGTGGTGGTGACAGCACCAGGGTTTGCTTTGGCAGCGACCTGGCCCTGCGGAACTGCCTGCTCACCGCCGACCTGACCGTCAAGATTGGCGACTACGGGCTCTCACACTGCAAGTACAAAGTAAGGCTGGTTTGGGGGAGGGATGGGGGAGCTGGGGGGGTGGCCAGACACTGGTGCGTGCCACGCTGAGCCCTGCACCCCCTTTTATGCACCCCTGAGGCAGACCCTGGGCTTTGCTGGGGCAGCGGGGTGGGGCACAGATCACCCCACAGACCACCCTGCCTTTCTGTGCCCCAGGACCAGGCTGTGTCCTTGTCCCCCTCAGATTTGTTTCCCCTGGCTGGCAGCTCCTGGAGCATGAATTGGGGGTTTGCTCCCCACGAGCGCCCTGGCCCCCCACCCAGCAGAGCACGGCACAGCCGGGGGTCCCCAATACTGCCTGGGCTGGCCTGGACGTCCCACGGCTGGGTCCCTGTGGACACATCAGCCTTGGGGTTGTCAGTCTGTCTGTCCATCCATCCATCCTGCCCACAGCTCCAGCCAGGGCTGAGATTAAAGCCAGGGAGCAGTGTGTGTGGGGGGCAGCAGGAGGAGGCTGTGGGGGAGCTCAGGATGGGGAGATGGGGAGCAGGCAGAGGGGGCTTGGGCAGAGGGAGCAGAGCACAGTCCTGAGAGGGGGTCAGGGACCTGGGGTGTAGCGATGGGATGGGGATGGGGAAGGGGAGGAGGGGTTGTGGAGGGGGTCAGGGCCAGCTCTTGCCGCGGTGTGGCCAGTCCCTTACGCGTAGGTTTGACGTTCTCTTCTCGTACTGACCCTGCATACTTGGCAGGACGACTACTTCGTGACGGCCGACCAGCTGTGGGTGCCGCTGCGCTGGATCGCGCCCGAGCTCATTGACGAAGTGCACGGCAACCTGCTCGTCGTGGACCAGACCAAGTCCAGCAACGTCTGGTGAGCGGGGTCGGGGTGGGGGGACCACGTTGGGGAATGCAGAGGGTGTCTGGCACAAGGGCAGCACCAGCGATGCGTCGGGGGTGGGTTAGTTTTGGGGGCTGCTGGCTGGTAGTGTGGCAGAGGGGGTCTCCCCGCGCTCCCAGCATCCTGCCCTGCCTGTAGGTCGCTGGGTGTGACCATCTGGGAGCTGTTTGAGCTGGGCAGCCAGCCCTACGACCACTACTCCGACCGGCAAGTGCTGGCCTACGCTATCAAGGAGCAGCAGCTCAAGCTGCCCAAGCCCCAGCTGAAGCTGTCGCTGTCGGAGCGCTGGTGAGGACACGGGCCGCCTCCTGCCCCCTCCCTCTCCCTGTCCCCAGGGTTGAGGGGGGACACCCGGGGCTGACCCCCACCCCTCTTGGTGGCAGGTACGAGGTGATGCAGTTCTGCTGGCTGCAGCCAGAGCAGCGCCCAACAGCGGAGGAGGTGCACCTCCTGCTCTCCTACCTCTGTGCCAAAGGGGCGACCGAGGTGGAGGAGGAGTTCGAGAAGCGCTGGAACTCCATGAAACCCAACGGCAGTGCCAGCGCCAGCCACCACGGTGCCGAGCTCTCCTCCTTCCCACTGCTGGAGCAGTTCTCAGCTGACGGCTTCCCCTCAGATGGGGATGACATCCTCACTGTCATGGAGACCAGCCACGGCCTCAATTTCGAGTACAAGTGGGAGCACACCAAGACCGAGCACTTCCAGGCGCCCCTGGGATCCCTCAGCCCCAGCAGTGCCGCCCGCTACCACGACCTCTACTACCCGGCCATGACCGCGGGGCGCCTGAGCCTGGGGGTCTCACCATCCTGCTATGAGTGCAAACCCCCGAGTTGCCCTGGGGTGCCAGCACCTGGCGTGGTGCCCATCCTGGGTGCCCACAGCCCCTCGCTCAGCAGTGAGTACTACATCCGAATCGAGGGGCCCGGGGAGGGCAGTGCTGAGCTGGACTACGCCATGTGCACCTACAGCCCCGCAGGTGAGCGGGGGTCCCCGCGCCCCCCATCCTGCTGGAGAGCCCAGGCTGCCCGCAATGGTGGTGCCTATGACTCCGACAGCAGCCCCACCGTCTCGCTCAGCATGGAGCCACTGCTGGGCCACGCGCCGGCGGGTGAGGGCTCCTGGGAGTGTGCCGAATATTACCCCTACCCCTGCCCGGGGCTGGAGCCACGGGGCTACGAGCCGTCCCCCAGCTGTGGGGCTGAGGGCTACCTGCTGGAGGAGGAGCCCACCCAGCCGGGCAGCCAGGACTGGCCGGTCCCCAGCTTCCAGCCCAGCATCTTCACTGACCCGCTGGGTGTCTCACCATCGGGGAACTGTGCCTACAGCCCCCAGGGGTACGGGGAGCCGCAGGCGGTCCCCCAAGGCGGGCGGCTGGCGGGGCGGAGCGGGACCCAGCCAGACTGTGTGGTGCTGGAGCTAGGCAAGGACAGCCCCCCCGGAGCCCCCCACCCCCAGAGTGTGAGCCCCCCAGCTCAGCGGCATCCCTGGGCCTCCAACAGCTCCTCCAACAACAACATCGGCAGCAGCAGCCCCGCATCCCGCGAGGCCCCGGCAGGCGACAGCTGGTGCTACCGTCGCATGATCACCTTCCGGGGGCTGATGGCCAAGCCGTTGGGCACCGTGCCACGCGGCCAGCCCCAGCTCGGGGGGTCCCCGCTGGGCCATGACTTCCGCCGCCCGCATCAGGCCCCCGGCATGGCCGGCAGCTCCTCCTCCCCGTGCCGCTCACCCTCCCCACGGCGTCAGGCCTGGCACAGCCGTGACTCATCAACCTCCGGCCGCTCGCAGGCAGCCGCGCTGGCTGGCAGCCCCGGTACGCCGTGGGGCCCCGGCACAGCCCCGCCAGCCAGAGCTGGGGCCCAGCACAATGTCTGCCCGGATGAGAGCGCAGAGGGGAGCAGCCCTACCAGCAGCCCGTTGTCCCATGCCATGGCTGTGCCGGGGACGGGGGACACCACCCCCACGGTCGGCACCACCGCCCTGAACCCTGGCCCCTGCCCGGAAGCTGGTGTAGATGGTGCCCAGGCGGTGCCGGAGGCCTCTGAGGCGGCTGTGCCAACGCCCAGGGAGGCTGCTGCTGGGAACGGCGCCTGTGCCGCTGGTGATGCAGACCGGACACCGGACAAGACCTTCTCCAGCGCCAGCTTCCCCAGCATGGATGAGGTGAGCGATGAGGACACAGCAGAGCTGACCTCTGGTGTCTTCACCGACTTCTCCGGGGACTACGTGGAGCGGGTGGAGGAGGCGGCCCCGGCGTTTAAGTCCCTGCAGAAGCAGCTGGGGACGCCGGACTCCCTGGAGTCGCTGGACATCCCCTCCACAGCCAGCTCATGTGAGGTCTTCAGCCCCACTGCCTTCGTGCCCGCCGGCCAGCCCAAGGCCCTCGACAGCGGCTACGACACCGAGAACAACGAGTCCCCTGAGTTTGTCCTCAAAGAGCCCCATGAGCCCCGAGAGCCGGAGGCCTTTGGCCAGCTGGGGAAGCCACCCCCGGGGCTGCCAGGGGACGAGGGTGCGGGTCCGGCCCCTGAAACGCGGCTCTCCACCTCCCTCGGGGCTGAGCTGCACAGCCTCACCGAGAAGAACCCCTACCGCGACTCTGCCTATTTCTCTGACTACGACGCCGAGGCTGAGCACGGCCCCAAGGACGAGGAGGACAGCGATGGGTCCCGCACCCCGGAGGCAGAGGAGGGTCCCCAACCCCTCACACAGGAAACGGGGCGAGCCCCCATCCCGGGAGAGGACCCGCTGCACCCCCCAGGGGCACCTGGCAGCCCCCCGGCTGCACCCAGTGCTGTGGTGGCTGTGGATATTCAGGCAGCGGGGGGTTTGGCAGGGGATCGAGGAGAAGCAGAGGCTGGGAGTGCCCCGGCCAGCCCCACGGGACAGGGGTCTGGCACTGACCGGCAATTTGCTGGCACAGTGCCGGTGCCGGACAGCTTGCCGTGCCCCGATGGAGACACATGTCCCCCGGGCTCTGTGCCCCCCAAGACTTTCATCTTGACCCCGGTGCCGGCAAGCCCTGGGGAGCCGGTGTCTGTTGGAGGGGTCTGTGTGCCCACGGGCACCCCCGGACTTGGGGCAGCTGCAGCTGGGGGTGAACAGACTGTGCCCCCCACACTGGGACTTGAGGAGCTGGGGCTGCCGCCGGAGGGGACTGGGGTGGGCGATGCACCAGGGGGTCCCAGCACGCTGCTACCAGGGGATGAGTCCCCCCCAGGCCTCTCCCCACTCCCATCAGCCCGGGAGCCACGGCTGGCCGCCCCCGAGCGCCGCGAGGAGCCGGAGGAGGAGGAGGAGGACACGGAGGACAGTGATGAGTCGGACGAGGAGCTGCGCTGCTACAACATCCAGGAGCAGAGCGAGGAGAGCGAGGAGGAGCCGCCGGCTGTGCCCATCGTGGTGGCCGAGAGCCAGAGCAGCAGGAACCTGCGCAGCCTCCTCAAGATGCCCAGCCTGCTCTCGGAGGCCTTCTGCGAGGACCTGGAGCGCAAGAAGAAGGCCGTCTCCTTCTACGATGATGTCACCATCTACCTCTTCGACCAGGTGGGCAGCCGTGGGGCGGGCAAAGCTGGGCACTGGGCATGGTGTTGGGTGCTGGGAGCCGTCCTCCAATGTTCCTCCAGTGAGGGTCCCATCCTGCCTGTCTCCATTCATACAGGAAAGCCCCACACGGGAGCTGGCTGAGCAGAGCTTCCCGGAGCCGCCCCAGCCTTCGGGGCAGCCCCCTGCCAGTGACAGCCCCCCCAGCCCGGCTGATAGGCTCGGCGCCTCGGATGACTCCTCAGATGGCAACGCCTCGGAAGAGAGTAAGGGACTGGGGGGGCATGGCGGGGTGGACTGGGGTGACCCCCACGGTGGGCTCAGCCCCCTTGCTCCCTGTCACAGGTGGCGGCTTTGAGTGGGATGACGACTTTCCGCTCATGCCAGTAAAACCGTCCCTGATGTCCTCGCTGACGCCAGCGGAGCCCGACGTGGCTGTGCCCGCGCTGCCTGCGCTGGTGCCGGTGCAGAAGCAGGCGCTGCCCATTCAGTTCTCCCGGTTCACAGTCTCACCTGCTCCAGTGTCCCGGTTCTCCATCACCCACGTCTCCGACTCGGACATGGACTCCATAGGAGGTGAGTTCCCCCCGTGCTGCTCTGCGGGTGGCTGGGAACACCCCCAGCACCCCAAGGAGGGAGGGGGGTGGTCCGGAGAGCTGCCATCCCCCGGTGCCAGCCGGGATGGGAGCCGGTGGGTGCAGGACACCTAATCCACGTGCACCACAGCACCGGGACCTGCTCACGCTAACTCTCTGCTCCTTGCAGGCAGCAGCGAAGATGGCGACCGGGAATGAAGCCAGCTGGGATGCCGGCCAGGCATCGCTCCGGCACCAGCACCGGCGCGGGGCGGCGGCAGCGGCGGTGGAGGACGGCGGGGCTGGGATTGGGGGTCCATCCGGGGGCTCCCAGGCTGTGCTCTGGATTTTTTTAGGCAGATTTTTATCAGAAGGAGCTCGTTTTGCTGCTGCGAGTGGGAGCGGGGCCGGCACAGCCGGGGCCAGGCGGTGGGTGACGGCCGTGCGTGTGCGTGTGCGTGCGTGTGTGCGTGTATAAATAGACACACATATATATATATATAGACATATATATATATATAAATTATAGCATTTAAAGGGTAGTTCCCTGACCTTGCTAACATTTGCGGAGTGTCCCCCCTGCCAGTGACACCCCCCCTACCCTCCCCACTTTAGCTTCTCACCCACATGTGTCTGTCCCTGCACCCACCCCGTGCCGTGTCCCCTGTACCATGCGCTTGGCCTCGCACCTAGCAGCACTTGGCTGCCCCATGGTTGCCCCACGGCTGCCTCATGGCGTTTCCAAGCGAGGGGGTCAGTGCCTGCTGCTGCTGCTTAATGTCACCTTGAGTGTACCCGCGCCCCATGCCGGGGATGCCACCAGTTCTTGTGCCCCCCCATGCCTGGGGTGGGCAGCACAGCTTGGGGGATGCTCAGGGGGCTGTGGAGTCATGTCCCACGCCCCATCCCTTGCTTTCTGGGGAGCAGCCGTGGGCCAGCCAGGCACCCTGAGGGCTGGCGGGACCCCCTGCCCTGCTGTGGCAGGGAGCAACATGGAGAGGGCTGGCAGGGGGCGGGGGTGGTGGTCCTGGCTGCCCCCCCAGGACCTGCTGACCTGACTATTTTTGTATTTAAAGAAAAGGATAAAAAAACCCACCAAAACCAACCCCCAAAACCCCACCCTGACCAGAAAACTCTGTCGACTCACCCCCCCATTGACGCAATTTTTAAGTTATTGCTGCCAAAGAGACATAACAAATCGGGGGTGGGGGGGGTGGGGGGGGGCGGTGGAGGGGTTGGGGGGGGGGTCGGGGGGGGCGTTCGCGGGTCTTTGTTCCAGTTTTTTTCTGTTGGTTTGTTTGACTTCATTCGAGGCTTAGGATAACTGTGCAATTCCAGCTTCCAGAGGGGAATGGAAGTAAGCGGAGCTGAGCGAAACCTTGAAATCAGGGCTGGTTCCTTTGGGGTCTATAGACCAAACCCTGAGGTGAGAAATGCACCCCCCCCCTACCCCGGCCCCCTCCTTTACCCCCCCCCTCCCCCCCGCCGCCTTGTCCTGCAGCCCCAGCTGCCTCCCACCACCCCACATGTGTGGGGCCAGGGCACAGCCACACGTGTGCACGCACCCATATGGGACAGGGCAGCTGCCAGGAGTTGGGGGGTTGGGGGGTGTGTGTCTACTCCACAGTGCCACAGGACATCCTGGGCTTGGCACACCCCCTGTGTGGCGGTGAGGCCTAGTCCAGGCCGGTGCTGGGCACAGGCATTGCTGTACTAATCCTCCCCTTCACCCACCCCATACCAGCCTCAGGACGGGGTGGGAATTCAGGGGGTTCCCAGCATCAGTCTCAAACTCCTGGGTGGCTGTGCCTGCCCCATAACACCCCCCCAAACCCCCCCCCACAGTAGGTTGGTTAGTCCTGATGGCAATTAGAGCTTTAGTGAAGTGTTTGATTGAAGCTCTCGCTTGGGCTGTAGCCTCCCCCCTGCCCCCCCCCAACTTTTGCAAGCTCTTTGTGAACACTTTGCAGCTGGGAAAGAGTGTCACCTGGTGTCACAGGGTGCAGCAACCCATCTGTAGGGTGAGGGGGGTGCATCCTGTGCCAGAGCAGGCTGTGCCTGGGAAAGATGGCGGGGGGGGGGGAATTGTCCTTCCCACAGCACCCCCACCCTGCTGCCCCCCTCACCACCACCCTCCTTGCATTGCAAGGGGCTGGTCCAATCCCCTCCCCACGCACCCACCCCCCCAGTGCCCCCAGTGTAGTGGGATGCTGGTCCTGACCCCCTCCTTCTCCCCACCCTTTCCCCCTGCAGAGCCGGGGTTTGGTCTATGGCGCCGCAGGGCCCTGTCTTGGGAGGGCAGCATGAGGCCAGAGCTGTGTCTTGGGTATTTTTTTTTAATAGAAAGGCTATTATTACATCGTCTATTTTATCAATACGGGTCATAACTGCTGTATTTTTTATCAGTGCTGATTTCCATACAGCTCCCAGCATGTGTGTCAAATCTCATCGGGCCAATAATAAAGTTTTTAAAATATCTTAAAGCCATTTGCTGCCCAGATCATTGCCCAGCACGCAGGCAGCTGCCAGCTCTCCCCCCACCAGCATTTGGGGGGAGACAGGACGGGACACCAGGGCTGTGGGGACGGAGAGCAGCGATGCTCCGGGCCCGGGCAGCCACCTCTGGCCCAAGGACCTGGGGAGGTGGGAGCGGTGGCAGGGAATGTTGCTGCTCATAAATTACTTCTATTATTTTTTTTCTCATTAAAAAATTATTTCAGGTTCCATCTTGCAGGTGCCACCAAGCCAGGAGGTGCAGTGAAGCCCCCCCCCACCCCACCCTGCACCTGGTGGGGGGCTGGCTGGAGCCCAGGGTGGTTGCCCAGGGGTCCCAGGGGGAGCGGCAGCCCCTCAGCATGGGGCTGGAAGAGAACAACAGTGGTCTGATGGGCAAGGGCACCCCAGGCCTGCTCCCTTCCTAGGCTGTGAGCCCGCCCCAGCCCTCTCCCATCCACCACAGAGGAGCCCTTCTCCTCACCCCCTGCCCAATCTGCTCCCCCCCCCAATCCATCTGTGCAGCCCAGGGAGAGGAAGAAGCGCCAGCGACCAGCAAACCCAGTCTAAGAAACCATCGGTGGGGATACGGCAACAACGCACCATCGGACCTGACTGGGAAAGAGCCCTGGCACCACACAGGCAGCGACCCCTCCCCTCTGCGGGGTGCTCGAGGGGTGACTGGGTTGTGGTGCCACATGGCAAATACAGTGGAAAAGGCCCAAAAAAAAACCCCTCTGAGGGCGCTGCCCCCCCACCTCCCCACCCCAAAGTGCTGCCTGGCACACACCCCTCACCCATGGGAGACACGGATCCTGCCTGGAGACAAACCTCTTCTCCCTTTTTCCCAGAGCAGGGATGGGGTTTCCCCCCCCACTTCAAACACCACCTTGGGGTGCAGCAGCGGGCATGGCCGGAGCTCCAGCTCCCTGGGGCATGGCAGTAAGCGTAGCGAGCATCCCTGTGCATGTGTATATATTTTTATATATATATATATATATATATATTTATCTCTATCTCTCTCTCTCTCTCATGCAGCCCTAGTTATAGAGGAAGCACAGACAGCCAAGCCTGAGGTCTGGACGTGAGAGCCTGTTTGAGGGGAGCACCCTTCACCACGGCACCCCAAGGCACACTTAAACAGAGCCCTCACGTCCCAAAGAAGGGTTGTTCACCCAGCACGTATCGTACAGTGGTACCGTGATGCCCTTACGTGGGCAGAGACCTGGTGCTGCAGGAGCTCTGGCACTGGAGGTGTCCCCAGCGTGGGCAAGCAGAGCATGGGGGTCTCACAGGGGCCTGGGAGCTTCTCCCATCCCCACCTTGGCTTGCACAGGGGATCTGGGCTACCCTGCCTGTCCCGGGGTCCCTCCTGGCCGGGCTGGGGGAGCGTGTCCCCCTCCACCCCACGTACCTAAGGCAGAACTGCTCTCCAGCCCAGGCTGTTCTCTCAGCCAAGCAGCAAACCCAGCTGTGGGACATGCTGGGGGGGGGGGGGGGGGGGGGGCTGCAGGGGAGGGGTCTGGCATCGCACTGTTCTGCACAGGCAAAGGCCAGGCTACACAGCAGCAGTTTAATCCGCTGGCACTGAGAGGAATAAGCTGGGACTAGAGAAGAGAGAACTAGGGCACTAGCTTTAGCCTTTGGCTTTCGAAGCAGCAGGATTAAATAAACTCCGCCTAAAAATGGAAGTCCTGGAGAGCCGGAGACGAGGAGGCGGTGGCGAGTGCCGCGCGGCGCGGTGCGGTGCGGCACGGTGGGTGCCAGCGGTCCGGGATCAGCTGATGAGCGGAGCCGAGCGGTCGTTCGTCACCGTTGGCTTCAGCTGGACGTTGGCAAAGGGGTTTCTGCAGAGGAAGAGGAAGGCAGAGTTTAGCAGGAGGGATGGTGGCAGCAGGGGGGCTGTGAGGACAGGGTGAGACCCCCAAAAAAAGCTTTCGCTGCAGAGGCTGAGCTTGAGCCCCCAGCCCTGACCCCCCCCAACCCGGGGAAGGGGCTAAGCTGGAGCTGCTCTGCCCTTGGGCCTCTGCTTGTCTCCAGTCAAAGCAGTGCTGGGGACAAGAGCTGTGCCAGCAAGGGCTGTGCCATCCTGCCTCCAAGCTGGGGCTGGAGGAGATGATGCGCCAGTGCCCCACACTGTTCCTGCGTGTGGGAGCACCCTGAGATCACCCAGCTCTGCCCTGTGGGGGGTTACAGCTGCCTGCACCCCATCTCCTGGAGGCTGCGTGGGCAAGAGCAGAGCTCACAGCGCCGTGCTGTGCCGGGAAGCCTATGGAGAAGCCACGTCGGCGAGGCAGAGCGTGGGGAGAGGAAGGGTGCCCGGGCAAGGCCAAGCATCATCCCCTGGCTCACCAGCCTCGGCCCCCCGCAAAGGCCTGAGGGGTCCCACAGCCCCAAGCAGCGATTTTACCTGGCTGGGGTGGGTGTCCCCACCAGGGACAGGGAGCTGCTGTGACATGGAGACCACCCCTACCTGACCCTGGGAGGGTCCCTCTGTCCCCTCAGGGTGGGAGGGAAGTCCTGGTGGGGGGGGGCACCTGGCCAGAGCCAGTGGGTCCAAACCCACACCAGGAGCAAGGGGAGCTGCAGAGCACCCCTGCAGCCCCCCAAGACTCTGCCCCCACCCCCCCCAAACCCCTCCCCAAGGACCTTCTCCTTCCCACAATGGAGGCCATGGCCCCATGCCTGCAGCAGTGACACTGCTCAGCCCCCGCTGGTGTCCCCAAGAAGGCACAGCCCCACAGGGGGACAAACAGGACTGTGGGGCTGCCAGCTCCCCCCACCCGGCACTGACCAGCTCAGGGGTTGCCCCAGCCCCCTGCCCCCGGGCAGGAGGAAGAGGGACGGTGCACCCAGCACCCCAGGAAGGGCAGTTACTGCCTCCCCCACCACCATCCCTCACCTCTCCACGCATGCTTTTGCTTTCCTCAGGAGATAAATGGCTTTTTGCTTAAAAAATAGGGTAATTAATTTCCCACCTAATTAATGCAGATCCTTAGATCACTCCCCCCCCTCCCCAGGATGCCAAAATAGATTCTCAGGACCGGAGGGAGACGAAAGGTTGCTTTGATGAGTCACCAGGGGTTATTATTTAACTATTCTTGTTCTGGCAGAGAAGAGCCATGGGGACAGAAGCCATGGGGACAGGAGCTGCAGCTCCACCGGCTGTGGGAAAACCAGCTCAAGGATCAAAGAGAAACGGGGAAAGGGCTCTCCAGGCCTCTGCAACACCAGTAAGAGGGGGTCTGCTCCTGGGGACGGTCCTCCAGCCCTGCCCTTGGGCCACAGCCAGTGCGAGGGGCTCCTGAGCCGCATCCCCAGGGCAATCTACAAGCAAAAGAAGCTGCTCAAAAAAGAACTTGACGTTAGCACGGATCAGCTCTCCATCCCCATGGGAAAGGGCTTGGGATGGCGATGCAGCGACTGGGCGCTGGTGGGACGGTGAAGATCCCAGACCTACAACCAAACATGAGGTGGTTACAGGGAGCAGGAGAAGCGGTGGGAGCGGGAGCAGCAGCGCAACAGCCCCCAGGAGCTGCCTGGCACAGCGGTGGCACAAGGAGCCGTGCAGATGCCGAGCAGTGAGACCAGGAGCTTCTTGCAACCAGGCCAAGGCCAAAGGGTGACTGAGGGGAGGGGGAGACGCGCTCGGCCAAGTGCAGGGGAGAAAGCAGAGCGGTGGCACCGTCCCCGCGCAGCCCCCCGGCCGTCACCCCCTGCCCCAGCACCAGCACACCCAGGGTTTGGCTCCCCCCACACACCCCGAGTCCAAAAACTTACTAACTATGGGCAGGGGCACCTCAAAACCTGGCCACTTCAACATCGGGGCTGCAAGGGAAACAGAAGGCAGGTTGGAGGACACCGGGATGCGCTCCGGCCCCTTGATGGGAACAGAAGGTGGTGGTTAAGGAGAGGAACCCGGCTGCGAGCCAGCGGCTGCCCCCGGTGTGAGAGCCTGGCCGGCCGCACCGCACGACGCCAGAGCCTCCGGCCAAGAGGAAGCAGGAGGGAGAAGGGAGAAAAAGAGGAGGAAAAGTCATGTTTATTGAGTTGCTGGTGCTGCCCGTGGGCTCCCTGCAAGGAGAGGAAGGAAGGGCACGGCCAAGCCGGGGCACTGGAAACCACCTGCGGAGGAGAGCCCGGGCGGAAGGGAGTGGGGCAGCTTCCTTCCCCCCCTGCCCCGGCCATCGCTGCTTTCCCAGTGCTGCCGTGGCTGGGAAAGAGCAGCCACAGCCTCGGCATGCAGCAAGCGGCAGCAGCATCCCCTCGGGATGCAGGGAAGGGGGAGACATGGTCCTTAAACAGTTTTAGCTGCTGCCGCTCAGCAAAGCTGTTTAAAGGCTGCGGGGGCTGAGCACGGGCAGGCAGCACCCCCGGGGTCTCCCCATTGTCACCCTAATGCCAAAGGGATGGGAAAAAGACCCCCAAAGGCATGGTGACATGCAGCACAGGCAGGGATGGGCAGTGCACAGGCACAGCAGCTGAAAGAGACACCAAGGCCCAGCTCAATGCAATAAATAAAACTTTTATTCAAACAATAACTCAAGTACAGGGCACATTTCTCTCTGCCTTTCTTTTTAAAAAAAAAAAAAAAGGGGGTCCAGAGCTTTACAATCTCCATACAGGCTTTGCTAGGCTGGGATTTCCTTCCCCCACCCCCTCCCCAACACCCCCTCTCCCTGCCCCGCTCTACATTCGGTCATTCAGAACGAAATATCCCGGGATAAAAATCTTTAGCAAAATTAGGACATGGATGCAGGAGGGTCTGGGTACAATATGCCCATAGGCGAGTGTATAAAACAAAGACTTGTCCGTGTGTCTGTCTGTGTGTGTGTCTGTGTGTCCGTATTGCCGCAACGTCCCAGCAAACCGGCGGTGTCAGCGGCTTCCAAAGTCACACCAGAGAAAGGAAAGCGCGTACAGCTTTGTGGTGGAGACTCCCACGGGCACTGAAGGGGTATGGCCAGACTCTGCCGACAGAGCGGGACCCCCAGGAGAGACCCCCGGGTGTTGCCAAGCCCCCAACACAGCAGGAAAGGGGGCAGGGGGGCTGCCTCACTCAAGCCCGGTTTTGGGGTGAGAGCGCATCCTTGGATGGCTCCGCACCAGCTCCCAGCGCTAACGTGAGGTAACAATACCTTGCTACAAAAAATATATATATATATTTATAAAACAACCAGGAGTAACCCTTCCGGTGGGGGGAGGTGAGGGGGTGCTGCCAGCTGTGCCCCACAGCCACAGGACCCCAGCTGAGAAGCAGCCCTTTCCCCGGGGGTGGGAGCTCTGCTCCATCCGCTTCTCCCAAAGCCACCGCGGCGAGCGCTTGGCTGGAAGTGGATCAGGCCAAGGGGGAGGCGTGGGGCTGCTGCTTCCCCCCCCCCCTACCCTGGGAATGGCATCCCGGGCACGGGCATCCCGGATGCTCAGTAACAGTACGGACACCATAGGCCATGCATATTTTGTTCCGGTCTGGGAAGTTTTGTCCAGGCTCGTGCGAGGCAGCTGGAGCTCAGCCCCCCTCCCCGGAGAAGGGATAGTGCATCGCTAACATTCAACAGGGGAGTACAAAAACCGGGTCCCAAACTAACATGTAAACTGCATCCAGGCTGCTTGAAAGCGAGCACAGACCGACCGAGCGGCAGTTTCTGCTCTGAGAAGGCTCCAGAAACAAGGGCACTGTGAACACCAGGGAGGGGTGGAGAAGCACCATGGTTTCCTTGAAGATCACGAGAGAGTTTAAAATCCAAAAAGAAGTAGAGGGAGAGAAAAACGAGGGGGGGGGGGGGGGGGGAAGGAGGAAAAAGAAAAAGAGGGAGGGGGGGAAAGAAGCGGAAAGCTCTTCCAAGCAGCAAGGGGCCGCCGCGAGCCAAGGTGTCCTCACACCGTTGATACCAAACTGCTGCTGCCGCTGCGGAACAAAGCACAGGAGACTGCCAGGGACCGCGTGCCGAGAGGCAGCACCGTGCCCAGGAGCCCAGCTCCCCGGTTCGGGGACCAGCGGCAGCACCCCCAAACCCTGCCCATCACTGCTGTGTGCTCAGCCCATGGGTTGGGGGTTTATCCCCAAGAGTGAGATAGGGCAGCTCCAAGGCTGGGGAAAGCCCCCTGCCCCAAAAGCACGGGCTCTCCGTGGCCTCACTATCTGGGCATGAGCTCAGAGAAGGGTGAGGAGACTCGATGCTCTCAGAGGAGCACGTGCCCCCATGAAGTTGGGGACACAGAGGCTGCCCCTGGGACCTGCCCTCCCCAACAGTCGCTGGGTTGGCTCCACATTCGAGATCCCCCCCGCCCCGCAACGTCACATTCCATCCCATCCCCTGCCTGTCCCCCAGAGAGCCCCACGGCGCAGGGACGCCCACGGGGGACGTGGCACCATGACTTCCCCTAGAGCCAACACCGACCGTTCGCTTTCAGGTAATGCAAGAGGAAGGTTGAGTCTTACCTGCTGACAGACCGCGTCCCGTAGTCGTCGAGACCCTGCGGAGAGGAGGGGAGGAAGCACGTGAGGGGTGGGGGATGTGGGCTGCACCCGCTCAGGTGCCATCGGAGGGGTCGAGCGAACGGATCAAAGTGCATTGGGACCCAGCACCAATGCATTTGGAGAGGATAGAGATGGAGATGACTCGAATGGGATTTAGATGGCAGCAGCACTCTTTGGAGCAGAATGTCACTGGGCAAGACAGGGGAAAGCCGGGAGAGCCCCGGTTTGCTCTGCCTGGCCCCGTGGTACGGAGCTCCAGCTGCCTTCAAGATGCGAGACACTCGGCAAGGGATCAGACAGGTTGGAATGTTGGGTGGAGAGATGTGTCCATATCAACTCCCACCAGAAACCCACAGGGTTTTGGATCATTTTCTCCTTCAGCCGGTACTGAGTGTTGTTTGCAGCAGGGAAGGACTGCACGGGGACTGGGTTTGGGGACAATGCTGCCCAGGCGAGGACCTGCCCTGGGATACAGCCATGGAGCTGCTCTGCGCTTCATGACACACATGGGACCACTCCAGGAAAGAACAGGAGTCAGAGACCCATGTTCCCTAAGCACAAAGCCCCAAATCCAGCAGCAAACAGCAAGGAGCTGTGCTCCTGTCCCATCCCCTGCCAAGAGGGATGGACCCGGCTGGAGCTGCTGCCTCTCTGGAGCGCCCTGAGAAGGGTTGGGTGCTATATGGCCACCTCTCCCCCTCTTTATCCTCTCCCCCTCCTCCAGCATGGCTGAGCTCTCCAGGGAAGCCAAGGCAGCTCATTCCACCAAGCTACTCCTGGCAGGGATGCCCCACCATGCCAGCAGCTCCCAGGCTATGCTGACCTCACCCACACATCCATCCTTCCTGACACACCATTCCACAAGCCCTGAGCTCCAACTGGCCAGGGTCTGCCCCAGCTTCACATGCTCACTCCAGCATCCCTACGGGACCATGACCAGCTTGAATTGGCCAGAGAAAACGCTTCCAGCTGCCTGCTACCGGCTTGTTTCTGGTGGGAGGCTCCCACGGAGTCAGCAAGTGTTGTCCTTTGGGGGTTTACGGTGCCTTTTTTGTGCCCTTCGCTCCCTGTGCCTTGCCCGTTCCACCCAGGTGAGCCAAACCAGCTGCTCCTCTGCTCTCCTCTCCTGCTGCCTCCCCACATCCCCACCCCTTCTCCCCAGGAGAGAGGCCCCGGGCAAGACACGTGGGTCATTGGGCAAAAACTGGCCAACTGCCTGTAAATCCCAAGGGAAACATTGCCTGCGTTTGGACTTACAGCCGTCGACCTAGTGTAAGGCTTGTAGTGAGCGGAGGGTGGTTGGCAGAGGCCACTGGAATAGTCTTTAATTGCACAACCGTAGGGCAATAGGTAGTCCTACAAACAATGAAGACAGGTTGGAGAGCAGCCCTCCTTCACCTCTGCACCACGCTGAGACTGAGAAGATGCTTTAAATGTGGTTTTACCACCCTCCTGCTTTAAATCCACGGGCAGGACAGAGACTCTGCAGACACCCAGCACCCCGTGCAGGGCTCAAGCATCTCCTGTTTGTAAGAAGTCCCCCCCCAGCCCTGATCCTGGAGAGGAAGAAACCCTGGTTGCCCCATTCACCCCAACTCACCTGGGAGAAGGTGGGCATGGCCACGCTGTACGGCCTCTGCTTGAAGGTGTTGACACCTTGTGCCGGGAAGGCTTGGGAAGCCATGCCGTAGTCGGGCGGTGGGATGGCAATGTCATCCTTGTCCAGGAGGTTGCCGGTGCTGCTGCTTTTCCCTTGCTGCAGGCTGGGGGATGGACACACAGACACAAAGGAGAGGCGTCAGCACCAGCCCACCGAGGCTGTCCATCCGCAGTGGGGGACCCCACAGCCCCCCCCAAAAAAACAGCTACCACCTGCCCATGCGGAGGTTATTCCTAAGGACACACAATGCACCCGAGGACACCTGGAGACCCCACAGTCAGCCAAACACCACCCCTCCCAAAAACCAGCTACCCCCCACTCTTGTGGAAGTTATTCCCAAGGACACAAATGACACCTGGCGTTGCCACCCCGAGCCCACAGCCTGTCCTGGGAGGGACACCCAGCGCAACCTGTGATGGCGATGATGCACCTACCTCGTGTGGACCCGCTCGCTGCCGTCGCTGTCGAGGACCCGTGTATAGGAGAAAGGAAACCAGCCCCTCCTGAAAGGCAAAGGCAAGGGGATGAAGCCAAACCTGGGGTTATTCCTGGAGGATCCAGCCCGGGCTGCAGCCGTGGCACTCACATTTTTGTTTTCTCGCTCTCTCCGTAGTGCCAGCCGTCCCTGGCCTCTGGCACCAGCAGCGTGATGAGGTCACCCTCCTTGAAGCTCAGGAGGGTGCTGTTATCTCCAGCAGCGTGAGAGAAAATGGCCTGCACCCTCGTCCTGCCGTTCCTCTCGAGCCCTGCGGCCATGGAGCTGGAGCGTGGCAGCGTCTTGTTTTCGGCTGGTGGGAGACAGGGACTGAGGAGTGCCCCAAGTCCTGAACCCCTAAACCCCACCTGCCTCACCCCAGGGGCCGATAAAACCTTGAGCGTGTCTCAGACCTTCCCCACTGCTCTTGCCATCGCCTCCACCAAGGGAACAGCCTCCCAGGGTGAGATCCCTTGGAATTTTTCCCCTGGGAATGCTGTCCGTGGGCTGAAGTCCCACCCAGCCACCCAGAGACCCACAGCTCCGCTCGTTTCCTAAGCCCAGGTCCAGAGGCACGAGCAGCTGATGCCAGAGGGATGTGGCTGGTCACTGCCCCAGCACCATCACCCCCAATGACCCTGCCCAGGGCAGCCCGGCACAGAGGGGGCAGGACGGAGCCTCACCTGATGCGTAGCTGTTTTTCGGTGGCACGTTTTTGCGAACTGGGAGTGTGTTGGAGTAAGAGTCACTCAGCTGCTTCTGAGGCTGGGGAGGAGATAAAGATTTGGGCTGTGCTGGCTTCATCTCAGACCAGTGGTTGTACCCGTCGCTGTCTGGGCCTGAGACTCCGTTCATCACCGGCATGGCCTCCTGCGCCGACATGCGCTACGGAGAGAGGAGAGGGAGGGGGGAGAGGGGTATGGCTCCGTTAGTGCATCCTGCTGCAGCTCCTGGGAAGGCAGCTCGCAGCAGACCAGAGCTTCAGCCTGTTGGGTTTAGTTCCCCACCAACACAAACTGCTCTGTGGGGAGCAGTGGGGTCACCTCTACAGTATTTGATTGCTCCAAGCAATAAAAAATTCCACCTGATAAATCCCTCCTGAGCTCTACTGCTCAGCTCATGCCCCCACATCAAGGGGGATGACAGGACAAATGCTTTTCTGAAGGGTCTTTCAATCCATGGGTCACTCCAAGCATCTTCTCCCCTGGTTACTGCGGTACCTTGGCTCAGCCCCACAGCTCTGGGACCAGCCTGACTGGGACCACCAGCCTAACCAGATAAGTCCAGCTTGGGGGGTTCCCCAAACCCACTTCCCCAGGAGCTCCCACATCCCTGGCAGGATGAGCTGCCCATCTCCTTGCCAGGCTCCTTCCCACATCCCAGGGTGATACACACAGAGCTGCCCATCAATGACAACCCATCACCAAAGGCAACTTGCGGAGGACACCGGTGACGCTGGGTTGGGCTCGTCCTCCAGCTCTGCGCGGAAGGGCAGGGCAGCTTCCACCACTGAGATACTTACTCCCACAAAAGGTGCCAGCTCCGGGGGGACAGGGAGGGGTTTGGCACCAGGGATGGGGTCAGAGATGATGAGGTTGGATTTGGAAGTAGACAGAGGGCTGGGCATAATGGTGCCATTGCTGCTGGCAGCCATCTGCTGCATCAGCTGTATTGCGCGGTCCGGGATCTTGTTGGGATCTGAGCAGGATTGCTGCCACAGCGGCAGCTTCTGTGTCAGCATCTCCTTCCCCTGCAACAGAGAAAAGTGAGGCATGAGGGCACAGGGACATGGGACAGCCCTCCCAGCTCCACACCCAGGCAGCACCGCACACACCCAGAGCTGGCCTGGCACAGGCTGCAAGCCCGACTGATGACACTGGGCATGGCACAGAGGAGATAAGAGATGGGGACTTAGTGCTCTGAGGGCAGCTGAGCCAGGAAGGGGCAAAGAAAAATGGAGAGGAGGGAAGGAAAAGGTAATTCATCTCCCCACCTTTTTCTTCATTCCAGGTCCCGAGGGATGGGTGTCTAGTTTAGGGCTGCTCAGCCCCAGCAGTGCCCGGCTGCTGACCCTCACTGTTCTGGAACCTGCAGCCACCCGCTGCCACGCTCCGAGACACGGGGGAGCCCAAGGGATGGAGCTGAGCTTGCCCTCATTC
Organism: Porphyrio hochstetteri; assembly: GCA_020800305.1. Taxonomy (NCBI): domain Eukaryota; kingdom Metazoa; phylum Chordata; class Aves; order Gruiformes; family Rallidae; genus Porphyrio; species Porphyrio hochstetteri. Next base: position 3,966,996 of record CM036923.1, on the reverse strand, counting down.
AACTAACACCCCCTGTGCCACGCAAGCATGTGTCCCACAGCATGACTTGCCAAGGGAGGAGATGCCCTGAGCCACCCCAGGACATTCCCCAGCGAAGCCCCTCACAGCCCCCCATCCCCCCCAGAAAACGCACCATGGGAGCTGTGGCTCTGGTAAGCCTGATGCTAACTTGCCTGTGGCGCAGCCAGTGACCCGATGCCTCCATACAGCCTCACAAACAGTCTCCACTGGGGACAACTTGGTCCTCGTGGATCAACCCCCCCCTAAAGCCAATTTCAGAGCCCCAGAACGTTCCCCCACTGCCAGCCACTGGCTCCAGCCGCAGCACAGCCCTGCCACCCAGTCTGCGGCTGCTGCCACCCTCCTCTGGCAGCCGCAGGATGGCAGTTTGAGCCAGCAATGCCCACGGCAGCTGCCGGGCTGGTGAGGGGCTGGATGCCCACGTCCCACACCCGCCCACCGCACGAGTCACCTGCAGAGTCTCACTTGCAGCATCACCCTCCCCGCTGCAAGAAGATCTGAAGTTCACTGTGCCACAGCCATACTGCAGGTGCCATCACCCAACTGACCCCCAAACTCTGGGGGGGGATTTCTCCCCCTCCCCGCACAGGAGGAGCTCACATATGCCGAGCATCGATCCAGCCCGCAGCACAAGGACAGCGCTGACTAATCCAAACTCCTCCTGCTCCCCAGTGCCAAGCGCGGTGGCGACAGATGGGTGCTGGGAGCGACGGGGGGTGGTGGTGGGGAACAACCAGAATGGGAGCATGAGGCTGTGGGAGCAGCACCGGCGTTCCCAGCCCTCAACCAGATGGATCCTGCTCCAGCCCGGCAGGCAGCAGCTCCGGCTTCTGGCCCAGGAGATGGGGGCTGCTTGGGAACAGGCAGGAGAAGGCTTGGAGCAGCAGTTTAATCCCAGTTTAACCCTTCACTAAGGCGGGGTCGGGGGGTGCCAGGGAGCCTCTCAGGGTACCAACCAGCTCGATGGGCAGCAGCCTGGGGTAGGAGCATCCACTCAGAGACAGGGCAGCCCGGGACCCGCAGCCCAGCAGCTCTGGTGAAGCTGACTCACCTTGGCATGGTAGGTGATTGCGCTCTTGGCTACTGCGCACTGTTTCTCTACCAGGAAGCAGAACCGTCTCCTCTCTTCCGTGAGAGCTGTCTTGTAGCCGTCGGAGACGTAGTTTTCCAGCTCACCTTGCTTGTTGCTGATGGCTTCGATGTACTACAACACAAAGAGGAGCAGAGGGGTGGTCACCATCACTGCTTTGCCCGCTGAGCGCTTGCCCCTCTGTACACGGGGCAGGTGATGCTGCAGCATCCTCTGGAGAGGGGTCAGCCATGGGGGCCAGCAAGGGCCACCCCCCCCAGCACAGGACACGCACACGTGTGCCTGCACAGCCCCTCCAACCCGCCCTTACTCATCAGAGCCCCCCCAGCCCCCCCACGCAGGAGCGCTGACTCAGCACGTGGGCCGGGAGCCGCGCGGGCGGCGGGACGAGCTGTACCGACCGCATGCAGCCGCCCTCTCACCAAACGGGCGCCCGAGCCCGTCGGCAGAGGCCGGGGAGGTTGCACCCATCACCAGGGCTGGCAATAACCCCCCACAGCCCCCTGCCCACAAACCACTGAGATGCCTCTGGCACCTTCACTGCTGCCTGTGCCGAATCCCCATGCTGCTGAGAGCCAGGGGCCATGGTGGTAGGACATGCACCCCTCCAACACACGTGGCCATCAGCAATGCTAAAGCTACTGGTGGTTTCCCGGTTGCTTTTGCCAGGGACACAGGCACACTGGCACAGCAAGGGCACTGCCAGGGCGGCCGGTCCTTGATGCTGTGTGCCAGGGCAGCACCATGGCAGATGTGGCAGCAGCACCGGCTGCTCTGCTGGCACTGGTACCTGCTCTACCTATGAGTGCCAATGCTGAATGGAAGATGGAAGCAGCACCCCGGGGCTGGGCTGGGGTAACCAGGCTGCTCAGGCTGACGTGTGCAATGCAATCGCAGCACAGGGGAGGGCTTCAGAGCAACATCTGGGGCCAAGACCATCAGCATCCCTGAGCCAGATGCCACAGGGCATCCCCAGCCCCCTGGCAGGGCCACACTCTGCCCCGCTCCATCCTCTCCTCTGCCCGGAGCAGCCACCAAGCCTTTAGGAGCACCATCTCCCACCCACCACACCTCCTTTGCCACCAGCTCTTCCCTGGGATGGCAGCACCACACCAAAAAGCCACAACCAAGCATGATCCCTGGTACTGCTCAACCTGTTTCAGAAAGTCTGAGCTTCTGCAGAAGGGAAGGAAAGGGGAAGTTCAGGGCCTGGAGCAGCTTTACTTCTTCCTTCATGTTTAGCCGTTATTTTTAGCACGCTACAATATTTATTAGCAGGCACATAAAACGGAGCAAACCTCAACAACAGCAGCGAGATTAAGTGACATCCCAGACTTCAAAGGGGGTTTATGTCAGAGCTGGAGCTCCTGCTGCTCCCACCCCCCCTTTTGGAGCATCTTCCTGCAAGAGCAAGCCCCGCACCAGGCTCGTGCTGGACCCAACTGGGTTGGTTTTTCTCCCCATCAACACAGGTTGGGGAAAGGGGGTGGTGAGAAAGGGGTAAAACCCCAGCTTGCAATCCTGCTTCAGAGAGATTTCTGCCACATCCCTGCCCCAAAATGCTGAACCCTGATGCAAACACCCGTGTTTAGGAGCAGAAGGTAACAGAGTTTGAGGGTGTGGGGCGCAGAGCAGAAGTAATGGAGGTCTCTGCATCATCCCTCAGGAGAAGCTGCCGGGAGAACAGAGCTGGATGGGAGACACCAGGAGAGCAGCTGTGCCGTGCTGGCAGCGGGCACTGAGGTGTTGGGGCCGGCACGATGCAGGGCAGAGGCAGCAGCAGCCCTGGGCCTGTGCTGGTGGGGCCGCTGGGCGAGTGGGAGCAGGCGGCTGTGGGAGGATGCGCTGGGAGGAAGCACCGCTCCCCGGAGCGGGCTCGGGACAGAGGCGCTGCCGAGCACGCCGCCTCCTCACGGGTATTATTAGCCCCGGGAACAGCACAGGGACAGAGCCCAGAGGCGTCAGCCTGGCAGCGGTGCTGGGGAGCAGGGCGGGAGGGATCCTCCAGCGCCAGCCTGGAGACCCCCTAATGCCCCAGGGTCCTGTGTCCCAAGCCCTCCATTGCACCCTGGCTACAGAGCCATGCCATCCCATGCAGCTCCCAAAAAGTTCTCCTCCTTCCCTCCCATCCCAAGGGAAGCAGCGGAGTGATGCTCCCTCATCCACCGAGCCCCTCGGGGAGGAAAGCACAACCCCAACAACACCCAAAATAGCACAGACCCCGACGCCCTACACTGACCCTGCTTAATTTATTAAGTGGGCCACCAAGGAAGGGACAGCAAGGAGTGAAACAAGCCCAGATCCAGCTAATTTAGTTCAGTAGCACAAGGCCCAGCCCCAGGTTTGCAAGAACCAGCCTGGGGACGGATGCAGCCACGGATGGGGACAGGCAGCTCCCCTCCTGCACACACCACCCTGCGAGCCAGGGAAATTCTTCCTTATTTTCTCAACCTTGGGTTTTTTAAATCACAACTTAAACCTGCAAGTTAAAGCCTGGCTTCCAGCCCCGCTTCCAGCCCCAGATCACAAGCATGCTTGTAGGGATTTTGGGAAGGAAAGGCTTGTCTCAGGGGCTGCAGCCTGTTAGAACGTGTCTGTTTGCAGGCAGAGCCTACACTCTAAATTTAGTTTTCTCAGTGCTTTACACGCTTTATGTAAATAAGCCTGATGTGCCATTGATTTATTCCCAGCCTTGAGTTCTTCCACACGTTACTCCGACACAAAATGGCGAGCGACGCTCCCCCTTCCCCAGACAGTTTGCTTGGAATGACAATGGGCTTCTAAAGGCAATTTAAACACAACCCTTGCTTGCTATGTTGGATGCACATGGGGTGTGGGGAGCAGGGGGGAAGCACCCTGCAAAGCACAATGTATGATCTCACATTGAGAAGCGCTGGGTTCAACTGGTGAGGGGTCACCTGCGGCCAGGCACCCGTCAGGCTTTCCCCAGGGATTTGAGGGTGGATCCTGCAGCCTCCCTGCATCACAAGCCCCAGCTAAACACTTGTCTCAGCTTGGCACAGCCTGACAGCCTGAGGGAGGGGCAGGTGGGTGCCCCCCCACCAGCCTTGGTGTGCCCAGGCTCTGCAGCATCCTCTCCAGGACCACACCAACGAGCACATACCAACTTGCACCTTCAATTCAGACCTCTATTTAGGGCTGTCAGCTTCAAATTTGCATTTTAAGCTTTGTCTGAATAAATAAAACCAGATTGGAGGAAGAAAAACCACCCTAAAACCCATCTGTGACCCAAGCACCAAGGGGCAGGGAGCCAGCCAGTGGTCACGGCCGCGCTGAGAGCCGGAGCACGTGTCAGAGCCCAACAGCTCCAGAAATCTTTTCTGGGTTTCTAGGTTGGAGAGGCCTCAAATAACTCCCCCGTGCCCCCCCTCCCCGACCCGAACACATCCACTTCCAAGTCACCAGGAGCTGCTGCCCTAATTAGCAATGTCAGCTCATGGCACAGCCGGGAAAAGGGTCTGGTTTAAGATGCTGCTGTGGCTCTGGGCTGGGAGCTGCTGCCCGTTGCAGGGAGGCAGCAGTGCCAGGGCTGGGGAGCCTGGTCCTGGTCAGCCCCAGCAGCGGGGGCTCAGCCACACACCCCCCAGCTCAGTCCCTCTGGGCTGCCTGATGCCTGGGGCAGGCAAGTGAGGCTGGAGCAAGGGGTCCCCAGAAATGGGGAACAATGAGAGCTGGAGAGGGGACAGTGCCAAGGGCAGGGAGGGCCAGGCCCAGGGGAACAGCCTTCAGCTGCAGGAGGGTGATGGAGAGGAGCCAGAAGGCTCCTCCTAGGGAAGAGGGAGGCCCAGAGAAGCTGGGGCTGCCCCTGGATCCCTGTCAGGGTTCAAAGCCAGGTTTGGGTGGGGCTTGGGTCACCCTGGGGGTGTCCCTGCCCATGGCAAGGTGGCACTGGGGGTGCAAAGGGCCCTTCCCACCCAAACCGGTCTGGGTTCTACAAACAAGGAAACGTGAAGGAGGAAACAAGATGCTCCAGAGGCCCCAGCCTGAGGAGCAGCTGCTGTCACCCCAGCACAGAAAAGCCAGGGCAGGCAAGGGCTGCCACCCTCCCAGCACCGAATCCGACAGCTCGGGCGGGTGGGGATGAAGCAGCACCTGAGAAGTGTCATGACTAGAGTTCTTATCAAGCACACGCTGCTGCCAGTGCAGCCAGAGCAGGTGAAACAGCATCCTTACCCAACTTCAGCCAGGCCACTAATAACCACCAGTCCTCACAGGGAAGGAGTTAGTCCCAACTGTTCTGCTCAAGGACACGCAAGGCTGTCAGGAGCACAAGCCAAGGGCAACGCTCATCATCATCACTGCGGGTCTTTATCGGTGCTGGGATGCGATGGCCGCTGCCTGCAATGCAGGCTGAGCTCAGGACTGGCCATGGGGACAAGAGGGAACCAACAGCTGAAGCCAGAAGAGCTGCCTTGGGGCTCACCAGCTGCCCACAGTGGGCACAGCAAAGCAGCTGGAGAGCCAGTAACACAGCTCACAGTGGGCACGCTTCTCACTGGCATCAGGAGAGGTGCAGAGTGGGGAGAGGATAGTGCCAGGGAGGAACAGGTCAGGACCAGTGCTGAAAAGAGAAAGGGAAGAGGGGAAGGGAGAGGATGGAGTGGTGCCAGAAGGATGCAACAGGCTGAAATGCACCATGAGGGAGCAACCACCAGGAGAAGGGAGGATTTGTTTGGGGAACCGCAAGGGAGAATGATTAGAAAGCAATGGGATAAAAGAAGAATGAAGTTAGGCTGATTAACAGAGGAAGAGCATCTAAGCTGAGAATAGTCCCAAGGAAAAACCAGCTGAAAGCCTGCCCCAGTATATGGCCAGACTTGGGGGGAACAAGAAGCCTGGGGATGCACAGCCCCAACAGCTTCCAGGGGAGGAGACAGCTTTTCCTCCTGCCCAGAATTTGCTCCTTGTGTGGAAACCAGCAGACCCCAGAGCATCCTCAGGGAAGACACCAACAGCCACCTCCAGCCCCCACCATCGCCCCCGGGTGTCACCGGGGTCAGGCAGTTGATGCCGTATTCAGGTTGTGGGCAGCACTCCCAGCAGACAGCTGGGCAGCAGACCAGAGCTGGGAAAAGGGACAACCTGACCTTTCCTGGAACAGGGCAAACGAAGCAACAGACCAACCCCTCTCCTGCAGCAGAAAGCACCCAGACCTGGGTCACCACAGGAGCCAGGACACAAGTCGCTGCCTCTTGCGTGGCCGAAGCAGCACCGCAGAGCCATGGGACACCCGGGGGGGAAGACAAACCCCTCCCATCCTGCTCAAATACTGACATCTCCAGCTGGGAAAGATCCCTTAGTGCCAGCACCTGCTGTGCTGCCCACGGGCCGCTCCACCGCCCCACAACCAAAAGCCTCCTCGGGGATACAGGCACCGATGGGGATCAAAGGTGAATTAACATGCAGAGGGGTCCTGGGGAGCAGGACCCCAGCAGCCACCCTGCCTGAGGATGCCAGGCTCCCTCTCCTCCCCTGGGAAGGGCTGTCTCTGCTCCTCACGCTGCCCCGTCTCACACATCTGTTGGCTGGGGCGTCAGCCGCCTCCTGTCACGGCTCCTGCGAGGCGCCATCGCACACATGTGAGATTACATAAAGCAGAGAGCAGCAGGAGAGCAGCTCCTGCAACCGCCTGTGCGGGGGCTCCACAACCAGCTGCTCCCTCAGCACGGGGACACCCCGGAGCAGCAGCTCGATGCACAGGGTTTGGTACCCAGATGCTCAGCAGCCGCGAGCCCTGACCCACGCAGGCATGAGGCTCGAGACCCCAGCTCTCCAGAAGAGACATTTGAGGCACCCCAGCCCAGACGAAGAGACATGGAAAGATTTCATTTGGTGCCTTTGTAGCAGCTGCTTACAGATTTTTAGGGATGGCTTCAGGAAACCCCCACAGAAAACCCTGTGCCAGAGCTGGGGGGAAGGGATGCTGCCAGCCAGGCACTGGGGCTGAGCAAACCTTCCCTGGCCACTGGAAGCGAGCAGTGCCAGGCTCCCCAGGGTGGGAAGGACAGGGAGAGGGGACAGCAAAGGGCTATGGGGATGCTGATGCAGAGAGGCTAAGGGGGGGGATCTTCTCAATGCTGAGAAACCCTCAAGGGGTGGGCTCAGGAGAACAGGTCAGTCTGTGCTCAGGGTGCCCAGGGACAGGACAAGGGGCCATGGGCACAAACTGGAGCAGAGGAAGTTCCCCCTAACCCTGAGGAGGAACTTCTTTGCTGGGAAGGCGGCAGAGCCCTGGGCCAGGCTGCCCAGAGAGGTTGGGGAGTCTCCCTCCATCTCTGGAGACATTCCAACCCCGTGATGCTGGGTGCTGTCCTGTGCAGCCTGCTCCAGGGGATGCTGCTCTGGGGGGGTGGCACTGGGGGATCTCCAGAGGTCCCTCCAACCTCAACCAGTCTGCGATGGGGACAGACAATTTCCTTCTCTCTTTCATCAGCACCCACAAACCACCAAGCCCAAAAAAGCCAGTTCAGCAGACAGCTCCCCAGAAGGGATGAGCCCTCCCCAAAGTCCTGACATGATGGGTATGAACTGAGCAGCACGAACACTGGGGCTGGTACTCAGAGTCAGGACACACAGACGCTGCTGTGACTGGAGTGGCTCAGCCCCAAGCCCTGATCCAGCTCCCAACCAGCATTTCCCTTCCCTGCACCCACTGGTTTACTCACTGGGCTTGGACACACATCCTAATGCAGCTCAAAGCCTGACAAGACCCAGAGTGTTACCTGCAGCCCCTGAGTTTTATGTAATTCTTCGTATTTGACTTTCACATAAGCCCTTGTAACCCGGTTTGTGCACCCCCCATCAGCTAGAGCTTCCTGACCTACACCTAAAATTAATTCCTCCTGGTGGGAATAGCAAAACGAGGCCTCAATTACAAAGTTTATAAAGCCCCCCCCCAAGTTATGTGGCACAGAGGTATTTAATGCTAAAGATTCCTGCAGGAGAAGGCACAGACAAGCACATCAGGGCAGGAGCTGAGCTTAGCCCATCACCCCCAGCTCAGCTAAGCCTGGCTTTGCAGGGGTTAGGAGGAACCTGGAGCTTTCTTCACCCCCTCTGCAGGTATCATCCCGGCTGCTCACCGTGCCCAAAGTCCTTTCAGCCAGGTCAGGTGCAAACAGCTGGCTCCAGCTTCACTCTTTAGGGTGAATTACAGGCAGCAGCATCGCCTCAGCCTGATGGAGAAATCCAATTGCTGGCAGCGTTAATATGATCTGATAAATAGCTCGAACCAAGGTAACTTCATCGGGAGCTGCTGATTCAATCAAGGCCCTAAACCCATCACGACCTCGATTTCAGGGCTCGATCGTAACCAGCGGCTAACGAAGTTACAGCAGTTCAGCTCCTTTGGCCACTGCTTCATCTTCACATTGTTTTCCCCCCTGTGTAACAGACACGGAGGGAATGGAATCGGTTCGTTCTCCTGGGGTTTTCAACACAGGTAATGAAAATCTCTGTAACTCCATAGCCAAGCTGCTGAGGTGGTTAAAGCCAGCTCAGCCTCCAGTGCTCGTGCCTAACGAAAGCTCTGCACTGATTCATAAGGAATAAAAAGCCTGGTTTCACTGTGACACGCAGCAGGAGCATCCCACCACCACAGCATCTCTCTTTGACCATGGCAGACAAAGCTTTAGAGATGGGGGAAACCCTCCCCCCCCCACCCAACACATCACTCCTGCAGCCTAATTGCACTTTGAGCTGCTTTTAAGTGTGTCGCCTCTCCTGCAAACCAGGAGGTGTTCTAATTCCTCAGCCATTTTAATTCTGTGGTGCCCATCTTTGCCTATTAAACCCCACAAAACAAGTGTGAGAGGCAGTGGCTGGGCAATGTGGGACTCATGGACAGCCCGGATGGGCTCCCAGTACACAGCCAAGGAAGCTCAGCAGGAGCCTCCTGCCAGTGTCTGTGAGCATCGTGCCGCCATCTCCCCCTCAGCACACCTCCTGACACCCCCATTCCCAAAGCTCCTCTCACTGGCCCTGTGGGTGATCAGTATGAGCAGCGCCTGTTGAACACCCACATTTCTTCCTGCTTTATAAAGCAGGAAAATCAGGATTGAAGAGTCACAGGGGAGATGTTTGGGCTCTTTTCTGGGCTTGCTGACCACTCCAGCAGAGCCCGAGCCACGGCGATACCCTGGTGAGGGTTGTCCCCTGCCACCCAGCAACCCAGACCTAGAGCATCCCCGAAGCTCCCATCGCTCCACAGAGCAAGACAGAGTTCCAGAAGCTGCATCCCCAAGCTGCCCCACGGAGCATGGCACTCAATACAGTCACTCAACAAGTGGTGGGAAGGCAGAAAGGAGCAATCTTGCTTCCCACAGCATTAAACACGAGCAGGGATGATGCCAGAGCACTAAGCCCTGCCAGCCAACCCCTACTAAGTGGACGAGTTCAGAAGGAGAGCAAGATGTTATTGCTTTATTGAAGGAGATGGCTGATGCAGCTACCGGGATGTTCCCATCAACAGCAGCTTCTCCCATTACAAGCAATCCACAAGAGCCCATTAGAAGAGCCCTGGCCACTCGTCCGATCAGTCTGTGGTCCCCAGGCAGCAGCCTGATGAAGCCCGCAGCTTCCCCGCAAGCATCACGCGGTGCCTCGGGCAGCATCCTCGGAGGACATGGGGGGGTTTTTACAAGTCACCGCAGGGGTGGCCCTGGGCCAAGAGAAACAAACCAAACCACATGCAGCAGCTCCCTGGGGAACCTCGTGGTTCTCTGTTTTAAGCTGGGACAGAAGGATTTTTGAGGAGCGAAGCCCTGCGGTGCTCCCTCCATAGCTCTGGTCTCACTAAGCCCCACACAAGGCTCCCTCCTCACAGCTCTGGGCTGGACCCACCCTTGCAGCAGCCCCCCTACTCTCTGATGCCCAAATAAAGGTAAGAACAGCATTGAAGGTGGCCCAAAACACCATTTCTTCCCCCAAAATGAAACACCAGCACTGCAGCCAGCAGAAGGAAAACCGCCCCATTGCCTGAACTGAGCAAGTAAACTTCGTGTTTTGATCTAGGGAGGGGAAAAAAAAGGCAAAGCAGTGAGCAGTCAAGCAGTCTCATAGCACTTTAAGCTCAAAAGCCATCGTAAGGCTTTTGCAGAGATAAGCACTTCCTAAATACTCACTGCTGAAAGATTAAGGGAAGGAAAGCCTGATCCTGTTTCCCTGCCCAGCGCATGGGGATGACTACCCCATCCCTGCCACATCACAGCAGGAGAGCCCAACCGTCACCAGACAGAGCCCATCACCCGGATGGAGGGATGGACGGATCGCCTCCCTCCTCCGACTCGAGGTGTGGGGATCCCAGTGCGGTGGCAGCAGCAGCCCGAGGGGTTTTGGCAGGAGAGGGGTGGCTCTGGGAGTAGTTTTGCTCTGTCATCACTATCAGCATCTTTCACAGGCGGGGGAAGAGCAGAGGTTTGGCTCCCAAGGCTCCCCACGCTGTGCCTCGTTGCCTAACAGGGCTCTGCTCGCTCAGCAGGAATTTCAGAGCCAGGGTGCTTGTGGAGATGCCACGGCTCAGAAGAGGTTTCAGCTGCTTGGCTCTCACGAACACGCCAGCCCCCGTCTCGGCACACAGGATACACCAGTCTTAGCACTTGGGGGGGCTGCAAAGGAGCACGAGCTCGGTGCAGGGCACCGCGGCTTGGCACGGGAGCTGGGGAGGCCGTTCCTTTCCTTCACTGCTTACTCCAAGTCACACCTCTGGGAATGACAGGATTTCCCCCGTTTTAGTGCAATTAAGAACGTCACTTCCCCAGTAAAACCTTCAGGAGAACTGCCTGCCAGGGGAACTGCCTGCCACCCTGTACGCAGCCCTGGCGAGCGAAGTGCCAGCGGTGTTTAAACTCCCTTCAGCAGATGGGGACGGTTCTGGATGCGTTACCAGCCCTGCAGCACCCTAGTTACCCCCTGGTACCAGTACAACGCCAGCCCTCATGCCTCAGACATGAGCCTAGGTAATTTACAGCCCCAGAGTTAACCTTCCCCTTTTCAAGGCTCTACCCATGCTGCAACCCTTCAACAGCCCTGTCCTGAGTGGCAGTGCCCGGCTTTCAGCTGGAGCAGGTTTGCACAAAGGTCCAGCAATTGCTTGCCAAATTCTGCCATGTTCAGCCATGCCCTGGGCAAAGCACAAACCAAAGGTAGCAGGCTTCACCGACCCCTCTGAACCCCACTGTAACCGGGGTGCCACAGCCCCTCGATGTGGCTGGGGATGCACCCCAGATGCTCTTCAGCAAGATCCTGGCCCTGACTCCCCTTCTCCATATGGAATCCCAACACTCCAACCAGTAAAACGTGCCCAGCACAAACCATCCCGGCAGTGCCACGAGGGACCCCAGCCCCACACAGCCAGGATTCGATTAGCAAACGGCACATGGTGGGCGAGTGAGCCCACACCACGATCACACCGCAGTGATTCAGCGCAGCCACCCCCAGCCCGCGCCGCTGCCGCCCCAGCGAGTTGGGGGAAGGGGCACCCTGGCAGCAGGCACCGAAAATATTTAAGCAAAACAGCACCCAGAGGGAGATGGATCTGGCACAACACGGAGTCACGATCTTTGGGGGTTCATTCAGCAACCAGGAGCGCGGAGCGGTGGCTCGGGCAGGGTCAGTTGTCACCATCACATCTGCTGCAGCGGAGCTCGCAGCATCCCCCTCCGCTCTGTCCTCCGCGGGGGTGGCCATGAGACCAACCTGCTCCCCATCAACAGGCTGCCACCCCCTCTCTATCCACACTTCCCACTCCCCACACGCTCCCCCACCTCTGCCAGTTCCTCTAAAGAAAACCACAAGCCCTAATCTAAACGCTTGTGAGAGCTGGACTACCAGAGCCAGCCTCACCAGAGCCAGCCTCACCAGAGCCCCAGCTGCCCTGCAGGAGGGGGAGATGCTCGCAGCCCCCCTCCCTGTGCCCAGGGTCCTACCTGCAGCTCCTTGTCTGAGTACTTCTGGGGGTTTTTGCTGCCTTGGCTCTTCTTCCGAAGCTTCTTCAGCTCAGCCTGGCACTTGTCAAGCGAGTCCCCTTTGCTCCTTTGTTCTGTCTGGTATTTTTTCAGCGCAGCCTGGATGTGATGGGAGAAAGCTCTGAGTGGCCAGACCCCCACCTCAGCCATGGCTCTCACTGCCAAGGGCTGGCAGAAGCAAGCAGAACCCCCCACCCCATCCCTGGGGCACTGGGAGAAGGGACATCCCCGAAAACAGGGGTGGCAATAGCCTGAGAGCAGGGAGAACGCTGTTCTGTGCATGATGGGCTGTGAGCCATCTGTAACCAGGGGCACAATCATCCCCTGGCAGGGAGTGGGGCGAGGGGGGAGCCTGGCAGCAGGGATGGGAGATGCAGAGATGCCTGGTTCTGGGCTCGAGTCCGTAACTCACGCTCAGGTATCTGGAGTCCAGCTCCACCTTCTGCTCCAGCTGCGTCAGGAGCTCGTTGTGGAAGGATTTGAGCTGCAGGAAGACAGAAAACAGGGTTCCTTGGTGAGGGTTGGCAAAGCCTGCCCAGGGAGCAGGCAGGGGAGGGGGTCGGGGCACACAGAGCACAGGCTGGCAGCAGCGAGGGACAGACAGACACCCAGCAGGGCAGAAGCAGATGCTCAAGCAGACCAGACCCTTTGCAGCTCAGCAAATCCACCTCAGAGGGGCTGGTGTCACCCAGACAGGACAGGTAAAACCATGGTGTGTGGCTGCAATGTGGAGCTGTGGACCGAGCCCCCAGCTCATCCGAGCAGTGACACTCACCATCTCCTCCAGCTGGTTCTGGATCTGCCGGTGCACCTCTGCCATCTGGAAGAGCACATCCCCTGCAAAGACAAGGTGAAGGGAAGGGGGTTGAGGTGCTGAGCTTGGGGCGAGGGGGGCACCCTGCTAGCACAGCGGGGTCTGCAGCTGGACCCCTGTGTGCTCCTAGTGTACCCCATGCCCATCATTGCAGGGGGCAGACGTTCACAGGAGACACCAGGACAAGCACATATGGCTCATGCAGCATGATGGAGAACAAGGAGGAGTGGCGGTGGGACCCCACCACCAGCCCTGCCAATGACCCACTGTGCCATGCCACTAGCAGCCCAGCTACAGCGCAGCTCTACCCGTGCAAGCCCTTAGCCCAGCTGGACAAAGGAGCCAGAGACAAAGGGACCAAGAAAGGTCCCTCACTGCAAAGAGAGACGGGAGAAGCTGCACTGCTGACTGAGGTGGGAAGTCAAACAGGCCGGTGCTTCACCTGCTGCTCACTCTCCCAGCTGTGTGAGCAGCCCAAAGCCAGGCACAGAGCACTGGCACCCCTCCCCGCAGCAGCAGGCAGAGCATCAGCACAGCCCCAGGCCTCACAGGACACAACTGCAAGTGGAGCTAAGCCTCTAAACCCCTGGATCTGTTCGACCCAGGAGGCTGAGCTGCATCAGGACAGCCCTGCCCGGGCAGTGAGGGCAGAGCATGGCACACGGCCGCGGCAGACGCCACGGGTCAGTCCCACCAAGGGCTGCCCAGGGATGAAGAATCCCAGCTCTGCTTTGTCTCTTCCTTTGGTTTCCCTTCCCGGCTGTGGAGCACACACCCTGTGCCTTTCCTGGGAGGAAGGGCAGCGTCCTGCCTCAGCGAAAGTCCTGCCGGGGCTGGACACGCACAGGAGCTGCAGCAGCATCTTTTGGGAGAGGAGCCAGTGCTCCCCCTCAACTGAAAGCACCGTGTCCATCACAGAGCAAGCTTTCGGGGGGTGAGGAGGGGTACTGAGCTCCGTCAGCTCTCCAAGGGCTGAGCTAGGAAGCTCTCATGCCCAGCACATTGGGTCACAGCTCCCCAGGGACTGTCTGTAAATCCAGAGCTGGGATCCGTATCTCCAAGCTGCTCCAGTCTCAGGACACAACCCACAGATGACAGCAGTTGGGAGTCCCCTGACACCTGCAGGGGCTTTCCAAAACCTCAAAGCCCCAAACATGCAGCCAATGAAAATGTACATGGAGTTTGAGGTGACAGATCAGCACCCCCAGGGATGGAAAAACACTATGGGAAGGGGCCACCAGCCCCAGGAGACGACAACACGATGTTCCCAAGGCTGCTGGAGGTGGTGGGGGACAGCAGGGATGAGCCTGTGACCACTTGGATCTGGATCCACATCCCACAGTGTGCATAGCCCCAGCAGCCAGACACACAGATCCTGGGATGTTCCTGCACGGGGCTGTGGGGGCTCCAGGAGAGCTACATCCTCCACACATGATCCACAGCAGAATCCCACCATGGCACCAGGACCCTCATTCAGCACAACAGCACATGGGGCACACAGCGCTGGCCCCAGCCCACTGCTCCATCAGCTGGCCCTGGCACACCGTGTGCCCCAGCACAGGGGCCAGGCACCGGCCAAGCGTCACCAGCGCCAGCCGAGCGTCACCAGCTCTCGTGGCTGAAGCAATTCGTACTTTGCACCATACTTGGTGGCTCAAAACCTTCGGCAAACATTAAAACCTGACCCTGCTCTGTCCCCAGTGGGTGCCAGCCCCCTGTGCCACGGGTCAGCACAGGGACAGAACCGACTGCGGCACCGGTGGGGGCTCAGACCGCGCCAACTGTCACCGGGGTCGCCATCCCCCCTGCACCCCAGATCAGCTCCTTGAGAGCAGGAGGTGACCCCAGCAAAGGAGTGGAGCTGCTGTCTGAGGATTTGCCCAGATTCCCACAGCCCCCAGCATCCATGAGCAGGCAGCTGGCTGTGGTGATTACACACCCCTCTGGTGAAGAGCTGCACGCATGAGCGGGGAGGTCTGGGCAAGGGGTCACCACCATGAGACCGCCAGGAAGTTGCTCTCCGGTCGGGCTGCGCCGGCTCAATCATGGGAAGTGCACGAATTCCCAGTGCAAGGAGGCAGTGACGTAACGCCGGCGCTCGGCTCGGGCGGCTCTTCCAAGAGCTTAGCCACACAAGTTCCCAAAAGCTCACACCACCCCTCTCTCTCTCCCTTTCACTTCCCTGTTTGTCTTGAGTGGAGATCCCGGCTGAGAATGTTGGTGCTGGGAGCATCCCGAGCAGCCCTGCCCAGCTCCCACCTTGTCCAGACTGGGGGATGATATTGATGCCCCCAAATCCCACGCTGAGTACCCAGCCCCACTCCCAGCCATAAGCCAGCATCTCTCCTGAGCCACACACATCTCGTGGTTCAGTCTTTCCCCTCCACCACTTCCCTGCCTGTCCCCGCTGTGGCAGCACGGGGTGTTTCAGCCCCACAACGTTCAGCGGAACCTTCCCCACCCCACACGATGCTCCCACCCCTGCTGAAAGCTGCTCCACACCCCAGCCTGGGTGGGGGGATGCTGCCATACCCCCCCCACCACACAGTTTGCCAGTGGCATGGCACAGCCAGCCCCACACCCAGAGCGGCTCAAGGTGAGTACGGCGCTGCTGCCGGTGTGGTGCAGGAAGGCAGCTGGACGCCTGCCCGGCGCTGGGCTGTGCAGAGGCACAAGAGCTTCCTCCAGAGCCTTTCCCCAGGCTGAGACAGCCCAACTGGCTCCAAAGGAATCAGCTCCAGGCTTCCCACAGCCTCCACCATGGCTGGGAGCCTACATGGGGCAGCAGCAGGATTTATCCCCATCCCTTAAATAGCGGCTGCAGCATCTGACACCCCCACCCGCTTCACCGCTGCAGAAACCCTACAAGAACCTGTCAGGCATCAGCAGTGATTTCAGACTGATGCCATCCAGCAGAGAGCACAGGTTAAACCGTGACCAAGCGATGCTGTGGCAGTGGAGAAGCCTGGATAGGTAAACCCCAGCTCAGGAGGGGATGGGTGGCATCGTGCTGGTGGCAGAGAGGACAAGGCACTAGCAGGGCTGGGTGGCAGGGTGGGGACGACGGCACACCCCAAGCCCACGCCATGGGCGCTTTGCATCACCTACCAGTGGTATTTGCAAGTTAAACATGGCAATTACACTGAGGCTGGGCAGAGCTGGGGTCAGGCTGTACAGAGAGCAGGCACCACTCCAGCCCTGCTGCCCAAAATTCACATCCCACAGGTCAAGAAAACCCACAGGCAAAGGGCTTGCCTAAACCCAGAGCCCAGTGGAGACCAGGAAGGGCAGGAGCACAGTACCAGGGTCTCACCTGCCCATGCTGGGCTCGCACACCTTTCTGCAGCATGCAGAGCACAACTGGGTGAGGAGGAGTTGCTATTTACGTCTGCCTGACTCACAGTATCGCTCTGGGAGAACTATAGGGGCTATTGTGGGCCCTTCCCTACCGCACCCAGGCGGGAACGGGCAAACAGGTTGTTCCACATCCCTGCCCTCCCTCGCATGGCAAGCATAGGAGCCAGCTGCTGCTGCAGAAGGCAGAGCCCTAGGAACCCACCTCGTGACGCTTTGAGCTTTTAGAGCCTCAGGATTCCCCCCCTGCCCCCCCACTTGAGCTGAAAACAAGCCATTTTTAATAAAAATACCAAATGATGCACCAGCCAAGGAGCCAAACTGCTCTGAGCCAGAACATGTCGGTGCTTGTGCAGGGCTGAAGCAGCCCAGCCTGTCCTGTGAGGGCAAGGGAGCACCAAACAGCACCCACATCCCCACCAGCATCACTTCTCTGGAGGTCCAGATGTCCAACAAAGTGTGAAAGGGTGAGGTAAGGGGATCTGGGGCCCAGCTCTTCTGCTGTCCAACATGGCAGTGGGCTTCTCATCCTCTTCTCATTGCTGCTGGGTGAAATCCTCCCCCAGCCACAGGCACAGGGCACTCAGCCCAGTGGTTACCAGTTCCCCTTTTCCATGCCACCCGGTTTGCTGTCTCCATCCTCCACCAGCTGCAGCCCTGAGCTCAGCAACCTGCAGCAAATGTGGCTGCACCCCCGGTCACGGCTCAGGGACATCCCTGTCACTGCACAGCCACCTGCCCTGGTCCATAACACAGACTGGCTGTAGCTCTGCCAGTGGTGAAGACCCAACCAAGCCAGCTTTCAGGCAGAAACACGCTACCAAAAGCTTCTGCAGCCTTTTTTCCTCTTCCCCACGTACTAACCCCCCTCAACCCAAGCTCAGGGACACACCATGTGCCAGGGACAAGCCCTAAAGCTGCAGGGAGCATCACTTCACAGCCCAGCACCTCATCCAGCTGAGGGTGACTCGATCAGCTCCGACACTCAGCTGTGAGCCGGCTCAGGGAAGATCTGTGCACAGAGTGTGGGAAACAATCAGCTTCTCTGTGCTGATTCATCTATTTCCTCCTCAAGATCACTTTATCGTGGCCCCAAAGGGTGGTGCAGGACTTGGTGATGTTGTATGAGCAGCTCATCAGTGTTATACTGCTGGGTTCTGTTTGCAGCCCCTGCTTCAGCCCAGCTTGGCAAAGCCCAAGATGATATTTATTTACTTACTGAGAGGCAAGGTGGAGACAAAAGCTGCCCCAGCAGCCTGGCTCCAGCAAGTTTGATGATGCATTTCCAGTAACCAGCTCCCATCGACCCGGGAGACCTGTGGTGCCCCATGATTCCCAGCCTCCAGCCCTCTGGATGTGTTCAGATCGTGTGCCCATAGCGTGACATGCAGACCAACAGCACCCAACACAGCACAGACCTCACAGTCTGGAGATGACCCATCCCGCACACTGGCAGACGTGGGGCTGGCTGCACCACTGTGCCCCTTCCTCTGCCAAGCCCCCAGCAGAAGCCAGCCCATGGACACACACTCTGTCCTTCCTGGGTGGATGGAGCATCCCAGAAGGAGCTCAGCCCAGCTCGGTGCCCGGGCACACAGCAGTTCAGGTGTCAGCACTGACAGTGAGAACCGAACGCCACACGCAGCTGAGAGACGTTAGAAACTCCAGCCAGGCACAGATGCTCACGTGGCAGCCCTCCACCAGTACCTTCCCAAACTCAGGCTGTGAGGAGCAGCCCACTGCCTCAGTATCCTGCTTTAACCCAGAGACTGGCAGGCAGTGAAGAGGCACCACGGGCAGCAGCTGCATCCCTTTCCAAGGCAGGCAGCAGTTTCCAAGAGGCCCTTCTGGTCTTTCAGCTCCCTTCATTCCCATGGGTTCCTTCCCTGAGGAAGTGACATGGCTTGGACACAAAGTCTGGAATTTTTGGAACAATTTCTCCATTGAATCTGGTGTTTTAAGGGAATCAGGGATGGAAGTGTGGGCCCAGAACGCCCACTCCCCCTGCACCCCTACCACACTACTGCCCACGAGTCATTAGGTGCATCATCAAGTCCAATTTTAAAAGGATTAAGCAACAAGCTGACCACTGCTCCCCCACCCGGGAGCTCACCACAGGGTCACCAAGTCACCTGCCAGACAGATGTCCCCTGGGGTTCTGGATCGGTTTCATCTGGACGCTGCTCCAGCAGGTCCCCACCAGACATGGGGCACCACAGCCACCACCAGCACCAGTGGTCCCCAGTCACAAACTGAGCACTGCGACAACCTTTGACACTCACAGGATCTATATCTGCATCTCCGCTGCCGTGGGAAGCATCTACCCAAAACAACCACAAATCCAATTAACAGATTAGTCCCTCTCCCAGAGGATTCTGTGCAGCACAAAGCCCTCACCTAGACCAGGCCAGGCTGAGGGGCTGCAGCAAAGACAAGAGTCCAACCTGTCCCAAGCAGCCACGGCCATCCCACTGGGCTGGCATGCTCCTTGCCATGCCAGCCATCCCACTGGGATGCAGACTGGTGGCACCCTGGCTCTACAGGAGCATCATGGACAGGACCAGGCTCTGTGCCCAGCTCCGACCCCTTGGATGTGCAGCACATGTCAGGGGCTCAGCTCTACCCGCATCCCTCCAGCACGCTCAGTGTTAGGAGCTGCACAGAGATGGTTTAGGGTTCTTGGAGCCCAACATCCTCCACTGATGCCAAACATCTCCACAGCAAGCGACTGGACCATCCCAACTTCAGGGTGCAAGCTGTGTACAGAGGAAAGCTGTCCCCTACCAGGGGCTCGTTTCAGCTCAACAAGGGCTGATTAATTCATGCATGTCTTGCCCACCCATAGTACCGTGGCTCTGCCAGAGCAGCCTTTGCTGATTCAAGAGGACCTTTGAGCAAAGCCCACCCCAGCCCTGAAGGTGTTTCCAGGAGGTGCTGTTCAGCCCCAGCATCCCACTGTGCTCCCAGCCTGGGACAAACTGCCTCTGGGCACAGGCTTCCCTGGAGAATAAAACCCTTCCCATGGCTTTACCATGGCACCATGTAAGGGGAACAGCCAACAACACCAGAGCAGCATCCCAGGGATGCAAAGCACGAGCTGGACATGGGGCAAGGTCAGCTGAGCACACAAGGCTGGGGCTCCTTGGATGTGTCTGCAAACTGCTCCTGGATCAAGTCTGGAGCAAGCCTTCACAGACCAAACACGTGGCATTCATGGTCCTCACGCCAGCTTCCCAAAGTCCCTGCAGCAGCCACCCAGGATGACAAGCAGCATAAGGAGCATGGCAGAGGAGGTGCAGGCATGGGTCTGACCCAAGTGCCAGGAGCTGGGCAGCAGCGAGAGCAGGGAGGGAGCAGCTCCAGTCAGCCCTCCCAGGGATGCCACCAACACTTGCTGCCACCACCAACCCATCTCCGCTACCCCCACCCTGTAACAGGGATTCTTCCTCGCTTCCCACACAGCACTGGGAGCTGCTCCGGAGCAAACACAGCCCCTCACAGGGGGATGTCTGCATGTTGCCAGGAGAATAGAACTGCTGAACTGACTGGAAACACACAAACCATCTCAGGGCAAGTCTCTGCTGCACAGGGACAACTGGCCCATGTACCTGGCTGAAGCATCACTTTGGGTAAAAAGGGACTCTGAGCATGCCACACGGCGGCAGCGGGGTTCAGACAGCCGTATGCCCCCACCAGACACTTGGACCCAAAACCTCAAGCCACAGAGCTGATTAGAGCTCAAGGGAGTTGTTATTGCTGGGTTTTCCGTTGCCACCCCAGGATTATCCCGTCTACACACGGCTGCTGAAATCTGGTGGAGAATTCACACCAAACACGCAGTGCAAAGGGGCTGGTGAGCAGAGACCGAGGCTCGGCAGCAGCACTGCGTGTTCCCAGCCAGACACGCTGCATCGGAGGAAGATGGTTTTAGAAGAGCCAGCACCAAGCAGGATGAGCCAGGCCAGCTCACTGCACGGCTGCAGAGCCAGGGACAGACAGATCTCCAGAGCCCAACTTCAAGAGCATCTCCTCAGAGCCACAAGTGCTGTCAGAGAGACAGCAACAGGGAAACACGGTGGGGTTTGGGTGCTTAAAGGAGCCCCAGCAGCTCTCCTGGTAGAGGGCAGCCTCTGAGCTCTCACCCGGCTCCTTGGGGTGCTGCAGAGCTGCAGGAGCACGTGGCCACGCTGCATCACCCCGGGGGGTGCAGAGCCCCCATGGCCACCCTGGTACAGGCAGCATCGGTGCCGTGCAGGCAGGAGAGCCCAGGAAAAGATGCCATAACCCCATTTTTGACAGCGGATGTGCAGTACTGATGCCCGACACCTCCTGTCCCAGGTGCCAGCCAGCACAGCATTTGCATCCAGGAAAGGGTTAAGGAGGGAAAAAAAAGTCTCAGATTCCTGTCAGTGGAGGCTGGGAACAGCAGCCCCAGCCAGAGCATCCAAGCACCTGAGGTCCTGGAGCAGCTTTCCCTGCTCTGCTGCTCACAGAGCAAGCCACCCACACAAAGGGAGCAGTGGGGGTACAACATTAATGCAACGGGGGGATGACCAACATCCCATTTGCTCCGGCCTCCAGTAACAGATGAGACAGCCCAGACCCCAGTGCTCGCTTCCAGCACGATCGACAATGGGGACCGATATGGCAAAGGTGCTCCCAGGAGAAGCTGCCCCCTTGGCGAGCACAGCCCCCACCCGAAACCTTTCAGCCCCTGTTTATACATCCTGCTGGGAGGGGGTTGTGTCCCTGGCTGTTATCAGCTCCACAAAACCGTGGCCAGAATTTTTTTATCTTAAACTTTCCCCTGCCTGGAGCAGCTGCCACAATAAACATCAGCAAGATCAACAAAGCAAGAGGTCCGAGGAGCAGCCGCTTGTCACGGGTCTGGGCTGCCAGGATCCTCCTCGGACACGCTCCCACCAGGAGCGGAAGGTGCAGCCATCTGGAAACACTTCAAACCATCCCCAAAACCCTCAAGCTGCACGCTGAACGCATGTTGGGGAGGCACTAAGCACACCCACAGGGTCACCAGGAGACCCCAAAGCTGTGCTTTGAGTGGGGGCAAAGCCCAGAGCGGCTCTGAGGGGCAGGCAGGGCTTGTGGTGCCCAAGCTCCTGCCCTCACACGGCTTTGCCAAGCGTTCAGCTCCAGGAGGACAGAGCTGCCGGTGCCGCATCTTCCACCCCAGCACGGCAGACGAGGAAGCTGTCGGACAGCAAGGTCTGCACAGACCTTACCACCCCCCAGCCAGGGCGTGCATTGCACACAAGGCTCCTTTGTTTTATTTATTAACCAGACACAGATTGCTACAGGCAGCCTTAATCCGCGTGATAAGATCGGTTTCCATAGTCACTTGCTGCTTCCCCAGCACAACTCGGGCACAGGCAGCAAGCAGTGAGCACGGGACCAGGAAAGCAGTGCCTGACACCAACCAAGACCCAGCAAAACCAAAGCCTGGCCCCTCTGTGGGGCTGTTCACCAGCCACTTCATCAGCCTTCAGAGCCATTTCAGCTCTTCTCTGTTAATTGACCACATTAACGAGTGCAGTTTGCTTGTAGCACAGCAACCTGGTGAGCCCAACATGCAGGAGGGACTGGGAGGAGGAGGAGGAATTCACCCGGTACTGCAAAGACAATGAGATCACAACTCATCCCAGCCTCCCAAGAGGCTGCAGCATCCCTGGGGGGAGCTGGGAGGAGCGTCACCTCGAACTCCATCCACACAGCAAAACCGCAGCGAGGGGGAACGGTCCAGAGGGAGAACACTGGAGCCACATGGGGGTGAGGGGAATACGGGTGAGGAGGCAGCTCCCAGGTGACTCCAAGCAATAAATGTAAGAAGGGGAAAGGAGCCTCACAGCCACGACACCGGCAGCAACGGATGGACCGAGCACACTGTGCACAGCGAATGCCAAACCCGCTCTCTGCAAATGCTTCCTCTTTGCAGGCACCATGAGCTGACAGCACCCCAAAAATCCTGCTGCTGAGGGGAGCAGCCTTTTCTTTTCTAAGCTCCATTAACCACAGAGACACTTTTCTCTTCACATCAGGCAGAGCTGTTCCACTTTGAGCTTGTTAAGCCCATGACCACAAAACCCCAGGTTCATCCCCGCGCTCACAGCCCACTCCGGACCGTGACACCACCCCCCAAATCTAGCAGCAAATCAGTGACTTACCCAACTCTTTAGATCCTTGGCTTTCACTGGCCAGCTCTCCCATCTTAACCAGAGCATCAAAGTACCCTTTTGCTGCATATGTCATACCTAAAAGCACCAGGGGAAGAAAAAAAGAGCAGCAGGTTATGGTCTCTTTAATGGCGATTAAATCTTCCACGGCGCTGAATAGATGCCAGACACTAAACCAGACATTGCTTCAAAGGGTTTAACCCCGCAGGGAGGGACTAGACAAACAGAAGAAAACCCAGTGAAGAAAGAAGAAAGCGGGAGCAGTGAGATTACAGGGCTATTTAGGAGGGGGGAAGTTAAAAAAGGGTAGGTGGAGGACCGAGGTGGTTTTCACTCCAGTGTAACCCTCAGCCTGCTTAACGCCAGCTCAGAAATCGCTGTGGAATAATTGAATATCACAGCCCTTCATTACAGCTCAAGTCTTGTTTGTTGACATTCCAGCTACACACTCCACTTTAATCAGATAAGCAGGGGGTTTTCCTCTAATCACGAGAACATGTTGTACGGCTTTAGCTCAGCATCATCAAATGATGGTGCCGGAGCCTCTTTCCAGCACGATTTACTGATTAAGACACTTCCTTCAGATGCCCCCACAAGCTCTGGGGATCCAAAGGAAAGGATGACCAAAGACAATTTGCAAAATTACAGGAAGATTTTCAGGCTTCAAAGCCTCTTCACTGCAGGGATGAGAGAGAAAAAAAAAAAAAAGAAATCAAGCAACCACTCTGGCTGCCCACAAAATGCTGCTGTTACAGCGTGCCCAACTTAAGCCATGATAAGGCAGCGTGGAATAAACAGACTCCACCACCTGGGTAATTAAAAGCTGCGTTCTCAGCGTAGCATTTTAGAAGAATAAATAAGAAAAGCCACAGTTCCAAGGTTCCAAGCACAAGCTTCTCCTCCCCGCTGTCAGACCCTGCCTCTCCTGCCTTCGTGCTGCTGGCACCCAGCTGGGGGCCCAGCAGGCAGAAGCACACCCAAATCATGGACCCCCTGCTTTGTTAGTATCGTTAAGAAGGGTTGGGAAACATGGCTGCTTGTAAGGATGGATGAAGCATCCTGGCTTTAGGGGTCCACAGGCCCTGTGCATTGGACTGGGATGGATGGGCACTTCCCACGCTCCAGCCAGTTGACCCATTAAAACCCAATTAAAGGCAGTGCTGAGAAGTGGCAGGAAAGCAGCATGTGGAGGAGTACCTGTACCCAGGAAAGACAGGAGGTCTGCATCCTAAAACATCCTTCACCAACACATTGGGTGCTTCTTTCCTCACTTGACTTGTGGGAAATAAAGTTCACCTCAGGCACAAAGCAAGGCAGCATGGATCCTTCCCAAAGGTCAGGGCTCAAACACCAGTGTTTAAGAAAGTGAGACACCAAAATAGTCTTTTTCCAACCCCACTGGCTTAGGATTATGTCAGCCTCTTCCCTGATGGGCATTTTCCCTGAGCCAATTAAAGAACAAGATCCAGGAGCCACGTGCAGCATCAAAGAGAGCAGCTGCTGCTGGTGTCAGGCAGAGCCTGACTTAAACCTCCTTAAACCTGAGCCCAGCAGGGCCCAGGGAAGTAGGCAGAGCTGTTTTAAGTAAAAACATTCCTGTTTTGATTTTCAACAACTCATATTTTCCTTCTGAGCCTTTAAACCTCCACCTCCCCAACAGGTCCCTGCATCCCCATTCAGCATGTTTCGGCTTCTCCCTTCTCTTCCAACCCATTCTTCTGGGCAAGTGAAACATTCCAGTTAACACCTTTAAACTGAACTTAAAATACCAATCCTGAACATTTTCAAGTGGCATTGGAAGGCCAACTGGGTAATGAAGACACCTCCAACCTGGATCTTGGTCTTTAACACTCAGATCCTTCCCATATCCACGCATGTCCTTGCAACATGAGCTTTGCATTGAGACCCAAGAACCATCTTCCCAGGCTGCTCCCCAGGAAAAAGGGGCATCCCAAGCTGGTTCCCAGCTTTCCTCCCTTCCAAGGCCATGCTATGGCCCCTCACCAGCCTTGAAGCTCCCCCCCAACCTCAATTCCAGCCACAAACCCACCCGTAACACAGCTTCACTTACTTGCTAAGGCTTTTTCATAGGTCTTCCCCATGGAAATGAAATTCCTGAGGCTGGGATTGAACTGCTCCATGATCGTCTAGAGGAAAGAAAAGATGGCCAGGGGTTAGAGGAGGTGAGGTGGAGCTGGGCAGAGCAGCCAGGCTGAACTCGACTTTCACCAAAGCAATAACAGAAGAAGAATCCTCCCCACACCCCTCTCGGCAACTCAGGCATCAGGAAGCCTGAAAGAGGATGCTAGTTTTTGAACAAGTAGCCTTAAATCCAGCCCTGTCTTGAAAATACCACCCAAGAACAAAGGGCAGATCTCCTTGGTGGGGGTAAGGCACACCCATGGGACCAGGGCATGGCAGGAGCAGCCCAAAACCAAGCCAAGCCCCACTGTAAGAGCTGCCAACACAGCCAGGACCTCAGCTGAAGGCACCCGCTGCTGCTTCGAGCCATACCTCCTCCAGCCCTTCGCAAGTGTGGTTCAGAGACACCTTCACCTCTTGCCAAGGACAACCGCTCCAGGCTCTTCCCCATGGCAGCTCCAGGACATGCTGTTGGTGCTGCCTGGACCCAGACACAACAAGGAGGTGTGGGGGATGCTCCAGGCTGAGCTCCCGACACCCCACAGCTTTACAGAGGAAGACCAAGCATGGGGGTCAAACTCCCCAAGACAGAGGGTCAATACTGAGGTGGCTCTGCAGAGCCCCAGCACAAGGCACCTCATATGGGTGCTTCACCCTAAAGGGTGTATGAATGTCCCAAACCAGACAGTCATCAGATACGGCAAATACAACCACAGTAATGACCCTCAGAAGCTGTTTGAGATGGGGGAAACGGCTCTCGGGCAACTGCAGAGCTGCCCTGAGTTTGGGAGGTGATGGCTGGCAGCATCCCACTCCGGGGATGGCCTTGGAGAGCAGTGTCAGATGGGTCCTCCTGTGGACAAGCAAAAAGGCTGGAGAGCTGCACACAAATCACCACCAAGGAGCTGAAGACAGAACGAAGCCACCATCATCCCCACTGCCCCGGTGCCAGCCCTGGCTGAAGCCAGGCATGAGGAACGGCACCTCGGCCCCAGGCACTCAGCGTCACCTTCCACTTGCCCACAAATGCAGAAATTAGATGCCCAAAACCACCAGCAACAGCTTTTCCTCCCTCACTTTAAATTCCTTATTTAAACACGGGGGGAGGAATAATCAGATCACAAAGAACACTGCTTTGTATGTTTGGCACGGCAGCAACTGACCCCCCTTCCCCCAGCACAGCTATTCAATCCCCAGTGCAGATAGCATCTCTCACACCAGACACCGATTCCCAGCCCAGCCTGGAGGAGAGAGCAACAATCTCTGTTCTCTCCCTGCAAAACTCAACTCTGGACCAAGCCTGACCACAGTGAAGCAGCCCCAGAGCTGGAGCCCAACCTGGGACAGCCTCCCACCAAGGAAATTGGGTTTGAAGCCTCAACATCCCTGCAGACCCTGAGCAGGGATACACAGGCATCCCACCAGGAAGTGAGGGTTCTGCAGCCCCCACGCCACGCCGCTGGCAGCATCCCATCCTGGGAAGGGGAGGGAAGACAGACAGACATTCACGGTGGATAAGCTGATTAGGCATCTGTCACCTCATCCGAAGCTGGCCAAGCACTATAAAGCTCATTTTCTGCCCAGGGCATTTTTATCCCAAGTTCCTGCTGCCCAGCCTTCACGGAGCTTCGCGTGGGTGCCAGGACCAGCCAGTGACATCCCCCACCTCACACAGCCATTTCCTCACTCCAGCCCATGCAGTACGCTGGCTCGGAAAGCAGCATCACCTGGATGCCAGAGAAGCCCCTCATTCCCCCAGGGAATGCACAGCAGCAGCCACCCTGCTCCAGGATGGATGCTCCAAGGCCACAGCATCGGCCCGGCTCAAACCGCGGTGCCCCAAGAGCTGCCGTTGGCTCTCAGTGCCTTCAGGTCGGTCCTGTGGCACCAGACAGGAGCCTGTGATGATGCCCAGAGATCAGACAGGCAAGCAGGGGGCTAACAAGAGACTTCGCTGCTAATGAAGGCTGCAGGCCGAGCAAGGCGGTGCACAGGGGAGCTGCTTCGGGGCAGTTTGGGGAACACACTCTGCTTGGAAGGACGCAATTAACCAGCAGCAAACAAGCCACGCAGCGAGTTGTTTCCCCTAATTGCAGGAGGCAATTGCACAGGAGTTAATTACCACTGACGAGGATCGCATTGACCTTCCCATGTCATGTTTTAACCTGGGTCAAAAATCCACCTGTGTGACCCCAGGGCTGCAGTGGGACATATTGAATAGCTGCTGGGACACGGACATGGTCCCCACCATGGCAGAGCCATGGCCACAGCCTCCACCACAGCTCAAGTCTGCGGCTGAATACCGCTCATGCTGAGGAAATATTGGCAGGATTTCTGCGGGGAAGTGATTTTTAAACAGTTTGCTGGGTTCAGTGCAGTGTTTATGTCTGTATTTACACACACAAAGCGAGTTTTGCAGTGGTGCCCATGTAAACAGACCCCCCACCAAAGCATGAAGCATAGCAAAGAAGTGATGGCAGAAGGATCCGCACACAAAGGGTCAGGGCCAGAGTGGCAATGCCCATCGGCATGCCATGAGGCAGACAGTAGCACCAGAGAACAACGCCATGTCCAAAGTGTGACTAGGCCCAAAGCACGACTAGGCCCCAGCAGCTGCCGGCACCACTCAGGGCAGGACCCTGCTGCTCCCCACCACCCAACAAAGCAGAGGGAGAGGGAGCCCAAGAGAAGGGTCCCTGCTGACAGGCTGAAGCGGGGGGAGGTGAGGCACTGCTGGCCAAATAAAATTCACAAAACCCAAGGAGGAAGTTCCCTGAAAGTGAGTGTTTTTAAAACATTGTCTGGAGCCTCCAACAAAAACAGCCTGGCAGGATGAGGGCGTTGAAAAGGGCTCTTCGCTCCAGAGATAAAAATAGAGTTTTTCAAGCTTTCTTATCGCTCCTGGGCTGGGAAGGGAAAGGAGGTAAGGCAACTCCAGACCTCGCACACCTCCAACCCCTCTGCCAGGGGAGAAGCCACCAACTGCTATGGAGAAACTCGGAGGGAATCATATTTATGGCTTATTGGTGGTGGATGCCCCATCCCTGGGGGTGTTCAAGGCCAGGTTGGATGGGGCCCTGGGTAACCTTGTGTAGATCCAGGCCTGGAGGTTGGTGGCCCTGCCTGTGGCAGGGGGGTTGGAACTCTATGATCCTTGGGGTCCCTTCCAACCCAGCCCAGTCTGGGATTCTATGGCATGGCATTTGCTCAGCCAGCACTCACTTTGCACACCCAGCAAGATGCTGTATGTGCCTCAGGTTGCATCGCTGGTGGATGCACCCCCCCAAAACCCCACCCCTCAGACCCACGGAGTGGGGAGGGCCCTCTGTAAGCCCAGCTTCCCTCTGGCCAGTGAGGTGAAGCCGGGTTTGTGGGATGCAACAACATAAACCAGCATTCAGCAGAATTGCGGTAACGAAAGCAAAATCTTGTTCTCCCTCAAATTTTGCTCCATCAGCACCACCCACAAGTTGTTTGCCTTCCACATGCCGCCTGGGCAGAACAGAGAAAACCACAGACAAAAGAACCTGGCAGCTGAAGGTTGGAAAGGCTTGGCTTTGTTCCACTGCACTGAATTCCCTGGGTAACACCACCCCGCTCCCGGGGGCTGGCACGGCTTTGTGCTGCTGCCAGAGACCGAACTAATGCGAAGCACGAGGTGCCCAGGACACAGTGCCATGGAATTAGGGGCAGCAGAAAATACAGCCCCCATCTCCCCCCTCCCAGAGACTGCTCCAAGGCTGTAGCAGCTCACCAGGGAAAGTTTAAGTCCTTCCTGGGAATGAGCTGGAAGAGGAGTTTGTGCAGGTTGTATGAGGTTCCCCCCCTGAGCAGGAAGGACCCACACAGCATCTCCTGAAAGGCTCTATGAAAACTGAATGGTGGGATGCCTGGGCCCATCCCCGCAGCCTCCTGGGCTGCTCCAAAAACAGAGTGAAGCAAGAAGCAGATGCTCCTCAGCTCTGTAGGGCAGGGGATGCTGGGCAGCTGTGGTTTGCCTGGTACCCAGCTGGGATGGGACTGGGGGGAGGTTACTGGCACACACCAATAACTGATAACCATCTAACACCAGCTAGATGCGCCGCCCCCCCCCCCCCACCCCCCAGTTTTTCCTCCCCACAGCAAAGGATGACTGGGCATCGGGGCAAGGATGTGCCTGGATTTCACCAAGGGACAAGCATCACCAGGGACACTGCAGTGTGCCATGCCCTGGGCTTCCCTCCCAACCACTCCCAAGGGACAGTGCTGGGGACATCCCAGGCACCTCAGAGAACTTAAGCGATGAATTTAGAGCTGAAGCCCAAGTTCTGTCTTTTCCTGGTACCATTATTTGATGCCTCTCAACAGCAGAAAGGCCTGTTGGTTCCCAGCAAGACTGATGCTGACCAGTGACACAGGTGGCCCAGGCTCAGCCTGGCACCCACAGCCATTTCAGGGGACTCACAAGATATTATGTGGCCATGACATGTGCCACCAGGGGGGACAGCACTGTGGGACTCCCCACCCCTTCTCCCTCACGCTGCAAAAGCGGCTTGGCTATAAGGAAGTTTTGTTTCTAAATGGGTCAGCCCTGCTCTGGCAATGCCTTCGTTACTCCAGTGTTAATATTTAATGCCCAAACCCCAGCGCTGCCTCTCCGCACGTCCTGCCCTGCGCCATCGGAAGGCAGCCCCATAGTTCCAAGAGCCAAATTTTCACCAGACTCGTTAGCAGGGCTGATCTCCATCACTAACACCACACTCCCCAGCCAGCCCAAGGCTCCGGTACCTCAGTGTACCAAAACACACACGGCAGCATGTCACAGCCCAAGCTGCTGATGGCAGCTGCACTGCATCCCTCCCTTGCTGCCAGTCAGCCCGTCTCACCACACACTCCCAAAGCTCCAAGCCAGGGGGAACGGCCAAACCGCTGTCTTCCTGCAAGGGAATCAGAAAGGAAACCCAACAGGGCGCCCATCTGAAGGCACCGAGCTCCTGCCAGCACGTGAAGGGACCCAAATTTCAGGACATGAGCTCCGAATGTCTTTGTCATCAGGGGCTGAGCTTGAGGGAAGCCACAATGGGGACCTGCCTGGTGTGCAGAGCATCCTGGCTCACAGCACCCACCAGGCACCACTGTGGTCATACCCGGCAGCAGTCACCCCTGCAAGGCAGACCCATCACCCCCCAGGACTGGGATCCCCATTGCTGAGCTGGGGTGGTCACCCAGGCCCATCCCCACAGACCTTGCAGCGACAGGCTCAGCCCAGCCAAAGGCTTTGGCGTGCGAGATGTGACACACGCTGCTCCACACTGTACCCTGCCCTGCAACACGAGCAGCACGGGGTGAAACCTTAACTGGGAACAGGCTCAACATGGCACCCAGGGCAAAGCCAGCAGCTGCCACCATCCCAGGGAGCAGCATCACCCATCAGCAGGAGCCACAGGCAGCACAGGAAGTGCTGGTAGCATCGCCGAAGGTACCCCAGGTGACCAGAAACACAGCATGGCCATGCAGGACCCACAGCAGAGCCCCAGCACTGCCTCCGGACCCAGCCGAGCAGCCAGACCAGCATGGAGCCTCGCTCCAAACAGACTTGGCCATTGAGCCAAGACACTCACAAAAATGCAACACTAGCACGAGCCTCTTGTCCCATGAACACAGCACAGCCCTGGACCTGGTGCTGCAGGGCAAGCCTGGCTCCCACCCATGAGAAAGGACTCGTGCAGAGCTTGACCTGCTCCCCCATGACACAGGAGCATGGCACCCACTGCCCACGGGAGCAGGGTGCTGCTGCCAGCCACAGCTGTGCTGGGATATTGCTGACCATCCAGCTTGGAGCCCTGGTGCCAGGTTCCCCTGGGGCCCAGGAAGCAGAGACAGCAAGAGCACAGTGCGGGGGATTCAGGGGCGGCACGGGCTGACTCCCAGGGCCAGCTCCTTCCTCCTGTCACACCACATCAGCCCTCAAGCTGCCAAGCACACCCAGCCACCCACAATCTCCCTTCTGATTCACTTGAGCGAGAATCTCTCCCCTTCCCCTCTGGACATGGAGATAACGAGGCAGGAGGCTGCGATGCTGGCAGTGCTGGCTATTACAGCCAATGCTCAGCAGCGGGCGATGGGGAATTATGCCTGTGTTTGGGAGAGAAAAATCAGGCTTTGAGTTTTTTGGGGGGCGGGGTTTAAGCAAACCCCTCTTGGGAAGTGGAGCTATTCACACACCACTGCAAAACCATCTTCCACGCAAAGAGACAAACAGCTTCGCGATGAAATGGAGGTTAGCTGGTAAAAGGCAATAATCTAATCTGTCACAAACGAGACAGATTTGTCTTCGGGGGAAGGAGGAATTGCCAGCCCTTCCTTTCTGCCAACAGACAATCCGGCACGGGGGATGAGCAGAGCTCAGCAGCGGCAGCACCGGGAGCAACCCGACCCTGCGCCTGCAGCCGGAGGGGTTTCACCACCCCCCTTATCCCCCCCGTGCTGGCAGAGCCCAGCAGCTGCACGGCTAGCACGGGGTCGGGATGAGTGAATAAGCGCCAAGGAAGGTGGGATTACGTCGGTGGAAGGTGCCAGCAGCCTCCGTCTCCCTCTGTAATTACTCCACGTGTAGGCAGCTGCCTGTAGTGGCAGCATCGGCTCGGGGGCGGCTGACAGCTCCTCCACCATCTCATTAGCACACTCACTCCCAGGTTCTGCAAAACCATCACGGTGGGCTTCCCGAGTTTCCTGAGCAGGGGATGGGTGCCCGGCACGAGGGCGGCCCAAGAGCTGCCCACTCCTGCTCCAGCCCATGCAGAGAACCAGCTCAAGCCCCCAGTGAGGCGAGGGTCACGGCCGGGAGCAAAGTGTGGGGCTGGTGCCCACCTCATAGGATTGGGTGGCGGTGAGGAGGCAACAGCCAAACCTCCATCAGCATCAGCCCCTTCCTTGGGGTGGTCTCATCCTGACCACAGTGACGTTCAGGATACTTATAGCATGGGTCAAAAAACTACTGGAGTGATGGGGATCTAAAGCCCTGGGGTAGTTTTGGACTTGGAGACTCCAAAGCTCAGAGCTGTGCAGAGTCTGCACCGTCCCCAAGCCTCCAGCCCCCGCAACGGGCTCAAGGATGCTAAAGTCCTCAATGAAACAAGCAAAGATGGGGTCCTGCATGCTGCCCACATCTCCAGAAGCCAAGGCAAGCATCATGGTCTTCAGAGAAGAACAGGCTCCTCACTCGCTGCAGGGAATGGAAGCGGTGGCAGGACCGTCCTCCTCCTGCTCCCAGCTCAGACACCCCAACGTCGGGTACAGCCGGGAGCTCTGCTGCCGGCCCCACGTCCTCACTCCCTACGCTTGGCTGCTCCACTAAACCACCCCAAATAATATTCAACGTTCACTAACCCACGCTCAGACCTTCGGACTCCTCCCCGGGCCCATCTTTGGCCCTTGGTGCCCAGAGGCCTCTGCACTTCAGCCGGGCTTCGGTGGAGCCGGCGCTGCCTCTTGCTCCGGGCCAAGGCCATTCTGCCCCATTTGGCCCACTGCTCATGCAGCGCAGAACGATGAAGCCGATGGTCAGAGGCAAGGGAAGAGCCAGCCCAGCCTGCACCCACCCCTCATCACTCAGGGGTACACACACCATCTAAACACAGCCACTGCGATGGTCCGTGACCTGCCCTGCATGCTCCTGACCATAGCTGAGCACAGGGAAGTTGTGACCTGCTCCACAAACCTGCTATTAGCACCATCCTTCGAGGACAACACATCTCATACAACTGAGTCACCAGCCGAAACTGTTCCCAGTAAGTGTCCCCACACCAACCGCGGCGTCGCACAGCCCCGAGGTCGGGCAGCTCCAGCCTTGTTTGTCCAGGCAGATCCCAGGGCTGAGCCGTGCCGATACGCAAACACTCGGTGCCCGGGAGGGAAAGGCTCCCACAGCGCCTGGCTCTGTCCTCCAAATCCCACAACAACCTGCACACTGGCAGCTGTGGGTACAGGGGCTGCATTGGAAGCCCCCAACACCCAAACCCCATCTGTGGTTAAACACTGCGGGCAGAACACAGACCTGCTCGTCAGTCAGAGCGGCCAAGATTTTGGGTGCCATCAGCTCTGCACAGCCATTACACCCCAGGACCCCAAAAACCTCAGACTTCAGAACTTCCCTGCCTTGCCATCTTTTTGGAACCTCTTTTCCTATCAGAGGGAGGGTTTTTTCCTGCTCAAAGCTCCCAGGTAACTCAATCTGACCACTTAAAATGCAGGAAATCATGCGAGCGTTCCAGTTTAATGAATGCCATCCTGCATTACTACACGTTAGGCTGGAAAGGTTTTATTAGACCTGGTCACAGGACCCAGCAGAGCAGAAACCACTTCCCAGCCACTTCCCTCACAAGGAAAATTAAAGCACATAAATTACATGATTTTATTTTTTCCGGTGATGTGGGGAGCAAAGCAACACCCCCCCCCCCCCCCCCCAACCCCGTAACAGGGAGATTCACCAACTCCAGCCGGAGCCGGGACCGAGAAGGACCCCGATCGCTTTTAACTGCTGCGGGGAAGCGAGCGGAGCCGCGGAGCTGCCGGGTGCGGGGGGATGCGGGGTGATACGGGGACAGCACGGCCGTCGGACTGGCAGACTTCCCCCGCGGGAGGCCGGGGTGGCTGCTGGGGGGGTCCCGGAGCCGGAGGGGTCCCGGAGCCGGGGGGGAGGTAGGGTCCGGGGTCCCGGCACATCCCCGGGAAGAAGCGGGGGCGGCCCCAGCCCCGCCGGCGCCTCCTCCCGCCCGCGCCCCGCAGCCCCCGCACCCGGCGGAGGATGGGGGAAGGGGGATCGGGGGGAGCCGGGCGATATCGCAGCCGCATCGAAAAGTAAAAGTAGAATAAAACGATCCCCCCACCTTCACACGTCCCTTCCCTCCCTCCCCCTGTCCCGTCCACCCCCGTCAAGCCGCGGCGGCGGCCCGGGGCCGGCACCTGTTGCGGGACTCACCTTGTAGACATTCTCGGTGAGGCGGTGCACCTCCTCGGAGCGGGACATGCCGGGCGGGCCGGGCAGCACCATGGGCAGGCGGCGGGAGCTGCGGGGTAGGGGAAGCGGAGCGGCGCGGAGCCAGGCGGCAGGAGCGGAGAGCAGCACGGAGCGGCGGCCGCGATGGCTTTTATCAGCTCCCGGCGGCCGCCGGCCGCCCCGTCCCGCCCCGTCCCGCCCCGCGGGGAGGAGCCGCACCGGGCCCCGGGCCGGGCTCCGCGCCCCGCCGGTGGCTGCGGGGCGGGGCTGGAGGGCTGCCAGCCGGGGGGACGGAGGGGTGGGTGCACCGTGTCCCCTCCTCTAACCCGCCTCCTGTACCCCGCTACGGCACATCCCGCACCCCACCCGTCCCCCGTCCCCCACCCCATAACCCTCTTTGTACTCCATCCCCACCCTGTACCCCACCCCATACCCCGTCCCCCATGTGTACCCCATCTGTACCCCGTTCCCCACCCGTACCCCATTCCCCACCCCATAACCCTCCATGTACTCCATTCCCCACCCCGTACCCCATCCATACCCCATCCTCCACCCCATACCCCACCCATACCCTTCCAATTCCACATCCCGCCCCCCAGCTATGCCCCATAACCTATCCTACACCCCTGCTATGCCCCATTCACAGCCCCTGATGCTCTGTACCACACCCCTACTACACTCCATCCCGCATCTCTTGCTGCACCCCATGTCCATGAGATGCCATAGCCCAGCTGTGTGCCACACACCTGCCGTACCCCACCCTGGGGGCTGGGCCCCATTTTCCCATTGCACAGCATGGGGTGGATGGGTGACGTGCAGCCAGAAGGGGACAAGCAGTTGGTGCTTCACAAGATGTTGGCTTTATATGGGAAAGGATCTTGGGTGCTCACCAGGAAGGAGGGCAGAGGTGGGATGAGTGGTCACCACAGGACGTGGCCGGTCCAGCACA
The DNA here is from genome assembly GCA_020800305.1 of Porphyrio hochstetteri. Lineage (NCBI taxonomy): Eukaryota > Metazoa > Chordata > Aves > Gruiformes > Rallidae > Porphyrio > Porphyrio hochstetteri. The sequence goes on along the minus strand of CM036923.1, from coordinate 3,932,476 downwards.
GCACATCTTGCATGGCAGCATGGCACGGTGCTCGGCAGCAGAAGTGCTGGTGGCCACTCCAGAAATGACAACCCCCCCACCTGCCTGTGCCCTTGCTGTCCCACTGCTGACCCACTGCTGACTCGCTGCCTGGCCAGCCAGGAGATCCAGACTTGCACTCCGCAGTCTCCCCTAAGTCCCTCCCCAGCCCTCCTGGCTGTCAGGTCCCCACAGCTCCCTCATCTTTCCCATCCCTCGGGCCAGTGGCAGCAGCTTCTGCACAGGTCCCAAGACACAGGGAGTGGGGCTGTACCCCAGAGCCAGCACCCCACATCCCCCGCCCCCCCCGTCCCCCTCCCCACCTTTCAGCTCTCCCCAGCACGGCTGTTGCTCTCCACAGGCAATCCCTGGTTAAAAGGGAGATTTAAGCAGCCGGGACTGTCCCACATGCCCATAGTGGCTGCCTCGTCCCGGCCCTTGGGCCAGCCAAGCTTTCCTCTCCCTCCTCTTCCTCCTCTCCACCACAAGAAGTGGTGAAGCAGTTAAGCAGTCGAGCATGTTCCCTCTCATCTCCTTCATCAGTGCTGAGACCAAGTAGGCCAAGCAGCCAGACAGTGACACCTTGGCCCCGGACCTGCTCCCATGTCCCGTGCTGCCTCCCGCTCCCTGTCCCAGCCCTGGTGAAGAGCAGGAGGGGCACTGATGGCCACCCTCACCCTGTCTGTGTTTGGGTGCCATTTTGGCTTCTACACCCTCACAGGCTTCACACAACAAAAGACAGAGAAGGATTTACAAGCCTGGAGAAGGCTTTTTCCCATTTTTCTGGAGAGGCTGGTTAACCCTTTCCCACAGGCCTGAGAAGGAGAAGTGGTGGTGGAAAGTAACATCAGGGGGACCTGGGAGCAAGGCTGCCGTGGGAGACGTCCCCAGGAGGGATGCCGGGCTGTGGCGACGCAAGGATCTCACAGTGCCCCCTCCCTGCTCCTTCCTGCTCCATCGCGAGCGGCCAGACTGCGGTCAGCTCTGGCGGGATGCTGCTCCCTCAGCTGGGCACTGGCAACTCGTTGGCTTTCCAGTGCCGGCAAAGGATTTCAGCTCGAGCATCCAAGAAGAGAGTGAGTGCCTCTGCCTGCATCTCCATCACCTTATTTTTAGTTACATTATGTAAGTTCTTCGCTACGGCAGGGATGTGGGGGGGGTTCTTGCATCTAATTCCGGTGTGACAGCCCAGCAATTCAAACAAGCTGTTCCTTCAGTGAAGAAGATAAAAGGATTTGTAATTCCTCATAATAAAAGAAGCCTTTTGGGACGACCCTCAGAGAATCTCGGGCATCTAGGCCTCCTCTCAGGCAGCCGCTCCACTTTCTTCCCATCCCCTGCTTCTCCTTATCCCCAGGACATTTGAAGCACAGAAAACCTTCCTCCCTCATACCCCCTATCCACGCCCAGAGTGGCTCTTCAGCTGGAAGCAGCCACTGATGTCTTGTCCCCACGTGAAGTGGGGGTACCGAGTTTCCACTGACCCCCTGGTCTTTCCAGTGCCACAAACTCTTGAGGAGCAGCGGTCGCTCCGGGCTGGTGCATGCTGCCCGTGTCCCACAGCCACCCAGAGCACCCTGGGAACTGGTGGCAGGGAGAACCCGCCTTTGCCTCGTGCCGTGACATTTGCTTTGATTGCTGCCTTGGATTGTTTTTTTGGGTCGCTAGCTGTCTTTTTGTCAGGGTGATTCACTCCCAGGGCTCGGTGGCAGCTGGAGCGTGCCCAGGGTAACCATGGTGGCAGAGTCCCTTGCGGGTTAGACCTTCATCCCTGCTGCAGCGCTTCCCGTGTGCCCTATCCGAAGCCAGAGCCCTTCCACCATGGGGGAGCAAAACCCATGGGTGGAGATGTGAGAGACCTCCCAACACCAGGCCTTTAACCCTGGTGGGATGCACACAGCAGCCCTGGGAGCAATCCCCCACCCACACCTCTGCGAAAGTGGGGTGTCTCCCCCGGGGTGACGGCACATCGGCACGCACGCGGCACCGGCCACCTCCAGCCCCGGGTGGAGCGAAGTTGCTGTGGCAACACCAACTTATGTAATCCACCCCGCTCGGCTGCAGGTGTGGGGAGGAAATTGTGCTATTTTCGAAGTTTCATTAGGTTCCTTCTTAATTACCAGCGTGGCGTCACGCCAGCTCTGCCAGCCGGGTCACGCGCCCCAGTGCAGGGACCAAGCGCCGAGCCGGGACAGCGATGGCTGAGGGCAACGGTGGCACAGCGCGGCTGGGGATGGCCAGCAGCACCTCTGGCTTTCCAGCGAGGGGGACACGCACCCACTGAAACGCCCAGGAGGGGACATGATGCTGGTCCTGGGGAGCTGCCACATCCTCAGTGCCTCGGGACGGGGAGAGAAGCTAAAGGTGGGTTGTAATCCCTCGTAGCTTGAAGGCAGGGTGTCACCGGCTGACACAGAGAGGAGGTGATGGAGGTGCAGCTCCCCCATCCCCACCAACCTCCTGCATCTCTGCCCAGAGCCGCAGCTCGGGCGCAGGGACACGGGCAGAGGCAGCTGAGCTGGCCAGGATCTGCTCTGGATGGTTGCTGCTTGCTTCTCCGCACCTTGAATGAAGTGGGATGGCGTCAGAGGGAGACAGGAGCAAGGAGCAGGGTGCTGGGTGAAGAAGCCGCCTCCATCTTCGACTCACCTGCTTGTCCAACGCAGTCCCACGCTGGGGACGGAGGGATCGATGGTAGCCAGTGCCTTCTCCTCCTTTTTGGTAGGTATGTACAGATAAAACCAGGGGCCCTTCAGCTACCCCTGTGAACAGCCTGGCTCCCAGTGCCCCCAGACCTGCAGCATCCACTTGTTAATGAGATTGCCAGGAAATTTCCCTACTTCTTGTCTCGGGCAGATGGCTTCCCCATCGGAGTCCTGACGCGTGGCGGCTGCGAGCCCCCTCCATGCTGGGCCAGGCCTTCTTTATGTCTAAAATAATTTAAACTTGATTTTCCTGACATCTGGGGGGGGTGTGTGTGGGAGGTCACCAGGAAATCGGCCCAATGGGTTTGAGCACAACCACAGGTGAAGGATGGGCTTTTCCCTGTGCTCAGTTCGGACCCCTGTCTCCTTGATGCCGAGTGGGAGGGGTCCCTCCTCCACATTGAGCTGTCCCCCCCCCTTTTGTTTGTGAACAGAGGCAGTGAACCCCACGCCAAACCCGTATCCCAGAGACCCCCCACCACCAACCAAAACATGGCTTTGCTCTTCCCTTTGCAGGGCAGATGTTGCTCACTGGGATGAGCTGCCACAGCACCTCACCAGTACCCGGCACCATTCGTACTGGTGAGCGCTGGTCCCTCCATCACCACGTGTGACATTGAGTGTGCAACACTGAGTGTGCAACACCCAGCACGATGGTCCCTGGGCACACACACATTTACACCTTCTGCTCCATAGGGTCAGGGCTTAAAAGTTGCCACAGACCCAGAGATTCCCTGCGTCTGCTGGCAGCTCTCAGCTGGCGAAATCCCCCCCCAGAGCACAAGCAGGGAATGGAGCAAAGCCATTTAATGAGGATTAGCTGAGGATGAACGATTCAGGCTCTTATTTTATCGGGTGGGAGCTGCAGCACTGAAAGCTGGTGTGGAGCCTGAAACAACAGCGATTCCCAGCTCCTGCCTCGTACGTCGCCTCGCAGGACTCACCATGATTCCCAGGTCAGGATTATTTCAACAAAAGAGGAAACTGAGGCACATCAGAGAGGAGTAACCGACCCCCATCATCCTGAGTGGGTTTTCCCTAATCCTGTTGGATGCAGCATCTGAGCAGGACTCCCCGCAGTGAGAGTTGCTGTTGGCAGGTGTTTCTGTACCTGGAACTGTTCTGCTCACTGGTGTGAGCTTTATCTGCTCTCTGCATCCGAGCATGCGGCCCTGCTTACGGTGATGGCGGCTGCCGGGCAGAGCTGGGTGTTGGAAAGCAGCTCCAGCATCGCCGGCCATCCCGTTAGCCGCACGGAGCCGGGCTGGGCACTGCGGCCGGGGCCGGGTCTCATCACTGGCGTCACCAACAGTGGCCCCAGGGAGGGCTGGGGGCAGGTGCTGGCAGAGCGCTCGGCTGGCTCCACTGTGGGGAAGGACCCTCAGATCCCCCCGCTCCTGCCACCCCAAGGTGGGGGTCTGGGATGCCCTCGCTGCCCGGGCAGAGCCAGAGCCTGCCCACATGCTTAGAATAAAGCTGGCAAAGTGGCAGTGTGCCCACAGCACGACCCTGGCAGCCCATAGCTCCTGGCTCGGGGGACACGGGGACCTGCTCACGCATCCCCTGCAGACCCCCATCATCCTGCGGTGATAACTGTGGGCAGGACATGGGCAGAGCCATCCTGTTTGGGCAGGGTGATGGGCCAGGCTGCCCAGGAGACGTGGAGGAGCCTCGGCTCTCCCAGGAGGCTCCTGGGGAGAGCAAACGCAGGGAGGAGCCGGAATGACGGAGGAAACAGCGAGTGGGTGGGAGAACAAAGCGCTGCGGATGCAGCGAGCTGCGATGGAGACTGGGAAGATGGAGGGGAGCAGGGCTGGCACCAGCCACAGGAGAGCCAGACAGGTCCCCGGCCACGCGGCCTTCCCACGGGACCAGGGGAGGTTGGAAGGGAGGCATCTCAGCCCCGAAACTAAAAGCACACCCAAGCTCTGCTAAGCCATGCTGTCATGGGAGTGGGCAGGGGAATGGTGCTGGGGGTGCCAGAGGAGCCCCGAAATGCTCTGGGGTTGGTGGCTCCTCGGGGCTCCCAGGCTGCTGAGCAGGCCCGAGCCCTGCTGGCTCCTCAGCTGCCCCAGCCCCTGCGAGTAAGGCTGAACTGCTGCCCGCAGCTGGGATCTCTGGGGATGCTCCTGAGTAACAGGAATAGTTTGTATGTGATTTGCATAATTGGCATGATGGGATTTCTGCATCACACTTCTGAGCTGGGGGAAGTGCACAGGGCAGCGCCGCCGGCCGATGCCCTGTGCAGGGGCACCCAGTGCTGCAGGAAACTTTGGGTGCTGCTCCAGCCCCTGCCTACAGACCATGTGGGTTTCGGAGGGGCGGCTCACAGAGATGAGGATGAGGGGACAGAATCAGGCCCCCTGCCCTCTCCCCACCCAGTGTCACCTCTTCCTTTCATTAGCCCAGCGCTGCTCCAGGCGGGTGCCCCCAGCCCGTGGCTGGCTGGGGTCACGTTCCCTTGTTCCGTGGCCAAGGAAATTCTCTCAGGGTTGAAGGACACGATGCTGATTTGCCCCTGGTCACCATCCAGTCCCACCCAGCTCCCTGCTCAGCATCTCCATCCTTGCAGCACGGAGGGTCTCACGCAGGAGACTTGTCTCCTCCTGATTCAGAGACACAGGCACGGCCCCAGGACCTGTCTCCACTCGTTGCCTCCTCTTGCTAATTAACTGCGCGCTGTCGGGCTGCGACTTGTCCCAGCTCCCAGTATAACCCAGCATCAGCCCTCCCGCATAGCCCTGCTGCCAGCTGGGAGCACTTGCTGGGAGCAGCCAGGACTGAGGCTGGGTGCTGGCTGAGGACTGGGGACCATTAGTGACCCCGCGTGTGCCCTCAGCTGCTCCCACGACTCGGGGTGCCACATTCCACTGCGGGACAGGGAAACCAGCCCAGGTCTGGGGGAAATCACAAAGGAAAGCGACCCGGGATGGGAGGGGGGAAAGCCCAACCACCACTTCCAGCACTCCTTCCCCTTTCGGCACCGCTCCGGAGTGGGTCTGGCCACCCCCCAAAGCTCCTCTGGCAGCGTGGTGACCGCCAAGCCAAGCACCACCGTACACCGAAAGCTCCCGCCGAGCACTGAGCCGGCAAAGGTCACATTCCCCAACTGAGCCGCAGCTCTAACAGACCCGCTTTGTTCCCAGCCCTGCTCCCATTAGGAAATCGCTCTGGGTTTATTTCTTTTTCCCTTTCTCTTTTCCCACAGTTGAACTACCAGGACTCGGGTTTGTTCCCTGCCAAAGGTGCTGCCACCTCCTCGCTGGTGACTCAGCGTGACACCAGGCTGCTTAAAACATGGGAACAGGGAAAAGGAAGGAGCCAGCGGCAGGTTCCCCGCGGTTCTGAGCGTGCAGCCCCGGGGCAGCTGGCGCTGTGAGGCTTTGAGTGCAAAGCAAAACACCCCCGGAGCTCCCCCCGCGGCTCGGCACCCTGGGTGACACAGGGTGAGATTGGGGGGAACAGCGCGATGAGGAGGAGGAAAAATGAAGACCCCCTGCAAACCCCTCCAGAGCAGCCCCCAGTCCTGGCTCGGTGTTTGCCAAGGAGGGTGGGGGATAAGTGATTCATCATAAGGGATCCCCCTGTGGCTTCAGACCCTGGGGGGCTGTGCCCCCCTACATGCCCCCCATACTCCCCGTGAGCCTCGTGCCCAGCAACCGGGCCCAGGTGGTTCGAGGCCCACGGGCCGCAGTGCCAAGCACATGGGGCTGGCAGACTTGGCAGAGTTGGGCCATGATGGTCCTGGGGGTCTTCTCCAACTGGGACAATTCCATCACTTCAGCCAGGCCTGCAAACTGGCTCCAACTGGGGTTCTCATCTCACTGGGGTGCTTCCCATGGGTGCTCCAGGGAATGTTTGAGGCAGTGGGGAGTGCAGCTGTGTCCAGGGCTACAGCCGTGTCCAGGGCTACAGCCATGTCTGGGGGTACAACCATGTTGGGGGGCACAGCCATGTCCATGAGGGTACAGCAATGTTTGGGGGTACAGCTGTGTTGGGGGGTGCAGCCATGTCAGGGTACAGCCATATCTGGGGGTACAGCCATGTCAGGGGGTACAGCCATGTCAGGGTACAGCCGTGTCAGGGGGTGCAGCTGTGTTGGGGGTGGGCACAGCCGTGTCGGGGGGTGCAGGCAGCCCCTCCCCAGGCAGCGCTGCCAGCCAGCTGTGTTGGCATAGAAACTCGGCGGCTCTGCCACGGGCGCGTTACACAATTCGCTGACAGCCGAGCACAAGCGCTGCTGCCACTTAACGACGAGGGGGAGCAGCTCCCCGGGCCGGGGGCCGAAGAGGCGGCCTTTGCCCCAAACCAACTTCTCCACAACTCCCAGCGCACGGCGGGGGCGGGCAGCACAACCACAAACAAAGCCCCAGCGAGCCGACAGCGCTGATGTTTGGCAGCTCCTGGACAACGTTGAATAAGAGTCTATTTAAAGGCGATGCCGCTTGCGTAACGCTGGCAGTAACTCCCGCTCCCCCGCAGCCGCACGCGTTGTTCCCAGGGGTGCTGGCAGGAGGAGGGTCCGTGCAGGCAGCGGTCCCCAGCCGGGGGTGAAGGCAGCTGTGGGCAGCACCCTCCCCCCAGCCCGTCTGCTCTGCGGAGAAGGCGGCAGCACCCCGTATCCCAGCAGCGCTTCTCCCTTCCCCCAGCCGCTGCCTCCTGCGCGGGCGATGAGCCGGCATCGCCACACAAGTCACGTTAAATGCCACGGTGGCTGGATCCGGCATGGAGCAGCGCAGTGGAAATGCCACAGAGGTGCTGGCAGCTGCCCCAGGAGCAGTGACAGATCCCCTGCGACCATCTGGGGACTGAAATTCCCCATCACCCTCAGACATGATGTGTCGGCAATGGGCAGGGGGGTCCTGGAGGAGCCAGAACCTCTTCAGTGCCCCTGACAAGGAGACACATCCGTGGGGGAGGCAGGGGAAGCAGCGTGGGGCTGCCTGGATTCTCCGGGGTTTAATTAGACATGTTGCCTCGACGGCTTCCTTGGAGGGAGGACGTGCCTCTGCTTCACGGGATCTGTGGCCAAGCACAACACAGCTGGGAGAGCCCCACGCTCTGCTGGCACGGGCAGGTGCTGCTCCCACCCCACTGCCACGGCTGAGTGGAGGCTGGGACTGTTAATTAAACACCATCAACCCCCCCGCAGCTGCTTCCCAGGGTCACGGGAACCCACTAGGGCAGGGATGGGATGGGGGGGCTGAGTTACGCCAATGGTTGGGCCTGGCACTGAGGATATGGTGTAGGGGCTCGCTCTCCCACAGCCCCCCAGCTGTTCCACACCCAGGTGCCGGGGCAGCACCACTGCAGGGTACAAAGGAGCTGTTGGGCAGCAAGGGTTGATTTCCATCACCCCGGAGCCTGGGCTGGAGGGTCCTGGCCTCATCCCACCCCAGAGCGGGGAGTAAGAAGGGGAGGGAGGGGGGAAGGAGGCAGCTCATGCTCATCCACAATGTGAAAACACGGGGCCAGAGGAGGAATTGGTGAAACACCCAGAACCAGCCTGTAGTTAGAGGCCAGGGTCCCTCACCACACCGGGCTCCTCCTTACCAGGAGACACCACACAGCCGGTGCAGTGCAGGGAGGAGAGGAAGCCGGTGGTGATCTGCTCCGAGCTTTCCTGCCAGGGCAAGTGGCACAGGGCTGCCTCACCCTCTCAGCACAGGCTGGACCCCTCCGGAGCAGCCTCTGCCCAAGGAGAAGAGCACTGACAGCTCCCAGCACTCGGCACGACCTCGCTGGGTGTCTGTCTCACTGCTGGGATGTTCATGAGAAGGAAAACTGGTGCCATCCCTCCATCCGAGGGGACACGTGCTGACCCCATTCAACAGGGCTCACGCAAAGTGCTGGCACCTAAAACTGTGCGACCAGGCAGGCCCTTGGCAGCCTTTCCAGGAGAGCCCCACACTCCCTCCCGCACCTGGAATAGTGCTCACCAGCCCACACCGGGCCAGCGACTGCCCGAAGGAGCCTCCGAGGAAAATGGGGGCACAGAACCGCGTCAGAGCCCGTGCTGACGAAGACCAGGCTCTCTCTGGTGGAACAAGTGTGCACTGCACAGCAGCCGGGGCGGCAGCGCGGCTTTCGGCCTACAGAAATCGCAGGGTGGGGGGCAGACCCTTCCCCAGGCTCCCACAGCCAGGCCGGGACAGGGTCTGGGAGCGTGGGGAAGGGTCTGGCTGTCCCCAGGGTTTTGGGGGCAGCGGCGCATTCTGTGTGGGCATGAAGAGTGGGTCAGGCCTTCACCAATGCAGGCTTGCAGGCCCCCATCTTTGAGCTGAAAACATGATGAGGGAGTGAAAGGGGCAACTACAGTGCACCTCAGGGGGACAGGGACCCCGGGCTGGTCTCTGGCTTGACACTGGAGCTGCCAGTGGCTGGGAAGCAGCACACTCTCTGAGACTACTTCTTGCCCAGCACCAGTGCCCAAAACCCCAAGGGCAGCCACCCACGGCCTCCAAGGCCCCTCCGGATCCTTCTGCCACTGTGACAGAGCAGGGACTGAGGGTTGGGGCTTCATGAATATAAATTCCCACAGAGATAGTAAGGTGCTTCCAGAGGAGCCAAATCCACCTGCCCAGCACCGCTCTCCAGGCACCCCACCAGCTGCGGGTGCCGAGCTGAGCACCCCACAGCACACCAAGCACCAGGCCGTCCCGGCCTCACCTCTGACTGCTTGCTGAGCAGAGCCTTTGGGGTGATGGTTCAAGCAGCTTCATGCCTCATGTCCGGCACCAAAACCTTGTGCTGAGTCTCCAACCCTCCAGGGAAGCACCAACCCTGCGACCAGAGGTGGAATCAACCTCAGCCCATCCGAATGGGGTGAAGGTGACCTCCAGCAATGGTGTGGAGCCAACAAGGGATGACACCCAGCTCAGGATGTAGGCAGAAGACTCCTGGCTGTCATCTTCAGAGGCTCATCAGGTTTCAATTGCCGCTGGTCTCACTGGCACCGTGGGTTACTAGAGGCAGGTGGGCAGAGCAGCATCTGCTCGGGAATCCTTAACCAACCACCCTGGCTGGCACCCAGCTCTTCCCTTTGCTCAGAGATTGGGCTTTTCCCCCACCCAGCAAAGCTGAGCAGCTGCTCTGAACTTCACTCTAACGAAGCTCTCACACCACAGCTGGTTTTATGCATGGCTGACAGGGCCAAATGTGGCCCGAATCCGGCCCGCAGTGCAAAGCAGCGCTGCCTGTGGGAGCTCAGGCTCACTGCCTTCCTTCAGGCCACCCACACTCTGCTCAGGCCCTGGCACAGCCTTGTACACCCCAACCAGCCTGGTTTACACGAGGACCACTGACACCAACAGCCAGGGGAAGAGCAAAGGGCAGACCCCACTGGGGCCTGGAGGGCTCCCCGAGGGGCTATGGCTCCTTCTTGCCCATCCCCATGCCCAGAGCAGCCATTTCACACCATCTCTTCGAGGGGAAAGTCAGAACAAAGGCAGGTTTACCAGCTGCCATCAAACCTAAAGGAAGTGTCTGGCTGTGGGGGTTTTTAGGGTTGTTGTTTAATCCCGAGACAGCGCAGCTGAGTGAGTTCAGAATTTAAGTTACAAAAAAAAAGCACTAGAAAATAATCTTGATACAAGAGCAATAATCAGCTGAGGTTCCCCACCCTGCACAGGGAATCCTGCTCCACCGTCCGCCCAGCACAGCTGGGATGCTGCCAAGGCATTGCTTGTTCCCAGCACAGGCTGGGATGGCAAACTGTCCTGGGTGAAAGTCACGCGGGGGAATCCCCGGACGTGGGAGTTAAGATGCTGCCACCAGTTCTGGCTTTGGCCTGTTCTTGACGGGTGACGCTTCTGTGGAAGAAAAAGAAACTTGTTACAGAAACAGAGAATGCAAACGACCTCCAGCTGTGTCCTGCTAAGAACCAGGACTCACAACCTGCTCCTCCACAGAGCCACAAAGGCTCTCACAGCACCTGAACTAATAGAAGCTTGTTACAGATAATCCTGTGTAACCAGCATATCCAAACAGCCTCTTTTCCACAGCACCTGAAGACCTGGATGAGTTTCAGAACAACCCCACCCCAAAGGCAGCAGCCACGAGCCCAGTGACACAGGCCTGGGGCAGCACATAGGTTCCCAGAGCAGCTTTTCCCCTCGCTCAGCTGTGTGCTGCAGGGGCAGCTTGTGTTTCACCTGGTGTCCCGCTGCCAGCGTACAGGGATGACATCTGACCCCTGTTTGCTTGTCAACAAGCACTAAAAAGACACCACTCCTGTTCCCCATGTCCCAGATTTCTCCTGGGCAGGTTCCATGCAGAGTAAATGGCATCAGACAGCTCTGGGTTCCCACAAGCTTCTGCATCTGCTGGTTGGCTTCTGCGGCTGATGGTTCATTGTTCACAGAATCACAGGGGTTGGAAGGGACCTCCAGAGATCATCAGGTCCAACCCCCTGCCAAAGCAGGGTCCCTGGGACAGGTCACACAGGTCGGTGTCCAGACAGGGCTGGAATCTCTCCAGAGAAGGAAACTCCACACCCCCCTGGGCAGCCTGTCCCAGGGCTCCCTCACCCTCACTGGGAAGAAGTTCTTCCCCAGATTGGTGCAGAACTTCCTGTGCTCCAACTTGAGGCCATCACCCCTTGTCCTGTCCCCACAGACACTGAGAAGAGGCTGGCCATGTCCCCCTGTGTCCCACCCTTCAGATATTGATAACCATTGATCAGATCCCCTCTCAGGCTTCTTCTCTCCAGGCTGAACAGCCCCAGCTCACTCAGCCTTTCCTCACAGGGGAGATGCTCCAGGCCCTTAATCATCTTTGTGTCCCTCCTCTGGACTCTCTCCAGGAGATCCCTGGCTTTTTTATACCAGGGAGCCCAGAACTGGACACGATACTCCAGGTGGGGCCTGACCAGGGCAGAGCAGAGGGGGAGGATCCCCTCCTTTGTTGTGTTGTGTTCTGCTGTCCTGGGAGATGTTTGTTGGTGGTTTCCCGTCTGGCACCCAGCAGCATCCAGCTCCACCTCCCTGGGTGCCTCTGAGGGCCGGCCCCTCAGCAGGGACAGACGCCTGGTAACGCCACGCGAAGGCTCTTTCCTCGCCAGTGCTGCCCATTTGGTCACTCCAGTGTGAGCTCTCCCCCTCTTCCCTCTCCTCACCCTCGGGAGTGAGTGTGCAGGGAGCACCGGCTCACGCTCCAACAGTCAGGATCCTCAGGGATCCTCCTCTCCGCGGTCCCACGTCCCCGCCGTTACCCGCTGCGGTCACTGGAGCCGTGAGGAGTCACAAACCTCAGCGGAACCCAGTTTCATGCTGTGTGAATGGCACCACCTGCACTCCCCAGAGCCCCGCTCCCGTGCAGCAGCGGGCCGCCACGGCACGCAGGGAACCGGCCTGAGTGCCGCTGGGTGGGAACGTCTCATCCGGGTCACGCAGGGAGCCAGGGAGGAGCTGCTCAGGGAGCTTCCCAACAGGTGCAACAAAACCCAACTCTCCCAGAGGAACACCGAGATGCTGACCAAACCAAGAGACTGTGGTCTCCTTTGGTAAAGGGTCAGCTGGGTCTGTTGGAGCCCCAGGGGAAGCTTGCGTGGCCCAGATCAGCTGGGCTCTACACCGAACCCTTCCTGTTTGCTAGGACAATACAACAGGAGAGCTCCTCCCCTGCGGGAGCAAGAAGAAGGATGAGAACCAAAGCTGCAGAGTGTACAGGGAAAGCATACCTGGGATCTTCTCTGGGAGAGGCTCTGAAGGAACTTCTGGAAGCTCCATCTGTTCCTGCAAGAGTGATAAAGATGACACAGGTCACACACGCCACGTGCCAGGTGGCGGTCACAGAGCCCTGCGCCACGGAAGAGACTGCACATACAGACTGACACCTGCCCAGAGCTGCAGGAAGGGTTACAGGCTTTGGCACTGCACAGGGCTCACTGGTTTTAATTACTGCTAATTAAACATTTTGTTAAGTACTCCTATCAAACGAGACTTCACAGGATGCTGTAGTAGCCACGAGTCTCCTCAAAGCAATGCCTGCTGCAGCCCCTCCCCACCTCCACCTCCGCGTTTCCCAGCACGGAGCCAAGCCAGAGGCACCGCAGGGCTGGGGGATGATCACAGACAGCACCCTGGTATCTGAACACAGCCCAGGACACCAGAGACCATCCTCTAGTGAGTGACAGGGATGGGGTAAGGACAGGGATCAGTGGCTGTAACAGACAGCACAGAGAGGCACAACCCTTAAACGCATCCCATTCCCAAAGGGGCCGGTGTGTGGAGCGACTGGCTTGACCTTTGATGATGCAGTCATCAGGCACAAGCAGAGTAATCAGGATCCCCGGCAGAGTGAGATAAGCTGCTGAGGGACAAGGTACTTTCTCCCCTATTACAAACAGCTTCCTGAAAAGGCAGGTTAAAAGCAAGTACAGGAAACACCAGGTGAGGCCTACCTGAGTAATAGCGTTTAGTTCTTCTAGAATGGCATCTTCGTCTTCCTCGGTGAGGCTGCCAGCCAGAATCTCATCTATTTGCTGTGCAAGGGAGGAAGGGACACGCTCTGGTCACCCATGGTGCAGCAGAAGCAGCTCTACGCCTTGCAGCATGACAGGGGTGAGGGGGTGCTTGGAAAGCTAACGAGGGAACTGGGATTTAACTCCCAACACGACTGACTGCCCTGTATCCCAGGCCGGGACAGAGCGCAGAGCAGAGGGACCCCACCGGGCCTGCAGCCCCCATGCACAGCCACTCCTACACGCAGCACCTACCCTCTGGTACTCCACAGCATCCTGGGTTTCGCCCATTATTCTTTCTACTTCTTCTATTGACATGACCTGAAGGGAAAGAGCCAAAATCCACACATGGGTGAGGTCTGTGGGGAGGCGGCTACGAGCTGCCAGGACTCTGCCCGGCCGAGGCAGCCACCTGCTCGGTCACACCCACCTGGTGCATTTTGTTCAGACAGTCGTTGCCTATTTTCAGGCCCTCGATGACCTTCATTTCGATCTGGGTGAACTCAATATCCTGGACCTGAAACAGAGCGGAGATGGGGAAACATCACAGGCTGGCACAGCCCTCTCGTTAGCCAGGTACAGACCACCAATGTCACCAGAGAAACAGGGAGAAATCAGCCCTTTCTCCGGTGAGCAGAGCACTGAAGGATACCACTCGTGAGCAGCGTGCACAGGAGCCCTGGTGCAGGCAGCCACAGAACCACATCCAGCCACCCTGGCCCATCGTGCAGTGGGCACTCTGAGCTGAGGCTCCCGGTGCTGCACTGGCACAAACACGCCCTTTCCTAAAGCCACAGCACCGAGCCGAGCCCGGGGAGCTCCTCCTGCGACTAAAGCTGCCCCCGTGTGTGTCACCACCGGCACTGCTGCCTCAAAACACGCTCAGCGCTCGCTTGGTTAGCCCAGAGTCACGGCACAGGGATAATGGCAGAGCCAGTGGCTGCAGGAACAAACCCCTTAGGGCTTGGTGTTTAAAACACAATTCCACACGATCCAAGGGATTGCCCCCCCAAAAACCAGGGCTCCCACCCGCACAGAGCAGGCCTGGCGTGGCAGCCAGCTCTCCCTTACCATCCGCTCCAGGTTGCTGATTTGGTTTTCTGTTTTGTCCAGAAGTTGCTCCTGGTACCGCTTCTTCTTCAGCAGGAGCATGGCTTTCCTGGGGACACAGGAGGGCAGCTCAGCATGGGTGAAGGCATGGCAGCAGCACGCCAGAGCCCCGTTTGTCTCCTGCTTTTTTCAGCAGGGGAAAAAAAACCCCCACGTGTGAATTAAATGCCAACTCTGGGCTGCTCCTGGGGTGAGTGAGGATGAGGAAATTAGTCATAACTTCGTCATCTGGCACCCAAAAATTGTGGTGTGTTTGCTGTGGGTTGGGACTTGGCCAGGCCGGCTGTGCCGCAGCAACACCACACACAGCAGCGTTACTCGGACCCTCTGTGTCACCACAGCCAGACACTGTCCCTGTGCTGGGGAGTCCCTGCTGGGTACGGGGCTGGAAGTGAAGCTGGTGTGGGATGGGAGGGTGTGTGGATGAGGATGGGGGGATAATGGGAAGGGGGTTAGAGATAGGTGATAGGGGTGTGTAGGGATGGGGGTGTGTGGGGATGAGGGATAGGGGTTGGGGATGGGGGGTGGGAATGGTGGGGACAGGGGGTATGTAGGAATGGGGTGGTGGTGATGGGGGTGTGGGGATGGGGTTGTGTAGGGATGAAGATGGGGGGTGGGAATGGGGGGATGGGGGTTGTGGAGATGGGGGATAGGGGGTTGGGAATGGGAGATAGGGGGTGTGGAGGCAGGGGATGGGGGTGTGAGAATGGGAGGGTGCAGGGATGGGGGTTGGGGATGGGGGGTGCAAAGATAGGGGATAAGGGGTTGTAGGGATGGGGGTGTGAGGATGGGGGTGGTGTAGGGATGAAGGGGTGGGACTGGGGGTATAGGGGGTTGTGTAGGGATGCAGATGACAACGGAGATGCAGAGATTTAGGGGAAGAGGCTCTGTGTGTGGGGTGTGCGTGCATGTTGGGGCACAGACTCACGACCCCACAATCCCCACGCCCCCCAGTACCACCCTCCACTTCCACCCCCATCCCCAAACCCCCCCTTTCACTCACTCCTTCCTGCCATCCGCCAGCAGCCTCCGGGCCAGCTCTCTCTCCCGCTCCAGGCTGAGGTTTATCCGCCGCTGGTACTGCCTCAGCTTATCCCGCTGCTGCTTCAATTGCTGCGGGACCGACACACGGCTCCGTCAGGCGACCGGTTACCCCCTCAACCCCTTACACCGCCCCCCAGCTCCTCCGGGGAGCACCGACAGAGCCCAGACCGGCCCTCCTCCTTCCCCGAGGCCCTATCCCGGCGCTGACCGAGCCGGGCCAGGCCTCCCCCCACCCCGCCCCGCGGCCCCCCGGGGCGGGGTGGGGGGAGGCCGGGCCCGGCTCGGTCAGCGCTGCCGGGGCTCCCCCTCCCCTCCCCGGTCCCGCACCCACCAGCACCGCCTTGTCCTGCTCCGTGACGCGGCTCCGCCGCTTCCTCCCGAAGAGGTTCCCCATGGCCGCCGCTCCGGTCCCGGGCGGGGAGGCCGCTTCGCTCTGCTCCGCCTCCGGTCACGGCGTCGGCACCGGGGGCTCGGTGTCGACGGAGGCCGCGTAGGGCCAAGGCCGGTGTAAAGCGAAGGAGGTGGAGGGTGAATGAGGAGTAGGGACGGGAAAGGGGCGCGGGGGGGCGCTGGTGAGGTGGGAATGGGAATGGGAATGGGAATTGGGGGAGGGATGGGGGGGGAAGGAGGGAGCGGTGGGGATGCGGGTGTGGGGATGGCGGGATTAGGGGTGGGGTGTGTTGATGGGGGTGAAAGGGGGTGTGTGGGGGTTGGGGATGGGATGGGGGTGTAGGGATTGGGGGGTGTAGATAGGGGATGGGGATGAGGTTTAAGGGAAGGGGGATGTGGGGCTGGGATGAAGGGATGGGGATGGAGATGGGGGTGTGGGGATGGGGGCGAAAGGGAGTGTGTGGGGATTAGGGATGGGGTTGTGAGGATGGGGGTGTAAGGGCTGGGGGTGTAGGGATGGGGGGCAGGGCTGGGAGTGTAGATCGGGGGTGACAATGGTGTGTAAGGGATGGGAGGTGGATGGGGATGAAAGGGGGTGTGTGGGGATGGGGGTGTGGGGATGGGGGGTAGGGGGGTAGGAATGACAGGGTGGGAATGGGGATGGGGGGGTGGGGATGGGGATGTGGGGATGAGGGTGTGAGTATGGGGGCAAAAGGGCGTGTGTAGGGATAGGGATGGAGATGTGGAGAATGGGGATGGGGGTATGTAGGGATGGGGGATGGGGGCTGTGGGGGATGGGGATGGGGGACTGTGAGGGATGGGGATGACAAAGGAGATGGAAAGATTTAGGGGATGGGGCTCTGTGGGTGCACTGGGGCAGAGGATGGGGCACCGGGTCACTGCAGAGGTGATGGGGCAGCGGCGGGATCCCCATCCCCATCTACCCCCACAGGAGGGGGCTGGTGCTGCCGCATGTTTGGGGTCCTGGGTGTCCCTGGGCAGAAGTGAATGCAGCCCCGCCACAAACAGCCTGATGAGGGGGAGAGGGGACACAGCAACAGCCAGGACAGGCCATGGCGGCGGCTGTGACCGCAGCTTTACGGGCACTGGGGCTGCCCTGAGGGTGGGAATCCTGCCCCGGCTGCTCTGTGTCCAGCACCGTGTCCAGTGCAGTTTCCATTCTGCCCGTCCTGGGCCGCAGTCCAGCCCCAACCCGCTTGCAGGGGGTCAGCAGAGGCAGAGCCATGGCAGCCGCTGCATCCCCTGGCCTCCCTGTGCTGCTGAGTGTCCCCACGGTTCTCCCTGGCTGCTCTGTGCTGCAGCACCGTGCTCCCCGGAGCCACTCGGGGCTGTGAGGAGCCAGCAGACGCCTCCTGTTCCTGGCTGCAGCTCTGCCCTGGGTCACCCCAGCGCTCGCCCTGCGCCGCTCCGCACCCCGAATGACAGGAGGTGACAGGTGCCTGGCCCTCGCTCCCAGGAGCGGAATGCTGTCTGGCGGAGCAGCAGCCGGCACAGGGAGAGAAACAACGGGAACAAACCCAGGGAAGGTGGCTCCTGGTGCTGTGGCCCCGTGATGCCATCGAGTCCTGGCGGTGCCATCGAGTCCTGGCGGTGCCAGGCACCATCCCCACATGGGCAGCTGGGACGTGACCCAGCCATCTCTTGGTGGCTTCAATGGTCACCCCAACCTCACCTGCTCCTGCCTGCTCGATGCTCCAGGTCTGCCTGACACTTCTACCGTTGGCATGGGAATGGAAATGGGAACACATGGTGCTGGAGGGGATCTGGTGTCAGAGCCGGCAGCAGCGGCTCCGTAGCAGCGTGGGTCACAGTGCTGGGGAAGGGACACCCAGGGAAGGGGACAGGGACAGTCCCATGCAGACCCCCGGGACAAGCGCAACACACGCTGCAGCCAGCAGAGAGCTGGATGGGAGCTGCCAGATCCCATAGAGCTGCCAAGGGGGAACGCTCCAGTTCTGCTCAACCTCAGAAGCCATGACCCAGGCCAGTACAAGCACCTCTCCCCCAGGATCCCCAGGGGTAACCGGCCCCATCTCTGCAGGGAAACCACCCTGAACCCCAGAGCCCCCCTCACCCCAAATTCACCATAGCTCCCTCCTCCCTCAGGAAACAATCCTCAGCCCGGGAAGTTCTTTCCGCATTTGTTTTTTATTAACCATTTATTTGTTTTGTAGTTGTTTTACTCTCACATTACAATTCTGTGGGGTTTGGGGTTTTGGTTTGGTTTGTTTTTTTTTTTTTAATATATTCATTTTTGTAAAATAAATAGGTGAGTGAACTTTTGGGTAGGAGGCTCTCCAGATTCGTGGTTAAACTTCATGATTGAATCTCTGCACCAGGCCCGTACAGCGCAGCGCTCGCTGAAAGCCGAACAGGCTGTTAGTTAAAAACCCACCTCCCGGCTGGCTGGCACCAGGGCAGCGCTCCCTGTGCCAGGGATTCTTGTCCCTTTAATGAATACACTGATAGAAGTTAAAAACCTATTGTCTGTCTGTGAGCTGTGTCTGTTAATGGGTTACACGTAGGTCCCAAACTCTGGCTCCACGCTTGCCGGACCCCAGAGCTGTGGAGCTGCTCCGTGGGTTGGGAAGAGCCACAGCTTCGTTAGACCGTAATTATTAACTCGGAAGCGGACGTTAGGTAGTTTTTCTTCAGTTTAAAGCCTTTGATTCATCATCCTGCAAAGTGGTGCTGGGCTCCTGCAATGGTGCTGAGGGTATAGACACAGCACCCAGGCTGTGGGACCCCCGCTCCACCTCCGCAGGGGAAGGACCCGCATGCTGCCACTGCCCAGGCGTGAGCAGAGGAAACAGGATTATCTGGTGTGAAAGGAGCAGTGAGGGATCAGATGGACTCCATGATGCAGAGGTGAAGCACAGGGAGAGAACTTTCCTCGCCCCTTCCCCTCATTGCTATTTCCCTGCCAGCCTCAGCAGAGTTTGCTGGGAGCCTGCAGACCCCGTGGTAGCGGCTGGAAGGAAAAGTGGGGACGTGTGGCCTCAGCAGGTCAGCCTTTGTCACCACAGTGATCTCTGCACAGTGCAAGTTCTGTTCTCAGCCAGTGAAATTGTGTGGGCAGCACTGGAAAGAAACGTGCCCTTTGGCTTTGGCTGCCCCTTCTCACCCCCAGCCCCAGCCCCACTACGGATTCCATGGGGCAGAAAACTCATGACTCGGCCCTGGCCGGTGCGGAAGCCAGAGCAGCTTCTCCCTGGGCAGCTGGGACAAACGCTGTTTGGCTCAGTGCAGGGTGACCCGCTCTTTTCCCCCTCAGTCAGTGATTCTCTCGTGCTTGGCCCATGTGTGGTCTCACGCCTGGTTCTGCAGGGACAGACGGACAAGCCACAGCTGTGCAACACGTGTGCAACATGTTGGCAAGTGTGCAAATGCTCCTGCCCATCACCTTGCTGACTATGAGCACATGGGAGCAAGAGGAAAGCCCGTGGTTTGAGCCTGGAGCCTCCCTCGCTGGGTGGGCAGAGCTCCCTGGCTGACGTGTGTGTAGAGTGCCCAGTGGGCAGGAGGACAGTGACCACAGGAGTAACAGGGACCCCAGAGACCTCCCCACTGGCACTGTGTGGAAAGTGGTTATGAGTGACTTGCTCCAGGCTTGCTGGGGTGTTCCAGGTGTCCGTTCTCCTCCTTCCTTGTCCCTCCTGTGCGTGCAACCTTACAGTACAGTGACATCCTGCCGCCTCCTCGGGATCTCTGCCTCCCCTCACCTCCTGTCCCCAATTCCACCGCAGAGGGGATGAGGTTCACGCAGAGGAGACGCTTTCCTGCCTCCCTCAGCCCACGCCGTGCCGGAGCAGGAGCGATGCTCTGCGGATGGACAGCTCCAGGCTTGCTGCTGTGCTGGAGGATTTACTGTTTGGCATGGGGCAGGTGGCAGCTGGAGGGGTCCCATGGTCTGGTTGAAGGTGCAGAGCTGTGAGTCCCAACTTCAGTGCTCAAAGCAGCCTGTGCTCCAGCAAAACGAAGAAACAAAGACTAAAACAAACAAACAAAAAAGCCCTTTTGGAGGGTATTGCCTCATCCAAGCTCAGGAGCCGCGTTTTGAACAGAGAAGCCAATCACTGGAAACAAAAAGAAAACGTTCCTGTTCTGGAGCTCTTAGAGGACAGAGCCAGAGGGGAAAATGGGGGAAAAAAGAAAAAAAAGAAAAAAAAAAAAAGAAAAAATAGGAGATTGTCTCTCTTCTCCTTGTTGAAATCATCAGTAGCTAAGTCAGGGAAAAAAAAACGTTCAAGTTATGGGTTGCAGCAGCAGCCAACACTAAACATTCAAGTCGATGGTTTCGCTATGTACAGAAGATGGGTGGGACGGGACGCGGCCCGGCCCGCTGGGCCTCCCCTCGCTCCGCGCCGCCGCCACGAGCCGTTATCTGATGCGCTTCTCCACCGAGTACACCGAGATGTAGTAGTCATTGCTCCCCACTGCCAGATGGGGCTGTGGAAAGAACACACCGGGGATAAGCTGTACAGGTGTCAGGCGGTAGCAAGGGGCAGGGTGCAGGGTGATGGATGGCATTTTAAGCAGGAACACCCAGATGCTCGGAAGCTCTTGAAGAGCATCTGCCAACGCAGCTCTGACGACATTTCTGCCAGCACCTACAGCGTCTCAGCGAGTTATACGCCCATTTCAGCCAGAGGGAAAAATTATGGGGGCTATTAGTTGCCAACTGCTAACATAATTTCTCTAAATCGCTGCAAATGTGCTAGTTAGGAACAGCCCGGACTGGAAATCAGCGCTCCCTCCACAGAGAGGCCTGGGAACGCTCCCAGTCACAGAGAGGCAGGTGGGACAGGGCTTGCTTTGTTTGCTTATTTAAAGAGTAAAACATTCCCAGCAATGAGCCACTTTTTCCCCTCCCCACACCCCCATCTACCGTCTCACTCTCCTCCCCCCATCCCCCAGGCTGCAGGACAGCAAACCCCCAGGTTAAAGACCTTGCAGGGCGCGGATGCCCATAAGGGAGGCAGGAGAACCATGCTGGTGCTCTCTCCCTGCCAACCCAGCGTGCCCATGGCTTCCCCATCGTGTTACCTATAGAGGGGCCGTGTTCTGACCAGTGGGTCTCTAAGGTCTCTGCCTAAATGCCACCTTTGCCTCCTCCTGGTTTCCCCATCCCATCACTTTGGTTCCTTAGGCTTTCAATCCCCTCCGCTTGCTCTCATCCCTGGGTGAGCACAAGCCCGTTGTGCAGACGGGCTCCTGCCTCCCAATTAAACAGCAACCAGATTCTCCCACTCACACTGACAGCAGAGCCACCCCAGCTGTGACAGGTTCCCAAATTTCCTTTCTACCCTGACTCGCTCTGGCCCTTATCAGCCTTTAAATTCTGCTGCCCTCTCATTTCTCTGATGGGCAGTGTTCCTCCCACACAGCATCAGGTCCTCCTAAAGCCTTACACGGGGTGGTGCAGGAGCTGCCCAGAGATGTGGGGCTGAGCCCACCATCTGTGAGAGAAGGGGCACGGAGCAAAGCAGCACGTAAGCTGCACCGCTCCACAGCTCCAGGCAGGACACGTGGACCATGGAGCTGGGTGACAGGTGGAAATGGGAATGGCGTATTGGAAAAGAGAGGCTACAGACCCAGTGTGGATGGAAAGCCAGGCAGCTGATGGCTCCCACTCTCTGTCCCATAAAACCATCGTAGTATTTGATATTGTTGATCAGCTCCCCGTTTCCGTTGTAGATGGCAGTGAACTGATTCATCGAGCCACTGGAAGGGAAAGAAGAGAAGGCAGCATCAGGAGATCACAGAATCACAAAGTAGGAAAAGGCCTTTAAGATCATCGAGTCCAACCATTCCTGTCCTGTGCTAAACCATATCCCTGAGCACCTCATCTCCCCATCTGTTAAACACACCCAGGGTGGGGACTCAGCCCCCTCCCTGGGCAGCCTGTTCCACAGCCCCACAACTCTGCCAGGGAAGAACTTTTCCCTCCCATCTGAGCTGACCCTGCCCTGGCACAGCTTGAGGCCATTCCCCTTGTTCCATCTCCTGTCCCCTGGCTGAAGAGACCATCGCCCACCTCTCTGCACCCTCCTGGCAGGGCAGGGGAGGTGGTGATAAGACCTCCCCTCAGCCTCCTCTTCTCCAGGCTGAACACCCCCAGCTCCCTCAGCTGCTCCTCAGAGGATTTGCCCTCCAGCCCCTTCCCCAGCCTGGTTGCCCTTCTCTGGACTCGCTCCAGGACCTCAATGTCCTTCTGATGGTGAGGAGCCCAGAACTGGACCCAGCACTCGAGGTGCAGCCTCACCAATGCCAGGTACAAAGATGGAGATGCGGTACTAAGAACAATGTGTACTGAGCAGTTCACCCGCCCAGAGCCTGATGGGTTCTGGTGACAGCGGAGGGACCGACTGTAACTGCGCCACAGCAGCCGCAGTGCTGGGACACTACAGCCCAGCTGTACCCAGTGACCTGTCCCCACTGCAGGCCTGAGCCAGAAAACATGAGGAGCTGATGCACACATGCATGGAGAGCAGATCCCAAACAACCTCCTGCATGGGCGGCTGTGGAGCTGCTGCTGGTCCCTGCTCAGAGCCCAGAACTACAGACGCTGCCTTGGAACGGGGATCTGAGGCAGGAGCACAATGCCCTGTGCCATCCCGTTAAGTCACCGGTGCTGAGGTTTCCCTGATGCACTCAAGGGATAAAATTCCTGAGCTGCGGCCAGGGGCAGGAAGCCACCCTTTGTGGGGAGGTTAAAAGCACCAACCCAACCAACCAAACCCTAGGGCTGGTGTCCACAGAGACAAATCGTCCTCTCCCTCCACTCCAGGGATGCAGGAGATGAAACCAGAACTTACCAGGCGAAGAGGTTGGCTTGTGGGTGAATGTCAAGGGCTGTCAGCCCTTTGACGATCTGAAGGACCTTCATGGACTCCGGCATCCGGGGGTCAAAGAACCGCACGTCTCCGTTCACGCTGCCAACACAGGAGTTTCACAACGTCAGGCTCTGCCCACACCAGAGCCCAGAGCCCCGGAAATCGAGCGGGCAAGACCCTCTGCTGAGTGGATCAAGTGCCTTCCCAACACCAGGCATTCCTCTCTGGGAAGTGATCTCTCTGCCATACACCAGCTGAATCCCGTCTGTGAGCTGGGACGAGGGCACACCTTGTCCCTGGCTGAAGGTTTGCTATGGTGCATCTGCTCTTCCGAGCTTCTTCGAGGAGACTGGTCAACTGATGTACCCAAATGCAAAAGGAAAAGTCTCTTATGGAGACTAAATTCCAAATCAACTCATCCCATTTTACTCTGCCAGCAGCACAAGAACAGCTCCTGACACCACATGGTTATTTTTTCCCCCAGTCACTGATGACCATACAACCACAACACCCTGCCCAGTTAAGAACAAGGGAAGGATTGAGAAGCACACTGCTCGTGGTTCTTCTGCCCTGGAATACCTAATACTGACCAAAAGGCTGTTGTGCAGGATCTCTTATGTCATGGTAAGAAGCTGCAACTCCAGCTGTGACACAATTAAACTCAAGACAAATTAAACTGGAGGTTGATTTAGATCCTAACGACTCGGTGGGAGTGTTCATGGTGAGAGATGAAACACGAGGTGAATCCACCTGAAGCTCTGAGCCTCTGGGCTGCGATCAGACCCATCCTTTGATGTGTGGCATTTTCTCACACCTCTCCAGTCCCTGGAGAAAGCACC
Organism: Porphyrio hochstetteri; assembly: GCA_020800305.1. Classification (NCBI taxonomy): domain Eukaryota; kingdom Metazoa; phylum Chordata; class Aves; order Gruiformes; family Rallidae; genus Porphyrio; species Porphyrio hochstetteri. Next base: position 3,909,051 of record CM036923.1, on the reverse strand, counting down.
ACACAGAGACAGGCACCCAGGAGAGGGAAGAATCAAGCCTTCAGACGTGGCTGGCCCAGCGCACAGACCTGACCCCTGGGATTGTTGAAGATTACAGAAAGGAAGATTAAAAACTCTAATATGTGAGCTCACCAAATCTGGCAGCTGCATCATGTAATCCCCTTTTGGAAAATCTTAATACATTTTTGCTGGTCCATCCCCCCACCTCAGGAATGTTCCGAATCCCAGAAAATTACATTTTGTTTTCATTTTGTAATCAAGAAAAAAAGAGCCTCTTTGTGTGCAAACACAGTGGCTTTGTGACAATAAATTACATTCTGCTGTTCTTTAATGGCCAAGTAAGTATATGCTGCTCTCTCTGCAGTATTCACCAGGCAGCAGAAATGGATTTGTGTGCAGAAAACCACTAGGCAGCAAAGTAATCCTGCACAGCAATATGCCCAGCAGATGCAACATCAACCTTCCTCCTCGTGCTCACTCTCAAACGACCCCGTGGAGATGCTGGCAATAAAGAACCACCACCACAAGACACACTGTGCCTAGCTTCGGCCTTGATTCCTCCCTCACAATCCTCGTGAGAGCGACTGCAGCAGAGAGGCCTTCTTGTTTACTCCCAGGCCTCGCTAACAGGCTTCCAAGGAAAGCTTCACAGTTCTTTGCTGCTTTTTCTCCACCAGGTCTGGAGCAGGAGTTAATTACCAGAGGAAATATCCAACTGAAGAGCTTTACTTGCAGTACCTGAGGCAGATGTAACAGGACAAGCAAACTGTGCTTCAGAGAAACCAGTAAAACCTCTTTACCTGACACTCATGATGTTGCCTTCAGGATGTTTCTGCAGGTAGGCTTTGACCACCCAGGCCGTGTGCTCTCGGTACGTCATGACGCGGCTGGGGAACAAGCAGAGAGACGAGTCAAAGGGGAGGAGGAAAGGCCAGGACCCCACCGAGCCTGGGGAGGACGGGTAGTTACCATTCACTCAGAGCCATCCTCCTGTCGAACACGCGGATGGAGCCGTCCCCCAGCCCCGCCACAATCAGCGAGCGATGGGAATCGCAGGACAGGCTGGTCACACAGCTGTCAGCTCCGGTGGGGATATCCTAGGGGGAAAGCACACAGAAGCCAAGCTGTGACCATCACATGTCACAAGTCACTCAGCCTAAAGCAGACAGATCCCACGTCTTCCTCCTCGTCCTTTCCCTGGTCTGTAAATCAGCCCAAGCCAAGGTTTGCTCCTGCCACCCACAACACTGACAAAATTTCCTCTAGGATCTCCAGATGTGCCCAGAAATGAGGGGACAGTGATTCAGGGGACGATGGTCACACTGCTGCCATGTGCTGGAGCCACAAGTCCCACAGATGGACCCAAAGAGCCAGGCCTGGGGTGGGGGGATTCCTGGGAAGCGGGGGGGAATCCACCAAAACCAGCCTTTACAAATCATTCAGCATTACAAACGATGACAGAAGCAAGGTCTCTCCTAGGAAGGAGGAGTTACCATCATTCTCTAAGGACACCCAACTAGCTAAACCCAATGGCCAGAGAAGTGATTTCTCCATGAACCATCTTTGCTGTGTACGAGCTGTAAGCACCGCTGGAATGGCGGCAGCGACAGCGCACATCTGGGGTGAGACATGAGACCAACGTACCTGCAGACAGCAGAAACACAGCAGCACACACAGCCCAAGCACACAGCACGCTCTAGGTACCACCAGCCATGCAAACAGGTACAAAGCTGCAGGGTATGAGCCCTTTTCAGGCATCAAGGCATCACCCAAGTATGTTCCAGGGCGTTAGGGAGATGCCTCTCAGAAAAGCTTTTGTTCCTGTTTGTCTGCACCAGATTAAACCCATTTTGGGTGAAACCACACCCTGCTTTTACCCAAAGGTAGCTTCCTTTCCCCCAGAACGGCTCCAACTATCATTACCCAAGTACACTTTTAATTTTACTGCTTAAACACTCAGCTCTCTTCCTCCTCCCGTTGTTTGGATCACTGCTGCACCCCTGCAGACCCCCGGGGGTGTCTGCCAAGGGGCCGAGCCAGGCAGACTAAGCCTCACCTTCCTCTTCGTCACAGCCAGCCTGGGGAATGAGGCAGCTCTGAGCTCTCGAACAGTGTCAGAGTGGACACGGAACAACGAGCTGCCCAATCACAACACAGCCCCGGAGAATCGCTCACACGAGGCACAGCAAGGTGATGCTGTGGCACCCATCAGTCCCCGCTTTAGGAGGCCTGACCCTGCATTGGGGTTACCTCATGAGATGCCAGACACTGTGAGTATGGAAAAATGATGTGGGAAAAGAAGGTTGGAGCTTCCAAAGGCAGGACAGCTGTGCTGGGAACATGGCGTGTGCTCTTCTTTTAATGCTGCCCCTTTCCCCCTTTCTACTTGCTGTGGAACAGCTTGGAATACCCATGCCTGGCCTGAGGCTGCCAGCTGGAGCAGGTGAGGAATAGAATCATAGAATCACAGCCTGGTCTGGGTCGGAAGGGACCCCAAGGATCAGAGAGTTCCAACCCCCTGCCACAGGCAGGGCCACCAACCTCCAGGCCTGGAGCTACACAAGGTTGCCCAGGGCCCCAGCCAACCTGGGCTTGAACACCCCCAGGGATGGGGCATCCACCTCCTCTCTGGGCAGCCCCTTCCAGCCCCTCACCACTCTCTCTGTAAAGAATGTCCCCCTAATATCTCATCTAACCCTCCCCTCCTTCAGCTTCACTCCATCCCCTTTGTCAAGCTGATTCCCCTCCTGTTTCTCTGCTCCCTTCAGGTACTGGAAGGCTGCAATGAGGTCCCCGTGCAGCCTTCTCTTCTCCAGGCTGAACCAGCCCAGCTCCCTCAGCCTCTCTCCATAGGGAAGGTGCTCCAGCCCTCTGAGCATCTTCATGGCCCTAAGCAGCCACAGAAAGATGAAGGTACCGATCAGGAGACACATGAGGTCATTTCACACCTCGCTCCTACTTTTGCTTCCGTGCACGTTCACCTTTCCCAGGCACCATCCACGGCTTCAGCTGAGCCAGGAAGCTGCTGGCTCATGGCACCAACCGTAGGGGGTGTTCTCAGGTGCTCCCCAAACTGCCTGCACCCGGAGCCTGTTCTTTGAAGCAGGAACAATCAGCAGAGGTGAAAATGAAGCACTTGCTGTTTCAGCTACACCCCAAGTGCTCGGGGAGGTTCTCTTTGTGTAGTTCAAAGAGCAGGGAGGCACCTTCCTCAGCCAGGCTGACACAGCTTCACCCCTCTCAGGGCTGCATTCCACTTTTTCCAGCGTAACCGAGTCAGGAAGTTTCAATCACTTGGATTTCGACACAACCCATCTTTGCAATTAAAAAAGAAACAACGGGATCATTAATCATCATCATTTAAAAGACTTTCACCTCCTGCATCTCGCCATTCTCTAATCTGCATTGAAAAAAATAATACGTGAAAGTAATTAAGATGAACATAAGCTTAATTATCCCGCATTGCAGGGTCAAAGTGTCGTAATTACTGTTCAGCCAAGGGTAATTAATTTCTAGAAGCTTTGAAAACCAGTCTTCCTTTCTTCTCCAGCACGGTGGCTCCATCCTCACAGACCAGCTGCTCTGTCTCCTTGTCATTCCCAAGAAACTTCTGCTTGCTGACAGTCGACACGAATGGCTGCAGTGTCTGTCTGTCCGTCTGTCCCCCGCGGCACCGCACAGGAAGATCTGTCCAGCTGAACTGGTGCTTCCATGCCACCTTGTCTTGGAGGTGAGATGCAAACCCCTTGGTGTGTGGGCCTGTGGAGCTCCCTGGGGAGATGTGGGGATGCTGCGGGAGCTGCCGGAAGGCTCACAGGCATCTTCGTGCTTGGATACCTGATTAGGCAGTGCAGAGCAAACTTCTGAGCCTGGTTGGAGTGGCCCAAGCTGGCAACAGTTCCCTGGGGTGCCTGTGACCAGCACAGGGTGAGGAAACGCACCTCTTTCTGTCCTGCTCAGCACTGTGTGGATGTGGGTCTCCTGAAAGCAGCCCTGGGGCTGGGCTGCAGGAGAGCAGCACTGCTTCCTAATTAGCAATGTGTGTGTCCGGAGAAGCAGAGATGGAGGCTGAGGGGAGACCTTATCACCACCTCCACTGACCTGGCAGGAGGGTGCAGAGAGGTGGGTGATGGTCTCTTCAGCCAGGGGACAGGAGATGGGACAAGGGGCAATGGGCTCAAGCTGTGCCAGGGCAGGGTCAGAGCAGATGTGAGGGAAAAGTTCTTCCCTGGCAGAGTTGTGGGGCTGTGGCACAGGCTGCCCAGGGAGGGGGCTGAGTCCCCACCCTGGGTGGGTTTAAAAGAAGGGTAGATGAGGTACTTAGGGCTATGGTTTAGCACAGGATGGGAACAGTTGGACTCGATGATCTGAAGGTCTTTTCGAGCCTTGTGATTCTGTGTGAAGTCCGAGTGCTCCACCAGCAACCCGACTCACCCCATTTCCTCAGGAATCTTTACATTATGTCAATTAGTGGCTAATAGGAAACACTATCTGCATCCTGGTGCCTGCCCCCTGGATTTCCCAGCCTCGCCTTTCCCAGATGCTGCAGCACTACGCCTGGGATATCAGCAGCAGCTTCCTGGAAAGGCCTGACACACTCGGTACATGTGTGTTTTCACTTATCTGGGAGCAGGACTCTGTGGTGGGGAAGCAGAAGCTCCAGGACCTGACTGCTCTTCAGATGAGCCTCAGCTGTGTTGGCTGTGCTTGGGGTGACTTCCCACACGGGACGTGCTGTGGGTGGGAGGTGAACGGGACACACACACAGATGTTACCTGTACTTTCATCTCCCGGTCCGTGTCCCAGATCCGGATTATCCTCACATCTCCCGATGTCATCAGCAGCCCAGTTTCTTGTTCCCAGTCGACCACCATTCCTGCTCCTAAGACAAAGCACAGGCAGGGTGTGTAGATTAATCTCTGCGGCAGCGCAGGCAGAGCCGTGCTAATTACAATGGCAGCTTTCACCACCTCGTGCTACAGGAGCTCTCACTGTCAGGGGAAACTCAAACACACACATCCAGCCATCCTCCAACTGGGATCAAATCAGCTGGTCCTGGCTTTGAGTCCAAAACGTGGCTTTGAGCCCTTGCCTGGCTTAAGTGCTTGGAAAAGCTGAGGTGAGATGGCGAACAGGGTCTGCCAGGGATGCTGCTGTGCTGCTGTGGATTCCTATGGGGCTCTGGCTGGATTATCCACCATGTCTGGGACCACTGGATTAAATAGTGGCTGAAGCAGACTGAAGGGGTGACATCTCACACAGCCAGAGCTGAGAGCTGCTGGATCACCATGAGTCCTCATTCTAACAGGAGAACGTGGCTACAGAGAGACGTTTCTCAACAAGGAATAGCACAGTCATTGCTGCGAGACACCGAATCGAGCAGCTCAGTAGGAGTAAAAACCCATTTGCTCTACAGAGAAGGAAGGGAAAACACTGCAATTACACTCACTAAATGCATTTACGGGGGCTTTTGCTCCTCCTCTCTGGGGGTATAAACTGATTGTTTTGTGAAGCTCAGAAAAACACCCTGTCCATTCTGCCAGAGAATTATGGGGGATTTTCTGTGCCCCAAACACCTCCTGTGGGCACCGGTTCCCAGGCTGCACCTGGCAATATCCCAGGCAGAGTAAGTGCACATCACCTCCTTTCCCACCTGGGGGAATAAGACATCCAAAAGCCATCGAGTGAGCCGGCTCCCCTAAGCATGGGGCACACGAGCATCAGAACAAGGCAGATACTGGGAAAGAGCTGGCAGTGAAACTCCTGACCTGGTGGGGAAACCTCTGAGGAACAATTCTCAAGCTGTACACCAATTATCTTTGGCTTTCTCTGCTGCAAAGGCTGAGCAAGCCCAGATCTACGAGTCTTCCAGAGACACTCTCACTCCTACCTTAGAAACACTGCCAGAAAACTCAGGGAGGGAACCAGAAAAGCGCTCCAGTTTTTGGGGATGCTTTCATCTCCTGGGGCAGACAGGAGCATCCTCCTGTCCTTGCAGGGCAGCAGCTCACCCTCTCATCCACACCAAACCGCGACTCTGGTGCTGAGAAGTGTTTTATAGCCAGGTGGAGCCTGGAGCCAGCGAGCACCCTGCACACAGCAGCACTGTGGGCTCTGGCTCCGCACCCTCTGCAGCTGCATCCAGTGGGACTCCTGTATTTCCACTGACACTCACAGGACAAGTGCATGGTTTGCTTGTCCAGAAGGTACAAAGGTGAGTTGGTCTCAGAATGGGAATTAGCCCCCCTGGGAAGTCTGAGCCTACACCAACATTCTCTTTGTCACCAAAGGGCTGTAAGCGCTTGTTACCAGGCTGAACCCCTTGAGAGGGCACAAAGGAAACTAGAAGCACCCCATAAGCATTGGGGTTTCTTCACAGATGATGAAGTGACCTTGTTTTGCACAGATCCAGAGAAAACATTTTGCCTGGCTCCCCTTCCAAGTGGTTTCCTGATACTGTTGCACACCCCTGAGAAGATCACTGGTGGTTACCGACAGCCCATCATCTCAGCACGGGAAATCCAGGGCTCGTGGCTACGTGGAGAGCGTGGGCCTTTCTTCTACGAGTCAAATTGATTGTTGCTTGGGATTGCTGGCAGCTCGGAGGGCTGCTGGAGATCTGAGGCACACAGGCAGGCGGTGATTCGGATGATAAACATCACTGAAGCATTTTTTATTTGTCATCTTGTTTGTGGCACGTGTGACAAGATGAAGCTGGCGAGCAGAGACAGACACCGCCACTGCCATTGCTGATGGAGTTAAGCAGGCAATGTGCTCCTCAGCAGTTTTAAAGCTCCTGGCTTTCCCAGTTACATTCCCCGTTTTGAAGACAGTGTTTGTCTTCAGGCTGGTTGGCAGCGAGTCCCTGGGCTGCTGCAATGCCAGGAGGGGAACAGAGACAGTGAATCCTGAGAGAGGGCTGGAGGTTTTGGTGCTCATCTTGCTGGGAATTCAAGTGCAGATATTCAGTGACGCCAAGGCTAGGGAAAGCTTCACTGAGGGAAGGAGCTCCAGCGGGGTTTTAGCTTCTTGTTAGTGGCACAGACATGTCCTGGGAGAAGTGACGGGGCAGAATGGACAAGGGTCACCCAACAGAGGGAGTGACAGAGCCCACAGGCAGGAAGAAAAGAGAGGGATGATGTTGGTGCACGGTGCAGCTCGTGCCTTTTGTGTAAGACCTCAACAGTCCAGGGGAGGGATAACCTCCGCTCTCTGGAATGGGAAGTGCAGTATTTTGATCCTCCCACAAGGAGGGATCTTCCCCTTCTGTCAGACTTACTCCTTTAGGAAAATATGGAGTATCTCTTTTGCTGCTCCCAAAGCACAGCGCTCGGGTGGCCTGGGCAGCCCCAGGACAGAAGTGGGTGAAGGAAAGGGGGCAAGGGGATGCAGAGGAAAGGCTAAACCAGGATCCAAATGTGTCTGAGAAGAAGAAAAACCTTTGTACATAAACTTAAGATGTTTGGAAGCACGTGGCAGGGAAGGAAGGTTTCCTCTGGCTGGGAAATGTTTGATTCCAAGATGACCCAGTACAACATGAACTGTAAATACCTGAGCGTATCTCCGGACGGGAATATGTTTTCACACTGGAAATGACACACTACTGGCTCACGTTTGTGTGTTAAATTCCTGGTACTCTGGGATGAGAAGCAAATGTGGGACTCAATACTAATTGTCATTTCCTTTTTAATTAACAGAGGTCCTTCTCCAGGATGTCAGCACTGAGACTGCAGCTCACCTGCCGTGTTCCGGCTTGTGGGTTTGGCAGCCGAGATGCTTCTCACCCTTGTCCTGCCAAAGAGGTAAGGTGCTGTGCCAGCCCGCGGCACCCGGCTCTGTGCTCCCAAGCTCCCACCTCCCGACAGAAACAGAGTGAATGGGGGGGAACAACGCCATGACACCAGTGCAACTGCCTGCTGAAGGCCAGAGGGGATGCAGGGGCACTCATAGAAGCCAAGGAACTGCCGAAACAGCCGCCTGTCCCAGCAATACACTTCCTTCAATGCATCATTAGTTGAGCTGCAGTTTTCCCATCAGGAATGTTATGTGCTCAGTTAATGGGCAACAAATCTTCCACCCTTCAAGAGAAGACATTTTGAACTGTTTTTCTGGGTTTTGTGGGATTTTTTGGGGGAGAGTTTTTACCAGAAGTAGCTACAGCTCTGCATGCTGCAGGTTACCACGCAAGGCATCACACACCGACAGCCGAACGCACGCGTGTGCCTTCAAGCTGTAACTTCCTATGGCTGTTCCAGATGGGACAGTGTCCTTGTATCCATTTCAGTACGTAACACTGGTGAGCTCTGAGTGTCCACACTTATTTTTATCCTCACCGGAACGTGGCCAGCCCATAACTTGGCATTTCCGTGGATCCAGGAGCAGGCAGAACAATCTAAGAGCATCTCAGGTTCCAACTGGCAGTTTTTTAATCAGGGGCCCTCCTGGTTGAGCAGTGAGGTGCATCACTGCTTTCATTTCAGGAAGCAGTGGGAGGGTTGTGTGACCTCAGTCATCGTTCACTTCTACGACATCCTTTCAGAAAGTGTCACTCAGTCTGTGCCAAGGACTAAGCACAGGGAGGGAGAAGAGTTGCTGGGATGTCAGGAATCCAATTACAAGAACACAAACCCCTGGAGCTGCAATTTCTTCAATTATTTTATTGCCATTAAAAATCTGACCAGAAATAAAGTGCTTCTGCCAAACTTCTGGACAAGACACCAGCCCTCAGGGAGGGGTGGGAAGACTCACTGTACTTTTCTCTCTCTCTGGTTCTTCAGTATAAGCTTTGTTTGAGTGTGATCATTCGACCAGCTCCTTTTGGGGGTCAGAGCTTCTCCCCTCTGCCAGGGCTCCTCTCTGCCCTGATGCAGTTCCCCACAAAACTTCCCTTCGAGCAAGCTGCTCGTGTTTATTTGTAAAATTCCAGGTGGGAGAGGGTGAGGAGGGATCACTGACTGTCTGCCCAGAGTCAGCTGCACTCAAAGGGGCACAGAGCCTCCAGAGGCCAAGATCCAGCTGTTCTGCAGAGCAGAGATCCAACGCTGTTCCCTTTGTTTCAGAAGCCACAGGAGGGCAGGAAGGGAGCAGGGAACTGGCAGCATCGTGTGTTTTTTTCCTTGCTTGGCATCGGTATCCATTTCCTCGAGGTAAGACAGATTACAGCCATTTATGTATCAGCACCAACAGCCCCCAGGAGACAGCGATGGATGGAGGCGGGTGCAGGTCAGATGGATATTCTCTCGTTAACACCGACTCCTTCGCATCGCCCACGCGGTGACGCCGAGGGAGAGGTTGCAGCGCCGTGTTGAGACATCCCAAGAGAGCTCTGACAGAGCAGGAGGTGAAGCAGCCCGGGCAGAGGGTCATACCGATTCATCTCCTGACAGCAAAGCAGCCTTTGCAGTGCTGAGCGTGCTGTGGGCTCTGCTCTGTGCTGATTCCTGCACAGCACCAGGACCATGAAGCCATTGATTATCTCCCTCTAATTTACCAGCGACCCGAACACGGTGGTACCCGGGGATCCAGCAACCAGCACCAGTGATGGGAGAATGAAGAGACAGACCCCACCCTTTCTTTGGGTAGAAATCCTTCACAGCAGCCTAGGCAATGAGATTTTCTGTGCTTTCCTGACCAGAGTGTTTCATTAAACATTGCCAATGTGTTCCTCTGCCAGGCAAACAGCTCAGCTCCGTGTTTTCAAGGCTTCTTCAATCCTTTTGCTGTACTTTCCACTAGCAGGGCAGTATTGATCCAACCAGGGAGGGGCTCCATTTCCTTAACCTTCAGCTCCCCAGTTTACTGAGCAGGGAATTCCCTGGCTAATTTTAGTCTTTTCATTTGCCAGTGGTGTTTTGTGTGACATGTGGAGCAACATATCGGCTCCGCTGATTCCCATCCCAGTGCTCTGGGCTCTGAATGGTGAGGGAGAGATCCCCAAAGACCTGGAGCTCCAGCTCCAATCACACCCCCTGCCATCACCTTCCCCCTGTTAATTGTTACAGACACACTCAGCTCTTATCAGTCAGCAAATAGGAATAATTGATGAATAACCCATGATGACTATGTCAACATTAACATCCGTGGATGCGCATGCACACAGAGATGCCCTGACACATCAGCCATCTGTTCCCCCCAAAGACCTTGTCAGCAGAGGCTCCAGAGCTCTGCGCAGTCCTGGCTTCTACAGATGGTGGCTGGGGAGTTCCTTTGCCTTCCTTCCGGGGGGAAGGACTGAATTTGTAAAATCTATTAGGTTTAGCCTTGCCAAAAGTCCACTATTCCAAACCGCCTGGGAAAGGTTCATCAGCTTCTCTTCACAAGATCTTTACAGCAGAAATGTTTTACCAACAAATCCCAGTAAAACCCACAGAAGCTGAACTGTCTGGAACCTGCCATTCAAACCCTTTTGTTCAAGGATGCATCAGAACCTTCCAAGACACTGTTGCACATCCCACCCAAACCTCCTCTCACTGTGGAAAGCTCACACAACAGGAAGATGCTCTTTTCCCACTGGCTGGCTATGCTCACCCAGAGAGCACAGAATCCCTCCCTGCCTTTCTCACCGCTGTACGGACACCGACACAAGGAACAGGAGAGGGAGAAGCAGCGAAGCTTTCCAGGAACCACAAGGACCCAGCAGTTATTCAAACAGTGTCAAAAATCCAACCAACCAGCCCAGAGGCAGGTGAGGAGGTCCTTCCCACCCCAGCTGATCGTAGGTAACAGGAAAGAAAGCACTCACCTCCCTGTTTACTTCTGTCAAGATAGATTGAAACCCTTCGGGCCAGACCTGTGAGAAGACAGGGATTAAGGGGTTGATGCTAAGGGTGAGTTGGTCAGCCAGAGCAAAAATAAATCTTAAAAAAGAATCAGAGAAAGCAACTCAAATTTAAGGAAAGCACACATAAAGGAGAAGCAGAAGCACCGAGAGCAGCACATGCCTCCAACCCAGAGCGCAGGCACTCGTTCAGTCACAGCATCCCCCGGGAAGCCATCAATGGTGACACTTGTCGTGTGTGAAGCAGCTATGCTGGCTGGCTGACAGCAGCGCAGACCTGATGTTCCTTCTGCAGGAGCTGCTCCCTGCCCTGAAGGAAAATGCATCAGGGAGCCAGAGCCAGAAATCTGGATTCTTCGAGCACAGAACATGAGGCTTCTGCTGTGGAAGGTCTGAGTCCCCGCAGCGAGCGCCTGTACCAGGGGATGGCTAACTGGCATGCAGGGTGCACTGATTTTGGGGTGCTCCATTTGAACAACCCCAAGTTAGCCCCAGACACAGCCCGGTGTCTGGCCATGAGGCGGTATGAGAGCACAGCAGGAAACGGGGAAGCAAGGAACACCTTGGGACAACCCTGGAGAATCATGGGGAGCTCCAGGTATTCAGGGAGAGCTGGAGCTGAGCCCTTTGGTGCTCCCCTGGCACCTCTTGAGTTCCTCTTGGCCAAACCAGAGGAGGGGAACAAGGCAGGCACATGCAGCAGCACAGGAGAAGCCAGGGAGGGAAGGGCTGCGTGGTGCTGGCAATGTGAGGCAGCTGTCACACCTTGGTGTCTTCCCAGGCTCCAGAGCTGCTGCTGTACTGCTTCACAGGACAAAGCCACTCCAGCCAGGAGATCGGCGCTCGTGGCAGAGGGACAATACCAAACGTGGTGGTTTTTTTCAGGAGCACGAGCAAGGCCACTTCTCCTGAGAGCCGGCGGTGCCGCCTCAGAGCGCCCCAAACCAGCCCTTGTGTGGGTACCAGGCCATGGGTCCCTGGGAGCTCAGGCCATCACGCTGCTGTGCCAGGATCCCCGAAGCCTCCCGCTGCGAGATCTCAGCCTCAGAGCACATCATGTTTAAGCTCTTCCTGTGCCCCTCAGCAGAAAACGCTCAGGTATTCCTCCATCTTTGCAAACACTGAGCTGTGTTTCAAAAAAACCACTAAACCAAGAGGGGGTTTGTCTTTTTGTCAGCCCCTCTACCCCTCACACTAGAGATTCCCAGTTGTGGCCTTACGCTGGAGCACCCTGGTACCGCTGCTGCTTTAAACACCCTGATTTCGATGGGAAGAGACTTTCTCAGAGCATCCTGAGTACAGAACTGAACAGGACCCAAATCAACAGGTCTCATACTGGAAATAAGAGGGTGTCCACCCAGCAGTGTGCCGGTGTTTAAATGAAGACTCACTCACCCTGAGCCTCAAGTCAACTACTAAGTGCAATGAACTGGGGCCAAGTTTCACACACCAATGTGGCCGGATCAGCTCATTTCTCTTGCCTTGGGCTGCACAGCACAAGTGTGTCCTTTACAGGGCAGAAAGGTTTGTGTTCTGTGCCTCGCTCCAGGCTGTTCCCCTCCTCAGAGCACGTTTCTGCTGACCTCCCATTACTCTGACAAGGTGAGGATGCTTTTCAGGCATCCAAAGGATGTATTTGTGTATTTTGCATGCTTCTCCCTCCTTCTGTAAGCAGGAAAAATGTCTGGGAAAGGCAGACTTCTGGCTGCTGTCGAGAGAACTATTAAATTCAGAGATGCGGATGACACAGGGGGAAAGGGTGGGAGAGGAAAGAAGAAAATCAGTAGCAGGAGCAAACAAACTCCAGTAAAACCCCTGAGCTCTGCAGCTTCAAAGATGCATCTTCAGTTTTATGAGCCAGTGCTGGACCCCAGCTACAGCCGTGGCAGCAAAAGGTAACTGAGAGTCACTTCCAAGGGGACTCGATCCACGTGGCTTTTCTGAAGCCACAACACTCATTCCTCTCTCCACAAAGAAATCTGTCCTTTTTCTGAACCTAATTCTGCTGCTCCAAAGGCAGGAGGCAAAGCACACAGAAGTCAGAGTTCCTAAGGCTGCAAGGGAAAGAAAAGGGGCAGGGGGGAAAGAGCAAATCTTGGAGACAGCAGTAAAAGCACTCCTGTTTGGGCAAGTGCAACCATTCAACTATTCGAGCTAAATCAGCTCCTGCCTCAGCTCTCAACCTGTTTTGCCATGTCAACCGTCAACTCTAATGTCCTTCCTGCTCTTCTAAAGGTCTGTGGAGCGAGGCACAGCCAGCAGAAGCTACACCATGGCAAGGGGCTTGTGGGGAGTAAGGCAGGGAAATAGGCTTGGCCTACAGGAGTTCAGCCAACAGTCGAGAGGACCCTCCAACAGCCAGGAGCACCCTCCAACAGCCAGGAGCACCCTCCTGAAGACAACTGATGCTGCAGTGAGAGGCTGGCGATGGGAGCAGTCTGGGGCAATTTCCCAGTTGTCCAGGGAAATCTGTTACCAGCACCAAGGAAGGGAGATCCTGAATGCAGGGATGACAAATGTTAACCAGCACCCTTTATGAAAGGAATACAGACCCACCGAATGACACTGTGAAGGGCAAGATGACTACCAGACACTTGTCATCAAGGAGATCAGACCTGGCACCACTCGGCACCGCTTTCCTCCTGCTTTTACTGACATCTCTGTGAAGGGCAGGGTTTGGCCACGGTGATTTTCACAGTACACTGCAAGCTTCCAGCAGCTTATAATCAGTTTCGTGCACACAGAGTCCAAAGTTGCCCCAATGACAGTTCCCTAAAACACCAGTGATGAAGCAGGGGGTGTTATAGAGAACACAACAGCGACGAGCTCAACAAGGCAGCACCACTGAGCTCCAAGCCCAGCTCGAAGGGCTGCGTCAGGCTCCCGTGATGAACCACATCAGCCCAGAAATGAGAACTGTCAGATTTTAAGGTCAGGATGAATTATGATGGTCGTCTTGTCTGACCTCCAGCACAGCACAAACCAGGGAGCCTCAACCCAGCAATTCCTGCGTCAAGTCACAAGCGCTGACTGAACCTTGATTAAAAATATTCAAGTCCCAGAAAATCACCATCAGAGTGCTGGAACATTACTGGGGCTCAGAAGGACAAATCATCCACCTCCTTTAATGTCCTAAAACACAGCTCAGGGTTACTCAAACTGCTCTTCTGGTTTCCCCCTGTGTGTGGCTGGATGCCAGTGCTCCTTTTTACAGCTTTTTCCATCCAACTTTGCTAATATTCCAGGCAGGACAATGTCTAACTGTGCTGTCCTTCTGCATGTGTCAGATTTAGATGGCGTTTTCTCTTGCCACCTCCTGACCCGCAATAAACAGCGAAGAATAACTGCCAAAATCTGAGCTCAGGCTAAGGGAGGTCACAGGTGCAACATGCAAAGCTGTGCAAAGGCCGAGCAGCCTGGCAGAAGGAGAAGGCAATACGGGAGCCGCTCTCCCACCCAAAGGAGAACCACCACCTCCTGCCCCACCGAGCATGGAGCAGAGCAGTGCCCGGTTCCACTGTTGTTCTACAGTTCTCTCCTTAGGAACACAGTTAAGAGGGATGCCTGGGAAGCCAACTGACGTGAAGCACATAAAGGACAAGGAGTTTGCAACCTTCTGCTCCCCAGCAAGAGGCTGCTCTGGGTGTTCTTCAGTGCCTGTGTGAGGCTGCTGTGTTGGGCTTTTGGTTTTATCAGTTTGTTTTGTGGGAACTGGAAAAGTAATTCCTCACCAAGAGCTGGCAAAAGGCCATTCCAGAAGGCAGAGACTGTTGAACAAGGATGTTACCGGCAGCTGAAGTCGAGAACCCTATTTTACTCTCCCCATCCCTAGAAAAATCCCCCAGCATCACAACCTATTGCCAACAAAACTTCATGGGACCCACCTCGTGTCGTTGGCAGCATGTCCGACAGCCCCTGCCAAGCAGTTACCATCTCTGGGTTCTTCTCCAGGTCTGCAAAGTTCTTCCACACCCTGATGGCACCATCATCTTGGGGAGCACAGAGAAAGAGAATGCAATGCAAGGTCACTGCTGATGCAACACTCGTAACGACTCGTGCACAACGAAGGAAGAAGAGAAGCAGAGCTGCAGTCACACAAACTCCAAAACTGAGAGTGTCACTTGAACATCATCCCTCTTATCAGAGCTGGTTTTCCTCTCTAATCTTACATCCAGCATCCTACTGGGAGCTGTTCTGGAAGAACTTTGCTCCTTCCCTCAAATAACACCTGACATTAGATGTCACTCTGTTTCTTTGGCCCATTCATTTTCTCTAGGATTTGTCTCCGTCCTCCTTGCTGCTGGTATGAGAGCCACAAAAGTACCCTACTAAACACGAGGTACAACCCCTCAGAAGCAGCTGAATCAAAGCCCAGCCCATCAGCAGAAAATCTTTTGAGAACATTGTGTATTTTTCAATTTGTTCCCCATCTGTGAAACTTTTGTGCTAGGAATCAATAAATTGAAAGGAAAATGTCCTAAAGGCCCTCTCAGCTCTTCTTCCACCTCTCTTAATTATACCCAACCTGTACATTTCAGCATGAAGTTTGAAAAGCTATTGAGAACACTCAGGCTGACAGGTTTAGAATGGTTCCTGGGGAGAGAAGTAGACCGTACTCACAGCTTTACAGACCAATGAGTGGGAAAGAACTCTTCACGCTACCTTCCATGATGCCACAGGGCATTCTGGAGAACTGCTTCCCCTGGGTGAGACACAGGGACTGGAGAGAAGCTCCAAACCACCTGAGAACTTCAGTGCTTAAAATAAGCCCTGCCTGCTCTAGGCTTAGAACAGCACAAGTAACAGAATTTGATTTCTTCTACTTTGTTTGCAGCATGATTTCCTCTCCAGCTCCAAGACAGCAGCTTTATAGCCCACTGAAATCCCCCAGGTGTGGTACTGCAAGGGAGGAGGTTACCACGAACTTGAAACTGCAGGTGAAGGCTCAGAGCGACGTAACAAAGCTGGGACTGAAATAGTTTCAGCAAGTGATCGACTTGTGAGGCTCCTGAGAACCTCTGCAGCACTTCCTTCAGCAGTTGAGAGATTTCAGTACTGCCAAGAACAGCTTCCAGGTCCAATCCTGGAAATGTCTCCTTGGCTGAGACCTGGCGTGTGAGCCCCAGGGCAGGAAAGGTTCAGACTGGGCCACATCCACAGAGGGGAGAGCAAAGGGACCAGAACAGCTCACATGGACTTGAATTCTGTCAAGGTCCCCCCAGTCCTGCCTTGATATGGGGGAAAATATCCACTTGCCTGTAGCAGTCAGCAGCAAGGAGCAGTCCTGGCCGTTCAGGTACTCCATTGCTGTGATCCTCGTGTACCGAGGGTTCCCGTTGTGGAAGTAGTCCAACTTTTCCAATTTCTCCCAGTCCCAAAAACTGTGGGAGGCAAAAAAGAAATATCCCATCAGTTCTTGGTCCTCTGTACAAGCTAGAAGAGGGATCTAATTACAGCCAAACAAAAGGTTATGTACACTGGATACTGATTCAATTGGGCTTTCTGCTTTGGTTTTCAGTGTTCCACAAAAGAAATGGGGTAAGAGTCCAACTTTAAGGCACTATTGTGAACAGGATTCCCCAGTGCAGCCCCTCCCAGAGAAAAGGACTTGGTGCAATGGTTACAACTATGGCCCTGAGCTCCAGGAGAGCTCTGCTGTGTCCCCTGCCCAGGGGAGGGAAGGATGGCTGTGGAGGGGAGGGGGAAAGGACAATGCTTACCAGATGCTGTCTTTGTCGGCTACGGCGATGCAGGGTGTGAAGGGGTGGAACTTCACCACGGAGGGAACGCCGGGGTTCCTGTTGAGGAAGATCTGATCATCCAGCCGGGAGATACCTGTGGGGACAGGAGGCAGCCACGGCTCGGTGCCTGGGCACGTCCCACCGACCCCTCCAGCTCCCCAGAGCCACGTGTCCCCACACTCCTCCACTTCCCCCAGTCCTCAGCAGACCCGACGCTTTCCTCCTCTGAGAACCTCTCAGACTCGTTATCAGCAGCCCTGACTCCTCTGTGCTGAAGGGTACATGGCTTAGGGTACAAATTAAAAGTACCAGGGGATCTTTGGCTTTGGCAACTGGAGAGGACACAGCGGGCAAGCACAACTGAGCCCAGAGAAATACCAGTTTGCCTCCACACAAAACCCAACATGATGTTTTCAATTAAAAAAAAGCAACAACACTCCTTTTAACTTCAAACACAAGACTTCACTTTAGCTGGTGGATTATTTATTTAACCTTCCGTTTCAGTCCCCTTAAATTCTAAGTTAATTTGCAAATTAAAAATATATTTTCCATGGAGACATTAAAATGATGGTTAAAGACCTTTCCCATCCTCTCTTCCCAAGAGTTTGCAATTCCCAAACAGTTTTGGTACCCCTGACACTGCAATTTTCTGGCATTGTATGAATTTATCATGCAAAACCGCAAGCCCAGGAGACATTTACTCGGTTCCAGTTTGTTTTAGAACACATCCATTTAATCTAATTTTCACTAGAAGACTGTAAGCCTATTTTAATTCCATTTAATATTTCACATCTTCGGGTTTTTTAAATGAATACCAGCATTTTAGTCACTCAGGTCAAGCAAGCAAATATGAATGCTAGCTAGAAAAAGATTTAACTTCTTCAGGCAAGCATGAAAAATCCCCTTCTCTGTATTCAGAGAGCTCCCAAGCCATCTCCTGGGCTCCAGTTTCCCTTATATACTACTCTGGTTTATGCTGTTCTGCAGTTTCCCAATACTAAGCTACCCACTGAGCTGACTGGAGCCTGGCAAACCTCCCAACAACGAGGAACGTGAGGGGGCTGAGCCTGGGGCAGTTCTTCCTTCTGGAAACTATAATTTCCAGCTCTGCATGCCCCAGGGAGCAGCCCAGGAAAGAGCAGCACCCCCCCATGGGGCTGTGCCCCAGGATGCTCCCAGCAGGATGCAGGAGAAGAGCATCCGATGCCAGCGCTGCTCAGGGCACACAAGCAGGAAGACTTGAGGAATGCAGATCCTTGTGGGTACTTTGTTGGGCTCCACTTTATCCCTGTGCTAAAGGAATCCTAGCCCGACTGTTGCCTTGTAGAGGCACAGAGAGGCCTAAAAAAAAGCCAATCGGCTTTCTGGAGACACAAACTTGAGGCATGAGGGGACAGGTGTCAGCACACTTAAAGCCATACACACAAATATTAAGACTATAACAGGATATTAAGACTATAACAGGATATAAGGGGTAAGTGATCATGTACAGTGTTCAGCAGAGTGGGGAATGGCACAGACACCACTGAGATGCCTTGTGAGCATCCAGAGGACGCAGCTGGCAGCTCAGCAGGGCTGATTTGCCTTGACCAACCAGCTGAACAGCGTCTGACCACATCAAACACTGCCTGAGCCTTCTTAGCCAGACTGCAGCTCTCAAGTTTATCCTACAATATTCTGCCTTCTGTCCCTTTAAAACCCAACGGGCAACCTCCACCTGGACTTTACAGGACAGGGAGGAAAAGCCCAAGTGGTGAATCAATAGGATCTGTTAAGGGCCTCTGAATTCTCGATCTCGTTGGCTGCTCTGGCTCTTGCAGAGGGCTGAAGAGCTCAGCGCCTGCCACCAGCCATGAGAGCTTGGGAGCCAACTGCACTGGAGCTGGGATGCTCTGTCGACTCCCAAAAGTGGGGAAGCCTGATGTCACAGCATGCTCCCTCCTCCTTCAAAGAGGTGGCTACTCTTTGGCTTCTCCGCTCCTGCACCGGACTCAACAGCTACAGCCTGGTGCTACACTCCAGCTGAGCACTCCTCATGTGACTGGCCTAACACCACCCCGAGTTCAGCTGTCAAAGGGGAAGGCAGACATTCGATAGCTCGAGCCATTGCTTCCCCAAACTGGTGCCTCCAGCACGGAGCTCAGGGCTCGAGGATGCTGCCTGCAGCACAGGCAAGGGGATCACTCACCCTTCTGGATGATCTTCTGGGCCTGTTTCCTGACACGTGCGTTGCGCAGGAACCGCCACTCCCGCTCCTTGCGAATCTGGCTCTCCAAGTCGTGCTCTTCTGGGATCTTCAAGTGTAAAGACAGAGTCACAACACAAAAGAAGAACCATGAGAACTCCACAAGTTACCATCGTAACACACTCTCCCACCCGCATGTGGCAGGCTCAGGCACATTCTTTAGGGTCCCCAGCATCAGGCAGCGAACAAGCAGCTCCGGCTGGGGGCCTGAAGCCAGGGTGCTGCTCCCAATGACCATGGGTGCTCCTGCCCTTAGTCAAAGTACAGGATCAAAGGGATAAACTCATACAATCTCACCCCCCAAACTGCTGCAGGAGTTAAATGTGATGTGTCTGTTACTTAATGCTTAAAAAATGATGCAAGACTAGTAGCACCACTGCTTTAGAAACATCCTTGGATCTGCCAAGGAGCTGAGCCACAGGACTCTCATCTAGCTGCTCTGATGAGGCACCGATGGCTCTTCCAAAGGAGCAACCAAAAACATGGGAGTCCCTTTGCTCCTTCCACATAAACACACCCTTTTTTCCTGCATGAGAAAGTACTGAAACCGTCTGTCACTAGATATTGTCTTTAAAATGCACTATTACTTTGGGAAACAACTATTTTGAACTGAATTTCTGCTTCTTTAAAATAAATAAGAAGCCCACCCTCCACCTCTCCTCCTGGAACATCCCCACACCACTTCTACTGTTTCAATTCTTCCAGCACACAGCAGCTATTAGAAAGGCAGTGACAAATGACCAGTAACACAAAGCAATAAACAAACCTGAGATAAACTATGTCAAAGGAGATTTGCGAGCAGAGAGATTACACCTACACCTTAATGAAAACCCAGCTTCTCTGGGAATCAATTAAAGGAAGACCTAAGGGGCTGGGGAAAGAGAAGGAATGAGCAGAATGGTAAATTCTCCTCCAGGCAACCAGCAGCTTTCACGGGACTAAGACATACACCGGTACGCGCTGAGCAAAGCGCCCTTCGTTCTAGCAGATAAAGAGGATGAGATGAAAGGACCTGCCGGGTCCTTTTCAGGTCTGAAGAAGAATAACTCTTCCGAGGCGGCTGAGCAGGAGGTTGTTTTTATCACCTGGCATCAGCAGTAAAGATTCCTCCCATAACGAGATCTCTGAGGGTACGTACAGTCCCCAGGCACTAATGAAATAAACCCTGTTGAGCTCAGCTTATCCTTAAAACGTGTCATAAATAACCAGGGTAGCGGAGACACTCTGTGCTAGTCCCGTTCGGGGGGACACAGGCAGTTACCGTGCTTGTGTTGTTTGACCACTCAAGCCCTGGACCCTGACCACAGGCAGCAGTGTGGGAGCGTGGTGGCACCACGCAGCCCTTCCCTCCCTGCAGGACTGAGCAGTGGGATGATCTCTTCAGGAGGGAGCAAAAAGCTGTGAGAGTCTGAACCCCGCAGGACTTTTGGTGACAAAGACTTTGGGAGCGCACCAGGATGTGTGTGCAGCAGAGCCACGACCTCTCTGCAGCTGCTGCTGGCTGGCAAACCAGAAATTATTATTCAAAAGAGCTGTTTAGACTCATCATTCATGTCCTGTCTCTCTCCCCATTAGCTCCATTAAGCATCAGAAAGGCACCTGAGTAAACACCAGCCCGGTTTCGGGGGCTGCTCAGCCCCAGCAGAGCTCCCAGCAGACCCTGGAGCCAGGAGCAGCACTACGCCGCAGGGATTGCACCACACCACCGATTCCTGGCATCAGACAGGAACCAGTTACAGCTCTGAACCCCCCCACCAAGCAGCATCATTTGAAAGCCAGCAGAGTTTTCCTCCTTTAACACTTTGCCTCTCCCTCTCCAGAGCGCCGGCGGCGTTCAGTGGGGAGCAGGGCAGATCCCACAGCTGGCTTGGGCAGTAAACCCAGCCTGTCCCTGGTTAGGGTTACCGCAGCAGTCCCAGGGACAGCTCACTCCTCTACCAGGACTTGGACTGACAGCCAAGCCACAGCACCGAAGTGAAGGCGAGGATTTATCGGGAAGGACTCCTTATGTAATTCTCACCTTCCAGGAGCCTTACCAGCTCCTGCCTGCATGTTCTGCCAGTCCTGGAAATAACAGATGCTGACTCCCGCTCTCCTTGACTCGGGGCTTCCTGACAGCTGGCAGCCAGGCTTTCCTGTGCCGCTCGGTCCAAGGCTGCCCGTGGTGAGCAGAACAGCCTCTTGCCACCCGAGCTGTCAGGAAGAGGAAAGGCTTCTGCAGGGATGAGAGCTGGGGTAGGTGTCTGCTTTTCGCTGCACACTGCGAAGTCACAATGCAGTATTTTCTCTCTCCGTTCAACTGATTAGATAATCAATAAATCAAATGTGCTATGATGGCTTGAAATGCAGCCAGTGATTTACGCTGGAAATTAATCCTTCAATCTTTCCAGTGAAAGCGTTCCCGGAGCAAGGTCTATGAAGCAAAACTAAAATCATAAATTAAATTTGACTAAGATGCACTCACAGCCGGTTTCCGTTTATCCATTACAGGAAGAGTTGTCTTGCCCTGCTCATGAGGGTAGGCGGCGTCTCCAACCCAAGTACTGGAATTAAACATCAGCAGCACCTTCTTCCCGCAGCGCTCAGCAGACATTTCGCCTCTCTCAGGAGGCTGGAGCAGCCAGAAGGCAGCAGCCACTGGCCTGGGATGTTTGTTGCCTGTGGCTCTAGGGAAGGAGCTGGGCTTGGAAAGTCAGCCAAGCCTTGTGTGGCTGCATGGCCAAGCCCTGCCTGACTGCATGAGCAGCAATGAAGAAACACCAGAGACTTCTCGTAGAGTGACTTCTCCCTGTCCCTTGTGCACCCATCAGTTGCTCTAATTACCAAGACAGGAACAACCCCCTGTTAGCACAGTGTAAGGTGCAAAGCTCGCTATAGAAACCCTCTAGCTGGCCTTCTAAAGCTGCTTTCCAGAAGCAACGGGGACATCCAGTCTCTTCCTTGCCTCTTTAGGAAACAGAGGTTTGTTTTGCTCAAATTTTACCTAAAGCATTGCTGCTGAGGACAGCCCGTGCTCAGAGAACTCCACCCCAGCCAGTGAGGGTTTCCAAACGAAACCACTCTGCAACTGGCAGAGGAATGTCACTGTCCCACATGCTGCTGCCCTGTCACACCAGCCACAGCTGAGGTGGTGGAGCCTACACGTGGCACAGCCAGGGTGCAGCCTGTGTGCCCTGATGTGACTGGTAAGACACTGGACACCCTGGGACTCGCTGGGTGTCCAGGGAGCCCTCCATTTCCATCACGCCCCCTTCCTGGCTTCTATGAATCAGTACAGGGATGCTCCACGGTTTGTCTTGCCTTCCCTAAGGGCATGTTCTCTATTTTATGCACACAAAGTGGTAAACCTGTACACACACCACAGCCCCTCCCCACGCTCCCCATCTGAACCTGCCTTTGGTTGGCTGTCTCCCATGATTTATTTTATTAATAAAGACACCCCTCTTCACCAGAAAAAGCTTTCCTTGGGAAGCAGACAAATGGTTTTTAATAATAACTTAGAGGTGGAACATCCTCCTCCCCTTTTACTCTCTCCTGGACTTGAATCAAGACACCGAAACTCATCTTGCTTAGACACAACCCTGGTTTAAAGCTTGACCAAGCCCCACTGCCCAGACACATGCCCTATTGAGTTATTCTGCTAACGATATCAGGAGAAAGAGAGTTTCACTAGCAGCTGAGGAAGTGCCATTCCACCACTCCACCACCTAGCCTTTCCTCCTGGTGCCTCCAAAGGGCTCCCAGCTACACAGACACAGGCTGCCGTGTAACCAGCTTTCCTGTGCCCTTAAACTTGGGGAGCAATTACCTCACCTCATGGGGAAACCATTTACTGTGCTGAAAGACTCGGAGGAGAGGTGACAGGCAGCTCCGTGGCAATTCTGGGATGAGACAGCACATGAAATACACACAGAATGTGCAGGCTCTTCATTACTAAGCTTTAAATACCAGTGGTTGTGTATGAGCCCCCTGGGGAGTTGCTCAGACCACAGGATGAACACTCGCTGCGCACCATCCTTCCCAGCACTGCCGAGAGATGAAGCGGGAAGTTCAGTGCGGTTGTGGTGCCCGACTCCCAGGGTCCCTGCAGGTTTGCCTGATTGTGTTTGCTTACAATAATGAGAGACTTACTGCTTGTCTCTAGCTCATACTTCCAACTGAAACCTGATCTTTGGCTGAAAGATTCTGGGAATGTGATAGTTTCTGTTTCCAGTCACTGATGATCGTTGTCCATCTCTTAAGAGCCGTGTTTTGGTTGGTTTCCTAGAACAAGGCTTCTGCACCTCTCACTTCAAATCACTCCAGCTCAGATATCAGAACACACTTCTACAGAGATCTCGGTGGAGATGGCTCACCACCACCCTCAGTCTTTGCTATAATATTTTGGGTTTTATTACCTGTAAAACACAACACTGATACTTAGAAAGTTCCCCCTGGACAGTCATGCAGATATCCAGTCACTATCCCCATCTCCTTTTTAAGTGAAAGGTGTCTACAGAGTAGACTGTAAGCAGAGCACAGTGTGAAGTCTCACTAGAGACCAGTCAAGCCCAGTTTAGAGCAGGGGACAGACCTGCTGCTGCTCTGGGATTATGGTCTCCACTCCAGGCAGCAACCTCCATCACTCCTCTGCTTGTTTCAGCATCCTCCCAGCCACAAAATTCAGCTGGAAGGTCAGAAAGCAAACAGCACCTCCTCTTCTCCAGCCTCTCCCAGCCCTTTCAGGAATGAAAGGCCTTCCTTACTCCATTGTTTAACAGTAAAAATTTTAATAAATAAATTTTTTACTATAATATAATTTAATTATACCAACAAGCAAACATTTACAGTGAAACCACCCTGCAATGCAACCTGCAGCTCTGCAAAACTGGTGGATCCAGACCAACTACAGAATCGCTCCTCATTTTTACATTCGCTCTTGATTGTGCCCGTGGGGTGCAGGGCTTTTGGTCTGGGCTCTGTCCTGGCTGTCCCACAGCTCCCCACAGCAGCCAGGCCACTGCTTTCCCTCCCCAGAGTGAAGGAAAAGGAAGGCAAAAGAGGGAAAGGCAGCAAACTACGCTCAGGACACCGGTGTGTCCCATGAGCTGCAGTGCTGTGGATCAGGAAGCACGAGCAGGGGCAGCAGACTCTTACCTTCATGACTGGCTGAGCAAAATACTTGGCGCTCCAGTCGCAAAACCCCGTCTGCACCGCGGCCGAAATGAAACTTTTGTGTCCAACGGTATCGTCGGCATCGTCAGCGGTCTGTGCAGAGACAGAGCAAGAGGTCAGCCCGCAGCCAGGCGTGCCATGGTCACCTCCGGCACATCACCGGGCAGGAAAGAACCTGGACACGTTGCCACGGATTTGACATGTTTTCACAGCATCACTGAATCGTAAGGGTTGGAAGGGACCTCCAGAGATCACAGAGTCCAACCCCCTGCCAAAGCAGGGTCCCTAGGACAGGTCACACAGGTTGGCATCCAGACAGGGCTGGAATCTCTCCAGAGAAGGAGACTCCACACCCCCTGGGCAGCCTGTCCCAGGGCTCCCTCACTGGGAAGAAGTTCTTCCACAGATTGTTGTGGAACTCCCTGTGCTCCAACTTGAGGCCATCGCCCCTTGTCCTGTCCCCACAGACACTGAGAAGAGGCTGCCTATGTCCCCCTGTGTCCCACCCTTCAGATATTTATAAACATTGATCAGATCCCCCCTTAGTCTTCTTTTCCCCAGACTGAACAGTCCCAGCTCACTCAGCCTTTCCTCATACAGGAGATGCTCCAGGCCCTTCATCACCTTTGTAGCCTCCTCTGGACTCTCTCCAGGAGATCCCTGTCTTTTTTATCCCAGGGAGCCCAGAACCGGACACAATACTCCAGGTGGGGCCTGACCAGGGCAGAGTAGAGGGGGAGGATCACCTCCTTTGACCTGCTGGTTTGGTAATCACCCAGAACTGACTCTCCACCTCCAGAAGCTTCCGTGGATCACTCATGAGAGGCAAGCAGAAAGGCCACTTTAACTGAAGAGCAGTTACTTCCCAGCGGTCAGGACACCCGAAAGCTGTGCTGTTCATCTGCCCCATGGACTGTGAGGCACACACCTCACTGCCTGACAGGGGAATCCTTCCTTTCCTGGGGGAGCAGGGGAGGGTCAGCGTCCTCCCCAGCGCGCTCTGTGCATCAGCGTGGCAGCAGTGCTGGCAGCGGATCAGCCCCTCTGCCTTTCCACCTTCCCCTCACCCAGAGAGCCAGCAGAACCCTGGCAATGTGCTGGAGCAGAGGGAGAGGCAGACACCACACTATTGTCAGAGGGCTGAACCCTGAAGAGCCCAGGGCATGGGTAAATGTAATCTCTATCTTCTGATGGCCATGAGTGTGTCCAAGCTGCTTGGACTTGGCACCATTCATCCGACACGACTCATCTGAAGGTGACATTCAGAATCCTTCATGCAGACTAAAATCTGACCAGTTGCTCTACTTGGCACGTGCTCTACCACGTCAGTTCTTCAGGCCCATGGAAAAGTGCCGAGCACCTGAGGAGCGTCTCTGCAATGCTGAAGTGCCTGCAAACCCCTCGCTGGCTCGCCTGCACTGCCAGGTCTCCCCAGCTCCTGACTGATCAGCTCCCTTGCAGCAGCAACCTGCATGATCTTTGTTCTTCCTAGCGATGCTCTGGGCTCACATCCTCCCCTGGGCATGGTGAGTGGGGCTGCGGAGTGTGGAATGGGTCAGAGCCACGGGAAAGGCAGCGATGATTCCGATGTGGAACTGATCAGTCTCTGGAGGGCAATGCCTGTTTGGGTGGCAAAGGAGGAGGAATGTTCCCCTCTTTCCTCCTTGGTCCCTGCTTTGCTGAGGTTGGAGAAAAAGCACTTGAGGGTCACAGATCTGGCTCTGCATTATTACTCAGGCAGACAAATGTTTATGAAAGAAGAAACAATCCAGCCTGATTAAACACTTCTGAGGAGCAGAAGTGAATAATGCTGTGTCAAAGCCATAAACCAAAATCTATCCTGAAGAAAAAAAAATTTAATCAATTTTTATTTTACTAGTTAGAGGCAGCCAGTGTGCAGCTAACAGCAGCTGGAAGCACAGGAGATACACAGAGAAACAAACCACAAAGAACAGACTGTGTAACAAACCCCAGGGGAGCGGGTCAGATCCGAAAGGAAAGTCTCTCTTACCTGTTCTGGCCCTTTGTCAAACATTTTTCTTGTCCTGGGGAACTGGTGGGAGTGGGGAGTGTACTGGACCCCCATGTTGCCGACATTGGCAGGTCTTACAGAGGCGATGTCCCGACTGACTGGCTGTTTGGTCACATCATTTGTCAGGCTCGAGCTGCTCGTACTGGTGGTTGGAGGTGACCCTCTGAAGAGTGAAAGAAAGGGAAAGGATTTAGGTATCACTGGACATGAGACTCCAGTGTGGGAACTGCCTCACTTTTGCTTTGTTTCTTTCTTATGAGACTTATACTTCGGGGCTGCACTTCCTCTACAAAACCAAAGCAGAAGAACACAATCCTGTCCCCTCCAAAAGACACACAAGCCCCAAATGTGAGTGAACTGTGATGGTGCCAGCTCCAGAGGCACATTTTGGGAACCTCCATCACACCCACAGGTCACAACCGCTGAGCCACAGCTCACCAACCAGACCAGCCAGCGTGGCTCAGCGGGGAGCCCACAGAAAACCATTTTGCTTCACAGGTAAACTGAGATTTATGGCACTGCACAGTGACATCCCACTGTCAGCAAACAGTAACGAACCATCACTGTGCAGTTCTGGGCCCTCTGTTTCAACTGTGTCTCTCGCTGGTGCACACCGATTACGGGGCTGCTAGATCCAAAGGGCTTCTCTCCTGGAGAGAAGGTTTGGGAAACAATCAAGTTTTCAAAGCCCAGATTTCCCTGTCCCATCATCTCAATTTCCCTGCAGTTCAGGCACGCCTTGCTGATCGTCAGATAAGCCTGGCTTTTGTCAGCTGAAGGTGTGGAAAATACAGGTCAGACTTCAGAGGGAAGTTTGGATGCCAGGCCAGAGAGCACCAGCCAGATCAGTAACAGTTGGCTCTTCCTTTCAGTTCATCTTTTGGTAATTAGTGTGGCTTGTGACTCTCTGTCTAAGAAGGAAAACAGGAAGAAGCTCCCCACCTTTTCAGAGCTTTTGTTTCTGAACACCTCACCAGTGCTCAACCAAAAAGCTGCCAAGGTTGAGGCACGCTCCTTCTGTCACCCAGGATGGCCCCTGGAGCACTGCCTGGCAGGGAGCCCCCCAAACCCACCACGGCAGAAGTGTCAGGCAGCAAGGCTGGCGCTTACCCCACTTGGTGGATGTGCATGCCCTTGTTGGTGGGGCTGGCAGGGGCGGACTGTGTCAGCGAGGAGGTGTCGAGGATGCGCTGGGGACGAGCATTGACTGTTGCCTACAGAGAAAATAAAACCAACACAGCAGAGTCCTGAACAGCCAAGACAGCAAAACACCATTGGCAGTTGTTTACTGCCTAATACAACTGCAGACCTGGGGTTAAATGAAGTTAAGCTCTCCATCAGCGTGCATGTGGGTGTTTAAAAATGTATAGGAAAAAAAGCCTCTGTGCAGTTCCCAACACGTAAGATGATTTCACTACTACTTCAGTCAGCAAACACTTACCAGGAAGCACCTTCTCTTCCTTACAGGGAATGGCTTTGACAAACAGCCTCTTCCCTACATTGGCTGCAGCCTACGACGCTGAGGATGCTGCCGCTGGGCAGGCAGGCAGCCAGCCCCAGGGCTCCCCTTCAGCAACTGGGTTTCCCTCCCACCTCATGACACTGAGCACTTCACTTCTCACAACCCAGCTCCTCATGTTCCAGCACCTCCTCTGCCCCTGACTTTAGATCAAGTCAGAACTCCCCTCGCAAACCCAGCAGCTGATGGAAACTGCCTCCTGTTGCTGCTCGCTCCGTCTCCCAAAGGAGAGCTGAGCCTTCCTGGTGTTCATCAGAGGATGCAGGGTTCCCCTTCCAGCAGCACCACATCCACTCTGCCAAGGAAGGCAAGGGTTTGCCCTGGTTGGGTTGCTCTGAGCTCTACAAAACACAGCTGCTCGTGCCGCGCAGACAAGCCTCCCTTAAAAAGGGAGAAGTCCTCCCCTGCTTATGGCTCCTTTCCTCCTCTTCCCCATTACTCCCATTCTGTGATGTGTTTGAAATGTCTCGCAGGTTGAAATGACCTTTAGGAAGCCCCAGACCAGCACAGAGAACCCAGAGGGACGAATACACTGTCCCACAGACAAAGTAACTTCCATCATCTCCTGGAACACCAAGAAAACCCCCCAGTCCCAGCACAGGGGCTGCACGAGGCTCTTGCGTGAGGACACCTGGGCTGTGACCAAGCTGAGGAAGGAAAGACCAGCAGCTACTGAAATACAGAGCACACAGAAAGCAAGAGCTGTGAGCATGCTCCTCTGGAGCTCAGACAGCTAATGAGCCTCCTGTAAGCAAAGGCCTTTACATGGCAGCACCAACGGCCCTCTGAACACCTGTACCTGCCTGTGTGCCCAGCCCACACCTGAAAGAAGCTGAGGCACTCGTGCTGGGGGACACACTGCCCTGCCCTTACAGGAGCCCAAAGGCCTGCACAGAAGGCCTCACTCCTCCTTCCCTCCCTCAACAGCCCAGTGAGGTTCTCGCCTCCCTCACTTCAACAGGGCTCGGGTCCCCCAGCCGCCATTTCCTTCGCTTCACCAGGTAGAAGCGGTGATGCCGTTGGCGTCCAGCACACCTACACCACGGCAAGCACCTGCTTGCTACGGCTGGCAAGGCAAGTGCCATGAGCTCCAGCCAGCCTGGCTGCCCCTTGACTGGCCTCCTCCTCGAGTCAGGCTCATTCCTGGAGTTATTCTCCTTTTCTCAGGGGTGTGAGAGGTCTGAGAGGCCGCTCATCCCCCTACCTCCAGGAAGGCAGCGGGGTCTCTGGTGAGGAGGCATTACTAGACCGGCCTGGGGTAGATGATCACACCGTGAGAATGGAAAGAAAGCAGAAACAATTTAGCAGCTAGTGACATTATTATTCATAACTCATTTCAATTAGTGACAGAAGGCTCAGGTTTTCAGGTGCTCGCAGTCAGGTCTCTGTCACCTGAAAGGGGTCCTGCTGCCTTGTTTCACAGCAGAGGGACAAGGTCAGCTAACGATGATTTGCTGAAGGGGTAACAGAGACAGGAGCGTGGCACACAGCCTTCCTTTTCCTGGGAAAAAAGCAATTTCTTTTCTGAAAGCCACGAGCAGAGCAAGGCCGCAGTTCAGCTGCACAACGGAGGATACTGCTGGAGGCAGCAGCTCCCCGCTTCCCGGGATTTGCTCCTCTGTCAGTCAAATTAGCTCTTTTCAGGAGGGGAGATGGTAATTTTGGGATTTTGTAAATTGACTCCAGGTTTAAAAAAAAAAAAAGAAGGGAAAAAATAGTGCACCCTGTCAGAATTACTTGCTCACACACATAAAAGCCTGTACCAAGGAGTGCTGTCATGGAGGAATAACTCCCAGGATAATTCAGCCTCAAGCTTTCCATGGAAAACAGCTGGATGAAGCAACCTGGGAGGAAGCAAACTCTCCTTCAATAATCACAATTTCAAAATGCCTGAAGAGGCCAGCATCACTTCCTGGTCCTTTTTGTTTGTTTTGGTGCAGGCAAAAAGCGTGTGTTGGATTTTTTGGTACAAAGATCAGGCTGGGAAGGAGAGTTGTACGATTCCAGCCTGCACCCTAAATATCAATCACAACACAGCCACAATCTGTGTGAGAATTAGCAATGTCTAATCAGCCCATGAAAGAAAATGCTGTTATTTCCCCTCCAGGAAGCCTGCACGGCTCTGCAACCTACTCACCGGCTGCTCAGAAAGACATCACCCTATTTAAAAACCACTGGAGTTCTCCTGTGGATAAAGATCTACGCTCATGGCTCTGCTAAACACATGGAACAGGACCTGTCTCATTTGAAAACACAAACTCTGCTTTAAATTCACAAATGTTAACTTATAACCAGAGCTTTTGGAGAGTCACAAAGCTCACAGCACCGACCCCACGCTTCGCTGCCAGGGATGGAAAAGCTCTCCCAAGCTCTCTGCCCTCAAAGTGTTGTCCCATCACCTGTCAGGGCAACCCTGTTCCACGACCAACACCTGCCCGGCACAAAATAGGTTTAGAAATCATGAAGGCTTAAAGAAAAGAGCTTGGGAATGTTTTGAGGCCAAGTGCAGCCAACACAAGGATAACTGGTGCCAAGCAGGAGGAGAAACCCATGGCTGATTCACTCTGACCCCTCAGCCGAGCAGCCCGGCAGTCGCAGTGTGTTGTTGAGCTGTGTTAAGGTAAGGAAACCTCAGCCAAACTGAAGAGATCCAAACCAAAGCCTCTCGTTCCCTGAATCTTCTACTGATTAGAACAGAGGGGTCAAGCCCCTGGAATATTCAGGTGCTTTCCTTCACCTGAAGGAGTCCTCTTGTTTAAGCAAGAAAATAATCTTTTGGTTCTATTAAATGATAAAGTTCGAACAACAAACTGGAAAATGCATTTGTTTGCATGTGCTTTACTTGGGACAACCAGCATCCAGGCTGCTGCTCCCTTCTGCACCCAACAAAGCTCCATCAGCACCAAGAAAAGATCTCAGGATACCATAATTAGCAAAAATATAATTGTTACTGATTGGCGTTACACATCAGACAACTCCTACAACCTGTGTGAGCTCCCCCTGGCAGACATGCAGAGCTCAGGCTGGCAATCCTGGCAGCACATCCAGAATGAACTGAGCCAGACCATAACCCAGGGTCTGGAGCCTTAACTGCCATTTTGGTGGGCTGTTAAATAGATTTACTTTTCTTTTAATAAAACAAGCCTTTCTAGAAGCCACCTACACCAGGTGGCACTGGCAAAAGAAAGCCTGCAGGCTCACAGAAAGCACAGCTGTCAGCCCACTATATGGACAAATCGTGTATTTAGATACTTTCCTTATGGATCTTATGGCTAAGGCAAAGAACAACAAATAACATTTTGTTCACTGAAGCATCCCCAGATAAAACTCTTTGTGAGCAGCAATGCTTCCTTTATTATTTTGCCAAGCCATCAGAAAAGCCACTGGAAAAGCCATCGCCTTAGCAATGCTGTCTGAGAAGCAGAGCACGGGACGCATGGTACCCATCTGCTTCAGCTTCTGGACTCCACTCAGGTCCAAACTTGTCAGAATCAACCCAGGATTTACCAAACTTGTCACACCATGCACTGTGGGTATCACCACATAGTGACCACCCACCCACAGAGGTGCCAGGGAGGCCACCCCCAGGGCACAGAGCATCCTTATTCATGCAGCTCCTCCCACCAGCAAGGGAGCAAGTCCTGGAAAAATACTGAAGACTGGAGAGCCAATCTGGTTCCTCTTTATATCCCCCTGAATCCCATGCTAAGAGAAACACTCTGTCTTGAGAAGAGCCTTCCAAAATACAAACCTGAAAGGGTTACATGCACCTAGAGCAGAGAGAAGGAAATCTTTCATCTTCCCATTTTGGTTTGGCATCTCCAGCCTGAGAGCCATTTGCTGCACCCCTGAGCCGCCGGGGAGGGGCTGACCCTGCTGCCCTCACTGCCAAAATAATCATCTACCCCAAAACCCAGACTTCACCACTCACTGACACGGACACTTAAAACAAATACAAGAGTTCAAATAAGTTGCTAGTTACTTTTTCCCAACAGTAAACCAGATTTAAAAGCACGAAATCTCTAAGGCATTAAGATGGTTGTGCACAATGCCGGCATCTCTTACTGCAACTTCAGCTGAGCAGCCTGAGCCTGCTGGAAATGATCAGTAAGAGACGGCACCTTGCATTGCAATGGCTCATGGGCTTGATGCTAGAGCAGCTAGAAAGCACGTGGGAAGGACGGTGTTCGGAGAGCTTTGGGACCCCACGACCGACTGGGGCGGAGAGGGGGGAAGGCGATTGGTGAGAAGATGTTCTGAGGTGGCCTGGTGCTTCATTTCAGGTGGAAGGTGAGGGTGCTTTCTACAGCTCCCCAGGCTGGCAACTCAGAACCAGCAGTGATGGCAGCCTCCAGGGACATCTTGTCACCCTTGGAGGATGAAATGTGATGAGGATGGTGCTTTAGGCGGGTTAGGCCTGGGTTGAGGGTGAGTAGTGGCAGGGGTGTCTGCATGCTGACTCACATGTACTAGTTCACCTGGGTTGGAGAGCCGTTGAGGCTTCAGTCTGCAGGCCAGTCCCACTTGCATAATCTAAATCAGTTTGCAAACGGATAATTGAATGAAGTATATTTAAGGTTTCTCCCAGGGACCGATCTAGATAAGTAGACTTCTAAACAAGACCTACTGTCTAAGTTCTGTACCTAATCTACACCCTAAAACCATCCCGGGCCCTCCCCCATTTATTTATTTTACCTGCTCAAGAGTTCATATGAACGTTTATCATCTGGAAACATTAAAAGCTTCTTCAGTGATATAACCAGGCTGCACTAGGACCACTCACCAGAGCCCTCCAATGATCTATTTGGTTCAGTGTCCCTGTGCTTTCCCTAAGCACCACAAACATTACCACGCCAGAGCCTCACAGGCACATGCGGACGCAGAAGGGCATACCTTGTACGCAATGCTGTTGAGAACCTTCATGGCCAAGTCGGAGACATCAGGGTAGGGATCAGCAGCGAGGTGAAGGAGAACTCTCCAAATTTGGGTATAGACACTGTTGAAACTCACACCTAAAATAATAATAAAAAACAAAGAAAAAGGAAAAGCATAAAGCCCTGCAGCACATGACAAGCCATCAATCGAAACGCTTTGATCTTATGTGAGAAAATTCATTAGAACTCCCAACGTGGTGATGACATCTAAGAAAACATCAAGGGAAAAGCTCAAAAACCCCCTACGTGGGTCTTTCGTCCCCATTTTTCTGTCGTTGTGAACTCTGCACAGGCTTGTAAAACAACAGTGGGGGAAAAGAGAAATAATTTAAGGACTAACTAAACAATCTCCTTTATTTATACACAGCGAAAGCCGCTTGCTCCGTGTTCTTCCTTCGAGGGCAATCACCTCCACAGCCAGACGGGACGGAACTCTGATCACATCCTGCTCAGCCAGCTGAATTGCACCCCAGAGCCCTCAGATGGGAGAGGCCAGTGGAACCAGGGGAGGACTGGAGAGACCAATGGAACCAGGGGAGGGCAGTGGAACCAGGGTAGGCCAGGAGAGTCCAGTGGAACTGGGGGAGGCTGGGAGAGACCAGCAGAACCACAGGAGGTCAGGAGAAGTTGGTGGCATCGGAGGAGGCCAGGAGGGAAAGGCAGAACCAGGGGAAGCCAGAGGAACCAGGTGAGGGCAGTGGAACCAGGGGAGGCCCGGACAGGCCGGTGGAACCGGGGGAGTCCTGTGGAACCGGAGGAGGCCGGGGGAGAGGCCAGCAGAATCAGGGGAGGCTGGGGGAGGCTAGAGGTCAAAGTGCTTGTTCTCTAGGCTCCTGAAACAACCAACCAAGAAGACTGAATGGAGAATGTGTTTGGATTTCCTGAGCTAAAATACCAAACTGGCATAAACCTCCCGTCACTGCCTTCTCTTGCTCTGGTTACTCTTACTGCTGCTCTCAGCATTAATACTCAACCTGAATGTTCAGGGGTTTCTATATTCTACAAGTTTACTAAACATCTAAACATTAAACAAGCAGCTTCAGGCCCTGCACCTCTGCAAAGCAGGAGCCTAACTCAGTCTCTCCTATTGACATTTGTATCAATTCCTCAATTGCCAATTTGGTATTTAAGGAGAATATCTGCCATTTGGTATTTCAGCAGCAGGAGATGACAGATTCAAAGTACAAATCAAATTAATAAACACTCGCAACGACTGACAAAATTCTGTGAACATTCTGTTTTGCTGCTTTGAGGCGAATCCTTAATTTGTTGTTCTTTCTTCTCACCCTCACAACGTCTAATGGTCGTAACGCTGTTGTTTGGGAGTTGAGCCACTTGGACAATATTAAAGTGGCTGCACTAACAAAACAAAAAAACCCCCCCTAAAATAGGGATTTTGGATGAGTCACAGTCAATGGTAAATGACAGGCCAAGCTGTTGCTGCATTTCCTTTTGTGCTTCTGGAGTTACTTCTAAGTGGTAAGCTAGGAGGAAAGGGTTCATTGGCCAGCAAAGCAGCTTCTGTCAGGCAGAGAAGGACCTGGGGTGTTGGGTGACTGTAGACTGACCATGAGACAGCAGTGTGCCCAGGTGGCCAGGAAAGCCAATGGCATCCTGGCTTGTGTCAGAAATAGTGTGGCCAGTAGGTCTGGGAGGGGGATTGTGCCCCTGGACTGGGCACTGGGGAGGCTGCACCTCGAGTGCTGTGTCCAGTTCTGGGCTCCTCACCATAAGGACACTGAGGTCCCGGAGCCAGTCCAGAGAAGGGCAACCAGGCTGGGGAAGGGGCTGGAGGGCAAATCCTCTGAGGAGTGGCTGAGGGAGCTGGGGGTGTTCAGCCTGGAGAAGAGGAGGCTGAGGTGAAGTCTTATCCCCCCTCCACTGCCCTGCCAGGAGGGTGCAGAGAGGTGGGCGATGGTCTCTTCAGCCAGGGGACAGGAGATGTGTCAAGGGGAAATGGCCTCAAGCTGCCCCAGGGCAGGGTCAGAGCAGATGTGAGGAAAAAGTTCTTCCCTGAAAGAGATGTGGGGATGTGGAACAGGCTGCCCAGGGAAGGGGCTGAGTCACCTTCCCTGGATGTGTTTAAAAAAAAGGTAGATGAGGTATTTAGGGATATGTTTTTTGCATAGGACAGGAATGGTTGGACTTGATGATCTTAAAGGTCTTTTCCAACCTTGTGATTCTGTCATTCTCACCTTAAAGAGTTACTAAACCCAACACAAACCACCTGGGCAGTCCACTGTTTGGACTTTGGCTGAAGAAGGCAGTAGCGAACGGCAATATGCTGCAGGAATATGCATGCTGCACAGCCAAGGGAATCTTCCTTCTGCCAGGAACTCCCCAGCATGTGAGGAAGCATTCCACAACTCTAAAGGCAGTAACTTAATGCCATCTTCTCCTTTGGCCAGCAAACGTTTACACCAGTGCTGCCCATGGGCAGGGGGCTGCCTGCACAACAGCCTCCCACTGCCGATCCTCACCTTCCCCAGCCAGGTGTGACAACACCATGAACCCCACCCTGGAAAATCTGAGCAAGCAATAAGCACCACCAAGGCCCAGCAGAGACAAGGGGTGCAGATCTCTCACAGCTGGGTTTCGGCAGCTGAGGATCGGGCCTGGAGTTCATGAAATGAAGGAAGGCCTGAGAACTGCTCGAGCTGATCAGATCCTAGGGCAGGCTTTGGCTTTGGTCCTAACAGGTGAAAGTCACTGTCACTTCAGAAGCTGCCACGTCCGTGTTCAGTTACAGAAAATGTCAGTACCTGGTAAATAAGTCTGTGTGAGGAGGTTAGGCCTCCCTGTAAAGGACGGTGACACAAGGCTCATGTGTCTTCTCCAGGCCTCCGAATTATAGAATCATAGAATCACAGAATGGTCTGGGTTGGAAGGGACCCCAAGGATCAGAGAGTTCCAATCCCCTGCCACAGGCAGGGCCACCAACCTCCAGGCCTGAAGCTACACAAGGTTGCCCAGGGCCCCATCCAACCGGGCCTTCAACACCCCCAGGGATGGGGCATCCACCACCTCTCTGGGCAGCCTGTTCCAGCACCTCACCACTCCCTCTGTAAAAAACTTCCCCCTAATTTCTAATCTAAAACTTCCCTCCTTTAGCTTTAATACTAAGTTTTATTTTTGCAGTTGCCATCTTCCTCCTGGAAGCTTCTATCAGCAGGGAAAGAAAGAGGGGAGGGGGAAGGAGAAGGAGCAAGACAAGGTGCTATGAGCTGTGGGAGGCAATAGATGCCCTGGCCACGGAAGCAGCTAGCCAGGTGATGTCATTTGATGTCATCTGAGGTCTGCTCAGAGCTCTTCCTCCTACATTTGGTCCTGTAGAGAAGTTACATAAGGACCGATGGGAAATCTGAACAGCTCAGTTTCTTTTAAAGCTCTTGAAAGACAGTAAAAGTAAAGGGAGAGAGAGGGAGAGCGTGAGGGTACCCATCAGCTCTCCCAGTGTCTCTGGTAACCACCTCACTCCTGATGCAGTCACAAAGGAAAAAAAAAAAAAAAAACCCTGACATTTTTTATGCATCTAAGCAGGGTGAAAAAAACCCACATTTAAAAGAAAACTGCGCCAGCATGATTCCTCATTCGCTCAGCAGCCTTTGAAAAGAACAGAGGGAATTTCTACAAAGGCATCTCAGGCTCAGCGCTGGTGCTCGAAGGACCAGTCCCTTTCTTCTGCCGTCCTCCCCCCGCTCCCCCTGCCCGTCTCGGTGTTGTTCATCGCATCGATTCAATGGGGTGACACATCTGACATTGTTCCTTGTAAAACCTGAGCACAGAGTCAGGGGGAAAATGGAAGGCAGCAGAGGTGACAGGAGGAACAGCTGCTTGGTTTCATGTAATGGCCTAAAATGCAAAAAAAAATATCCATGAGATGCAAAGAGCCAAGCAAGGGGGACGGGGTGTTAATCCAAGCAGACAGCTCTGTAATTAGTCAGACTGATTCAAAGTCAGCTAAATGGACCTTGCAGTATAGATTTACGTTTACAAAATGATTCCTCTCCACTAAGAATGTCAAAAATAAATTGCCTGCCTTTACTGAGGACTTTGATTTGCTTTGCATATGCATAACTCTCAGCTCAATTTAGCAGCCGGCACCACACAGCAGCCCCGAGGAAGGGACCTGGCTGAGGTCCTGCAGCTGGGTCACCGAGTACACGAAGGGCAGAATCTCCCTGGATGTAAAACTGAATGCTAATGCTTGCATTCATTCTCTGTGCTTTGCTAGGCTTTGCCAGGCTTCTTTTCTAAATAAAGAGATCACCAGGTAGTGATTTTAAGCCTGGATCTCCCAAAGAAGGTGTAGTCCGCTCCCCACCCAAGGCAGCAGCAAAACCAGACCAGTGGCCGCACCGGCAGGGCTGCAGGCCTCAAGCAGACAGCTCGGTGTCGGCAGGGAAAGGCAAGCCTTGGACTGGCTGCAGTGAAACATCCTGCCAAACTCAGTGCCTGCACCCCATCAATGCTAATCCCACCTGCTCTGCAGACGTGTCCTACCCATCTCTCCTCCTCCCAGAAGGTCCTGTGAGAGGTACTTGGGTGAAGAGAACATCTGAGATCCCCATCGCTCTCTGAACTCTACTTGGACAGATGGGGACAGCGGCCTGTTCCTGAGAGCAACAGCATCCATCCTGTGCGCTCCAGCCCTGACAGCGATTCCAACGGCAGAGGCCAGACCCAGCTCACCAGGAAATGCTGTGTTCCCCTGCAGTGAGTACTGCTCTGGGCCTGGGCTCTCACAGCCAACGTGGAAGCATCGAGGCCAGGGCAAGTAACAGGGAAACATAGAGCTCAGAAGACCAACCGAGTTCCTCCATTCCCAGCTATCAGACACTGCCGCTTTCCTCCCCACCCTGGTTTCCCCACCCTGGTTTCCCCACTGCCTCAGCAACACCCCCCAAACTGGTTTCTGACTCTCCTGGCCACATGGTCCTGTCCCCAGCCACTGCACTGGGCTTCTCCATCTCCCTGGGTAAAGAGTACAAACCGACAGCAAACCTCTACATCAAGCTTCTGTTTCCAAACCTGCTCAGACCCCTGTGTCCTGCCACAACGTGAATGAATCTTTTAAATCACTGCTGGCTGAGCAGGTACTCCTCATCAGCGCCGTGCACTGCAGCATACTGCCTACTGAGAGAGGAGGAGGCCTTACCCATCCCAGCACTCTCATTCCCTGGGGCTCACTGTCCACCTACATCTCCCACATTCCTCATCCTCACCGCACCTCCTGCTGCAAGTGTGACCTCGAGGCAGCTCTGCAGAGCCAAGCCTGGGACATGGCAAACAGCTTTCTGCCCCCCAGCGTGTCCTGCTGGAAGAGAGAACCATTCCCCTGCATTTCATCGCTCCGAGATCTATTTTCTTCCTTCTTTGATCATTACCTAATAAAATCTTTCCAGCGATGCTCTCTGTAGGACAAAGACTTTAATCATGCAGCCTGAATATGAATAATCAGCCTCAAGGAACACAACCCCCCCCATCTTCATTCCTTCCCTTTTCCCATCTTAAAACTAAACCAAGGTAGAAATTTCCAGAACACCCAGATTAATGACTACTTGCGTGGAAGAAGCAGCGAGGCTCAGCCTCCCATCTGCACTGGTGGCTTTGTTGACTAATAAAAAGCTGCCTCTTGCCAGCCTGAAAATGTCTCTTCTAGGACCAGGTCTGCTGGGCCAAGGAGGAGTCTGCAGACACCAGCATGCCCAGACTGAAAGCATGGGCTGTGCTTGGGGGACACTGAACAGGGGCACAGGGCCTAGTGATAGCTCAGAAGCTGTTTGTAAAAGGGCACAAGAAGGAACAGAGAGGTTTTCCTCAAGTTTACAGGAAAGAAGCACAGTGCATGATGCTGCAGTGTCAGTGAAGGGATCCAGACTGATCCAGAAAAATCCCTCCAGTACCATGTTCCTTAAAAAAAAATCACAAGAGGGGAAAACAAGCCCTGAACATCAGTGAATCAAGCTGGGGAATGCAGGGTATGGAACACAGAATTAAACTCTCGATGAAAATTTCTACCTCTGTTATTACAGACTAGATCTCTGCTTTGGTTTGATTCTACCAACGTGCCCAGAGCATCCTCTTCAGTGCTCTGCCTGTCTCCAACACTTGGCAGAGCCATCCCTGCAGAGTGCAATCACCGTTACTTCTTCCAGAAGAGGGAGAGAAGTGCAAAACATTTCTGCCCTCATGACAAGGCTATTGCCTGGCCAGACTCCTCTCCACACTGCCCTGCTCTCCAAAGCCCTACAGCAGTGTTTTATCACACATTAAAGCCTTAAAGGATGGGGTTGATCTGAGCCCAGGGTGGCTGCACACCAGCTGCAGCCCTACTGAGGGTGGCTGGAGCTGACGGCATTTTGAAACCTTCCTTCCTTGGGGAGCTGCAGAGCACAAGCTGGAAGATGGTGACTCCTCAGTGGAAATGAGAAAAGCCTGGCTTTGAGCAGGCAAATGCTGCTGGTAATGGGATTCTGTGCGAGTTATGAATTTTAAACACTTCTATAAGCTCTGTGGTTTCCAGCTGGATATGAGCTCTTCCGATCGAATAGGAATGAGGGAGGCTTTGGAGAACTGCTCTCTTTGTTTTCCTAGGTCTCCCTCACTCATCTCCAGCTCATCTCTCACTTCTTTTCCAGTTCAGCTGGAAAGCTCTTGTGAGACACCCACAAGCCATCAAGCAGACACCGGTCTGCACCAGTGAAATGAGGAGAGCTCAAGTTCTAGTTTCACATGGAGAGGAGTTTCCTGACATTCCTGTCACGCTTTAGAAGGTCCAATTTCATTACCTACAATCAAACACAAATGAATTGATCACGTTTTTAATGAACACATGATTTTCAGCTCCCACCGGTGCTCAGGGGCTCAGGAATTCCAATCCCAGAGCCAAATCACTACTACTTCTTCCAGCAAACACAGCATAAAGCTTCAGTTGAGGCACGTCTATCACCTGGGTGGGTGCCCCTCTGACTTACACCACACTCTCATCGCTCCTTTTTGAAGACTAGAAAAATACAGGCACATTTACTGATTCCAAAGACAATACAGAGACTCCTCCAGCATTGCTCTCTGCCTCACTCCACTCTCTGGATGGGGGCTGTTCCAAAAGCCAGGTCTGTCTGTGTGGTGTCTGCATTACCACCCAAAATGGTTTAAGTAAAGGAACACTGAAGGGACTGGGAAAGTGACTTGAAGCACCGTGGAGTTGAACTGAGCTTAACACAACCACTCCAGTTGTGCTGTATAAAGGAAATGCAAATAATCCATCAAGTCAGCCCGGCCCTGCGTAAGCACACAGTAAAACTCCCTTCATCTGTGCCAGAGCACTTGGCCCTGCAGAGTTCTGTACCTTACCCTGAGTCAGACTCTGGGAGAAAGGGGCTGCTGAGTGGAGGTGAAATGTTCAGTGCTGATGCTACAGCTGCTCATCCGGGAGGAAATGACGCAGGGGGATGGGAGCCAGCGGGATCGGCCAGGGAACTTTTTGCACAGCAGCAAATGTGGAATACTCAGGCTTTTAGTGCTTAAGACACAGCTTGGGATTTCTTCAAGTCCTATTTTAACCATGCACAAACCTGCCTAGGAAGTCAGGGAAGTAAAGCTGCCCTGGATGAGCAACTCAACAGCGTGGCTGTGCTGTAGGGAAACACAACCCCTGTGAAAAGAGCCAGGGGATGCAGCTAGTGCCAGCGCGCCCGGCTGCTGCGTCCATGGGGCAGGGAGCCCCGGCCTTCATGGTCTCGCCAGTGCAACCACAGTGGATGTGAAATTCCCATACATGTGCCATGGTTTTGTGCATAACATCCAACAAGGATCTGTCCATTGCAATGAAACTTAGAGCTGGAGCCAACATTTCCAGTCCCTCCAGAGCAGGAGGGACTCCATGCTCTGCGTGTCACCTCACCAAACCCAACAGAGAAGGACCTAGGGGTGTTGGTTGACTGTAGACTGACCATGAGCCAGCCAAGCGCATCCTGGCTTCTCAGACATAGTGTGGCCAGTAGGTCTGGGGAGGGGATTGTGCCCCTGTACTCGGCATTGGTGAGGCTGCACCTCGAGAGCTGTGTCCAGTTCTGGGCTCCTCACCATAAGAAGGACATCGAGGTCCTGGAGCGAGTCCAGAGAAGGGCAACCAGGCTGGGGAAGGGGCTGGAGGGCAAATCCTCTGAGGAGCGGCTGAGGGAGCTGGGGGTGTTCAGCCTGGAGAAGAGGAGGCTGAGGGGAGACCTTCTCCCCACCTACAACTACCTGAAGGGAAGGTGCAGAGAGGTGGGTGATGGTCTCTTCAGCCAGGAGACAGGAGATGGGTCAAGGGGAAATTGCCTCAAGCTGCACCAGGTTTAGATTAGATATTAGAAAAAAAATTTTTACTGAAAGAGTTGTCAGGGCCTGGAACAGGCTGCCCAGAGACGTGGTTGAGTCACCATCCCTGGGTGTGTTTAAAAAAGGGTAGATGAGGTACTTAGGGATATGGTTTAGCTTAGGATGGGATTGGTTGGACTTGATCTTCAAAGGTCTTTTCCAACCTTGTGATTCAGTGATTCTGTCATTTCTACTGTTAGGAGAAGTTTTCTTGGAGTGAAGTTTCCTTGGAGTGAGATCTACCAGGAGCAGAGATCTGATCTTTCCACAAAGCCAGTGCAAGCACACACAGAAAGGCGATGCCGCAGGAAGGGTACGAGGGGCCTCACTCACCTATTAGTGAATTCAGAGAAGAGTAAGAGCTGACTCGTCTCATCTTGTCAATAGTCTCAAAGGACAGGATATACTCCTCATTCTCTGGGCTGCCCAAGGTGCTGCTGGCGCTGCTGCTGGTGCTGAGATTCCCAGGAGAAAATGCAACAGAGCTTCCAGCTGCCAAAACACAAGAGGGCAGGTGCTGAAACAAGGACTGGTGAGAGAACAACTTTTAGCCAGGATTAACAGCCCTTTCCTAAGCCCTGCAACATTCAATGAGGGTTCAGGCAAGTCTACAACATCCCCTTTTAAACATGAAATGTTTAAACACAGAGTAAGCACCATGGGTTGGAAATGATTCAGTTAAAAATCCATGTAAGCCAGGAAGCTGGAAGGCACCTTTTTAGCCCCCAAACTTTCAGAAAAATCAATATAACGACGAGAAAATTGAAACTAACTATGAGGGGGCTGCTGATCTAAGCCCTTGGAGCTGGCTAAGCTGGGATAAAATGCCAGATTCAGCTCCTGTCGGTTTGTACATGGTGTTTCCTAATGTGCAGGACAGGGGGAAGAAGAGGGAAAGGAAAACAAAACAATTTGGAATCATCTCTCACATTCTTCATTCAGGCTGAGGTTCTGCAGGGACTTGTTCAGGTTCCGAGCTGTGGTAACCGCTCGGATGTTGCCGTAGGAG
Source organism: Porphyrio hochstetteri (assembly GCA_020800305.1). Lineage (NCBI taxonomy): Eukaryota > Metazoa > Chordata > Aves > Gruiformes > Rallidae > Porphyrio > Porphyrio hochstetteri. The sequence goes on along the minus strand of CM036923.1, from coordinate 3,867,276 downwards.
CTGACGGAGCGCAGCCTGGGGGTACAGGGACCATCTCGCACCGGCGTCAGGCTCCCGCCCTCTGTGGATGCAAAATGTGGCAGTTACTGATGTGATCACAGCCTTTTGGTTACTTCCTGGCAAAGAGACATCTACAATACCACCCCTCCCAACGGAATGCAGCCATCTGCTTGGCTAACGCGGAGCGAGGTGCGGACGGCTCCTCTGTGCACATCACCAGCAAGGCCCAGTGTCTCTGCTCTTCGGGCTGGGGTTTTGTGCCATCCAATAAAGCAGGTGAGCCGAGCCCTGCCAGTGCCCACAGAGTACCCAGAGCAGCACGACGGCTCTTCTCTCCAGGTCAGAGCTGGGCCCCTGCCCAGACGCTGTGCTAGGACACACTGCTACAGCAGACACCATTTAGCAGGCAGCACTGGCTTGTCTACTTCTGCTCGTTAAACTCCGGTGAATTTTCTCATTATAAAGAGTTATGAAAATCCTGCTTTCCTGACCAAATTTCAGGCCCAGTTTCAACTCATATTTCACCCTTTAATTTCCCAAACTTCCTTATTTTCATTCCAGCATACACACAGTACTATGGCTCCAGACTAGCTATTTCATTTCACTGCAGAGGTGGCTGCACTACGGTGCTGGGACCAACACTTCCAGCACATCCTGCCTATGCATCCTTCAGGATTCTTTAGCATAAGGAGGAGCACTATACGAACCGCACATAATGGTTGTTTCCTGCAGCAAAAAGGGAGAAGCTTATTTTCCAATATGATGGACAGGGAGATTAAAGCACTCACTGCAGAGGCAGCACATGCTCCTGTCTCCAAGTTTCCATTCCAACTGTCCCATTATCCTCAAGATTTCCAATGTACTTAACGGCTTACATGAGGTTAGCAGCAATGGTGTTAAGGCTCCTCATTCCTGGCATAAAGCAATAGGCACAACAAAAAGGATGGGACCACCGGTACAGAGCACAAAGTTCTTCACTGCTGCTGGTCTGGAGCTTTGCCGTGGGAAAAGGTCTGGTTGGCTCCTTGTTGTGTGGTGAGGCTCCTCGTTAGGCCAACACAGCACTCAAGTTTCAGGTGTGGTTTAGGGAGGGGAGCCTGACAAGCCTGCACAGTGCCCTGATAGATACACTTCAGTCCTGATCTGCCTGGAATCCCTTTGAGTCCGTGCAGGTGTTCAGTCTCTGCAGCTCGTTGGTGAGCTGCAGTTGTCTTTAGATGGAGACTCAACACAGGGTGCGTTTCTCCAGTGCAACATGTTGCAGTGCTAAACAGACGTGAGAGCCACCCACTGCCCCATGCAACTGTGGGCAAGGCCACCTGTTTGATAACACCAGCAAGAATTTCCTCCTGGCAGAGGAGTTCCCAGGCACTCTGAGGCTGCACATCTCCTACCCACACAAGCACGAACCACCTACCAGTGGCAGCCGGAGAAGGGAGCGGGTAATTCTTCTCCTCTTCCATGAACTGCAAGGCGACAGTGCAGAAGTTGCTCTCGTACTGAACCACAAGGTGACTTAAAGCCACCACCAGCTCCTGCAGCAAGGGCAGAACAAGCAGGCATGTCATGGGTACATAGGTCAGAAACAACAGACCAAAGGGAGACACAAAGCAATAAGGTCACTGCTGTTGATATTATTGGATGGCCATCCAGACCAAAATACTTTTCCCTTCACCTCACAAGGATGAATTGCAGCAAGCCAGAGCAATCTGCTTCAAATCACACATAGACACACAGAATCACACACAGAATCACAAGGTTGGAAAAGACCTTTGAAGATCATCAGGTCCAACCATTCTCATCCTAAACTAAACCATATCCCCAAGTACTTCGTCTACCCTTTTTTTAAACACATCCAGGGAAGGTGACTCAGCCCCTTCCCTGGGCAGCCTGTTCCAGGCCCTAACAACTCTTTCAGTAAAAAATTTTTTTCTAATGTCCAATCTGACCCTGTCCTGGCACAGCTTGAGGCCATTTCCCCTTGTCCTATCACCTGTCTGAAGAGACCATCGCCCACCTCTCCACAACCTCCCTTCAGGTAGTTGTAGGTGGGGAGAAGGTCTCCCCTCAGCCTCCTCTTCTCCAGGCTGAACACCCCCAGCTCCCTCAGCCGCTCCTCAGAGGATTTGCCTTCCAGTCCCTTCCCCAGCCTGGTTGCCCTTCTCTGGACTCACTTCAGGACCTCCATGTCCTTCTGATGGTGAGGAGCCCAGAACTGGACACAGTACTCAAGGTGCAGCCTCACCAGTGCCCAGTACAGGGGCACAATCCCCTCCCCAGACCTACTGGCCACACTGTTTTTGATACAAGCCAAGATACCATTGGCCTTCTTGGCCGCCTGAGCACACTGCTGACTCATATTCAGTCTGCAGTCACCCAACACCCCCACGTCCTTCTCTGCCTGACAGTTCTCCAGCCAGTCTCCCCCAAGCCTGTAGCGCTGCATGGGGTTGTTCTGTCCCATGTGCAGCACTCTGCACTTGGCCTTGTTAAACTTCACCCCACTGGTCTCAGCCTGTCGGTCCAGCCTGTTCAGATCCCGCTGAAGAGCCTCCCTACTCTCAGGCTTCCTCCTAGTTTAATGTCATCTGCAATCTAACTCTCCACATGTCTTTTATACCTGACCAGGTTCCCACGGCTCTTTGATTCTGCCCAATCTCATCAGACAGGTGCAGTGTCACAGAAAACACTGAACCAGTGACCAGCACCCAGCTCCCTCTGCTCCCGGGCGAGCAGCGGGCTGCCCACAAGAGGCACGTGCTTCCCGCAGAGCAGCCGTCAGCATCCTCAGTCCCCGTGGCACAGCCTGACCCTCACCCTGTGCTGTGCCCTCCGCACAGAGCAGAGCTCCTGTCCTACAGCCTGTCCTACATTTGCTCCGAGACAGAACCCGATGCTGGGGAAATGGCTCAGCTCTTCCATGCAGAATCCTACACTGACCAGCAAAAGCAGCAGCTACCTGAGCACGGTGCTGCCTGCCTGCAAGGGATCATCACCAGGCCCTTCTCTCACACTGCTGCAATTCGGGAGCCTGAATTACAGGGGTGGGGAGGGCAGAGAAGGTGAAGCTCAGGCCCTCGCTGAGGTATGGGTGCAGGCACTGGGAGAGGCGGGGAGCTGGCTGTGGGGGCTGCTCTCTGCATAGGGAAATAATCTCCCCAAGGGAGATTTATGAATCTCAAAGAGCATACAGTCTGACATGCTGGGCTCTCTTGAATTAAACTGATTAAATGCTGGAAGGAGACAACAAAAATTAATCCTCCAATGCTGGTGACAACTGTCATGAGGTTGATGTTCCAGTTAAGTAAACACAAGCATCGGGGCACCTAAGCACACCCATCAAGAGCAATCTACAACATCAAATGCTATTTAACGTCCTATTGATGTAAAAAGGCACAGCAGAAACTGCAATTGGCCAAAGTCTGAAGAATTCCTCTGTCTGTCCTTAGTCCTTGTGGTTTCTAAAAGCAACGAGGTCTTTTCACTGAGCAGCGCTCTCATGTTCTCTGCAGCTCTCCTGCCCCTCCCCTAGGACTGCCACATGCTCTGTAGAACACATTCTTATTTCATTTAAAACCTGAGCTCCTGCAATGTAAAACTTTGCAATTGAAACAGTAAATTGACAGAAGAGCATTAGCAGATTAACCTGGCAAGAGCTCCGTGGTTTGGGCACCTGAAAAACGAAGAATTCCATGTAATTGCTCTGCTTCCTCATCCCTTTTGCATTCCCTTTACATTAAAAACCAAAACAACAAAGACAAAGAAACCAGGGGATAAAGATTCCCCCACAACCTCATGTCTTAGACATTTCCTTAGCCGAACACGTGAGCTGGAATGGCAGTGCGATCCGAACAGCAACCCTGTCAGCACCTGGACATGATGACATACTACACTGTGCTGGCAGCACGCTGCTTACACTGTGGAGTAAATGACATGTAGTCTGGGCACTGAGAAAGGGTGAGCGGATCAAAGGGTGTCCCAGAACACTACTGGATGTGCAGTGTGAGGCTCAGTGCTGAGCCCTCGGCCGCTGCGGCAAGCCAGTGCCACCATTTTCACTGGCATTGTGGTGCTTCTCAGCAGGGGGACTTACAATGACCCAGAGTGAAATTCAGTGCAAAGCCTATTAAATAACACACACTCTGATTAGGTGTAACACAGAGCTCATCAGCGTGCCCCCACCACGCTCCCATACCTTCCTGACCATGGGGCTCCCGTCGTTGATGAGCTGGGCCAACATCATGGCTACGTTGTGATCAATGGTGGTGGAGTGATCGGTCCGTTCAGCTGAGTTGCCCACAAATGTTCCCAGTGCAAAGACTGCGGCACAGCGAACCTGGGAGACACAAACACTCAGTATTATTATTTTCCTCATTTCCAGCCTGAAGTTTCCCAGTGGGATTTGTTTTTATCCCCACAAAAGGCCTCTCTTGGAATCCGGACTGCTGCATCGGGGAAACAGTCAGGGCTAAATGGAAGCCCACAGAGAGCAAAAACCAGAATGGATTCAGCCAAGCACTGAGTTTTAAGTATTCACAGTTGCAGGAGTATATTTAATTTCCCAGAATACTCAGTGACCTTCCCATGGGTGATTTTTCCAGTCGACGTTGCCTAGAATATTAATTAACAGGAATAAGGCACACAGGGAGTTACTGTTGGGGTGTGAATCAATAATAAGAGTGCTGAACTACAGCCTTCGGATAAGGGCTTGCAGGGAGGCAGAGGATGGTGGAAAAAAAGGAAAGGAGAAGAGACAGCAGCTCAAATCAGGGCAAACTTTGCCAGACCACGTAAAGAGCAGAAGAGGGATCAGATGGCCTGGTAATCTTCCAGCTCACAGTGGCGGAGACTGCAAACGGTGGGGACACGGTGTGATCCACCACCGCAGGAAGGCTGGCACCCTGCAGAGAGGTGGGGGTGTGCTGTGAGCACCATCCCACAAACACCACTCAGGAAACTGGGGGGGAAGATGAGGCAGGAGAAGGGAGATGGGGGATGCAGGCCAGGAACCTAATCTTTAATCACTGCACGTTAGCAGCAGTGTTTATCTCCAGGCTGACTTCTCCCCCATGCGATGTAATTTCACCGGGGTCTGACAGGCTCTGTCAATCACAGCTGGGCTCTGCGCTACAGCCACTTCTCTCTCGGAGGGTTGGTCACAGAGGCAAAGCACATTCAATTAAACAGGGATCTTCACACGTACCAGAACAGTTTCCATCCTCAGACAAAAAGACTGGAGGGGTTTTGCAATACCCGGTGCGTTTTAGGCACATTTTAAACAACTTTCTGATATGCAAGTAAGCAAACCCCAAGGTGTTTCCTCACCCCAATGCTGAGGGGTTCATGCATGGCTTTTGGGCTGCATGAACACCCCCCTGCAGCTCTTTGGTCACTTCTCTTATAGGGCTTGGATGACTTGCACCACCTTGACGAAAGAGCGATGAGATCTTTCTCTGAACCAGCCCTTGAAGGCTCTGGCTTTTGAAGTATTCCTGTAGCCCTCTGCCAAGAATTGTGACAATTCAGCTAGGGTTTATTTTAGAAGTTGGATTTTTTTACCTCTGGGATTGGATCGGAGAGGAGGCTGTAGAGCTTTTCGTGAGCGCTGTCTCTCACACCACACCACCTGGCTGAGTCAAAGTTCTGCCAAATGCGGCCCAAACAAATGGCCACCCACTGACGCAGGAGAGGATGAGGATCATTTAACTGCTCCAGGCAAATAGCAATCAGGTTTCCTTGAAGGCAAGCTTCCTAAAACACAAATCAATGCCATTTATTTTGGATGACAGCTTCCCGCCTCGTCATCAAAAAAGAAGATTATTTCTGAAACAGACAGGAAATCAAGAGAAAATAATTATTCCGTGGTTATATACTGATTTTGTTACAAATACCATTTGGAAGCAGCCTGAAGGGAAGGTCAACTACACGCTGGTACAGCTAGTTGAGTAGCTGAGCATTAGAAATGCTTCCTGCAACGCACACAGCCTGTTCTTTCCTCACTAGAAATACTCCTCGCACCTCCCAGAGCCCCAAGGTTTATGGCTCATTCCATACCTCCCTCTCAAGAACTTGATCACACCCATCAGGTTTCCACTTGACAGGCAACAGGCACTATTTTGGTACCAGCACGTCATCGGAGGCTGCCCGGATAGGTGGCTGCTGAGGGACTTAACCTCCACTTCCAGGTGCCAGGTACATAATGTGTTTGTCACACCTACAGGTCAATTTTGCTTTCAATCCACACGAAAGCAACACAAAGCAATCTCTCATTGGAGTTCTCCAGCTCAAGGTTGTGCTTTAATGCAACCCAGGACTCTCTTCTCACAGCGAAGGCACAAAGCAGAGGAGAGGTAGGGGGGATGGAAGGACAAAGGATGGCAGACTCACCTGTCCAGTGGTGTAGTTGTTAACGATTACAGCCAGGATAAAAGCAGTCATCGTCCGGTGCTCGGCCTTAGAACAACACACAGGGACTGTTATCTTGAGAACAGGCCAGAGAACAGCTACACCCCCCCCCCCCCCCACTTTCTGGAAAACTACCCAGTTCTGAGGGCAGCTTGTATCACATTAAAACCTCATGAGAGGGGAAAGCAAGCTGGCTTTTCTTCTCATGAAGTCCTGTCTCTAGTTACACCTCATGGGCCCCACACCTTCAGCCAGCCCCGACCATCCTCCCACCCAGCTCTGGAGGAGACACACAAATACCTGCTGCAGGAAACCACCCCAAACTTTTGCAGAGGGAATTGGGAAAGTCACAGCCCAATTAGGCTGCCTCTGCAGCCAGCCCCCAGCTCCCAGCATCACTGCTGAGTAATCTGTGCTGACGTAAGTTCAAACAAGGAGCCTGCAAACTCTCCCTGGGTTGGGCCGTGTCTATTGTGTAACCCGGCAGGAGGATTTTCAACTGCCCCCTGGTCACTGACTCCACAGCTCAGCAGAGCGGTGGGTGTCCCAGGGGGATGCAGGTGGGAGGCAGCCCTGCAGCACAGCAGCAACAGGTAAGCTAAAACTAAGCTAAGACTAAGACTAAGCTAAAGATGAGTTGTGCTTACAGGCATATAAGGATCTGCCAAAACGGAGAGGAAATACTTGTGGCCATTGTCCTTCACAAGGTCAGCTTGGCACGACTGAAAAATGAAACAAAGACAAAATGAATGAGTAGAGGAACACAAAAATCCTCTTCCCTCCAATTCTGTGTCAGTATTTCATGTCCCAATCGTTCTCCTCAAACCACATTTGCATTTAAGAAGCAAAAGAAAGCACAAGCCCTCCAACAGGGGCACGTTTATCAGATGTAGAAGGTGATGGAGGGAAGGAATGGTTGAGAGGAGAGGGGGTGGCATGGCAGAGATGCAGGGCAATACTTTGCTGCTGATGGGAGCAGAGATGCTGGGTTTGGCAGACCGAAGAGCAGAGGGAAGGGACTGGTGCCAGGCTGCAGCTAGCAGAGGCTTCCCTGATTTCTGGGCAATGCTGCACAAAACAGGCTTCTGCTTCCCCCTTCCCATTCCTGTGGGAATACCTGCAGCTCCTTACAGAAGCCATCTCTCTGCTCTAACAGAGGCTGACACGACAAAGAGAGGCTGCCCACCTTCACCTTCACTGCACTGGTCCCTGAACACCTGAGGCTCAAGGGATGGAGGCAAATTCTCCAAAGCCAGCACGCTGGCTCAAACCCACCCGTGAGCAACCTAGAAAGCTGGCACAGGAACACTCTCCTCAAGGAAGGAGCAGCTGAATGTGAATAATAGTAATAATAATAATAATAATAATAATAATAATAATAATGCAATGGGACTTAGATAAAGGCCGCCAGGGAGGGGCAGAGCGCTGATCTCTCTCTCTGTACAATGCCACATGTGCTGTGCAATCCCACACGTTCCTGGACCACAGCTCAGGACTGTCCCAGGCCACCATGCTGCCAGTTTTGTGTTCTTGCTTAATTTCCCAAATCCAGCCCATATTACAGGTGGGGGGATTTTTTTTCCCCCTCATGCCCTGGTGTCAGCTGAGATGGTTCATTTCCTTTCGAGCAGAAATTCAAGTGTTCATGATTTAGATGGTGCTGTTAACCAAACATCATCAATGCAGCACGTGGTGACTTCTTGACCGAAACCATATTTACAAGCTACAGAGCTGTGTCTGTGTGGGAGCACATCCCTACCCCAACCCACACTAACAGCCACCCAGAGCTGGCAGCTCCAAACCATCACTCGCCTCATGGCTCCACAGGCTGTCCAGAAATCCTCTGGCAGAGACTACAGTCCTCAACAAGCATCCTATGAGAAACCATCTGATTATCCAGGCTAAATATGTAGCTAAATATTGCAATGCTTTCTAGGGACACCCCGATCTCACACACATGGTTCTGTCCTAGGTGCAGCAGTTCTGTACTACAGGGGATTTATCCTGCCATTCCTATGAGGAAACAATTTGTCACAGCGCACTGTGCCCAGGAAGGTGTCGTCTGTACAGACACATGGCACACCATGCTGTGTCCCATGCCAGAACGCCTTCCCTTCCTTCCTGCTCAAAGACAGGGAGGAGCCAGAACAGAAATAGCAGCTCAGCAGGAAATTCTGCTTGCTGGGGCACTGGAGGGGAGGGGGGGCTCCTAGAATTTGGTCACAGTCTCATCCAAATGCAGAGAGGAGCGAGCGATCAGCTAACTCCAGCCCTAAGGAAAGAGATTTCATCAGCTACAGTCCCCTGGAGCCAAATACAATACAGAGATGGGGATGGTACCCAAAGGGAAGAGCACCCAAAGGGAAGAGCACCGTACCCTTATGGTGAGGCTGAAGATCATCCAACAATGGCTGAAAATAAACACCCTCTCCCACGGTGCCTGGGTGACGGATGCAGCACCCACTCTGAGGAGGAGAGCCCAGCCAGGTTGATGCACACCCAGTGCTCCCACCCAGCCTAATGATTCATTACCATACCCACCCCCCCAGCACCCCCAACCACCTGCCCCGTGCTGACAGCAGTCACCATCGTGCATCCCCCACAGTTGCCATCCCCTCACTATGCTCTCCACAGCTCAGGATCCAACCTGCTCATCACCACACTGGTCCTGTGGTTTGATGGGACAAACACACCCCTGGGAATGCCACGAGTTGGGGAGATGGGGCAGGCTGCATGTCAGAGAGCTGTGACCCCCACAGCACACCAGCTGTGGCTCTGGGTGTCATTAGCCTTTGGGAATGGCTTCAAACTTACATGGGGAAACCTCACAGCAGCAGAGGAGGGAAGGGACATGGCTGTACTGGTAGTCAGCAAAAAACAAATATCCTTTGGCTTCTGATGTGACAAGGTACTTGTTCCCTTTATGGCGTGATGAGTCGCTGCCTGAACCCTCCTCAGGAGCCCCCACGGCCCTTTCCCAGTGGAGCTGCCCCCCTCTCCCTTCTCACCTGCCCTGCTCGTGCGTGGAGCCAGCGAGCCAAAAGCAAAAGAACCCCTGACTTTTCTGTCAGGAGTATTTTTGCTGCTGTTTCATTTGGACTTGATGATCTTAAAGGTCTTTTCCAACCTTGTGATCCTGTGGTTGAAGCACAGACTGCTCAAGGAGCAGGGCAATAGAAGAGCACTCAGGAGGGAGCGATGCCGACGGCAGCAGGAGAGGCCAAGGGGGAAAGAGCCCTCTCCACTAGCCTTACCCCAGAGGGAGTATGATGCTCTGTGTAAATTATACATGAGCCTACTCCAAAACGTAGCTGGGGCTGAAGCTCCAGCCACAGACAGGAATGCATCAACCCCAGGCTTTTCAAGAGTAGCCTGAAGATGAATAGTTTTCATTTTCTGTGCTTTCCAAAATCCTCTTAGGATGTTAATGAAAATGTATTTATAAAACTAAACCTGACAATGCTAGATCAACGGTGGGGAAATCCCAAGAAATTCAGTATTTTTCTCCATACTGAAATGGAAGAGACAGAACAAACACCCCACACAGGCAAGATCTGGCTTCCACACACAGATCAGACAATCTCCTATTGGCTTATAATTGTGTGACTGCAATTAACTGTGCTCACCGCCCCTAATAATTATACATTGCTCAACTAATTGCACCCACAAACCCCAGAGTCATATACATGGCTATACTCATTTATCTGCAATTACTTACCCGCCTAATTATTTTCTTAAAATCCCTCAAACCAGAGCTCTGGTTAAGGCCATCTTTAAAAATCAGGGTTCAGTTTCTAAACCTTCTCCCTAAAGGTGCCAGAACACTTCAGAGAAGATCAGAATCACAGACCCATGATGGGAATAACTTTGATTCTGGGAGGGGTAAATGGTTCCCTGCCAACCATCTGCAGCACACCACAGCACTGGATGTGGAGCAGGACTTCCAAGGTCCAGTCCACCACAAGTGACTTTTGCTTTAGTTGTAGAGAAGTTCTGTGCCTCAAGTCCCCCCACAGCAGCAACAGTCTTGAACAAACAGGTTCGATGACAACGTATGGTGAGTAAATGGAGGGAGAGGATGAGCGTGCACACGCGTGCGCTCACCAGGACTGTGTGACAGGAGGCAGGGGTGAGTTTTGAGCCCCTCCAGTGAGCAAAGTGACACCTTCCCCAGTAAAACACCATCAGTGGGGTCTGACAGCTCTTACCTAGAGTGCCTACACCCTCGAACCAAAGGGGAATGGCGAGATGTCAGCATGATGTCATAGCATTGGCACAGAGTAAACCTGCTTCTGCCCTGGGCAGGGATGAAGAGGTGGCACCCAACCCCCCTGCGTGTCAGCACCTCTCTGGGCTTTCCCATCCACAGAGTTTTGGAAGCCAGCTTTTATACAGGGGGATGAGTGGCTGAGACAATGTGCTGGTCATGGTGTCTTTTTGATGTGCCTCAGGAGAAGGTCTCCATTCTAAAGCCAGGGGACAAAGCGAACAGGGAGGGGGGAGGCACGGTGCTGGACACCCGAAGAAACAGCCAGGTTCAGGAGTACTCACACTGTCCACTGCCAGGATTTTGGCCCAGATGAAGACAAGGAGTGGTCTCAGCTCACGAGCTGAACTTTGCAGCAGCTTCAGCACATATGGGAAAATGCCAACAGACAGGGCCTGGGGAGCCAGAGAGAACAGCAAAGGTGGGTGAACGGCTCGGCTGGACTGCAGAGGCAGCACCGCGCCGGGCAGGACCCAGCCCGGCAGCACAGTTAACCACAGAGGAGAAATCTGGTAGAAAACAATTTCATACATTCCTAGTAAAGTGGGGATCCCTGCCTATCTGTCTAGTGCTCAGTTTAATCTCAGATGTCACCAGGTATTTCCAGTTTCATTCAGTCCACAGAGACTCAAGAGTTAATCTCATGCTCCCTTCCACTCCTGGCAGCCTGTGGTGCTTAGTGCCTCGTGGTCTGCAGGGCTCCCCTCAGATGGGCTTTCACAAGTAACCACACTGCACAGGCTCAGCAATTCCAGCCTTCCCACTGGGAATTAAACAGGCTTCTCACCTCACACCGGCCTTGTCACCAGGCCTTTTCCATGGGATTAGACACTGCTTACAGGAGGACATGCCACATGTGAAGCCTCTGAGGATCCCACTGTGGTTGCCAATGCCCTTCCCAAAGGAAATGTATGGTGAGGGATTGGATGTCCCAGGGGTGCCATCCCCCAGCCAGCAGCAGCTGAGTGCTGCCCAGCAATGCCCCCAGTGAGCCTCATGACCTGGGGAAGGGTGGCTGTGGCTGATCTGCTGCTGGGCTTTGATCCTCAGGGAAGGAGGGCTCAGAATTGCCTTTAACACACCCCACCTTCCTACCCCTGAGGGCGAAGCTGTGCCCAGCAGCGTGCAGAAGGGACTCTTGGCTGAGATGAGGAAGAAAACCACTCAAACACCCCGTCGTAGAGCTGTTCCACGACCAGCTGGTGGTTTGTCTCCATCCCCATTACCAACAAATAGTCCCATTTACCGGGGTGTTTGAAACTGCTCCTCTCTTTAATTCTTATTTATTACCCACACTGTGCTAGCCACTTTCCAAAACGCAGAAGGCAGCTGCTACCTTTCAGAAGAGCTTATAAAATCCAGAGACCAAACAGATAAAGGAGGAGAAGCAAATGCTGCAGCCAGTAAGCCTAGCACAGATAAGTGCTTTTTTTGTTGTTTTGTTATTTTACATGACAAACCTTATTTGTCCCAGATATTTCCTCCTGGTTTGTCCCTTCCGATATTTTACACTAAACTACTCCCAAGGAAATCCTCTCTGTAGTAATACAAACGAACAGGCTGTCAGCCTTCTTGGTTAACACAAAGCACTTTTGTTTAAGGGATGCTTGCTCCATTTCACACGCATGAAGAGCGCACAAGACACTGTTCATTTCTCAATCTGTGGAATATTTTCCACTTCTTCCATAAACCAGCATTTGCTTTTATCACCTATACAGGGAGAAATCAGACTTTTACAAGACCATATGTAACATCCACGCACCAAGCTAACTGCCCAGGGGCCCAGGTCCAAAAATCTTCCCAGCAAGTCCAGAGCTCGCAGCCGATGTACCTGGCTCAGCAGCACCTGCAGAGGAGAGGGACAGCGGTTACTATGGACCAGAACAACCCCCCCAGGTTGTTGACAACCCCAGGATCATCATGTGCCTTTCAATGGACCAAAGGAAAAAGCTGGAGGACAAACCCCGACTGCTGAAAACTCCTCACTCTTCCCACCAACAGCATCACCAGAGGGTTACTGCCCCCCGCTAGCGCCCGGCTTCACCAGGCTCCTGCAGATAGACATGTACTCTCCTAGGGATGCCATTATCCTCAGTGTCCCCAGCATCACTCCAGTTGTGTTCTCTGCTGACCCTCCTCTGGATGGGGGCAGCCTCAGGGACTCAGACACCAGTGTGGCACCACCAGCCTCTCCCCAGTGACACGGGAATGGGGCTGATCTGTGGGAAGGGGTGGCAGCTGGGGAACGGGCCCGGCCTCCCTCTAGTCAAAACAGCTCAGAAGCAGAAAAAGAAGCTTTGCTTTCCTTGGCAAAGGGATGTAAGAGACTTAAGAGGGAAGCAAAAGGTCACATTAGTCGTTAATAAAAATCTCATTAAAACAGAGTCTGACGATGATAATGAGGTGATACTTTACTGGCTTATACCTACCTTGGTGTGAAATATTAACAGACAGACTTTCAGTTCTTAATCTCCTTAACAGACGTAAGATATTGCAATGCAGCACTTAATCCTCAGTTCAAACCGAGCAGCATCCCTCAGCACGGGGCGCAGGGAAAGAGACTCGTTGATTCAGTTTCCCCCCTGTTCCATCCTGTCCTTGGTGGTTTCCCACACTGGATATTTGGATATTCAAATCAAATCACTTCTCATGTGGGAGAATAACTAAATCATGTCTCACCCTACAGACAGCAGACCCTGGATGCTCCAGCTGCTCAGAGAAAATCCAGGAGATGACAGGATGTGTTAACTGCTCTAACTGTTTCACCTCTGAATATCAGTTCAGCTCTTGGGACAGGTCATAAGAGAAAGGATCTTGGCCACCCTGCCCTCGTTGGCACCAGCCTGTTCCACAAACCAACCGCAGAACCTGGCAGGATGAACAAGGTGCTTCCCCAGTGCCCAGCGCAGGAATAACTGGGGCAAGTGTTTGGGATGAAAGCGGAGAGAGGAACATGGGCAGGCTGGAAGCTGGGGCTGGGCTGAAACAACCCGCAGCGATACGTGGGGTGTGTGAGTGGGAGTCTCCTAATGAGGGCAGGATGGAGGAAGGGGTCTCCCCAGGGCCTTCTGCAGAGCATCACCCTCATCCTCGTGTGCCGGAGGTGGCAGGGTGGGAGGAACTGCAGCAAGGATCGCGCATGGGCAGCGCAGGCTTGCTCAGGCCGCACGTACACCAGCTTCTCATTCATGACTTCTCTCTTGGCTGCACCAGGGAGCTGCTGGTGCTGATCTGCAGGCAGGAACTGGCCATGAAAAGCAACTTCTTGAGGTCAGTAAAAGGCCGTTTACAAAGGGTCGTTTCCCAGTCCTGGAGACACCAAAGCTTTGCATGGCTGGTGTCATGGCCCTGGCACTCACACTCAAATACCTTCTCACCTTGGTGGCACATCCAAAATGAGAAAACAGACTCCACCTTTGCCAGTCCACAGCAGCCGAGCTGAAGTGCTCCCAAGGGGTCCAAGCAAAGAGACACCCAAAAGGCACCAGAAACACCCTCCCTGCATTGCTTGGTCTCCAATTCAAAGTATCTCAAACCTGTTAATGAGCAATCTTATTCCACTCTACAATTAATATGCTTTAATTATAAAAATAACAACATTGCCCTGCAGAGCCCTCTGTGCCAAAGGCATCACTGGACACAGTGCCGCTGGTGTTGGAGCAGAAGCCTGCCTTCTGCCAGTGCAGAGTCCCACCACACCCCTGCTGCTCAGGGGCTCACCAAGGCTTGGCCAACTCAGGGGAATTCAGATTTAGTCTTACAGACATCGATGGTGCTGCCCAAGCTGGCAGGCAGCAGAGGGAAGGCGAGTCTTCTCCTGTTTAGCAACAGAAACCCCACGTCCTTGTGACTGGAACCACACTCCTTTAATCACAAAGACTTCTGCTGCCCGGTAGAGGAGCCCACAGCTACCTGGATGAGGGTTTATATTCCTGTCGATACAACCTCCCGGGGAGGAGAGGGCAAGAGCAGGCGACAGCTGTAATATGTGCCTTGCCATAAACCATCACTGGAAACGAGGCGTTGTGTTTCTCTGAGATTTACTTCTCCTTTATACATAGCAACTTTGCAGAGTCTGAGCAAATGCTGCCCAGACTTCCACATCCCTTCCAGGCATGGTCTTCAGAGACTCGTCTCTATGTTCTTGCAGCAAAATTTCAGCACCACATTAAAGGGAACGCTCTCCAGGCTGTACCAGACAGATAAAAAGCCACTTCCAAACTATTTACACTGCAGTAACTTCTATTTGCTTGAAAACAGAGAAGATAAAGCCTCAGCCTGGCAGAGCTGAGGATAGAAGGGGATACTACAGGAGAAAACAACAACGGTGTGCTACTCTGTGATGAAGCCTTGCTCCTCCAGAGCAGAAGAGCAGACAGCAGAGCATGATACTGTCCAAAGTGCAAATGGATGGTAGTGGGAAGCTTTGCTCAATGGAGAGCAAAGGTATGGTCAAGAGAAGTCCTTTGTCTTCATCTGCACAGCTCTAGCAAATGTGCAATCAGCTCTGATTAACACTGCAGGAGCCCAGGTAAGTTACGTGCCCAAAGGGTGGGCAGGGGGAGGCAAGCCCCAAGCATCCCCACAGCCAGTTCCCACCCGGGCTCACCTGCAGAACGATGGGGAGCTGCTCTGGGGGGTTGCGGTTCTCCACACCCATGGTCAGCCACACCTGGAAAGCCGTCAGCTGCTCCGCGAAGAAGGGACTGTGCTGGTGGGGCAAGAACAGAGATGGGTCAAATAAATAAACAAAATGCAAATAAAACCCAGAAGTGAAGCAAATAGCTTTGGGACCTGTGGATGAGGCCCTGGGCAGCCTTGTGTAGATCCAGGCCTGGAGGTTGGAGGTCCTGCCTGTGGCAGGGGGTTGGAACTCTCTGATCTTGGGGTCCCTTCCAACCCAGCCCAGTCTGTGATTCTGTGATTCTATGACTCATATGGCTTCTTGCTTCCAAAACCTGTCCTTTGTCATTGACACACAGTTTTTTGGGGGCTTTTAAATGTACAAACATGCTTCAAAGACTGATCAGATACAATACAACATGCTCCCAGTGTGCTGGCACTGCCTGGTGCGTGCTTGAGAGGAGGGTGGAAGAACAGGGAGAGACATCACGAAAGGGCTCAGGGAAACCTGGCCAATCTCTTCCACCTGAGCAGCAGACAGAGCAGAGCAGCAGCGGATTTATTGGCTCTGCAGAGGGGGTTTCATTCCTGTAGTGCACTGTGCTGCTCTGCCAGCCCACGGTGAACACAATCCAACAGCCAGGAAAACCTGTCCAGCCAGACCACAGTCTTCCTCAGCTGCCATAATCCTCTCCAACCAGGTGACAATGCAGATGGGCTGGTCTGAGCTGTAAGAACTTGGCCTCCTATTTATCAGGTTTTCCATCTCAGCCTTTTATTTAGCTATCCATCACTTCTGACACCCACAATGCCACAAAACCACTTCACACAGGCAAACAAAACCCCCAGAAAATCTCCCTACAATACTGAATCTGCTCATTTAAATAGAGGCACCCTGGCAGCGTGGGTAAAGGAGCATAAACATTAACATACAAGTACTACAGTATGTAGCAGACCTCCCACTAGTGCCCTATGAAAGCAGGAGGGATGAGGAAGGACAGGGAGGAGTGGGATAACTCCCAGTATCTGCTAATACCGAGCAGCTGTGCTTCTGTAATTAACACAATCAAAGGCTGCTTTGCAAAATATGCCCGAATGGCACCCAGGAAATATAAAGGACACTGGCTGGGAGGATCTGTAGACCTAAAGGAATCTGGTTCAGGGGACAGGAAAAGCAAGTGGAGAAAACATCGTGTGCTTTGAAATCCTTGTGACATAACTACAGGGTGAGTAACGAGATGGGACCCCGTGGAATGATACACCATGAGATGTGATTGTCTGGGGGTGCCATGGGCAGGGACACCCCACAAAGCCCCCACCAAGCCCCATCCAACCTGGCCTTGAACCCCTCCAGGGATCCAGGGGCAGCCCCAGCTTCTCTGGGCACCCTGTGCCAGGGCCTCCCCCTCCCTGGGAAGGATTTCTGCCTCCCAGCTCCTCTCCAGCTGCCGCCCTTCAGCTTAAAGCCATCGCCCCTTGGCCTATCACTACACTCCCTGATAACCAGTCCCTCTCCATCTCTCCTGTAACCCCTTTAAGTACTGCAATTTCTCCCAGGATTAGTGCTGGCCAACAGCAGTGATCCTTCTGACAGACAACACTTCTTGCCAGCCACAAATCAAGAGTTGTGAGGGCAAAACGCTGATTAGAACACAAGGAACCGATCAGCAGGTGTCTGTCTGCTCCAAGCTTTATGAGCCCCCACCCTGGCAGCAGTCACAGCTTTCCTCCTGCACACTGGTCCTTGGAGACACCCTGCCAGCACAGCCAGAAAACCTCCTGGAAGTTTGGGAACAGAACTAAAATGCCAAACCCTTCCTATCACATTAGAGCACGCCCTGTGCTGGAACAGGCACCTGAGGTTGTAGAGCAATTAGTGTTTAGAGGCTTCCATGCAGGAAACGTCAAAGGAATGTCAAGGAAACCCCATTCTGACCAGAGGAATTGAAGCCAAATATCATATTAAAAGTGTTATTTTTCTGCTCTCTGAAGTACAAACCCCCCAGTGACTCCTATTAATGATACCACGGTTATGGAAACTCTTTGGACATACCCTCAGCCTCCACTTTACTTGAAAATAACTCCACTGAGAGATGATTTCTGCTCTGAAGTTTTCTCAGTTCAAAAACAGTGCTGGCACGTTGGGATTTTCCTGGTAACACCATCAGTCACAGCTGAGCGCTCTGGCTTTAGGAGTCAGGAATCAGGCATCATTCCTGCTGGTGGGAGCTTCTTCCTCACCAAGAGGCTGAACCAGACACCTCATGCAAGAGTGAAGAGCTTGAAGCTGATTTTAAACCTGTTCCTCTAAGTGAGGGGAGGAGACATTTACAGTGCCCCCCCAAATATAAACCCTTAACCCACAACAAGACTTGTCAAGCCAAAGTGATGCACGGAGCTGAGGCCCCAACAATGGGTTAAACTGGGCAGGTTTAACAACGTTTCCAGGTATTCTCCAACTTACCCTAAAGGCAGTTCCTTCCTCTATAATTGTAGGTAACTGGGAAAGGCAAATATCAACCGCAAGGTCCCACGCTTGCCTAGAGAAAGAGGAGAGAGGTGATTAGGAGCTATTCATAAGCAATCCCCAGGTAGATTTAATTCCCCATCACACAGGTGTCTGGCCAGAGCAGTGCTGCCTGGCTTAGAAATGCTCAATAATCCCTTTTTTTGAAGGACAGATGTGACATGAAAACTATCTGGAGAGGCGGCGAGAAGGTCCGGTGCAGCCTGGCACCAGCCTGCCCAGCTGAAGGGTCAAAGATCCCTGGCTGAACCTCACAGGAACTGCTCCTCTGTAATGCAGAAAGAAGCCAGTGTGACCTCAAGTCTCATTATCCCTCCATCCTCATGCAAAAAAACGGATGATTTGGGGTTTTATTTTTAACTAGAAAAATGAACTCAGTCCTGGATTAAGCTCCAACCCATCGTCCTCCAGCACACACCTCTACACGCATCCCAACCCTCGCTGGCTCTGTACTGAAGGCACATCAGCTCAGAAGATGCATTCCTGCTGACAAGCCCTCCAACTCACAGCTCACAGATACACCTACACCACTGCACTAATTCCCTTCCCTGCATCCTCGACACGGATACCGTGTCCCCGCACACGCTGCTGAGGAGACGAACCCACTCCCCATTAATCTAACCCCGCGTTGGGCTTTGTGTGGCAACCCTCTTGACAGAGATTGACTTGACATGACTCAGCCTGAGGATGGAGGGGTGCACACTAAACCAGAGAAGACAAAAATAGTTACAGAGTGGAGTTTTTACACTTCTCTCCAACATTATTTAATGGGTAAAGTACTGTGGCTTACATATCATAGAATCATAGAATAACAGACTGGTCTGGGTTGGAAGGGACCCCAAGGATCACAGAGCTCCAACCCCCTGCCACAGGCAGGGCCACCAACCTCCAGGCCTGGAGCTACACAAGGTTGCCCAGGGCCCCATCCAACCTGGGCCTGAACACCCCCAGGGATGGGGCATCCACCCCCTCTCTGGGCAGCCCCTTCCAGCCCCTCACCACTCTCTCTGCAAAAAACTTCCCCCTAACATCTAATTTAAACCTTCCTTCCATACCCTATGGTCCCAGTTGTAGCAGCACACACCTTACGTACAGGAACCAAGGAACCCAGTGCAAAGGAGACGTGCCAACAGCTGCTTCCAAATGCTCCCAAACTCAGAGACTCATTTGGTCTCCAGAGTTCCTAAAACACCTCTACAGAAGTGAAACGGCTACTTTCACCCCAGACACAATTATCCCTCCTCTATCCATAGACATTCCAGGCACTTTTCCTTTTCCCATCCGAATCTGTGCACTCCCAAGGGCTCTGAACACCAAAGACACTGATTTACTCTGGGGACACATTGGCTCTGGGTGGCTCGTGGCCATCCTGTGTTACCATCAATCCGTTAAGCAATTTCTCTTCTCCTAGGGCCGTTCACAGATGTAAGGCCACAGGTGATAATCAATACAGTGTATTTTAGTTACCTGCTCTAGTAAGTTCTTAAATCACCCTGTTTTGAGGCAAACAAAGCCTTCATCAGAACAACTGCCGAGCCCAATCTATCCCATTAGCCTAACTGGCAGCTGTTCTCAACCGAAAACAATCTCTCCAATTAGATGGAAAAATAAAACTCTAAGGCTTTTTCCCTACGGATTCAAGAGATGCAGCGTGTTTTAGGTGCTCCAGCCCCTGTCCCTCTGCTTCACAGCATTCACCTTCCACTTGACAATATGCTGCCAATATAATTAAGAGGTAATCAAGAGATAATCAAAGCACAGGCAACAAATGCTTCCCACGTGCTCAATAAAGACCCGTGCTAGACAAAATGTTTACACAGAGGTGATGAGGGAGAGATTTATCCCTGGCCGAGGCAGAGGCAAAAGTCAATTAGTAGAAACATAAAGATCATTTTACTTCAAGCAAAGAATGAAGGTTTCTGACTTTCAGGTTTCTTGGAGGAATGGGCAATTCCACCCAAAGAAATTCATTCAAACGTTGGGAAATGTCGATATGTGGTGCCTCTGAGATCAGTTTTACTACATGGGAGAAAATGGTTTAGAGATCAGAGACAATGAGTCTTATTTTGGGTGCCTCTAGAAGGATCCTGCGTAGGTCATTATGCTGCAGGGGCGCAGAGCAAAGATGCTGAGCTCCTTAAAGTCATTTTAGGTAAGGAACACTAATACTGCTATAAAACTGTCCAAAGCAGCCCTGCAAGCTCCAATCTCCAAGGTTTTGAGAGTTACCAGAAAGAACAACTGAAAATTGAAGAAGATATTAGAGAAGATTAAAACAAAATCTCTTTTTATGCTTCTAAAAGCAGGCTGTGAAAAACCAACGTAGCCACAGCCAGGGCTACTCCACCTTGTCACTGAGGAACCACCAACCTCAACGCTGGCGCTCATCGCAAGCTAGAGAGCTGCTGACTCATGTCAACTCCATAAGAGCTTCCAACCATTCTCCATCCTTCCAATGCTGCTCCAGCCCAACACACTGCTTGCAGGAAGCAGAAACCTCCCTGCCTGACAAGACCCAGAGCCAACAGCCTGGAGTTAAATTTCGCTGTGTCCAACTTCAGAACAGCTCTGTGAAACTTGGGAGGCTTTTGGCTGCACGACCCTCAGGTGAGCTGCTGCACGACCCTCAGGTGAGCTGCTGCAGGGTTTACACAGCACTGGCAAAACAGGTATTAAGGTAATTAAAAGATTCCAAACGAGCCAGCAATGAATGGTAAAGGAGTAATGCCACGGGGCGTGTGAAGAGAAAGAGAAGGGGAAAATACTTGTTACAGGAACGGTGAGGTGGTGGGGAGGAGGAGCAGTGATTGACTGTTTTAATATGCCAGAGGAAACCAGAGAGGTGGGCCACGTGTAAACTAATATTACACCCCAGCACACAAACAAGAGATAAATTAGGGAGCTGCGAGCAGCAAGGATGGGTGGGGGTGCATGCTAGAAAGGATTTATGAAGCTGGCCCAAGAGATGGGGACCTCTCCTCCTTCTTTGCAAAGATTGCTGCTTGCAAATGCCACAGAAGATTTGTTTGCCCCACGTTAGGTATGGGAAGAGCTGGGGATCTTTCAGCATCACCCCGTCCTTCCTGCGCTCTCCCAGCTGCAGCAAGGCGACCAGGCAGTGACCCACTGTGGTATCACAGTGTTTCAACTCCACTACATTTGGCTACTAATGAATGAGTACTAATTAATGAGGGGTTTTTATACTACATTGTCTTAATCACTCTGTATGTACAAGTGACAGATCGCTCAACAGCAGCTACAACAAGCAATACCCCCCCAGTGACAGCTGGACCAAGCCCCAAGGATTGCCACCCTACACCAGCTATCAGGAGGAGGCTGCTTCTACGTGGTCTAAACCCAAAGTGTGTGATGCAGCAGCTCGAGGGCTGGGAAGAGGAGAAGCTTGGTTACCCACCAGCCCTCAAACCATGAGTGCAAAGCCGTGCTGTGTGGCTGGCTGCATCACTCACCCTTATGCTTGGTTAGGACCTGGCAATGTCAACTCTATGGCATCTCAAAAGGGATAAAAACCTTTCAGAGTGCTCCATGCTGCCATGCAATCTCATTCAAGAAAGGGTCACAGACAGGGTGGGGGACTCCTTAGGTGCAACTACTGAGGAAACATTCTCAGTCTCCTACATCTCCCACACGCATTCCAAAGGAATGGGTGTTAAATCCTGTCCTTGGTTGAAGGCTGACTCAGTTAAACAGGTGAGAAAGTGCTTTTGTTTATCCATCTGCCCCTCTGCCTGCACCCATCCCTGGGTTCAGCACCACCAAGCTGCAAGCTGGCACCCTGGGATGGGATGCAGCGCTTCAGAATATACGAAAATTAAATGCAAAAGGACATTGCTCCTCCCTAACTCTACAATAAAGCTGAAGAGGGAAGGAGCTCCCCTGAATTCCATCATGCTCTTCTCCCGTGACAGAAACACTCCTGTATTTCTCTTTATGTTTGAGTCTCAGTTTTCCTTAGCCTATTCATGTTGCCCCCAGGCTCCATCTATCTCCCTCCATCCAATATCAGTTTCATTATGGTAGGACTGTTTAAACTTTCAATAACCCAGTATGAACTCCTCCAGACATTGTTTCCTCCAGCCACCTTGACTTGGTTTCCCAGAGGTGCTGTGAATTTTGAACTTTTAACCAAAGAGCAGAGAGCCAAGAGTTCCTGCCCTGCTCAAGGGCTGCTTTACTGTGCGAGCCCAGGAGCCACTCAGCAAGGGAGACCACCAAATCCTTTATGAGCACAGATGAAGCCTGGTGCTGGAGATGTGAGATCCTCACCCACACGCCCGTCATTAGCTGGCAGATTTTCTTACACTCCAATTTTCTGGGCTGAGTCAATGCCTAACGCTTTTAATTCTCATGTCACATTTTTATAATGCATTATTGATGTCTCTTAACGTTCTCTTGTCTTCTGGGAATAGTTTGTATATTGCACTGCAGAAAATATCAGTATTTGTTACTGGGATGGTCGTGCCGAGGAGCAGCGCAAGAGAAGCTGAAGCCACCCTTAGATGTGGGGCACAGGCACCAGGGATCTGCTTGTTTGGAACTGTATTTCTGGAACTGTTAAATATTTCAGGCTTTATCAAGGCTGTTGGACAAGATTTTTCATGTTTGCCTTTTCTGCAAGTAGCATTCCACAACCTGTTTGATTGAATTTTCAGGTTTCAACCCAAATTCACCTGCTTCACAGTGACACCGTGAACTCCTGGAGCCTGCTTGAGGGGACACAGTGGGGAGCTGCTCAGACCCAGCGATTTTTAACAAATATTTATTGCTATGAAGGTTTGGAGCAACTGTGAGGTCTCTCCCAATGCATTCACCTGCTCTAGCCACAACTTCAGCATGTGCTTTGCTATTTTGCTCCTGCATTTCTCTCCACTGAACTAGCCGCAGGTCGTTAATGAGTCTTGGAGTCGACTAACACAGAGACACAAGAAAAAGCTGGTTAAATCAACAGTATAATCTGAATTAATCTAATCCTTCAAACATTGAACAGCTCCAAATGCCCTTTCCAACAATCGCTTTCTTCCCACTGAGATCCCAACTCTGTCTGTGGAGCTAAATGAGACCCATTTCTCCAAGCAATCGGTGAGCAGACCCACATCCATTCCACAGCACTCCCACCGTGCTCAAAGGCTCCAGCTCCTCTCATGCCTGTAATTGGGTTGCTATATCATGGGTTTCTCTTCAGCTGGAATTTCAAACTTATCTTACTTGCAGTGGTTACAGCTTGATTTCAACCAGAGTGTCAGGGCTGGTGGATACACTCCTGTGGTATTTCCATTATGGACAAATCACAGCTCTTCCAAAGCACAATTAAGGTACTTCAGCTTTAACATACGACCTATGTTAGGAACCAGTTCCAAATGTGTTATTAGTCCTTTTCAAAGGCCATGAATACAACTTGCTGGCACCAGCAGGAACGTATAAACCATAATCCATCACAACAGAGATCAAGATGCTGACGGAGCATCAGGCCTCCTGTTCAAAGGGCTCTGGAAGCTGAATAGCCAAGCCATTCAATCAATAGATATTAATATTAATACTTATATTATTGTGGTGCTGGCAGCAGCCAAGAACCCCCAATGTGAGGCACCATCCAAATGCAAACAAACAGCCTGGAAGGGGAAACTGAGACAAGCCAAAAGGAGTGAGAGCGCCTCGAGGCAGTGAAGAGTGTCTGAGCCTGCCAAACAGGGCAGGGGCACAGAGATCAGCTGTCCAGGTTCCTAACCACGGTGCCCTTGGTGAAATAAAAGACTGACAGCTTCAGGGTCAAACTGTCCCTCAAAAAGTAAGTTTGCACTTTTTCCTCAATGGTTTGGGTGACAAGGATAATTCACTGGTACCAGGGGTCTTCCACATGAGATGACTTAGAACAATTTAATAGTCTAAATTTTATGAAGTCGTTTTCCAAAGGAATGGAAACTCCTGTCTGCAGCAGCCCCAGTGACTCTGTTAGAGCTGTGCCAGATCCTCACCTCCTGAGACATCTGCGTGTGGCTCAGGGGAAACTGTCAATCCAGCAGAGCCAAGTGAAGCCAAAAAGATAAAGAGCAATTGGTTCAGATTGAATGCCTGGAAAGGGGCAGGTGTAACTACTCAGGAGGTAAAGCCATGCTTCAGCAGAGTGTAAGGGATTCTCTGCAGCCTGGCCAGCCCTCTGGCAGCCAGCTGCACACCACTGTCCTGGTCCCGGAGCTGGCAGAGCTGTCACCCAGGCACAGATAGCCCCATGGGGAGCAGGAACAGCGTCTCTGACCACAGGAGCCCAGCTGTGCCAGCGAGGCCAGAGCTCTTCCTGCTCTTTTTTCCCCTCTCACTGACTGTGAGATGCTCCCAGTGAGCTGCAAGGCTGGTGCAGAGCACTGCAAGCACAAATTCATGGCTGCTGCTGCGACGAGGGAGATGAGGGCAGTGTGTGCACAGAGCAGAGCAGACAGTGTGGATGTTGCTATGGTCAGCGAAACTCTGACATTTACTTACACCTCTTCTGCAAAAGATGGTGCAATAAACGTACTAACATGCACCAATAGCTGCTTCTCCAGGCAGCCTTCTGCTGGGATATGAATCATGTTGGCATGTAGATCCCACTTCTAGTCACCACCACGGCTGTGAGCGTGCAGAAGGGCTCATGCCCCTTACAGCAGAGAAACCTGGTAACCTCGGATTGCCTTTGGGAATGGAGGAGCACAGCCAAGGCAGGCAGAGGAGCAGCCAGAGGATAAAGGAGGAGGGGAGGATATAGGCATATACATCCTGAGAAGCTAAAACATCTCACTGCCACTTTGTCTGGAAGCCATCACCCAAACCACGAGTCAGGAACACACAGGGGTGCACACAGGACCAGGTTACACAGGGACAGCGAAAAGGGGGAGGCTCTAATGCAAACAACCCAATGAACAGCCCAAAAAGCACACAGGAGAGGAGGAGGAGCAGCAGCAGCTCTGGCTGACAGTGCCAGCACCACTGTTTGCATTAATTATGCATTTATAACACAGCAGGGGAGAACCTCGGAGGTTCTTGCCCATCACCTGCAGACCAAACCATAGCTGAGGACGTGGCAGCCAGGACTTGCTCCCCAAACCACTGTTTGATATGCTGGGTATGGAAAATACATGACAAATCCCAATAAAGCAGCAATCAGCAAAACCTGCTGTATCACCCTCCTCGTAACAAGGCAGATGTAGACTCCACATGATCATCAAGTTTGAAGTTTCTGTTCTTTCCAGCCCTCCTCTGGCCAACTCTCCTGCCCTCCAGCCACATCACCTAGTTTATCAAAACAGTAAAATGGGTTTGGAGGTTTCAGATCAGGGATCCATTGGAAAATTCCTGAATGAAAGGCGATAGATGAGTGCAGAGGATTATTTTTGGAAAATATTTAAGCGAGCCCTAAATTAGTTTCTAAATCTGTCCTTCCTAAAAGTTCCTGATAACGAACTGAGCCACCTCTGACAAAAGTGGAATTTTCCCCCCACTGGATTTGCTTCAAGGTGCACATTTTTTTGGAGGACACTGAATAAAGTGTGTCAAGGGATCCTCTGCTCCCTCGCTCTCTGCTGTCGCTTGTGTTTGCTGTTCACGAGGATGCAAAGCCCCGTGTGTGACTTCTCTTGAAGAACTTCTTCTGGCAAGTCCTAAGAAGCTGCAGCAATGGCATTATCACGCTGTATGGCCTGAAGGGCTTTGCAAAAGTATTGGGTTCATAGACTGGTTTGGGTGGGCAGGGCCCTCACCTGCCCCAGTGCTCCCCTGCCATGGGCAGGGATACCCTCCTCTAGCCCAGGGTGCCCCAAGCCCCACCCAACCCAGCCTTGAACCCTGACAGGGATCCCAGGGCAGCCCCAGCTTCTCTGGGAACCTTGTGCCAGGGCCTCCCCCCTCCCTGGGAAGGATTTCTGCCTCCCAGCTCCTCTCTATCACCCTCCTGCAGCTGAAGGCCATTCCCTTGGCCTGTCCCTCCCTGCCCTTGTACAGGCACAGGGCCTTGCACTGCTCCATTCTGCAGCACAACTACAGTACAGCCAGAGAACTGAGGGTGTTCCCAGAGCCCAGAGTGCCACTGTCCTGGGCAGAGATGCACAGAAGGGCACCCAGGTCTTCCAGTTTCACTCCTGGGGTTCAGCACACGGATGGCAACATCAGTGCCAAGTAGAGTCAGGCTCCCACAGGAAACCAGAAACTCAAGCTTTTAATGCACTGGCAGCAAGAATGAGTTCCAGTCCCATACAGAACTGGAAATACAGATACAAGGTACCCAGGTCTCCAGGATCTGTGCTCCTTGACAGTACTGCTTTGTGCCCAGCCAAATTTTGTTCTGTTCTAATCTGAATCACACCGAATAAAACAACCCCAAAAGTAAGCATTTCTGTTATTGCTGCTATTATTATTTCTATTATTATTATTCACGGGCCATTTGTCTGCTAGTCACACCAGGTGTAAGAGCTTTACGAGAACTGCGCCGCCTCCATTTCCATTCATCATCTTAAGAGCAGCAGTAAAAGCAGACAAACTCTGCAGCAGAAGATTTCATCTGCTTCAACAAGGCAAGTTCAGAATGCTCCCATGGGCCCCCAGCGCTGCCCACCCGTCCATGGCGCTTGTGATGGCCTCACCTTGTAAAATCAAGGTACCAGATGCCCACTGTCTTTGCTACCTGGAGCAAACAACTACAGGGCTGCCCCAAAGCCTCTGTATTCCCAAATTACATCACACCTGCACAGAGAAGAAATACATTTGGAGATGGGTATTACACCACCACGTGCTGTTTCATCTTTGATCCACCGACTTAATCAGGAAAACACCACATAGATTTAAGTGGTACCAATCTTTCATGACTACAGTGCTGGAAATCTCCCCTATGAGGAAAGGCTGAGTGAGCTGGGACTG
Organism: Porphyrio hochstetteri; assembly: GCA_020800305.1. Taxonomy (NCBI): domain Eukaryota; kingdom Metazoa; phylum Chordata; class Aves; order Gruiformes; family Rallidae; genus Porphyrio; species Porphyrio hochstetteri. The sequence continues at coordinate 3,840,550 of CM036923.1, read as the reverse complement.
TTCAGCCTGGAGAAGAGAAGACTAAGGGGGGACCTATTAATGATTATAAATATTTTAAGTATGGGATGCAGGGGGAAATGGCCAGCCCCTTTTCAGTGTCTGTGGGGACAGGACAAGGGGCAATGGCTGCAAGTTGGAGCACAGGGAGTTCTGCACCAACATGCAGAAGAATTTTTCCCCAGTGAGGGTGAAGGAGCCCTGGGACAGGCTGCCCAGGGGGGTGTGGAGTCTCTTTCTCTGGAGATACTCCAGCCCTGTCTGGACACTGACCTGTGCAATATGAGCTGGGGAGCTGCTCTGACAGGGGGGTTGGACCTGATGATCTCTGGAGGTCCCTTCCAACCCCTGTGATGCTGTGAAATCTCCTTAAGGCACCAGCTGCATGGCGAGCGCGACCCGTCAGCTGTGACTTACCACATGGCGTGCATGTACGTTGGAGGTAGACGAGGGCTGCTGACAGGGGTGCAGTTGTAGGACCTCATAATTCTCTCTGCCAAGAGAAAGTTACGGAACAAGCTGGCCACCAGCAGGTCTTGTCTGAAGAGCTTCTGGAAAAGATCTGACAAGAGATGGCATGGGTTACTACATGCCTACCTTGGATAACATGCAAAAATCATTTCAAACACAAAGGTATGTTAGTATTTTATCCCACTAACAAGGAACCTGCAGCAGTTTTGCAGTGATGTGATATGAGAACTAGGAAATGAAACCTGCCCTCTGAGTTCCCTTCAAACAGAGCAGTTGCTCCCCGTTAACAGAACTTTCCACCTCAGGTTGGGGTGTGCCTTTCCTGGATAAAATGCTTCTTTTGTTGCTTCACTTATTCAGCCTCCCTGAGGTTGTGGAAATTTCTGGGGGACAAAAGGTCCCAATTGCGCTACCAGATCAAGAACCACACAGCTACTAAGTACCAACGTGCTTCTGAGAAGCCAAAATGACCCCGAATGGCAGCAAACGTGCTGCCTTCTGCAGAGGCCTGGAAGGATTGATGTTGCAATCAGGGCTAGATAGAGCACAGCTGGAAAACTGCTACAGATCTGCAGAAGGAATTCCCAACAGAACAGAGGGAAGGAAACGGGATGAGGGTGCGTTGTACCAGGGAAGAGGAAAAAGCCCTTTATTTCTGGTACTAACAAAGGCTGGAGGAAAACAGATTGCTCGTTACAAATACACTAAGAAAGGAAATTATTCAAGCTCAAGCAATCACGTTAGCACTAGGAAAAAGCTTCCTGGTTTCCGATGATCAGGCTGCTGAAATGCTTCTGGTAAAGAGCACAAATTAGCTGTAAGATCCAGCCTGATCTGTTCTTTCAATGCCAGGCCTTCATCTCCTCATTTCAGGGTCTCATTTATCTTTCCCTTCACCCTTCCCCGCTGAACTCTGATGAAACCTTGATTCCCCTACCCTAGTCTTACCTCTAGGCAAGACGTTCCATGCGATGGTGTCGGTGATAGCGGTGAAGATCCAGTTCAGCTCTCCCAGGGGAGTTCTCCTGTCATTCAGTCTTCCTGGAATCCTGCAAGTGGGGAAAGAACCACAAGCAGGTTTCCAATCACAACCCCTGAAGCGTGGATACCCACACACACATCTAAGCCTCACTCAAGGCTCACAAACCCCAACAATTCCAGAACCTTCACTCATAACCAAGAGTCTACATTGGCAGACAAACCTCTCTTCCCCAAATCTGCTACATCTGAATTGGCTGGCAAGATGAATCGCCAGATAAAGGACAATAACTGAGCTAAAGGAAAACATCTGGGAAGAGAGGACAGAGATGGTGTCGATTCCAGAGATGCGATGGAAATGTTTGTTCTTCAGAAGTGCCACCCTGCTTCAGTTTATCCATTACCCACTTCTTAGTGAAATATTTCACAATAAATACAATTTATATTAAAACTGTACACTGACAATCCACAAGGTCCCTGCAAAAGAACTTCTGAGCCATCAACTTCCAGAAGAAACCCAATGATCACTCATTAAACAGCAAGAAAGCCAAGAACAGTCCAAAAACACGCTCCATGTGTGGCCACACGCATGTCACAGCTCCTGCTGCTGCACAGTGCTGCCCGGTCCTGAAGAACCAGGACCCAAAGATTCACCTTGTGTTCCAGCTGGACTCGTGTGCAGGGCAGCACAGAGCACACAGGTGCCTGCTACAGCCTGCTCGTACTGGAGTGTCTTGACATTCATTTCAACTGCTAAACCCAGGACATACAAATTATAGAGGATGAGAAAAGCTTTAAAAACAAACCCCAAAAGTGAATGAATATCTCGGAGTGAGAATTGTATGGAGATCATTCTCCCCCCCACCCCTGCCAAGGACTGAACACTGCGGTGAACACTGCCAAGACAGACTAATCGTGGTGCCGCCAACTACTTTACATAAGTGGAGAAAGAAGGAAGAGCACTTGACCATGAAAAGAAAGAGAAACAATTTGATCTCCACCTTTCTAAGGTTCAAGGCATCCACACTTCAAGGAGCCCCAGTCATCTGACTCCTCAAAGGAGCAACCTGGTGAGGTTCCGTAGCCTTCAACAAGCAGAAGGTCAGAGCAGGCACACTAACAGTCTCCCTTGAGCTTAACGTTTCTTGTTACTCCAAGCATCAGTACCCCAGAGACAAAGGCCTGTTGGAAGCACAAGTGTGAAGCACAGCGCTGCTCTGCCAGGAATCTCGCTGGTCCGGGGTCTGGGCTGATCCAGGACTGTCCTTTCCTACACTGGGAAAAGCCACTCGAATTTATTTCGTCCAGGAACTGAAGAGAGATGTCCTGCTGCTTTCCTTCCTCTGCAACATGATGTGAGGGCCAAAGGAACTACAGGACCAACACGCAATGTGGCTTCTGTCACTGATGGGACCGAGTGACCAACAGTCTGCAGTGACTCAACCTATGCACAGCACTACATAACAGAAGAGAAGAGGCTTCAACACCTCTCAGCTTCTGCCTCCACCCTGATCCGCTCTCCTAAACACGAGCTCTAACGCTTGCTCACTTCCCATCAAAGCAAGAAGAGAAGAAGAAAACTCCCCCCACCTCAAAACGAACAGACTCAGTCCTGGGCTGTGGTATTACTGCTCAGACACTCGAGGGCACAAACACAACCTGGCACAGCTTCATTCCCTTGGGAAAGTATCGGGTAGGATGGGGGAGTTTCAGGAACATGCACCCAGCCCGGTGAGACATCCTACAGGTTTAATCCCAACGCACCCAGTTTCCCTCCCATAACAAGGCTTCCACCACCAAAAGTATCAAGACAAACTACATGAAGTAAGAGCTTTCTCTAGGCCAACTTACTCTTCTGATACATATAGGAGTATTATTTCCATGTGGGTTCACATGACATGTATTTCCCTGGACAAAGACAGTTTCTAAGCAGCTAAAAATTAACATCTCATGAAAAATTCCTGTCTGTCTTGGTATCAGAGGAAAAATATACATCCCCGAAAGAGCATTTGTTAAGTGATCCCCCAGAGCGAGCAGAGGGAACACAAGGCCACACAAGTGCTCTTGCAAGAATTTCATATCAATATTTGCACTGCAGAACACCCTCTGCAGCAGGGTGGTGGCGTCTCCCAAGTCTGAATGCTATTAATTGGAAACCAAAGCCACCCTTGCTGAGATTCCCTAGCAAGCCAAAACCCATTTGATGGCCACTTCCAAGCCAGTTTTCAGGGGAAACAGCAACAGGGTGTTTTGCAGCACAGTTCCAATCCCCACAGCAGACATGGAGCTGTGTGTGCTGGCCATACTCAGGTCTCTCTGCTCAGTGCTGCCTGCGAGCCACGCTCACCCTACAGATGGCACAGTGCAGGAGTGAGAGGCTGAAATCCAAAGTTGCTACTAGCAGCCTGACCTTGGAAGCTCCTGGTGACCCGAGTAATCTGCTTTCTTGGGGAACAAGGTATGCCTCCTGGATTTTGTACTTAAAGACTCAGTGTAGGTTTTGATTTGAATTTTAAAGTGCGTGTGGCATCTCTGCACACTATGACTGCCCTTTCCCAAGCTGACTGCAGGATGCACAGAAAATGCAGCTGCCTTGCAGGGACAGCAGCCAAGCAGCAGAAATCAGTAGGATGTCATTCATACACCTTGGGTGGCATTGGGGAGCTCATGTTCTTCCTGCCCCCATGCATCATGCTCATCCTGTACCAGCTCCAGCCCTGTGAAGATTAACACCGCTCAGTGCTTTGAGAACCTGTGCCTTAGGTGCCAATGGTGTGGGCAGAGGGAGCATGAGGACCAGCACGGGGGCCCAAAGGTGATACCTGTCCAGAGCTGCCCAAAACAACCACAGCTTTCAGGTTTTGAATGGGAACTAGAAAGCAGCGTCATGAGGGACTGGCAGTGGGGCTGCTCCTCTGCTGCACACAGCAGCCAGTTAACTTGGGGCCAGGCAGCACTGTAATTCTGCAGAGGGCAATAACCACAACATGTTGTCTGTTCCTGGATGGGATGACTCCAACTGCCATCCCAGAAACGGGAGGATGGTCTGTCAGACTCCAATGACAAGCTGAGCGATCCAAGGGAGGGATTTTTAACACAGTATCACTCTATAACAGTTGATCTTAATCCTCTTTGGGAACCGAAGTGTAAGCTTCCCAAGGCAACAGAAGAGTGATGCTTGACTCTGGGGTTGCATTCGGATGTACTCTGCTGATGGGAACAGTGAAGAGCCAGCCCTCAAGGACACACATCCGATGGATTCCAGCTCCATGGACTGAAAACCCCAGCCCAGCCAGGAGCCTCACCACAGCCCCGCAGAAAGTAACCAGCACGATGTACTGGAAAGGCACAAGAGAGGCACTGCAGCAACTGGCTTCTTCAGTTACAGAGACTGATCTGGAATCATCAGGTAAGTCTCTCACAGAAGCAGAGGTCACTTTGCTTCTGCCATTTCCATAGAGTCCCGCTACACAAATGAATTACTGCCATTTTTCAGACAGAGTGTTTTGGGGTGAGTACGTTTCCCTTGTACAACACGCTCTCCCAAATCCATCCTGTTCAACTAAACTTCTCTCAATTCCCATCTACCCAACCAGAGCATCCCAAGGCTCCAGGAGGCATTTTTTTCCCCACGAGGAATATCGCTATCGTCTCGGCATCGCTTCTCCCGCTGTCTCTCCCGCTACGCTGTGGCAGTCGGCGAGAGGCTCTGACAGTGAGGACAAAGCAGATCTCATTTGTAAAAACTGCTTTTGAGGGAGGGGAAGAAAAGGAAAAAAGGGCAGGCTGTCTCAGCTGCTGGCTGCAATTTAACATCTCAGGACTCTGAATTGCTTCTTCCATCAACTTCCTGACAGACGCCTTTCCAGAGACCTAAATCACGGCAGTCTATTGTGAACAGCGAGGACTACAAAATGTCAGGGTCACTGAAGAGCTCGTGCGAGGTGTTAACCATCAGCGGCCTTGTCAGAAATTTAGCAAAATCCCATGAATCACTTTAATTACAGGGGAAGAGTTGACTTCAAAGGACACCAGGTTTTCCCTTCGGATGGGCTCCATCGTACCCTCTGCTTTTGGGATATAATATATATCACGTTGGGATATGCAACATCAGCCTGAGATTTTGGAAAGCAAGATGCTTTGGCACTGACACATTGGCACAAACATCCATGATAATTTTAGTTTTGGGGAAAAAATAATAAAATTTAAAGTATAATTTCACTTTTCACTCTTTTAGGAAAAAGGCAGTGTGTATATCCCACATAGGAAGCACAGGACTTTCCACACCAATATACAAAAGAACTTCTTCCTGGTGAGGGTGACAGAGCCCTGGGACAGGCTGCCCAGGGGGGTGTGGAGTCTCCTTCTCTGGGGAGATTCCAGACCTGTCTGGACGCCTCCCTGTGCGACCTGTCCTAGGGACCCTGCTTTGGCAGGGGGGTTGGACTCAATGATCTCTTGAGGTCCCTTCCAACCCCTACAGTTCTGTGATTCTGTGAAAAGGTAAAGCAGCAATGCAGGCAGGATGTATGCTGTGGAAATGTCTCTGGCAAGGGCTGCTAAGACAGGATCACCACTGTTAACATGCCCCAAGACAATATGTCCTCGTCACAAAACAACATGGATGATCCAGGCAGGCAGTGACTGGGCTCCTGGAACCTTGGCAAAAGCTACTTGAGAAAGACAAAACATTTGAAGCTCTTAAATTATTTGAGAGTGCTGTAAAGCTTTGTACACCAGTGTTCAATCCTGTCATCTCGCCGTGTAACGACGTGAAAGAAGTGTTGCCATGAAAACCATCCTTTTGAGTATGATCTTGGCTTTGTATTTACAATAGGCTCTGCCTGCACTAGAGACAACACTGTAACAACAGTGATAAAATTAAATACTCCAGCACAGTAAAACCAGATTTATTATGGGAGAGAAACTTTCCAGAATAACATCTTCAAAAAGCAAGGATCTTCCTCAACCCAAGCACTAATGAGCGCCAAGAGGCAGCATGGCACAGCATCCTACAGCATCCCTGCTGTCCTACAGCATCCCTACTGTCCTACAGCATGCCTGTGGTAGTGCTACGTACAGAAAGACATTCTCAAATATGCTCTAACACCTTCTTGGAATTTTCTAGAATAAAATAAAGGGGCTGGAAGACGCTACCCTGCGCCTGGGGAAAGCTAGGAGTGTAGTTTAGAAAACCCCAGGCTGCAGAACAGGCTGATGGAGTATCTGCAAAGACATCCTCACTTCTGGCAGTTGTGGTGACACACAGAGCCTCAGAGACCATGGTCCTGTCAACACAGGAACTGTCCTTCTGCCTTCAGCTGCCCAGAGTCACTGGCCCAACACACAATAGTGTTTGTCCCCACACAGCCCTGCTGAAAATGGCCAGGTTCTTTCAGCCAAGGCCTTTCTCCATCAGGTCAGGAACCTCCCTGGTTTCTGCCAAGCCCAAACGCCGGCAGCCCTGTCAGGACTCCCTCGCCCCAGGCAGCAGCGTATTTTAGGAGGCAGTGTGGTATCTGGATGGAAACACAACTTCAGTTTAGGATTTTGGCCTCGTTTAAAGATTTCTCTAGTTAAACACAGGCAAAGTCAGGAACTTGTTACCACACTTGGGATGGTTTTATCCTCCTGCCTTTTTCAAACAAACCACAATTGCCAGTGACTTTCCACACCACAAGCTCTTCCCAGATCGCTGTGCTCACTCCAAAGAGTTAGCAAAAGCTGCTGTCTGTGTCAGCCTTTGAGGGGAGGGTGCTAAAGCAATACCCTCTCCCCTGAGCAGTGAAATCCTCAGTGTTCCCCCCTGACCTGACGCAGTCAGCCCGACTGTGGTCACCTGGGTCCAGCCCCAGGCAATGTTCACCTGGATCCTTCCAGCCACAGCTCGCAGATGCCAGCCTGGCAAAGGAAAATTTACTGAAAGGGACCCAAATGGCTCCTATTTGCTACTGGGATCACTTGGGGGAAAAAATTATGATCCTAAGCAGCTGCTGTCCTTCGCCTGCCCTTCATTTACCATCCTGAAGGCAACAGATGAGCTACGTTCCAAGAGTGTGCACCAAAGGTATTTGTTACATAGATTACAGTATAATTTGGACTTTCTCTCCAATTACATTCCTTGTGCTGTGTGGTATCCAGGGATTTTCTTTTTCCTACTTCATCTTTGAATTGGCTCCTACCAAACCATTACTCATCAATAATCAATAAACATTAAACCATTAATAATTTCCAGTCTGTGACATTCCACAATATCTGAAGTGCAAACAAAATTCATTTTAGTCTCAAATTTGTAATTTCTAGTGATGTTTATAGATGGGGTCTGTGCTGGGGAATGACAGCCTGGAGATGGGTGCTCTGCTCTCGCAATGGCAGCAGCACCCGCTGCCACAGGATTAATTTCTCCCACACTGCTGCTGCCCACATGACTCAGAGCTGGCATTTGGGAAAGGTCCCTTGCCCCAGAACCCCAACACCAAGGGATGAGGCTCCTTTCTGGCCGTAGAAGCCATTGGTGCTACCACAGTCCAGTGTCTTCTGTGAGGCCCCACCAGAAGCACGAGCGGCTCTCAGGTCACTCTGCAGAACAGACCCTGGGAAGCAAGACACCATTCCTGCTCTCCTGAGAGTGGGATTTAGGGAGAGGCACCCTGATGCAGCAAGAGAGATCAATGCATCCCTGTACACCCCTGGTTCTTGGCACCCAGCATTGTGTTCCCACCCCACACCAAGTGAAACCATTCCTTCAGAGGTCTTCCCAAGTTTTTCAGAAGCAGAACAAAGCCCCAGCTCACTTTGCTCACAACAAGTTGTGCCAGGACAGGTGACAGGAGAGCTCGTGATCTGGCACAAGACCAGCCAAGGCCTCAGGAACATCTGCTGCCACTGCTGAGTCTTATGAGGTGGCAGCCAGAGGTTCCTCAACGCCCAGCACTCCACTGACTTCACTTCCCTTCTTTTTTTCCTTTATGTTTCACTGTCTGGCTCCAGCAAAGATCTTTTATTTCTAAACTAGGGATTATTTTGGCTCTGTCTCAGATCTGTAATATAAATGCACATCAGGATGCACCGCACGTTTATCTGTCAGGATGCTGTTTTAGCCTTAGATAATAGAAATCTGAGCCCTTCAAAGAAGGTGCAGCCTAATTTAGTCTCAAAGTCTGCAGCTTAATTGCTAAATAAACTCCCTTCCCAGTTTTAAAGGCAACTAAATTATAAATTACAACACACACAGAGGCAATCCAGGAAGCATTCTAGGCCTATCTCGAGAATGTAATAAAAACCATGTGCTTTTGGTAATTGATATATGTAGCAGACTAAGATGATGAGGTTTAAATATTTGAGAGCCACAGGAACCTCTTCCTAGCATGCTTTCCACAACACCAGCCTTTAAAGGTTGCTTGTGTGCTGTGCTGTTATTAACAAGAATTAAGAATACTGAAGAAAATGGTATTTTTTGACCATCAAACTGTTACTTCAGGAGCACCGAACCCTGAGCAGCCGATCTGAGTGCTCAGTGAAGCCAAGTCTGGAGCTACCTGGCTCAGACCTTCACTGACCCTTGCTGTATGTTCTTTGATTAGCTACATTCTCACAGCAATATGTTAATTGTAATTAACAAAATGCAGTCATTGTTCCAGAACACACTGATCCAGCGACCTGAGGGGACGGCAGTGCGTGCTAAAGAGGAGCCCGTGGGTTCAGGAAGAACTTCTGCTCACCTTCGCTGCCCAACAACCAAAGCAACAGCCCCTCCAACAGCCAAAGCAACAGCCCCTTTCCTCTGCCAGCTTAAGCAGTAGTCAGTGAACCACAAACCTTTCCACCCCCATGTAGCTTTTTGCTTCAGGACCATGGAACCTCTGCATGCCAAAGCCCTGTTAGGCACCTCTGAGTCAGCCCCTGGGTAGATGTCCTTCCCACTCCTCATCTCCTCATCCCAAAAGAAAAACAAAACCCACATTTTCAGAACAGCTTCCAGAGAAAAAAGTATCCAGTGGCAGACCTGTTCCTAGACTGATGGGTCTCCACAAGCCAACCTAACGTTTCCCATTGACAGGTTGGGTCCTGTCTCTATTGTTTGAGTTTCAAACTGAAAAGTGATTTTTATTTAGGTGAGGCCAGTGCTTCTGTACTACAGCTTTACACAAACCATTGCTGAGTGTCCCCAGCTGAGACAGGATAATCAAATTTGCACCTATAAAATTAGCATGACTAAATAGCTAAGTGCTACTGATGAGCCTGACCGTTCCCAAATCTGAAGAGTTGGTGGCATTGAGAGGCATTTTTACCCCCATCTGAATGTAAACCATGCAGGTTAACACGAGGTGATTTACCAGAGCAAGAACTGAACAAGATTTTGTAGCTGATGCAATCTGAGCTCATTGCTTCTGCTAGAGCAGATACCTGCTCCTGGCAGCACGAGCAATGAATGATCGCTGCACTTTGTGATGCCATGCAGAAGCTCATTAAAAACCAAGTATGATAATGTATTTCTATTAGCAATTCACACTTCTTATCCAATCCCTGTTCTCCTAACCCTTTCTGGGATATCCTTCCAATCTAGTTTTCATCTTTACCCAGACTCCAGACATCCAAGTGTTAGAAGAGCTTCATCTAATTCACCTCAACAACAGTAATTCTAGAGGTGAAGTTTCTCAGGAATCAGAATGGTCTTTAACTGGACAGTTCCCATGTGCAGCAACATTGCAAGAACCAGGCATGCAGAATGCACTCACAGGGAGCCCACAACTCTGCCTGCAAGCACCTCCTGCCCTGACTTTACAATAGGCTTCCCTTTAAAAACAACTAAATTTAAAACTTAAGACCCCATGAAGGCTGCAGTGGGCAAGGGTTGGTTTTTCAAAGCCCACCTTGTTTGTATAGTGAAGCAGAACTGAAAGACTAGCTGTGGTGGTTCATCAGGCTGCCTCAGCACCTGACAGCCAGTAATTATGCTCAAGTATTACTTGAATAGAAGGATTCTAACACATTTCTGTGGTGTGAAGTCCAAAACATAACAACACTCCCAGACAAAGACTGGCAGGACAGCACAGTGATGAAGTGACAAACTATTTTTGGTGAAGTCTTTTTCTCTCATCAGTTGGTTTTTGGGGACACGGGGTGTGCAAGCACGGCTCCTCCACCAACACTCCCAGGGCCAGACACTTAGCCACACGTGTGGTGTTCAGCGCTGGGCTCTGGGGACACAGCCACAACCTGTGCCTGCAGCCACCATTTCTCTGGATGGGAGCTACGGGACTCTGAACTGAGTGGGCCAAGCAAAGCCCCAGAGCAGCCATAAGTCCTCTCTGCGAGCAGCTGCTCCTTTTATAGCCACTGCTTATTCCAGCAGCTCACAGGAAGGCAAGAAATGACAAATACTGTAGGCACAGACTGTGCAAAAAGCTTTCCAAAGAAATTTCCTTGCAGAAAAACACCAGAAACACTAGAAATAATGAGGAAATTAAGAACAACGGGGAAAAGAGGGGAAAGAAATAAATTGGCTTACTTCTCTATTAAATCCAGCGTGACTCCTGGCACCAGCCTGACGCTCTTCTGCATACAGAACCTGCAGAGAAGAGAATAAAGATAAAACATACTAATTGAATATTTAAAGACAAGGTTCTGTGGAAAGAATGTGGAAGGAGGTCTCTTTATCACACTGCTTCTGCTTTTAAAATGGTGTTTGGGTAGAAAACTTTGCCACAGCATAATAAGAATCAAACAAGGCCCTCAATATTTGTCACACTCATGATTATGCAGCGATTTCCATCGTCAGGTGTCAAAACTGGGATATTGTAACTGTCAGGGTGACAAGTTTTCCAACACAGAGCGGGTTGGAAAGGGCTCACAGTCATCCAGCACGGTCTCTAGGGAGGAGCAAGATGACACAAGAGCCGAGGAGATTTATGCTTCTGGAATAGTGATTAGCGTTGGCTGGGTTTCCCCCGAAGAGATCTGGCGCTGCAGGCAGGAGAGTGAGAAAGGGAGGGGACGAGAGGGATGCGTCAAGTTCAAACACCTCAGTCAATTAAAAAACCCGCTGACTCCACTTCCTCAGCATGACAAACACTGCTCCTCGAGGAACGCTGCCCTGGGAAAAGTGGAGTCCACTACCACCCGCTGCACCTCGAAACCCCCAACGCGTGAGGAAAGGCAACAGGGCTGCCAAACCAGCTCCTGGGTGCTCAACTCCTCCCTCTAAAACCTGTGGGGATCTGCTCTGTGCCAGAGGGGGAAACAACAGATTGAGGAAAAGACCCCAGCCTGTGAGAGACCCCACTGTGAGAAAGGATCAGCTCACTGTGAGCGCTCTGTTGCCAGCCCACGTTCCCACAAGTCCACTCTGCTGTTTAATGATGAATTTACCCATCAGCATCATCTTGGCTGATACCAAAGCCCCTCGCTGGAACAGACAGCTCCGCAGGCAGAGTGGCAGGGAGGGGTTGGGCTGCCCACAAACCCACCTCCTGCACCCACAGCTGCAGCAGAGCCCCTTCCTTTCCCCAGAGCACTGATCTCCACATCCAAAAGGCTCTTCCCCGGGTGGGGAGAGCAGCTCCCTCCTTAAAGGCAAGATGTGCAGAGCTCATTTATGAAATCTCAAGAGCCCCCCAGTTCTCCCCCAGCATCCCTTTACGCCTAGCAGAGCCCAGTTCTCCCCCAGCATCCATTATGCCTAGCAGAGTGATGGGCTCTGACAACCTCAGTGGGCTCCAGGCTGCTCTTCTGCTGGCTGCCCCAGCTGTCATAAAAAAGAGCCCCACAGCTAGTTACAAACCCTACAGTGGATGCTCACAGAGACTGCGAAAACACACGTCTTCCCACCCTGCACTGCAAAACAGGCAGGACAGCACCCCTCACCCACAAAACCTGGGATGCCAAAAGCCTTTCCAGCTCCTCTGTTCAGCCTTTGGTCTTTTCCAACCCCACCTCAGTGACTCTGTATCCCCAGGGGCATTCAGAAGACACGCAGATGTGGTGCTCAGGACATGGTTTAGTGGTTGGACTTGATGATCTTAAAGGTCTTTTCCAACCAGAAGGACTCTACAATTCGACACCTCTCCGTTATGACGTACGTGTCAGAGGACCCGGACAGAGCCAGTGTCACACTGTATCCTCACAAATTTGCTTTCTATAATGAAAGAAGCATTCCACCTCTCACCAATTCTCAGCCGTGTGTATTTACTCAGGAAACCTCCCAGCTGAGCTGGGGTTTGACCCAACCTCACACCCTCAGCAGCACTTCCAGGCTCACACATGAACAGGATGGCACTGTGCACCGCAGCCAACACATGGCAAAGAAAGGATGAGCACCCTAACCCTGCTTGGCACAGCCAGTCTCCTTGGGGCCAGGCGAGGTCACCTCATTTTTGGAAGGGCCCCACTAGCAGGACAGGCACACCTCTGAGGGGCACCCCGAAATGTGTTATGCAGCCACCCCCTTTCACACTCCCTTAGGGACCCGCCAGCACTGCAGCGGGGGCAGCACCCAAATAAACTCCAATTTCAGGTATTTGAGCTCAGGGCTCCTCAAAGAGCCCAAAATAAAACCAGATTAGATTTGACCCATGGAAACCCACACCCAAACCCACACTTCCTGCTCATGGATCTGCTCAACATGCACCAGGAGTGAGCGCTCAGCACTCGCGTATATGCTGGTGAGAGTATTGCTTTTATAAAGCACCCACAATTACCCTGAACGTTGTGAAAGAGATTAGTTCATTAAAACCCTGCTGAACCAGGAGCAGACTAGCTGCATTTCCTCTCTAACAACCACCGACTGCCAAGAAAATGTACTCGTAAACAAAATGTTCCTCACCCTGTATCTGCACCCCCCCACCACATCCAAACGTGATGTCTCCAGCACTGGCTGGCGTCATCACCACCAACCATCGGGTGAATTCGTTAGAGCTGCCTGTAAACGCACTGATACCAGCCAGGCAGGAGAGAAGAGAAGCAGAAATCCAGGGAACAATGCTCAACCCCTCAGACACCGTGGGAGCGTTTTGAAACCACGTTTAGTTTCACTAAATAAATTTGGGACAGAGGTCTGGCTTGATTAACCCCCCAAATTTTCAAGCTGAAGTGCGAAATAAGTACACTGGAAGGGAGGGGGCTTTAAATGCTTATTGTAATTGCCCCAGCATAAAACCAGCTGCCATGGGCCAAGCTTTTGGTCACACACTGCAGTTGGATTCTGAGGCACCAAATTCCCAAGTCTGGGCTGTTCCCCACTATTTTGTTTCTTCTTGAGTTTGGGGGTTTTCCAGCACTTCTCCAGAGCCCTGTTACTGCTTTATGAGTGGGATTTCATGGCTCAAAGCACCACGGCCGTAAGGACAAGCACAGCCTTCTCCCTGACGTGGAACACTGGAAATGGAATTGCAGCTTGTTTACGTCGTAAGGAACCGGTGCCAGTACCAGGGGATGATGCACTACTCCTCACAACCTCCACTACTGCTGCTTCCCGCTTCAGACAGCGCAGGAGACGCAGATCTGCGTAAGAGAGCACCAAACATCCTCATTTCTGTGTGTTTCTGCATCCACCTCCTGATTAGTGCCTATCAGTCAAGATTAATGGTCCCCACGGCTTATCTTTAAGCTTGCCTCATATATAGCTATATATAGTAACATCGTATAGCCAGAACACGCAGCTCAGAGCAGTCACTGCACATGAAGATAATCAGCATCGAGTCAGCCAGGATTCATACAGGGGATTCCTGGAATTGTCAGGCTGTCATCGAGAGTTGCGTGCACCACGTTGGGAAGGACACACGGACCTGCGCTTCTCCTACCAGCTTCCATTTTCCTTCCCCTGAAATTAGACCGAAGCAGATGCAGCTGCAACCCCATCTGATAAGTCATTTTGTCCATCAGTTGTTTACTTCAAATACAGAGCACAAAATGGGATGGGTAGACGTTTATTCATCAAAATGTTATTTGCCTATAAATTCAGTATATGAAACCTCGTTAGCCTGTCAGGCCAGGACTGCAAAAACGTTATGTTTCAAAAGCCACTCTGCAGGGTTCTGGGTCTGCTTTAGTCCGAGGGCTTCAGGCAGCACGAGGTAGAAGAGAAGCTTTAATGATGAAAGTTTACATGGTTAATTTTGTAACTGTCTGCTTTGGGACACCAACGTGTGCGGAGGGACTCAAACAGCTGGAATGCAGGAGGGGGTCTGGCTCTGCACGTTACACAGCACGGAGTAACAACACCCCACAAGCCAGCACTGATTATTTACAGGGCTTGCATGCAGAAAGACAGAACTGCAATAATGCCAATCAACAGGGAACATGAAAGGAGCATAACCTTCACCAGAGCAGAGAGGAGACACTTTTTCCGTGCAGCATGCAACACAGATAATCGTTGGATTAGATGTAGTAGGAACCGCTTTACTACCAGGAATTGACATGGCACCTACCAGCACCAACCCACCAACAGCTGAGGTGAACCTTGTAAATCCTTCCTGAGCCGGATTTTTATCACCCTGTTTCCTGTCAAGCACAAAGGAGACCCGACTCCCAGCATCTCCCAGCTCTGCTTGAGAGCCTGTCCCAAGCTGCCCTCAGCCACGGCCCCCAGGAGATGAAGGAACAGAAAACTCCTCAACAGATCACAGTTACCCAAAACCCCTCTCTCAGTATACATAAACTGTGTGTTAACTGCTGTCGTGGAAGCACTCTCTATGTTTGGAGAAGACTTCCCTCCAAATAAACCCCAAAACCCCACAACCCTCTTACAGAGCTTCAGCATTTTCACTTTAACTATGGCACTGACCATGAAGTGCCGTTCTGATACCTGCAAGGTGAGAAGAATCCAAGTCCCAGCACCAAAGGCTTTCACTTCACGTATGAAGCTTCAGTTCGCCACAAACCACATCAGCTTCAGCAGGCATCCGTGCCCATGCTAGGGCCTCCCACTGAGAGTTTTATGAATGAGTGAAAACAACAAAAATTAAGTGGTGTCCCTGTGCCCTGAGGGCATTGGCTCAACACACATGGGCACTGAGGAGTCATTCAGGGTAACTGCCAGCCTCGGTGGTGTTCCCCCGTCTCCTCTCACAGTGTTTTGTTGCTTTTTGGGTTATTTATTGGCTTTGGACTCCATTCAATGTGTAATTTTTTTAAAGAACATCACTTGTATTTACCAAGTTGCATTCATTGTCATGTGCTGCCAGCCTGGACCTCATCAGGAGGACAGGTCGCTTAAATTTCACAGTCTTTACCCACACATAAAACCAGCAGAAACCCCTTGACATCTGGATAGCAGCCATCTGATAAAAGTAGTTCCCTGCAACCATCTTGTCCCTGGTTATAAAGCACAGGATTTCTCAGAGTTCCCCTGAAGGAATTTTGCTGCATAGTAACTTTCTTCAGCTTTTAAAGAGAAGGATTTGTGCTGGCAGCTTCAGCATTTTCAAACAGCCAGCAGAGTTCAGAGCTAACCTACTGCTGCATCAGCAGCGGCAAGAGCAGGGTGGCAAGACTCCACGTCCAGGCAGTGACGAGCTGTCACAGCACCAGCTAGACTGGAAGATAACCTCCTCTCTCCTTTCACCTGTCCCAGAAGGGAAGCACAGCATTCCCCAAGGATTAGAGGAGATTAAATGTCTCTGGCTAATCAGCAGGCTCACTCCTGAGTTTTGGTGAGTGGTTAGGATAGCAACCAAGCTGGTATCTTAGGAAAACAACATTGTTTTTACCAGAGAAGGAGGAAAAAGAAAGCTGAAAAGGATTTTAAAGCTCCAATTGCACCACACACCTGCCTAGCTTCTTGAGAAGTTTGCCATTTCTTGGCTAGTCTCCCCTTACTTCAGACTCCTGGTCCATTTTCTCATTAGCTCTCTCAAAACCTTCTCTCAAACATATTCCTAATGGCACTGGAGCTCTCTCTGCCCTTCTTCTGAAAATTATCCAAGACTTCTGCCAGGGCTTACAAGCTGCAGCTCTCACCTGTAAGAAAATACCCTCTGAGCTCAGGAAATCAAAACCAGGACAGGACAATAAACAGGTCCTGTGCTCTGTCCCTCACACGAGCACAAGGCATCCACAGATCTAAAGCAGAACCTGGTCAAATGAACTCACTTAGTTTGTTGCTTACATACACCAGGAAGGTGTAGGAATTGTAAGTTAGTACAAGTATCTCCAGACAACAGCTGGTTCCTTCCCAGCCACACATAACCCAGAGGATTGGTGAAATGTGCCGACAGGACCCAATCAACAAAGCTACATACAGGGTGTGCACGCTGGATTCCTCACACCCTGTCCTCAGCTACACCACAGCTGTGTGGATCCTCTCTGTTGTGGGGTAAAAACACTGCTCTTCGAAAGTGCCTGCTATCTGTAGCAAGCCTTTTATAACTTGCTGCCTAATTAACTTGGTATGTGTCATTCCAGCACATCTTCCTTTGGTTTATCGCTCAATTTCTTTCACTGCAGCGTTATTTAATGCTCCTGGATTATTTACAGCAACCACAATGTTTGGATTTGATTGGGACAAAGGACAATTTACCACAAGTTGTATTGCACTGCAGACTATTGCTGCTCTCTGAAGACACAGATGTTTAATTCCCAGAACAGTAAATCCTTTAATCTGAGCAAGCCCAGATACTGAGCTGAAATCTAAAATGTAATAAGGAGACAATGATATTTTCACCTTTCTAGTTCCAATTAATAAAACTCCATCCCAAATGGACAGTTCCAACCCTGTAATTCAATACTGCAGAGCAAGTTTAGGTTAGATGAAGCATTCATCATTCAGTTCCACATCCCAATACAAGAAGGATGTGGAACTCTTGGAGAGGGTTCAGAGGAGCCACGAAAATGATTAGAGGGCTGGAGCACCTGCCCTACGAAGAGAGGCTGAGGGAGCTGGGCTGGTTCAGTCTGGAGAAGAGAGGGCTGCAGGGGGACCTCATTGCAGCCTTCCAGTCCCTGAAGGGAGCTTATAAGCAGGAGGGGAATCAACTTTTTAAAAGGATAGACAATGACAGGACAAGGGGGATGGATTAAAACTAAAGGAAAGAAGGTTTAGATTAGATATTAGGGGGAAGTTTTTTACAGAGAGAGTGGTGAGGGGCTGGAACAGGCTGCCCAGAGAGGGGGTGGATGCCCCATCCCTGGGGGTGTTGAAGGCCAGGTTGGATGGGGCCCTGGGCAACCTAGTGTAGATCCAGGCCTGAGGTTGGTGGCCCTGCCTGTGGCAGGGGGGTTGGAGCTCTGTGATCCTTGGGGTCCCTTCCAACTCAGACCATTCTATGTTTCTATGATTCGGATTAACAAATCTATCATTTCAACAGACAAACTACACTAATTCAGGACTTGGCTTCAAGAACAGGAAGATACTCACCACCTCAGAGCGATTTTGATGGGTGTAGTAAGGCATGACGTGAAAAGGTCTGCTGGCAGATCAGGGATCATGGGCAGCAGCTCACTGGCTTCACACGCCGCCAGCTGGATGCAGTTCTTCATGGACGGTGGCAAAGGCATCTGAGCAAGTGGGTGGTTTGGGTTGATGGCAGCGACCTGCAGAGATAAGGGTGTTGGTCAGATGGGGATTCAGCCCTGTGCTTTTCTATGCTGGTTTGAAAATACCCAACAAAATGCTTCTAAGATTTCATGGATCTCTTGATTCAGAGACTTTAGAAGTAGTGTAGCACCAGTTTGAACTCAGCTTAGTTTGTATGTAATGGGGCTGAATCACCTGTTTCAAACACTCACAACTGAGGGACACGTTAGTGCAGATTCCGTGCTGGCCATGGATCGATGGTGAGCGTTGGCCTGATGGCGTCTGTTCACCTGCAGACAAGAACCAGCTCTGCACAAATGTTATTGCACTCCTTCACTCCACAGGCTGTACATGGGCCTCCAAAAGGGAAGCAGGATCAGGGCGCAGAGCAGACCCGCACATGGGCAGTGCCTGGCTAAAGTCAAGGTCACATCTGCTGTCAGAGCGGAGTTTCCAAGCTTCTGACCTGCGCTACGGTGATCAATTCATCTGTCCAACCTTCAGTCTAGAAGTTAGAAATGCTATATACACCAATGCTCCCCTTTCCCAAAACAGCAGCCATTCCCTTAATTACATTTTTTATTTCAAGTAGAACTTTGGAGACTAACAGCTCATGGAATGAAACACATCAACTTTCCAGGGCCGCTCTGGCTTGGGCAAACACACACTTCAGCCAGCCCAAATTCTGATCTACAAAACCCAAAGATTCTCAAAGGATCAGGGGAAGAAAATGTGACAACGTGGTGTCTTCATCACCCTTTTCTGTCTGAGGTAGAAAGCAAAGACCCACCAAAATCACCTATATGCTGTGTTACCAAAAATAACAGAACCCCATCCTTCCAAAGAGCACCACTTCAGCCACCTTCACACCTTCTGCCAACCAAGTGAGGTGATAGAGTCCACGAATAAACTCATCTTTAGACATGAGAAATGCTGTCTGTCCAAAGAGCAAATCCATTTGTGCTCCTGAGGCCCCATGGGGACCAGGACAGTTGTGTCACAAACCCAGAGCCTGGTGTGATCACAGCCCTCTTGCCTAGCAAAGCCACCTGATAAGCTATGTTCAACTTCCAGATGCTTTTTCACCAATCCTGCAGCCCATTCATTTTTTTCATCCTTTACTTTTTCCCCCTGTTCCAGTCCTGAGGGCAGCAGTGACACACTTTGGCTCTTCCAAGTTGTCCAAATTAGCCAAGACCTGTCCTGGCTCTCAGCTGCACTGGGCTGGTTTCAGCAGAGATTCATGCTGTACCTCAGGTGGAAATGAAGCTACGCTGAAGCCATCGCTTGTCCTCTAGTGATATTTACTGCACTTCTCAACAAAAATAAGCTGCACACTACTAACAGCAACAAAAAAGTATCATTAAAATACTGAAAAGATTTCTATTTGAGGAGAAAGGCACAAGAGAGCGTGGAAAAGCATTAGCTCCTCACAGGTTTATAAATATAAAGCAGTCAAACTGCTTCACTACGGCTATTCATTTCCTAAAGAAAGCCTTGCCCTCCAGGCAGCCTCCTAAGTGGGGTCTGTAGGTGGGAAGCACAGTCAGATGGATTTTCTGCTTCCTGAGTAGTGTGGAACACTGCTGACTTGCCATTTGTCGTGGGCTTGTAGTGCCCCTCTGCTAGTGCCCCACTGTTCTGATGGGGAGCAGGTCTCTGCCCAAGGCCCGGCCAGCTCTTGGCTTCCACACAGTCAGAGGAGCTGCAGAAGCTGAGCTGCTCACACTGTAAATATTTGTCCATTAGGAGATGAGCTATCAACAACCACAAAGCAAATATACAGCACCAGCGAGTCATTACAGGTCTCGTCAGACCTCCAGGGATAATGAGGGAGCAAAACAGTCTCTTACAAAGTCAGTGAGAAAGGAGGGGGGTGTGGAAAGCAGGGATGAGTAAAGCTCACTGTGAAGCTCTGCATCCTCAGAGCATCCACTGAAGTCAGGCTTTCCAGACCACTTGGTTCCCTCCTAAATGTCACTTTTTGTCAGGGTAAGTAGAAGACTAAAGGATTAAAAAATCTAAGTCAGTGAAGAAGTCACGGAGATGCTCATAGGGCTGGAGCAGCTCCCCTACAGAGAGAGGCTGAGGGAGCTGGGCTGGTTCAGCCTGGAGAAGAGAAGGCTGTGGGGGGACCTCATTGCAGCCTTCCAGTCCCTGAAGGGAGCAGAGGAACAGGAGGGGAATCTGCTTTTTAAAGGGGTAGATAATGGCAGGACAAGGGAGATGGATTAAAGCTAAAGGTGGGAAGGCTTAGATTGGGTATTAGGGGGAAGTTCTTTACGGAGAGAGTGGTGAGGGGCTGGAACAGGCTGCCCAGAGAGGTGGTGGGTGCCCCATCCCTGGGGGTGTTGAAGGCCAGGTTGGATGGGGCCCTGGGCAACCTTGTGTAGATCCAGGCCTGGAGGTTGGTGGCCCTGCCTGTGGCAGGGGGGGTTGGAACAGTCTGATCCCTGGGGTCCCTTCCAACCCAGCCCAGTCTGGGATTCTATGATTCTGTGACTCACTCACAACTAACACCATGAAGAACCTCAGTACAGTTACTGTACACGAAGCGGTGTCAGAATTATTAAGGAGCTGTATTTCCCTCTGGTCTGTACTGGGTTTTTTCAGACACTGGCAGTTTTTCTGTGTGGTCATCAATTAGCTGTAGAGCAGGCTGTAACCCACAGCTTCCAGCAGAAACACAGCCTCACAGCAAAGATTTTCCCTGTAAGCTTCTTAAGGAGAAACTCCTGCTCATCAGCTGAGCACTTCCTGGGCTGCTCATTGTTATTTCAGGGCAACTGACAATCCAGAGCCTCACAGACAAGACAACAGCAGCAATGCTAATGTATCATGAGATACAGTGTGTCATGGTGGTAATTAGTTTGTTCTGAAAGGAAATTATAGCCACCCAAGCTAAGGAGTGCTCAGGCTGGCTACTCACAAGCGCTCTGTCTTCCAGAGGAAGAGTGAATGGATTTGTAAGTATTACTGCCTGTAATTAACAGAGGGGGGGCATAATAAATGTAGTTAATTCAAACCACTGACAACATTTATGTGCCTATAGAATTAGACCAAGAAACAAGCACTTGATAGAAGACAGACTGTTTCCGAATTAACAGGCATGTTCAAGGCAGACCTGGGAGGAAGCCTGCCCCAAAACACAACCCAGGAGTTGTAACTTCACGTGCTGACCAGCCCAGGCAGCTTCACACAACTGCTGCTGTGAGAACACCCATCTCCTGCGGAAGACACTAAGGAGACGGATGTTCCTCTCCCAGCAGATGGTGGAACAGGAATATTCTCCCCCCAGACACGATGTTAATACACCAGATAACATTCTGCTGTGCTGTTGTTAAGCTAACTTTTTAAGAATTAATGTTCAAGATAGGAAAATAAAAACTGTGAGCTCCTCAGCTCCAATTAGGACTAGCTAGTCACATACCCTGCCAGGGGGAACTGAAGAGGCACAGCCACTGCAACACCAAATTCCTGGACGAAGAACAAAGCAAGGCAGCATGCAGCTGGAAGGGATGCTGCCCCAAAATCCTAACAATAAAGCTGGAAATCAATGAGTTAGATGAGTGCTTTGCTGCATGAGATCCAGGAGACAGATTGCAGCCTTCGCTTTGTACATCTCAAACGTGGCCTTAAGACAGCAGACCTTTGCTGCATGAAACCAGCGTGAGTCAGAGGAAGCACAATGTCACAATTACACAGAAACTTCATCACAAGTACACAGCCTACTGTTTTATCATTGTTAGCACAGCTCACTTACAGAGCCTGCTTCATTCTCCCAAATTATGGTGTATTTACACCCTCAGAACCATCAGGGATGATGACTAAGAACATCCAGTGTCACCACTTCCCTCCACGCCAAAGCAGAGCTCAGAGCCCCAGGGCAGGCACAGCCAGGTGCTGCTGCTCTGTCTCCACCAGGCCAAGCGCCAGTGGGTCCCGCTGCACCCTCCTGCACCCTGGCCTAACTGCTGCTGGGCTCAGTGAGGCCAAGCAGGACATTAAGTCCTGCAGCAGCAGAACTCCTGTTTCCAAACTCTGGGGTCTGAAAAATGTCTTTCAGGCAAGGAAAACAATAGCTGTCCAATACAAATATCGGGACAAAACCACAACAAGCAAAGGCAGGATCAGCTGGAAAAAGTAATTTTGCTGTGCCACATCATCCCCAGAGCACCCTGCTAAATGGATGGGTCTGATCTGCCAGGTATCCAGGGCTCCTCACCATCAGAAGGACACTGAAGTCCTGGGGTGAGTCCAGAGAAGGGCAACCAGGCTGGGGAAGGGGCTGGAGGGCAAATCCTCTGAGGAGCAGCTGAGGGAGCTGGGGGTGTTCAGCCTGGAGAAGAGGAGGCTGAGGGGAGACCTTCTCCCCACCTCCACTGCCCTGCCAGGAGGGTGCAGAGAGGTGGGTGATGGTCTCTTCAGCCAGGGGACAGGAGATGGGACAAGGGGCAATGGGCTCAAGCTGTGCCAGGGCAGGGTCAGCTCAGATGGGAGGGAAAAGTTCTTCCCTGGCAGAGTTGTGGAGCTGTGGAACAGGCTGCCCAGGGAGGGGGCTGAGTCACCATCCCTGGATGTGTTTAAAAAAAGGGTAAATGAGGTATTTAGGGATATGTTTTTTGCATAGGACAGGAATGGTTAGACTTTTCCAACCTTGTGATTCTGTATGTACTGTTGTTTAGGTAGGTATCGACCCAAATCCTTGCTTTTAACTGTCCACCCAGCTGGACTTAAAACATCTCTCAGACATTCCTCTGAAGCCACCAAGCCTACAGCAGCACAGGGAAGCCGTCGGCCCCCGTATCGACAGCACCTCAGTGAAGTCTGGAAACACCACGATGCACTGGGAGCGATGGGCACTGGCAGGACTATCAGCTTACCTGCTGCCCTACAAACACACAATGCAGAGCTCTAATCAAAGGACAAGATTATCTATCTGCACATCTGCCCGTTCCCTGCCAGGACCCAGCTACAGCTGAACTGGCTGTGGTGCCTGCAGAGCCAGATCTCCTGCCTTGGCCCTGCCCTCCCTCGGAGCAGAAGTCCTGCCAAAAACACAGCGGATCTCAGTGCAGCCTGGCCACCAGGATGAGGTACAGCACATTGCTGCCTGGGGTAGAGTCCTCTTCCTACCAAAATGGATGTGTTGCCTGCTACCTGTGCAGCTTTTCACTCACACAGACCCAACTTTATTTACTAACCAACAGCCCAGAGCAATGTATTAGCTGGAAGTGCCGCACTGGAGGCAGCTCTCCAAGGAAGATGATGTACCAGGCAGCGAGTGCTACAACAGTCTCCCTTCTGGGGTATCTTAGAGAAGCGCTAACTGCTTTGCTACCCCTCCCAAGCTATCATGGCCTTCTGTGCTTCCCCTCTTTGGAGGCTGGACAAGGTTTAGATTTCATATTAAGACAGAGTACCAGCCTTAATATTCCATGAACAACAAAACCCAAATGTAACAGGGTTGTAAAAACACCTCTGAGATGTTGTAATGCATTTTTACCTTTCTGGTGGCACTACACACAATCTGATGGCCCCTGGCCAGTGCTCAGTGCTACCCAAAAATAGGGATAGCCAAAAGAATAAACCAAACTGCCATGGTGTCCCTCAGCCTTCACTCTGCTGGATTAAGGGATGGCAAGCTCCTCTAAGCTCCTTTCAGTAAGATGGGCTAACAATTATCTTGATCACTCCAGCAGCCCCTCTGAGTAGCAGCTCCAGCTTTACTTCACTCTTCATGGATCTGAACTCAATAGTTGAGAGTTTTCCAAGCAAATCCTCACTGTGTTTCTACGACACTGCAAACACTCTTCTGCTTTCTATTAACCAGCACAGGGAGACTTCAGCAGCAAATGAGCTCAGGCTGCAGAGCAGAAAGCTGACACACCACCCTGCAAGTAGTTTCAGAATGGAATTAACTGGTAGTTTGAACCTCTGCTGCAAGAGAAGAAATGTTCTAGCAGTTTTCCTGTGTAACCTCACCTAAAATAAAGACCCAGAGCAAATGGAATTTAGTATTTTTGTTGTAACAGAGACTGACATCGTTACTTGTGCCAATCTTCCTCTCTGCAAGTAGCTATCCCTGTCTGCAGGCTGCCTGACTTGCAGAGAGGAGCTCAGCTTCACCTCAGCAACTCCTGTCGCACAGCGGAAACCAACAGAGACACCTGCAGCTCTTCCTTCCGGAGCGCTTCCCACTCGCTCTAGAGCTCAGCAAGAGCCAAGGAATAAAAGGGAGATTCAGGCTAAGAACAGGAAAGGGAAGGTACAAGGTAATCCCATTTGAACCTGCCTAGGACAGAAGGAGAAAACAAAACAAAATCCAGAAGGTGCCTTGTACAACCAAGAGAAAGGCTCTGAAAAATGTCACAGCAGAAGTCACAGGCTGATAGAAAAACTTGAGGAGAACATGACACCAAACATCATCTGTGATCATCCTCGGCTGGTGGCCTTCAGAAAGCACCAACTGCCCACACCACCGAGCTGGGGCTGCAGCCTCACCTTCCTCCCAAGCCACAGGTTCAGGGATGTCTATCATCACTGCAGAGTTCTACATTACCACAGAATCACAAAATCGTAGGGGTTGGAAGGGACCCCCAGAGATCATCAGGTCCAACCCCCTGCCAAAGCAGGGTCCCTAGGACAGGTCACACATGTCGGTGTCCAGACGGGGCTGGAATATCTCCAGAGAAGGAGACTCCACGCCCCCTGGGCAGCCTGTCCCAGGGCTCCCTCACCCTCACTGGGGAAAAGTTCTTCCACATATTGGCGTGGAACTCCCTGTGCTCCAACTTGAGGCCATCACCCCTTGTCCTGTCCCCACAGACACTGAGAAGAGGCTGGCCATTTCCCCCAGTGTCACACCCTTCAGATATTGATAACCATTGATCAGATCCCCTCTCAGGCTTCTTTTCTCAAGGCTGAACAGTCCCAGCTCACTCAGCCTTTCCTCACAGGGGAGATGCTCCAGGCCCTTCATCTCCATAGCCTCTGCTGGACTCTCTCCGGGAGATCCCTGTCTTTTTTATACCAGGGAGCCCAGAACTAGACACAATTCTCCAAGTGGGGCCTGACCAGGGCAGAGTAGAGGTTGAAGAGAAGGAATAATAGAGCAATCTACATATCCCAAAGCTATTAGATGGGTTGCTGTCAGGAGACTGGAACTTCCACCTTCCAAAAGAGTCACCACAAAAGCACCTCTGAAAACCACAATTTAGAGTGAAAAGAATCAGAGGCAGGGCTCCTGCTCAGAGGTCCTATCTGTGACAGTCATTTGTCTGATTAATTAATATTCCTTTCTTGAAGCTGTTTGTTGGTGTGTTTTGGAGGAAAGGTCCTAGAGCTGTGAAAGCATCTGGAGTTCACCCGTAGGAAACGTGCTTCTGAGGAAGCTGAAGCCATCTGAATTCCTGGCAGCGGGAGCCTCACCATCCCAAGCTGCTGCACACAGAATCCCAACTTCTCACCTTCCCCTTGGCACCTTACAGTCACTTCAGTAAATTCCTTAGGAATGACATTCGCAATCCAAGACAGCTTTCCACAAGAAACACATCCAACTCAAGCCCTGTGTGAAACAGAAGCCACCAGAGACAATCCCTCTGTGGGTCAGGTTTATTTTCATATTTTTTAAAGATATTTTTATTTTCCCATTCAGTTTAACAGCCCAAAACACTAACAGCACCCAAATACATACCCAGCAGAAACACCAATACAACTCAGCAGAGAAGGCCATTAGGGCACAAATTGATTCTATTAACTCCATCATTTAATTAGTGCTTGTATTAAAAATTATTCTGAGTTGAATAGGAGAGCAAACTGAACCAGAAAGACTGTGGTGGCAAAATGATCTGCAAATTAATTTGGCTTCCAACATAGTTTTAAAGACATTTTTCAGCTGTATATAGTGAAGCAAGCTTCAACTTAACCCCACAGCACCGAGGCAAGAGAAACTTTTGGAAGAGACTGTGAGCTCACCTCCAGCTCCTGCTCCCTCTGTAGTGCAAACTGTTTGAAGGACTTGACGATAAGGCCGGCGTTGGAGCAGTCGTAGACAAAAATGGAAGGGCTGCCCATCCAGGTCTGCAGGTCGTATATGGATAGAGGAATATACTGAGTATAGTTCTAAGGGGAGAGAAAAAACACCACCACAGAGTTAGAGGCAGAGAAGCAGCATTACCTCACTAATGAAGGTTCTAAAATAGGTTTATTTTGTGATTTCAGAATGGGATTTTTTCAATCTGAGATTGGACACTGGGCATATTAATACAAAATAACCCAATTAACATCTACTAATAATGAGGACTATGGACCCAACTCCAACGTGAACCACAATTTTATTGAGTTACTGTTTGAAATGTTGAACTAAACTGAAATTCTAAAGCTCTGATATGGACTAACACCCCCAACCAGCATTTAACAGTCTAAGTTTAATCTGAATTCCTGCAACGCTGGTAAAGGATGTAACCCAGCTGTCTTTAATTTAACATCAAGCATCTTAAACTGAAAGCTCCATCAATAAATCAGGATTGATAACACCAGCAGCCACCCTGTGCCAGTTTAATGAGATGCTTCATAATTTTATTACAGCCTTTAACTTCTCTGCAACTTTCGGAATTATCCAATAAAATTAAACCAAACAAAGCCTGCCTTCAGCAGAGCAAAGCATCAGTAATTCTGTTTCTGGAAGTACAGAATCACAGAATTACAAGGTTGGAAAAGACCTTTGAGATCGAGTCCAACCATCCCTGTCCTGTGCTGACCCAGATCCCTGAGCACCTCATCTCCCCATCTGTTAAACACACCCAGGGGTGGGGACTCAGCCCCTCCCTGGGCAGCCTGTGCCACGTCCCCACAACTCTGCCAGGGAAGAACTTTTCCCTCACATCTGCTCTAACCCTGCCCTGGCACAGCTTGAGCCCATTGCCCCTTGTCCCATCTCCTGTCCCCTGGCTGAAGAGACCATCACCCACCTCTCTGCACCCTCCTGTCAGGTCAGTGGAGGTGGGGAGAAGGTCTCCCCTCAGCCTCCTCTTCTCCAGGCTGAACACCCCCAGCTCCCTCAGCTGCTCCTCAGAGGATTTGCCCTCCAGCCCCTTCCCCAGCCTGGTTGCCCTTCTCTGGACTCGCTCCAGGACCTCGATGTCCTTCTGATGGTGAGGAGCCCAGAACTGGACACAGCACTCAAGGTGCAGCCTCACCAGTGCCGAGTACAGGGGCTCAATCACCTCCCCAGACCTACTGGCCACACTAGTGCTTTGTTCCTTCTCTTCCCCCTTTTCCCCCCCAGAACCATAGGCAAGAGCTGCCCAAAACACACAGAGGGTCAATAACCAGACAGGTGAAATTCACTCTGAAGGGCCCCAGCCCGACCTTAAAACAGAACCACAGGCAGATGGGGCCTGTGAGGAGCCCAGGCCCAAGGCAGAGCGGCTCAAACAGAGCCCGACTCAGGGCCCCGCCGTGTCCACACAGCCCCGAACTGCCCACGTCTCCAGGAAGGGATTTCAGGTCCCATTAACATCAGAGGAACAACGAGTGGGATCAGAACCCCCATTTACACTCAAGAGACTGAAGCAGCTGTAATAAACCCAGGAAACTTCTACAAAACTCCAATTTTCAAGGCGACGTATCAGCAGACACAGAGACAGAAGGGATCAGAAACCACACGTTAGGTAAGGTAGGAACCAACAAGCCGTTTCAAACCCAGTGTTGCCCATATATAACAGTTACAGTTGTTTCATTAAAATTAATGGGGGAAAATTGTTTATAAAACAAAGTTTCAGGAAGCCAGGAGCTCTGCAAGCCCATATGTGAACAACTCATCCCCAGCACAGACTCTTCCAAGGACACCACGCAGTTTAAGCGCTTTCCCATCACAGTAGGTCACATATAACAACCCCCCCTGCCCTGACATGTATGACAGAGGCGGTTTTAGGCCCTGCATCATCTTAGCTCTCTATGTGCAACATGCATGGCTACAGCGAAGACAGGTCTAAGCTCTGTTGAGTGTCAGGACACTGCCTGACACAAGAATTTCATGTTCTCATTTAATTATGAGCCTTGTGGTTTTGTGTGGCAAGGTTGGAGGGCAGGGGGGATGCAGGGGTGGCTTCTGCAAGGAGCTGCTAGAAGCTTCTCCCAGGTCTGACAGAGCCAACACCAGCCGGCTCAAGGCCAGAGCCACTGCTGAGCCCATCAGATCCTGGTAGTGCCTCTGGGATGATATATTGAGGGGGGGGGGAAAAACCTGCAAGTGGCCGCTTTTTGCCCCCAGAGAAGGGAGTGAGATGATGTGAGAGACTCTGCAGACACCAAGGCCAGTGAAGAAGGGGGGAGGAGGTGCTCCAGGTGCCGGAGAGGAAGGTTCCCCTGCAGCCCATGGAGAAACCCATGGTGGAGCAGATGTCCCCCCGCAGCCCATGGAAGATGACGGGGAGAAGAGACCCCACCTGCAGCCTGTTGAGAGGCTCCACGCCGGAGTGGGTGGAGACACCTGAAGGACGCTGTGACCTGGTGGGAAGCCCATGTTGGAGCAAGCCTCTGGCAGGACCTGCAGCCTGTGGAGAGAGAGATCCACGCCGGAGGAGGTTTCCTGGGGGGAGGTTGTGAGCCTGCGGAGAACCAGGCTGGAGCAGCCCAGGCTTGAGGGACTGAGAGACATCCTGTGATTTGAGACTGCACCCCACAGCTGTGACCCACGCTGGGGCAGCCGGGGAGGAGCTGAAGCCCCATGGGAAAGGACTCACGTTGGAGGCGTTCGTGGAGGACTGGCTCCCGTGGGTGGGACCCCACACTGGAGCAGGGAAAGGGTATGAGGAATGGCCCCCCTGGCTAAGAAGGAGAACATCTTGTGAGGAACTGACCGAAACTCCCATCCCAGTCTCCCCCTGTGACACCTGGGGAGGAAAAAGGGAGAAAAACCATGGATAAAGTTAAGTCTGAGAAGAAGGCAGGGGTGGGGGGAGGTGTTTTAAGATCTGGTTGTACTTCTCATTACCCTACTCCAGTTTCACTGGGTGTGTAAAATAAATTAGATGGGTTTTTATGTGTTGAGTCTGCTTTGCCATGATGCTAATTGCAGAATGATCTCTCCCTGTCCTTGACTCCTGAGCCTCTCAGTATGTATCTTCTCCCCTGTCCAGCTGAAAAGGGGAGTGATAGAGTGGCTTCAGTGGTCATCTGGCCACCAGCCAGGGCTAGGCCAGCACAGTGAGCCAGTCTGAAGAAAAAAGGAGTGTTAAATAATAGCTTCTTAGCAGGTTGCTCAGGGTGATCTTTTGATGCTTGATCATCCAGCCTCTGCCATGCTGGGGCTGTGAGTATGAAAGAACTTGTCCGTATGTTTTGTTCTCAGCGTTGACTTTGGTTTTTAGCAAGAAAGTTCCTGCTCTGCTAACACAACTCCCACCATCCCTCTGTGCCTGTTTAAGGAATGACACAACAAACAACTAAACCAGAAACTGACTGGGAACAGATTTCATAACCAATTGCTTAATGAACAACTCCAAAATATTTTAAATAATAAGATGCTTCAGTTTTTAGAGGAGTTCCTCAGAACTTTAGAATAAATCTCTTTGAAGCATGGGGAGCATGGGGGGGTTTACCTGTTTGAAACCACATTGGGACTTTCTCTGGAAATACTATCAAGCAAAGCTAGAAAGAGACCATTGTTCCTCATTAACACAGCAGCACTGACGAGAACTACACAAAAAGCACATTGTTACATCTTCAAGACCTGGCAAAGCGACAGACGATGCCGAATGTCCTGGTGTAGGTAGAGCCTCAAGCCTTCCTTTGCACACCAGTACAAGCCAGTGCAGGAAGCCTGCAGTAAAGTATCGCCCAGTCCCATCACTGAGCGCTGGCACATGTCAACAAGAGCAGCCAGGTTAAGACAAGGAGCCACGACACTCACAAAGCACGAGGCATAAACACCACGAAGCGTTGTGCCAGCAAAGGGAGATTTCCAGAGAAAAAACTGAACAGGCACTAAGGTCCTAGAAGTTTCCAGGCTCTCTGGTGGGAGCTACCAAAAGTGCTGCCAAGATCTTTCACCCCTTCCCTCCCCAGCAAACTGGGATGCAGGGTGTGCACAGCCCAGGAGGTCTGGCAGCCCGAGGCGCTACCCGCACAGCTCTGCCACGCGTGCCCCACGAAGGCTGGGCTCCAATGCCATGGGTAAGTCCCCTGTCACCACCTAAGGCATCAGCCCCACAACAGCTGCACGCCAGTTTTAGGGGAGAAGGAGAAAAAAGGAAGAATGAGCATGTGGAGGCAGAGAACAAGAGGGTACTTGTACAGCTTCCTGAAGTTAATTTGTTCAGTGCTGTGTCCTGCCCTCGCATGCAGATGTCGTGCCTCTGTTTCCCCACCACCCTCCAATCCCCTGCAGCACTGGCACTGAACCCTCACCAGCCGCCTGCAGAGCCTCCCCAGGACCTGGGAGCAGGAGGAAGATGCTCAACCCAACCCAGAGACATCAGTACAAATCCAACACGGTTTATTTGCTCTGACAAACACAGGTCAGCCTGTAACACACAGCATCCACCAGCAAGGCCTGGCTCACCCCTCTTGGCCCCTAGCTTGGATGATCTCAAGGTCCCTTTCAGCTCTGCCTTTGTGCTCTTAAACAGAGACTTCGAGTGCATGGATGAGAATTTTAAATCTAGTCTTAAAATGTCAGCACAGTCATATTTCAACACCTATGCTATTTCAGCTCGAGAGGGCTGTAACACTGAGCCTCACGGGCGCTCCGCTTAGCTCCGAGGCTGGATTCCTTAGGACTGATTCCCAAACACTGTGGATTTTGCCCCCTCTTCAGTATTTCCTTAAATTTAATCCTTGCTTAAAAAGAAAAGTTCCACTCCTGATTCTTTCTTTCCAAAAAAAAGCCAAAATTTGGTAACATGCTGCAAAAATTCTGAAGTTTCAACTCTCCCCATCAAGCCCATGACAATCCAACTATTTTCTTTGCCATCTGTCAGAGAAACCAGAGGGACCCCAGCTCCTACCACCAGTGCCACCCACAGCACGCTACCCCAGCCGATGATACAGGCAAACTGGCAAATACCCAGTAAGCTCCTAATAAAGCATCTGGCACAACACACAACTTCACTGAGCAGTAATTTCCTCCTCTCGCATGTGTAACACATTCCGCCCAGCGTTCTTTCTGCCTTATTTATTGCCCACTGGCTGTTAAGTAAGAAGAAGGTCACTCCTATTTGTTCTTAAACACCAAATTCAGCTTCAAAATGAATTAGCATTCAGACCAATTGTTTATCAGTCTGAATACTAATCAAGCCTCCAGTACAGATGCACCAGAATAAAGCGATGCCCTCTTGCACTCCTTCCCCTTCCCTCCTGCCCCTGCTCTTTCAAATCACCAGTGAATGGTCATTCAATTATTAAAATAACGTGAGTGAAGTATGAGAAAAGCAGCTCAATAAAGCCCCCAAAATAAAAGAGGAGCACATGTACAATAATGAATGCAAATCCCATGTCAGCTGAAGGGACTTCGCTACAAGCGGTATCTCTCCACTTCCCAAGGCTCCGGTCCAAATCCGTTCCCCTTAATACACACAAACCAGCTTAACTAAAGGGAGAGCAAGCTATGCTTAGGGCACTCCTAGAATCACTTGAAGGGGGTTGCAGGTGACCTACTGAGCTGTACAAACCTGGCTACAAACTATGAGTCTTCAAACAATAAACAATCCCTATTATCTTGCACTCAGAGGCTCTTGGGTACCTGAGGCAGAGCCAGCCCCATGGTTCCCCATCCTCACACCGTATCTCCAGGTTGTCTGAACAACTCAGCTCAGTAGGTATTTTAAGCAGAAACGTTACGTTAAGAACTTAACAATCAGTCAGGGACACGAGGCAGCAGCTCTGAGTCCATCAGGGAGCCTCACTGTTTGCCCAGACGTGACAAGAGCTGGGCTGCGACCTCTGCAAAACAGAAGCAGCGAAGGGAAGCGGCTGGCTTTTCAGCGCTGTGCGGGAGCTTTAGTGAGTGGAAGAGAAGGTTCTCCTGCCCGCCGGGAGGCAGGGGACAACCTATTTGGTCTCAGAACTTCAAGAAGAGGAAGAAAGCAAAGAGCTGTCAGCAGGGAACCAAACAAATAACCTGCGAACACATTTTACACCCTGGCAAGTCGGCTGTTCTCTTACAGAAGGCTTCAGTCATCTACAGAGCAGTGAAAGAGGTGTTGAGCACCGCTGCAAAGACGCACCTTGTTGTAGACCCACCTTGTTGAAGACCCAGATCTCCCCATTTACTGTTGGCCTGGGGACGCCGTGTCCATTGTAATGGAAAAGTACCCGCTCTTCCTTGGCGTTGCGACGCAGAGAAGTACACAGCTTCTTAACTTCATCCACCGTAGGGTCAAGACTCTGCTTGTACCTGGCCTGGTAACATAAAACATTAAGATAATCATTTTTAAATGTAAAACCAAATCTCTTTAGGATGCAGGCACCTAGGGAAGATAGGAGCGTGTACACAAATCGATTGCTTTGGGAAAAGTCAACACAAAACATTTACTGCAGAGCGGAATAAACAAAATATGTGTGCTACTGATGTGTGGGATTGAGCACACACACAGGGACAACACAGGTTTGAGGGACTTTATCACATCTCTGAACTAGGATCCGTTTTGCTCGGAGATTATTAACATTCAAAAAGCCTTAGGAAGGTCAAATATGTTTTCAACATTAGACAGCCTCAAAAATAGCCCTGCACAATTCTCTTAATCCTCAAATTCTTACCCTGTACATCTCCAGCTGAACAAAATTCCCTCTCAGAGACAGAAAATTGGAGAAATCAGATATTCTGTAAACCTTATCTCATCCTTCCCTCCCATCTGGAGAGAGGACAGAGCTCTTGCTTCAAGCCTTAAAAGCAGCAAAAAACCCAGACTGACGGGTAGAGAAGTCAGACAGCTGTCTGTCATGGAGTAAGGACAGCGCCAGCCTCATCCTCCTCCTACGCCCTGACTAATTATGGAATCTCAGAACGGTTTGGGTTGGAGGGACACCCCCAGTGCCCCCTGCCATGGGCAGGGACATCCCCCCAGCCCAGGGTGCCCAAAGTCCCATCCAACCCAGCCTCAAACCCTGCCAGGGATCCAGGGGCAGCCCCAGCTTCTCTGGGCACCCTGTGCCAGGGCCTCTCCCCTCCCTGGGAAGAAAGTCGCTCCCTTGTATTAACAAGACAGACGGACAAGCCCAGCTAACGTCTCTGCAAAACCGTTAAGCCAGGTGGACTCTTGCCCTTCCCACAGCAAACACAGTGAAAAAGTGTTTGGTAAAAAGCTCCTCTTCAAACCCAAACACGGGCAGCCTCCTGCAGCCACACTGCGGGCATGTTCCTTTGCAGTAACAAGCTCCCTTTGAAGGAGCAGATCTCTCCATGCCCACAGCTCATCACCACCATGGTTCCGTGGGGCCATCAACTCAACTACAACAATACTGCATAACCACACCTCCAAACCAGCTCCTGCTTTAAGAGAGCCCCATTCTCAAGATAAAAGTGCACAAAAGTCCCCAGATCCTGATGTCCACATGGCTGGGGAAAAAGAGGGAAAACTGATGGAGAGCCCTTGGGTGCAGAGCTTTGCTTTTGAGAAGATTTTCCCTTTGGTAGCATGACAACTGTGGCTGTGGACACTACACTGTTGTTCCTAGCTCTGCACTACCAGCACGTAAATCAGAGCACACATTGGTGTTGGAGGAAAGAAAACAACCTCTTAAGACACCCCAATGCTTCAAACCATCTTTACTCGGTGAAGTTCAAGGTGCCTGTGTAGTAGCTAGTTTGTCATATTCCAAAGTGTGTTTTCTTGAAGCAAGGCCAAATAATACCCAAAAGTCTTTCAACTGTCCTTTGAAAGATAAAAGCCTCTTTGTGCCTCTCTTCTCCAGACCTGCAGGGAGACTGAGGATGCAGAATCACAATGCCTTAAAAAAATTAAAGCCAATGTATTGAAATAAAGAATCAAGTTTAAGAGCAGAACAGCCTTTACAAAAATCTGCTACTGAAAGCCTGTTTATAAACTAAATCAAGGTCTTGGATATTTGGGCTTTTTAGGCTTTCTTCTATGACACACAAAGCTAAGAAAGCCTTAAAGTATCCCAGGAAAAGAGGATGAAGCACTTTAATATAGAAATGTTTTGCTTATCTGTGAAGCATGAAAACCAGCTATCATGCTGCTCAATTAATATTCAGCATCTCAAGCCAACAGCAAGATGGATACACTGAATGGCATCATTTGCATGATTGCAACGAAGAAAAGCAAAGCAAGAGGAGAACAAAATATGAAGGAGGAACCAGGGATCTGACACACTCATCCTTTTGGGGAACTTCGGCACTAAGTAACGATAAGAGGCAATATATAAATCTCACCACGGACCCCCCCGTGCCTCTTTCTCTCTCCTTTCAGGGCTGTTATCAAGGCGCTGATTTGCAAAAATGGGGCCCTTAAATCACGTCCTGCCTGCTGGCATCTTTACAGGACACTATAACCAGAGTGGTGGGTGATTTTTCAGATCCTTTTTTCCAAAGGAGAAGGTGCTTATTGGAACGCTCCTCACGTCCCTTCAGCATCAATATTAAACACAGCTCGAGTTAACGGAGGTGAATTCATACTCCAAACTAAGGCCTGTAGATCTGAAGATCCCAGCTGTAAACATATCACTGGCACGCTGGGAAACACAAGGCTGAGAGGAACGAAGAGGCAAGGAGGCAGCCTGTAAATAAGCAGCCAGTCTCAGTCCTACCTGCCAGCTCAGGACCTTCAGGGGGGAGATTATCACACACCATTCATGTATATAGGACAAGCAGGGTAGATAATGGCAGGACAAAGGGGATGGATTAAAGCTAAAGGAGGGAAGGGTTAGATTAGATATTAGGGGTAAGTTTTTTTATAGAGAGAGAGTGGTGAGGGGCTGGAACAGGCTGCCCAGAGAGGGGGTGGATGCCCCATCCCTGGAGGTGTTCAAGGCCAGGTTGGATGGGGCCCTGGGCAACCTTGTGTAGATCCAGGCCTGGAGGTTGGTGGCCCTGCCTGTGGCAGGGGGGTTGGAGCTCTGTGATCCTTGGGGTCCCTTCCAACCCAGACCAGTCTGTGATTCTATGATTTTAAGTGACAGGAATGTGAGTGACAAACTAGCCCAGGTGGTGACCTTGTTTTCTTTTTATCTAAAAAGTATTTTCAAGCCTATTCTCACTGGTATGCAAAAAATACCAGAGAATAAATAAAGTAATTAGAAGAAATGTTCAGGGCTCGTTCATCTGATTGGGGTGCTGGGCATCAGTTGTGGGGGAGAGGAGGAGCTCACTGGCTTGTGCAATGCTCTGTGGGACAGGGTGCTACTTTTACTAACTGTTAAAGACATGGTGGGAACTACAGAAGCTGAAGGTCTTTGAGAAGACCATACAGGAACAGCATAAACCCCGTGCTGAGCTGTGGGCTGCCCAGTGCTGGGAAGCACCATACACACGAGCAGCTCTGCAGCGTCCCAGCACACTGGGCACCAGAGTGCTGGGCGAGCTGCAGGCCAGCAGGATTCACCAGCTCAGCACCCTCACTCTTCCTTTCCCAGTAGGAGGAAGCAATTTTTAAACACAGTTTTAGTTCTCATATGAACATTCTGTATTTTAGCATCACTGCCCCTCAGATGAAGGGTTTCCATCTCTCATCAGGCATTTGTCTTTGCCTGGTGACGTGCTGCATCCCCCCTTCTGCTCCCAGAGATGCTCCCAAGCAGCAGTTAGTGCAAAAGGTCCCAACCTGACCCCTCAAAAGGTCTGTTGGGCTCGATCTCAGCAACTCCTGACTATACCACACAGCCAGGCTCTGTGTTTTGTTTTCCCTTTGCTTTATGAGCTATTGACCAGCTTCAGGCTGTCAGCATGTCTGAAGACCACGCTGGCCTTCCCACCTTTGACCACGTGGTGATGACAGATGTCTTCCGGTGTTTGGTGAGGAGTCTCTGCCTCCTGATGCAATTATCAGACAAGACAATCTCCACTTGGACTCCCCAGCAGATGATGCCCAGCCCTATCTGCTGCTGCCAGCTGATGTTGCAATCACAGCATCAGAGCTGTCAAAAAGCCGCACCGGAGCGCTGTGATGGACAAGCATGAAATTGCTGCTGGTGATGTCAGCTGGCTTTCTGGGGTGAATTTGATTTTCTGATAACTCAGTGTCTCACTGAAGAGCTCCTGTCTAAGGTAATAACGTTGTGGCTGCCTGATCCAGACTGTCCTCACTACTCTACTCATGCAAACAAAATTAAACCTTTACCTTGTCTGAGTAACATTGCCACACTTTTATGAATCACTCCCAGGTTTATCCAACCTCTTCCCTGAATATCTGTTTTAAAATACAGTTATTTGGTCAATTTTTAAGGCTTTTCAATATGCCACAAACTTCTGGGTTGATAAAAAAATGTATTGACGAAGTTGTAGGAGACAGGGGGAGTTTCAGTGCACAGGAGCTCTGGCACCCAGAACAGGAAAAGAAAAGTTTAGGGCTAAACAGCAAAAGTATCAGCTAGATGGTTTTGCTGTGGACATTAAGCACAGATTCATGTCTGGCTGGTGTGTGTGGGAAAAGCCCTCAAAGCTCTCCCTGGTGCCCCCTCTGCCACGGGCAGGGACACCCTCCTCTAGCCTAGGGTGCCCCAAGCCCCATCCAACCCAGCCTTGAACCCTGCCAGGGATCCAGGGGCAGCCCCAGCTTCTCTGGGCACCCTATGCCAGGGCCTCCCCCTCCCTAGGAAGGATTTCTGCCTCCCAGCTCCTCTCCAGCTGCCCCCCTTTACCTTAAACCTATTGCCCTTTGTCCCATCACTCCATACCCTTGTCATATTGAACCAAGTGAGATGGTTTTGCTCTAAAGCAGTTATGGTAACGCTCTGGTAACACCCTCACAACTACTTCCCAAATTACTTCCAAATTTCAATAAAATCAAAGCAATCATCTTTAAATATCATTTCCTTAGTCATGATGAGAACATTTTGGCTGTATCTGGTTTGGGTGTATCCATCCTTAGGACCTACACCAGCTCTATGTCACTTTAATCAGGATGAGGAGCAGGTCCCAGCAGCACAGGGCTGTGAAAACACCATGGGAAACCATCAGTGGGCAAATGCCACTGAGATCCAACTGAACAGGATCCACACCGCACCGGGGCTCACACCCAAACCACAAAAAGCAGCAGGGATGAAGCACAAGCATTTTAGCACTGTCCCACTTGTTTCATGAGGGATTTGGTTATTTCACAGGCCAAATAAAACACCCACCCATCTACAGATTAGCAGGTGATAACAGTAACCACTCCAAGATACATCTGTCTGGAAGGGAAAAAACAATTCACTGTGTTCATCAGCTTCTACCCCACTGGGAAATGGGGTAGAATCCATATGGATTGGCTGCATAAAGCAATTCCCATGGTTCTGCGGATTTTGTGCTTATCTTAATGGCTCTGATTTGGGAACTTAACCACAGGCTTTTGCTTTTACTTTGAATGGGGCCAAAGCAGAGATCAAACAATGAAAAGTCCAAGTTTCAGCCCCTTTCCCAGCACCCACAAGCGATGCTCAGCAGGGCAGGGGCTGCAGCCACACAGTGACTTCCTGACACAGAGCTGCTGGCATTTGTGAAAGCAGCTCCCGGTGTTACCCCCCTTCCCAACTCTGCTGTGCCCAGCCCTGCCCAGTGCTGGGTTCAGGGAACTCCCCTCAGCACTCGGTCCCATGGAAAGAGGGGGTGTAATGATCTGAGAATAAGCTACTTCAGTTGCTCATGTTGCTTAATCATTAATGGACAACACGGGGGGGAGCTTTGGGAGCCAGGCCAGGCTTCCACCATGGCTGGTGCTCATCAGAGGCATGCAGGAGCACTACAGTGTTTTCATTTGGGAGGCCAGTGCTTTTCTCCCCTCAAAAAAATACAAGGGAAACCTATTTTCCCATCGCAGGTATAAAATTCAAGTCTT
Organism: Porphyrio hochstetteri; assembly: GCA_020800305.1. NCBI lineage: Eukaryota > Metazoa > Chordata > Aves > Gruiformes > Rallidae > Porphyrio > Porphyrio hochstetteri. The sequence goes on along the minus strand of CM036923.1, from coordinate 3,802,594 downwards.
GATCTTTCCTTTTCCTGCAGCCTAAGGCTCCAGTCTTGCTTGCAGAAAGACTCCACGAGCCTTAGACCACAGCATGCACGTGATTCAGTGCCAGAGCAGCAACACTTGGCAGAGCAACACTGAACTATATGAAAAATGTATCTGTTGGCATTCAGAACCTTTGCTATTTACCAGTCATAGTATTGCCCTGTTCTCATTCAGCACAACACTCACCTTTTATCCCCAAGATAAAAACCCAAGGGACATAACTTCCAGAAAAATAAACCTATCCTTCATTTTTTACAACTCCCACTGCCACAAGATCCCCAAAGTGCTTTCCCCAGGAGCTCCATCCTCCTGCAGCCTGATGCTCCTGCCGAGCCCGGGCTGAAGAGCGTGGCTGTCCCAGTGATTTCCCAGCCGCTCCATGAACAAGCGCGTGCGGCTGTGAGGAAGGTGAAGAGGGTAAAACCGTGCTCATCCGAGTGGAGAAAAGGCATCATCTGCACAAGGCCAGAGGCTCACACTTGACTGTCGCAGCCAACACTTGGTTAAGCAGGATTTAAGCCCCTTAGACAGCATTTAGCAGATTAAGCTCTGCAAGACTGTTTGGAGTGGGGTCACAGGGCACCAGCAAGAAACAACTTGAGAGGGAAGTGGCTAGGGGGTCCAGTGACGCTGGCACACAGCACGGGCTGTCTTGACACACATGGGGTAAGGACTGGGAAACACTGTGCAGTCACAGCTCTGCTCACATGTGCCCTCCTCACACTCCTGTCTCTCCTCAAAGGGATCAAAATACATAAATAATTAGGTGTTACCATAAGTAATTTAGTGCCATCTCAGTTCTCCTGCTGCAGAATCACTCCCATCCTTACCCTTCCTGAGAGCTGGCCACCTAACCTGTGTCACAGCCCTCCTAAGCCAGACACCCAAAAGCCTCATGAGGCTCCTCCCTTAGAACCCTTTTTCCCTAACATGGCCTAACTCTTCTTTACACTGATTTAGAACTTTCCCTGCTTCGTTCTTCAAAGCAGAGCTGCGTTCAAGGTGAACCTCTGCGCTAACGGGGCAGCACGGGGCGTCGCGCAGCTGCACAGCTGAATCCCAGTTTCCAGATGCAGAGGATACATTAAACCCGAGCCTTTCCTGTGCACACAGCCAGCCTACTTAACGGGATTTAATTAAAAGGAGTCAAAGCAATCTAATTATTCCAAGAGAGGGTTTTTTGGAACAAAGCCCACATTTGAAAAACAGAAATATAAAATGCCTTACAAAGAGCTAAGTTCCTAAAAGCCCAGAGCAATGAGCCCAGCAGTTGCAGGGGATGGAGAGGGGCAGGTTGCACCCCCCTTCTCTTGGTGAAGAGTGGACCGGAGCTCCAGCCCAGCACACAGACCCCTGGCACTGCTTGAGGGAGCAAGGTGGCTGCCCACACTCCTGTCCAGACTCCTCACTGTTGCTCCACAAGCCTGCTCAGGGAGGGAGCACAACACCAGGGAAGAAGAAGAGAAGAGGAGATGTGACAGCAGGTTCTGAAACACTAGGAAACCCGCTACAGAGGCTCTGTAGTCAGTCTGATCAAACTGCCTGTTAAAGGCTAAACTTTGAGAGTGTTTACTCAAAGGCATGGCAGCAGTGCTGCATGAAGCTGGTCCTGCAAGGAAGCAAATCCACGCTGCTTCCTCCTGCTCCCTTATTACAAAGCAGCACAGTAGCTTCAGAGACATATTCTTCCTACAACAAAGGAATTTTACCCAGCTCAGGGCAGGGTGCTCCAGGATCAATACAGCACCCTAGTCTCTGCATCCCAGGTCCTGACTGCCACCTCTTCCTTGCTGAGGAGAACCACAGCACGTCCCCAGGACTGCAACTGTGCAACCCAGCCCACAGTTCAACCCCATGGCTGCATCCTCTGCCAGCAGCCCCAGCACCCACACGCTGCAGGGCCGCTCTGCAATGAGGGGCAGCACAGAAGTGGCTACTGCCTCATAGCCAAGGAGCAAAAGAACCCAAACCCTGCCGCCAGAGATGTTTCTCAGATGTTTGAAGACGTGTTAGTGATGAACACTAAGGAAAACTAAATCCAGGATGTTTAAAGTGAACGAGATAAAATGGAATTAATTCAGATTCCACCTTTTACTGCAACTGCCAGCTTGATGTGACACGTTCCTCCCAGTGTCTGGAACAAACTCTGGCTCAGGTGTATAAAACAGGCATATATGTGTCACACACTTTCACAGCCATAGGATCAGGTGACTGTGTTGTACCACACAGCAAGGCAACATCACTGACGTTTTCCTTGGTTCAAACTATCCAACTGGACACTAAAGCACTGGAAGGGAGCACGGCCAGAGTGGTGGCACCAGTCTTCCCAAGCAGAGCAGTATGTCCTGCAAAGACTGGTGGTACAGTTATTTTACTAAGCTTAAGACACTTAAGTAGAAGTTTTGAGCAATATAACCACTCAGAAGATAAAAAAGGCCCAAACCCAAGGATGGGTGTGCACACAGGTAAAAGAATTACAGGGAAATTTAACCTACCCCACACCCACACACCTGTGCTTCGGGCTTATTGCCTAAGAACCCTGCCAAGCTGTATCCATGAGAAAAGCAGCAGGGTAGAAAGATGTGGAATATTTCCTCTTGTTTATTATTTCAGAGCCATTCATCACGAAGACATCCTCAACCTAGTGTTATTACTCCAGTTGCTGCAGTTTAACTTTTGAGAAAAATCAAAACATCTTCACCTCCATCCCACTGGTTTCCTTTCTGGATTTTATTAGATGATAAAGATCAATTAAGGAGCAACAGTGCACGTCCACAGTGGTTTTGCACAATGCTTGACACTGAATGAACTACACAGGAGTTAAACACCACAAAGGAAAGCTCTGTTCTTTCTTAGCCAAGATTTTAACAATGTGGAATAATAAAAAGCTATGGTGGGAAAAAGTGAACCAGCCTTGAAGTATGTAGGAGCACACGGTCTTGGGAGCGTAAGGAGCTGTTCTGCTGAAACCTAAGCCAGCAAGAAGGAAGGGAGAGTTCACAATCATTAGGAAAGCAAGAAAGAAGCCCTAAAACCATTATGGCAATGAGGAGAACCAGCAACCACCTGTATCTTGAAGGCTGTGTGTGGGTCTGGTGCGATGGCTTTCACATGAGGCATGATTAAATGGCCTCGGATCCATCTGCCAAGAGGAAGAGATACAGAAGCTGTATACAAGGGGCCTGTAAAATGAGAGCCACGTGTGTTTTGTTAATTTTCTCCTGGCTAGCTAATATTTCTTCCAAACCAGAACTAGGTGAAGTAAAATTAAAATATCCATTGACACATTCAGAGGAAAAGAACAGGCACACAGCTTAACTAAAGGTCAGAGAGCCATGCACGTCCTTGCCCCTGGACACCGTTCAGGCACGTATCTGAACCACTTCAAACTTTGTGGTGTTTGTTATAAACTCCTGGAAGGAGGCTGTACGCAGGGCAGTAAAACACCAGCTCAGAAAGCCAAGGAGCAGGTACAATAGGTGCTCCAGCTCTCTGCAGAGGTGGTGTTACCCCCTGCAGATGCCCAGGGTACCAGCAGGCTCCTGACTCAAACCCAGCACAGCCCCATTATCAACCCAGTAGCTCTGAATTGCTACTCCATCACTCCACTTTGCTCACTCACTACAGGCTCAGCAGGGACAGCACTAAACTACAGGTAAACCTCCCCTCGGAGACCGAGCTTCCACAAAGACCCATGAGGGGCTACATCTTGAACAACTTTCTCTAAGCCACTTCTTCCCCAAGTACTTCCAAATCACATCACCAGCTCATGTCCCTAATACCTTTCACTATTAGTTGGTTTATACCTGCTAATTTCAGTCAACTTCACTAGGATGGACTTCTCACAAGGCTGTCATTCCCACTTTCCCTTTTCCATATATGACACAACACTGGCTCACTTCCAAGGCTTCTAATCTTGCAGCTGGTTTTTGTGAAAAGCTACATCCTTCATTCATTAACAAAAATACTTTGGTCTCCAATTCATTCAAACCCATTATTAATATCACGAGCCTGTGATTTACCCTGATTCAGTTTTAATACTCACTAAAGCCCCTCTTTGCCTTGGATCAAGAATTCAGCATCCTGACTTCACGCTGGCCTAGGAAACACTTCAAAGGCTGCACAAGAGCACTTGTGTTTCTACACAACCTCACTATAAATGACCAATCTACTCAGAAAACAATTCTTTCACAAGCACTAGAATCAAGCCAAGTCTCCCCCAACTTTTGCAGCTCAGTGGATGAAATCCCTTTTGGGAGTTGGAGCGTTAATGGTATTTTCTCTTCCCTCCCCATATGTAGCTGGTAGTGTCTGGTAAGAGCTGGGCTCAAACTGCAGCCCATTCCTGAGCAGACACAGTCTGTCCCTTCTGCTGCAGTCATAAAATGTTTAGAACAAATTTACATTCTGAATTCTCAAACCTTTGAAAACTGGCATGTGATGTAGTAAGGTTGCTGGGACGTACGGTGGGTGCAGCCACACACTGCACGGCTTTAAAAGCCCAGCTTCCTCAGGAAATCAGTCCAAAAATCTCTTCAGCCTCTGGAGTTAATGGAGCAACATGTTCTGTACCACCCCACTGCAAGTGTTTGTTTAAAATAACCCTCCCTACATCAACTAAAAGGATGTGTTGTAATAAACCTGGTGCCTTTTCTCTAAGGGAGATGTGACATCCCATCCCAAAGCGATGTGCTCTAACCTGGGCAGCTGGTTCCCACATCCACCCCAGACCAGGAAAGCTGCAGCAAAACCTTTGTAAGGCAGAAATCCTCTGAGTGCAGCCATGACCTTGTAGTCACTCCCAGTTTGCTGTAGAGCCCGGAAAGGAGCGTGGCGTGACAAGCTTGTCCCCAAGTACCTGGCAAACGCTGTCTAGCACAGCCCTGGCAGGGTGCCTGCAGGCTCACACAGGGTTTTCTGCATTTCCTAGCATTTGCACTGGTGCAACTTGGCTGCTCGTGGAGCTGGGCACCAGGTCAGGCTTCTGCTGCACCAGGCTGTCAGACTGCAAAGCACGGGGAGCAGAGAAGTAAACAGCAGCAAGAGTGTGTTACGTGCTAACTTCAGAGATCAGTTCAGCAATGTAAAAGTGAGTTCAATTTATACCCACTATCAATAAAACTACATTGCCTGTAAGCCCAAGCTGATATGATCACAGTAACTCTTGTGTTAGACACATGCATGCAAACCCACATTACTCTGATCCATATCCACAGACTCCAGGCTTTTTTCTTCTTTAAAAACAACCCCAAAACCCAAAACCAAACAAAAAAAACAAACCACCAACTGAAACACAACCCACCTCGTAGGTAATTTAACTTCAGCTTGTGGGCACATGAAATTACCCTGATGTAACAGGTTCATCAAAGATAATCAGAAACTGCATATTTAAGTCAAGGGAGCAGGCTGGACTCTCTGTATTGATGTTCCAAACAGCTTAACCTGGCTAATTCAGGCCATGAAAAAATTGTTTCTCAAACTTATTAGTTATTGCTAACTTGAAAAATATTAATTACAGTGAAGACATGCTATAATGTACAGATATTTAAGTAAACTAAGACACAAGGAAGACTCTTCCAAGTCTTAGGCAAGTGCTCTGGAGGTACCTGGTTGCATCTTAAAAGCCCATCTCCATCTCCTATACAATAGTATACTCAGAAGCAGCCCAAGACTTAAAACAGCTTAACGTGTGAGATGTCTAGGACAAAATGCATTACTAGTGCTAAGCTACAAGGGAGGAGCATTTATTCGCTTGACTGTAGTCAGCAGTGTAGTGACTTTACCTTTCCTCTGCAGAGTCTTTGACCTTGCTTTTAAATCCAATGTGAAATGAATTCTGAAGTACCTAATCCTCCTTGTGTGGATTCAGTATTCAGCAATACTCCCAAAAAAACCACCTTTGAGCAGCCTGTTCATGAGAACTGATGTTGACAGGGAAGACCAAAAAAAAAAATCAGGACTACTAACCTTGAGTATCTACTACAGAGATTCAGGAGATGGGTGTGCTGCTCAGCAACTGCACACTGCTACACACTGCAGGCGTGCTCCAGGACTTACAGACACTACCCACCAGCCTACCCTGGGTGGTGAGAACCCCTCCTATCCATTCCAATAAAGTAAACAACCTGAGATGGCTGCATAAATGATTGTTTAGTTTTAAACAAAGGGACGTGCAAAAGAACTTCCACTGCTTCTCCTATGCCAGAGCCCTGTCCTCTGGCTGGTGGCAGTTTGATGGGTCACATCACAAAACGCTCTAACAGGATTTTAGGTACACACCAGGACACATCATTAAAACCTTCTTAGTCAAAGAACGTAACTCCTAAGCAACCGTGTCGTTCTAGCACTATTCCTCCTTTACAGCCTCTATTTTGAGAGCTCTTTAAAGTTTCAGGCTCTGCATCATCTTGTGTCTTAAACACAAGCCCAGATACCCCTCAGGAGACAGTGTGGGCTGCAGGACTACAACCAGGTGCCTAAATGAATCCTCAAACTCGCTGTCTTCACATCCTGGTCAAAGCACATCATCCTCACCAGGAGGAGCTACTACCCACTGTTCAGGCTGGGACAAGAACTACAGCTTCTCATATATGAAATAATTATTTAGTAATTTCAAGTTTTCCTCGGATTGGAAAGTAATTGTTTAATGAATCAAGTCACAAACTGCTTAATGAGTCAGGAGAAGGAGAAACAATCCCTCAGAGGTTTATGTTCTGCTGAGATCCACACGAAAGGAGTGAAAGCCAAAGCACTTCAGGCTTCTCTCACTCTGCCTTAGAGGTCAGCAGGAATATAAAGAAAGATGTAAATAGTTTCCTTTGCTAATGCTCTACACTGTGCACAAAACTGATGTCTACTCAGAAAGAAGCTTCAGTGCTCTAATACAGTACTGCTTACATGCCCCAGTTTGCAGGGACTGGTTCAGTGGCTACCTGGTGGCATTCACTAGGTAACGCGGCAGGGTCGATGCAGTGGGTCTGCAGAAGGAGCCTGCCTGCCTCCTCACCAGAGACTCACTGCTCTCCAGGCAGCACAAAGGCAAGGTGCTTTTAAATAGGTCACACAGAGGCTGGGTGGTAATTACAGAAAAACATTAATCAGATTTGAGCAGGCAGAGCTGCTTATCTCTTTAAAGAAGCCTTTCAATATCAGGGCTTTCTTCACATCTCAGGACAAACTGACATTAAGAGTACAATGGTCACAGAAACATACCCTAAAGTACAAAAAACTCACTTGTTTTGAGGAAGTAAGTAAAACTCACTTGTTTGAGGAAGTATAAAACGTGAATGGATCTTATCACCAGAAGACTACAGAAAACAAAGAGAGAGCAGCACAGTCACTGAATGATTGCACTGAAACAGAGGGTTTCACAACTGAAAGGAGTTCAGATGTTGGGTGACACGCAAAGGAAAAGCACTTCAGAGGCCATGGCAGAAGTTCCACCTTGGCAAGGGGGGCCCAGTGCTTCTGCAAGTGTGTAAGGGAGGGCAAGGCAGTCAGGAAAGTCAGGATCTGGTTCCTGGCCGCCTTGCACCCTCAGCAGCTTCCTTGCCAAGCCGGCCTGCCTGACCATGCATCTGGGTGCTCTACCAGGTCGCCCTACACATTTTTCAAGGGGAGCTCTTTAAAACACACAGAAATAGTGGTGGGGTGAGCTGGAGCCCCTGCCCTGCCCCGATGCAGGTCTGCTTCCCAGGGAGGAACAACAGAGCCAGGCACCCTCGCCCAGCACCGGCTGGAGCAGTTCAGGGATTCTGAAGGCTGCTGCTTCTCAGAGAGCCACATGAACCTAACCAGTCACACTGCTGCATCACTCTTATAAAACAGGAAGATGTTTCATTTGCTTACAAGTTAAACATCCTTCCCATTGTGGCTCAAATCTATCTTTTCAGACTTCAGCTACAGTCTCCCCCCTTTGCCCCATCAAATTCATTCAAGGTCACTCCTGACTGCTGCGTTCCAGGCTTTCAGCAAGACCCAAAGGGTTTTCCCACTGAACTGATGTTGCAAGTTTGTTGACTTAATTCCAAAATGCCAGATCACTGCTGATCTGCAATGCATGAACAGTTCAGTTCACAAAACAGCTTAATGCCACTTCCCTGTCTGCATCACTTCTGAACGTGCTTCTTCACATCAGTGCATTTTCTGTGCCTCATTTTTCCAAGAGGATCTCAGAGAGATCACTAATAAGTACATTAGTGCTGCAATTTCAGAGTTTCCACTTTATTTTCAATACTATGTTAAAGATTTATCAGATTCCCCCCACCACCACTATCAAAAGAATCAAAACATGTGTCCGACCTAGACTGAGCCCCAGAACTGTAGTAGGGAGCTTTCCACTTGCACATTTTACTCCCAAACCCTTCAGTTACCATTGCTATAAGAGATGATTTGGGGTTTTTTTTCATGTTCAGGTGGTACAGCTGCTCCCACACCGGCAGTGCCTTACAGACACGCCATACAATTCAGGCTACAAACCTCCAGGGGACCTATGCAGGAGCGTCAGATGCTGAAGTCCCCACAGACGCTCATCATGACTTCCTCACAGTGCTTAGTGCCCCACAGCAGAGGAAAATAGGTGGCCCAGTTCAGATTTGTCAGCACAAAATAGTGTAGCTTCTGTTGATGGTTTAAAACTATCTTAGGTGACAGTTTAAAGTGAGACAGCCCCGTTTCTCAGCTATGCTGAGGATGAGCGGATGGTTGGGTTGCAGAGGGCTCTGGAGAACCACCAAAAGGAAAACTACAAGTCAGGTAATGGCTTAATTGGCCCTGATTGTCTCTGTATGTATTCACAAGACAAAAGAAGTGACTTTCATCATTTACCATACTTACAACTTGTGCTAAACTACCAGTCACAGAATCACAGAATCGTAGGGGTTGGAAGGGTCCTCCAGAGCCCATCGGGTCCAACCCCCTGCCAAAGCAGGGTCCCTAGGACAGGTCACACAGGTCGGCGTCCAGACGGGTCTGGAATATCTCCAGAGAAGGAGACTCCACACCCCCTGGGCAGCCGGTCCCAGGGCTCCCTCACCCTCACTGGGAAGAAGTTCTTCCCCAGATTGGTGTGGAACTTCCTGTGCTCCAACTTGAGGCCATCACCCCTTGTCCTGTCCCCACAGACACTGAGAAGAGGCTGCCCATGTCCCCCAGTGTCCCACGCTTGAGATATTTATAAACATTAATAAGATCCCCTCTCAGTCCTTCTAGAGGGATGTTCTGCACAACCAGCACGTGGCTCACTAACAGCCAAAAGGTACAACCACCATTTCTCAGATGGAATGAGAATGTGAATAACTGGCTCTGGCAATCAGACTTGTTGACCTGCCTTCTATGACAGACTTTTTTCTTTCCCCCTAGGAAAAAAAAAATGCTGGTTTATGCTGAAGACAGTTGATCTTTAACAAGACAGCAAAGGATTGATACAGCAAAATTTTGCAGAGCCTGAAAGAGCTGCCAAACTCAAGAGGCTGTTGGGAAATCAAAAACAAACACCACAGTCCTCTTAGGAAAACCTGGTTTTGTTAAACAAGGTCACAATGTCTTCTCCCCCCCCTTCATTTTTCTTGTTACACATTCCTATATCTGCAGAGTAGGGAGCCCAAGTACAAGTTTTTCCATTTTACATTTCCCCCTTTGGAATTCTACAGTATTTCTTTTGCAGGGGCAATTAGTATTTGCTGTTGTTTTAAAAGCAAAACCCTGCAGAAAGAAAGGAAAAGGATGACTCACACAGAGCGAGCGATAATTAGGTCATGCGTTCAATTAGTTTTCATGCTTAACTAGTTACTCTTAGGAAATGCTCACCCTTTGATGTGCAGCAGGCAACTTACCAATTAATTAGGCAGAAGGAAGCAATGCAAGGAACCTCAGAAACCGTATCAAAGCCCTGAGATATCTAATGAGGGAAACAACAGCATCAACGACAGAAAACATGCACAAAAAGGTAAGGGCCTTAAATTATCTGTTTCAAGTGTCTTGGCTGTACTTCCTTTGAAATTAAGAGAAAACTGCTGGGAAGCAGATGAGGAGAGGGAGAGAAGCAGCCTTGTTTGATCAGAAAAGCATCACTGTTTCCTTGAAGGCTGCCACAAGAAGTATAATCTGTCCGTATCGTACGAGATGTCTCCTCAGAGATGCAACCTGCAAGAGGCACTGCACAACACAGGATATTGGATTGGGGATGGGGGGGAAAGGAAAACCCTTTAAAAAAAGACCTGCCCAATGGGACACCCACACTCCCATCCTATGCTAAACCACATCCCTAAGTACCTGATCTACCCTTTTTTTAAACACATCCAGAGATGGTTGAGTCATCTCAACCAGGAACGGTTGGACTTGATAATAAGCAGGAGGGGATTCAACTTTTTAAAAGGATAGACAATGACAGGACAAGGGGGAATGGATTAAAACTAAAGGAAGGAAGGTTTAGATTAGGTATTAGGGGGAAGTTTTTTACAGAGAAAGTGGTGAGTGGCTGGAACAGGCTGCCCAGAGAGGTGGTGGATGCCCCATCCCTGGAAGTGTTCAAGGCCAGGTTGGATGGGGCCCTGGGCAACCTTGTGTAGCTCCAGGCCTGGAGGTTGGTGGCCCTGCCTGTGGCAGGGGGTTGGAGCTCTATGATCCTTGGGGTCCCTTCCAACCCATGCCATTCTATGATTCTATGATCTTAATGGTCTTTTCCAACCTTGTGATTCTATAAGTCTCAGCCTGGCACCAACAACCTGGGGGGAAAGATAATGTATAGTTATAGTTTCTCAGTAACGAACTAACATACATTCCTACTAATGCCGCATGTGGAGGGAGAGGCATGCCTGGTTGGGGTTGGGACCAAGCTCCTCTGATCCCTCAAGCCCACTTCAATAAAAGATTTGCTGCAGTCACTCCTCCTTGATTATGTCACCTCTCTGAACCGAGGGAAAAAATGGGTACAGCCACGTAAATTAAATGGGCTGGAAAGGCTGAGAACATGCCTAGATCTGCCAGACTAATGAGTGCAGATATGTTACCACCTGTCTCTTAATAAGTGACACTAAGGTAAGTAATGGAGCATCAAGAGGAGAAGCACATAAGAACAGAAACCAAATTGCTGTGTGACAAGTGCCCACAGTACCCCTGGTGACTAGGGATGCTAAAGATGCAGGCATTCTCAAACACCAGTGTTTGTTTTCAAGCCACCTTTCCCAAAGGCTTTCTAAAACTTTATTTCACCTTCTCTTCTAGATCCCTCCAGTCCTCCCTCTCCCTGGGATCACGCTCCCCCTTCATCGTTCTCCTTCTCTCCAGTGATGTCCATCCAGGTGGGGCTATAATGAAACCCTCACAACTGATTCCCTTTGACAATCAGAAGCGAAGAGGACTGCCTTAGTGAAAAAGGAGGAACTGGAAAGAAGATAAAGGCAGCCATGGAGCACCTGACCTAGCAAAATCAATACTGGAATTGACTTTGTGTTATTTAGGCAAGCGGGTGAAGGGAGGAGAATTCTTCAGGATGTCACATCTAAAGCTCTTCAGCTCTGCTGGTGCTGGCCATAGCAAGGGGGGGAACAGAAGCCCCCGAGTTGCTGGCTGGAGAGGGCAGGAGGGGGAGTGGGGGAAACAGGCACTGCACAGGAGACAAACAGCAGGGCCTGCTGTGGTTAAGTCTTACAGGGAGGCACAAACCTCTCACAGTCCAGTAAGTTACTTACCAGAGGATGTAAAAATATCCCAAATTCCACAGAAGGATTGACCTTCAGCTTGGAAGGAAAGGTCTCTCTGCAAAGCAAGATCCCACTGAAAGGGTTTTGCAAGATCCCAGAATGGCTGGAAGCACTCTGCTGCTCTGCTCAGCTCCAGGCCTGGGGAAGAGCAGGGCCCAGCACCTGCGCTCCCTGGAACAACACGGCTTGTTTATCCAAACTGGCCCCTGAGCCTCAGGCCACTGCTAGCCAACAAATTTCAAACTGCTACAAGGGTCTCCAGAGCTCTTTCTCCCTCCCCTGAAACCTCCACACACATCAAAACAAGAGGATGATTCAAGATCTACCTTAAACAGAGCTGAACACGCAACTTCCCTTTCCTCCTAACCCATCCATGGCCCTCAGCTCCCACATACCACAACTACAGCCTTGTTTTCAGCAAGAGTCCAGATTCGGAGGATAACAGTTCCACTCCAGCCCTTGGCTTTGCTGCAGCTGTCAAGGTTCTTTGACAGATCTTGTGAACATGCCAATTGTGTTATTGCTCCAGCTTGAAGAACATGCTGTTAGTAATTACTCTCTAGATACTCTCTCCTCCAGCACTACTATTGTTCCTCTTCTTTGTACATTCCTAGACCTTATTTCTTCCAGTAACCTCACATGCAAAGCAAATTTACCTACAACCCTGTTCTCTGGTTTGTTCCAAACCTCTTTCCCTGGGTACATTCTCTTCCACCTGATGAGTGCACATTCAGAACTCCCCTACAACCACTTACTCCCTCTTTCTGCGCTGTACCACGGCGTAACATCTACCCACACGTCTAGAGTCAGGCTTCTGTTACACCAAGACCCATCACACTGTCAGCTATTGTTTTACAGCCTCTGTGCACCCTCCCATTTGTTTGCATGAGGCTTACTTCAGACCACGAGCTGTGCCACAGAGGTTTCCATCTCATCTGCACCACCTGCCTCCAGGACCAGGCTCCCATGGGCAGGAAGAGTACAATTTACATCCAAAAAGAAGGGGGGAAGAAAAAGAAAAGGAAGCCTTTCCAAACCAGAACCAAGGGAGGTGCCAGGCTCTCTCTCCCAGCTAGCTGTGCAGAGACCACCAGACACCACAAACTCTGAGAAAAAGGAGTTTACAAAACCCCTAAAACATTAATTTTCAGTGAGACAAGGTCCCGCTCCCCCAGGGCGAAACATGCACTTCATGGGGAGCTGAGGAACAGGAGCATCTCCAACACAGTGTGCTTCACCTCACCTCTAACCAGGGAGTTACTGACAGTAGGTTTCGACCTTCCAGTGGCAGGACTGGGAAAGTCCCTGCCAGAGAGTAAAGGTCAGTACTGCCAAAAGCACCTGGCATAGGAATGCTGCTGGGATTCATTTGGGATCACAAAAGAAGTGCCAAAATTATTGAGCAAAATTAGAAAAAGGAAGAAAAAGTCCTTTGGGTAGTCTGGTCAGTTTAGAGTTAAAGAAAGAAATTGCTCAACGGCCACAGCCAACAAAAAGAAAAAATAAAACTATAATTTCATTGACATTTAATAAGCATATGCTCCAGACTACTTCATACCAGGCCCTGAATTATGTAAACTGTACATCATTCAACCTACGGTTCTGCCTTTGGCTACACAGCCCCATTCCCAAAGCCATATACCCAGGAATGGAGACGAAGGACACATCACTGCCCAGGGAAGGCTGGAAGCCAAGTAAAGATGTGTCTGTTATGAGAAAGGGGGGAAAGCAAACCAAAAAGGCCTGGCACCCTTCTAAGACAGAAGCCAGCGATCGCAGATTGACCTCAGCTCGTGGCACTCTCTACAGTGACCATCCTGCAGAGGTAACTGGTGCTCTCTGTGCAGAAACACTGTAGCTCAGTTCAGAGAACTCCAGCCAAGAGGATGCGGAAAATCTGGCTCTCCAAGCCCTCCAGAACAGGAGCAGAGAAGCAGCAGAAAGCAGAGTAACACCATCATCCTCAACACTATCCCCTCTGCTCCACCTCTGCAGAATGGTACAGCAAAGAACCCAAGTCCCAGCCTCTGCTGGTAAATGGATACAAACTGGGACTTAAGTAACAGCAACTTCTACCCATAAAAGTCCCCAGTAGCTACTGCATCTCCATAAACCATCTCACTGCAGCAGCACTCGGAATTCGCAGTCTGCTATCCCCATTTTCCAATAAAGTCTATTTAAACTGAGGAAAGCTCCTGCCTTTGGAATGGCACAGCACACAACACTGCCACCAACACTGAATTTGCATCCAAACAACAGGAAACATTTGGTACCTACTGCCAGCGCAAGCAGAGTAACATGCTCACCCGGTACTTACTACACCTGACATGGGCAGTGTTCAGCCAGGGGGAAAAAATAAGGATCAGAAGTGGAGAAAAGCTACTTTCTTGCCTAAATATTTTCAATACAGAGCATGTGAGGAATCCCCCGGAGAAACAAAGTATTTCATTGAGGGCAATTAAAGCAATACCAGGTGCTGTCCCAGCCAAAGGCTCTTCCTCCTTCTGGACAGGTTCTCCTGATGCTGCTGGCCAAACTCCCTGACCCCAGTCCAGCCCTTGCAGCCAGGAGCAGGGCTGGGGAAGGATTTCCCCCAGTCAGCTGGGTATTATGGGGTCCTGTGCTCTGAACTTTCACTACCTTTTTCTCCTTTCATTCTCAGCTGCTTAAGCAGCCCCTTTTATCCCCTGTAATTGAGCCTGCTTTCTAGATTACCCTCAAGTTTAACCCCTTCCGTGCCCAGTGAAACCCACGACCCAAGGCAACATCAGAGAAAAGCTCTTTTTCCCCTTTCACTTTTTCACTAGCACCTAAACTATCTTTGCACTGAACTGCAAGTCTTATTTGTTCAGAAAATTCTTTATGAAGACAGATAAAGCCCACAGCTTTTTCAGCTCCTACTCTCTCCCCCAGTACCATTTTCATTTGAGAATTGTGATGAAGTGACTGAATATGGTTTAACTGCAGTATTTTGCAGATGAAACAACAGCTGAAGTGGTTTTTTACTCCCGCAGCACACAAATTTATGTAGCTACAGAGCAATAAAGCAAAGTCTTAAATTTAATCAGAACAAATACTTCAAGCAATGGCAAGCTGGTAAATTATTTAGAAAGGGGCTCAATAAGACCTGGAGGGAAATATGTATCAGCTCTGCAGCCTGGGAGCTTCCAGACACAAAGAGTTTTCACGTTTACTCCTTAAGGCTGTTTCACCTCAGCTGCTGGGATGTAACACAAGCAGGCCTGTAACTGACCACCATCCTACAAGCATAAGCAGACAAAGTCTGCACTGGTAATGATGTGGCAGGACTCATTACCACCAGTTAGCACTGTCTGTGCATTCCCAGTAAGATAGTGACCACTGGCATTTCCCAGCATAAGGACCCACAGCTCAAACCCCATCACATCACCTATTTCAGAGGATTTTAATGATTTGGCCTTTTTTAACCAGACTGCCTAGTTTTCTCCCAACTTGTCTTCCATCAATTCTTCAACCCCTCCAAACCACCGAGAAACAGACAAAACTAGATGTATTAGTATTTATATGAAAGGTCTAGGAAATTCAATAATGTTCCTATTGTTTTATTGCAGATGGCACATCAACTTCTCTTTATTACTGCAGAAAACTCAAGAGCCCTGTAGAGTGCCATAAAGCGGTACGTGTTCAGCTTTGCAATGTTTCAAAGGGCTGTGATTTACTGTTAAGAACCAGGCACCTTGCACACAAACATCTGAGCTTGGTAATTGCCTCATGTTTTGTGCAAACTCTACAAGGCAGCGTGAGGTCGGCCCACACAGGGTACCTGCTGCTTCGAGATGCCTGTCCCTCATTCCTCAGTAATAAGGACTCTGTTATTAAAGAGCAGAAGAGGAGGTTTGTTTTCAACCTTTGCATCAAGATGGCTTGCTCTCCTATTTGGTTTCTGACCCTATTTGAATTTTCTGTCAAATTCTTGGGCTGCTAGAAAGAGATCAAAAGCCCATCTGTGTACTAAGGGGAGAAAGGTAGAAGAAAAGTCTCATCTGAAACATACACCATGTATGTTTCAAGACAAGTCCTTCTGATACAGATATACCTAACAAAACACTTCAGAAAAAAGCATACCCACAGATTTAGTAATGTAAACACTTCAGCATTGAAAAGAGTAAGTCTCCTTCAGGTGGTACGTCCACCTTTTACTGTGTGATACC
Organism: Porphyrio hochstetteri; assembly: GCA_020800305.1. Lineage (NCBI taxonomy): Eukaryota > Metazoa > Chordata > Aves > Gruiformes > Rallidae > Porphyrio > Porphyrio hochstetteri. The sequence goes on along the minus strand of CM036923.1, from coordinate 3,786,675 downwards.
TCGGTCGCAGTCAGTGGACCCTGAATAGAGGAGCAGGGAAGCATCAAACAAAGGCAAGGAGGAAAGAAAGAACCTGTACGAGCTGTGTTTACATTTATATTGCTCTGAATGTATTACTGACTTTATAAAGCATCAAGAAACACGTAAATGAATGTAACCCATCACAGTTTAAATAGCAAGGCTGACTAAAAACACCTAAGGGCACTGCTAATGCAAAGGCCTTCTCAGCCACGTGTCCTGTACACAGGGTAGGGAAACACCAGTAACTTTTGCAATGGCAGATCATACTCTATCAGACATTACAGAGACACTCAGTAGACTGTTTATACACTAAATAGTGAGTAATGTTAGAGAATACAGTCCAGGTGCTGACAAAAACATCCATAATTATCATTACTGAAGACAATCTAAGAGGAGAAGAAACAACATCCCCTGAAAAAAAGGCCAGGCTGTTACACATCGTAAGGAAAAAATATTAAAGCAAAGCTACAAGGAGGCTCATTCAGAAAAGTTACTATTTTTGTTTGGGTTATGTATTACATACTTAAAAGGATAAATCTATGATTTAACCGTCAATAGCCCAGGTACTTTGAAGAGGAGGATTTGATCCAGACTGCCTAGAGCATACAGATAAGGATGTGAACATACTGGGGAACATGACAGCGAAAAGGATTCTATAGTCTTCAAATTTTATTCTTTAGCTCTTTCTGTAGTTTATTTACTAAGACACATGAAACTACAGACATTGAAATACCCAGGAGCAAAGCACTTCCCCAGCATGAAAGCCTGAGATGCTACAAACCAGTAGCTCACGTTTCTAACTCCTGCTTTGCTTTGATCCTACCCACAACACTCAACTCCAAAGGCATAGTTTACTTAGGATCAGCAGTTACCAAAGCCCTGAAATTATGTTTTACAACAAAACCAAAAGCCTTCCTCAGGTGCTAACTGTACAACACACACTTGATTGATCCAAAGGATCAATCCAGTACTGATGGGTGTTGGGACACGCAGCTTTGGACAGCCAAGGCCAAACGCTTTCATACAACAGAACAAAGTCTGAACTCAGAATGAAAAGCTTCATAATATCTCAAAAATCCAATAAAGTGGACTATCTACTTCAAACAGATACCCTGGGAGCAATCACAGCAAGTGCTGTTTGACAGCTTGTAAGAATTCATTCGCTGACTGACAAAGGAAGCGACGAATGGTACAAGCCCCCATGCCACGTACCAGGCACATATCTTAGTTCTCAGTCTACGTCAAACATTAGCACAAAGGAGCATCATATCAAGCACTGCAAAGAGGAAGGAGAGGGAAATACTTACTCTTGGCTGCCAGTTCTCATACTGCTTCTGCAAATTTGCACCAATGGTTTCCAGAGCTTTCTGAGGGCCCATTGACAGAGGATCTAGGAAATAAAACACAAATGAGTATTTCTGACCACAACTGAACCACTCAGCTTGACAAGAAGCAGAAATTCTTTCTGATTCCATGTGTATTTAAGCCTGCTACTCCACATTAGATTCCTGCAAAATGCAGATCTACAGGCTGGGAGACAAAAGGCCCCACCAAAGCACAAGCATGGCAACAGCTTTCTGCACGTCCGCTCTCTTCTGTGCGCAAGAAAGATCCTTTAATGATGTTTTAATGCAGGTTCCTCTTGTGCTTCAATTTCAAATTCATAAATATTACATTCTCCAGGGAATTTACCTGGGTCCATATAACCAATAACTATACCCAAATTCTTCTCCCATGTACAAATTAAAAACCATTCAAGACTATCAAATTTGGAAAAAGATTTCTCTTGCTAAGGTAATAAATACAATTTTGTTTTGAAAGACAGGCAAAGCATAACGTTTCCTTTAATACTGGGTGGGGGAAAAAAGGTTTCTATAGTAAATAATGACAAAAATTTAAACTGGTTGAAGATTTGATGTTAAACATTTTTTCTTGATGAATGCAAAATCCTGCTTCATTTATTTCCATCGCTTCCTGCTTCAGAGACTCTGTGCCATTTGTAATTTTTAATAAGTTAATTTCATCACTAAATAATTACCATCATCCATACATATGATACAAGTTCTGCTTATGCACTTGGTTCAAAAAACCATGGCCATATAATTGACACTATTAATGAGTTTCAAAAGAACTGGAGGCTAATATTCTGCTATTTAATATAAATTATTTTAAAAGCATTCAACCCAAACAATGAAGGTTTCTTTTTTAAAAAAATCTTGACAAATATTCTACCTTGTACTGTTAGAAACAAAATACAATGAAGTAGGATACAAGCAGGATTGTGCCAGTTGTAATTCTTAAATGAATAAAAGCTAGGATCTTATTTAAATTTTCATTTCTCTTGGCTGAGCTGTTGCTGCAGGAGCCTCGCCAGGACAGAGACAGCACCCATTCCCACCATGGACCCCCGCAGCCCTGGCCCTTAGGAAGGGCTTGATACGCTCCAGCACTCTCTGTTGCTCTGGACTGCAACAGCCCCCCTGCTAGTTAAGGCCAGCAGACACTTGAGATGTTGAACCATAGTCTCCCAAAAGTATTCACACTGCTTCGTGACATCACTTTGGTAGTTAATATGCCACTAACTATGGCTGAAATTAAAAAAGGAAACCAAAAAATAGCATAAACACATGAGGGGTTTTTTGAGTCCTTCAAAAGGACCAAACTGAGCTGCAGAAAGAGAAATTACAGCCACTTCACATGCACTGTGACAGCAGAGGAATGTAGTTTGCGGACTCTGGAGTGCCTTCAGAGTCATTAGCATTATTAACAATAGCCTTTACACAAAAATAAAGTACACTGGTGCCACTCCAAGAGCCAAACAATGGCAACACATTATTTCACTGAACATAGCTCATGCCACCGCAGCCATTATGTGAGCTTCCGGCCTCCCTCACGGGATGTACAGACAAGGCCAGCAGCGGCCTGCAGACACGCAGGCCGAGGTACCTTTGGTACGGCCACAGCACGAAGCTCTCCATGCCTAAAGCGGTGCCAGGTTGACACTGCAGCACAGATGTCAGCTAAGGCTTAATTCTGGAGAAAAACAAAACACTTCAGATGCTCTAAGGGTGCATCTGGAAGGTACAGTGAGAACTGGAACCGGCTTTTGTCTGCGGCTGCGGTGGCTGTTTGTTACTGGAGTTCACAGCTCAGCCGTAAATAGCAGCGATCCCACCAAAATGATTGCCACACTTTCTTGCACATCTGGCAAGGCCATTATGTTTCCACAATGCACACCATTAGCTTCTCTTGAGACTGTTGTACAGAAGAAGGAAAAAAAAAAACCAAGCCCAGTAGATATTTTTGCAATTACCTCTTTCAGAAACTTCAAGTTGGCTAGAAATGGAAATGAGTACTTGTGTATATATACACACTAAAAATCTAATTAAAAAACTGCATTCGAAATTCTCTGTGTTGATGATAATCACTAATAACATCATTTTAATGACTCTGCAATGCTCCCCGTTCTCTTCGCTCCCTACTCATGTATCAATGAGAAATGAGAGCTGCTCTCTCCGCTGAATAGATGTATTTGTTAGTGCATGCTCATGGCTTTGTAACTGTTTTAAAATCATCAGCACTTTTAGGCTAAAAAAAAAAAAAAAAAAGAGATGCTATGATTCATCAAGCAAGGTTAGAAACGAGACATTCTGGAAGTTTTTCAAGAAATTCAGTTTGTGTGATGATTAATTTGCTTCTGCAGCATGTGGGATTACAGTGCGCTGCACATTACTGGCTAAGACCAAACACCTTCAACTCCCAGATAAAAAACCAATCTCTCTTAGAAAGCTTTCTTGCACAAGGTATTTCCTTCTAATATTACTTCAGATTTGTCTCATCTTGATAATCAGACTTGATCTCCAAAACCAAGGGAGCTTTTCATTTCCTAACAAAAAGACCTAAGGAATTCAGTCCAACTCTGCATCAAAGTGGCAAGTCCATGCATTGGAACTACTGGCAAGACATCCTTGGGGATAATGCCAGGTCTTCCAAATTCATGATCCCAATTAAAACAGCCCCTGCGCAGTCACCTCAGCACACACTAAAGTCCGCGCATTTTACAAAACCTTATTTCTCTGCTGTGTGATGCAGGGTCATTTTAAACCTTTGTAAATTCCTGTATTCTAAAGACACTACTGCTCAGAGACTTCCTTGGATATTTATAAATCCACAACATTTAAGAAAAAGCTAAGTAGCTAATTAACAGCTTTTTTCCCTCTGTGCTACCTCGTTTTAGAATAAAGCAGGAGAGGTGACCTTATGGCAGCAGCTGCTGCTGGACACTTAATTAACTCAGACACGGTGAAATCAGATGCCAGATTGCCTTTTGCTCACCCCAGTTTTAAGCCCAGGAAACACACAACTTTAAGACTACGTATTTGTAAGACTAAGAGTTGGCTGGAGCTTGGAAGTTTTCAAGACTTACCGATCCAACACTCCAGACGGGCACAGGGAGTTGTTTTCACCACATCAGGAGGGTCCACACCGACATTTAGGCACAAAACTAAGGCAACACTAACAGTCTTCATCTGCAAAGACAGACAATGAAACGCTTACTTAGTGTAGAAGCAAGGTCAATTTTCACTTGTGTTGAAATTTTACCACTCCTGTAACTTCTGCAGGGTTTCAGCAAAGCTTTGTTACCTGCTCTTCAGCACAGACTACATTAAGCAAGGCAGGACTGGATAAATTCTTTTTTTTTTAAAATAGAACAGTACTTATATTTTATGTTACTATTTTTATTATTATTTCCAGAGCCCATTCTTCTTTTATAGAGCATGGAAACGGATATCACTGGATTCCTGCTACTCAAATTAGTCACTGTCCAACTGAAATACATTATTAAAACATAAGAATATGCTATTCAGGGTCCCTGGTCAATATTAGACTGTAGTATGTCCTCTCTAATATTAAAACTAAAAGCATTACAAGGGAAAAACACACCCAAGTGACCAACCAAACCTTAACAAAACATTCAGTCCTTTTTGTTTGGTTGGTTGGTTTGTTATCTTCACGTGTTAGTTGTCCTGGACATTCTTACTTCAGGAGAAAGCATCACCTGGCTCTGCATCCCGCTTTGGCCTTGAGCTGCTGCAGCACCAGCCCAGCAGAACTGACATCTAGAGATGCTTCTGTAGCCATAAGCAGCACCACAAATGTATAACATCCAAACTTATCCAAACAGTCACCAAAAGCTGCATTGAACCAACAACCAAGCACTATGGCCAGGTAAAAATTGTGCTTGACAATCATTTCACATCCCTGTGCTCTTTTCTGCACTTCCCCGTCCCAGAGAAGGAAAACACAAGTAGTAACATGGCTTACAGCACTTCAATCACTTCCATCAAGTGTTCAGCACCTCCTTGCTCATCTGAAGCAAGACAACCCGCATCCCCATCCCCACAGGGTGCTCGTTACACTTCAGAACAGTGGGCAAAAAGAGAAGAAAATAAATCCAAACCCCACACTAACAGAAAACCTAGAGCCACACAAACATGTAATTTATGAAGAAACTGGAAGCTGGAGCTGAGAGACACTGTTCACACCAGGAGAGGGGACAGGCTCTACATCTACAGGACAGAAATTCTGCAGCATCTGCTCACTCCCGTGTTTATGATGGGGAACTCGGAGTAAAAAATTAGTGAGAAATCTGGTTAACAGCTTCATCCCAAAGTATGTTCTCACTAGGGAACCCTGCAATCACGTGGGAGTTACTCATCCACACACATTCATGAAGAAGGACGCGGCACCTTGCACAGCACAGACCAAAGCAGGAGTCTGAGTGGGGATTCCCTGGCTGGCGTTTCACCAGGGTTCTCAGAGCACTGCACATGGAGCAGGTGAACCTGCTACCCTCAAAAATAACTCACGCCAACAACTGTAGACACTTTGTGACATGGCTCACGCACGCCTTACCCTTCCCTCTCATTTTTTTGCTTGTTTAGGGAATTATTTCATCCAGACTCAGGTCAACCACCGCTCTGGGTTTAGAGAACCCAGCACAAAGACCTCTCTGATGGTTCACTACAATGAAGACATCAATAAAAACCATCCTACAACGGCTGCAACAAGACCCAACAGATTTACACACTGAACAGGCACCCACCACACCACAAGTGTACAACCCCATAAGAAGTACTGATAGATTTACCTCCCAACCAAACCATATGTGGAGACTCCATGACCCACACAAAAGGACAGGAGACTCTTCCACAACCTGAGAACTCCATACCACTACACAAGGAGTTATCTTCAGGAACAGATACATTAAGGAAATGGCCTCAGATTGCACCAGGGGAGGTTCAGACTGGATGTTAGGAAAAATTTCTACACTGAAAGGGTTGTCAAGCATTGGCCCAGTGGTATGATTTGGGAGAAGAAAAAAAAGGAAGAAAATAAGCGAGAACCCCCAACCACAAACCACGTGGCTGATAGAGAGGTACCTGCACTGCCCAAGGCTGGACAGGACATGGCCATTCCAGCACACCCTTCCCAGCATCCCGCAAAGAGCATGGTGCTGCTGGGCTAAAGGCCCACAGCCATCCCCAGTAGCAGTCACTCAGAATCACAGGGGTTGGAAGGGACTTTCAGAGCCCATTGGGTCCAACCCCCTGCCAAAGCAGGATCCCCAGGACAGGTCGCACAGGTTGGCATCCAGATGGGGCTGGAATATCCTCAGAGAAGGAGACTCTACACCCCCCTGGGCAGCCTGTCCCAGGGCTCCCTCACCCTCACTGTCAAAAAGTTCTCCTGCACACACTGGCAAACAGGCACTAAACGCCCAGCAGGAAACAGAACTACAGGTCAAAATAACTTATTGGAAGTGAAACCATACAAATCATTCTTTCAAGAGAAAGTAGCCTGCCAAACAGTCTTTTCTGTCTCTTATTTACTGTTTCCCATTTACGGTTAATACCAACTTACTTCCCAATAGTTTACTGGTGATGTCTGATCTGTGATTTACACTAAAGAGGCAGATACTTATTTTCTGTTTCCCAGTGTTTTAAATAAGCAGTTCTCCTTGAAAACAGACAGCAAACCAGTCACAAAAAGCAACCCTCACACTGATGCCGGAGACGAACGGGGTTACTTCCCCTCTGCCCACCTCCCCGCAATGGAGGGAAGAATTACACTTCAGAACTCCTTATCATAGAATCATAGACTGGGCTGGGTTGGAAGGGACCCTAGGGATCTCAGAGCTCCAACCCCCCTGCCACAGGCAGGGCCACCAACCTCCAGGCCTGGAGCTACACAAGGTTGCCCAGGGCCCCATCCAACCTGGCCTTGAACACCCCAGGGATGGGGCTCTCTGGGCATCTCTCTGATACCCGTTCCAGCACCTCATCACTCTGTGTAAAAAACTTCCCCCTAATATCTAATTTAAACCTTCCCTCCTTTAGCTTTAATCCATCCTCCTTGTCCTATCATTATCTACCCTTGTTTTTTCTTGTCCTGCTAATAAAGAGCGGATCTTCACTAAGAATTACAGCTCTCTCACCCTGCCCTCTGACACCCACTCAACATCCAGCCATGGCATTACAGATCGAAAGAAATCCTGAGCCCAAGAACCCAAATACAGCTTTGCACATTTCAAAGCTGTTTCAGAACATGGTACCAGCAACTTCATGGCATATTTAAAGCTTCTCAGTACAAGGAGTACTAGGACATCCTCATCTGTCATTAAGACAGTGGAAATTTTCTTTTCTACATTTGAAGAATATAGCTACCAGAATATATTTCCATGGATTTTTGTTACAATTAGAAAATGCAGTGTAAGAGTATCTGGCAAGCTTCTAGGAAAACCAATATCCGGAATGCTTTATCAGCAAAGGTTCAAGCTCATCACCACAGCAGCTCTTACTGGGAGCTCTTCTTTTACAGTGGAATTTGTATGTTAAAGAAAAGAAAAAAGAAAAACTGGATACAATTCACAAGTTTGTATTGCATCCAGTCTTAACAGCTCTACATCACAACCTGCCATACTTAAATGGCAAAATCCACCCAGTCAACAAACTCTTCCTGAGGAGTAATTGTTTGGAATTCAAACCATACACCCACCAGAATTAAACTAACCATCAGAGAACTTGTCAAATAGTTTTAATTCACCTCTTATTTCCTTTTGAGACAGAACAAGTTTGCAGATGAGCCAGGAACGTTCCCAGCAGGTACCTCAGACCAAAGGCAGCGAGGTTCCTGCTGTTATTTTCAACTACAATACAAAAATAAATTACATTATCTTCAGGTGAAAGGCTTTGATGGAAAACCTGAGGTTTTATCATCACAGGAGCCCAACTTATCCTATCCTAGTGTGCCTGACTAATTCCAGTCTGTCTGTACCACAGACACCCTGTTTCATCAGCTGCTAACGATGTATCATAGGCTACGTATGAACAGGGGGAGCCTCAAGAGTCTTGGAGCTGTTTTACCTTCCAGCTCCAGTAATGTCAAGAACAAGTCAGGCAAACAATTTATGAGAAATTGTGCATTTTGTGGTAAGACCTAACATTTCAGAATGGACATTTTAAAACCCATCAATATTTTATTTCTACACTGCCATTTTCAAGCTGAAGAATTCCTGCTTAAACATTACACAGATGAACACTCAACCGTTATAAACCTGCCTGGTTTTATGCCAATAAGTTAAAATTGCTTCTGTGAGTGAATACAAACACAAGATTAAGTCAGCATTAAGCATAAAATATATGCTCCTACATTATTTTACAGAGCTGAGGGTGAACTTATCAGGATTAAATACAAATACCAGGACAGATTTCCAGAGAGAAATCCTCACAGCCCTCTCATTTGGGAATCCTCACCGGAAAACGAGCTCGAGCCTGCTGCTCAGTAAATGCAGCCCCTCCCTAAAGACTTCTTGAGGACTTTTTTTAATATATATTTACACAGATTTAGCACAAACCAGCTAGGTGTTCCACAGGTAACTCTTGAGGTGTTACCTGGTTTGGAGACATGCCATTAAATACTTCAACAAGGAGCTCTCTACACAGCCAGCAGCAAGAGCAATATTTAGCAGCATAAAACATTGTTCTCCCTTTGGAGCTTCAGTTACAGATGATTCACAACACCAGAAAACCTTGTTTTCTCCTTCCCAAGCCTCAGGAAAGGTTTACACAGCAGACCCACACATGGCAAGCTCTCAGGCCAAGGTGGCGTCTTGCAGCAGGCGGCACAGGCTTAACCAGAGCCAGGCTCTTCTGGGGTGAGGGGCTCATGGCAGAGAAGCCCTGGGAGGAGATGACCACCCTGAACTCTCCAGCAGCTTCCCATTTCAGGTTCCCAACTAAGAATCATAGAATGGTATGAGTTGGAAGGGACCCCAAGGATCATAGAGCTCCAACCCCCCTGCCACAGGCAGGGCCACCAACCTCCAGGCCTGGAGCTACACTAGGTTGCCCAGGGCCCCATCCAACCTGGCCTTGAACACTTCCAGGGATGGGGCATCCACCCCCTCTCTGGGCAGCCTGTTCCAGCCCCTCACCACTCTTTCTGTAAAAAACTTCCCCCTAATATCTAATCTAAACCTTCCTTCCTTTAGTTTTAATCCATTCCCCCTTGTCCTGTCATTGTCTATCCTTTTAAAAAGTTCAATCCCCTCCTGCTTATAAAGCTCCCTTCAGGGACTGGAAGGCTGCAATGAGGTCCCCCCGCAGCCTTCTCTTCTCCAGACTGAACCAGCCCAGCTCCCTCAGCCTCTCTTCGTAGGGCAGGTGCTCCAGCCCTCTGAGCATCTTTGTGGCTCCTCTGAACCCTCTCCAACAGTTCCACATCCTTCTTGTATTGGGGGCCCCAGATCTGGACACAGGACTCCAGATGGGGCCTCAGGAGGGCAGAGTAGAGAGGGACAATCCCCTCCCTGTCCCTGCTGGCCACCCCTCTTCTAATGGAGCCCAGGATCCCATTGGCCTTGCGAGCTGCAAGAGCACACTGCTGGCTCATGTTAAGTTTCTCATCCACCAGAATCCCCAAGTCCTTCTCAGCAGGGCTACTCTCTAGAAGCTCTTCTCCCAGTCTGTATCTATGTCTGGGATTCTTCCGGCCCAAGTGCAACACCTGACACTTGGCAGTGTTGAACCTCATTAGGTTCACCCGGGCCCATCTCTCCAGCCTGTCAAGATCCCTCCGGATGGCTTCCTTTCCTTCTAGGGTGTCGACCACACCACTCAGCTTGGTGTCAATCCACAAACTTGCTGAGGGTGCACTCAATTCCATCATCCATGTCATTGATAAAGATGTTAAAGAGAACCGGTCCCAAGACAGACCCCTGGGGGACCCCGCTTGTCACCGGCCTCCACCTGGACATAGACCCATTGACCACCACCCTTTGGCTACGGTCTGTTAACCAGTTTCTTATCCACTGGATGGTCCACCTCGCCACGGAGTAAGGCCAGTTTGCAAATCAGCTGGTGGAAAGGCTGATCACTTTGAACAGGCAAGTGAGTTCTTGACCTTCCTGCTCCACTCGATCATGCAACCACACACAAAACCCAAGAGAGGGTTCCAAAGGGAGCAACTGGGACAGAAGGTAGCCCACACATACTGACTCATCTCTGACTGGTGAGCAGGCAGAAGGAACAGGGATCCTTGCTGCAGAGTCCATCTGATGCATTGCCCTTTGAGCAACCCCACCAAACTCCAACCTGGTACCTTTCTACACTCATTTCGCACCACACTGTACAAGATGATTGACAATCAAGTGTTGCTCTTCCTTCTTTAATTAAGCTTCCCTTTAGCAGGTTAAATACCAGAAGAGAGACATGCCAGCCCCCATCAGCTCACCTGTAACGTTTACAAGGTAAAACAGCCAGAAAGGTAGAGCTTTCGGTTTCAAGGAATGGGTTTTTTAAATATATATATACACACACACACATATTTATATATATATATGAAATGAATTATTATTAAAGAAATCTCAGTGTGCTTCTCCACAGTGATAACAATAGTAGAATGCAAAAAAATATCACAACATGAATAATTCAACATCTCTGCAGGTTGTCTTCAGCCATCTGTAGCCCAAAAGGTCAGGTCTTGCTGTGACTGTTATGGCAGCATACACTAGATTTTTAGATCAACTCCTCCTTAGTGTTTGCTTTCCTCTTCTGACCTCTGTAAGAATTTCCTTCAGAGGATTTTATGTCCAACACGTTCGTTTACCTGGCGAATGCAGCTACTACATGAAGTTCAAGAGCAGTCAGTAATGCTAACGCAGCTCCTCGTAAACCAGACTTTTATCTGCAGCCTTCATTTACTCTATAAGCACTGCCTCCACTTTGTGGTTGAATCACTCCTGTCAATCAATACCCAAGATATACATAGCCACTTTCTATTTACTTGCTCTGAGATCAGCGCACATCTTCTCCGTCTGGTAGGGAAATGACATCAAGTGACTCGCTACGGCCCAGCGACCTCAGCTCCTGGAGGTGCCCTCAGAGACCAGAGAGAACCATGCATGACAGATCTGTGCTTAGGAGTAAAAACTCCGAAGACAAGGAGGTTGATTGGCTCTGTTGAGGCGAAGCATCCAAACATCACCTTCAAACCAGCAGGTAGGTGCATACAACCAAAATGGTCCTTTCTTGTCCCTGCCAATCATTTCTTAAAACAATGAGAAATACTTAAATGTGAAATATTTTACTTCTACAACCTTTGCTGTCTTTATGCAACATGTAAAATCAGCCAATCAACAAGAGACACTTTTTAGATGTTCATTGGATCTGGGATAACAGGTTTCCTTCTCACAGCAGCACAAGTCTATCTGCTCTGCTTTCTACACAGGCTTCGTCTCATCCTTCACCATGTTCCCACTCCTGTCTCACACAATCTTTAAAAAGGTGTCGTCTTCCCATGCACTGACTTCTCATCTTCAGATCCTCCTTACAAACCAGAATTTCAGAAGACATTTCCAGACCTTTACCAAGCCAGCACTACATCCTGCACAACGCACACTCCATCAGGAAGCATGCTGTCCCCTTTAAGCAGAGTCCTTGAGCTTTAGTGCAGCCTACTGCACTAAAATAAAGCAACTGTTAAAATAGGAAGTGGCCTGAGCTTACAGGAGCAAATAGGAGAAAATTATAGACAAGATCTAGTCCATAATTTCAGGTGAAGTGTCAGGACCATAAAGATGAAGATGTTTGCTTGCATTTGAGAGCATTACAGCACAGAACATGGTCCCCCTGCCTAATAAGGCTCAACCACTTGATCGCATCAGGGGCTTTAAATTTCTTACTGCTGATGGGCCATGGAGAGAAAGGAAGGAAGAATCCCTGAGGAAGACAACCAAGCTTCCCAGAGCAAGCCAGGCTGTAGGCCGTGGCTAAAGGGAGGTCAGGCTAGAGGGACAGCCCTGTGTGCAGGCTCCAGCCAGGCACCAGGCTGCACAGAGGGACGGGACAGCGTGACTCAAACCACCACATTCACCACAGGCTGCTGCACCCCAAGGCACTGCTCCGTCTTGCTGGCCACTGCCACGCTCATCCCCTGCCCAACAAAAGCTACTCCAGTTGTAGGTCACCCTGCCACAACAGCAAGAATAATTAAATGCATGTAAATACAGAAATAAAGGTGCTGTGGGGGCGTCACCAGTAGAACTGCTGGGACCAAAAGGCAAAAAAGGGAATGCTTTGTGTCCTGAGCCCATCTGTCACCTATCGCACCCCACACTCTGGATTCAAGACTGCCACTGACATGACATGGTGTTAAGGAATTTGTGAGATTTATCTAAAGCACATTTTTTATAGAAGAACAGAACAGCATCTTGGGTTTATCAACTTCACTTGGAAATGCCAGTTAAAGCTGCGAGACACAGAGAACAATCAATACCCTCCCCGTTACCTGTGGCCATACTATGCTAACAGTCCCCTTTGGAAGCGTCCAAGGGGAGATCAGCACAGCAGCAAGCCAATTAAAACCACCTATCAGTGAGACAAACACAACCAAACCCCCAAAACTGCCCAGAAAACCTACATAACCCTTGGAGACAAACAAACACAAAACTCCACAGAAGCCCATTGCCCTTGAATTTCTCTGTCTACACAAAGGCAGAGAAGCAGTGTAGGAACCAGGGAAGCATTAACAAAATCATTCACACAACCCTCTGGCTTGCAGCTATCACAGCATCCACAGTGCCACAAGAAAGTGGCAGCTGCCAGCAGAACAGATGTTTCTGTTTCCTCTGTAGGAGCTCCATGTGAAGCAGCCCACACCATCGCGTTCAATGTGGTTCCACCAGTATTTAGTACTGGCCACACTTGAGAAGTTAGAGGAAAAGCCTCACACAATGACAAGTATCTTTAATTAAAGTATGTCATTTGCAATAATAGCCCAAACACATTCCAAGGTGTGTGGTTTTCCCACTGTCCACTACTCACAGGCTTTTCATATTTCTACAAACACACTGGGGGTGGCAGGAGGGTAATTACCCACTACAACATATATGTTGATTTTAAGTAGCAATAATTGCCTAACTCCTCTCCAAATACCATATGCTCAGTAGCGTAGCAACACCAGCCTCCCAGGCTGGCCTAGTCTCCAAGACAAAGAGTATTACATATAAATATATATCCTCTCCTTGGGGTTTTTTGAATGGAGAAACACAGATATAGTTATTTGCTGTCATTCCATTTGCTAATGGTGAAGTCTCTCCCCACTCTAAAATTAGCTTTGCACACCACTGCGCTGTCAGCTCCTTTCCCACACATTACACTGCACTTCTCTAACTTATTACTCATATTGCAAATGTAATTAAAATGAAACGCTCTCAGGGAGCTATTTAAGGGAATAGGACTCCTGGACATTTCTGTACACTGACCCACTAAAATTTTAGATTTTCTAAAGCCATTTTCCCCTAACTGGTAGGGGCAGAAATTTAGGAATGTGCAAGTTCATGAACATACAACTACGTATTTACTACTCCCTATGCTCACCCATCACAAAAAAGAAAGCAATGTACTGTACCCTGCAAAAGGTCCTCACATCAAAATGATGGAAAATCAAACCCTGGATATGCTCAGTGTAAGAAGCTACAGAAACTAATGGAGTTATCCTAATGCTCCACCTAAACTAATTAAGTATCCAACACAAGTTAAAGCCTAATGCACTCCAGAGCGAAAAAACACCCACTGAATTCCCAGATCACAGTCCCACCATTAGCATGGTCTGATTGAAGTTGACACAACAACTGTGGTGTTGGAAGAGATTCAGCAGCGCTTTCGTGGGAAGTACAGACTGCGCTGCCAGTAAGTGCCAAGTAACATCCACTTTACAGCCCTCAGCCAAAGTGAGAGAATTCATAGGATGAGAAACAGAGTGACCAAGTTGCAGATGTCAGTGTTTCCTACCAGCAAGAACTTGTCCTCTCAGAACAGGTGACTAGCTGGACCCTTCAGAGCTGTAAATCAAAGTCCCGCCTCTGCTTAGACATAAAACCACTCAGACTGACGCAGACAGAGCACAAGCTTCCCAACTCCCTCCAATCAATACACAGCCATCTAATTCAAAACCATCTTTGTTCTGGGTGAGAGAAGACAGAAATCTATATCCAACTTCGATGACAGTTCTCATTACTTACAGCAGGGGCGTCAGTTCCAGGAGACAGGGGGGTTTGGGGCTTGTTTTTCAAGACGTTTTTTATCCAGTGGGTGCCTGACGCTACCACTCAATTCCCACACCTCACTGGACAGCAATTCCCACCTTTAGCAGCTATTGAACTAAAATGGATTTCAATGCCTGACCTAGAAGAGAGAGGTTCACACCATTACCAGTTCCCAGGGCCATGCTATAGCATTAGCTGACAGGGTATGGGAGAGATGAGTGGACAGTGAGGTGGGTTGAGAATTGGCTGTCAGACCGAGCTCATAGGGTCGTGATCAGTGGAGCAGAGTCTGACTGGAGGCCTGTGACTAGCGGTGTTCCCCAGGGCTTGGTGTTGGGTCCTGTCCTGTTTAATACCTTCATCAACAACCTTGATGAGGGAATAGCATCCACCCTCAGCAAGTGCCGATGATACAAAGCTGGGATGGGTGGCTGACACGCAGGACACTGCGCTGCCATCCAGAGAGACCTGGACAGGCTGGAGAGCTAGGCAGGGAGAAACCAGATGAGGTTTAATAAAAGCAAGTGGAGAGTCTTGCACCTGGGGAGGAATAACCGTCTGTATCAGTACAGGCTGGGGGATGACCTGCTGGAGAAGAGCTCTGTGGAGAAGGACCTGGGGGTCCTGGTGGATGACAAGTTGGCTATGAGCCAGCAGTGTGCCCTGGGGGCTCAGAGAGCCAATTGGATCCTGGGGTGCATTAGGAGGAGTGTGGCCAGCAGCTCTAAGGAGGTGATCCTCCCCCTCTGCTCTGCCCTGGTTATGCCCCACCTGGAGTATTGTGTCCAGTTCTGGGCTCCCTGGGATAAAAAAGCCAGGGATCTCCTGGAGAGAGTCCAGAGGAGGCTATGGAGATGATTAAGGGCCTGGAGCATCTCCCCTGTGAGGAAAGGCTGAGTGAGCTGGGGCTGTTCAGCCTGGAGAGAAGAAGACTAAGGGGGGACCTAATTAATATTTATCAATATCTTAAGGATGGGATGCAGGGGGAAATGGCCAGCCCCTTTTCAGCGTCTGTGGGGACAGGACAAGGGGCAATGGCTGCACAGGAAGTTCCGCACCAACGTGGGGAAGAACTTTTTCCCAGTGAGGGTGAGGGAGCCCTGGGACAGGCTGCCCAGGGGGTGTGGAGTCTCCTTCTCTGGAGAGATTCAAGAGCCATCTGGACGCCGACCTGTGCAATATGAGTTAGGGAGCTGCTTTGGTAGGGGGTTGGACCCAATGATCTCTCGAGGTCTCTTCCAACCCGTGATTCTGTGATTCTATGATCTCGGCAGAGTGCTCCAAGAGTTTGCCTTCCTGCCAGGGGAAGGGCAGAACCTATGTATCATAGAATCATAGAAAGTATGGGTTGGAGGGGATCCCAAGGATCAGAGAGTTCCAACCCCCTGACACAGGCAGGGCCACCGACCTCCAGGCTACACAAGGTTGCCCAGGGTATCACTTGGGTTTGCTCCCAGAATACCTACTGGGTTATGAGTTTCCTAAACACAAACACAGCCGACAGTCCGTGACTGCACATAACCCAACAGCAGACTAACATTTAGCATGGAACAAGTCAGACTAAAGTAAAGGCTGCTGCCAAAACACAAACTCCCACCCTCTCCCCCCACCGGAGTCCTGCTGCCTCCTCTCAGCCCCCAGGAAACACACTAAACTAAGACTCAGAAGAGCTGGAGAAGATGAGCCTCAGCACCCTAAGAGAGAACAGCAGCCGAGCCATGTGCCTTACCAGGGTGTCTGGAAAGCTTCCCCATATAGGTACAGTTCCTTCACAAACTTCCAATGCCACCACCCTCCATTAATTTCCTTTGACACCTTTCCTTTTACAGCACAGGCAGGTAAACTCTGCTTTGAATTAAGCACACTCATATGCAGTCCTGCTTTAATCTCCTTTTCCACAGAAACCTAATTGTGTATTCATATTCTCATAAAACCAGGATTTCATTCCCACTCAGCAAGTTATGAGGCAGCAGGAAAAAAAAATGTTAAACTACTACAACTAGCTTTGTTGCTCTCTGCTTATTTTAGAAATCAATGTAAGCACAGCACATCTTAATTTAAATATTCTGAATTTAGTAGCAAGTTGCCAATAAAACCCAGCGTATTGGAAATCGGTTTATTTAAATCCAATTTCTTGATTTGATTGCTACTGAGGCTGCGAGATTTAATTCAATACACAAAGCATAATTCCAACCCTCCTGTGTCAAAAATATTCTTTAAATAAATAATAGATCAAGGCAGTGTCACTTTGATGGCATATGTAGTCCACGGAAGCAGGAGGCAAAGGATTAAATGTTTTCAGAGCAGTCCTTCTGCATGAAAGGGGGGCAAGCAAATATGCAGTTATTTTACCTAGATTTACCACTCATTACTTTTCCTACATGATTCTTCCCTTTTATTACAGTTCTGCCTTCTAAAGAACCTTCAAGTTCGCATGAACTTGAGTTTTTACAGCAATGAAGCAAGATGAGGGGGGGGAAAAAAAAGTCATTCCATTCCCTGATGAAGTGAATCACTTCCTGTAACGCCAGCAAAGCGAGGATCCCTCCCTGGGACTACTCAAGATGATGATGACTCAGGGCAGAACCCACCACTACCACTGTTTCTTCATGATTCACAGGGGGAAAAACTGGCAGAGATTTACCTGCGGCTCAGGAGGAGAGAAACTTGTTTCAGGTAACCTTTGAGAAGGTCTCGATTTAGAGACAGGCTGGTGTGGTTCAACATGGACAACACTTCCCACCCAAAGCTCTGACAAGTTAACTTATGAAATTCCAAGTAATGGGAAGCTTTCCATGCTTGCAGCTCACACCAAGAGGCACACCCCCTCCAGCCCTCGGGAAACTCTCTCTCAATAGCATCTGGAAGGTAGGAGCATGTCTGAGGTCACAGACTCACAGGGGTTGGAAGGGACCTCCAGAGATCATCAGGTCCAACTCCCCTCCCAAAGCAGGGTCCCTAGGACAGGTCACACAGGGAGGCATCCAGATGGGTCTTGAATATCCCCAGAGAAGGAGACTCCACACCCCCCTGGGCCATCAGACCTGCCTTTTTGGAAAAAGGAGGGCAGAGATAAGGAAAGAATTGGGGAATGCAACAGAACCTTCAGGTTAAGACTGGACTACATGTTGCTTTTATTTTGATTAGCAGCTACACACAGGCATCAGAGCCCTTGAGTACCAACACAAACAAGCACGGCTGCAGCACTGATCAGCAGGGAGTGAATGATGCTCTAGAGCAGGGGGGGGAAAAAAGAAAAAGAAACTTTCTGAAGACAGCTGAAACAAGAAGATGAGAGGAATCATTAATCTGTAAGGCCAGAGGACTAATAACAAACAGTGAAGGGAAATCGGAAAAGGGGAGTGGGGGGGGAGGAAAAAAAAGGGAATCAGCCAAAGGTCAGAGTGTGTCCTGACAGCATAGCTGACAGATCACTGCGTCTCTCCCCTCACACTGCTATTCCAAAAGGCTTCAGAATAAAACCCCCACAAACCTCCAGCTCCTGCATTTTAATAAGGTGATTGGCTTTCTGGCTGAACCATTAAACTCCCATTTGCAGTTGGTCTCCAGGAAAACAGCAGCAGCTCGAACAAGTGAGGTGGCTCATGTAGCACAAGGTCAGAGCAGATTATATGATTTTATGAACTATTTTGCAGGGATTAACCTCACTTGAGTTAGTTGGGGGGGGAGGGGGAAATAAACAAACAAGGTCATTTTCCACAGGGAATTCCAAACAGCCTCTCTTCAGATCCCACACTCGGAAGCTCTGATAAGTTTCTTGTATCACATCAAAATGCTCAGGTAGCTAAAATGTTGAATGAAATACAGAACATGAGAAGTATCTGTTAAGCTGATTTGTGGACGCTCAGTCTCGTTACTTTTTAATCTCCTCTTCCCCTCTTGGATGTCTTTATGTGTTTTCTATAGATTCCTATCATAGAATCATAGAATGGTCTGAGTTGGAAGGGACCCAAAGGATCATAGAGCTCCAACCCCCCTGCTACAGGCAGGGCCACCAACCTCAGGCCTGGATCTACACAAGGTTGCCCAGGGCACCGTCCAACCTGGCCTTGAACACTTCCAGGGACAGGGCACCCACTACCTCTCTGGGCAGCCTGTTCCAGCCCCTCACCACTCTCTCTGTAAAAAACTTCCCCCTAATATCTAATCTAAACCTTCCTTCCTTTAGTTTTAATCCATTCCCCCTTGTCCTGTCATTGTCTATCCTTTTAAAAAATTCAATCCCCTCCTGCTTATAAGCTCCCTTCAGGTACTGGAAGGCTGCAATGAGGTCCCACCGCAGCCTTCTCTTCTCCAGACTGAACCAGCCCAGCTCCCTCAGCCTCTCTTCGTAGGGGAGCTGCTCCAGCCCTCTAATCATCTTTGTGGCTCCTCTGAACCCTCTCCAACAGTTCTACATCGTTCTTGTATTGGGGGCCCCAGATCTGGACACAGGACTCCAGCTGGGGCCTCACGAGGGCCTATGTCCCTTTTGTTTAGCAAAAGGTTATTGTAGACAAAGACAAGTTTGTCCAAACAGTACCCAATAAAGCTCTGCAGATACAGATGCCATAGGACCAGCACCCCAATCCCAGCATAAGAAATTATCCGATTCAAGCTGACAGTGAAAACAGAAAGCCTAATCTGAAAAATCCTGATTTGCTCTTATTCTCTTCATCTGCAAAACTAAGACTCGCTGTCTTGGAGAATTAATTCATTCAAGCCTGATTTTGCTACGCCCATTCACAGCAAGTACACACTCCTTGGTGAAAAGCTCACCATTCACAGCACAGAGGAGGCTTAGAAAAGGAAAGTGCAGGTCCAGAGGAGTAAGGATGTCAGACCTGGGCTGTGAGGATCACTGTACCCACCACCCTCTTCACTGGAAGGATTCTCTTTGGCTGTAACATGCACATAAACCGTTTAACAACGAATCACAGAACCACAGGGGTTGGAAGGGACCTCCAGAGATCATCGGGTCCAACCCCCTGCCAAAGCAGCTCCCCAGCTCATATTGCACAGGTCGGCGTCCAGACAGGGATGGAATCTCTCCAGAGAAGGAGACTCCCCACCCCCTGGGCAGCCTGTCCCAGGGCTCCCTCACCCTCACTGGGAAGAAGTTCTTCCCCATGTTGGTGTAGAACTCCCTGTGCTCCAACTTGAGGCCATTGCCCCTTGTCCTGTCCCCACAGACACTGAAAAGGGGCTGGCCATTTCCCCCTGCATCCCATCCTTAAGATATTGATAAACATTAATAAGGTCCCCCCTTAGTCTTCTTCTCTCCAGGCTGAACAGTCCCAGCTCACTCAGCCTTTCCTCACAGGGGAGATGCTCCAGGCCCTTCATCACCTTTGTAGCCTCCTCTGGACTCTCTCCAGGAGATCCCTGGCTTTTTATACCAGGGAGCCCAGAACTGGACACAACACTCCAGGTGGGGCCTGACCAAGGCAGAGTAGAAGGGGAGGATCACCTCCTTAGAGCTGCTGGCCACACTCCTCTTGATGCCCCTCAGGATCCCATTGGCTCTCTCAGCCCCCAGGACACATTGCTGATTACTAGCACTTTACTCATGCTTATGCTAATCAAGATAATCAATAGGTTGTACCAGCCAATGTCATTCCCTATTTAGAAGAAGGCAACTTTGCAGATCAGGAAATCAGTGAACAGGATGCTTCACAGGAAGGCAGAGGGATCACTAAAATAGCCCAGCAAGCTCATCACACCTCCACAGTCTAGTAGAGAAAAATCCCTTCTTTGCCAAAGCCTTTTAAAGAAGACATGCCACAAAACTCTGTGTTCTGTGGCTCATTCAAATTACATCAAAAATACCCAAACCCCTCTCAACTCAATCCATGAGTGATCTGCCAAGCCAAATTTTCAGCACAGGATTCTACCAGGTGGTTCTGGTTCAGCCAGAGCCCTCCCCAGAGCTTCCCAGCACTGGAGCCACCTCCATGAACACTCTTCTAGGAACATTTAGACACGTGCCTGGTCACAATGCCACTGGAGAAGTTTCACCAGCAGTTCCAGAGTTACGCTGTAGCATTGCAAGAGGGATCCTAAGCATAACAGACATCTGGGCACAAAAAACCTTCACACATATTCAGAAACACAGAGATGAGCGAAACAACTTTGAGAGCTCAGGAATCCTGTAACCCAACGAATCCAAGAACAGAATGAGTAGAGCTGATTATCCAAGTTTGATTTTAACTTAAAACATCTGAGCTGGGACACAGACACAACACAGGATTCAAGACCTCCTGGCAGGGAACTTTCTGTGACATGCAACATTACTCAAACACCAGAGGAGCACATTAATCCTGGAAGTGCTCCATCTAATAACTATTTCCTGCCCCCAAATCACATAATCTCAGCTTCCCCACACACACAAATCATGCTTAAACTTTATATTCCACACAACATGTTGGTGGCATGCTTCAAAACCCCAAAGCTTCCGCACATCTTCACCACCAGACAACTTTAACAACTACATTTACTGCCCCTTGTGCTCTCACCATTAACCCACGGAGCCAGAGAGCTCTTTGAGGCCTCATTAATTTTATTCTCTTGCCTGAAAAACACCAAGTACCCAAATTTCATTTAAAAAACTCTCAAGTGATGGAGCCACTCAAGCAATGTCCTACCAGGAGTTTAGGATTAGTATGCTCGACCTATCTGCACATCTGCTTCCCCTGTTACTGCACGACAGGCACACACACTATCGGATGGATACACAGCGACTCACCCCAGAACACTGCTGCAGCCCTCACTCCTCCCTTTTCACCTCCTGTCCCCCCCAGTCCTCCTCCAAAGCCCACCCTGCCCTCGAGCATTACCCGGTCCTTCATCCTCCAGCTCTGAGCCAAAGATTTGGAGCCTTCGATCTTCTCACAATGCCTTTTCTTCATGAAGGCCAGAGGCAAGTTCCAGTCGGTCAGGTCAGACTCATCCTCCTCCCCAAGCCCCAGAAGAGGCGACTGCAGCATCTCGGGCTCCATCGGGGGGAAGTGCCAGGCAACGAGCAAGCAGCAATCTCCAGCCCGGCACGCAGCGGGAGCCGAGGGATCCCTCCGGTAAGCGGGGGCGCGGACGCGGGCCGGGGGGGGGTCAGGGAGGAGAGGACGGGACAAGGGCAGAGGGAGGCTCCTCTCCCAGGTGTGCAGGTAAGGACGAGCCCGGGGGATGCAGCGCCTTCAGCCCGGCGACTCGCCGCCGCCGCCCGCGGACAGCAGCCCCGTCCGGGCCCCGCGGAAGGCGGCGCCTCCCGGCCCCGCGGAGGGCCGAGGTGCCGGCGGGGACCGGGCCCCGGGCCTCCACTCGCGCCTCTAGCCCCGTGGGCCCCGCGCTCTCTGCGGC
Organism: Porphyrio hochstetteri; assembly: GCA_020800305.1. Lineage (NCBI taxonomy): Eukaryota > Metazoa > Chordata > Aves > Gruiformes > Rallidae > Porphyrio > Porphyrio hochstetteri. Next base: position 3,764,690 of record CM036923.1, on the reverse strand, counting down.
GGGAGCCGGGCCCAGCCCATCGCGGCCCCCAGGCCCCTCACACACCGGCGGACCGAGAGCGGATCGGCGAGCTACGGGCCGGGAGCGGGCGAGAGGCGGGAGGAGAAGAATGGACGCGTCCCGCGGCGCCGGAAAGCCCGACTCCTCTCACCACCGCGGCAAGGAGGCGGCCATCTTCCCGCGGCCCACAATGCACCGCGCTACGGGCCGCCGAGTGGGACAAGCCGGGCTGCCGCGGTGCAGCCGCGGTTACCATGGTTACGGCGCGGCCAGGCCCGGGCCCGGCGCAGCGGCTGCTCACCGGAGCCGCCCCGGCCGCCCCCCTCCGGGTGAAGGTCCCGGCCCCGCGCAGGCCGGCACCGGGCAGCGGTGTCGCCGCCGCCTCCGGGGAAGCGGCTCTTCGGGGGCCACAGCGGGCACGGCGGAGGTCCCCGCCCCGACCCGCCATGGGGCTGCTCGGGCCGGGCGGGCGGTACCGAGCCGAGCCGCGGCAGGAGACAGGCTCTGACGGCCTGCACCGAGGGGACAGGCAGCAAGTCCCCGGCTCGGGGCAGGGGTGCACGGGTGCTTCCCCAAACGCGCCCCGACGGGTCCCGGACTTCCTTCCCATTCTTTCGGGGCAAACGGTCCCGGGAGGGGTGGAACCGGGCGATGGGCTGAGCGGAACCGTGTCCGGTTTGTGGTGGCTCTGAGGAACAGCCCAGGTGTTCTTTCAGGAACACATCAAATAAACTGGGGGTTAATGACTATCAGGCGTTGCAGTTAATGAAGTTCCTCGCGGTGTTTGCTCTGGGCGGCAAGCCCTACACCCATACCTGTAACACCCTGTTTAATTGTGTAAAAGTATTGCAGAGTAGAAATCAAAATATGGGCGATTTGAAGGAGAGAAGGTTGAGATTAGCAGGAGGTTCTTTACAGAAAGAGTGGTGAGGGGCTGGAACAGGCTGCCCAGAGAAGAGGGCGGGTGCCCCATCCCTGGGGGTGTCCAAGGCCAGGTTGCATGGGGCCCTGGGCAACCTTGTGTAGCTCCAGGCCTGGAGGTTGGTGGCCCTGCCTGTGGCAGGGGGGCTGGAACTCTATGATCCTTGGGGTCCCAATCCAACTCATCTATGATTTATAGAATCATATTAATTTTCATGAATGTTTTTGGTGCATTTACATTCATGGACTAGTTTAAATGCAATGCTCTACAGTAGATCAGAAGCGAGTGTTTCTGAGGTGGCCAATATTGGCTTTCGCTCCTTCGATTTACTGACTGAGCTGATTCATGGCTTTACGGGTGCTTTATGCCGGTGGCTGATCATAACTGCATGATTGCTATTGAAATGAATTGCTGTGGCATAGAAAGCACTTTCAGTCGTGTTTCCACTCACCTCATACCAACAGCAGCCACAGAAAATGGGACCAACCATCCCAACTCACCACCTGAAAAAACTGCAGCCTCTGGAGCTCCTGGGGCAGCTAATCCAGCGCCGCAGCCACACAGATGGACCCTCACGCTGGGCAGCCCAGGTCGTTAATCCCGGCTCCCGACAGCTTTAGGGTCTGTGTGCCGGGAGCCAGCGCCTGCCCTGCAGAATGTGCTGCTGCACGGCCCCGGGGCCTGCCACCGAAAATACCTTTGAAGGACACAGCTGCCACGGGGCAGAGAGCACCAATCCGCCTCACCTCCCACACACACAGCTTTAGAACGGTGGCTATTTTAGATAAGGAGGGTTTGTTTCCACAGTCGGCCAGCGCGGTGCTCTGGAGGCAAGCACCGTGCTCTGGAGTCTGGGCTGCCTATGTGCTTCTCCTGTTGGGCATGGAGGGCTTTCCTGATGTCTTGGTTCATTTCTTTATGAAGTTTAGTTCATATTTCTACACTATCACAGGCTCTGAAGACCTCCAGTGATGGAGATTTCTAACTTCTCCAGGCAACATACCCTTGACAGCTAATTTCCATCTTAAAATTAAAGCAGGTGCTTCATTCCTACCCTCAGTGGGCAGAGAAAACAGCCCATTTCTCTGTAGTAAAGCAAAACTAAATCTTTTTAGGTGTCTCCAGTTGGTCCAAACCTTCCTTAATTCCAGTCCCATCCTCTGACATGCTGTAGGCACACATGGCTTTAGTCTGAAGGTGTAGTCAGCTCGCTTCCTAACCTCTCCCCCAGGTCAGCTTTGGAAGTTACCGAGGCAGCTCCCAGCTCCAGCCCCATCCCTACAATACCCGCTCGCTCCGTGTTGCCAGGGGCCCTTGGTAACTCATGTCAGCATCTCCTGGGGAGAGAATCAGAAGAATAAAGGTGAGAAAACTCATGGCTTGAGCCAAAGGCAGCTTCTGAGGTAAAGCAAAAGCCACACACATGTGGCAAAAACCAATCCCAGCCTTGTCCCCCCACAACTCCTGGTGCACCCCCAGCCCTCTCGCTGGTGGGAGAAAAGCCTTGATACTGTGTAAGCAGGAACGAAAACACCCCTGTGGTATCAGCACTGTTCCCAGCACAAACCCAACCCAGCCCCTACCAGCTATAGTGAGGAAAACTAACTCCTCACCAGCCAAACCCACACCCCAACTTCTCTTAGAGTTGATGAAGATGGAGGCAAGTCAGTCAGCAGAGCTCAGCAGTGCGAGTCACCTGAAAAAGCAGCGCCGGGTGAAGTGAGCTGTGCCCTAACCTCACAGGCTGCATCGCCTGGGTCCCTGCCTGCCTAACAAGGAAGACACAGCTGCATCCAGCCTGGAATACCAATTGTGTGTCAGAGCTCTGAACGTGCTACAGGGACCCCCAGAGTCAAACGCCCGGGTAATTTATTGTCCTACGCGCTTCAACACCGAGGAAGCTTTTCCTGCAAGTGCAGGAGATGATCCGGCTCCTGCTCCCTTTGGAGCCACTTCAGCTGGTTCCTGTTTGCTCACCTCACTCCCACAGCCCATGGGATGGATTTTTCGTGTTGAATTCTTTGTGGCACTTACTGCCTAGCCAGCATGGCACCCCCTACAACACCCACTCATGCCCCTAAGCAGAACTTCACCTCCTGTGCTCCGTGTTGGGAACCTGCTGTGTCTCAGGTCACTCCGTTCCCATCCCAGCTTTGTCTTTTATAAAGCTGAGCCCCTGGTTTAGCAAATCTGTTCTCAATTCAAGCGGTGCTCTGTAAAACCCTCCTTCCTAGGGAATCTAGGGAGTGGAGACACCATGTCAAGCAAGGTGCATTAAGCAAGAGCCTAAAAACCAAAACACAGAAGGATTTTCTTCCAGAAACAGACACATTCTTCCACCTGTCACTCTTCTTAATGAAAAATTCCCCTATCTCACTCTCTGGCAGTGTCCTTTGTTTTGCCTTATTCAGCTGGCTAATTCTAATTCCACTCCTGGGCAGGAGGAAAGGAAAGTATGGGAAGAAGAGCATTATTCATAAATATGGAGGGAGATTTTTATCTTTCATTTCCATGAGGCAAATTCACAGGTCACCAAACGAGTCAAAGCCAGATGCAAAGGTCGGTGCCCGCAGCCAAAGGGCTACTTTCCCTCAGGCTCCAAGAGCTGGTGTGGCTCCATGTCCTTATGTACACCAGCACATACCTTCCCCATACGCAGCCTCACAGGCTTTGTACAGCCAAGGCTGGGGCTGTTTTCAGCATTTAGGGGCTAACAACAAGGGTTGTTTTAACACTTCAGTCAGGGGAGCGTTATATCCTAAAGACAGTAGGTAAAATATTTATTAGGGAGAATATCTATTTTTGACTAAGGATGATTTCAGTTCTATTATTTATGCGTGTGCAGCACATAGACTTGTCTCCTTGCAGTAAATGGGAATCGAAGACTCGAGGCTGGGAACGGGAATTGGAGCCTGGGGAGGGAGGGATGGGGAGGCAGGTGAGAAGGGGGTGTGTGATGTTACGTGCCAAATCCAATACTCATCAAAAACCAGTTCATTAAATTGACTCTCTGTCTGGTAAGAGGATCCCAGTGACCTCCCTCTACGAGAAAGAGAACAGGTGGGTCTACACCCAGCACTGCCAGGCTCTTCCTAACTCGCTCCCCTTGAACACACGTGGGCTGGAAACCATGGGCTTGCACGGGCGCTGCCGAGAAGCACCAGTTGGAGCATTAACCCTGTCAGAGCCCCTGACTGCTGCCAAAGCACCATCTCGGGGGTAACTGCTGCTGCACGTCCTGCTTCCCCAGTTCCCTCTGTACAGCTCAGGGCCTGGGCAGTCTCCAGGAGGAACAGGAAAGCTGAGGCTTTTCCCTGCCCAGGCAAGAACAAGCTTGAGGACCCTGCGCACAGAAGGTGAACCAAACGCGAAGCTGAGGAAGCCACCACAGAACCACTAAGCCTTACTCCATCTCACTTTGCTTCCAGTGAGGAATACACATCCGTACGGGGCCACCCTGCCCTGCAGAAGGACACAGGCATTCATACCTCTGCAAATCCTTTCCACCTGCATTTGAGTCTCCCACAGCTGACACAGAGGAAACCAGCACCCACCCCACAGCTGACACAGAGGAAACCAGCACCCACTTTATTCTGGGAGATGCGGGGGGCTGAGGAGCCTGGCTGGAGCACTTTACGTGCAGGTTGTGCTCAGGTTCCCCTGCCCTGATGCAACAGGCTGTTGCCTGAAAGCTCTGGGAGACAGGAAACGCACAAAGCTGTGGCTTAGTCAGGAGAGCTCCGTTAGGAGCATGGCAGGGATTCTCTTCTCACGTTGAAAAGGACAGAATAAATATCAGGTTAAAAGTTTCTCCTTGCCCTTTGAGTAGAAGAAATGCTTTGCCATCAGGGGACCTTTGTGTCACCAAAGAAGAGAGAGAAGGAAGAGGTGATGGAGCACTCGGCAGCAGAAAATGTGGGACTTGGATCTTTTCTTTTTGCCACCAATGAACTATGAAAGGGCAAGTGTCTTGATGAACCAGGACCTGCAGAGGTCAGTTCACGGGTGTGTTTGACATCCTTGGATACCAGGTAGTAAAGAAGTTGGAAGTCACTTAGGCTGTGAAGCAGCATCTGCATTTCACCCTGAAGTTTGCTTTAGTTCACTGGCAAATATCAAGATTTCTGTGTCCCTGCTCACACTGGGGAGACAGAAATGCCCATTCTGAACACTGACAGAAATTGGTCGCTTAATGGAGATGTTTTCCTCATAAAGCCTGAGCAAAGCTGCACTCAATACATTTGGGGACAGGATAGATTAGATAGTTTGTAGAACCTGTTAATAGAGTTCTCAAACCACTTCACTATCCATCTCAATGAAGGGTGCTACCGAGACGCACGCTCGTTTGTTATCATTATCTCCCCTTGTCTCTCTGCAATCTGGATAATTTGCTAGGTTATGGGGCTATGTGTGTTTAAAAACACATGATAGATGTCACCTCAGCAGACACCCACTGATTACTGAGAGCAGAAATGTTTCCTTAAACGCTCTGTAGCTATTACAGATCAGAACCAGCCCTGGCCCAGCGACAGACCCCCTGATACACTAAAAACAGAGGCCGGTGAACTCTGCCAGCTCCTGCTGAGCCTGTCGAAAGCATCCAGCCCAAATGTCCTCATTCCTGGAATATCTTTTTGGGGTTACCTTGCCAAGCACACCTTCCCATGGAGGGCAGGCAGGACTTTGCATTCCCCTTAACCAGAGCTGAACTGGCTCATGAGAAATTCGGGATTTTCCAGGAAGTTCTCATGCTTGGGACCAGGAACGTTATTTCCCAGAGCAGCCTTTGGAAATGCCATGGAGGTTCCTGCAGGATCAGAACCGCTGGATAATAAAAGAGGCAACAACAACCTGGAGATTTGGATCCGACCCAAAGAAACCCCGAATGGAAAAGCGCAGCCTGGGCTGACCCACAGCCACTGATGTTGCTTCAGATGGAGAGAACCAGGAATCTCTGCCTACACCTAGGAGATGCACTCGCCCGCGACACCAGCACGTTGCTCTAGCTCTCTTTTTACCATTCCTGGTAAACACATCAGTCAGAACCTCTTCCTTACACCCAGGATACCTCAGTCTTGAGTTCCTGATCCAGAATGACACAGTGATCCACACCTATCTTCCCAGTCCTGGTGGGTTTCATGGCTGGTGTGTTTGTTAGCTGCTGGGACTCTAAGAAATGATGTGACTGCTCTTATTATAATTAATGGCAGCAAAATGAGCAGATACACAGACTTCTCTTGCTGTCACTTACACCGGGGAGCATCCATGCAGCTGGAAAGCGAAGGCTTTCCTACACAGCAAGATAAGCACTGCATAAAGTGTGAATTTATAGTACACTAATGACTTCCCATTAAACGCTGATTGAACAGTCGGGATGTGGCAAGCACGAGAAGCTTACTCCACTTCCAAAGACCACGCCAAGAGCTTCTGTGCAGCACAGCCAGCATGCTCTGGGTTCATGGCTTGCTTTACTTTGCATTTCCCATGCGGAAAAGCCCTAAGAAGTCAGAGTGAAGGCAGTCAGCCCCACCAGCCACGTGCTGCCAGCACTGTTATTATGCACAAGCAGACCAGGGCAGTGCCCATCTTCCCAAGTCTGGGTGGCATCGCACCCCTGCAAGTGGAAAAAGCCACAACAAATAAGAAAATAAACTATGGGGGTTGGACTCGATGGTCTGTTGAGGTCCCTTCCAACCCCTAGGATTCTGTGACATGCACACCGCTACAGCATGGAGGAGCCCAGAATGTTGTGAGTCCATCTTTCACCTCTAAAGGTCTCAGGGTTCCCACTGCCAGCCTGGTCCTGCTCTGAACCAGCTGGGAAGGCGATCTGCTGGGCTCCTGCCATTCCTTCCATCTTCAGCTCAACAAGTGCCAGCTCCACACACCAGCCAAAATGCCTCCAGCTTCACTTACTGCCTGGAAACTGCTTCTATGTCGTTCCAGTTACACTTACTATCTCTGCAGCTTCTTAAGCCTCAAATCTTGAAAAGGAATCGATAACACACCCAGCCCTAATGGCATCCTTGCCAGCAAAGGATCTTCAGTGCCGTGGGAGCCCCTTTCCCCCAGTAAAAGCTACCCTCTGGGTAAGGGTCAGCCCTCACAGCCGGCAAACGACACACACTCCTGTTGTGTGACAGCAGTTTCCTCTCTCCTGTCTTTAAAACCTTGCTGTGCCTTAACTCTGAGCCCCCACAAACACAAACACAACTTGACTTTGGCATGGACAAGTGGATCTCTCACCCACCATGAAGGACCAGAGCCTTCCTCCCTTTGGGGAGCTCTGCCTCTCCGAGACCACATCATCTCTGCCCCAGCTTCTCCTCTCTTGGGAGCAGGTACCAAGGCAGAGCTCTCCCATTCAGAGCTTGGATCTACGCCTGTGCTTTCACATGGATCCACCCAACCCAGAGCATCCACCCATCTGCCTCGTACGCACTTGGAACTCCCTCCAGCCTCATCGTGCTGTGCATCCATCCTTCCTCCAGCTCCATCCCAAAGGTGTGCGTGGAGACGTGCCCAGCCTCCATGCACATTAACATAACAGAGCAGAGAGCGTGGGAGACAGAGAGTGAGAGGCAGGGTGGGATAATAAATAATCACTGGAAACTAGGGCACCCAGAGTGTCGCCGGCTTTTGATGTTCCCTTCTCATCCTGCCCTGCCTCTTCTCCTGTGAAGAGGGAACCGCAGCGGGGTGGGAAGGAGCCCCAGAGCAACAGGGACACGGGGCTGCTTCTATCCCAAAGCGCTAGCAGGATTACAGATAAATATTGAAGCTATCAAAGAAGCTTAAGGGATTTAGGAACCCACTCCCCATTATTATCCTCTCAGAGGGGGAGGGGAAGTGATCTTTTGCAGAGATCTGCAGCAAACCCCAGCAAGGGGCTCGCTTCCGAAACACCCCACTCTGCCTACAAATCTCCCCCCTTTCCTTGGTAAGGAGGTGGGGGGAAGACAAATGGGGTTTTTATAATGAACAGAGCCCCAGTTTGTGGCCAGTGGGTGCCTCAGCATAGGGCAGGCTCTGTGCTCCCCAGCCAGACCCTCCCTGCATCAGACCCAGGTTGTGGGCAGTCCCAGCACCTGGGCAGGATGGGGGGAGCGTCCACATCCCACCAAGGAACCTGGACCCATGGTGCAACCAGCACCCTGCATTCTCTTACAGCAAGAAAATCCTGGGAAAGATGAAAAATGGCTTGAGGGATGTGCTGGAAGGACAAGCTGTTGGTTCTGGGGGGGAGGAGGGGATGCCGTAGGGGTGGGAATTACCGTACCAATCAATTCTGATACTGCACGGTGGGTGTGGGGTGGTTTAAACCTGCCTCCATCCAAACCCGCTGCTGAAGCATCACACCAAAACTTCATTAACAAAACATGACACCCAGCCCTATCCCCCCCCCAACATGCCCCCCTTGCCTCCCAGTCCCTGCTGCAGGACAGCTTCGCTGAGGGAAAGGAGAGTTGTCATTTGCGCCAGCGTAAGGTGGTGCAGAAGGATGCCTGGGATGTCTGCACAGCATCAGCATCAGCATCAGCATCAGCATTAGCATCCTCTCTCCTCCGGGGCTCCTGGGCTCGCAGCGAATTCCCAGGGGAGCCTGCACGAGTTACAGTGCAGCCCCGGGGGCACAGCACCCATTCCTCTGCTCTCCTCACAGTTACCAATCCACACAGGCATAAACTCACCCCTGACCAGTGTGTGGCTGGCGTGGGGCACAGCCAGACTGGGGCAAGGCCTTTTCTTTGTGTGCCAACCGGGGACATGGGTTAACACTTCCTTCTGTACTCCTAGAAAAGCATCCCATGGCTGGCAGGAGCCCAGGAGGACACCATGCAGCCAGATGCTGAGCCTGGGCTCCCTCCTGCTCTTGGTGCAGCCCGTCGGATGCAGAGGGAGCATCACCGCACTGCCGAGCCCCTTCTGCAGCTCTCCCTGCAATTTTGGCTAACACAAGATCAGCCCTGGAGCAGCCAAAACGGTTTCTCTGCTACGCTTTTAAGGGAATGCTGCAGTTTTAAACCACAAATTAAATTTTTAATGAAACTTCATAACTGTTGTACCCAAATGTAATGTAATATTGATAGGAACTGTGCATCCAGCTAGCATGAGATTGCCCTAGAAAGCTTTTTAGGATGTTATGCAATATATAGCTAAATTAATTATTTGTAATGAAAGGATCTGTGTCCCTGTAGCATCCCAGAGACCTACTGGTACAAAGAACACACTCCTCATTCTCACTGGATGTAAATGTCAGGCCATTTAGAAGGAAACCGACTTTGGAGATGGGAACAATGAGAGAAAGGGAGGGAAAAAAAGGGGAGAGACTGACTGTGTGTGTGAGAGAGAGAGGGATGGAAACAGAGAGGGAGAGACCTGCAAAGAAAGACTGCAGCATAAATGCAGCAAAATTCCAAACTCCAGTCCAAAGTGTTTGTCTGTTCCAGACAGGAATACTCCACCTTGCACACGCTGTGTTTGTACCAGCCACACGCCATGCCCAAGCTGTTCTAATGGCAGCTGTACATCTGAGAAGGCATTAAAAAAACAAGAAAAAAGAGATTTTGCATAGACACTGTTCTGCAAACTTATCCACAGAGCAGCTCGGAGATGGGTGCCAGCTCTGTGGCTGCACAAGGCAAAGGGTCCCAGTGCCCCCATGCATGGGCTCTGTGCAGGCAGCGGTGCTGTCCTGCGAGCAGAGATCCTGCCCTTGCTGTGGCATCCCTGGGAAAGAGCCCTTATGTTATGGAAAGACCCCAGCACAACAGCTCATAGCCACTGCCACCTCCTGCTGTAAGCACGCCGGGGATGAGGCTGTGCAGGCAGGGCTGGAGGGGACGACGATCCCCCCGGGAACCTCGGAGGCAGCGCGGGCACAGCCAGCAGCTCAGCTGCGTACCAGTGAGATGCACAAACAAAAGGAGCTGGGTTTCTCTCTCAGTGAAGCCTACCCATTACTATTTCCCATTGCAAAGCTGTCTCCATCCTATAATGGATCATATTGTTCCCACTCCGCAGAGGAGACTTAAATGCGGAATCAGCATTACCCCACAGGAGATGGTTTATGTACAGCGGGCTGCACGAGTGGGAGGGAGAGCTTCCACTCCCTGGGGCTCCAGCTCCTGGGATTAAAGAGATTTGTCCACTTAAAAAAAACCCAACCTTGTCCTCTCTGCATCTGTAACCGCTGCTCTCACACAAAGGCTCTGAGCAGATGCAGGAGTCACACACCTCACCTCTGCGCTGGGCAAGCAGTGCTGGCGGAGTGCACGGGGAGCCAGAGCTCCCGGTCCTCAGGAGAAGCACCCTGGACTGACCGCAGGGACACTCATCCATCACGAATACAAACGTGCCTGCTGGCACCTGTTCCGAACTACATCATCTCCAAGGGTCCTCGATAGCTGGGCTCAGCTCTTTGCAGCCTGGGAGCGATAAATCAGTGAGCTACCGAGGCAAGAGAAGAGTTAAAAATAACAGGGGGCTCATTATTCTGTTATACCCATACAGCTCCTAAATCTCCACAAGCAATAACGGATCCTGCTGCATGATTCCAGGAAAGCTGAAATCCTGGTGGTGTTTTCTAGCTCTTCCCTTGCTTTGGGAGGCATGGGGGCTGTTTTGCTTATCGGTGGTAGTGCAGCGTTGTTGTTTTTCCCCATCCCAGTGTTTAGACGGGCTCCATCACCATAGTATCAGAGTGTTTGTTTTATTGCACCTGTCACCTTGGGCTCATCTCAGCATAATGTACTGGGGATGACAAAAGATTCCTGCTTAAATTGGTTCAGTGACATGAACAGCTTTGTCAATACCATGCAGATGTTAACAGAAGTGGTACCAATTCAGCTGCCTCTCAGCCCAGTTCGACACTGGTGTAATTGTACTGCCTGCAGTAACATTATTTTTAGTTTGTGTTCCCGCCTCTGGCAGAAGAATTAGACCTGCAGTCTCCTCAGCCTTTTCCAGAGCATCCCTTTTCGCAAAAAAAAAAAACCCCAAAATCCAAACCAACCAACAACCCAACCCCAAAACCAAACCACTGCAGACTGCTCTGCCCACTAAAATGCATCCTGCCTGTCCCCCACCTCAGCCCCTCTCTGCTCCATTCCTGTTGCATCCAAACGCTGCACAGCACAGAGAGCAAACAGGAGGAAAAGCATCCAGAGCCATAGAGAGGCAGGAGTGAAGAACTGAGTGCCAATGGCAGATTCCCTCCCCCCCCCATCCCCCAAATTTCCCACAGGGAAGTGCACAGCACCAGAGCTGAGCCCCTCCAAGCTGCTCTGCAGGGCAGGGGCAGCAGGCAGCTCCTGCAGTCCCTGGAAACGCTGGGGCTTGATGGGAGACAGCAACAGGAGCACCACAGGATCCTAGTGAAGGGGTGATGGAAGCACCAGGGGCTCCAGCACATCTCCGGGCTCCTCGGCCACTTTCACCCCAACACCTCCCTGGGAAGCAGCGGCCATACCCAGCCAGGGCATGGAAGTGGGGGCTTGCCAACCCTGCCCCCCTTTCTGCTGTGTCTGATGACAGCCCCAAGCCTCTGGGTTTGGCCACGAGATGCTGATTTAGCTGAGCTCTGCTGGGGGAGGAAAGGGGCTGCGAGGCCTTGGAGAAGGAAGCGCTTTGTGCCAAGGTGGTGTGTCATAAAACACTTGGGGGTAGGTAAACACCTGCAAGAGGAAAGGCACCGCACTGAGTCAGAGCAACAGGACTTGCTGTGAGCAACCGGGGGTGCTCAGCCCCGCCGAGGGCTCATCGGGAGGGGAGATGGGAGGGGGAAAAGCACCGTGAGGAGCCAGCGCTCCATCTCCTGCCAGCCAGGGACTGAAAGCCATCATATTTTACTGACCCACACCACTAATTGAAATGAAATGCTTCATATCTCACGGGATAACCTGGCGTTAGGTAAATACTCCAGCCACAGGGGCTGCTGCGGGGCAGGGCGGGCACCGAACTGAGCGGAGAGGACCAAATTCCCCCTTGGTACCACCACCACCAGCAGCAGCGCTGCGACACCTCTCCGCAGCGGAGGTATCTCCCAACACAGCGCGATGCCACGGAGGGGAGGCGAGGACAGAGCCAGCACCGCGAGGAGCCAGGGCTGCGGGGACCGGGATGGTCCCACTCCTGCTCCGGTGTCTCAGCCAAGGGACAAGCGCAGGGAGAAGCTGCACGCTCGCTGCTCCGCGACTGAAGAGGAACCGGCCTTGGCCGGAGCGCTGAAGATGAGAGGAGCGGCCGTTCCGATGGCCACAAACCATCTCCCCAAGGACACATCCCAGCGGCACCTGGGGATGATTGTTTATCCCGGGCGAGGAAGGGAGAAGCGAAGCAGCGATGGCTCTCGGTGCCCGCAGCGGGGCTGCGCGCCGCCACCGCTCCGCTGCACCGTGGGCCCGGTGGAGGATGCGCAGCGACTGCGGGGCCCGTCCGTGCCCCCGGCAGCATCCACCCGGGGCCCGCAGCGCTGCTGCCCTCCCGGAGCCTGACGGGGCATCGCTCCGCGGAGACCCGGAGCTCCCCGGCTGCGGGGGCTGCCCGGATCGGAGCGCTGCGGGTCGGGGATGCCCGGGGGTGGGGAGAGACGCTTCGCCGAGCCGCCGCGAACGGGAACGGCCCTGGGCGGTGCGGGGAAACGGCACCGCTCCCCCAACACCCCCGCCGCCAGCACGGCGAGTCCCCCCCTCCGCCCACCCGGGACCCCTCCGACAGCCGTTACCGGGAGCCCCCCCCCGCAGCGGGGCGGTCCGGGCGCCGCTACCGTGCGGGTGGTGCGGGGCGGCCCCGGTACCGCGCCGGGCACCGGCGGACACGGACCCACGGGGAGCGCGGGGCGGCCCTGCGCGCGCACACGCCCCTCCCGCCCCCTTCCCCCCACTCCCCGTCCCACCGGCACGCGCCGTCCCGCGCGCCCCCGCACACGCGGACACACGCGTGCACGCGCACTCCCCCCCCCTCCTCCCGGGGCGCCCCCCCCCCTCCCATCCCCCCCCTCTCCACCCACCCCCAACCCCCCTGTCGCGCGGCCGGGATTCCACGCGCCGTGACGTCAGGGCGCGCGGCCCCGCCCGGGCGCTATAAGAGGCGCCGCGTGCCGCAGTGGGCCCGGCGGAGAGCGGCGGAGCCGGCGCGGCCCCAGCGCAGCAGCCATGGCCGCGGGGGCCCCCGGCAGCCTCCTCCTCCTCCTGCTGCCGCTGCTGCTGCTGTGCCTGCGCGGCCGCGGGCAGAGCTTCGGGCAGACGCGCTTCATCTGCACCTCGGTGCCGCTGGACGGGGACGTGTGCGCCGCCTCCGCGCCGGGCAGCGGCTCCGCCGAGGAGCTGAAGAGCACGGTGCTGCAGCTGCGGGAGACGGTGCTGCAGCAGAAGGAGACCATCATGAACCAGAAGGAAACCATCCGGGAGCTCACGGCCAAGCTGGGCCGGTGCGAGAGCCAGAGCGTGCTGGAGGCGCTGCCCGGCGAGCCCAAGGGCGGCGGGGCGGGCAGGAAGGGCGGCTTCGCTAAGAACACCATGGGGGACCTGTCACGGGCACCCGCCGCCGAGACCCTCAGCCAGCTCGGGCAGACGCTGCAGTCCCTCAAGACCCGGCTAGAGAACCTCGAGGTACGAGCCCCGGGAGCCGCCCCGGGAGCTGTCCGCCGCCCCGGGAGCTGTCCGCCCGGAGCGGGGCGCGGGAGCCCGCCCGGGTACGGCGGCGGACAGGTCGGTAACAGCCCGCTCCTGTGCTCGCCTCTTGCAGCAGTTCAGCAGGATGAACTCCTCCAGCCAGACCAACAACCTGAAGGACATCCTACAGAACAAAATCGACGACCTGGAGAAGCAGGTGCTGTCCCGGGTGAACAGCCTGGAGGAAGGGAAGTTCAGCCCCAAGAACGAATCCGAGGAGCGCGGCAAGATCGAGAGCACCCTCACCTCGCTGCACCAGCGCATCAGCGACCTGGAGAAAGGTACCGGCCGCTTCCCGGCCCCGCAGCCCGCGGATCAACCCGGGACAGGCTCCCGAGCTCGCCGCGGTCCCGGAGCCGCCCCCCTGCCTGCTCCCGCTCGGGGACCGAGCGCTGCCGAAAGGGATGTCGAGCCGACCCATCCCCGTGGCTGCGGGCGGCTCTGCCGAGCTCATCCCGGTTTTTCCCTCCCCTCGCCTTGGAGCGGTCCCTTTCCCGGAGCTGTAGCGGGCCGGTGCCCACGGGCTCCGCGGCAGGAGCCGGGGATGCTCCGGACACTGCCTGCCCTGTCCCGGGGATTAGGGCGCTGTGCAGCGCCGGAGGGATTTGCTCCTCGCTGCCATCTCAAGGCCCGTTACATAACGGGGTGGGGAGGGGAGGGAACCCCCGAAGCGGGCAGAGAGGGGTCCGGCCCGACCCCTCCCCGCACCTCCACCCCCGCAGGTCAGAAGGACAACCGGCCCCCGGACAGGTTCCAGCTCACCTTCCCGCTGCGCACCAACTACATGTACGCCAAGGTGAAGAAGAGCCTGCCCGAGATGTACGCCTTCAGCGTCTGCATGTGGATGAAGTCCAATGCCTCCCCCGGCATGGGCACCCCCTTTTCCTACGCCGTGCCTGGGCAGGCTAACGAGCTGGTGCTCATCGAGTGGGGCAACAACCCCATGGAGATCCTCATCAACGACAAGGTACAGCCCCGGGCAGTAGGGAGGGGGTGTTTGGGAGAGGCGGGGTGGGGGTGAGCAGCATGGGGACCTTGGTAAACACCCCCCTGACCCACTACCCACAGGTGGCCAAACTGCCCTTTGTCATCAACGACGGCAAGTGGCATCACATCTGTGTCACCTGGACCACACGCGATGGCGTGTGGGAAGCCTACCAGGATGGCACGCAGACTGGCAGCGGCGAGAACCTGGCGCCCTACCACCCCATCAAGCCCCAGGGGGTCCTGGTCCTAGGCCAGGAGCAGGTAAGAGCTGGGGTCGGGGGGGTGTTCCTGAACAGCTGGGTGCACCCAAAGGGATGGACGGCACTGTGCGTTCCCAAGGTGGGTTGGGGCGGTCCAGCCCCGCACCCCCATAACAGTGACTCCTCCGCAGGACACACTGGGTGGCGGGTTCGACGCCACACAAGCCTTCGTGGGGGAGCTGGCCCACTTCAACGTGTGGGACAGGAAGCTGAGCCCAGGGGAGGTGTACAGCCTGGCCACCTGCAGCACCCGGGCGCTCACAGGCAACGTCATCGCCTGGGCCGAGGCCAACATCGACATCTACGGCGGGGCTACCAAGTGGACTTTCGAGGCCTGTCGCCAGCTCAACTAGGGCCACGGACAAGGAACCTCATCGGGCTCGCTCTTTTTTCTTCTTTTTTTTTTTTTTCCCCTTTATTTTTTGCGCAACCCCCCCGAGAACGAAGCCCCCCCCTCGTCTCATCCCGAGGAGTGGGGATGCCACCCGCCCCGGAGCCCCACGACCCTCCGGTTTCTGTCTTGCCAACGTCCTTCAACGCCTGCGTGCCTTGGCCTGGCGCGGCTGCCCCCCTCCCGCTGCTCCCCTCCCTCCCTGCTTCACCGCCACCCCTCTCCGGCCCCGCTTTCCCCGGGCACCGATGCCTTAAAAGGCTGAGGGGCTCGGACTGAAGCCTCCCTGGGGGCTCCTCTCACCCAGCCTGAAGCCCCCCAGGAGGGTGGTGCCCTGGGGCCGAGTTGCAGCATCCCCCCTCCTCCCAGGAGCCGGGGGTGCAGCAGCGCCCAGAGCTCCGAGGAGAGGTGACCCCCCCAACCCTGCTCCCTTCCTCCCCCGGCGCCTCCCCGCGCACCCCAGCCATATCCCCGGGCTGCGGTGGGCACCGGGCGGTGGTCCCGCTCCCCGCACTCAGGTACATCCCCCCCACCCCGGCCCCGCAGCCCCCGAGGCCGCCTACGCGCCGTAGCTGGTGACAAACAGCCTTTACCGTCCCCTGAAGTGCGGCTCCCCACCCCATCCCCCCCAAGAAGTCTGAAGCCTTTCTGCTTTTGATAATACACGATGTCGTTTCTCTTACTGTAAAGGGAAGTTTATTACCAATTTAAAACAAAAAAAGGGTATTTTTATGAAGATAAAAAAAATTCTAGAATTAAGCAGTGCTCCCTGAGAAAACAGTGCTTCGAGATTCTGCAGGAAAAAGAGAAAAAAAAAAGAGATAAAGAAGTGTATTTTGAAATAACAGATGCATTTTGTATGGTTTCCTTTTCTAAACTCCTGGTTTGTACTACAGATCGCAGAAATCACCCCCCCAGCCCGCCCTGCTGCCCCCCCAGGGCTAGCGGAGGATGCGGCAGAGAATTCACAGGGGGCCCCAGAACCACCACCCCCCCCAACCCTGAGCATCTCCAAAGATGCGGCAAAGGGACGCGTAGAGCGGCCAGACCACAGCCAGGAGCACAGAGCCACCACCACGCCGGGGACCCAGCGCCTGGCCCAAGAGCAGCACCCACAGCAACATCCCCCTCCCCAGAGCGGGGTGCCTTTGTACGGACTGTGGCTTGTGGCAGCATCTTTCAACTGTGCTCTTTTTAAGAAAAAACAACCAAAAAAGAGACGAAAATAACAACAAAAAAAGGACACCCCCCCCTGGAACCCACCCAAGGACAAAGATCCCGAGGTAACTGAAGTTTCTCCTGCGAAGCTGTTCCCAGCACAACCTGCTGGGAAGGAGGAGGCCACAGAAGAGGTTCCACCTCCCGGCCCCGGTGCGTCAGATTTGCCAAAAAACCCCCAAAATTTAAAAACAAGGGTGTGATGTCAACACAATGTACATAGTGTAGGGAGAGAATAAACCTATCCGACTTTGTCATTATTTTGCTAACCAAAATCTGTCCATTTTTCCTATTCCCGGCTCTGCCTCCGTGGGGATCTGACTGGGTTATGACACACTCCACGTCCAGCCCGCAGCAGCAGTTCTGACAATGCACTGTTTCTACCGATGCTCCCGCTTCCTCCATTTTATTGCTGAGATTTCATGAATTGTTGACTTTATTTTTACACAATAAAGAGTGAAGAAAGACACCACCGGCTTCTCTTAACTTTCTGAGACCCCTGGAGCCACGGGCACCCAGGAGATGCTCTCACTCCTCAGGAAGGCTTTGCCTGCCTGATGCTTTCTGCCCTTGGATCCTGCCCTGTGTCCATCCCCCCCTCCCCAAGCCCTGGCAGTACCTGCCGGATGCTCTCCCCATCCCATAACCCCAGCCCGCAGCTTCCCCTGGTTTATGTGATGCCATCATCTGAATCGATTCTTTCCCCTTGTGCTGTGGGCTGGCAGCTCGGCCGCCTCAGCCAGGGACAAGCCTGATGCCTGGCAGCTCTCTGCAGTGCCAGCGAACCCCACCACCCTGCATGGCTGCAGCCCCCTCCCTGCACTGTGCTCAGGGCATCTTGCTCATCCTAGGGGAAGCTGGGATGGGCTCAGCTCTGAATGCAGTTCCTGGATGGCATCGTGCCAGAGAGCAAGTCGGAGCACAGGGGTGACAGTGGTGAGGGGCAGTGTGTGGGGGGTCACAGGGCCTTACGCTGCTCCCCACAAACTCATTTGTGATGCACCCACCACAGGACGGACTCACCAGATGAAATTGCTTTTGGCAGCAAAGGCAGGAGTAGGAAAACCATGATTTACTCCCTGCAACCAGCCGGAGTCACACCCACACCCCCGTAGCCCCCCCTACCCCCTGGGGCTGAGAACCGTACGGGTCCAGTCTGGTGCTGCTGCCATGGGCACCCTGGGTACTGCCCTTGGGGACACCAGCACTCCCCTTCCTTCCTCCATGAGAGCAGGGATGCAGCCCCAAGGGGTGACACAGCCCCGAGGGGTGACACAGCCCCGAGGGGTGATGCTGGCACCGCTCAGCAGAGCCCTCGCTCCTGCCACACTTGTGGCCAGTGAGTCTCAGCTCCCTGGGCCCACGGGCAAGCATCCTGCAGCTGCTGGTGCTGCATCTCCACAAGCAACCTCCACAGCCTCTGCTACCAGCAGCCCTGACCCAGCACCTCCCGCATCTCTGCCTGCCAGGGAGCTGCCAGCCAGGCCCTCCCCTTCACCCTCTTTTCCTTCAGAGGGTTTGCTCCAGTGACTGTTCCAGCTCCTGTTCAGATGTCCCAAGTCATAACCGTTCCCCCAGCCAACAGGGAGAGGGAGGACACCTCCAGCCCCACCGCAGAGCTGTGGCACGGCACCTTTCCCTGAGCTACAAGCACCGGGAACGCAGGGCAGGGGATGGTCAGGACAGGGAATCCTCTGGGGCAGGAGGTAAAATGATGCATGGAAACAGTTTGGGGGCAATGGCCTGTGTGCCATGGGGGCCAGGCCAAGGGTGATGTGCCCCTGCCCAGCCGCTCTCACAGGTGATGAGAGAAGGCCCAGCTGGGCTGCCAAGGGAGCCCCAGCCAAGGCTTGTGGGTGGGCAGGGTGGGGAGCAACGTGGGCACAGAGGACACAGGGTGTTGAAGCAAACGGTACAATCAAGAGTTCCCCCCTCCCCGATTCCCCAGGTCCCCCTTGGGTACAGAAGCGATCCAGACCAGCAGCTTGGCAGCCTTACAAAAGCATCACTACCACAGAGCTCCCACCAGAACTGCCCCACACACCCCTTCCCCAGGCGGCTCAGCCCTCGCTGGGGATGCAGACACCTTCTCCCCGAACCCACCCAAAACCCAGCCGCTCCCCAGCCAGGCTGGCTGGGCTCACGGCTCTCCACAGGGGGATGCTGTTTCTACCCGGGGAGCAGGTAGCAGCTCCCGGACTGTTCTCAGCCACCACCAGCACCCCCCCGGCCCTACCCCAGCCCCGAGCAGGGCTCTGCCCGCGGGGACAGCCACAGTGCCCACCCGCTGCCACAGGAAAGGGAGACGACCCCCTCAGCTGGAGGCTCGTGCTGCACCGCTGCTTGAACAGCGATAAAAAATGTACACTAACAGGCTCTTTTGGTTTGGGTGTTTTTCCCCTCTTCTGCTGGCAGCAGGAAAACATTGCTGCAACTACAGCGGGGCCGTCTCACTCCCCGGGGCGGGAGGCTGCGGGCGAGAGCAGGGTGGGATGTGGGTGATGGCTGAGTGGGCTGGGGGAGCTGATGAGAGGGGTAACAAGCCACCGGGCTCATCCCCTCCCGTGAGCCCCAAGGCTGAGTGGGGACCCCGATGTGCCTCATAGCCCCACACAGACGCTGGGCCACTGCCCCATGGCGAGCATCCTACAGTCCATGCAGGGGGAAGAGGGGCAGCACAGCCCCAGGGCCATCCCTGCCCATCCCGCTTGGCACACGGTGGCGGCTCCAGGCATGGGACCAGCGTGCCCCAGCGCTGCTGTCACTGCTGTGATGCCAGCTCCTGCAGCCAGTGGGATCCTGCGTGAGATGAGCAGCACAGACCCCTGGAGAAGACACTCCGGTGCCGACACCTCACCCCACACCCAGAAAGTGCCGCTTTGGGCTGAAAGCTGTTGAGCAGCACCAGGTGCCAGCGCTGCTGGCAGCGGCACCCCCTGCAAGCGCCGGGATCAGGCAGAGCGTTACCCGCAGCAGCGCCCAGCGCGCTAAATCCAGGAGGCTTTTAGAGCCGCGGAGCAGATGGAGATCTTGGGCTGTGTGAGGACAGGCCCCCACGACTCCGGGAGGTGGCTCAGAAATATTGACGGGGGCGAGGGAGAGTTCTTAAGGGCAGGATACAGCCGGGATTTACAGCTCTGATCCGACTTCTCACCAGCGGCTCACATGGAGGAGAAACCACTCTCGGGCGCAGGCATTTAGCACCCCGTTACCCTCTTCTCCCCAATTTCTCAGGCACGGCTCAGCCTCACCGAGGGCTTTCAGGAGGGGAGAGGAGCTGAAAAATTAAATCATCTATTTTATAGCCTGGGAAAACTGGAGAGAGAGAGAGACAGAGAGAGAGAGCACATCCTGTGTCGGCCTCTCCCATGCCAAAGAGCCTGGGCACACACACAGGAGCACAGCTGCCTGCGGCACCGGGTCCAGAAACATCCTTGGAGCATCATTACTATGCAGTGCTGAAGGCGTGCGAGGCACTTAATAACACGCCGTTAGATTAATTAGCAGCAAGTGTGTCATGCCGTATGCCTGGCCCGCGCCGGCGTGCTGGGAGCACACGGCTCCACGAGCCCTGTGTTAAATATGCATGAGACATGGAGCAGGGAGCCCCCTGAGCACTGAGGGGGGGGCTCAGCTCCCAGCCTGGGCCAGGCTGTGTCAGGGAAACGACAGAAACATTGGCACATGCCTACGGAAAGCACTCACAGGCCTTGTTTCACAAAAATTAGGGGTGATGAGGGGAAGGGGTGTATAGGCAGAAGCATTCTCCCTCTCCCCAGCACGGCTCCTGGGCAGGCTTTGGAGCACCAGCATCACCCTTCTCGATGCCAGGGAGCCCCATGGCGCTGGGGGCTCAGGCAGCAGCTCCAACTGGCATGGAAACACCCCAAGCATCAAGCACAGGGCTGGAGCTCGGCTGGCACTGAGCATCACTGCGGCTGCTCGCAGAGGCTCCCTGCTGCGGCGGGGGCTGCCGAATGCCGGGCTGGGTCCCCCAGGGACACGGCTCCAAGTGAGTGACTTGGGGCTGCGTGGTGAAGCATGGGAGGAGGAAGAGTGTGGGGAGGCAGGCAGCCAAATGCTGCGCTTCAGGCTCCTGGCAGGGCTGGGAGGATTTCCTGACTTGGGGAGGGAAAGCATGACCCCCCCTCCCCACCCAGGGCACCCCGCAGCAGGGCCCAGGAGCCACAGGGCTGCAGGTGCCACAGCCAAGCAGTACCAGAGCACAGGGACCAGCTGGGTCACCACAGGTGGCTGGACACAACTCCAGGCGCAGAGTCAAGGCCAAGAGGCCATTCCAGGCCCAGGAGTGAGTCACGGTGGTGACAGTGTCCCTCAAATGCCACTCAGGAGCCCTTGCTGGCAGAGCACTGTCTCCCCACACCTCCGCAGCGCGGCTGCGGCACTGCCCGGGCATCCTCTCCAGGCACAGACAAGGAAGGGGCTTCCTTGAGCTCTTTCCCCTTTGGGAAACCCAACCAGCCCTGGCCAGGACCCGGCTGCAGTGGAGCCAGAGATGCCCATGGGCACGCAGAGCTCAGCCCAAACCCGTCCTTCCTTCGCTGGGGCCGGAGAGACCCAAAATCTGTTTAGCAGTGAGACAAGCCTCTGGCCAGACGGGTTTTACCAGCACCTCGCAGAGGCTGTTCCTACAGCAGAAGTAATGAATTTGTAACACAAAAACTCTCCTCTAAGACAAGAGCTCTGAGACCTCCCGAGCGAGCCAGCCAAGCTCCCGGCACAGCCACGGCTCCCAGCACAGCCACAGCAGCTCAGACCTCAGCCCGGCTGCAGAACCTCCCCAAGGTCTCCAAACACTCAGGCCATGAGCTCCTGCCCATCTCTGCGCTGCCACAGCCAGCACAGCCCACACAAGGCTCTCACACCCAACACCCCTGGTCATCACCATCCTCATCAGAGCACAGGACCCCCCAGCCCAGCCCAAAGCTCCCGCTGGTGCTGGAAGCACAAACAGGGTTTCACACTGCTCAGCCACGGTTCGATTAGGAGCAGCAGCCCGGAGCGGTGGGTGTCAGATGAGCACCAGCCCCTTCGCTGCCTCCTCACAGGGAAACTGGGTCAGTAGAGGTGAGGGAGGAGAGGAGCAGGAGCTTGCTCTGCTCCCCAGACCCCCGCTCTGCAACCCAGACCCCCACCGGGCTCACAGCAGGAGGACCAAGGGAAAAGGCTCCTTCGGTAACCCAGATCCTGCCCTTTAATTGGGCTTGTGGTGCCTGTGGGATTGATTCAAACCCGTGGGGTGCTGAGAAGCCTCAGTGAGGGGCAGAGGCCCTGCGGGGGTCTGCAGCTCACTGCCAGCCCACAGACCCCACAGCAGCTCTGGCTGCATCAGCCCAGGGCCTGTCTGGCCCCACGGCACGGCACCCCAGCAAGCCCCCCACATCTCACCCATTCCCACCACACCAGCACCCCCCATTAAGCCAGAGCCCCCTCAGTCACAAAGGGAACAGGGCCAGCAGAGCCACCTCCAGCAGCACCAGGACAAGCCCAGGGCCAGGCTGTGGGGGCACAGAGGGAAGTTTTGCTGCAGGAGCATCCTGATATCCCAGCACGGAGAGCTGGGACCACCCCAGCCACAGTCCTGACCCCACTGCCCCCATCAAGCTATTGCTGCTGGAGCTGGGAGATGCTGGTGGGGAAACACCAGGATGGGGCAGCACTGTTCTCCTCCGGTACCGGGTTAGTGGCAGCACCCCGAACAGTCTCGACAGAGAGGTGGGGGAGGCCCCATCCCTGGAGAGGTTCAAGGTCAGGCTTGATGGGGGTCTGAGCGACCTGCTCTAGTGAAGATGTCCCTGCTCACTGCAGAGTGGGACTAGAAGGGCTCTGAAGGTCCCTGACCACCTAATATACCCTGTGATGCTATGAAATACCTCTGAGCAGCAGCAGGGAGGCAGCCACGACTGGGATGGTCAGTACACACTGGGCACTGGCTCAGTCCATGGCTCCCACCAGAAGTGTCCTATCCCCATTCGACCTGGTGGGGCAAATCCTGCATGTGCCCACCCCAGGACCCCAGAGAGAGACAGGTTCACCCCCCAGCCACCACCTCATTCCGTGCAGCCCTCGGTCCTGCTGGCTCAAGACAAGTTGAGCCTCCTTGTCCCCAGCCCACGACACCGGGGTCCCTGGGAGGGACGAGCCACAGGCAGTCCTGTCCCCAGCAGCAGGATGGGTCCTTCACAGCAGCAGCTCCCAGCCAGCCCTGCAGCATCCCACCCCTGAAAGCAGCTTGGAAGAATCCGGACGCTTCTGGATGCTTCCAAGCCGGTGCCTCCCCTGCTGCAGGAGAGCTCTGCTCACTGGGGTCCCACAAACAGACACATCACTTTCAGCCACGTGTGTCACAAGGGGAGCAGGACCCTCCCACACATACCCACCTAAAACACCCTTTGCATCTCTCTGCTGAGCACAGTTGGCTTTCTGCAGCCCACAGCTCTAACGTGACCCTTCCCCAGCCAGGCTGACACCAGGCACCCCCAGCAGCAGAGAGACCCCATCCCACCCCCAGCAGGGGCAGGGAGCTGCTGGGAAAGCAGGGCTGACCCCCCCGCTCCCCCCAATCTGCCACCTCAGAACATTTTTGCAGCCTTTCCCCATCTCCCCAGCTGCTGCTGAGCCGCCTTGGCAGAGCAGTGCTGGTTTCCTCTGTCTTTTCCATCCACCCCTGATGGCTCACAAGGGATCTCAGCAGGAGCTTCAGATTTCACCAAGGAGTTCTGGGGGATGCTCCTCTGGCTGGGGATCCCAGGAGGGATCCCAGCCACATCCCAGGGGCATGGAGGGGAATAGCAACTGATTTCCCACCGGAGGGGCCCCCACTAAGCACGGCTCCACCATGGGAGAGGCTGCTGGTGAGCACGGAGCGGAAGGAAGAATGTATCTTCCACAGCTGATTAAAAATAGATGCAGCATCTCGCTAATTATGCTGTGTAATTAGCATTTGTTTTCTGCTTAGCAGAAATCTGCAGGGAGCAGAGCTGAAGCTGGACCCTGAGTATCTTGTTTGCCCCAGCTTGGGCACAGGAGGCTCATCCCACAGTGTGGGGGGGGGGGGTGCAGTGGGCTGCACCAGCACCCCCAACACAGGAACCCACACTGCCTGGGGCTGGGGGTGCCAGCGCTGCACATCCCAGGGGTCCCCACACACCTTCTCCCACACTTATCTCCCTGTCAGCCCATCTGCACCCAAGCTGTAAGCAACAGATGACAGGATCCACAGCGATGCTGGAAATTAGGTCAGCGATAGCCTGCAGCAGATTTTACCATTTCTCATCCCTGGCGAAGCTCTTACACAAGCCAGAGATGCCACAGGGCAGCCCCACGCCAACAGCCACCCCCAGCCCGGCTGGCAGAGACTGAAGGTGGGATGCAAAGGCCTGAATCACCCCGCAAAGTCCCCTCCTACCAGGGAGGGAGAGGAGGGATGCAGGGCTCCATCGCGCCAACCCCGTGCTTATGGAAGCTGGGAACTGGCAGCCTCCCGCCCCATCACACCCTCCTGCCCACTCAGCCTCTCGCCCCCATAGCCCAGCGGGATGGGCAAACCCCTGAGGGATGCAGCTATGCTGATTTATTCCCTCCAGTGGGGGGATCAGGACCCCGACACCCCAGCAGAGCCCAGACTGTGCCCAGCTCCCACCAGCATTTCCTCCCCAGCCCCATCCTACACCCAGAGCCTGGGCTGATCCCTTGCTCCAATGTCAGGCTATGGATGGGTTGTGCTTCCCAACTGGCAACGCTTCCCAGTCCTTTCTTCTCCCTCCAGGATCACCCATATGTCAGTGTTATTAATGCTCAGGAGCTCTGTGGAGGCATCCAGGGCTGGGAGAGGAGCCCCCAGCACACACTGCCTGCTCCCCCTCCAGCCCCAGCTCTCCCGGCTCATCCCAGGGGTGCTGAGCTCCCAGATGCCCAGAGAGGGCTGAGCACAACAGAGAGGCTGCCTGTCTCATCCCCCTGGCTTTCTCCAGCAGCAGGAAGCTCTCTGGAGCCAGCCATGCCCACAGCCCCTCTGCGCTGTGCTTGGCCCCACATCCTCAGCCCTGATGCCGCAGCCTCGGCCCTTCCTTACCCCGTGTGCCCCACAGAGCCATTGCACAGCCAACATCCAGCCCCCTTCCCAAGGGCTGGGCACCGTCCCCCACCCGCTCTGCCCTCCTTCACCCAGCTCCTGGTGTGATTTAGGGAGCAGCTTTTGCATCCCTGGCTGATTCCCTCACTCCAGGCTCTGCAGTCACACGGGCCAAGCGCAGCTTGGCAGAGCCCAGGGAAGGAGGCAGGGGAGCAGCACAGTGTGGGGGGGCTATTTTCAGCCAAATGAAACACCCCTGCCTTCGGTCAGAAGGAGAGAGGAGGCTCCAGTTGGCTGCAGGGACAGTGGCACAGACCAGCCCAACAGCAGGGCTTCAACCCTCGGTGCCCACCCTGGGTGATGGTGGGGACTCTGCTCAGCAGCACTAGTGGGGCTGTGGTACACCATGGCATGGGACTCCGGCACCCCACGGGATGGGGCTGTGGTGGTACCCCACG
Source organism: Porphyrio hochstetteri (assembly GCA_020800305.1). NCBI lineage: Eukaryota > Metazoa > Chordata > Aves > Gruiformes > Rallidae > Porphyrio > Porphyrio hochstetteri. Next base: position 3,739,685 of record CM036923.1, on the reverse strand, counting down.
GGATGGGGCTTTCCCTGCCCCATGGGACAGGGAGAGCTTGGCCACTGCCAGCCCTTCCCAGCCCCGAGGCCGCCGCGGTGTCACTCACAAGCAATAACCACATCAAATTAATTAGGTACCAGTTTACTGCAAACAAAGAGAAACCAGGTGACATTTACCTAGCAAACTAATTGATATCCAAGTAATTTGTTGGAGAAACCTTGTTAGGTGCCAGCTGGATTTCCCAAACCCTCCCAATCCTGCTCATTGCAAACAAGGTTTGTGTGTTAATCAGCGAGCTTTAATCACATCGCTTCCCACCGTCACTTTGAGCCCGTTACAAAGCGCCCAGATTTATCACAAGAGCTTTCAGATCCTAAACATTCTCTCAAGAACCTGTTTGATATTTTATTAGCAGGCAATAATGCTCTTGGTGAAGAAGATGGACACTTCTCTTTCAAGCCACGACACGGGAGCAGAGCTGGCTGGCAGCACCTCCTCTCCTCCCTTTCATCTCCTTCCCGCTCCTGCCATCGTGGGCATGTAGCCCTCCCTGCAGACATGCCACCGGCCTGGTTAATCACATCCTCCTCATCAGCACACAAACAGGAGTTGTTTCCACACAGGAGAAACCACTGAAGCCAAAACATCAGCTGGGGGATGCTCATGTGGTGTGTGCTGTGTGTGTCCTCCCCGGCAGAGCCACCCACGCCAGGCAGGGCACGAGGCTGAGGTCACTGGGGGCCTCCTGTGCACGAGGGTCTGGGGAGTGTTCAATAAATATAACATGAAAAAAAATAAATCCAAATCAATGCAGTAGCTCAGAAGCACCAGCAGCAGGGAGTGAACAGCTGGGGGCTCACAGGCAGAGGGACAACAAGCCAAGCAGCGAGTCCAAGAAAAGCAAGAAAAAGCACGTTCCTAAGGAAACATCCTGCACCCAGCCCTTGAGCTGGGAACTAAACCAAGAATTCATTACAGGCTGGTTTTGTGGCCTTTATTCTTTGTTTTCGAAGGTGATGGGGCCTCCAGAGGTGCTCTGAGCATGCCCCTCACGGAAGGATGCTGGCAGGTGAGGGGACCGGTGGAGCATCCATGCACAGGGCTGCACCCCAGGGGAGCAGCCAGCCCCCAGCCCCACAGCACCTGATGTTTTGCCACCCCATCCTCCTCCTCAGGCTCAGGCTCACTGCCATGTCTCCTGTTTGGCCCCATCAAACCCCACTGGTAGCCCAAGAGATGGAGCAGGCACCTTCCAGCATCCCCCAGCCCCCTCTGCTCTCCTGTGTGGGGTGTCCAGTGGTCCTGAGCCCAGCTCAGGGGTCAGCCTGCCCAGGCACGGCTTCTCCTCTGCCTGCAGCTCCCCCACCCCACAGACAGAGACTCCTGGGCCCCGACCTGGAAGAGCAGATGCCACGAAGCAATCGGGTCCTTACTCTCACCTGCCCCAGCACCTCTCTGCTCAGACACAGAGCATCCTGTCCCCAGAAAGGATGAACCTACACGTGCCACCAGATCTGCTGCCCTTCTTCAGGCTGAGCCCTGTACAAGCTGCTCCATCACCCTGATGACACAGCTCATAATTATCTCATTTGCTATTAATTTGGATGTCAAGAGAAATTCCACTCGTTTGCTTTTAATTAATATGGCCTTAAAATAAAGCCAGGGGCTGGCAGGGCTCTGGCAAGAGGCATCAGCACCAGTAAGAGGGAGACTCACCCAAGACCAACGAAGGGAAGAGGGGCTGGGGAGGAGAACTATTTCTGGGACAGGAGGAGACATGGGAACCACAATGCTTCCCGGTCTCACCAGTGCCCTCTGCACACACCAGCACTGCTGCTAGCTCTGACCATTGCACCCACAGCACAAGAAGCTTCTGGATGCCCTGACGGACCTGGGTTTGGGGAACAGCCCCTCCTAAAGTCTGCCAGTCAAAAGAGGAATGAGAACTGGGGGTAGGGATGGGAGAAATCCCAACAAACCACCTTCCCTGTCCTCAGCACGAGCATCCCAACATACACACCCCGAGTCACCAGAGCTCAGACCTTGCAATACAAACAGCACAGGCAGCATCAAGTGTACGGTGAGCTCCAGACACGGAGGTGGGAATTCATCCCATCCAGCTCTAGACATCTGTGACCGAGTTACTCATCATCGACTCCCTCAGTACCCGGAGAGGAAACAGACTCGCATCCTAAAGCACCTTCTCTCTCCTATCAAGAGACCCCAGAGCAGCCGCGCGTGCGCAGAGATCTTCCTTTCCCATCTCCAGGTGTCCACAGAACACGTGGAGGAAGCAGATCAGGAGGAATCTGTAGCAGAACAAATAATTTATGCTTTGACTGGCACAAACCTTCCATCCCTGTGCCCTCTGAGGCTGAGCAAAGCTCTACAACAAGCAGCCATACGAGCTCTCGGGAGGCAGGCGAGAAGCTCCTACCTGGAAGGGCGGCACCGACACCAGGTTCAGAAGGGAAATGGGTTTAATTCCCTTCCACCAGCTCAGGTTTGCAGGGAGCAGCTCTGAAGCAGCCTTTGATCAGCCTCTAACTGCATCAGGGCTGAGCCCAACCTGCAGCAGCGGTGCAGAGGCTCCGCATGGGGCGGCTCAGGTTTAATGAAGCCAGCGCGGGCCGTGTCTGTGGATGAGCCTAAGGCACTGCAGCCAGAACGGGCTCTCCAACACGTGCCTCTCAGCAGGGCCAGCGGCTCCCTCCAGCCTCCCACCAGCAAAGCCAAGAAATGGTTCCTGCTTTAATTACCAGCTTCCTGGAGGAAGGAGCTGGCTGCGGGGCCGCGGCTGGAGCCCTGCGGCACAGGCAGCCCCCTCCTCGCTGTCACGGCTCCGAGAGCCGCCCGGCCACATGCCCCACACACAGATGCCATGCACGGGAGGATCCCAGTGCTCCCAGCAACAGGCAGCTCTCTCACGCTTTCCCACCAGCACATCCCCTCCCAGCAGCGTGTTTGCTCTCAGGGCTGGGATCGGACACGCTCTGCACCCCCAGCACGATTCCAGCAGGGATCATTTCACAGAGCTGTCAGTGCCACATCTCTTAGAGAGCCCAGTGAGGAGCCAGGAAACCCAAACCCAAACACCCAGGGCATGTCCAACAGCATGGGCTGGGGAGCAGCTGCCCCAGGCAGAGCGGGATGAGGCGAGTGCCACAGCCCAACCCACAGGGCAGCACCGGACCCACAATGAGGCAGCGGGTTACTCTAAGCAAAGGTAGTCAGCTTTCATCCATCAGTGCACACCACTGAGGGGCACTGGTCATGCTACAGTGTACTACCTCACTGTAGGGAGATGCCAAAGAACCATGCCAGCAATCACCTCCTTTGTACAGGGATGAGAGGAGGTTCAGCCTCCTTCCTCCACCTCTTCATCCATCCTCCTCCTCCCCTCCAGGTTCTACGCCCTGATCACCAGCAGCGCAGAGGAACTATGAGCCACAGGACCCGCTCATGGGTGGGCACAGAGAGAAACACTGAAAAGCATCCTTGGTGCTAACAAAAGATGAGGCATTATGAAAGTCAGCAGTAAACTGCTGGGAATGGGAGAACAAGAGCTCGACACCCGGAAAAGTCATTTCCAGCAAACGGAGGGTTCAAAAGGAAGAGACACGGGTGAGTTTGCTCAGGAAGGACACTCGGGCTCCAGTCCCCGAGTTGCTATTGAGGAGGTTTCATGTGCTACAAAGCGATTTTCCCTTCCCTAGTTTATAAACCAATTAGATAAAGACCAAGTTAATCCCTCAGTGTGTTCAGAGAGCCACAAGCAGACACCAAACACGGAGATTAGCCCACTGGGTTAACCGCCTCCCTGGGTTTTGGCAGCCGAGAGAGAACCACACGCACCGGTAAGCGCCGAACCCGAGCGGCACGGAGCCCTCGGGCCTGTGGCTCTGCAGAGGGGCGTGAGGTCCCACCGCTGAGACCCCCCTGCCAGCCCCACAAGGGGCTTTAATCCAGAGCCATCTGATCTCAGTTTACCCATGCTCCAAGCGAGGGCTCACGCCGAGGGAAGGGGCACGTCCCGGGGTGCGGGGCTCCAAGCGCCACCTTCCTCCGCTTCTCCCCTCGAGCCAGGGGCATCCCCCCGCAGCAGCCCGGCTGCGGCACGGCTCACCCAGCATTCCCAGCCCCGGCTCTCTCACACACCAGTAAACCCAGGGCCCGTCGGGAAGAGACAACCAGCTCCCACAGAGCCACAACAGCAGGAGCCTCACACCCCTACTGGGAAACCACACACCACGGAGCCCCACTCTCCCTGCTGAACCCCCACCAGCCCACAGACCCCAACCATCCCACAGTCAAACACCAACCAGAAGCACACAAAACCAGAAGAGCTTAAAACCAGAGACACTCACCCCTTCAGCCAGCCTGGTCAGGAGGAGCTGCAGTCCCATCCACCAAAGAAACCCCTTCTCTAGTAGAGCAATGCCTGGCACAAGAGCTGCCATGATCCCTCAGACCCCTCCTTGGGCATGGCTAAGCCAAACAAGGTGCTTCAGCACAGCTGACATGAATCTGGAGTGGGAGGGGTGTGAGTAGAGTTGGGGATGAGCCTGGGCTGGTCCCCACCAGCCCAGCACAGGTGGGTGCTCCCCAGGCAGCAGAGGCCAGGCAAACAGCAATGGATTTCACCAGTGTGATGAAACACTGTCCTCTGCCCACAGTGGGCCATACCTGCCTATATTTTAGAAGGCCCCATCCCCAGGGTTTGGTGTAGCTGGTGCTTCACAAGGTTGGATGAAGAACTGGATGAACCAGGGAGAAGAGCTGGGGAAGGTCCCAGACCAGTTCCTCCCAGTATAAGCTCGCTAGTTAATATTCCTGCCCCCAGGTAGGGGGGTCCTACAGAACACCCCCCTAAGCCCTGGGGTGTTAGCAGAAAGCGTGTTGGTGCTCAGAGGTGACAGTGCCTAGTCCTGTGCCGGAGAGGGGGCACAGGAGGTGGGTTTTGGTGCTGTGGGGCTTCCCACCCCAGCAGAGCTTCACCTGCAGCCAGCCAGCACAGCAAGCCCTTGCTCATTAAGCTGATTGAGGTTCTTGCTGCAGGCAGAGCAGCCATGGCTGCTAACAACGGATTTTCTTCCCTCAGTAGAACATCCAGGCTGTGGATCCTCCCAGGCACCCTCCCCAACACACTGGGAGCTGGAAGCACCTTGGCCGGGCTCCTGCTGCCCCCAGACAGCTCTGGGTGTCTCACAGCAGCACTGGGGGGGCTGTTCCCACCGCGTCTGGTTGCTGCACTGGTTTCTCAGGCTGGCAGTCAGCACGGTCACAGGGTTGTGCTTTTGAGGAGGGTCCATCCCCACACTGTTCCAGGGATGCAGCTGTGTCCAAAGAGATGCTGTGTCTGTGGGGAGCGTTGCCCACCGGCCTCCCTCAGCCCCATCCCCGGCCAAAGCCAGTGTAGGTGCAGACCCAAACCTCCCTCCTCCCCTAGCCCGGTCCCACGGTGCCACCGGGATGAAAGGAGCAACGCTCTCACTGCTTCCTTCCCCGGCTCTGCCCGCCCACACAACAAACTCCCCGGGAACACCGCTCCCAGGCTCCCAGGAGATGGCACGCTCCTTCCGGGGCTGGAAAACCGCGGCTGCCTCTGGCTTCGTCTTTAAAGTGAATCAATCAGCCAGGGTGGGTTTCTTTGGGAAGCACCCTGACAGCGCCTGTCTCCCCCTGATGCGCTCCCAAGGACCAGCCCAGCAAAGCTCCCCCCCCGCCACAGGAGCCCAGGCTCTGCTCCTGCCTTTTCCCCAGCCGGGTGCAGGAACTGGCCCAGGCTGTGCTCCAGCAGATGCTGCACAGAGGTGCTGAAGGGGCTGAGTGGCCTCTGTACCCACAGCAGCAACCAGACTGAAGCAGTGGCAAGAAAAGAGCAGTAAGAGCTGTAGGATAAATTTATGCAAAGTGCTTGGCAGCATTTAAAACGGACCACGGGGGTCCTGACCCTGAGCACCCCCCTCTAACCCCAGGACAACAATCTTCTCCTGCATCAGGCTGGGATCTTGCACAGCCACGGCTTTTTAAATCAACACACTGGAGTCTTGGCTGTGTTGAAGAACTCATCTATCTGCTTCAATTCTCTCTGCAAGTGCTCAGGAATAACCTGCTGAATGCAAGCAGGAACCCACACCTTGGGAAGAAAAGCTTCAGCCTTGTGAATCCAAGACTTGCCATTTTGGTTCAGGGGTAGAAACTGCTCTGAGCTCTGCTGTTACACCAAAGCTTCCCAACTGGCCTGACTGATGGGCACGTGTCCCAGGAGCTTCCTCCTCCTGACCCAGCACAACCCAGTGCTGCTCCACTCAGGCTGGTGGGAAATACTCCCTTCCCTGAGATGATCTTTCCTTTGGGAAAGGCTGGTCTGCACTGTGAGCCTCAGTGGCTGTGGGCAGGGTGTTGGTAACACCAAGGCTGGGCTCTGTAAGGCCCTTCTGCCTGAATGGCATTGAGCAGCAACGCAGAGCAAGCTCCCAGCACCTCCAGCAACACGAGAGCCTCATGTGCCCAGCACCCAGCCACCCAGGGCCAGCTGCTGCTGCATGGGACCACGGGCAGCAGGCATGGCAAAGCCACTGACACCAGACAAAAAGCTTCTCAGGTACTGGAGCTCAGCCCTCCAAGCATCTTCCAAAATCTGCAGCAGACTGTTGGCTCCATCCCCTCCCTCCTGAGTCACACGCCCACCTGAAACACAGCGTCCTCTGTCCGTCTGTCAGGACCAGCCGGAGCTGCGTTACTGGGCTTCTGTTCCCCAGCAAAGTGAGTGTGAGAGCACAGGCTGCAGGGATGGGGGAAAAGCTGTTCCAAAACTGATGAGAAAGGCAATCTCTGTGCCCCAGAGGTGTCGTGGGAGCCAGAGGTCAGCTCTAGAGATTGTTCACAGCCAAGTTAAGTGCCTCAGCATCGCTTTGTACATCACCTCCCATAACTGCCCAAGTACCCAAGGAAGCTGTTGTAAACTTACAAGTGTATATTTGCTTACACAAATATTTTTAAAATGCTTTACAAAAATCAACCCTGAGAAACATGCCCTCCATGTTATCCTTGAGCAGAAGCTGGTGGAACTGGGCACCAGGACTGTGCAGTGCCTGGCCATGTCCTGACTGGCACGGCCTTGTGCTGCTCTCCCCTGGGGTGGCACTTGGCTGCTGTGCTTGGCAGAACTGTGGTCTTGGTGGAGGAGAGGATCCAGCGACGACATTTCTTGTGCCATCAGACTAATCATCCTGTTCAGCCTCCTCTTTTCTGCTAGGAATAAAACCAAGGAACCATCAGAGACATAAAAAGTAGAAACCAAGAAGAGCAAAGAACTCTGTCATTTGGTGACCAAAGGGCTTAGACACACAGGTTTTAAGACACAGGCTCATTGATGGAATTGAGTTTGTTTTTTCTGTGGCACAAACTCCAAACTAGCTAGCCTTTGCATGATCTTCTGCATCTGCCATGGCAGGAAGGTGTGAGAGGTGCTAGAGATAAAGCTCCAGGGACAGCCAGGCTAGCACCACACAGGGGTATCCCTACGGCCTGTGAGCAGAGAAATCCCCTTTTGCTCCTGGCTGCGTGACTCAAAGAACAGAGGAGCTGAGCCAGGCACGATGGGTTGCACCATCCAGCTGTCCTCAGAGCTGCCCCAGTCAGGATAACTAACCCCTTGTTACCAGCAGCCCTCTCTCCTGTCCCATCAGGGCCCTCAGAGCAGAGTGAGCTCTGAGTCCGCACACACCTCACCCATGACAGCTCTGGGTGCTGGGCTAACTGGTATGTGCCTAGCCTGGCACTGGTTGAGGCCCAAGGGACCCCACAGCACGCTCTGCTGCCTCCTGGACTCACTACACGCTTGCACTGATCAGCAGAGCGGCAGCTGGCCTCTGTTATGTAAGAGTGGGGGAGCCTGAGCCTCTCCTGCTTTCTGGGGGCAGAACCAGCTCCTGTGGGATATTTCTGTGCCACACCTCGTGTCACACCTGTAGGCGTCAGTGCTCTGCTTATCGCAGGGGCCGGAAAAAGACCAAATCCCCAACGACCTTCCCCAGGCCAGGACACTGCTCCAGGCAGAAACGTGTGAAGCAGCATGGCCACCACCACCAGAAATCACCCCTTATGGAGGCAGCACATGTCCTGCTGTCACTCGAGCTCACCTTGTTACCCTGCCTGTCCCTTTAATGCCATTACTGGAGATCATTACATGAGCAGATCCCCTCTGGAGAGGCAGCTGCTTGGGCTGCCCACACACCTACCTCGCTGGCCCAGAAGATACGGCCTCCAGCGGTGAACACAGCTGCTTCCGAATGTACTCCCTCGATCTAATATCAGCCTGAAATGAAGGAGGAAAGGGAGTGAAAACGGATTGATCTTGGTGCTTGGTGCCTCCCCTTTGGTACCCACACACCCTGATGTCAGTCCATCACAAACAGCCCGGGTATGACCGTGCTGCAAAGAGGAACCTGTGTGTTTCTTTCCCTGTTTGGTGTCTGCACCTCGCTCTCAGCTGCTTGGGAGAAGGAAGACTGAAAATGAAGAACCAGAGGGTCAGGGACCAGGCGGCCTCACTGCAGCACAGCCCATTTTGGGAGCAGGCATGGCATTTGCTGAGCCCTTCCTGTTTGCCCCTTTCCTTCTCACAGGGGTTAGAAGACACTGGGCACAGGAGGTTCCTGCCAGCCAGTGCCCAAGCCTGGTGCAGCCCCGACCTGCACCAGCACGGCAGGACAAACAGCCACCCCAGGGCCCAGACTGGGCTTCCTCAGCAAATCCCAGCTGCAGCCAAGTGCCACTGGGCTTCACTGAGGGTCCCTGTGGGACCCAGAGGACAAAGAGCTTCCAGCACACACTGCCGTGCAGGAGCCCTCCTGCAGCAAGCACTGACCCAGCTGGAATCCCTCACCTTAGGCCCACTCCTCATTGTCCAGGGCCATGACAGGCCAGCAAGGCAAAGAGGGAGAGCTGCTGCGGTGATGGGCTCCTTTCCATCCTGCTGTCTCTGTGCCAGAGCTGCAACCCCCCTCTGATGAACCCTGGCAGCAGAGCCAGGAGAGACTGGACCAGGGAGTCCAGGAGTGGCTTTTGTTCTTTGAACTGACCCAAATGACTTCTGCATGTAGGCACCTCCAAATGCAATGCAGGAAAAGGTAATGAGATGCTAAGCTCCTTCACTGCCTCCCCAGAAGAGATGTGTGAGAAACTCCCAGGCAAGGTAAAATCTTCCTTCCCTCAAGAGGAGATACTCCAAAGAGTGAACCAGCTCTCCCCCTGAACCAAGAGCAGCTGCCCCACCACTCTCACTCCACAAAGTGACTGCATGGTGTGATCATGTGCAGGTCTCCACAATGCTGAAGAGCTCCTGTGCATTGGCAAAATGCTCACAGATAAACATGTCCAAACCAAATCACTCCCCTTCAGCTCAGGACTCTGCCCACCTTCTGTTTCTTGGGACATTCTTCAACCCCTTCACTCCAAGCTAGCAAAACCCTTCAGCCTACCCTGGTGTGCAGAAGCAGCACATTCCCTGGTGCCCAGAAAGCCAAAACCATACGGACATGAGTGCAGACCTCTGCGGCACTGCAAGGCAACACAGAGTGAGATGGTGGCTCATAGATCCCTCCTCAAAAGGTTGGGAACTCCTGGAGCATTTTACTCACTTTGCCCAGAGCAGCAGAATGCTGCAAGAACCTTCCCATACCCTCAGCAGTGCAGAACTACACTACCAGGCACTGCCACTGGCACTGCAAGCAGGTACAGGCTGCAGCCTCCAGGCTCACAGCACCCCAAGATCCTCCATGGCCTTTACAACTGTGACACCGTGACATTCCCCAAGGATTAGGTTTTCTGGTCACTTGTCAGCTCAGAAATGGGACTCATCTATAAACTGGGCAAGAAACAGAGCTACAGAGGGCTGTGAAGAGTTTGGGAACACGGCACTCCAGAGGACATGGGATGAGGAGAAAGAAGCTGGCACTGCCCATTCCTGTACCCGTCCCTTCCTCTGTTCCAGCAGTTGTATGATGCAGCAACAGATGGAGAAGCACACCACCCGTCTGCTGCATACCCTTTTCCCTAGGGAAGAGCTTGGCTCACCCTGCCTGTGTGCCTGGTGGGCTGGCTGCAGAGTCCTAATTAGGCAGCTAAAGCAGGTAAAAACATCCACTGAAGCAAACAGAGAGAAGACACGAGCAGGTCTTTGGCTCCATCGCTTCCTGGCAGCAGCTGCAAGGCAGGGGAGTGACACACCCTTCACACAGTCCTGAGTCCCAGGACAAAGCTGCCAGGGGAGGCAGGGCAGCAGTTCACACTCCAGCCTGCATCCTGGCTCTGGGTTCAGCTTTCCAGTACCAAAATCTAAAGGAGTGGAGACTCTACCAAATTCATGGTTTACTGCCCTCACTAAACTGAGCTTGGAGCCACCACCAAACCTCATCAAACCCATCCTCATGCAGGAGTCCAGTTCCTCCCTTGCTCTTCAGGTACACTCTTCCCTGACATGAGCCCTCCTGAGCTCTCCAGGACGGTGGTTTCTCAGCCATGCAGGATAGCACGTGGCCAGAGAAGGGCCAGGAGAACACTGACAGAAACCCCAAGAGCTGTAGAAACTGTGTCTGGACCTTTAATGGATGTTCTTGCTCCCCAGAAGTGTTATGGATCAGCCTTCCAGAGCTGCACCATACTAGCAGAAGACTCGCAGGTGCTATCATGAGCACGCAGATCTCTCAGGCAACGTTGGGAACCAGTGGTTGATTTTTACATTTCCTCAAAGTTGGGGTTTTTTAATTTTTCTTAGACCCTTCCCTTCTCAAAAACTGTGACACCACGACATTTTAGAACGCTGCTGTGCCCCACCTCAAAGGCAGAGCGTCCCTCTCCACTTCAAAAGCAGCATGTGACCTTCACAGCTGGAAAAGCTTCACAGCATACGATGATCATGCTAATAAAGTGGGTTAATGCATCCCTGCTGGCTGTCCTTGAAGCATTTGCTACTCTCGTCGCTGTTCCACTTCTGAAGAGTCTCTCCTGTCCCTCCAGAAGCTGCCCAGCACCTCTCCATCCCTGCTGGTCCTGGTCAGACCTCTTGGGCAGAGGCTCTGCCTGCTGACTGCTGGAAAGGCCGCTCCACAACTGCTTAACAATTCTGCAAGCTCCAGAATGAACAATAGTTACATAAGGGGTGGTTTGTTTGGGAGATTATTTTTTTCCCTTCTCTCTATAATTGGACAGTTTCATAACTGAACTGACAAATAACTTTGATCACTCTTCAGGATAAGAGATTACGTGATGTATTTTCTAACGAGGGAAGGAGGCTGTTCAATAAGAGTCCCTGCTGGGAGACCAAGGTACCAAGAGGCTACATCTACAAACTACTTTTCTTCCCTACTTTTCTAGGGAAGAAAAACCCAACCACATTCTGCTGATAACATAAACTAACACTTGATTAGGTGGCAAGTTACTGGCCAGTCCCCACTCCTAGTGCAGCGCTGAGAGACAGCTTAACCCAGCGTATTAACCAAGAGGCTAATCAATAAGATGGATAACTGTCCCGTAATAATCCTCACAGATTGTTTCTATTTTCAGAGGGGACTAGTGCTGGCATTAGAGTCTGGAATTGTTGCTTTGCTTATTTTATGAGGGGGCAGTGGTGATTCCTGGGGATGCAATGAGCAGGGTATGTCTAAAGGGAGTCGGAGCTTCGGAGTGTATCAGCTCCTCATTTCCCTGCTGGGCTGTGGGAGCTGTTCACACCACAGAGGGATGAGGGCTTATTTTTCACTTCTCCTAGGGGCAAGTGGTTAATATTTCACATGGAAAGACCTGAGGAAGTTCACAGCTGCAGGCAGGCCCACCTCTGTCCTTCTTGGTGGGCTGGAGCACTGTCAGGCTGTGCCACTGGGCACTCCCTGAGCCAGCAGGAATCAGCTGGGCAATCGCCAGCTGGAGCTAAAAGGATGGAGTGAGCTGGAGGCTGGTGTGCAGCCAGCCAGGAGCCTGCAACAGCCAGAGGAGAGTCAGTCCCTGCACAGCCCTCGTCAGCTGGAGAGTGTGACAAGCTCCCGCTTCCCCGCTGTGCAGGGGAATCCTGGGGCTGGGCAGGCTGGGAGCGTGGGCAAACACTAGAGAGGGGTTGGCACCTCTGCCAGGAGTAGGCAAGGGCAGGTGTTCTCAGGAGGGCTTGGGATCGTTCCAGCACCACTCAGTTTGAACACTCTGCTTGTTATTCTGGGATGACAGCTCCCGCCTACCTCAGTCCCCAGCTGGGCAGCTCCAAATGACCACATCTCTGCAGAAGAACCTCAGAACCTCACGAGCTGGCTGGACAGAGACATCACCCCGTGTGAGCAAAACACTCCCAGACCGGCCTTGCACTTACATGTGGGGTAAGGCTGACATGGGGTGTAAATACTGATTGTAGGTGATAACAAACACCCCGCTGCTTTCCCAGAAAGATCGCTTCTCTCACCTGCAGCACAGCCACAGCTCCTTTGGCAGCACGGCTGCATCGTGGGCTGAATGCAAATCAAACCCTTGCTGATCACTGCCTTGATGCTGGTGTGTGCCCAAAAGCACAGCACTCCCTATACAGACTGGCCAGCCACACCTCCAGGGAAGCAGAAGGTTTAAGTTCCCAGGACTGTTGCACAGCACTACGCACACTGCAGCATGGTACTGCCTCTGTACAAACCAGAAACAGCCTCAAGAAGGCATGGGCAGCTCAACTCTCTGAAAAGCATTTAGCTCCAGGGCCACCAGAACTTGCAAAGTAAGAGCCAGTGATCCAGCAGCCTTTCACAGCACTAAGGAAGCTGCAAGCTCATCACCCCTCAGGCCTGCAAGCTTCTTCTGGGGACACACCATAGCAAAAAGGCCAAGCCAGTTACCCAGGTAGGATTTTCCACTGCCTTCTACTTCCTAATTCCAGCTTTAGGTGCTCAGGAGCTGAGGCTTTCAGCACTGCCCCGTGACAGATCTGTGACAGTCACCATACAGAGGAACTGCGACAGGGAGAAGTACCATGGTGGCAAGGCTTAAGTGTCCTTATCTCCTGCCATCCCTCTGCTTCTACAGCAAACCCGGTCCCTTCTGGATTTTCAACCTCTCTGTAAGGAAAGGGACAACAATTCATCCCTTCACTTTAAATAAAGGTCACAGTTAGAGAACTGGAAGTCTCAGTACACAGATAAATACCAGAGATCGTTTGAAATGAAACGAGGGTGATGAACAGCCCTGAGCCACCTTTTTGTTTCCACAGGGAATGCTCTTCCCCTTTCCTCTGAACAGGCTGAACTGCAGAGCTAGCTCAGAGCTCTGCGGAGGCATCTGTCCCTTGCTGGGAGAGATTACATAAGAAGATCTATCAGCCTACTCCTGTCTGGCAGGTAGCAGTTTATGAGATCAGAAACTCCAGTTCTGGAATGGACACTTCAAGGTTTGTTTTGCCCCAAGGTGTTAAGATTTTTTTGTCTGGTTTATAACTATAGACTCAAGACTTTGTTTTCAGACAACACAAAGAAGCTCCTGTGTGCAGACAGTGGAGCAGCCCTCAGCAGGGTCACCTCAGTGCTGCTCTGAGGGGCTGCAGAGCAAAGGTGGCCAGGCACCTGAGAAGCACGTTGGCACAGCGATGTGAACAGTGTCTTCCAGGGCACCGTTAGAAACACAGGCATGTGAATGGGCCCCACTCCCTGGGCAGTCGCTGGCTGTGGCCAGGCTGAGCCACTAACAGCAGGGCGACCCTGAGCAAAGGGTCAGGCTGGAAGTCCCGGAAGCTTTACGCTTCTCCAGATCCTTTCCTCAAGCTCTGATGCAGTTTTATTAGCCTGAAGCTGAGCCTTAGTGGCAGCTGCGGCTCACTGCCGGTGATCCGGTGCTGTCACCTACCGGCTGGCAGCCGCCCCGGAGCCTGCAGCTCCTTGCGGAGTGCAGCAGCCGGGAAAAGCCCAGAGGAGCAGCACTTTAGTCGGTGCCAGGCTCAAAGTACCCAGGAAAAAAGTGCCTTTCCAGCCTTCCTGTGCATTAACATCGGCATCACAGAAGTTCCCTGTGGAGAGGACCCAAGAAATCGGTCAGGCTGGCTCTGCAGTAAGGGCTGTGTGTGCCCCTGGGCACTGCGTCAGGAGAACGAGCAAGGAAGACGGGAGGATCGGTTAACTACTGGGCAACCACAGCAAGCCAGGGAGAAGAGACCAGCAGGAAGGGTGCCAGCTGAACCATCAGCTCTGAAATGTCCCCATCCACAGCCCCCTCTACAGCCTGCTTCCCTGCTCCAGGCCAGCCTTCCCCATGCTCAGCTCCCCTGCTGCGCTACCTGGCGGATGGGCTCCGGGATCCGGTACCTGCAGCAGGATGTGACGAGCCGCACGGCTGTCTCCAGGCACACCCTGTGACCCACGGAGACGTAAAGCGGCTTAGAGCTCTTGTTGCAGCTACGCAGGACCTGTGCATTCAGAAACAAGAAAGATCAAATACTTAAGAGGCTTATTTTAACAAACACAGAGTGGCAGCTGAATTATAAGCTAGCTTCAGAAGGAAGGACAGCGGCTCTGTATTTAGGAACTCCCAGCCTGCTTGGTTCTCTACTTCCCAGTGTCTCCTCTGAGGGACTGTGTGGCTTTTTGGACCCCTGTGGCCCTTCCCCAAAGGCCCCACGTGCTCTGGGAAGCAGCATGACTTGCTAATGCAGACTATGCTGAAATAACACCAGGCACAGGAAGTTTCTTACATCTGCCTGTTCCCTGCACAGCGCTCTCCTGAGTCATCTGCTCCCATCGCTCATCCCAGTAAGCTGCTCTGAACTGGCACCGTGCTCATGGTTCAAACGGAGGTGCTGGAGCACAGCACCTCAGATGCCAGAGCCATGGACAAGAATATACCCAACACCTCAACCATCAGCTCCTTCTACAAATGCCAGAGCTCAGAGGAAGGAGGAAGCAGCGTCACTGTCACCTGCTGACACCGCATCTTCCTGAACTAGTATCACTGAGACAGTCCCACCACAGAGACAACCCCCTCCAGTGCTCCCAACCACACAAAGCTGGAAGACTTGATGGCCAAGGGAACTGGAAACTCCCTGCTGCTTACCATGCCCAGGACTGTCCCTGAAGCGCCCGTCAGTGGGAATGTGTCTCCTCCCCTCTGCAGGGAATGCACCTAGGGATAAACACACGAGGTCCGTTGGTTGGACAGTGCATGTACATGGCTGTCCCAGTTTCACTGGGAAATAAATTCTCAGCCTGGCCTAACCTGCTCTCTGTGCAGCTCATCCCTGACCAAGCCATCCACCTGCAGGAGGTTCTTGGCCACTCCAATGCATGGCAGATCTGTCAGGACTCCGAGGTGACAAGCCACACCAAATCCTGCCAGGAATGAGTCACTGTAACCACAG
The DNA here is from genome assembly GCA_020800305.1 of Porphyrio hochstetteri. Lineage (NCBI taxonomy): Eukaryota > Metazoa > Chordata > Aves > Gruiformes > Rallidae > Porphyrio > Porphyrio hochstetteri. The sequence continues at coordinate 3,724,327 of CM036923.1, read as the reverse complement.
GACACCAGAGAACAGGAATCTCAAGCAGTAGCACAGGGGCCCTGGAGAGCAGGGCTCCCTAGTGAAGTCCTACCTCTGGGATGGAGCAGGCCATTCCCATCTACAAGAAGTACCTGAAAAGGTGCAAAAAGAAAAGTTAATTCCTGTGCAGAGAGACACTCTGGCAAGGCTGGCCCTGTGAGGAAGGAGACATCTCTCTCAGGCCTTTTACTTCTCTCTGTAAGGGTCTTCTTGCAGTGCTGCCTATGCCTGACTCAAAATGCTGAGCAGTATGAGCTCCTGGGGCTGGCAATGCTCTTCACTGGTGCTGCACACAGAGCCTGGCTGTTCTTGGCTTAGCATCCCTGGCCCTGAGGAAAGGGCAGCAGACGCTTCCATACAACTCTGACACTGCCCTTTCTGCCCCACTGGCGGAAAACAGCCAGACAATGTGGTCTCAGGAGAGCGAGGAATACTTTTCAATGGTACCCTGCACCCTCATGACATCCCAACCCAGGACAAAAAACCATGCCACACCTGAGGTTTGAGCTCGGGCTTCTCCTGCTCAAGTCTCTGCACAGCTTCCACCAGGAAAGGGACCTCCCGGAAGGCCAAGAATCCCGGCACGTAGGGGGTGCTCACAGCCACCATCCGGCAATCCTCGTACAGCACCTGGGAACAGTGGGACAGGGCAGAGACAATGATCTCCAGGGCCGGTCTGTTCCTGACTCTCTTTTGGAGGCACCTCCTGCAGATCATGTCCCCATCTCTCATCTATTTTTCAAAACACTCTCCTTCTGGATCTTTCCCATAAAGCTAAGGCAGTTGGGCTGTACCAGTCTGCTGCTCAGAGCAGGGATAATGGACTGGTGACGGATGGGAGATGAACGTCACCCACCAAACCCTGCTTGAGAGTCAAGTCCTTGACACGAAATTGGGGCAGCTATTTGAGTACACAGAGCCTCAGAGCTCACCCAGTCGGAGCATTATCAAAGGGTCTCAGTCTCTGTGTGGAGGGAGGCCAAAAGAAACTCAGTCAGACAGGACAAAACCACAGTCGTGCCAGATGAGAATCAAGGCAAGATTTGAAGTTTAGCTCATAAAAATCCCAGCAGCCAACAACAGTAAACTTTATTTCTCTGTTATGGGTTTTCTAGTTAATTTTTATAGCCCTTTGAAAGCTGGGAGACTAAAAATCTTTATTAATTTAGGTAAAACAACCATTGGCTGTGGGAATCATGGCAATGCTGAAAAGGCTTTTAGAGGTTACATCCCATATCATTAGTTGATTCCCAGCAAGAACTCACAAACAAGCCACCTGCTCTTGGGAGCACTACAAGTGCTTTAATTTCCTCTCATCATGAGCAGCAACATCTCTTTCTGTCTCCTTCTGGACAGTGGCTCGAGTAATTATTTTCAATATGCACCTAAACCAGCTGCAGACTCCTGGGCCAGAGTGGGGCCTGCAGCTCACTGGGGTGGTTTTGGATTGATCAACTAACTGGGATGCCTACTAAAGCTGTCACCACGTCCCAAGCCCCCAGGAACCCTCTCACAGGGAGAGGCGGGTTGCAGGGCACCCTCCTGAGCTAGAACCCGACAGGCGTTTTGCCATTTCCCTCCTCTTCCTCGGGTGGTAACGCACAGGGGGTGATGCCGAGCTGCAGCAGGTTAACGGTCTTGGAATGAGCTGCCACACACCGGGACACAGAGGGAAGCTGTTCGCCTGCCGTTACCTCCAGAGCCGGGAAGCTGAGAACGACCAGGGAAGCGCAGGCACGGCTGCCGTCTCCTTTGGGGTAAGACAAGTCCAGGCCTCCCACCCTCTCCAGGCCCGTCAAACTCGAGTCCTGCTGCCACAGCTCCGTGTCCTCCGCCACCACCCCGGCCCGCAGCCGGGCCTGCTCGCTGGCGAAAGACCAGAGCGCGTCGCGGTGGGCCCGGCCCTGAGCCTGCGGGGGATGTGGGGGCCCGGGAGCCCCCTACCCGCGGGGACCGAGCACCGGGAGGGGGGAAAGGCGGGGGGGGGGGGGGGGGGGGGGCGCCTCTTCTCGAGGGTGCCCCCAAACCGGTGGGGACGCGGCCGGGGGGCGCCGCAAGGGATGGGGAAAGGGACGGGGACGGGAACCCCCCGCCCGGTGCTACGGGAACCCCGCGCATGCGCAGAGCGCGCGGCGCCGTTACCGTGCCCAGCGGCGGAGCGTGACGTTCGGCGGCCGCTCGGGCGCGCGCCCCGCCATGGCGCCGCAGCGGAAGGGCCCGGGCGCGCCTGCGTGTCCGTCCCGTCCCGCCCCGGGAGCGCGGGCACAGGGCGGCCGTTCCGCGAGGGAGGCGGGAGGAGCCGGGGGAACAGATAGAACTTTATTGAGAAACAAAGAACGGGGGAAAGGGGGGAAACGGGACCGGCCCCGGGGAACTGCCGCGGCGGGGAAGGGGCGGCGGCGGCCTGCGGGGCGCCCGATGCTTCTGTACCGGCTGGCAGGAGAGCGGCGGGGGGCGGAGGGGATACAATAAACTGGCCTTGCATCGTCCCCGGAGCTGGGTGATGCCGGTCTCCGGCTCCGGTGCAGCGTTCCGCCGCATCCCGGTAAGTAAAAAAGCCCCGAGGCGGGCGAGGAGCCCCGGAGAGGGCAGCGAGGGCCAGAGGAGCGGGCCTAGCCCTCCCGCCGCTCCTTCCTGAGGAGAGCGGCCGCTCGCCAGGTCGCGGCAGCGTGAGAGAGGAGAATGGCGTCTGGGAAGAGCTCCTCCAGCTCCGGCGCCAGCTCCGAGTCCTTCTCATCCAGGTAAGGCAGGAGCGATTCCTTCAGGCTGGGAAGCAAGGAGCGAGATGGAGCGTGAATAGGAGGGGTACAGCCCACTTCACCCACCCCGAGTAGTGTGCGGGGCGGGGACGCACCGAGGGTGGGTACAGGGAGCCCTCCGGGAAGGAGAAGGATTAAACAGAGAAGGTAGTAACAAGGGCCAGGGGGTGGGTTGGGCTGCAGAGATCTGTTACCTCCAGGTGGGTCTGAATTCATCCACAGCCCGGATGCGTCTCAGCCTCAGGACAATCAGTTCGTGGAGCTCCTGGAGGAAGGTTTCCAGCCTCGAGTGGACAAGGTAGGTGTTGAGGAGCTTGGCCAGCTCTGGCCCTAGCTCAACTTTGTAGGCTGCATTGATATCTGCAAAAGGATCCTAGAAATGCAGCAAGGGGAAAGAAACAAACCCAAAAATGACCACAGGCATTGGAGCAACTTCCTTCTGAGAAGGGGAAAGTGCTGATTAGACCCCAGAGTTCTCTGAGCACCCACCTTTCTGAGGCGCAGAAGCTGCTCAGATTTGCGGGTGGAGAGAAGCTGCCACAGGGATATGATGTGCTTTAGGTGGCATCGTCTAAACACCTGAAAGAAACACATAGATGGAGCGAGCGTGGAGCTGGGGGCTGTGTTTAGGAACCTGTCTACACTCTGCCCACTGCAGATGAGCACAGCTGCCTAGAGTTCATCCAGCCCTTTTAACCTGGGAGCAGAAGCCACAGAATCACAGGGGGTGGAAGGGACCTCCAGAGATCATCGGGTCCAACCCCCTGCCAAAGCAGCTCCCAGCTCATATTGCACAGGTCAGCATCCAGACAGGGATGGAATCTCTCCAGAGAAGGAGACTCCCCACCCCCTGGGCAGCCTGTCCCAGGGCTCCCTCACCCTCACTGGGAAGAAGTTCTTCCCCATGTTGGTGTGGAACTTCCTGTGCTCCAACTTGCAGCCATTGCCCCTTGTCCTGTCCCCACAGACACTGAAAAGGGGCTGGCCATTTCCCCCTGCCTCCCATCCTTCAGGCATTGATAAATATTAATTAAGTCCCCCCTCAGTCTTCTTTTCTCCAGACTGAACAGCCCCAGCTCACTCAGCCTTTCCTCACAGGGGAGATGCTCCAGGCCCTTAATCACCTTCGTAGCCTCCTCTGGACTCTCTCCAGGAGATCCCTGTCTTTTTTATCCCAGGGAGCCCAGAACTGGACACAATACTCCAGGTGGGGCATAACCAGGGCAGAGTAGAAGGGGAGGATCACCTCCTTAGACCTGCTGGCCACACTCCTCTTGATGCCCCCAGGATCCCATTGGCTCTCTTGGCCACCGAGGCACACTGCTGGCTCATGGCCAACCTGTCATCAACCAGGACCCCCAGGTCCTTCTCCACAGAGCTCTTCTCCAGCAGGTCATCCCCCAGCCTGTACTGATACAGACGGTTAGCCCATCAACAATGGGCTCTTCTCTCTCTCTTCCCCATTTTGCCTCCAATAATCCATCTTTTCAGTATGGTGAAAGGGAGTGGGAAATCCAAGGGTTGTGTCACACATACTTGTCATAACATAGGGTCTCTTTTCACACATCATTAGGAGACAACCTCCCCCTTCTGTCACTTCTGGGATGTAAAGGGTATTTTCAGTCCTGCCCAGCCAGCTCCAAGCTGGTTTGTAATCACAAATTCTCCTTTTTCTCATTTTTAGCACTGCAACTAATTATGCTGACACTGAACTGAGCATTCTCCTTCCTGGCACTGACAGAGGAGCTCAGATCTGCAGAGAAGACTTCACCTTCCTGCACATCCCATGAGAAGCTGCAGAGCATCACAAGCTACTGGATGCTCCCACCTGGCAGCACCATTGCAGGGGAAGTGAAAATCGTTTCCTTCCCCCCACTGTTGAATATGGTGGGGAGGGAATTCTCTCCCTTCTCTTTTCAAGATGAATTTAGCTGGGCCTGGACACCAGGCTGGATTTGGTATAAACCAGTGCATATTCACCCCATAAGAATAAGAGCTTTGCTCTCAGGACTGACCTGCAGTACATGTGGGTTTGTCTGATCTCCCATCTGCAGAACTTTTTCTATGTAGTCAGTCAGCAGCATCTCAGGATTCTCCCCAGCCATGGCCAGGAAGCCCAAGGTAATTTCAGTGACTGAGAGAGCGTCACAGACATCACTGTAGGACTGGAGTTCCCCACTGATCATGTTCACCACAGAACTGGGGAGAGCACTCTGCAAAGCACGAAGTCAGAGCAGTTGCTAATATTAGTTCAGGGCCAGTATTTTATTGCTGCTTAAGCTGAAATCACAGAGGAGCCCCAGAGTTAGGAAACTGAAAATGCTTCACTGTACCCCTGCCCTCTGTACCCCTTCCCTCCACATGTCCTGCCTGACAAGAGAGGGCTGGTTTGCACATAAGCATGCCCAGAGATCAGCAGCCAAGGCTTGAGAGCAGATGCACAAGGCAAGTGACATAAGACAAGTCTGATGTTTCTTGGTATGTTGGGGGGGACACGTGCTTGCCCTGACTCAGAATCACAAGGCTGGAAAAGGCTTTTAAGATCATCAAGTCCAACCATCCCTGTCCTGTGCTGACCCAGATCCCTGAGCACCTCATCTCCCCATCTGTTAAACACACCCAGGGTGGGGACTCAGCCCCTCCCTGAGCAGCCTGTGCCACGTCCCCACAACTCTGCCAGGGAAGAACTTTTCCCTCCCATCTGAGCTGACCCTGCCCTGGCACAGCTTGAGCCCATTGCCCCTTGTCCCATCTCCTGTCCCCTGGCTGAAGAGACCATCACACACCTTTCTGCACTGTCCTGGCAGGTCAGTGGAGGTGGGGAGAAGGTCTCCCCTCAGCCTCCTCTTCTCCAGGCTGAACACCCCCAGCTCCCTCAGCTGCTCCTCAGAGGATTTGCCCTCCAGCCCCTTCCCCAGCCTGGCTGCCCTTCTCTGGACTCGCCCCAGGACCTCAATGTCCTGATGGTGAGGAGCCCAGAACTGGACCCAGCACTCGAGGTGCAGCCTCCCCAGTGCCCAGTCCAGGGGCACAGTCACCTCCCCAGACCTACTGGCCACACTATTTTTGATACAAGCCAGGATGCCATTGGCCTTCCTGGGCACACTGCTGACTCATATTCAGTCTGCAGTCAACCAACACCCCCAGGTCCTTCTCTGCCTGACAGCTCTCCAGCCAGTCTCCCCCAGCCTGTAGCACTACATGGGGACTCCTCCAATGCAGAAACCCACCTGGTCCAGCTTATTCTTAACATCATTAAACAACTGTTCATAATTCCGGTCATGCCTGTACACCAGGGTAGGTATTCCCTGTCAGGAGAGAAACCCATGGTTGTAAAGCTTTGGTAGCACCACTTGCTTGGCTGCTGCAAATGCTGCAGGGCTCTGCCACCAGCCAAGGAGATGCCTGCAGAAAGCATGTCCAGCTGCCTCGTCCTACCGTCAGGGTGATGAGTGGTTTCCCCTGCAGGAACTTGCTGATGACTTGCTGCTGGATCCTCCCCAGATCAAAGTCCTGCAAGGTCTCCCCTCCCTTCTCCATGCTGTACTGGCAGTTGGACAGGATCAGAGGGATCAGGTCTCTCTCAACCTCATAACTGATCAAGTGCAGGTCGGCCACTTCTGATGAGCTGACCAGGTACCTGCAGAAGGGAAAACAGGCTCCATGGAGAGCCAGAAGCCTTTATGGAGCAGGGAGGGCTGACTGCAGTAGCAGGAAATACAAAAGGAAAATATATATATATATAAGTAATGCATAGCTGGAATAGCAACACACCTATCATCTTCCCTGGTGTGTTTGTTCACAGAGTGGATCAAGTCATTGTGCAGACTGATGAGGTAGCTGGTTAATGCTGTGGAGCAGAGGCCCAGCCCCTGTCGACGTGGCAGAAGGACCTCAAGTTTGCTGTCCAGGGTCAGGTCAGCATCACAGTAGCCTTTAGGAAGCTTAATTTCCCCTGAAATAAAAGGCAGAGAAGACTGCTTGAGGTGGCCCAGAGCCAGCCCACGATGAGCAGAGCCTCCCCTGAGCTAACCCAGGGCAGGAGAAAGCGTGCCACCTGTAAAAAGCAGTGCTCTTTCTGTTACTTGTAAGTACAAAAAGGGAGCTAGTTCAGGTGAGAATACTGCATGAGGGAAGCAAATTCCTCCACCTGCACCTAGACCTTCTTAAACCTTTAATGGCCAAGGTGAGTTCTGAGGATGTCTCAGCACCTCTGATGGGAGGGACTCATAGCGGAGGAGCGTTGGCTGACAGCTGGTGAGCTCTTGCTTCCAGCTCTCTCAAAACAATGCTGGGAAAGAAAGATCCTCACCATTGGTGTCCAGAGAGCTTCTCAGCTTGTTCCAAACAGAGAGAAACACATTCACTCTCCTCTGTAACTGGTCCTTCACCACATCTGAGGAGTAACAGAAAGAGGAGTCCTTGAGACACCTTCCACTGGCAACTCCATGAAACTCCGTAACAGAAGTTTCCAAAGCACACCACAACTCCACAGGTGACTGCTCAAACAGATCAAGAGTAACTAAATAGATATTAAACAGTTTTCTAACAGTCAAACTGAGTTGTTTCCTCTGCTTATTTATATTCTGTCCTTACTGCCTGCTACTGGCTCAGGCTACAAGGCTGAGGGTCCTTGCTCTGACTCTGCATGACCTGTATGTGATTTTTCCCTACATAACTAATTGTACTTAAGTACAATTACTTAAGTCTGTAAGACAGTTGTCTCTATATTGCTTGTGAATGGAAGGGCATCTATTCCACCTTTCAGGTAGGCCCTACTCTAGGGCAGAGCTTTAAAATGTCAACACACCCACAGCTGCCTTCAGGGATTTAACCTTGCCCATCTCTGAGCAGAGTCCCCACCCCTCATGAGCAATCTTCCTGGGCTTAATTCTCTTCAAAGCCATCTGATGGCTTTTCCAAGCAGAAGTCCAGGGTTAAGGGGTCTCCAATTCATTTGGGTGGGAGTTAAAAGGAAACTACAAGGGGTCAAGACAGCAAGCTCAAGTGTTTGCTTTCATTTTCCACTGAGCTTTTTGTTTCACCAGTTAGTTTTGGCAGGGTCTTCTCACCAGAGAGGGGTTCGTTGAGGAAGTCTCTGATCGAGCAGTGCTTGACCTCAGCAGTGTTCTGAAATCGCCTCACCAAGTCTCTCTGCAGAGCCAGAATCTCTGGTAGGAATTTCACCAGCCTCAGTTCTGTCTCCTAGAGGAGGAAAGGGGCCTGTGAGGAAGTTTGTCCTTGGGCAAACCGGTTCCAAATACTTTTATGGACTTACTTTTTAAATGTTTAAAAGAAAAAACAATTACACATGCAGTTCTCAAGATCATAGAAAGCTCTGAGAATAAAGACACTGCACACTCAGTGGTTTGGTCCTGGGGTGGGACCAGAGGACCCTTCCAACCTCAACCAGCCTGTGGTTCAGCATTGCCATGTCACACCCACCTTCTGCAGAAACTTCCAAAGGAGAGGGACAGCATCCTTGGCATTCTTTTGCTGGACTACATGGCCCAGGTTCTCCACTGAAATCCTCTTTCGGCAGCTCCACATCTTGGTATGGTGTATGTGACTGTCTTTTGGCAGCTGGGACAGGAACATGGCTGGGTCACCATACACTATTTTCACTAAGGGATTGGAAGAAATTCTCTCATCTTCTTGTATTTGTTTATTTAACTTCAGAAGTTTTTTATCCAAACCCTGTATTTAAAAAGAAAAAAACAAACAAAACACCCCCAAATTACATCAGAATTGGCAGTGTCTTGCCAAGTTGAACCCCAACTTGACACAGAAATAGGTCAAAGCAGAAGATGAACTCCTGGAGAAGGCATGTAAAACATACTGCAGACAGCTGGTTATATCATAAAGATGTTCTTCACTCTCCAGCCCATCCAACTCACAGGTCCTCCATTCCTGAGATGCTGTGTGGGAGGTGGGGAGGCAGACAGGCCTCATTTGGGGCAACTTGGACAAGTACTTTCTACAGAGCCAAGGCATTTCTGCTGTTCCAGCTATACAAAATCGTTGTAGCACAGCTCTATTCTACCTGTGGCAGTGAGTGTCTGAGATGAAAGCTGGCTGACTGACAAATCAAAGCTAACCTGCAGTTGTGCTATAGATGGCTTGGCTTTAGGAATAGCTGGGTGAGATGTAGCACAGACATTACAGCAGGTCAGATTTCCAAATAAGTGAATTTTGGAACCACTCAACTACTACAGTTTTATACAGCAATTTTCTCACCTCCAATTCAGGAATGATAACTGTCCTTGCAACAACTTCTTCCCATTTGTTTCTCTTCTCCTTGGTGGAGAGCCCATCAAACTGAACTGGCCCTGCAAAAGCAGTATTTAGTCTCTTACATCTGCAATATTTCAGTTAGAAGAAAGCACAGATTCCCTAAACTTCCAGATCTGACTTCCTTGCAAGTTAGTATAATGAGCCACAAGCAATTCCAGAGGTCCTAGAAGCTAAACAAGTATCTCAGACTAGCTGGAGAGTGTCATCCAAAACAGTGGTCAAAGGTTTTGACAAGCATTGTCCCAGCACTCGTTTGAACAAAGTGGCATGGACATTGATACAGGTCATTCATAACCCCAGGAAGGTTAAACAAGGAGTCCAAGGTCAGACCAGGATCAATGATACACCAGAGAACAGAGCTTGGAATACTGATTTGTGCTGTCACACACTAAAGATACATCTGTTACCTACAAATCCCTCAGGGACACAATGACTCAGGTCAACTTGAACCCCAGATTCTACCACAAGCCATAGCCTGCCAACCCTCTTGCAGCAAACAGCTTCTCAGTCATCATTTAGAGGGCAGCATAGGATACAGATTATACACATGGGCTGCTGTACTTTGAGGAGTGTTTGTGAGCCAGAAGCTCAGTCAACACACCAGGAGGTTGGTCATTGACTAATTCCATTCCAGGATCATGCCCCAACCCTTGCAAACCCCAGAGAACGAGAACTAAACAACCAAAACTTCTTCCCTAGGCTAAGAAACAAGCCTCAAATTTCTGGATCTTCCTCCTCAGCTCAGTTCCTGCCCATTGGAAACAGTCTATTAGCAAAGACACTAAGCCACTGCTGCCCTCAAAATGCTGGTACAGTGTGAAGTTCTGACAGGACACGTAGCTTCAGGTGGCTTTCCTTACACTGGCCTAGGTGCTGATGGGGGTCCTTGAGGAGGCTGCAGAGAACAAGATGAAGGATGTTGATAGTCTCATCCACACTCTTCCCCAAAATTCTTGTCAGCTGTGCCAAATCCTCCTGAATATGCTGCTGCAGGAAACTCACTGGGTCCCGCACCTGAGGCTTGATGATGTTTTGCAATGACTAAAGAGAAATAGAAGGGAAGAATGAGCATAGCTGATGACATCCAGTTCTAGCACAAGGCATGCAGAGCTATAGTCTTCCCAGAAATCTTAAACTCCATCCTAGGGGATGCCTACCACTTGAACAGAGAGAGTCAGGTCCACATGCTATGCAAGCAAGCACATGGAGGAACCTAAGTCACTCCTGGGCAGGGAGGGAAGTGAATTTGGGTCTTGCCTCTTGAAAGACTGCCCTAGTTACTTGGCAGTATGAGGAGAGGGACCAGCATCATGCAAAAGGTTTCACTACATTTCATGTGGCCACTCAGAACTGCTACTGGAAGGTACCTGGGAATCTCTGGTGGCTCCCAGCAGCATCGCCAGATGGGTGAGCAAGCGCATCAGCACGAAGACAGCCGGGGTCAGGCCCCGATCAGACACTCCTGTTGTTTTCCTGTGCTGTGCATCTCCAAGGATGTGGCCAGTCTGAGTTCTGTCTTGAGTATTCCTGTTGGAAAGTGTACATCTAGTTGAAGTTTTTTTGCCTTGATAAAAAAAACACACGAGGGATGTCTCTGATACCCAGTAACAGCTTTCTGACCCAGAAGTTCTCTGGATGCAGTACAAGCTGTCAAGTAAGAGTGCTACAGGGGAATGAGCACTTCCAGTAAGTTTTGTATGCAAACAAGCCAGTTTGCTTGGTTTTGCTGGCTGACAGCTCTTCCTTGGACATCTCTCCCCAATACATTTTCTACAAAAAGAGGCAACACCCATCCCTGCAGGGCAAGATTAGCCAACTGTGCTGGGCAGATGAGAAACTGCTGCTGCTACAGTTAGTAACTTGAATGTTCTTACACAAGGGCTGAGTGTGCTAATCCAGATAGTCAAGGAGGAGGGAGCACAAGTGATAGCTCCCAGAGCTTGGGTAGAAGTTTTTCCAGCCCCACTGATCCATTTATGGATCCTATCACTGCATGTTGCTGTAGAACCACACAACTGCTGTCAGCCTGGATGGGCAGGGAGATGAAAACCACTAAACCAGCAGCTTGACAAGATCTTATGTTAAGGCAGTTTCAGCAGAGTTGTACCAGCACTCCCAGCAGCTGAGCCTCTTCTCCTCAGAGGCTCATGTCTGAGCTAATGGGGAATCCACTTGGTACCAGCATGAAGTGGTTGGTACCATTTGCCCCGAAAGCATGACAGGCAGGTACTACATCTTTCAGTGCTATAAAGGTTAATGAATCAAAACTTACTGGAATGCTTGAAAGCCAGGCAGTGCTCTGTGCTGTTCCCCTCCAACTTGGGCACCACAGTCAAGACAGCGGCTTCTTTCCATGGGGCGGCCACACTGGGCAAAAGCAAAATGAGAACATGGAATTCCAAGGTCAGAATTCTCTTCTTCCAGCAGAGAAAGAGAATGAAACCAAAGATCCAAGCTGTAGCTGGTTAATTCAAAACTTGCTACTGGGCAAAGGACCTCTGCCTCCTAGATTTATAGGATAAGCTGTGCTACAGCTATTCTAAATTCTAATTACAGTGGCAAAATGATTAATAATACAGGGTGTAGAAAATGAGCTGCTGTGCAACAGAACCAGTAAACAACAGAAACCAGTTTATTGTTGAAAACACCATCTGCTTAAAAACCTACCAGTCCCAACTTCTTACCTCTCCAACAGTGCAGGGGTGGCCATTTGGACATACTGTCAAGAAAGAGAAACAAACTGGTCAGTATGCCAAGACAGACAGTTAGGAAGACCCTGTTATTTCATTGTATTGTGGCCATCACCTTGAAGCAAGCAATATGCTTCAAGCTCTAACCAAAAGCACTGCCAGTCCCAAAACTCAAGGAGAGACCCACGCAGGAACCAGAAGTTTTCAGTGCTTCTCTCCTTGAGAAACAAGGAAGGGAAGCCTGAAAAGATTCTGCTCCTGAGTACCAATAAAAAGCACGAATGCTCCCAACCCCAGGCTCCTGGTCTGCACTGAGATCCTACTGTAGAAAGCAGAGAACTGAAAGCTGGCCAGGAAGGTGGAAGAGTGCTCCTCTTCTGCTCACACCACTTGAACATGGCCAGAAGTAGCAGGACAGGCTGGCTGCACTCTCAAACTCTGCAAAGAGCTATAAGCTTGCGACTAACCAGAAGCTCGGTGAACTCCAGTGCATCACCCAAATAAACCACAGCTAGAAATCTTAATTCACAAAGCATAACTCATACTGAGGAGTGTGTCTGTCCTCACATTTGGAAGAGTTTCATTCACAACCCAAAGATTATCCTTCAGCCAGTCAGGAGCACTTACTGTACCAGTGCAGAGCGTTCATTCCTTCCCACATCCTCGCCTGAGCCGTTATGTCTTCTGGCATTGTAGGCAGAAAAGCCAACTAAGGAGGGAAAAGGAAAAAGAAGGTGACCTTTTTCAGCCTTCCCATCCCTCAAAGGGCTCCAAGGAGAGCTGGAGAGGGGCTGGTGCCAAGGGCAGGAAGGGCCAGGCTCAGGGGAAAGGCCTTCAGCTGCAGGAAGGTGACGGGAGAGGAGCTGGAAGGCAGAAATCCTTCCTAGGGAGGGGGAGGCCCTGGCACAGGGTGCCCAGAGAAGCTGGGGCTGCCCCTGGATCCCTGGCAGGGTTCAAGAGCAGGGTGGATTGGGCTTTTGGCACCCTGGGAGTGTCCCTGCCCATGGGAGGGGGACACTGGGGGCGCTGAGGGCTCTGCCCACCCACAGTCTGGGGTTCTACAAAATTAATACATAAATCAGTTATTTCCTGTAGCATTTGTTCACTGGTTCCTTATTCATGATGGGGAACAAATGACACCTGAAAGCAGAGGCCATGCAGATGATGAACATGTATTTTTTCACATTCTACCTTTGAAAGCCTGTTAAGAACAGTCAGGATTGTTAAGTCTGTTGTTAAGCACTCTCTGGACATGTCCTCTGGCACATGCCAGTGTGTTTCCTTACTCCTTGGATAGCCAGAAGCAGTAGAGCATCCAGCCCCTCCACCCTGACTCAGCCCAGGGCTCCACAATATGACCTGCCAACTGCTTTTGGACTCACCCAGATACCAGGAGAAGTATTTGCCTGATACTGCTCAGGATGCAGAGGTGCTCAGTCCCAGGGTGGTGGTTGTGCTAATTAACCCCAACACCACTGAAATAACACTATGTTGGTATTTCCCAGGTAAAACACTAACTCTGATGCTTCTCACAGTAAGAAAGGCAATAGAGGGTCCAGCAGCTATGTGAAAGAGCTAACAATCTGCTGATGGGATTGCTGTCCAAGTCAAAGCTCCTCACCTGCATGGTGTGTGGACTGAACGCCAGGCTCCTCAGGGGCTGCAGGATGGGGTTGTGCCCGCACAACAGGACAGCCGCGGTATGCACAGCCATTTCAACCAGGGCTCCACTGTGGCTGAAGCTCTGAGGATCCACTGGCAGAGAGGGCAGTGCATTCCTCACAAGGCAATGTGCAAAGTTCTGCAGGTCTGGAGAATTCAGGACTTGGGAGCTCTGGATGAACGTAGTCACAGCATCTATTTGCTGAAAGCACATATTGAAAAGAAATAAACCCAGCACGATATTGCCCACTGAACTGAAGAGGACTACCAGCTGCTTCCCACGCCATGTTGCCCCAGCTTTGGAAGCATTTCCAGTCTGCTCAGATCAGGACATAACTGTATTTGTGGCAGAAGAACAAAAGGCTCTTCCACCAATGATTCAAATCTCGTTCACCCTTAGCGATGAAGCACGTTTGTCACAAGCTTCCACAGGGAAGTATCTTACCTGCTGGGTGGGATGAAGATTTGAGTCACGAGCTCCATACAGGGCAGTGACCTCTCTGAAAATAGCCAGGAGCAGATGCACACATTGTACAGACGTGGAGCTGCTGGATGCCTACAAAGGAAGAACTGCCGATGAGGCACAGAAGAGGCGACAGCTGTCACAGCTGGAGTTTGACAAGACTTCTTGTCTGGCTGCTGGATAGGCACGCTTCAGGAGGGCTGTGGGAAAGCTCCCCCCACAAAGGGGGTAGTGCACAAATGACTGTTCAAGCCATAAATAAACGAGTTATCTGAGGGTTTTATATCAGAAACCTCTCAAGGACTATTCATCCAACACACAGTTGGAATTGCGATCTCAGTAGGCAGCAACCCCCACACACCTTCCTTCAAACCACCATGCAAGTGGCAAACCATAAATCACAGCCAGGGTGTAAGAGGTGGCACTGAGCCATTCGAAGGTGCACTATTTGCAAACTTCTTCCTGAAGATTTTCATACCCAAAACACATACTGTAAAAGGTTAAATCAGGAATCACCCGCTTGATTTTCACATGGCAAGATGCAAAGCCAGGCAGCGACCTCCTTCCATTATCTGCCCACTCTGCAGTCAGCTGGCTGCAAGGTGCCTGTACTGCTTCCTGTAAAACAAGCTGCTGTGACACATTGCAAGGGGAGAGAAGCCAAGATGAAGCAACCAACAGAAATAACCTCAAAGTTACACATGTCACAACAGAGGTGAGAAAAAACCCAATGCACATCAGCCAGGAGAAGCCACAGCGACCTCCAAGCCAAGGCAGCCCAGGCATCTCCAGTGGGAGAGATGCTGTCTAGAGGAACACAAAGCTTCAATGCTGGCCATGCAGAGCCCACAGGAGGATTATGGGGAGGAGAACATGCCCTACCTTCTCTGCCTCCAGAAGACCCTCGGTGGAACACTCAATCACAGCTTTCCCCAGAGCATCACGCAGCGCTCTGTAGTTCTCACCACACACCAGGTAACGATCGATGTTATTAGACTGGCTGCTCCGTATCTGCCAAGGGCAAAGTCCATGGTGAGCACTGGGAACATGAACAGGGTCTCCTCTTCCTCTCCCTTCACAAAGAGAGGGCAGGCAGGTGCAGCAACCCAAATGGCTCCTCACTGCTAGCACAGGCTCCATCCAGAGAGCGAGGAGAAGTCAGATTCACCACCCCTCCCAGCGTGGCAGCTCCAACAGCCACGCAACAGTAGAAACATCCCGAACTGAAGGCTAAGAGGAGACCAGAGCTATCTCCAAGGAGACACCTCTTCTTTACCTGCTGCAGAATTTCCACTGGGAATACCCAGTTAAACTGTGTGTCTGTGACAAGCTTCTGAGCAAACTCCATCCCATACTGACTGGCAATTTTCCGGACCAGGTAAACACGATGCCAGTTGTTCCTGGCAAGGCTACAGAATGCCCTCACGTTTCTCAGGTAGCGCTGCTTCTCCTCTGCCTGGTCTTGCTCTGGAGGGGAAAAAAAGAAAGAAAGAAGCAAAACTACATTGGACCTTGTAAAACTCTGTCAGCACCAGCTGTAACACCAAGCTCCTCTCCTCCTCACAAGAGTGTTCTCTCAGCTGGATTTCGGCGACTCATTTCTCTGACAGAGGATGACATACTCCACTTCCATTTCCTTCTCTTAGGGACAAGCTTTCTCCTTCACTGCTAGTTCACTTGCAGAGCTCTCCATCTTGCTCAGTAAGGGCTTTCCATTGTTTCAACTGCCAAGGTGATGGTGCTACCTGAGAGCCATCTCCTGGGAAGCATTCTGCTAACCTGACATCCTCAATGCTGGACACTCAAGTCCCTTGAATTAGTTCCATTACCACACTCTGATGCTTCAGACTGTATGCAAGACTCTCCACACACTGTCCTCCTTTACCAGGTCACCAAATCAGATCAAAACTTCTTTTTCTTATTTATTTGAAGTATTGTCTCATCCTTTTTAGCTGTGCAGAGCTCTCATTCATACAAAGCAACAGCCCTTATGGCAGTGATGTATCTGAAGCATCATTTATGCTTTGTTTATCCATTAAAGTTCAATTTACTTGGTCCCAAACAAAGTTTTGTTGTTAGTAGGTGAAGGATAAAAAGAAATCTCCTTCCAAAGGCACAACTGCCGTGTAACTGCACCCCAGGGGTGACTGGTGCTGCCTCCCTACTACTTAGAGAGCACTTGCAATGTGTGGTAAAGAGGACAGATAACGACTGATGCTCCTAATGAAAAAGAACAAAGCTGAGGCATTTGGTCTTGGCCAGGCACCAGAACAAGTAACAGAATCGTAGGGGTTGGAAGGGACCTCCAGAGATCATCAGGTCCAACCCCCTGCCAAAGCAGGGTCCCTGGGACAGGTCGCACAGGTCAGTGTCCAGACAGGGCTGGAATCTCTCCAGAGAAGGAGACTCCACACCCCCTGGGCAGCCTGTCCCAGGGCTCCCTCACCCTCACTGGGAAGAAGTTCTTCCACATATTGTTGTGGAACTTCCTGTGCTCCAACTTGAGGCCATCACCCCTTGTCCTGTCCCCACAGACACTGAGAAGAGGCTGCCCATGTCCCCCTGTGTCCCACCCTTCAGATATTGATAAGTCCTAGCACAGCACAGCAGCACTGGCCGTGCACAGCCCATCTCCCAGCGTGACTCTGCTCTGCACACAGCATCTCCCTCTGACAGCAGAGCAATGACACTTACCTGGGTGCTCGTGCAAGTCGAAGAGCAGCTCTGCAGCCCTGCTCAGGTACAAGCGAACCTTGGCTACTGCCTGCAGATACTCAACAGATGATTCCTGAGGAGGTTCTTGATCATTCCTTGGGAGGTAGTTCTCTGGGAAGCCTCTGTCCTCAGGCAGATAGTTTGGATGCTCACTTTCAAGGCTCCCCTCAGACTTCTCACACATGGAATCCTAAATGTGGGCCAAATACCACATGAGTAGCAGAACCACGTCAATCAGACACCCTGTGCATTGGTACCTTCTCTCCCCAACACATCCTCACTGCAGTGAGCACACTGAACTGTGTGCTCTTGCAGCACCTTCCACCCCTCCCTGTGATCCCTGCAGTGCTTATCCTACACCTCTGCCATGTCCCCAGACACCTTCAGCAACATGCCCAAGCTCTCTCCCCTATTTCCTAAGCTTGTAACTGAGTTAGGAGTGTGCTGACCAGCGCCACACACTGAACCACACACAATGTGGTCCAAGGTGCCAAGCTCCACCTGCCCTTCCCTTGGCAAGAACATAAGTTTTAACCTTACCTACAAGGTCACCATTTTAATGACAGCTATAAGAAGCAAAACCTCTACCCTGCTGTCAAGTTTGCTTAAAGTTGTCCAAACTAAGAGTTATGCCAGGGAGGAAAGGGAATAGTCCAAACAGGGTAATCATCTAAAGCTTCACAAACAACAAAGCGTCTGTGAAAACACAAAGTCCAGGAGCAGACTATTGCAGCCTGACCTCCCCTGCCTCCTGCACCCCAGTATTGGTGTTTGAGTCTCATGGGGGCCTCACTTGACACTTAGACACCTGTCCAAGGTGGCCAGAAGAAAGAATGGATGTAATGCTGCAAACACACGGCTAGTTACTGGGGGTGGGTTCTGACCAGGTGATTTGAGACAGCTTCCTTCTGGGCTTTCTAGTTGGGCAGCAAAAGAAACTTGCCTAAAAACACAGAAGAATTTCTGTTCCTGACTACTTTTGCTCCTCCAACAGTTTTCTGGCCCAGCTTTTACCTACCCAGCACTCTTACCTCCAAGCAGTTGACAAAAAGCAAGTAGAGTTCAGTTTTATCAGTTTCCTCTAGGAGCTCATTGTGCTCCACCTGGGTCAGGTAGTGCTGCACATCATTCTTCACTTCATTGAAGCTACAGGAGAGAGAAACACCCCCTCACCACAACTGCAACCCGACAGCTACAAGCATTCTAGATCACGATGGAAGTACAAGCTACACCCACATGATGGGTGGGGGTCGCTCTGGGTCCATCTGGAAGGGGAAAAAGCAATTGTGCTGGCCTTTGCCAGATGTCATCTAGCTTCAGGCTCTGAGCTAGGCTTTTATCATCAGAAATGCCAAATCAGCAGTTCTAGGGTATCAGCCATGGAGCTTTTCTAGTGTCTGATTTAGGAGCTGACCACACAGGAGAAATGGCTGCAGAGGGGAGCTGGAGCAGCTAGGGCAAACGGAGAGCTCCACATGAGCATCCCAAACACCACTTGTGATTCAGCAGCTGGGGATGAGGAGCTTTGCTGATTCAGAGCATATCAATTAGTTGGCTATCTCTTTAGGTTACCCAAGCCACCCAGGTCCAGCACAGGTTGAGGGTAAGAGTAACAAGGGAAACCCTGGCACAGACTGGTCAGGTAATTCACATAACCTGCACACAAGCCAGCTGGGCTGTGTAACTAACACAACAGGTGAGTTTCACCAGTAACAACTCAAATCCAGTGAGCAGCACGGAAGAGAGAAGAACAATCACGTTGGTTTGGTGAGGCCATGAGCTGAACCACCCTGCAGGGTGAGGTCCATCATCTGACCGTGCTCACCTGTACTTCAAGAGCAGCTTCAGCATCACTGAGCGGATGATGGGGGTTTCATCCACTTCGTCGTTAAACGGGGACAGGAGTTTGGTGTAGATCATGGGGTGATCTGTCAAGGTAAGAAAAAGACAAGTTTGGCAGGTGAGAAACACGGTAAGAGAATCAGCTCCATGGGGCTGAGTGCCAGGGTGAAGGGAGCTCACCTGAATCTTTCAGGATGGTTCTGTAAACAAACAGCAGATTAAGGAGTTCTTGGATCACCTCTGCCTCAGGGGGCTCGTTGTCCTTGAAGCACATGGTAGTGACCACATCTATGAAGAAGTTATTGCATCTCTGCCGGAACAGGGCATTTCTTGCTATGGCATCCCTAGGGGAAGGGTAAGAAGTAAGAGGGCAGTGTTCCAATACAGAACCACTTCAATAATGGACAAAGCAAAGCAAGGAGGCAAAAGTCACAAAGGAGAGATACTTCTTCAGCTTCCCAAAAGGCTGGATTTATGCAACACTTCAGCAGCATTGTCTGCTGTGACACATCGACAACTGAGAGCACAAATGCCAATGTGATGCCAGATTTACAGAGAGCTTCTCTCTAAGCTGTCACAAAGCAATCCAAGGTGACAAGCAGATCCCTGGTCCAACTCAGCTGCTGACAGTGCTTTAGCTTTACAGGGTTTTGTCACTATAGCTTTCTTACAGGGATCAAGACAACTCTGTTACCTCCCTTCCCCCTCCTCTGCCAGAAAGAGCTGAGCACCCTCCACCCGTTCTGCTCATGCTGACAACTTCAGAGGCATGAATCAGAATTTCCTTATACAACCAACCAACGTTCCCACCTTGGGCAGGGCAAAGTACCTGAGCTCCCCGGAGACATTTAAATCTGCATCCTCCATGGCAACTCTGCAGTATGGACAATGCATCTGCGATGGTATTAGCCACATCCTGATGCACTTCTGACAGAACACGTGGCAGCAAGGCAGGGAGACCGGATCCTTTGGCTCTCCTAGGCAGACCGAGCACACATTCAGGCCATACCTGTAATTCAGAAACAGCAAACACAACTGCTTCAGTGTTGTCTTACCAAGTGCCTTTAATAGGATGTTCATCAGCAACCAGACCATAATATAAGACCTGTTGACTAAAGGCTTAGCTTCAGGGTGCAGAATTGAATGGCAGTTATCGCTCTTCATTTGGCTTTCATCACACTATATGCAGCACTGCCTTCCACCCAGAAATACACTAGCACCATAGGCAGTATTCCAAACAGACCCCACACCTCATCTCAGTGTCACTACCTGTAGAGCCTGTTGCTGACTTCATCCTTACACTGGCACAGCACTTGTCTCACTGCAACAAAAGTTGGATGAGTCTTCATGTCCGAATCGTGCTGGAAACACTGCAGAGGAAAAGGACAAAGCTCAGTGACTCAGCTCTACCACCCAAGACAAAAATCCACAGGCTCAGTAGAAGCAAAGAGGGAGCAGGTGAAGTCCTGCCTTCGCTTACCTTGGCAAGAAGCAAAGTATATTTTTTCACTAAATCCTCAAATTCTGGCATCAGAGTGTTGATGTCAAACAACACATGTTCTATGAACAGAGACATGGAGAAAACCCTGTTCCAGGAGACCCTGTGGGAAGGAGAACGTGATTTCAAAAGGTGCCTTTGTGAGCTGAGTGTGTGAATGGAAGCACGGTATCAGGTCATCCTGATGGTCTCACTGCTTCCCATGCTCACCCCTACAGCAGCTGTGTACTTCTCACACAACTTCTTGCCTTGCCCTTTTGGTCAGAAGCCCTGCTTTTTGTCAGGGACAGACCATGTAACAGCACCTCATGCAGCGAGCTCATGGCACAGGAGCCTGTCTTGTAGACAGCTCTGCAGCAGAATTAAAGCCACTGCAAAGGCCTTCTCACACCTCTAACCTCTGTACAGAATGATAGAATGGTCTGGGTTGGAAGGGACTCCAGGGATCACAGAGCTCCAACCCCCCTGCCACAGGCAGGGCCACCAACCTCCAGGCCTGGAGCTACACAAGGTTGCCCAGGGCCCCATCCAACCTGGCCTTCAACACCCCCAGGGATGGGGCATCCACCCCCTCTCTGGGCAGCCTGTTTCAGCCCCTCACCACTCTCTCTGTAAAACCTTCCCCTAATATCTAATTTAACCCTTCCCTCCTTCAGCTTCACTCCATCCCCCTTGTCCTGCCAGTCTCTGCCCTTTAACAAGCCGATTCCCCTCCTGTTTCTCTGCTCCCTTCAGGGACTGGAAGGCTGCAGTGAGGTCCCCCCGCAGCCTTCTCTTCTCCAGGCTGAACAAGCCCAGCTCCCTCAGCCTCTCCTATTAGGCGAGATGCTCCAGCCCCTTTGATCACCTTCATGGCCTCCTCTGACCCCTCTCCAACAGTTCCACATCCTTCTTGTATTGGGGGCCCCAGATCTGGACACAGGACTCCAGCTGGGGCCTCGTGAGGGCAGAGCAGAGAGGGACAATCCCCTCCCTGTCCCTGCTGCCACCCCTCTGCTGAGGGAGCCCAGGGTCCCATTGCCCTTCCGAGATGCAAGAGCCACTGCTGGCTCATGTTAAGTTTCTCATCCACCATGACACCCAGGTCCTTCTCAGCAGGGCTGCTCTCAAGGAGCTGTATGATGGGATATAATTAAAAAACAAACAAAAAAAACCCAAACAACCTCCCCCAGTAACTACCACAATTAACTACACTTCCTTCATTTTGGTTAAACTAAACAAGGTCAGCAAGAAACCAGGGTCCCTGAGCCCAGCTGGAACACACTGGGTGATGCTGCTGTATTTAGAGGGAGAACTAAATCTGCTTCTTGATGCTTGCTACATAACCAAGCCCAGCAGGAACCTGGAGATGTTAGCAAGGTCTTCCTCCAAGAACAGCAGCACTGCAGCAGCTTTCAGCCTGCACTAATATTTCCTATTAACAGGTAGGCAGAAGATCAAGCCTGTGAGCAGATCTGTGGTACGTACTTGAGTTCTTTCAGCAGCTGATAGCACCAACTTTCCCTCCTCTGTAATTCCCCCTCTTTACAAAGAAATTCAACTGGCATTCGAAGATTCTTCACTTTCTGCAGCCAGATCTCTGGATGGGCTGTCTGCACTTGATTCTCCAGCTCTTCTGCACATCCAATTGCTGCTAACACATCTATAACCTAGATACACACATAGAGTGTAAGTACAACTGCATTTACAACTTATATATGAGCCTTGGGCTTTCAATCTAGTTTGCTATAGCATGTGTTATACTGAATAATGCTCTACTTGATTATCTTAAGCTTTGGAATTCTCATGCTCAGGGCTCAGATCATTAGCACATCCTATAACTCATGCAAAAGCAGAGCAAACAATTTTAAATCCTACTAGTAACAATGGCAATAAGGCAAATTATACCTAATACTGAGGAGCTTCCCACTTCACCACTGCTGAAATCAAAGGGAGACTAGACACTAGCTAATTCCACAAAGATGGAGCTCTGTGCTAGGGCTGAGGTTCACAAATGCCTGGGAGTGACTCTACCATCTCTGAATGTGATATCCCACATCCTTCCTGGTTAATAAGGTAGGCAACCACGCTGGGGTGTACAGCCAGGATCCTAGAGAAGTTTTGCAGGCGGCTCTTGAACTGATTGTATCCAAGGTGGACCCAAGGCAAGGATGGCACAGTTTCCTCTCTTCTGGGAGATGTTGCCTTCCATTCCTCTATGCAAGATAAGAAGGCAATTTGCAGACACTAGAAAGTTAGGAAAAAAGTTAAAATCAGAATTTAAAAAGAACTTTTAGAATTCACTTTGTACTGCAAGTCCTGGCAAAAGGCTCTGAAAGAAGAGGATCAGCCTTAAATGAGCAGTCAGTGTGTTTCATGCTCCCATGGAAGAAGTGCTTTGCTGAGTAAGATCTCAGCAATTTCAGCAGCTATTTGGTGTCAAGGGTATCTGCTTTGTGGCTAACTTGCTAGAGCCTGTCTCTGAGGGGAACTTGGCCTGAGAAGGCAAGCCTATTACAAGAAGGCATGTTCATGGGTATCATGCTCTTCTCTCCATCCAAAGGGTTTCCAGCTCTTGTTTCAGACACTGACCTGCAGCTCCTCTGGAGAGGACACACCAATGGTCAAGACAATAAAGTCTGTGATATAGCACTGGAAGAGCATCTGCCTTTCTTCCTCAGACAGAGCAGAGATAAATGTTCCCAGTGGGGTTTTCTGGAAGATATCCACAAACTTCTCAGCTTGGTCTGAAAATAAGAATGCAGAGCAAAGCTGAGTATAAGGGGGAGGCTGGGTTTGACACACCTTTTATCCTAAAGAGACTGACAGCTAATTAATCACTGATGCATACAGCACTCCCCTCACATGGAGCACTAACAAAGGATTTGAGGCCAGGCTTCCTCAGCCCAGGCACCAGCCACATTTAGGGCATCTCACCCCATCATTAGCTCCTGGCAAGTCCAATGCATTTTGAATACAAGGGCACAGGACATGGGAGAAAGACTCATAGTGAGAAGCACAAAGAAATGCTCGTTGCACAAAGCTCTCTGGCTCAGGTGAGCCCAGAGGGACCACAGGCAACCCCAGGGTCATGAACGGTAGAGAACTGTTAGCAACAAACCAGAGTTTACAGGGCAGGTGGATGGAGACAGTTTGTGTCACAAGCTCGGTCCAGGCTCTTACCTTCAGTGTTCTGGATGTACTGAGCTTCCAACCACATCTCATCCAAGTATTCCTTTATCCTCCAGCTGAAAGGCATCTGGTTCCCAGCATCAGCAGACACCATCATGTTGTTCTGCACCACAATTATCCCTGGCTGAGGGCTAGGGGATTAAAAGCTCATCAATGCACTGGGTGTTTGCCTGGGAAATGCCTTCAGACAGCAGAGGCAGGAAGCTGCAGAAAGCAAGAAGTTAGCCCAAGAAGGGGAAGAGGGAAGGGGAAGGAACTGAAGGGCTCATTAATACAGCTCACCCTGCCAACTGTGCAGCATTAAGATGTGCTGGGGAAGTGTCCCCTGGCGAAAGGGCCCACAGAGGTGTGGGGGCTGAGGGCTGGGTAAGAAGTGTGAGCATGCCAAGAGCAAGACAGCAAAGCCCAGGAGCACTGGGGATCTGGCAGAAAACAGTTCTGAAGCCACCAAGAACCACCTGGCTGCCTCTGGCACAGCACAGGGGAGCAGCCAAGAGTGTTAGTGTCCCAGGTGGCTTTAAGCCAGCGCTGGGCTGGCCTCAGCACTGCAGCCAAGGCTCCTGCTGCACTCGCCAGTGCTCACCTGGTCTCACCCACACCGTAAGGGACAGTCAGCAGTTTTGTGTCCCTGAAGATGAACATCCACAGGTTTGTCACCCACTCGCCTGCTGGTCTGACCAGCAGCTCCAGATTGCCATTTCTGTCTATGACAGCAATCAGGAGTGCCAGGAATGGAGTGATGAGGTTCTGGACTCGCTTCCACAAGGCGTGCCTTCAGGGCAGAAAGAGACAGAGAAACCCAGAGGGAAGGTGAGCAGATCAGGAGGTGGTTGTCCTGAATAACTGCTGACATTTGCACACAGGAAACTCCTTTAAGTGCCTTTAAAGGGGGAAAAACCACTGCCAACTAAACACTTCTCAGCCATGGCTCCCCAGTAATCTCAGCATTCCACTCAAAGCACTTAGGCATTCATGTATTCCTGTCCCAGGGCAGCCCATTCAGCTCTAAGTCACCCTCCCTCAGGAGCCAGGAGAGGACAACACTGACTTTGGAGTGTTTCCAGCACAGACTGGAGACTGACACTGCAAATATTCACGTTACACAGAACTGCTGTGTTGCCATTTGCAGACTTTCCTTGGAAGCCCACACGTTACAAGAGATTGCTGCCATCCTCACCTGAAGGTGCCTGCCTCCTGGAGAGCACTGAGGTTGGAAGCCTCACGAAGCACCCAGTTTTTTTGGTGAAAGGATTTTTCTTCTTGCTTCTTCAAAACATTGGAGAGACGAGCCTTTGTTATCTTGAGGAAAGAGGCTGGAAAACAACAGGGAACTTGCATTTGTCTCTTCTATTGGCATTGGATCCAGACCCAACTATCACACCAAGCACAGAATTTCACAACTCTTTCAATAATTGGCCAAGGGGGAAATAACAGCTGCCAGAGCTAGCACAGCCAGAGAAAAAACCACAACCCAAGCTCCAGGAAAAGCCCTACATCCATCAGAGGAATGAGGAGGCTGGAACAGACACACACTCTTGTCTATGCCACAAAAAGGACCACCGACCTAGATTCTCAGGGACACTACCTGCTGCAGCCAGGGAACACAAACCTTTCAAGCCATCCTCTTCAGAGAGAAGGCCAAGGAGAATCTTAATTCGCTGTCTGCTTCGACTAAGATCTTCATTTTGGTCCTGTAGCATCCCCACAGCACTTTGGACACAGGTCCTCAGGAGTACAGTGGTATCCAGGATTTCACCCTTTCCAGGAACAGTGTGAAAACAAGTTCATTAGTCTTAAACAAGTTCATTAGTTTTATACTTTTGGCCCCAACTCAACCCTCAAGATGATGACAGCACTCTCCAGAAAGGGCCTGTCCCTCTGGCATCCCACCTCCCAGCTTTCCTCTCATCTCAGGCTACAAATCTAAGTTCTTCTTTTGCTATCAAGTACATGATACAACTTCTGTGTCCCTTTCAAACTGGCATGTTTGAGAGACTCCCAAGGGGGAAAAACTGCCCAGCTCAGGGGAAAAAGTGCAAATTGTAAACGTGACTTGGGAAGATGTGGTCCCCCCCTGGAAGGCACTGAGGCACTGGAGGGGCAAAAGTCACATGTGGTCACCCTTGCACTGGGCTGTCAGGGGGACAGGAGCCAGTCTGAACGTGGCTGCAGCATAGCTAAGTCCAGTGTGGCTGGAAACGCCTGCTGCAGGCAGAAAACCCAAGCAGCTGGAGCAGCAGAATCACAGTTCTCAGCTTCAGGGTGTAGAAAGGCAACAGATGCTTTTAAAACATATTTTTAAAAATTAGGAGTATGAAACAACTAAAGAATTAGAGGGTCCTTGGAATGGTTTACTTCTTCAGCAATGCTGATTTTGATTGGGCAGTGGGAGGGGGGAAGAAATTTATCCCTGATCACCAGCATTCCTGATGCAAACAACATTCCTGATGATTTCAAGGAGGCAAAAGGTGTGCCACACCTATGGATGGCAAAGAGCAGAGCACCATGCTGACAGCTGAGAAGCAAACAAACATATCTGGAACTGACCTGGTAGCGCTCTGCTGCTGGCTCCAGCATTTCAACCTCCATCTCATCTTCCTCCTGTTCTCCATTCACAGGCAGAGCTGCAACCAAGGTGTAGAATTTTTATTAGAAAGCAGTAGTCAGAGAAGAGTTTATTTAGCAACTGCACCCCAGAGAAGCAGAACACCTGCCAGAGATCCATTATCACCAGCATGAGTAGCTGCGTTCCACCTCTGAACACAGCTACAGCTGCTGGGGCTGTCAAGCTTCACACAGCAAGAACTGGAAGAAACCCGACTTGGAGGTAACACACTAAGCTCTGTCAGCATCCCATAAGGCAGTATGAAAACAGCTGATAGGAAAGAAAGTCTTTTCTAACCTTCCTCCAGGTTTACACAGCCTCCTGTGCTGAGACCAAGCACTCAAGGTGTTGGGCAGTGCAAATACCTCATTTTTCTTAGAAGAAAAAGGGAAAACTACTAAGTTAACTAACTTGATGACCCAAAGTTGCAGTAATGAAGTAAATACAAGCTGGCAGCCATGCAGTGTCCCCCATAAATAAACAGATGCTGAGCAGTAAAAATTACTGGATGTGTTGTACCAGGTGTAGGTTCCACTGACACTGAGCCTGGGACCACTTCCCCCCTTCTCCCCACTGGCATATCAACACCACTGGCTGGCACAGCCAGCATGCAGCTCACCTTTGGCTTTGCCTGAATCTTCAGAGAACATCTGGCTGATGGTGAGGTTCTGCAGGGCAGTCATATCAGAGATCATATCTTTGGATCTGTGGAGATCATCTATGTGCACTGACTGCCACAGGCCTAAAGACAGAGAACAGCAGAAAGAATAAGAACTGTTTCACACCTGCAGCATGCTCTTCTGGAAGAACTACCCAAGAATTATCTCCCAGTACCTGTGGGCTAGCAGCTCACATTCAGAGTTTGCTTCCTGAAGGGAAGGCAGTAATTTGCTTGGAAGGAGCTAACACACACACTACCCTGACTGAGGAGATGTGTGTGCTGCTGGGGCACTGAGGCTCTCAGAGCCCACCACACGCAGCAGGAACCTGCTGCTGAGAGCAGAACATGTAAGCACATGCTCAGGAGCCTCCTGGATGTTAGCATCCCGTGTGTTTGCTGTTCTCCAGCTGCCTAGGAAGAGGACTCATCTGTCAGTGGGCCAGGCAAGGTGCCCTCACAAAGGAGGCTAAGAGCCAAGGCACCAACCCCCTAGCACAGTCCCCCAGGGTAAAGGATGCAACATTGACAACCCACAGGATACACCAATCCCAAATTTTAAGCATTAAAAAACAAGGTGAACAAGAAAAACACTGGTCTGATATGTTTGCCTGAGACCAGTTGAAGAGTAAGGAGTGACAGATGGGCAGACCCACCTCCATGGAACCCCACGTAGGACGATCCTCCTTCCACCCGGGACAGCTTCATAATAAAGTAAACGAAGGAGACTTCTCCCAGGCCCACCTTGTTGACTTCATTAACAACAGTGTATCTACAATGCAGAGGAAATGCTGCTGACCCAAAGCCAGACTGAAGTTCATGGCCACATGTCTTCCCTCTGTGAGGGGCAACATTTCTTCCTCCACACAGACACGAGTGAATCCCTCACCCCTTCCTCCCAGCCTGCCACCTCTAGCCACACCTTGAAAGATCCCCCCCAATCTCAGTTCTTCAGGGTGAAGCCAGGGGCCAGCAGCAAGAATTCACACTTCAAAGGTCATTTCACTCAGCCCAGTTTCGTTTGACTTGGGTTAGGAATTATTATTTGAAATACAATTGGTGCTTCTGGCTTCACTCCTTTATAGAATAAACAAAGGATGAGACACTCCTGATTCTGCAATTCCCAGAATGTCAGTAACAGTGTTAATAATCAAACTGGGGTGAGGAGCCACCATGCACAACAGCTAGCTGGGAACCACTTAACACTTGACTTACTTGGCTGAGGCAATGAGCTGGGCATTTTGAGATCCATCTTCAAAGTCTGCCTGAATAATAAGGACTTTATTTCCTGTTGTGGCATCAAGGAAATCTCTGAAGAGTGAAAGGGGAGTTAAAAGAAGTCACTACGTGTAAAAACAAAACATTGAAGACAGTAGAAGCAGTTGATCCACATTAGCTTTGGCTGCTGCAGACAGAAGGAGCAACTAAACCCCTCATCCTACGGGATGGCATAACTTCAAAACCCTGTCTCAGGAGGATGGAGCCGATACAGCTCACAGCGAGCCAGCCCACTGTTCAGCACAGCACGGCCTCCTGCCTCCCTCTGCCATAAGGGTTACTCCAAATGTTCTGCCCACACATCTTCCACCCAGATGACAGCATGTTCAGAGCAGGCTAACACAAAGCCCAACTCACCGGATGCCCTTCAGGAAGGAGTACTCTGTGTCAAACTGCTGCAGGAACAGGATCTGGAGCCTCTGCGCTTTACCCTGCACTTCTCTCTCCAGGCAGGCAGCGTCAGCACTGGTGAGAAGCCTGGAGAAGGTGGTGACCTGTCAGTGCAAGATGGAGGTTTGGTCTTTTCTTGGGAATGCAGTAGAGATTTACTGGTCTGTGCTCCCTGATGCTGCTAACTTGCTGCAGGAGCTGGGCTGCACCTAAAAACCCCATTTATTTGGCCAAGGGTCAATGCTGGCTGTTACACCAACCACTGCAGAGTAACTGGACACCGTGACTATCGGTGCTGCCAGAGACAGGGCAGCCAAGGCTTGGAGAAGCCATCTCAGAGCCCTGCAGTGCCCAGGGACCCACAAGTCCAGTCCCCAAGGGAAAGCCCATTGTCCCCATGCGAGGCAGGAGCTGGAGAAGTGCTCTGGCCAATCTCAGCTGAGGTTCTTCAGCTTTGGCACTAGGCAAAAGTAAACCAGAGGTGTTCCCATCAAAGGCCCACAAGTTCTCTGGCTGTTTGTGGCTTAGTTACGTTAACACCTTTTACCAGAGGCAGCCACAGAGAAACAAGGGTGTGAAGGCTCCTCAGGGTTTTCTGCAGCCAGCAGCCACTTCAGCTGGCTGCGTACACAGAGACAGAACCACTTTCAAAGTAAAGGCATGCACCAACTGCCCATAACTCCATTAAACCCCTGCTTGCCAGAGAGCAGAAATGCTGCTTCATGAACAGTAGAGGTATTTGCTTCTTCAGGATGCCACACCAGAGCCACTGAAACACCTGCTTCTGCACCCCAGGCAGCAAGGCTCTCTGGTTCTCCTGTTCCCCCAGCTGTAACCCCCCAGCCCAGGGCAGTGTAAACTAAAATCCTTCATGCAGCCTGAGGGGAGTTGAGAGGACTCTGCGGGATGCTCACCTCTGTAAAGACTGTTTGGTACCCAGACCCAGCATGGACATGAGCTCGGAGGAAGTCTACAAAAGACACGTGGTGCTGCTGCTTGAAGTATATTTTGGCCAGAGAACCTGCCATAAACAAACTCGATGAGTGGCAGAGGCGGATCACAGCATCCGGGGTGGCACAGTTCAGCAGGGCCAGCTGGGCTTCTTTCTTCACACAAGACACCAGGTCACTAGGAGGACATACTGGTTTCAGCCTTTCTGTTGTCTGCAGGACCACTGAGGCACAGGTATTGGAGTGGTAGCCCACAAACACATCAGAAGGGCTGTATTTCTGCTTGCTTGTGAAGTACTCCTCTGTATTGGCTGCAGTGAACTCATCCACCCACTTCTTCAGCTCTTTCACAGTTTCTCTTTGGCCCTTGTCCAGGACAGTACTGATATCCAGGTAGTGCTTTTCCAGCCTGTTGATCAACGGGATGGGAAAGTGCTTGTACACCACGTCTTTCTCCTCGATGACTATCAAACGGAACTTGGGGTGTACTCGGCACTTCACCCGGTGGGTGCCCAGCCCCAGATCAACGTACTTCTGGCCAGCAAGGTACACGTAGTATTGGTTGAGGGCATCATAGAGGCTTTCATAAAGGTTCTGCAAGTTGAGGAGCACAACCATTTGGCCAGTTTCCATACAGACCTTCACACGGTTGATGTTCCTGCATATCTGGGTGTACTCCTGGTCCTTGGGGAAACTGGAGCCAAAGATAATTTCTGGCTGTTGTCTGGCAGTAAAAATAGCTTGCTGGAGGATCTGCAGCGCTGCATAATTCTCAGTCAACACAAGTAGGTACCTGCAGTCACCATCCTGACCACTGCTGTGAATGTTCTGTCGTACCAGCTCAATTCTACTGATCTCACGAGTATGGATTTCTCCTTTTTCTGGTAGCTTTGAGGTGAATATCCCCAAGGCATCAACATCATCTTTGCCACCAAAGTTACGAAGAACAACTTCAGCTATGTCCTGAGGGGTCAGATCACTTTTGGACCTCTTAGCTAAGGCAAAAAACATCTTTATGAGGCTATAGTAGTCACGCAGACCAAAGAATTCCCTGTCTTGGGCCTTGCAAATATTTTCATATGCATCTGCAAAGTGACAAAAATAGGGTTCGATCTTCTGCAAAGCCCCTCGTGCTGAGCAACAAATCCCCTTTGCACTTTCTATCAGTTCTTCTTTGCTGGGGTCACCCCGTGAGACAAAGATGCCTCGATTCATTTTAGCAGGGTCCAAAGCCCAGTTGGAAATGCCGATGAACCCAACCTTTTTGTGAGGAAGAGGGACATCATCTATGCAGCCATCTTCCAAAAGCGGATGCAGAGTCTTCAAGGGCATTTTGAGAGAGTCTTCTGCCAGCCCAATCTCATCCAAAACCACCACTGAGACGTACTCCTCCAAGTTCTTTCCTTTCTGGAATCGAGCACAATGCTTGAAAGTGCCTATGATTCCCTCAGGAGTGGAGAGGGGGCTGCACTGAAAAGACACTAGATGGATCTGCTTTAGGTCCTTGAACAAATCTGAATGAGCTGCTTGGCCCTGCATTGCATCAGCCACAATGGTTTTTGCAAGGGATTTGGAGCTCCCAGGCTTCCCCACAAGAAAAAGAGGGATTTTCAGCTCAATGCAGATGACCATCATAAAGAAATTTTCCTTCAAAGCAGAGTTTCTTGCTATGGTGTCTCGGAGGTGCACACCACTCAGGAATAAGTCCTGCACCAGGGTGATGTCTTCCAAAATCTTTTTCTGGTTATTGTAAGGTTTTGGGAGGACCTTGCTGATAGCACTCCTATACGCCTCCTTCTTTTCCAAGGAAGCATGATAGCAGACCCCAACTGCCAGCACTAGGGACCAGATAACGTTGTTCCTCTCAGCACTCTTTGGCACTCTCTTCTCAGCCAGGTACTTCTCCAGTTCCCCCAGCAGCAGCGTACTGTGCTTGTGAAACCACTTGAAAACTTCCACGCAGCGTTCCACATCCCGCAGGCTGACAAATCTGCATTCATCATCCCTCTGCCTCATGTACTGCTGGGACTCAAAAAGCACCTCTGTAATGACCTCTGCTTCGCCTTGCCCCACCAGGACGTGTTCCGTAATGCGGTGTACGATCTGCTGGATGTAGAGCTTTTCCGTTGTGTTGTTCAGCTGCCCAAAATCCCACACTAACGGGATCATGCTGGGTGGGAGCGCGTGGACCCGGTACACAAGCTGTCTCAGTGGAATAGATCCAAGCTTCTCCTTCGTCTCGTCTGCTTTGACGCGGTAGCCCAACCCAGCTAGTTCCAAGCGCTGAATCATCTTTGGCGTGTGCTTCCGATACGGGTTGCAGGCTGCTATGATCTGCAAGCCAGAGCAAGGGGCCAAAGGCTTCCCCTGTACAGTGCGGTCACACAGAACTTCTTTGATGCTGCTGATGGCCTCTGTTGTGTTGGCTTCATCGAAAAAGAGGACTGTGTCCAACCCGTGCTCCTTCTTGTTGATTTTAGCAAGAGCTTCTGCTTCTTTGATCCTGGCATAAATCATCTCTGCAGTAGTCCCCCCATGAACTTTTACAAGCTTCATGTTCTCCACCTGTCGGCAGCTTCTGCGTAACATGCACAGGAACTTGATGAGTCTGGTTTTCCCACAGCCCGTTTCTCCCATGATGACAACTGGGATGTTGCATCTGAATCGCATCTCAATAGCCAAGATTTTCAGCATATTGTCTGTCGTGAGCTCGTACGTCTCATCAGGGTCTGTTACCCATTGGATTCCCAAAACCATGCAAAGCCTCTCTAGCTTCTCATGACGAGGCAACGCATCAAATGGAACATTGAAGGGAACTCTCTGGAGCAGCAGGCTGTTGTACAGCTGCGAAGTCATGACATTTCTCTTGATAACGTTGCCGTTCGAAGGATTAATGGCATCAACACTGCCACGGGCATTATGCTGGACATGGAAACCAATGAATGTCATGGACACACGATCTTCATTGAAGAACAAATACGGATGAGGCTCCGACTCCCACTTTTTCCGAATGCGGAAAGGAAGAAGATCTTCTTCTGCGACGTTCTCCAGGCTGAAGGACTGTGTTCCTGAGCTTTGGTCAGAAATGTTTAGGGAGGGTGTTGCAAAATCCCTTGCCATTAAAATCATGAAGGTAACAACAAAGTTTTTGAAACCTTGCAACGTGTCCTGGACAAAGTCAGGGTTGCAAAAGACAGAATCTTCACAGTCTCTCAACTGGATATTGAGGAAGCACGTGAAGTTTCGGAGTTCTGCCCAGGAGGGGTCTACAATCCCGCAGTGCAGGAGGAAGTGCTGCAGGCATTCTGCTGGGCTCCCCTCCACAGAGCCCTCTGTGTAATGGAATGTGTCCAGATTGTACCCCTGGTCAAATCTTTTCAGATACTGGAAAGGTCTCTGGAAAGCCTCACTGCCAAATTCCTCCTCATCCATTCCTGGGTCTGAAACATTCCCAGACAGGGTGCCAAGTGCCTCCATTTCTAGTACTTCCTTGGGAGACTTGCATGTTACTTTAGGGAACACGTCAAAGAAATTATGCTTGTGGCTTGCAAACATCTGGAGTAAAGGAAAAGAAAAGGTGTCATCACAAAGCTGTAGCACTAATCTTCAGTTTATTTAATCTGTTCTTAACAGTATGCTTGCCTAAAACCACAGGCCTAACTAAATAACAGCAGGGAGCTTATACAAGGGTGACACTTCTTTCCCTGTGCAGCACTTCCTCCATTTAAAGTACATCAAAACAATCAATTCTGTTTGCTCCTACAGCCTCCTCCCAGTAACACTGGTCCTCTGTTACCTCCTGCCCCTTCTCAGTGCTTCCTCCAAGAAAAAAAAAGACAACTAAACCCGAGAAACTGTTGTTATTTCTCCCTGTCACTTCTGCACTCTGATCTTATATCTGCATGTAAGTATTCTAGCACTTTCAAACATGCAAAGTAACATCAGATTCTGCCTTTTTTTTCTTTCCCATTTTATTTCCCAGAGATGTCACAGTGGGGTCAGTGAGACTTGGGCTAATGGGCTTTCAGAAATTACTAGCCCAAGAAAAACACAACAGCTATCATTTACTGCCTAGTTTTAATGTCACTTTGTACAACACTAGGGACAAGGCCCTGTAGTGAAGATGCACAGAACACCCCAATACCAACAGGGAATCCCTATCACAGAATCACAGGGGTTGGAAGGGGCCTCCAGAGATCATTGGGTCCAACCCCCTGCCAAAGCAGGGTCCCTAGGACAGAGCACACAGGTTGGTATCCAGATGGGGCTGGAATATCTCCAGAGAAGGAGACTCCACAGCCCTCTGGGCAGCCTGTCCCTGGGCTCTGTCACCCTCACCAGGAAGAAGTTCTTCCACGTATCGGCGTGGAACTCCCTGTGCTCCAACTTGAGGCCATCACCCCTTGTCCTGTCCCCACAGACACTGAGAAGAGGCTGGCCATTTCCTCCTGTGTCCCACACTTCAGATATTGATAACCATTGATCAGATCCCCTCTCAGGCTTCTTCTCTCAAGGCTGAACAGCCCCAGTTCTCTCAGCAGGCGAGATGCTCCAGTCCTGTAATCATCTTTGTACCCCTCCGCTGGACTCTCTCCAGGAGATCCCTGTCTCTTATACCAGGGAGCCCAGTACTGGATACACTACTCCAGGTAGGACACAATACTCCTATGACATGCTCACAGGTATTGCCTCTAAAACTGATGTGCAGTTACACACACACGTGCAAAGGAAGGAAGCACTGCTGTGTACATACGTGTCTCACTGTTTTCCTTGGCACTGGTGACACCTCAAGGATTTCAATGATATACAAATGGCACTTCTGTCTCAGCCACATATTTCCATTATTATCTGTCAGATACTGCAAAACCAACAGCTTGAAGAGAAACTCTGGGATTCCTCTTTGTACCTATTGTAAGAAGAGACACAAAAGCATTTACTCATTGTAACTTCACAGAATAGTAGAATGGCTGAAGGTAGAACTGAGCTCTGGAGATCACCTTGTCCAACCTTCCTGCTCCAAGCAGCTCAGCTGGAACAGGCTGCCCGAGACCACATCCAGTCAGGTTTTTAACATCTACCAAGGTTGGAAACTCTACACCTCCCCTGGGCAACCTGTTCCAGAGTTCAGCCAGCTTAATGGCAAAGAGTTCTTTATGTTACTTACTTAGGCAGTAATTAGAAAACAGGTCCTAGTGAGATGGCTTACTAAGAAACAAAATCTTTGAAGAAACAACTTCTGCAAGGATCCGCACAGAACTTGTAAGATGAGGCACCCATGGAAGGGATGTACTTACTGAGGAGGTGATATCAAAATGGAATATCATGGGTTTTGTCTGGTGTTTTCTCTTCCGAAAAGGCAGAAGAGATTTTAACACTTTATCTTCATCCACTTCTTGTTCAATTAGTCTGATGGTTTTCAGGAGTTTTGTCTCATCAGGGTGCTCTGCTTGCAATCTCTGATGTAGCCTCTTCACATACAGTGATTTCCCTGTCATAAAAAGACACCAGAAGACCTGAAATCATCACTATCAGACACATTATATAGAGGTCATAAGCATTTGATTTCCTTCTTTCTGTTAAGAACCCTATCCTCTGAGATCTCTGCACCTCCCAAAACGACATTCCAGAAGCAGAAAGCCTAAATCTGGTTAAAGCAGCTGCAGCTGGGAACCAAAGCTATATCCTGCTGTCAGCTCCTGAAGCCTGTCATTAGCCACACACCTTGTTTTGCTTAGACTCCCTGAGAAAGACTTTACTTTTCATTAGGACTTGCATCTATTCTATTAATTTGGTTGTTTCTAAAGTCCAAAACAAGGTGGGGGAGAGTGGTAGTTTCTGCCAAAGACTAAAACACCTTCACGTTTCCTGTCTTATCCTGTAGAAGTGAACTTTGCCAGCGTGCAGGCAATGCCAGTGACACAGGTTTGCTGTCTGAAGTCTGCATCTGCTGCTCCCCAGGTTAACAGGGGGAATGGAAGGGCTGTTCCACATCCACTGCCAACACCCCATCACACCTTTTATGCTGTACCCAGCACGGGAGCTGGCTGCTGCAGGTCCATTCCACCAATACTCCCCAGTTCTGGGTGGCTGGGTAAAGCTGTCTCTTCTTCCAAGGCAACAAAAAAGGTTGGCTGGTGTTGCTTCCCAGCTTGAAGCTAAGCCAGCAGCCAGTCACAGGGCACACCCAAGAGCTGCCCTGGGCTTCTGAAGAACAGCAAAGGATGTTATTTGTTGCCAGAACTGTTCTGATTTTCTCACTAATCCCTGGAAAACAACATAACACTTTCTCTTTTAAGCCCAGCCTTTTCCATTGGGGTGGAACTCTATCAAAAATGAGGAACAGCTGCTGTAAGGAAAAAGCAAGGGCTGGTGGTGTTCCAGTATGCATGCACTACAAGTACCAGGGACTTACAGCCAAATACTCCCTGGGCTACCAGTCTCTACTGGGACCACAGCAGAGGAATGGGGTAAGAACACAGCTGACACAGCCACTCTTTTCCCAGTAGTTTTGCAGGAACTCAGGAACCCCTACATCAAAGATTGCACCTCTGTGGTCAACAGCCCTTGATGGATGTTTCTCTCATGACTCTAATCACTTTTTAAGCCCATGTAAAGGTTTGGGTTTAAAGCACTGTTTGAAGAGCCACATTCTTCTGCTTGCTTTTCAGCCCACCAAGTAGCTGTTCTTAATGCCCTCTAGCTTTTTGCATTAAGACACAGCCAACAATCATTCCCTAAGCAAGAAAGCCAGGCAGGCTTTACAACCCTTGTCCAACCTTGTATGTATTTTCCTGCAGGCATATTTTAACCTCAGGAGGTCAGATTCATCTCATGCAGCAGTAGCTATCTAGTTTGTGTTAAAGATGTACATCAGCAGAAAGAGACAGGTGTCAGGTTAGCAAGATGAAGCATTTCTGGAGATGCCCGTCTCAGGGCAAGATGAGCTGTCCTTACAGCTTCCCCCTCGCTCCCCTGACTACAGTAGGAATTTTGACTTTTTGACTAGATGCATACAACTTGGGCAGAAAACCTGGCAAGGTGAACCCCACTCTGTTTTTCAGCAGCAGACCCTGTTCCATGTGGGACATCTTACCCATGCCAGCTCTTTTGGAGGACACAATCCCAACGCACATATTATCCTTGAACACAGAAGCAGCTGAACTTGAAGGCTGAGCGACTCTGTAGTGCTGCTGAAGGTATTGCTGGATTTCAGCCAGCGATGACCTTTGGGGTACCACATGCACTTTGTACTGGCTGAAGACAGAGGGGATGTAGCTGTGCTCCCTCTCACAGTTGCACAGAATGATGAGGCGATAGGCGCTGTTGTAGCGCTGCAGGTGCTGGAAGAGCTCCTCTGCTCTGCAGCTGACATCGTAGCTCAGCTCATCTGCATACAGCATGGTGTAAATTTTCTCTCCTCCACTGCAGGGAATGAGGCACCTCCTGAGGAAGAGCCCCACTTCCTCAGCAGTGGTCTGAGGAGTGCACAGGAGAACTTCATCGAACATGGGAAGGGGCTGGTCAGGGCTGTTCATGTAAATAGCCAGAGCAGACATGAGCACCTCAGAGCGAGGGCACATGATGAGGTTGGGCTGCCCGACATACAGAAGGTCTTGGGGAAAGTCTCGTGTGATGAGCTCTCTCTCACAGCAGGCCAGATTCTTCAGCCACCCACCAAGCGTATCAATATCCAGGCAGTTGGGGATGAAGGAGTCCATGTTGCCCATGTAACATGCCCAGATGCGCTCCAGCTGTGCGGTCAGGTCCTTCCCATACAACATCACTTGGAAGTCTGAAACAGCCTTCCTTGGGCTGGGAGGCACCTCACTCCTGGAGGCTCTCAGGACATCCCGCCTGGTGCAGTTGTGTTTCAGGAACGAAAGCATCATCAGGGCACCCTGGCTGGGCATCCCCTGCCCCAGTTCTGTGCACAAATAGACCAGCTGCTCAGCTGTGTAGTAGTTCAGGTAGAAATGCTGCAATCTTTTTTCATACATGAAGCTTTTCCAACTCTCCAGGAAATTCTCCATCATCTTGCAGATGCCCAGGAGCACAGCTGCCACATCTCCTCGCCCTTCTAGTGCTGGGATTAGTCCCAAAGAGAAGTCTAGAAGAACACACAATTCTCTTTTGGGCGAGCAATACACTTGAGCAATCCAGGAGCGGAAGAGCATGTTCCCAGCTGAATAAAGGTCTATAAAGGCTTGTGCAAGTCTTTGGACATTGGAAAAGATCTGTGTGAGGATAGAGAAGAAATAAAAAACTAATTTGTTTTACCAAGACAAGTCCCAGTCGTGAAACCACAGGCTTGGTCCCAAGCCAGGTGTGTCAGGTTTGTACAGTAACAAAAGACTCTCTCTGGCTTTCTAGCAGCAGTATCCCCAAGAAGCCATTAAGGAATCCCCAGTTTGCTACAAAAGCAGAGCAACCCTCCCAGCCAGGAGCATCCCAGTGGAGCCAGAGGATGGGGATACCAGTCTTCTGTCCAGTCAGTTCCACCTTAACAGGGAACCGAAGAGGTAGGAACATCTATCTATCTGCTGCAGCACAGGCCTGAAAACTGATATTCAAAGCAAAATCCCACCCAGCTTCAACATCAGTAACCCACTGGGGTTGAGATCTGACCTCAGAGAACTTCTCCACCTCCAAGCCTTGCTCTCCCTTTGTCGACATGAGCATCAGTTTGTTCTGCAGCTCACAGAGCTCTGCCAGAGAGTATTTCCGTGATGCCTCGTTATCCCCAGAGCTCCCTGGGAGGGTGAAGCACAGGACACTGTCCAAAGAAACCTGCCAGAGAATAAGCCGTTAGCACTGATGTGTGCTGGGGTTCCACTCCCAAGGCAGTGCTACGCCCAGCAAGGGGAGCAGGTAGGAGGCAGCAGCCCCCAAAACCAAACTGTGCAAAGTGGGAGAAAAGCTACAGCACATGTGAGTCAGACACACAGCAGTGACACGTGCAGGAGGGGAGTGCAAGGCCTCACCTTCTGGCCATCAGCTGGTGCTCTG
The DNA here is from genome assembly GCA_020800305.1 of Porphyrio hochstetteri. Taxonomy (NCBI): domain Eukaryota; kingdom Metazoa; phylum Chordata; class Aves; order Gruiformes; family Rallidae; genus Porphyrio; species Porphyrio hochstetteri. The sequence continues at coordinate 3,686,325 of CM036923.1, read as the reverse complement.
AGAACGTATATTCCTCTGCTGTTGATGGCAGCTGCCAGAGACAGAGATGACAACTCCACAGAGCCGTGGCTCTCCTTCACTGTTTTCAGCCACACTAACTCCTGTGCTGAAGCAAGCTGCAGGGAGAGAAGACACAGCACTGCCCCAACCGCTCTGACTCAGCATTTCTTTCCAGGATTACAAACAGCTTGGGCTGGCATAAAGAGTTCTAGGCTGGGGAAGGCAGAAAGGAATGACTCCTGCCCACAGCCTGATCCTCCCACACAACTATTGTTTATCAATGCCATGGGAGGCTGAACAAGCAAAGCCCACAGTGCTTCAATGCCTTTTGCTACAGAAACATGTCCTGCTGCAGAGAATAAGACAGAGCTCCCAGCCATCTGCCTCCCCTCTTGTGCATCAAACTCGTGCAAGAGTGAAGCTACACCACATTGCACTTGAAGTTTCACCTCAGCAGTGCTCTGGAGAAGTCCATGCTATACCAGTCACTGAGGTGAATTTTTGTGCCACAGAAACACAAGATATTTTCCTTCCAACAATGAGAGCTGCTTTGATGTGCCTCCCCCAAGTGCAATTTCCCTGTGCAGTCTTCTTGCCACTCTTGGAAGGCAGGACACTGAGAGGACCTGCTGCAGCAGAACTCACCAGTTTCTTGGGAAGATTCTCATCATTGTCCAGGGCTCGCCACAGCTTCTCCAAGCAGTGCATGAAGTCCTGAAACCCTGACTCTTGCCTAAGCTCATAGAGCAGGGAAGAGTAGCCATGCACTGCGTCATGGAAACATGCCACACGGTCCACATCCATGTCATTCTCCCCAGCAGAGATGGACGCCAAGTCTACAAATACCTTCAGCTCGTTTACATCTTAAATAAGATAAACACATGAATGAACAACAAATGAGGCAGGTTTAACGTCACCACCATTTACAGAAAATGCAGAAAGAACACCTTTAAGTAACATCTCCTGTGCAACTCCCCTCTACCCATCCTGCCAGCACCTTCACCAGGTAATTCTTCCACATTGTTGAGATCTGTGGCCCTGGGCATTTCTCCAAGCAGCGATTCACAGCCAGGATGAAAGCAGTGCAAAGGGGGTGTGTCCCTGCAGGTAAGGCACCTTCACTGGCAAACACACCCCTAGTCACACTGGTGCCATCCTGTTAAATGGATGGCTGCTGTTCTCTTAAATAACTGCTCTGAACTGAGGAGCGGCAGCTACTACAACCCTTCAGCCCAAGCCCAGCTATCAGGCAGGGTGGCTACTTTGTGCTGTACAAGTACTACAGTGGCACAGGCATGCTTAAAGTAACTTCAGAGTACATCCTCCACCAAAACCCATCAGAGATGCTGGAAACTATCAGTACCAGAAGCCATGAAGGAGAGCGGTCAGGCACACAGCATCCTACTGCCCCCACACAAACTGGCATCCCTTCTAGCACCAGCTGCCTAACTCCTGGGTGAGCAGCACACACCTTTCAGTGCCTCTCTGACCCAGCAGACAAACTCCTTCTGCTGGGCCAGCTTCCTCAGACACTCGCGACGTTCTACAGTGATCCCCTGCAGCAGTCTCTTGGCATGCATTAGCTCAGGGCTGATGGAGTCCAGCTTTTGTGTCTTGCATGATTCAAGCCTTCCTGCCTACAAGGCAAGCGGTGCAAACAAACATTCAGTCTGGAATGGGAAACACAAGCCGCTCTCCAGCAGGAAAAGGAAAGCCCCCTGCAAAGCTGCATCCCAAACAGAGGAATACCATCTTTTCTCTTTGAAGAAAGATTACACAAGAGCACTTTGTTTGACCACTTTTTTGCCTCAAATAAGGATTTTGAGGTAGAGAATGGCTCTTGACAGACTGGGATAGACTTGTGGGAAGGTTCAGATTTACCCAAGCTTTCTATCTAACACACAGACAGTACAGAGCTAAGTGGATACTTACTACGTCTAACAAGTTCTCCAGGATACTGAAGTCACCAGAGAGGTTTAAAGTTTTTTTGACAATGTCAATGATCTTTGCAGCATCAAGAGTTAAATGCATTTCGTAGTATTGCTGGATCTGCTGAAGTCGCTGATCAACCCAGCCTCTGTCTTCCCCAGGTCTAAGCTGACAGATGATATTTAGTTCAATTTTGAGATATTCAGAATGATAAGTGGATTCTGGGAGAATTACGTCAACATCATGAAGTGTGAGACTTCCAGATCTGAGATCATCATACAACCGTTCATAGCTCTCAAAACAAGGGGAGACTAGACTGCTGAAAACATGATCAAGGTCCAAGGAAGGAACAGAGTCATCGTCCTCTTCTTCCTCTGAACTTTCACATTCCTCTCCTACGTTCTGTGCTGTATCCTCCCACAACTGCTGGAAGATCAGGCTGTCCTTAAAAGTGTGCATTTTCTGGGCAAAACCTTTCAGCTCCGGGCTCAAGCTGTAGTAGCTCTGTAGGTGTGTCTCTCCCACACTCACAACTGTGTTAAGCTTTTTTGAGCGAAGATCTTCTAAGTGTTGAAACTCCAATACACCTACATCCACTTTAGGAGAGAGAGACAGGTCAGAGAGAGATCAGGTGTCTACCCTGTGTCCAAGCTTAGTCCATCTAACCCATCAAGTCACAAGACATGCATGGCCTTACAAAGATAATCTGAAGTATAAGCGCTCATTTCACCCCCTCAAAAGCTAGGTTTACTTCCCCCACCCTTCATCCTTGCTGTAGTTTAGAATAAAACCTCTCTACAAAGCCTTGTCCTGTTCAAAGAAAGTTATGTCTGCTGGAGGTGCCACTTTCCAATTGCCTCCCCAAAACACTACCTTTCACAGCCGCCTGCACCTTCCTACACATGGCCAGAAAGGTTCCCACTGCTTTTTGATCTTTTCTCAGATGTGCTACTTCCTCTCGCCTCCTCTGCAGCAGTTCTTCCATTTCTCTCTGGAGTCGTTCCTTGTCTTGCTGGTGCTCTGAAAGAAGCATCATCTGGAGTCAGGAGGTGGACACTTCCCACCCCCACCCCCCCACCACCCCCATGACTCAGGTTTGGATTTGCAGAGGCACAAACACCACAGTGAAATGCAGACAACAAACTGGAGCTGGGAGCTCTGCAAAAAGGACGCAGATGAGGGCACCGCTGTTAGCTGCTGAACCACCTAATTAGCGTTAATCATCATGGAAATAGGTTAATAGAGCAGGCAACAATTACTGTAGGCATGCCACCTTTGAATGGTGCTCTTACTTATCTGCCAGATAGAGATGAACTGTTTCTCATGCTGGAAAACCTCTTCCAGATGCTTCACAAGGACACAGCCTGTCTGGATGTCACTGGTGACTCGCATAAACACAGAGTCTGCTACAGCTACTACATTCTTTGCTTCATCTGTAAGTTCTTCTAGGAGCTTTGAGTTTCTTCCTGTTCCAGAAACAAAGCGTGTAAAACCTGGATCAGCTCTGCTCCACAAAAACTAGGCAGAATCAGGAACTATTCAGTGTCATGATACAGAGTCCCAGCCTTTCCTATCTGAATCCCCACCCAAAAGCCTGAGAACTCAAAGAATCACTAGGTTGGGAAAGACCTTTACGATCATTGAGTCCACACCACCCTCCAACCCCTCATGATTTTTCTGAGTGGAAACATCCAGGATCTCGGGAGAGTGATACAGAAACCTTCCCATGCAGAGCCCATACCCAAAACCTGCAGAGGAAACGCGAGCCAATTTGATCCATGCACATAACCAACACTGTTCCACTTTCTACAGCAATAAACTTCTTAGAACTTCTCAAAGGAGGAAGTTATGTTCTGCAAATCCACTTAGTCTACAGGTTTGGCAGTCCAGTACAAATCCTGAATTGGTTGCAGGGAATTAGCACAACAGGAATCCTACCTCCCTCTCCTTTTTGCCTTTCCTTTCCAACAGCAGATTGAACACTTTGAGCTTTGAGATAAGGAATTAAAGAGCAGGGAAATTTTTATAGATCTCTTAGCTGCTCTGCAAAGTGGGAGCAGCAAAGCAGAGAACAGCTTTTCATAGACTCCTACAAATAGAACTAACAGACATACCATGGAAGCTGAAGATACGTTTGACGTCAGGCCACGTAAGCACATGGTGCAAAATCTCATCAAAATCCTCCCCAGACTGCCCACACTTGATTTGCCATGACTTCACAACAATGTCTGACACCAGCTGGCTGAGCAGGGCCATGTTGCGCGAAGGTATCTTCTCAAGGAGATTGCTCTGAGTCTGAACAAAGCACATAGGACAGAGGGGAGGAACACATCAGTGTTTGGGGGTGATACTGAGTCTGTCTGTCTTGGATCAGGTGCTGACATCAAGAAGTCACACCTCCTGTGTGGAGGCATACTCCAAGAAAGCTGTATGATGTGACTGCCACCAGACTACAACGTGCATCCCTACACTACGCAACAGGATTTCTATGTGACAGGGAATTTGACTCTTCCTGCAGTGAGGGGTGGCACAATACCTCACAAGCTGCAGTTACAGCCTCTGTGGCACAATTCAGGAAACACTCGCCGATGGAAGAGTCGAGTTGCGTGAACTCCTGGTACTGGCAGCAGTAGACCAAGACTTGGTTAACTGGAGGCTCCTATAAGGCAAAAGGGAGATTTATCAACTTCAAGGTTTCCAGAGTGTTTCTTCTGAAAGCATGAAGGAGTGCTGCTACTAATACAATAAAAATAATAGTCAAAATAATGAAGTTTCCTAGTGGAGCCAAGTATTCACCTATTTACCAGGGCCTGGAAGAGGTGAAACAACTAAATACTGGGCAAATCTTTTAGATTGTTTCCATCTAAAACACGCCATTCCTTAATAGGTACCTCTCCAAGCCAAGCTTCCACCAAGAACTACTCGTTTCCTGGTTATACCATGGAAATCAACAGCTGAAAGAATTTTGCAACTGATGTAGAAAAGCGATGAGATACGCCAGGTCAGTCCAGAAGGAACCTACACCATGTGTGCATTTGGGAGCCTGGACAGCACAACTTCTGCACGATGAATGAAAGAAGACAAGCAGTCACTTTGCTTCTGGAAGCCCTTGCGTGTTTACTTTGCACCCAGTTTCTTAAAACTTTGCTCAAAACGTGTGATTTCCTTTAAAGCACCAAGATATGATGCTAGAACACAGAAGCACAAAGCCAGGCTTGCAGCCAACTCAAATCTGACATCAAGAATACATCATGGCACACTTTCATGTCCAATTTTTGAGCTTCCAGAACACAGTTTATAACAGCCATGGCCATTTTTATGGCCAAGTGTTTCATGTGCCCGTTCCTCTAGAGCAATTTGCTAAGAACGGTCTGTCTGCTCTGAACTCGGCCTACTGGCACGCCATGACTGCCCTCGACTACCTGCTGGATTCTTCTCCGCAGATTTTCAAGGAAAGTCTTCTTCCACCTCTCAGTCAGCTGTTCATCCGGGAAGCTGATCTTCACAAATTTATCCCAGGCCTGCAGGTGAGAAGGAAAGAAACCCAAAACACTGAGTGCTGAGACTTCACATTCATGGACATTAAAGGCCCCACACTCCTCACACAGCCTGCAGCCCTTTCAGATGTTTCCACCCAGATCATCAGCACTCCCAGAGCTGCAAAAGGCAGCAATGTCAAAGCATCCCAGTTGCTAAAGGAGATGTTTAGATGAACCACATCCACCTTGATGCTGGCAGCTGTCCAGGCAGCTGGGAGCAGAGCGGGACTGTAATGCACAGCTCCATGCTTTGCCTGCCCAAGGCCTGAGGGACAGCCAGACAGCAGGACATACAGGCCAAGCACCACAACAGCTCCAGCTAAACACCAACAAGGGGCAGCTCTTCATCCCAGCAACTCCTCTCAGAGCAGCCAAGAAAAAGAAGGAATAAAGGGAGCTGGGCAGCTTCAACTATGGCCTTTGCTTTTCAGTCCAAGAGTGCTTTAAACAATGCAGGCTCTCAGCTCGCAGTCTGCAGGGCCTGTCCCCTCTCAGTCCTCACCCAGCTGCAGCAGCTACAGCTCCAGGCAGACAGCCCTTAGGACTAAAGGATACAGGGTTAAGCTATGGTAAAAAAACCACTTCTTTGTTCATATTATTACAAGTTGACAACCTTAAGTTCCCAAAATATAGAGAATGTCACACGCTCCATGGTTCCAGTCAGTAACGGCTTGTTTATAACGCTTCTGAACCAGGCTTGGGTGAGCGTCAGAGCTTCACTGACTACTCCTGACACTGCTTCCTGTGCAGCATCTGCTGGAACCTGCCACACACACAGGACAAGGGGGGAAAAACAAAGAATAATTCAAGCAGGAGAGAAATGTACATCTGATTTATGTAAACATTTCTAAAAGAGACAGCCTAAATGCATCCAGAGTACAAACACACCCAGCAAGAGAGATCCACCACTATCTGAATCAAGGATAGAGGGAGGCTGAGAAAACTCACTGCTTACAAATAGTTTGTGCTTAAGAATGCTTACTCCAGGAAGTAAAGACAACATATATTTAAGTGGGGAAAAAAACCCAGACATAAGACAAAACACACGAGAACCAGCCTAGGCTTTTAACCTTATTTCCATTAAGAAGAATCAAAAATCACTAAATTATTTCACAACTTTTTGAAAGTATCACAATCTCGGTTAACTTAATACCTTAAGTTTTCCAAATGGAGAACAGATATGATCTAAAACTAAAATCAGTCTGTTGCACCATTTTTGCATCATCTTGCTCAGATCAAGCCACGAATGGTTCTTTGGTACTCACCGCTGCAGGCTGAAACCTGGCAACCTTTGAAATGATCATGACACAAGTGGCAGGAATCTTGATCCACATCCAGTATTTCATATACTTGCAGGCATTCTTGTGCAGCTTGAGGCAACAGGTCAAGCAGGACTGCCAAGAGCGAGCTTCCAGAGCTCTGAAGAACAGGAATAAAGAGGAAGAATTTGTTTTCTGCTTAGAAGAAACAATTTAAAACAGAACACCAAACCCACCACCTAAAAAAACCCAAACAAGCACAAAACCCCTCACCACATTCAGTGCAGTGTGGCAACTGACTATTCCTCCCTCAGAAGGATTTAAAAGAAGTGTTGCTATCTGGCAGAGTGATAGAAATAGGAGATTCTTGTATTCATATAGATTTCAATGCCCAAACTCCAGCTACAGTCCCCACCCCACAGCCACGGTGCAAATAAAAAGGGTAATGTTCTCATAAAAGTGCACTTCACTTACGTGGCCGGTTTCTCATCCAAGATACTCAGCAGCGTCTCTAGAAAACTCTCTATCACCTACAAATGGAAAAACAGAAATATTAAACCATGGAAGGGATGTAACAGACTGGTTTCTCACCAGTGGAGGGGATGCTGTCATAGAGGAATTCAGTATTCTTCATGCCTTTGATAAATACACTATGAAATGGCAAAAAATTATTTCTTGGATGTCAGAGTTCAACATAGAGGTGGCTAATACTTATACAAACACAACCTGCATGTCTTACAGTCTAGGGGGTTAGCATTTACTACTACTAGTTGTGATTCCTACTGTCCTCACACAAATACAAGTGTTTTCACAACAGGCAGGAAAATCTCCCAAGGAGCAGCTCCTTGCCCAAACTCCCAAGAGCTGTGGGTAAAGAGTTTCAGGCAGCCACCTGAGGATCCCAGGTTTAAAATATTTAGTGCTAAATATCAGTGACTAAAAGCAAATCCAGATAGGCAGGGCCTTCTCCCATCAATGCCAACACAACTTCTTGCTGCAGATAGACTTTCTCATCTCCTCTTCAGAGTCTCCTGCTGCAGAGCAGCTATTTTTGCTTTTAGCTAAACTTTAAGCTCTCTGTTCTCTGACCCACTACCAAGCACGCTCCCTTCAGCAAGGCAGCTCTGTCACAAGGCACACTACAGCCCAGTTTCAGCCTCTACCCCTTCACAGAGGAAAGCTGCCAGAAGACAAACCTGAAAACTGATGTTCCATAGATCATTCTCGGATCTGTAAGAGACACCTGGAAGAATAACTAACAAATCACAGGAGAATTCTCGTATAAATTCAGCCAGGTTGTCCAGGGGCAACACACAGATCCAGGACTTGACCAAAGTCCCATCAAATTCCATCAAGTATTTTTTTTCTTTCATTAGTTGCAGTAGGGTGCCCCTGGATGGAAGACAAAACAAAGCTGTCAAGTTCTCAAGGTACAAAAGGCTAAAAGCTTGTTCAGCCCACAGAGGACTCTTATTCTTACTCCTGTGCTACACCTGATGATTGGTAGAAGCCCCCAAGAGCCAGTAATCACAGAGCAGCATCAAAGTACTGAGCAAGAGGACTCAAGGAAAATAAACTCCAGGTCTCGCTCAGACTCTGCACAAGGCATATCATGGGCTGCTTGAACTCACATTGGGTATCACCACCCCTGCAAGCCACCCCAGTCTGCAGGATTCAGGGCTGCTTGTGCCTAAAAGGTAATATACACTGCACAGCTTGGACAGTGGTGTATAGCACAGGTACCAGCGTGATCTGCATTCATATACCCCAAGCATCCAGCACTAACATGCCATGTTTCTTATTTTCTAAAAACAGCAGAGTGAGGGGGAGAAAAATCACAGAATCACAAGGTTGGAAAAGACCTTTAAGATCATCAAAAGTCCAATCATTCCTGTCCTGTGCTAAACCATATCCCTGAGTACCTCATCTAGCCGTCTGTTAAACACCCAGGATGGTGACTCAGCCCCTCCCTGGGCAGCCTGTTCCAGCCCTGACAACTCTTTCAGGGAAGAATTTTTTTCTAATATCTAACCTGCCCTGGCACAGCTTGAGGCCATTTCCCCTTGTCCCATCTCCTGTCCCCTGGCTGAAGAGACCATCACCCACCTCTCTGCACCCTCCTGGCAGGTCAGTGGAGGTGGGGAGAAGGTCTCCCCTCAGCCTCCTCTTCTCCAGGCTGAACACCCCCAGCTCCCTCAGCTGCTCCTCAGAGGATTTGCCCTCCAGCCCCTTCCCCAGCCTGGTTGCCCTTTTCTGGACTCGCTGCAGGACCTCAATGTCCTTCTGATGGTGAGGAGCCCAGAACTGGACCCAGCACTCGAGGTGCAGCCTCCCCAGTGCCCAGTCCAGGGGCACAACCACTTCCCCAGACCTACTGGCCACACTATGTCTGACACAAGCCAAGATGCCATTGGCTTATCCGGCCGCCTGAGCACACTGCTGACTCATATTCAGCCTGCAGTCACCCAACACCCCCAGGTCCTTCTCTGCCTGACAGCTCTCCAGCCAGTCTCCCCCAGCCTGTAGCACTGCATGGGGTTGAATAAAATTAAAAAAAGAAAAGAAGATATAAATGTGACCACCACTAACTCCAATGTCAAAGCACTGGATACAATTTCCAAGTCTGGAAAACTCACCCTTGGTGCTTCTTCCTTGTTTCAGCAAATGGAAGCCCTTCCAGCCCTGCCCATGTATCTTCTTCCATCAACAAGCAGTCATGTTGCACGGGAGCAGCGAAGAAATGCAGAAGAGGCAGAACCAACACCCACTGGTCTACCCGCTCATCAATGCATCTCTGGCACAAGTTTGTCAGAAGAACCTTCAAACTAAAGGAAATAAAGAAAACCAAAACACCACAGTAAAAGAAAAGCTTTTTACAGGGCTTAAGAACGTCCTTGGGCTGGAGGGGGAAGGCTGCATCTCAATCTTGCTATGTACCTTGAAGGAACTTCTGGTAATTATTTTAGCCAGGGTTTCTAGAGACAATTCTCAGCCTCTTTGGTTGGGCTTAAGCACTACCAAGGTCTCCAAAAGGGAATTTAATAGCCGCAGTTGTGCAAGCGAAGAACTAGCAATTCAAGTGCCAGAGAAGCAGTTTGGTAACAGTCTCATGAGCAGGTGCTCGGAGGAAGAATATCAAGAAAAATTGCAGGGAAAGATGCACATCAGAGGAGAGAAGAAGAATCCAGATGCAGCACTTAAAGAAGGAAACACACGACGACACCCATCGCTGAGCTTGTAAGTATGAACAGAAAACGGGTGAGGAGGTAGAAGCTGCTTGACAGAAAAGGATAAGAAGATTTTTGTACAAAGAAAACTCAGTAGCTTTAACTCCATCTGCTACTTTGGCAACAGCAACAGGGGAAACAAGCACCCTGCAAATCCCCCATTGCTTTATACACAGGGTGCTATGCTTGCAGCAAAACCAGCCCAGTTAGTGAAGCGCTTGGGTAACATACATACTTAGTAACTGCTGCAAAAGCCTTTTTGATCTCATTCATTTCATCCAGCGCGGCTTGATGTGACATCTTATCCAAGCACAAAAGGCTACACAAGTCAGGCAGATTGTTTTCAAATGTTTGCAGCTGGAGCTCTTCAACTACTGTGAGAATGGTGAGCCCCAGAGCTATTTTGCTTTTTACTACTGTGTTCTCCTGCGATGTGTTTGCACCTTCTGGTGCAAGGAAAGGAAGGGATATTTTCTTCATATATTTTAGCAGCAAATCATTCACCTAGGATAAAGAAGGGAAGAAGCAAACCGACCACAGCATTAGTTACCCAACAAGTCTTCTTCTTCTGAAGCCATTTTCTTCAGCTGATTACAACAGGGATGCTCAATAACCCTGTAAGACCCCCATGGCACCATGGTGGTACTGGGATCTAAGCACACGTGGTACTGACCACCACCAGAACATCAGGCGTGGTACCTCAGTACCTGTGGCAGGCATTCTCATGCCCTCTCTACACTACCAGCTCCCACCACTCAGCTACTGCTGCACTTCCCCAGGCCCAGCAGAGCTGGGGAGCATCAAGTGACCAGGGGAGATCTGGTGAGCTGAACACTTGTACACCCAACACTGCCTTTGGTTGCCATCACATGCCAACTCAGCAAGCAGTCTCCAGCTTCCCCGTGGACTCTGGCTTGGCTGGGAGAGAGATTTCTGTCCTTACCCACGACCCCCAAAAGCTACTCTGAAATAACATCCAGGGTGTCCATAGTACTGTGGTGCCTGGTGATATCAAAATGACCCTTCTGAAAACTGGCAGCAATATGAGAAACACCCGTGGGCTGTGCTGAGCTGGGGGTGGGTAGGTCATCTTGTGGCCTCTACCACGTCACCAGAATGAGGGAGGCTGTGGAAAGTCAGAAAAGAGCAGCCCTGACACTGGCCTGGAGCCCCTCAAAAAAGACAGCTTGACATTTCTGCTGTAATTCATAATTATGCCAGGTAAGAAGTTTAGGACTCTGGAAGCCCTGCCTGCATCACTGCTTAGAACTGGACCAGGAAGGGCAAATCTCAAACAAAACAAAAAACAACAGAAAGACAGGCTTGGAGCCCAAGGCAAGAGCAGAGAAGCTGGTGACACAGTGACTGGCAGCAAAACTAAAGGGCCAGGCTTAGGAAAGTTAATATTAAGGCACAAAACCCACTCCAGCAAAAAGCTGTCATATCAGAGCTCTGCTGCTGACATAGGGGATTTTCAGAACAGCAGCTCACAGCCAAGGAGCTTCACTCACACCTAAGGCAGACCGTGGAAGCGACCCCGTCCCTGCTGGTCCTGTCTCACATGAACTTTCTGACTGGAGAAGCAGAGTTAACCCAACAGGGTCAACAGCAAGATTAAAGTTCTGTGTTTAGTAACAGACTCTTTTTTGCAGTACCTGTTCAAAGAAAGCAGATTACCTGCTGTGTGCCAAAGTTCAGCTCTGTCCACTGCCTTTCCCTGCCCTCATGTACCCACGGGTCTCTCGTCACAAAGTAAAACTGCTTCAGCTGGGAGAGGAAGTTTTTCAGGTTGCAGGGATCCCAGGTTCCGAGAATGCTGAAGATATTTTCTAACATAATATTTGCAGCTATTATCTTCCCTTCCACCACATCTTTATTTTTACTGCCAAAAAACATCTCCTTAACGTTTTTCATCATGGAAGGCTTCATGCACACAATGTCATCGTACTGATGCCATTCTAGGAGAAGCAACACAAATGAGAACACAAGAAAACACTCATTTGAGAAACAGACAGACATTTGCACGTGCCTTCAACCTTCTGAGCTGTGCACAAACACACACACACACCCCCCCCACACACACATCCCCAATCCATTAGGTTTCCAGCTGTCTGATAACAATGCTGGTCCCTACAAAGTTAGTGATCCTCCCACCAAGGGATCACGGTGCACAGACCCCGTCAGAAGAGCTCACCTCCATTGTTGAGCAAGCTGCTCTTTATCAGCAAGCAGCGATTCACATGATTATTTGACACTGGATCCTTGTAAATAAATTCATAAGCACATTTCTGACCGGCAACATAGTATTTGTAAGGAATGTACTTATTCATTATTTCTTTTGCAAGAGTTGTAGTGCCTTCAATGAGGTATCCGTGTTCTCCTAGATGCCTAGGAAACACAAAAACACAGTGAAGGAGGGCCAAGGACATGGCAGTTGAATTACTCCATCTCCACATCTCCATTTTTAACAGGAATACAGATTCTTCTTTCCTAACAAAACTTTTTAACTAGTTATCTCCACTCTGAAAACCCTCTGTGGCAACACCCACCCATGGACATAGAGCTACAGTCTTGCATGTGGAATGAAGTACCACATCACACCCTGCTCCCCAGAGTTGGAGCACTCCCAAGCCCCGGGTGACACCAGGCCATACTTACTTGGTGCAGCTCAGCTCACAAATGCTGTCATGCCAGTCCTTATAGGGAGAAACACCTCCAGCCCTGATGAACACTTTTTGGGTCTCAGGTTTTATTTTGAAGTGTTTGGACAATATTGCATGGAAATATACCCTAACACCATTGCTTCGGCTTGCAGAACTACAGGAAAGAATTTAAAGGAAAATAGAAAGAATTCTGAATTAGAATTTGGGGGTTAATTGCACAAATATTATAAACAACAAAAGATGTGAGCCACCAGCTTGCTGGATGCAACACCCCTACGCTCTGTCAGCAGTTCACAAAAGCTGATGCTACAGAGTAGGCCTAACGTTAAGCCTAGTGCAAAAGGGAAAAGCATGTTCCTAAAGGCAGCCTGAAATGCTGTGGCCTCGTGCATCTGGGGCACTGCACTGGTAAGCCAACAGAAACACCTCACCAGGCAGAGTCACCGGAATGGCTATGCTCTACCCCTCTTCCAGCTCATACACACCAAGCAAAACACACTGATCAAAGTAGCTTTTCACATCATTCATCTGAAGAGTTACACGAATACCACACACATTGCCCGTAAGAGGAAGAAGGAAGAGGGCAACCTCCCATTGTTTTGTTCATCAGATACACAGAAAGGTTCAGGTATGAGGTGTGCCACTACACCCAGCAGTACCCAGCCTGCGCTGCAACTCCCGACTAAACAACTCTTCTCTTTTGCATGGGCAGCTTTACCTCAGTTTTAAAACAATCCTATTTCCACCCAACCAAGACACCTGCAGACTTAATCTTAGTACTTCAATCCCCTGCCTCAGTCTGGAGCCCTCTAGCCCTCCTCATGCCAGATTCTGTAAAGGAATAATGCTGGGGAGCAGCAGGGCTGTCCTCACGTTTCTTTAATCCCACTCATAGGATTCTGCTTCCTTGGTTGCTTTTTGTCCATGTGACTGTCTGTTACAGATGAAACATCATCCTTTCCAGCAACCTTAGGTCCTCCAGTCTGACTTGTCTTCTCAGTTACTTCAGGCACCTTCTCACTCTGGGTTGTCTTTTTCTGCTTTGGCTTTACATCCTGCAATGGGAAGACAGAGACAGACAATGCTCAGCTAAACAGGAGACCCTGGGTCAGTTTTGCATGGTTGGGTGCTGGAAAAGAACAGGGGTGCAGAAAATGGCTGCTGCCAGGAGCTGCTGGAATTCTCCGCAGCTCCAAAGTATAAACAATTCAAGGCCAGAGTCACTGTTGACCAGGGCCAAGCCAATGAGAGATAGTCACAGCGCCTCTGAGAATCACACATAGGAGAAAACAACCCAGAAGCAGCTGCATTTTGCCACCAGAGAAGGGAGTGAGAAGATGTAGCGAGCTGTGCAGACACCAAGGCTGAGGAGGGGCAGGGAGGAGGCACCCCAGGTGCTGGAGAGAAAGATGCCCCTGCAGCCCGTGGAGACAACTCCATGAAAAAGGCCCAGACCCCATCTGTAGCCCGTGAGGAGGCTCCACGCTGGATGGAGTAGGTGGAGACTTAGAGAAGACGCTGTGACCCTACATTGGGATAAGCCCCTGCCAGCACTTGCAGCCCATGAAGAGAAACAGAGACACAGAGATGAGTGAGAGATTTGCGCCTGAACAGGTTTGCTGGGGGGGGCTGGTGACCCCGTGGAGGGCTGGGACAGAGAGACATTGTGATTTATGGCTGCCTGCCATAGCAGGGATCCAGGCGGAGCAGCTGATGAAGAGATAAAGCCCTGGGGGAAGAGACTCACGTTGGAAAAGTTCATGGAGGACTGTCTCCCATGGGTGGGACCCACGGTGCAGCAGGGGGAGGGTGTGGAATCAATGCCCCCTCCCCGGCCGAGAAGGAAACCAACTTGCAAGGAACTGCCCGAAGCCCCCATCTCCCAGTCCCTGCCCCCCTGTGCTGTGATCGGGGGAGGAAGGGAGTGAAATCCTGACTAGAGTGAAGCCTGCTAAGAAGGGAGTGAGGAGGGGAGGTAGAGGTGTTTTAAGATCTGGAAAAGGAAACAGCTCATGAAGAAGTAACCGGGAACCCCATTATTTTTTCCTAGTCCCTGCCCCCCCTGTACTGCGAGCCAGGGGGAAAAAGGGACTAAAATCATGGCTAAAGGGAAGTCTGCTTAGAATGGAGGGGTGGGGGGAAGGTGCTACTGAGAACCCCATTTTCCCCAGTCCCTGCCCCCCCTGTACTGCTAACAGGAGGGAAGAAGGGAGCAAAATTCTGACTAAAGTCTGCTAAGGAGGGAGTGGTGGGGGGAAGGTGTTTTAAGATCTGGTTGCATTTGTTTTAAGATTTGGTCATGCTCCCAACTCCAGTTTTCACTGTTCTTTTTAGTGTAGTGTAATAAGTTAGAGTAGTTTTTTCCTTCACTCTGAGTTGAGTCTGTTTCGCCCATATCATTGCTGATAAAATGAGCTCTCCTTGTCCTTATATGGACTCCTAAGCCTCTTGAGATTATATATATATATATATAATTTTTTTTTATATAATATATATATTTTTATATTTTTTATATATATATATATTTTTTCTCCCCTGTCCAACTAAGATGGGGAGTAATAGATTGGCTTTGCTGGGCGTCTGGCCTCCAGCCAGGGCTAAACCACCACACCCTGAAGGTCAACACCCCCAGAAGTAGCCAACAGCTCCTCAGACAGGTGAGCATACCCCAAAATTCACAGCACACCAGCTAGGTTTGGACTTCTGGAAATACGAATCCCTCACTTAGAGAAGCTACTGGTTAAGGAAGTTACTGGTTAAGGAAAACAGCCTACAACTGCAAGAGGAATCCATCCAAACACCTTGGCAAGAAGTCAGGTCAGCAAGCTGCAGGTCCTCAGAGGATGGTGTGTAAAGAACACCAAGGATAACCAACAGCAATTTACAGTCTACCAGGGCCATCCACAAGTGGAGCAGAGATACCTACAAGGCAGGAAGCTCTCCCACAGCTCACTGGGTAGCATGCCTGGAAGAGCTGGCTGGAGAAGAGACAAGTTCACAGCTCCTAGGGGTAACTGATCAACTGCTCTGTGAGAGCTGAGCTAGAGCTAACACACAGGAGAGCAAGACTCAAAAAAAATCACTTCAGAGTGTTTCCTTCTTTCTTCCCCCTATATTCCCAGCCTCATGGTCTTTGGCTTTACCAGCAGCACAAGAGAATCACAGGTATGAAGGGAAACTGCCCAACACAACCAAACACTCACCAGGGTGTTCACTCACACACTTACCTTGGAAGCCAAAGAGCTCGCCTTTGGCCTCAGGTCTTCCTCCTCCTTCCCAGCCTGCGAGCTTTTGGCCGCTGGTGGAGTCTGCAAATCTTGACTTGGGGGTTCAGCAGAAGCTGCAGGTTTATTTTTAGGCATGTCTGTACCAGGACACGGCCCAGAGGAAACGCTCACAGTGTCCTCTGCTGCAGTCAGTTTCTTACTGCTATCCAGGGACTGGGAATCAGGTCTGGTTTTGGGAAGCTGGTCAGTACCAGGGGCACGACTGCCCTCTTCCACATCACTCCTGACTGTTTCTCCACACTCTGGGGTACTTCCACCCTCAACCTTCTCCTCTGGGGCTGCAGAGCTTGGAGATGGGGCAGTCACACTACCTGTGCTGCTCTGCTTTGGTGAGGCCATCACATCTATGCCACTCTGACTGCCTTCTGCAACCACTTCTGGATTGCCAGCATCTGTTCCTGCGTGATGCAGTGCCCTGCTGCTTCCACGTGTGCCTTCACTCTCACCAGCAAGTACATCAGCACTTGCTTGGGCTACTTCACTGTCCGGGGTTTGGATTTCCTGTAGAGTAACACATGCATCAGGCAATTCTGCAGTCTGAGCTGGTGCTGTGCTTTGAGGAGGCAGAGAATCCTGCTCCCCAGAGCTGGAAGGACCCTTCTTTGTTTTCTTCTTCTTCTTCTTCTTCTTTTTCTATTAGAAAAAAAGAAAAAGGAACATCACAATGTCTGTGTATTCATTGTTGAAAATAAACTCTTCATCACCTCCACTGCAGCTAGCACCAAGATCTTCCTGCTACATTGGGTTAGCAGAGAACAATTAGGAAGAGATAAGGCCAGCTACCATCTGACATGGTAGGTGAAATGCAAGTAACTCTTGAGAATTCTGCATTTTTAATACTGAAGACATTCTCACCAGGAACACAGAACAGCACTGAGCATGGTCAGCACTAAACAGCACTAACAAGATCAGAGCCATTCCTAAGCTGAATTCTGTACTGTTTCCCTCAGTACAGCAAAGGTACTGTCCAGGGGAGCTGCACCGCTCACCCACCAGCTGTCTGCACACACAACACTTCACACAAGCAAAACCATCAACAGTCTCCCTAGGAGCAGAGGCAACAGCATCCAGCTACAGACCAAAGGGACTCGTGGAGATGCAGCCCAGCCTCGTTGCTTCACAAAAGAGAACAAGTTACCAGCTACTCCTGCTCCACAGCACTGACAAAGAGCCTTACCTTCTTCTTTGCCTTCTCAGACGGATCATCGGCCACGCACTGAGCTGTGGTCTCTAAGCTATCACTTGGAGCTATGATACTCTCCAGCAGAGATGATCCCTCTTCCTCATCCCAAGTCTCAGTATGGGAAGAAGGCCCGCCTGCAGTGTGCTCAGGTGTGGTCTCTGAAGTACTGATCAGAGCTTGTGCATCCTCCATTAGCGGTCCTCCCTCCTCCCACGTTGTTTCAGTGGTGGAAGGATGCCCATCAGCACCTTCTCCCTTCAGATCTCCTCCAGGCTCTGCTCCTGTATCAGGGGGTGGAACGACCCTCACCTCTCTTCCTTCTGCAATGGAAGCAAGGTTCATGGCTAAATTAGTGAATCCCAGACCAGTTTGGGTGGGAAGGACCCTCAAAACCCCTCATGCCACCTCTACCATGGGCAGGGACACCACCCCGCCCAGCCCAGGGTGCCCCAATCCCCATCCATCCCAGCCTCAAACCCTGCCAGGGCTCTAGGGGCAGCCCCAGCTTCTCTGGGCACCCTGTGTGAGGGCTTCCCCTCTCCCTGGGAAGGATTTTTGCCTCCCAGCTCCTCTCCATCAACCTCCTGCAGCTCTGATCAGCGTGCTCCTACCTGCATCCCCAGCCCCCGGAGCCGGCTGGGCCTCGCACTCACGGCAAGAGCCGGGAGAGCCGGACACGGCGTGACACACGGGGCACTCCATGCTCCCAGCCGCAACCGCCGCGATGAGCTGCTCGGAGCCGCCGCGGGAGAGAAGAGGCCGGGGCGGAAAGAGAAATACAAGAGTATCGTGAGGTAACGGAGCTCTGTCGGGCGGCTCCCGACCCGCTCCCGGGATAGACACAGCGGGGCCCTCGGCTGCGGGGGCTCCGCCAGCCGCCGCCCCCACCTCTCGGGCTGGGGGAACCGCAAACGCTTCAGAGGACAGAGCGGGGGGGCGGAGAAAAGCCCCCACCCCGCTCCGAGGCTTTTCACAACTCCGCGCCGCCGGGAACCCGCTGGTCCCCGGGGCAGCGCGGCCGGGGCGGCCCCGAGGCAGGCCCAGGCACGGCCCGCGGCCGGAGCCCGCCCCATTTGCGGGGCGCCGCTCCCGCCGGGTGTCCCGTCCCCCCGCGGGCGGCGCCGGGAGGAACGGGAAGGGCCGCGCGGAGGCCGCACCTGCGGCGCCCCGGGCGCAGGCGGAGCTGACCCTGGGGCGGAGCCGATATGCAAATGAAGCGCCACACCTCCGCCGCGGATAGGCGCTTCGCCCGCACGGATATGCAAACGAGCCGGGTAGATGAACCAATGGCGCGGCGAAGGGCCGGCGCCATGTAAATGAGTCCCGTTAGCTGAGGGCCGGCGGGCGGGGGGCGGGGCTGCCTGCGGGTCCCGGGGGCACCGGCATGGCCGGGGGGCATCGGGGAAGGACCGGGGGGTGCGGCGTGGCCGGGGGGCATCGGAGCACCGGGGGGGGCAGGGGGCGCAAGCATGGCCGGGGGCACCTGGGAAGGACCGGGGGGACCGGCATGGCTGGGGGGCACCGGGGGGAGACCGGTATCGCCAAAGGGGAAGGGGTGTTCCGGGTGCCCCGGAGGAGAGCGGAGGGGAGTGCCCAGGGACGACCGGACGCACCGAAGGGCTGCGGGGAGGCCGGGAGCCCGCAGCGCCGCCCCGTCCGGGCCCGACAGGCGAACCCCCCGCAAACCCTGGCCCGGTGCCCCGGCCCGCAGCGCTGCCCCACCGCCCGGCCCGGCCCCGACAGTGCAACTCACCGGGCCAAGCACCGGCACCTGCAGCGCCCGCTCGCCGCGCCGCCTCCCGCCCTGCGAAGTTTCGCTTCTCCGCCGAGCCGCCAAGTTTCGTTTTTGGGACGTCACCGCACCGCCCCCCCGCCAGGCCCGGCTCGGCCCGGGCTATCCCGCCCCCTTCCATCGGGCGCGTCCCGCCCTGCCTCCCCCCGCGCCGGGCACTGGGCAGGCTGCCGGGCATCCTCCTGGGAACGCTGCCCGGGGTGGGACGGATGGGCCCGGCCGCTACACCCTCCACGGGACCCCCAAACCTCCGCACCAGGAGCATCCCGGCAGCCCAAAAACCAGCCCAGGGCTGCAGTGCCGGTGTGGACAGGCCAGCAGCTTGGCCCCTTTCTCCGCCTCCTGACCCCAGCTTTAACAGCCCCCAAATCTCCAGCAAAGCCCCTCACACCAACCTGCCATACTGACCCGACAGACACATCACCCCAACACAACACCCCGCCATACCAACCCAACACACCTCCCTGACACACCGCCCCGATGGGCAGCCAGTGTCCCACGGGCCAGGACTTCTCATTGTTTCTTGTCCCCAACTGGTCTCAGGGTTGCTGCAGATACACGGGCAGCAAATGGCCATAAGCTGGCTCGTCAGGCCACTGAAGTGGGGCAGTGTCAGCTTGGGGGTGGCTGAGGGGGGTTTCACCCTTCTGTGAAACATATGTGCCCCCAGGCTGTGCAGGGATGGATGCCGGGCGGGGGTCCACCAGCAGCAGAGGGGAGGGCAAGTGTGATGGAGCAAAATACACCATGCAGATCCAACCACCAGAAGCCGGGGTGTGGCTGTTGCCCCATCCCTGGATCCGACCAGGACTGAGCTGGCCTGATCTTCACTAGCACTCACACCCTCACATGCACACATGAGCTCAAACACACTCACTATTAACACGACTTGCCCTTTTTACCCCCTTCACTCCTCTCTTTCCCCACTCTTGCTCTTGCAAGGTCCCCGGGCAGGGTGTTACCTGAGCCCCTCCTGACCCCGTCTCACTGAGCTCCTCTCCAGGCATGCAGAGCAGCTTTCACAGGACGACCTTGCGCAGCGCAGGGCTACAGCCCCCCTGCCACACCACACCAAGAGAAATGGGCCAAACCACCTCCGTCTCTGTGCTCGTCACATCTCATCTGGGGAGACAGAGGGACGGATGGACAGACAGGAGGGGAAATATGCCCTTCCTGTTCTGCGAATGCCCACCCGCGGCCGGCACAGCGAGGAACTCACCACCCAGCGCTGTAGCAGCAGAAATCATCCCTCCTCCTGCCTCAGTGGTTTTGTGGCTCCCAGGCACGTCTGCTGCCCTACAAAGCTGCGAGGCTGCGGGTGGGAGGAGCCGTGCCAGGCTGCACCTTTGGACACTTTCGGTTTCTTTTCCCTTCCCACACAGAAGAGAAAAGCTTTCCCTGAAGGAAGGCGGAGATGCTGCTGACTCATTTGCAATCTTTGCTGTATTTGACCCTCCTCACAGGCTGTGGGCCAAGGGCTGTTCAGGAAAACTGCTCTCTCTGGAGCGCTGCTCCCAGACCTGCTGCCTGACCCAGCAGGCAAACACAAGCTGGCATCACCATCCCTGTCCCCCAGGGTGCCTGGCAGGAGTAGGGCGAGGGGCTGCACTCATGGGGAGGGGACAGCCCGGCCCTGCCCGATGGCAGCATTTGGCAGAAATCCCCCCAAACCAGGAGGGATCGCTAGGGAGGAAAATCGTGGATGTCTCCATCTCCCAGCAGCCTGCGGCTGAGCGCTGCAGCATGCCCTTGGCTGCGGAGGGCAGCGCCAGCACCTTTGAAACTCACTTTGACAAGAGCACAATCTGCATCACTCTGCATCAGAGTTCATCAAAACCTGGACTGGTTTGGGTAGGAAAGGTCCTCAGAGTGTGTCGTGTCCCCCCCGCCCAGCGCCCCCCTGCCATGGGCAGGGACACCCCCCACTAGCCCAGGTTGTCCAGAGCCCCATCCAACCTTGAACTCTTCCAGGGCTGTATGTCCCACGTGGGAAACGAACGGCAGATTGGTGAGGAGGGAGGTAAACACAGGGGTGTGGAGGAACACAGATAGCACACTAATCGCTGTTTAGCTTCTGCGTTTAGAGAGGCCTGCGACAGGCTGAGGCACCCGACTGAACATGCCTGAGATTCCTGCCCTGCTGTGGGAAAGATCGATGGGACAGTGGGCACCCACGCCTGCCTGAATGCCCCAACAGGGGAAAAACACGGCTCTGGGGACACCCCAGCAGGGGCCGAGCTCTGGCCTGTGAGCCCTTGTGTGCCGCTGCCCCGGTGTCACGTCAGGGATCCCTCTGGCTAATGAGGTAACAGAAATAAATCTGCTCTTTGTATTTCAGCCATGTTTTTTTGATAGTTCTGGCATCCTGCCTGTGCCAGCTCACACACCCAGAATAAGAAAAGTCTCCAGAATTAAAACAGTCAATTTAAAAACAACAGCAGTTTGAGGCTGGGGAAGGCCCAGAGTAGGGATGGCTTCTTCCTGACCACTGTGATTTGGGACAGTTTTGCCCCACTAATCCCTTCCACAGACCATCTGCCCCTGCACTGGGACACAGGATGGTCCCAGCCCCATCCCACCGGCCCAGAAGGCAGGAGAGGGGTAGGTGGCTCCAGTGGAGGCTGTTGGTCGGATGTCACCAGAGTGTCGCAGCCATCGCTGTGTGCGGCACAGCACGTACAGCCCCGGCACAACCAGAGGAGAGGACACAACAAGGAGACGTGGTCCTGAGGGGGTCCCAGGCAGATCCTGCTCTCACTGGATGAGCCCAGCTGGCAGCAGTGAGCTCTCGCTGGTGCTGGTGAAGGGAGCTGCTCCACCACCCCCCAGCTCCGCTCCTCCACACTGCTCTGAGGGAAGAAGGGGGAGAAGCAAGGCAAAGTTAAGCCAAGGCTCACCACGAATCCCCAAGGTCGGCGTGACCCCAGCTCTCTGGAGCGGCTCCCACTCTCCTTCCCAGGAGACAGACCCCATCTACAGCTCTGGGACTTGGCAAAAGCTGGGCTCCCAGGCTCTGCTCCAGTGCTTAGCAGCAGCCTGGGGGACCCCAGGCCCAGGGGAGCACCCAGGGCAGCCCAGAGCCTCACCTGCCTCCTCCCGGCTGGGGAAATGCTGGAATCCTTCTAAGTCTGCGGACAGCAGGACTTTGAGAACAGGGTCCTGAGGGCAGAGAAACCCAGGTTGGAGGAGCTGCTATCTGTCTCTCCGGAGCTGTGAGCCACCCAGCCAGCCCAGGGCAGAGGATGCAGCCCTCGCCCACCACCCCACATCCCACAGCTGGACTCAGACGCTGCAGCCTCCACTTCTCCGAGATGAAGGTGCTTGAGCTGATGGGGGTGCTACCAGCAGAGAGGCAGCAGCATCCTCGTGGCAGGTGCCAGCGCAGGCTGCACAGGGAAGGCAGCTGGGCTGAGCCCACCAGCACAGACCTTCCCGGGGCGAGCAGAGCTGATGCCTGGGGCAGAGCAGGGGGCAGAGGGGGCAGGAGCACGCCTGTCCCATGTACCTGCAGACTGCAGAAGGCCAGCGAGATGCCGTGCTTGCGCAGGTCCTGCAGCAGCTCTGCCAGCCCCACCACCACCGTGTAATCAATGCTGCTGATGTGACAACAGTCCAGGATGACAGAGCGCGGTGGAGATGCTGCTGGAAGAAAAGCATACAGCCGTGTCCTTGGTGAGTCCAGAAGTGACCAGTCATGGGGACACAGCCCTGAGAGGCAGAGCTGTGGCCTGAGAGACAGGGCTGAGATGGCCTCATGAGAGTAGCAGCAGCCTGGGCTGGTCCCAGCTGCAGGGAAGCTGCGCTGTCGCTGCTGGCACCCACAGCCTGCACGCCCAGGCAGCGTTTGCCACCTCCCCAGAAGCGATCCAGGTGGGCACTGGGTCAGAGCTGGGTCCCTGGGGACAAGCCATCGGGCTGAGGAGCACTGTACCTGCCAGAGCACGGCTGCACACAGTGTCCCGGAGGTACTCAATGGCTGGGAAGTGCAGGCTGCTCCGTGGCTGCACGAGGAGCACGTCCCCCTCTGACACCTGCACAAGGCCCCAGAGGAGAGGAATGAGACACGGGAAGCTTGGAGCTGTGACCTTCCCCAGGTGGGGATAACTGCCCATGTGAGAAAGCAAACCACTGTCTTCCTCGCTGGAAGGGTCAGTGGGGGCTCCCATCCCTCAGGGAAACTCCCCCCTTGTGCACTCCACCAGCATCAGCAGGAATGGCCACAGCAATGCCCCCTCCCTGGCTCGCAGCTCCTTGGGAGGTGTGAACCCACCTTTACATGCGGCCTGGCGATGGAGTAGAGCAGGAGTATCCCTGAGACCAGCACCCCGGCCACAATGCCATACTGGACCTCCCAGAAGCAGAGCAAGAACGTCACACAGAGGGGTACAAGGTCCAGCCCTGCAAGAAAAACAACGCAGGCTCAACTATGCCTTGTCCTCGTGCCACAGGGACCGGCAGGACACTGCAGACAGAGCCAGGCTGCACAGGGCAGGGTTGACTGCCCCCAGCTTCTGCCCTCACTCTTAACCCGCCAGAGCATCCTGAAGATCTTGGCATCAAACATGGGGACCACAGCTGAGATGATGACAGCGGCCAGCGCTGCTTTGGGGATGTAGTAGAAGAGCGAGGTGAGGTACGCCAGCGAGAGCAGGACCAGGGCGCCTGCAGGAGAGGGGGAGCACCTGAGCCACGGACCCCGATGCCCTGGGTGCCCAGGGCAGTGAGTGCTGGGCACAGGGACCTGCAGAGCATCCTGTGGTGGGGCTGGGGGCTCTACCTGTGATGAGCCCTCCCGCAGGGGTGCAGACGCCCGATTGCGCATTCACTGCTGTCCTGAAATGTAAAGCAACACGGCGTCCCTGGCTGCCACAGCCCCCACCTGCTGCCCAGAGACCCCACCCAGGAAAACACACCCCCCCACCCGCATCAGACCCCACCTGGGAGAAACACAAGCAAGCCTGCAGCTCCCAGCCTGCAGCGGGACCACGGAACAGGTGAGGTGGGAGGGACGGTTGCCGCAGGACCCATGCAGCCAAGGTGGGACCAGAACACGAGCTCAGGGACCCACCAGGGTCCACACAACCTTTTGCCCAAGATCTCACAGGGCCCCCCCATCACACAGCCCTGGTGAGTGTCCTGCGGGCTGGGGTTCCACTCCCCCTCCTGCTACTCACCGGCCAAAGCTGCCCGTGATGGGATACGACGAGACGAAGGAGCCCAGGATGTTGGCAAAGCCTGCAGCAGGGAAGAAGAGGGGCTGAGGATGCAGCTGTTAAGGAGGCACCACCCAGGGCCGCAAGACTGATCTGTGCCCCTGTCATCACGTCCTCCATCCCTGGGATGGTGCCTGGGGCCAGACTGGAGCCCATCCAACTGCATGAGCAGGGCTCAGGCTGCTCTGGAAATTGCTAAGCTGTGAGAAAGGCTGGGGGGGGCACCGTGCACGATGGGAAAGGTAAAACCCCAAGAAGAGATAGGACTGCTGAGATGGGGATCTCTGATAGCTCAGGGGCTGTGGGACACATGCCAGTGCTCAGGCTGGGTCCCCAGCCCTCGCCTCCTGCTCTGAGCAGCCCCTTACCCATAGCCAGCAGCTCCTGGTTGGGGTCAATCCTGTAATCGTTCTGCGAGGCTGAAAGGAGACAAGCAGCATCACCTACAGCGTCCCACAGGCATGACCTGCCCTGCCCTGCCCTGCCTGCTCAGCGGGGCCAGCAGCACCAGGGACAGCCATGGGCCCCATCCCAGCACCCCCAGGCACACCCCAAGACAACTCATCTCCTGTGCACAACGCAGGGGAACTCCCAGCCCACTCCCCAGCCAGGCACAGGGAAGCTGCCTGACTAGGGCAGGGGGTCGGCAGCACCCTGTGGGACCCCTCCAGCCCTGGCCTTGGGCAGCCCAGTCCCTCTCATTGTCCCCATAGGAACAGCACCCTCCCTGGCACCCCGAAATCCCTGCAGAGACCCCTCGCGTGAGCATAGGCACAGGACCCAGGCACAGTCATACCGAAAGCCTTGGCAATTGCAACGGTCTCCAACAGGCCCATGAGTGGGACCACAGCCAGCCCGACCCCCATGTCCTGGGAGGGAAGGACACAGTGAGTGTTGCCACAGAGGGACAAGGGTCACCCTGCAGCAGAGCCTTCTCCCACTGCGTGGTGAGACAGCAACTGTGGCAGTAAGGAGACGGCAGCCTGGCCAGGCTGGCACCCACCTCCACCATGCTCCCGAAGGGCACAGTGCCGTTGGGTGTAGTCATGGAGAAGCATGGCAGCCGGAAGGCTGGGAGGCCCTGGGGGATGCTGCCAGTGAGCGTGAGCGGCTGGGAGCCCATCGCCTGGAAGGAGTAAGCCACCAGGCCAGCAAACAGGACTACGAGGGCATTGCGTGCTGCAGCAGATAGAACAACCATGATGAACCTGCCCAGGGCGGCAGGAGGGACTGCAGGAGGTGGGTATCCGCACTGCCGAGGTCTTCCAAGCCTTAAGAAGGGGCATGCACAGCAGCAGGAGCATCCTCCAGACTTTGTCCTCCCCAACCCACCTCCAGGTCTGAGCTCCTGCCAACCTGGGCTTTACCAGTTTTGGGCTCTATCTTCCCTGCCCAGAAGAGCCAAGACCCCAGGAGGGATGGCCACAGCAGGGTGAGAGGGCAGGGGAAGGCCAACGCACCCGTGGCAGAGGTCCAGACGATCAGGTAGCTGACTCTGGCAGCCAGTGGGTCTGTATGGGAAGCTCGGGGCAGGTGGCTCTTCATTGCCCGGAGCCCTGCCAGCGCAGCCAGGCAGGCCAGCCCCAGGACAGCATCCCCAGCCCTGCAACAGGGCACAGCTGTCAGCCCAGACATGCTGCAGGGCACAGGGAGAGCTACTGCAAAGCCCCACAGGAGGAAGAGCCTGTGCCTGGGCACACACAGCGGCTGGCAGGGACGCTGCTGGCACCTCCACACAGCTAGCAAAACACATCGGAAGCAGAGGGTGAGGGAGAAGGGGGTTCCCCCCTGGCAGGGGGTACGATGCTGGTGGGTTTGTGGACTCTTCATAAACAGGGAAGAAGATCCCCTGCGACAGGCATGATCCGCCTCCATCTCCTGCTGCCCCTCCCAGTGACAAGGGGAGGGCTCTGACAGCCGTTACAAAGCTGACCCTGCGTGTCACTGCTGTGTAAGAAACCCAGGCTGCAGCACAGACCCCCAGCCATGGGTGCAGCTAACAGGAGCAAGCAGGGGGCACAGGAATGCCTGAGCTCCCTCTTGGACTGTCAAAAATTGGAGGAGGACTTAGGATATGGACAGCCCCAAGGATTCACCTTTCGGCTGGCAAAATCCTGGTGTACCTAACCGAGAGCAGAAAGTAGGACAAGCATCCCCCATCCTTCCCCAGGAGCAGCCTGGAAGCCTGTGTGCTCCCTCATCTTCAGATTTCCAGTTCAAAACAACTGTGAACAAGCACTCGTGCTTGGAGCACTGGCGTGACTGAAGAGAGGAGCGAAGCAGCAGAGCCCGAGACCCCACGGCTGCAGAGACAGGGAGCAGAGCAGGCGCGGGGCTGGTGCTGACCTGGTCTCCCCGATCCTCCGCAGCGTTTCATACACCTGCAGGAAAAACTGCCGAGGGATCCCCTGCAGCCCCAGGATGTTCTGTGCAGGAGGACAAAGCCTGGTGAAAGCCTGGCACAAGCCAAGCTGCCAGGTGCCACAGAGGATGGCCAGGAGCACAGGGGCTTGGTCCTGCCCAGTGCCCCGGCACTCACGCAGTGTCAGCACTGCAGGCAGGGCTCAGAGATGATCTGATTTACTTTTTTTCCCCCCGTTCCCAGGCCCTGAGACGCCTCTACCCCATCCAGCACACACGTCTCGTGAGGGGGTTGGGTTTGGCACCCTTGCTGCAGCCCCACCATCCCCCTGCACCCCACTGGGAGCAGCGGCCCCTGCTGTGACCGCAGCCATTAGCCAACACCGGCCTGCTGGTTCCTCACACAGCCCCACACCATCTCCCAGAGTCTCTGATTTGGGTTAACCACAAAGGAAGCATTGCAGCCCCAGAAGAGGCAGAGAGCCTCAGGTCCCTGAAAGACCAGCGAGGCACCAGCAGAGCCACAGACCCTCTGCATCTGCCATCCCTGCAGACCCACCATGCCGTGGGAATCACCCAGCACCTCCTGCAAGCCACCAAATCAAATGCCCTGGGTTTGCTGGTGTCCTGAGAGCCACCAGCTGGTCAGAGGCAGAGGGTGCGTTTGCCTTGGTCTGCTCAGAGCAGAGCACTCAGGGACCCACCAGAACCACTGGCAGGGGGGCACCGTGTCCCCTTTTGGGGGGGTGAGCACATCATACCCAGCACATTGCCCAGCCCAGTACTAAATGTCCAATTTCCACAGCACAGCCAGCTCCAGGAGAGAGTGGGCACGGTGCCCAGAGCAGAGCAGCAGACCCTACCTTGACCTGGTTGAAGGTAATGGTGATGGAAGCAGCTGATGTAAAACCTTTAATGACCGGGCAGGAAATGAAGTCCAGCAGGAAACCTGCATGGGATGGGTGGCAGTCAGCACAGTGTGTCTGCATGCACACAGAGCTGTCACAAGTGTCAGCAGCACAACCCCGGTGTCTCAGAGAGCAACTATGGGATGTACAGTGACATCTGAAAAATACAACCACTCATGGGAGGAGCATCTCACCGAGGTGCAGGAGCCCCATGGCCAGCTGGATGCAGCCAGAGAGGAAGGCGAGCAGGATGGCATAGACTGGCTCGTGGAAGGCGTAAGAGGAGACGAGCAGCGACATGATGGCTGTGGGACCCAGTGTGACGTCCTTGGCAGTGCCCAGGAAGAAGTAGACAAAGCAGCCCATGAAGGAGGAATAGAGGCCGTACTGCACAGAGACAAACAGAGCACTGGCACAACACTTGGAGCCAGGAGTCACTGGATGCCTCCTGGGCTGCCCTCAGCCCCCTCAGAGCCCCCAGCCAGCCTGAAGCAAACATGGCAGCTGCCATGGAAAACGGGTGACTGCATAGGACCAGATTTCAGCTGGGCAACCCTGCTCACCATCCCGCTGCCCTGCCGTCCTGCCATCCCACCATCCCGCTGTCCCACCACCCCGCTGGCAGCCAGTGTCCCCGGGTGCCCAGGGGTGCCGGGCCCGGCCACCCACCTGCAGAGGCAGCCCGGCCACCTCGGCATAGGCCAGCGCCTGCGGCACCACGGTGAGTCCCACGGTCAGGCCGGCGATCAGGTCGAGCTGCAGCCAGGCCCGGGAGTAGCGCGGCAGCCAGCGCAGCACCGGCAGCCAGCGCAGCACCGGCAGTCCCGGCCACGGGCAGCTCCCCCCGCGCTGCTGGGCCCCGGCCGCCGGCATGGCCGGGACGATGTCCCGCGGTCCGGCCGCCTCCAGCGCCCCCCGCCCGGTCTCCCCTCCCGCCGCGGGGGAGAAGCGGCAGCGCCGCAGGGCGCCCCGCGGAACGGGCCGGGGCTCCGCCGGGCCGGGCACCCCCGCGGCGCCGGGGGGCGGCTCAGCCGGGGCAGCGCGGGAGCCGCTGCGGGACCCCTGTTCCCTGCCGCGGGGCCGGCGGCTCCCGGCGCATCCGGCAGCTCCACCCGGGCCGGATCTGAGCGGCCGGGGCCGCCTCATGTGACCGGGACAGAGGAGGAGCCGGGGCGACCGGAGGAGCCGCCAAGCCCTGCCGGTGCCGCCGCGGGTGCCGCCGCCGGTGCCATGCGGCCCTGGGCGCTGCTGCTGCTGCTGCTGGGCGCCTTCCGGACCGGCGGAGCCCCGACCCGCAACGTGCTGCTCCTCCTGGGTGAGTGCTGCCGCGGCCCGGCGGAGACCGGGACCGGGTCGGCTCCCGCCGCCTCCCAGCCCTGGGATCGGGGTGCCCCTGTCCCGTGGGCAGGAGAGGGACGGCCCCCGAGGCGCCACTGCACCCCCTGTGCGGGGCCGGCCGCCCCAGCCCGGGTCACTCTCAGCCCGGGGCCGCTCCTGGAGTCATTACTGCCCCGGGGGCTTTGCCCCCCGCACCGGGGGGGACGCGCCGAGGCGTCAGTCCCGGTGCAGCGGGACTCACCCCACTCCCTTTCCCCCTGCAGCGGATGACGGTGGCTTTGAGAGCGGCACCTACAACAACTCAGCCATCCGGACACCCAACCTGGACGCGCTGGCCCGGCGCAGCGTGGTCTTCCAGAACGCCTTCACCTCCGTCAGCAGCTGCTCCCCCAGCCGCGCCAGCATCCTGACCGGCTTACCCCAGGTAGGGGGCACAACCCCCAATGCGCTGGGGTGGGGGCTGCCAGGCTGCAGTAGGCACTCAGGGATGATCCGGGCGTGCTTACAGCATGCTCACAGAACCTGGCCATCCCCCTACACCCACTGACCTGTTCTCTCCCCGGCCCCCCGGCCCTGCTTCCCACCTGCACACGTTTGGTGCATGGCTGGACTGGCAGGCATCGTCCAACCGTGTTGTGTCCCCCCGGCTTGCAGCACCAGAATGGGATGTACGGGCTGCACCAGGACGTGCACCACTTCAACTCCTTCGACAGCGTGCGGAGCCTGCCCCAGCTGCTCAGCCAAGCGCACGTCCGGACAGGTAGGGAGCCCAGGGCTGACTGCACCATGCTTTCACTTCTGTTCCTCATCCTGCTCCTCCCTGCATCCCAGGTTCACATGAGGCTCACGCTTTACCCAAACTCACTCAAACTCACCTGCTCTTGCGCTTGCCCCTGTGTCCTGGGGCAGCGTGGTCCCTGGGTGGGTCATGTCTTCTGAGCAGCTGTGGAACTGCCTCTGCAACAGGCAGAAATGGCTGGAGGAGCCGGCAGCATCTTCCACTCTGAGCAGCGCTGGCTGAGCACAGCCCATGCCGTAGCAGATGAGCTGTATCAGCCCTCAGGGAGGAGACATGCGGCAGAGCTGGTGTCCTACCCCCGGTGCTCCTGGCACACTGTGTGCCTGTGTTCTTGCAGGGATAATTGGGAAGAAGCATGTTGGGCCTGAGGCCGTCTACCCCTTCGACTTTGCCCACACAGAGGAGAACAGTTCGGTCTTGCAGGTGGGGAGAAACATCACTCGGATCAAAGCGCTCGTCCGGCAGTTCCTGCAGAGCCAGGATGAGAGGTGAGAGATGCTGCATCCCTGGGGCAGGCTGTGAGGGGGCACAGGAGAGCCCAGGGAAACCAGCTTTGCTGGGGACATGTCTCCACGGCCCAGCTGGTCACGAACAGGGACACTGTCTCTGGGTTACCCTGTACCCAGAAGCCCAGATTAGGTGGGACTCCTGCCGACACCGGCTCACCCCTGGCGCAGCCCATGGGCATGGGCACCCCTCTGCTACACCGCCTCTCCCCCTTCCCTCCCCAGGCCTTTCTTCCTCTACGTTGCCTTCCACGACCCCCACCGCTGTGGACACTCCCAGCCCCAGTACGGGGCCTTCTGTGAGAAATTCGGCAACGGAGAGAGCGGCATGGGCTGGATCCCCGACTGGAAGCCGCAGCTCTACCGCCCAGAGCAAGTGCAGGTGGGAGCCTGGAGGGCTATGGGGGGCTGCACAGGGCCGTATGGCAGCTGCATGGGGCTATGAGGGGGGTACATGGGGTTCTGAGGGGTGAGCGGGGCCATATGGGGGCTGCATACAACAGCAGCATCTGCCTGAGCCAGGGCTGGCCCCCTCCTCCTTCACTGCCATTGGCTGAGAACCAGCAAAGGCCACCGCAGAAAACCCATGACCTCCTTCCCCCTGGCAGCCACACACCACTTCTCCTTTCTCTGTTTAGGTCCCCCACTTCATTCCAGACACACCAGCTGCCCGGGCAGACCTGGCAGCCCAGTACACAACCATCGGGCGCATGGACCAAGGTAGGAGCTGTGGGGGCTGGGCTGGCACCAGTGAGCGCTGTGATTGCTCCTGCCCCTCCTCAGCTCTGCCCCTCCCTCCATCCCCAGGCATCGGGCTGGTGCTGGAGGAGCTGCAGCGTGCTGGCTTCCACAACAGCACGCTGGTGATCTACACCTCGGACAACGGCATCCCCTTCCCCAGCGGCAGGACCAACCTGTACCGGTCAGGCACCGCTGAGCCCCTGCTCATCTCCTCCCCGGAGCACAGCGGGCGCTGGGGGCAGGTCAGCCAGGCCTTCGCCTCCCTCCTGGGTAAGAGCCCACGTGCCCCAGGACAGAGCAGGGTCCTGCAGAGCTGTGCCCAGGGTCGTGTCCCATGTGACAGCCTGTATCCTTTGGCATCAGCACAGCTGGCCCAGAGAAGGGAGAGGAGGGATGACAGAGCAGCAGGGTCTCTTGCAGGGTCCCAGGACCACCCACAGCCCACGCTGCAGCCCACCCGGGGACCTTTCTGCTGCTCCCTGGGGCTGAATTTCCTTGCACGGGTACCAGCCCCTCCTCTCACCCTTCTCTTCCCCTCCAGATCTCACGCCGACCATTTTGGACTGGTTCTCCATCCCCTACCCTTCCTACAGCATCTTTGGCACGAAACAGGTGCAGCTCACTGGGAAGTCTCTCCTACCAGCGCTGGAATCAGAACAGCCCTGGGCCACTGTCTTCAGCAGCCAGAGCCACCACGAGGCGACCATGTACTACCCCATGCGAGCCATCCAGCACCAGCAGTTCCGCCTCGTTCACAACCTCAACTACAAGATGCCCTTTCCCATCGACCAGGACTTCTACGTCTCACCTACTTTCCAAGACCTGCTCAACCGCACCAGGGCTGGGCAGCCAACCCACTGGAACAAGACCCTGCACCAGTACTACTACAGGGATCGCTGGGAGCTCTTTGACTGCAGCCGTGACCCCACCGAGAGCCAGAACCTGGCCCCCGACCCCCACTACGATGCCGTCTTCCAGAAGCTTCGCTCACAGCTCTTGAAGTGGCAGTGGGACACGGGTGACCCATGGGTGTGTGCCCCCGATGCTGTCCTGGAAGAGAAACTGAGTCCCCAGTGCCGGCCACTGCACAACGAGCTGTGAGCCTGGGGCTGCTCCCAGCAAACAGCCTCTTTATTCACAGCGCTGCTCCCACGGCCCCCACACAGAACCCCCTCCCCAAAAACACAGTGAGGAGACTCCCAACAGACCCTCACCCAATTCCTGGTTCCTCACGTTAACAGGTTTGCTGTCTCACAAGGCACTTGGGTCTTTTTTGGAGGAGATGAGGGCTTCCCCATCCCCAGGGGCTGTGCAAGCCCCCCTGATGCAAGTCCAGCACCCACAGGTCCCATCACCTCAGGTCAGCACAAAGGGAAGCCAAAGCCCAGGTGCTGCACTGCGAGGAAAATGAAGTGGCAGCTCCACGTTTACCAAGGGTGGGATGGATTTGGCCCCCGAGCTGCAGGGAGCAGCATCGCCTCTCCCCACCGAGCAGAGCAGGGTCAGGACCAAGAGATCACGAACGGCTCCCACATGGGCAGCGACACGGGGACTCTCAGCACCTGATGGGGAGGAGGAAGGGTCAGCATGGCTGGGAGGGAGACAAGGGGGGGGTCACGCCCTGCAGAGCCACAGCCTGCTATGGCCCCGGTCCTGCAGGTTCCCCCAGGAAGGGTGCCCATGGCAGAGCCCCAGGAGCAGAGCTGTGACACTGCTGTGTGCAGAGGTCTGGCCCTGGCACCACGCATCCTTTCCACCCCCCATTTCCCAATCCCTGCCCCTGCACGGCCTAATCCTGCACAGCCCCAGGGCAGTGACCCAGCCTGTGCTGGGCAGCCCTTTACACTCCCTGGTGCCAACGAAGCAGGTGCCATGCCATCGCTGGGGCCAAGCCCCACCAGCCCCTTGGCTGCACCCCAGGTCCCTTCCCAGCTGCCAGCCAGCAGCTCCCCAACCTCCACAGCCCCCTCCCACAGTTGGGGGGGACACAAGCACTTGCCTGGGTGTCGCTGCGGTAGGAGAAGTCACCCACGAGGGCCCCGTTGGCCAGGACTTGCCGGGGAGGGCTGGTGACACCCAGCACAGTCACAGCCTGCAGCAGGACCCCGTCGAGGTGGGCGCTCGCCCACAGGAGCTGGCTGAGCACGGCACCCTGTGGGAATGGGGGGCTGTCACCCTGAGCTCCCTGATCCCAACCACCCTGCACACACCCGGGGCCTCTCGCCGTGCCCGGCACAGCGCAATGCCCCCCGGCAGAGCACCGAGCCTCGGGGGCCGGGTGCTCTGCCAAACCGGGAAGCAGCAGAGCACCCACTCTCTGGCCTCTGTCCCTCCCAAGGAGGTCCAAGGGGGCACAGCCACTGCACAATGCTGTAGCACTCGCTAAGAGCACCCACTGCAGGGTGCTGGCTCAGTCTGGCACCCCCGGCACCGCGGTGCTGCCCCAGGGGCACCAGACCTACACGAAGCAGCGCCCAGCCCCACCCAGGTACCCCCACCAACAGCCCCCCTCACTCACATTTGTGGCCAGGAAGAGGATCTCGGTGTAGTCCCCCTTCTCAAAGGTCTGCCAGCTCTCCCCATCGTCCCAGAACAGGTCTCCCCTGGCAAAGCCATCCGGTGTCAGCGCCACGACCAGGGCCATCCCCTTCCCACGGGACTCGGAAGTGCTGGATGCAGGTTCCTGGGTGCAGGGTCAGGCACAGTTCTAAGTGCTTTGCCACAGCCCAGCCAGACACCACAGGCTCATGGTGCATTCGGCAATGTCCAGTCTGCCAGTGACCACCCTGCAACCCTCTGCCCTGCCCCACAGGGCACGGCCCCCGGTCACCACAGCATCACCACAACACGGATGGGGCTCACCTGCAAGGGCAGGATGTGCCCAGCACGGACATGGACGTTGATGGTGTCCAGGGGAGCTGGCAAGAGGATCCACTGCCCTTTGCTGCGGATGGTGGAGTCCTAAATGACCAGAAAAAGAGGAAAGCATGGGGTGCTGTGTGCCCACAGGCCACCCAGCCGAGCAACGGGGTGCTCCAAGCGAAGACAGGTGAGGCATGGGTCCCGAATGCAGCCCTGGAGGGTGGTGGGGAGCAGGAAGGACCACAGGGGCTGGCAGCAAAGCCTCTGTGCAGCCTCCCAGGACCCCAGTGGCGAGGGTGCACCCACCCCTGTGAGGCTGTACCACGTCCCCGCCGGGAAGTAGCCGCTGACTTTGGTCTTTCCGGCCTCCAGCACGGGTGTGACGAGCAGCCCCCCACCCCACAGGAGCTGCCGGTCCACAGCCCAGGTGTTGGGGTCCTCAGGGAACCTGGGAAGGAGAAGCAGGGCAGTGCAGTGCCATGGAGACCCTGCTCCCACCTCCCGCTGAGCCCCATGGGGACCAGCACCCATCAGCACCCCGGCTGGGCCGGCACTCACTCAAGGAAGAGGGGCCGTGCCACGGTCTCCCCAGTGGAGTGAGCCCGGTGGAAGAGGGTGTAGAGGAAGGGCAGGAGGGAGTAGCGGAGGCGGAGAGCATTCCTCATGGCAGCCTGGGCAGCCGGGCTGAAGGCATACGGCTCCTGTGGCTGCAGGGGAGAAGCCCAAGGGGGATGCTGAGACCATGGAAGGAGGAAACAGTGGGCGCTTTTCAGGGACGCAGGATGGACGCAGCAAGAGCTGCACGTCCTCACCCGGGCACCGTGGTCGTTGTGGTTCCTCATGAAGGGGTAGAAGGCGCCCAGCTGGGTCCAGCGCACACACAGCTCCTCAGACGTGTCACCCAAAAAGCCACAGATGTCAGCACCCACCAGTGGAACCCCAAAGAGGTTGAAGAGCAGCACCTCTGGGTGGGGGGCACAGAGGGCATGAGGGCTCAGTGGTGCCAGCAGCCCCCAGCTGCAGGGGAGGTGCAGGGCAAGCAGGGGGGATGTGGCTGCAGCACCCTGCAGGAACCCTACCTGGCACGGAGTAGTAGAGCTGCTCCCAGTCGCTGCTGACGTCCCCTGTCCAGTGCCCCGCATAGCGCCCGTGCCCAGCGAATGTGGAGCGCGAGATGACGAAGGGGCGCTTGCCCCGGACCCTCAGCAGCGCACTGCGGGCAAGACGGGGTCTGCTCAGCACCACCCAGCTGGGCAAGGGGCTCAGCAGCTCCCAGCAGCAGCACAGAGCCGGCACATGCCAGGACAGGTGTCTGGTGCCATCTGGCCCATGGGGCAGGTGACATGGGACAGGGCTCAGGACACAATTCCCCAGCCCAGGAGCCAGCACAGCGGCAGAGCACCAGCTCCAGCCCAGCAGCTGCTTCCAGGCAAGCAGGCAGCACACAGCATTATAAACTAAAGCTGCCCTCACCCACCAATTGACCCCCCCCCCCCCCATGCCCAAACTACCCACACCCCAGCACAGGGATGGGTCTCTTTCTCCCAGCTCTGGCATCCCCTGGGATGCGCATCCTCTGGGAGCCCAGGCTTACTCGTGGGAGGCGATGGCCTCGGTCAGCCCATACAGGCTGTGCAGGTTGTAGTGGGAGGACAGGAACTGCTGGCTGGAGGCACAGATGGTCCCAGCTTGGAGGCGTCCCCCAAACACTCCTGCACAGGAGAGGCAGTGGAAAGCTCAGAGCCCACTCGGATGGGACCCAACCCCACCACCCCCCAGCTGCTCCCAGTGCTCCCCACACCCCCGAGCAGAGGCTGGTACCCGCTTCCCATACCTGGCACGTAGGGGGGCTGCTCCAGGCTGTTGTTGGGGCAGCCATCCTGGGAGCCCTCCACGAAGTTTGATGGCTCATTCATGTCCTGGGGAGGGGAGAGGTGGCCTCAGAGGGAAGGGGAGAGCTGGCCTCACTGCTGCACCAGGGCCCAGCAGGAGCTGGGGAGCTGCAGCTGACAGCTCTGCCACACCACTCACAATCCACATGCCATCAAAGGGCACTTGGTCGTGGAAATCCTTCACCATGTCGTGCCACCACTCGTGAGCCTCCGGGTTGGTGAAGTCCGGGAATGCTGTTGGGCCCGGCCAGACCTGCAGGAGGGAGGCAGCAACAGGCAAAGCCCCACTGTGCCCAGCCCTGCTACACCCCACAGCCCCCATGTGCAACCCCACTTCCCACCATAGCCATCCCACCGGCTCCCATGGTCCCGCTCGAGCCCCCTCCTGCAGGGACCGCGGCTGCTCCTTGCACCCACCTTCCCAATCAGGGGCTGCCCCGTGGCGTTTCGGATGAACACCCCTCGCTTCAGTCCTTCGTCGTAGGGCTTGTAGGTGCCAGGAGGCCCCGAGCTGCTGATCCCAGGATCCTGGTGGGGCAGAAAGCCGGGGCTTCACCATCCCCCTCCTTCCTCAAGGAAGCTCCATTGCTGCCCTTGGGAGCAGCCAGTGGGTGCCAGCCCACCCATGTGGGACCCCCTCCGTGGCTGGGGCTGTCACTCACCACAATCATGATGTACCTCAGGCCACGTTGGTGGAAGTCCTGCACCATCTCTGGGTAGTCCTTAAAGCTGTTCTTGTTGAAGGTGAAATCCCTCTTGGCATCCATGTAATCCAGGTCATTCCACTGCACATCCTGTGGACAGTGGCACCGGTGCTCAGGAAGGAGCAGGGACCCCCACAAGCCACTGCCAGGCCTCACCCCATGGGGGTCCCCATCAGCCCCACCCCTCCAGCCACTTTTAGGAGTGGCTGAGACCTACCAGGGGGAAGCGGGCTGCCGACATGTTGGCCACGACCTCCCGTGTGATGGCAGTGGAGGAGTAGCCCCAGCGGCAGAGGTGGAAGCCCAGGCCCCAGTATGGGGGCATGAAGGGGAACCCTAGGAGGGAGTGCAGGTGCTGGCCAGGCGGGTACCAGGATCCCCCACAGCCCCACTGCTCCATGCCAGCCCCACCACGCCCAGGGCTCGGCCCTACCAACAACGTCCAGGTACTGCCGCACCACGCTCTTGGGGTCAGGGCCCAGGAAGACGTAGAAGTCCAGGATCCCGCCCGTCGTGCGCCAGGTCAGGGCCGGGCTGGGCTGCAGGAGCACATCTGGGGAACACGAGCACCGGAGGAACAAGCTGAGGATGGGCACGGGGGCCAAGCCCGTGCCTGGCCCCTCCGTGGGACTCACCCATTGCATTGCTGTTCAGCAGAAAGACACCGTGGGCCAAACCACCGTCTTCCATCCCCAAGTAGAAAGGGTGGGAGCCGTAGAGGTTGACTTGGGGCTGCAGCAGAGCACAGCACAGGTCCCATCAGAGACCCCGTTTCAGGACTCGCCTGCCCACCCCTCAGCTCTGCCCAGAAGCACTGTCCCAGCACAGGGTGCAAACCCAGAGCTTGCAACCCCAAACACTCCCTGAGCTGGCAGAGCTCTGCCCCGAGCAAGAGCTCTGCACCACACGGGGGAAAGTGGCTTCAGAGCAGAACCCAGCCCCAGAGGGGACAAAGCCTGGCCTGGGGACAACCTGAAGCCAGGTCTCAGAGCGAACAGCCACAGGTGCCTTTCAGCCCCAGACAAGACATAAGAGGCCACGGGGTTGCCCCTACAAGTGTAGACAGGACATCTCCCTTTCCCTCTGCCCTGCTCCGTACCACAGGTGCCATGTCCCGATTCCAGAGGGTGACCCTGGTCCACGCTGTGTCCAGGAACAGGGGCGTGAGGTGCTCCCCCAGCCCAGAAATGAAATGGGAGGGCAAAGAGGTAGAGATCTGTAGGAACTGGTCAGCGAAGAAGAGGGGTGCGACGGTGGTGTTGAGCCTGCCGGAGGGAAAGGGAGACTCAGGCAAACAGCCGCGGGGGTGCCCAGCGCCTGGGGAGGAGGGAGGCACCGAACCAAAGGCCCATCAGCCCTGGAGAGGGACACGGATGCTCCTCACTGGGTGAAACAAAGCCGGGCTCCGGCCGAGCGCTGCCGTTCCCGCATCCCTTCCCCACCACCGAGCTGCAGAACGGGTCAGAGCAAAGTCCCCGCGGCCGCTGCCGCCACCGGTGTCCCCTGCTGCCCCTCCGCCCCCATCCCGCCCATGGCTGGGGCCGGCGGCGGGTCCCTTCGGGAGGGCGAGAGGGGCCGCGGCCCGGGTCGGGGCAGGACGGGCACTTACAGGACCCGCCCGCCGCGCTGCCGGTAGACGACGAGGCCGAAGGGATCCTGGCTGATCTCCAGCCCGTAGAGCGTGGAGGCGGCTCGGCCGCTCACCCGCGGCGTGGGCAGCGGCACCTCATAGCGCTGCCGGGCCGGGTCCCGCAGCTGCGGGGGAAGAGAGAAGGGGGGGTCGGCTCGGGGGGGACACCGGGGCCGGGGGGTCGGAGCGGGGGCCGGGGCGCACCGTGAAGCGCAGGCGGGTGGGGGTCTCCAGCGCCACATCCAGCCGCAGGCAGCCCACGTCCCCCGGCAGGAAGCTGGCGGCAACGCGGCGGAGCCGGGCGGTGTAGCCGCTGGCGGTGGCCGTCAGGTTCTCCGCTCGGTAGCTGCGGTAGCCGCGGGGGAAGAAGCACCAGGGGGGGCCGGGGCCGGGACCGGCGGGTGCGTAGCAGCACCCCCGCGCCTCGCAGTCCGCCCGCGCCAGCAGCCGCTCGGGGCCGCAGTCGAAGCGGCCGCTCGGGGGCACCTCGCAGCCGGCGGCCCCGGGGCTGCGCGCCCAGGCGGGGACCAGCAGCGCCAGCAGAGCGGCGGCGGCGGCGGCGGCAGCGGCAGCGACCCGCAGCCCCGGCATGGCCCCGCCGGCCCGGCTCCCAGCAGCCGCGGCGGGCCCGGCTCACGTCACGCTGCCGCCGGCGGGGCGGGACCAACCCGGGCTCCGAGCACCGCCCCGGCCGCCTTCCTCTTCTTCCTCCCCGCCTTCTCCGCCCTCTTCCTCCCCGCCCTTCCCCCGTCCCCTTCTTCCCCACCCCCATTTTCTTCCCCTTCCCTTTCCTGCCCCCTTCCCCTTCTTCCCCCCTTCTTCCTCCCCTTGTTCCCTTTCCCGGAGCTGCCCGGGGCCCCGAGAGCGGCCGCTGACCGGAGCTGGAGCAGGGTCCCGGGGAGCAGCGCTGCACCCCGCCTCACCCTGCAGAGCTGCTGCTCCTGGGGCCAGGGTGAAGTGGAAAAAGATACAGAAACACTTGCAATGCCAGATCTTTAATAAACACTTTTATCTACTCGTTTAACAAAGCCTGTGGCCTCCAGAAGAACCAGAGCAGATGGTTCCAGGTGTCTTTCCATACCTCTGTCAGGCTTCCCGTGAGCCGAGCCTGGAGTCCAAGCACTGACGGAGCCACTGCAGAGCCCTTTGGTGCTCGGGATGCTCCTGCTGGATCTGGTGGACGATGGCAACAATGGTACGGAGCTGGTCCTGCAGTTTCTGCTGCTCATT
The DNA here is from genome assembly GCA_020800305.1 of Porphyrio hochstetteri. NCBI lineage: Eukaryota > Metazoa > Chordata > Aves > Gruiformes > Rallidae > Porphyrio > Porphyrio hochstetteri. The sequence goes on along the minus strand of CM036923.1, from coordinate 3,647,262 downwards.
GTGCCAGGCTTGTTCAGTGCGGCACAGAGGAGTGTACTTCCCTTCCTTCAGCGCCTGCAGATGCTTCTGGCGTGTCTGGTAGGCCACAATCTCAAAAAGGTTCTAAAAGCAACAACAGAAATGGCTTTGACAGCAGACTGCACACAGAAAAGAGCTGAGAAAATGAGGGGATCTGTGCCCCAGGTACTGCAACTGTGGTATTTTGAAGTGGGAAGGCTTCCTAAGGAGGACTGTGACACCAAACGGCATCCCCTCTCCGAACACTGTAGAGGTACAGCCCTGCCCAGACCTCCATGAACACCCACACATACAAGGCAACCAATGCCAGGACAGAGTTTCACCAGTTTAAAAACTGCCAAGACCTCGCACCAGCTCTCAAATCTGTAACACATAGAAGCAGCCAGCCAGTGCTCACAAAGGAGACGTGTTACTAGATACTTTCAAGGTACAAATGATGTCCTTGAGGCTCACAGTTCCAAGTGAATGCTGCCTCACTAAGAGCGTGACTGCAGCATCACTGCAGGACCACAATGAGCCCTCAGACAGGGCTCAGTCAAATTAAGGTGCTGCCAAAATCTGGAGTCCTGGGTCCAGAGCTGGGGCCCACAATACAAGAAAGATGTAGAACTGTTGGAGAGGGTTCAGAGGAGACCATGAAGATATCAGAGGGCTGGAGCAGCTCCCCTACGGAGAGAGGCTGAGCGAGCTGGACTTGTTCAGCCTGGAGAAGAGAAGGCTGTGGGGGGACCTCATTGCAGCCTTCCAGTCCCTGAAGGGAGCAGAGGAACAGGAGGGGAGTCAGCTTGTTCAAGGGCAGAGACTGGCAGGACAAGGGGGGTGGAGTGAAGCTGAAGGAGGGGAGGGTTAGAGGAGATATTAGGGGGAAGTTTTTTACAGAGAGAGTGGTGAGGGGCTGGAACAGGCTGCCCAGAGAGGGGGTGGGTGCCCCATCCCTGGGGGTGTTTAAGCCCAGGTTGGATGGGGCCCTGGGCAACCTAGTGTAGATCCAGGCTTGAGGTTGGTGGCCCTGCCTGTGGCAGGGGGTTGGAGCTCTGTGATCCTTGGGGTCCCTTCCAACCCAGCCCATTCTATGATTCTATGAAAATCACATGCCAAGCACACCCAGTTCAGGATGGGGGTGAGACGGCAGCAAGGCGCTGGCAGCAGAGGAAAGCAGCAGGTTCTGACTCGCCTGCCGCAAGGAAGCGGATGTGCTCACCCATCGTTTCCTGTTCCGAAGACACTCTATGTCTGATTCGAGGCCTTCAGACTCTGCCTGCAGCCTGCACAATTCTTGCTGCTTTTCCAATAAGGTGGCACTATGGGATGTTTGGGTGCTCTCCAGCTCCAGAATGGTTTTGCTGCAGTCTTGAGCATTCTGGTGAATGGAAGAGAAGGAAACAGCCAGTGCAGGTTCTTTAGCTCACCTGCATTCCCAGCCATCTTCCCAGGATTCCTTTGTGGGGAGGTTTTAGTGAGTTTCCAGAGTCCAACTCCTGCACAGCACTGTACCCATGCAGGGCCTGTGTGCCAGTGCCCTGCACATCTGTGCCCAGCACACGCTGGTGCTTGTCACAAGGCAAACACAGGCTACATGAAGTCCTGCAGCTTTGCCCTACTCACTCACCTTCTGGGTTTCTCTGATCTTCTTCCTCAGCTCCTGCTTCTTGCGATGGGAGTCGCTCTTGGTGATATGTTTCTTATCTGTCCTGTTCTGACCCTCTCCACGCATCGCTATTGCCTCTCTACGAGAAACAGATGCCTCCATATCACGAATCAGCACCTCCCGCTGCTTCATCAGCTGCCCATAGCGGACCTGCCATTTGTCAGGATACAAAACAGGCTGAAAATAACAATGGTTTGTGAATGGCACCTGACTGAAGTCTTCTGTGTGGCACATCCCATCAACATAAACCACATAACCCTTTCTGGAAAGCCAAATTTGCTCTAAATCCCAACCTCGTTTTCCCTGTGTGGATCAGGAAGGCAGAGGGGCTGGGTTACCAATTTGTCTAGAGGAATCTTTAAAACATGTCACTAGAGCTCATTAGCAATAGGAAAAGCAGAGGAGCAGAAGTCCCAAGAATAAAGGGCAAGAGTTGCTTTGCCAGAAGACTTCCCTAACCAGAGGCTAAGATGGTGCAATATTCAGTAATCAACCTTTCTTTACTTATAAACTGGGTCACAGAACAGGTCACAGGATGAGGCAGCTGGTGGTACTACATTGTAAACGGACTTCTCAGGACTTTCTGGATTCTGCTGCAGCTGCTGCACAAGGGGCGTGTGAGGTGCATGTGTGCTGTGTGTATTCAATGCAGCCTGACTGCAGGGTGGTAAGATTTCCAACACTGCCATGGCCTTGAAGATGCTACTTCTCCAGCCTGTTTCTCATCTCCAACCTTATGTTTCAGCTATGTCCAAGCTGAGTACACTGTATGCAGCTTCCCCTCCTCAGTCCTCTTTCCCAGTGGCTTACTTCCTTCCTGTGGATCTCTGTTCTCATGGCTTGGATTTCGCCTTGTTCGGAATCCACTGCTGCACGCATCTCTCGTGTCAGCTGGATCTTTTTCTCCCATAGCATGATCTGATGCCTTCAATGAGAGAAAGGGGAAAGCCTTTGTAAGCAAGAGAGGCTGCTCACCCTGTGCCTTGGTGGCAGCGCACCCCTGAGATCCATTCTGAACATGGAGCTGAGTGGTTCAGCAGAAGCTACGGATCTGCACACAGGACACGTAAAAGGGGAGCTAGGGAGCAGCATCACATCAGATGGTAAGCCCCACCATTTAGAAAATGGCACAATGCCTGTAAAAACAAGCATGGCCAGGCTGGCAGGGGGCTGATGGACCCCAATTAATTGCCCAGCGCAGCACACTCACTCTGAGTGACTGGCAGAGGGGACAGCGTGTGGAATCTTCCCATACAGATCTCAGCAACGTCCAGCACAAGCATGTTGGAAGCATTAAAGCCTCTCAGCTCTCGCTGGTTCCAGCAGCAGCTAAAGCACCTTTCAGTTTCTGCCTTCCATAAACTCATTAAAGTCCTATCACCTTCTCCAAGAAGGACAGAAGAACGTTTGCCGGTGCTGGTTCGGTTCGACGGCTGGAGAAGAGTAACATGGAGACACAAACTGAAGTTCAGAGACTGTTGCACAAAGGAAGAAACTCCCTGGTACCTACTCTGCTTCCACCAGGCTGTTTAGGAGTCTTTCCTTCTCCTCAGTCAATTGGCTGTGCTTCTCCTGCATCTCCACCAATTCTTTTTCTGCTGCCTAGATTTGGGAGGCAGAAACCAACAGAGCATTGTCAGAGCAAGAAGGATTTACAGAGTCACTGTTTGCACCTTATCTGCACCGGAGGCAGAGACCTGGAAAGGAGACATCAAGCGTCTGTACCTTGAGAGAGCGTACAAACTCGTTCTCCATGATAACATTGCCATACTGCAGCTCCTCAAAGCTGCTGTTGTTCTTGTTGATCAGCACATTCAACTTTATCAAGTCATTTGACAGGTTCCTCATGTGACGTTCGATGTCTTTCTGCTCTTTTGTTTCCTGCTGAATTTCATCTAAGGGCAAACAGAAGAAAGTATTATCATTCCCACCAGTGTTGGGTTGTGACAAACCAGTATTAGACCAAAGGAGCCAGGACTGAAAGGCATACCTGGCCTGAAACCTCCCTATGTAGCCCACAAGCAGCCCCTCTGACCCTGGGGCTCAGGGCTTTCCTTTTCCAGGGAACCCTCCTAATACTTTCCTATGTCTATTTCTTGGCTCCACACACATTCGATTATAAACATGCTAAATGTCCAGCAATAGCTCCCAAACCAAAGAAACCAGGACTGAAAGACATAGCTGGCCTGAAACCTCCCCAGGGAGCCCACAAGCAGCAGCTCTGTGTCCCACATACCCAGCTCAAACATTATTCCACAAGCCAGAAAGTCAGATAAAAGTTATGAAGGAGGCTGCTGTGGGAGAGTTGGTTTTGGCCAAGAGAAGTGCTATCATAGTGGGGATATCTACCTTCTGACTACTTGCAAACGTTGTTTAAGTGGTGTAACACGGGACCTGATCACTTAGGGCTCGACTGCATCAGTTAAGACAGCAGGATTGATCGTTATGGGAAATAATGGTGTGCAAAACAGCAGAAGGCACCTGGCTCCTGGCCCTCCAGTGCAGTACTGGGGCATTACTGCTCACACATATGTAGGAGCATCCTTGGGTGAAGGTCTAGCATCACCCATCCATAAGCCTTTGCTCCCTTTTTGGTCCATTCATGGGTGAACACTTCAAGAAAGAGTCAGGGAACGACTTACTCTCAGTGCGCACTTTCTTCTGCTCCATTATTGTGAACCGTTTCTTCAGCATATCCAAGGAGGTTATTTGTTCCTCCCGTTGGTGTGTTAGCTTGACCAGCTCTTTCTGCAGATTGAGACAGTACTTCTGTAGCGTCACCACCTCAGAATTGCATTCTTCTATCTCCTTGGTCAGCTTGTTGATACTCATTTCCAGTGGTGCCAATTCGTGCCCCTGTACGAGGACAAGGTTTGGGATTAATCAGGCAGAAGCTGCTGGAGCATCACTGTTTGGAGCATCACTGCAGAAGGCCAGTGCAACTGCTGAGATGCCCATTAAATACTTCAACTATACCATTAGCTTGCCAGTTAGTTACCTCCTGCCTCCATCTCCCATGAGTTGGGTGGGACTAATAATTCCTGACCTCAACGGAACAAATAATAACCCCCTGCAGAACTACAGGCTGGGGGAGACTGGCTGGAGAGCTGTCAGGCAGAGAAGGACCTGGGGGTGTTGGTTGATTGCAGACTGAATATGAGTCAGCAGTGTGCTCAGGCAGCCAAGAAGGCCAATGGCATCTTGGCTTGTATCAAAAACAGTGTGGCCAGTAGGTCTGGGGAAGTGATTGTGCCCCTGTACTCAGCATTGGTGAGGCCACACCTTGAGTACTGTGTCCAGTTCTGGGCTCCTCACCATCAGAAGGACATCGAGGTCCTGGAGCGAGTCCAGAGAAGGGCAACCAGGCTGGGGAAGGGGCTGGAGGGCAAATCCTCTGAGGAGCGGCTGAGGGAGCTGGGGGTGTTCAGCCTGGAGAAGAGGAGGCTGAGGGGAGACCTTATCACCACCTACAACTACCTGAAGGGAGGTTATAGAGAGATAGGTGATGATCTCTTCAGCCAGGTGATAGGACAAGGGGGAATGGCATGAAGCTGTGCCAGGGCAGGTTTAGATTGGATGTTAGAAAAAAATGTTTTACTGAAAGAGTTGTCAGGGCTGGAACAGGCTGCCCAGGGAGGGGCTGAGTCACCTTCTCTGGATGTGTTCAAAAAAAGGGTAGATGAGGTACTTAGGGATCTGGTTTAGTTTAGGATGTGAATGGTTGGACTTGATGATCTTAAAGGTCTTTTCCAACCTTGTGATTCTGTGATTCTGTGAAATGCAACAGAAGCCCAAAAGGCTCCAACTCTGGCAAGAGGCCCCTACAACAGGCCCATCTGGACATTCCAGAGTTTGTGAGGCTTCAGTATGCCACAGTAATGACTTTTGCACTGGCATTCATAAAGGTCTTACAGCTCACAGCGCTACAGCATCATCTGGTATCATCTGGGGATCATATCATAGGGCTATTGTTTAGCATAGGATGGGAACAGTTGGACTTGATGATCTTAAAGGTCTTTTCCAACCTTGTGATTCTGTGATCTAAATGGGGACAGTCACCAAGCGACTTCAGTCACTGCCTGTTCTGTTCTCCCCTCATTGGTCTTTGCTGATTCTATAATGAGATCCTGTTTACTCCCAGAGCACTGATGTCATTGTGTGTATTTTCATCAGGTGTTGACAACTCCCTGCAGAAATCCAGGCTAGGCACACCCTCATTTCACAACTCCCTAATGCCAGCTCCTCTTCACATGCACTGAGAGCTGCCTGGCACATGTAAACACATTAACTAGCATGGCTTTTAAGTCACAGTACCGATGCCTCAGAGTTTAACTGTCCAGCACTTGGGAGGTTACATTTACCAAGAGCATCTGTGGGCAGCACAAGGCATAAAACCAAGTCTGGGATTGAGATATAAATGTACATACCCCCAGCTGGGAAAGAATCACCTCCAACCTCCTGTTGTACTGGCCGATGACCCCTTGCTTCTTCTCCACCAGGACACTGCACTTTGTGATCTCACTTTCCCTGCCACTGATCAGATCGTGGGTGGTTTTTATTTCCTTGTCCAGCTCACAAAGTGTTTTTTGGAGAACCATCAGCCTGCCAGTGACACGAGTGGTATTCAGAATAACCTGGGCTGTATCATTCTCAGCCTTGGAAAAATGCAGCTCCTAGGAATATCAAGAGACAGAAAACAGACATTGATTTGCAATGCCTGCTTAGCAAAGCACAGCAATCAGGGCATTTAGAGTCCTTGCCCAGGTCTGTGCTACAAGCTGTAAGCAAGCTACTTACCCTCTCCATACCTTTGCTTCTCCATCTATTGACAGGAGATAGCAATATTGACCTCTGCCACAAGGCTGCCGAAAAGCATGAAGGAGCCCACACATGCCAAAGCCCTTGAAGAGCCCACGCTCATCACTTCCACAGTTCTGCCCTGCCCTGATGTCTCTAGCTGCTTGGCTAACAGTGGTAGGACATCACCACGTGGTACCTTCCCCACCATGCCTGACAAACGCAGCGCTCACCTAACAACAGCTGCAGGAGCCAGGCAGCATGGGGATGCCTTTTGTCTGAGTGCAGCAGGAATGCAGGCAGGTACCTTTCAAGAGCTTGCCTGCTCCTTCTGCACAGCCCGGGCCACGCTGTGAGAGCTGGCCATTTGGGCTTCTCCAAGGCTGTAGTGTCTGCACTATATTCTCCTGTGCAACAGAGACACCAGTAGGAGGCAAAGCAGAGTATCTGCTTGTTTGTGTACCTGCCCCCCTCACACTGGGGTGTTTCTCACAATGGAAGCCAACCCTGGAAGTCTTCCTACTCAGGATCCACACCTGACTTAAAAACCTCAGGGGCAGGCTGGAAAACAGAGAGGTGTGAGCACACTGTATTAGTGCCAGCCCACACAACTCAATATGATAACATACTATACTGAACCTTTACGTGCTCCCACAGAGAGCACCTTCTCATGCCATGAGGAACTGCAGGTTTGACTGTAATGTCTTTGGAAACTGAAAGCACACCTGTATCACACTCTGTGATGCAGCAGAGAGATGTAAGTTAGTTTAACGTGGAGTATTTAAGTACCACATAGCCACTGTCTCCCTGCAGTGCATAAGAACTTGAAATACCTGAAACACTCCCAGGGTTTGTCATTCTGCCCCATTTTTTAGGTGAAGAACAGTCTGTTACGTGTCAGGCCCTTTGGCCAGACTCTCTCCCATGCACAAGAACCCTGCAATAAGGTTGCCAGAAGAACTAAACCAAAGTTGCAAACCCAGCAGAGCTTCGATTGCAGACCTGAGAAAGGAAATGCAGACACTGACAAAGCACACTGAGAACCACAGGTCTGGGCTGTTTCCTTCCCCTGCCCTCCCAAAAGGAAGAGATACCATACCAGATCTGTTTTTCTTCTCTGGAGTTTCTCAGCCAGCTGTGAGAAGTGCTTTGCAGCTTTGCTGGACATCATCTGGTCCTGAAGCTTTTCCATGATTTCATTCTCTGTCTTCTCTTTGGCATCAGCTTCTCTCTCTATATCCTTACTGATGGACAGCAACTCACTCAGCTGAGCAGCTTGATCCTAAAAAGTAAGGAAGCCAGAGACAGGATCACTGTGATTAAAGATCTGTCCCCAGTGCGAAAGGATTCTTCTTCCAAGCGACTCTTCTCACCATCTTGGTCCTGTTGAGGGTCTGCTCTGTCTCATGGAGAACACGAGTATAGGTGCTGTATTCAACCTTCAAGGCCTCCTGCCTCAAAAGGCACTGAGCAATCAGTTTCTTTGTCGTGTTGGCATCGTTCTTTAATCTGTTCAGGGTGGTGACAAGCAACTCATTCTTCTCCTCCTCCTCCCTGATGGACTTTCTACAGCCATGGATGTCCATTTCTAGGGACTTGAGGTCATGTCTGTACTTGCTGGAGAGGCAAAGAGGATGTAAAATGATTTGTGTTCTGAACAGTTGCCCACAAATTCCTCTTTTCAAACACACTATTGCAGCAACACTGACCAAGACAGAAGATCTTTATTAAGGCTAGTCTCCTGTGACAGTGCAGGGTCATTAGAAGATGGATGGAGACATTAAGATTTAAAAGGAAACATATGTAGAAAATGAAGTCCTTCTTTCAGTCCTGTCCCCATTGCCCCATTACCAGGATGCCACCATAGAAAAACATATTTTTTGTTTTCAGAGAACTGGCCAAGCTCTAAGACTCCAGACCAAGCAAACACTTCCTTTGGCAACAACAGAAGTTCTCCTGAAGCCTTCTAAAAGGCATCACAAAATCCTAACTGAAAGCAACTCAACCTTCTTGCTGCCTGGCTCTTTGGATTGAGAAACGTTGCAAAGGTGAAGGAACTCTTTTAATGGAATAAAACATTAATAGAAAGACTCTAAACAGCTTCTAAAAACCTACATGTTGAGGGAGAGTTGTGTTTTGGATAAAGAGAACAGTAAGAGACCTGTGCTGCTTATCCTTTAACCTCACTACGTGCTTTAGAGCAGGAAACTTAGTTCTGTCTGACATACCCTGCACACACAGCAATGGGCTTGGCAGAAGACAGGCTGCTGCTTCTGAATCTCTCCTGCCCACCTTATTTGAAATCTCTCTGGAGCTGGTTTTGGATACCATACCTCAGCAACTCTTGTGTGGCCATATAGGCCTCATCTCTCTGTTTCAATCCAGCCAAGCTGCTGTTCCAGTGGTTCATCAACCGCTTTTTCTCCATGTTAATAGCCTGTACCTCCATGCAAGCCTGGGGAAGAGAGAATTTGTGGACAGGGTGATTCTGTGCTGGGTTGAGAAACACAATTCATGGGACAATGATTTTTTCTGTTCAGAATATGCTGGGCAGGGAGAGCTTCAACTAATATATGTCTGGTTTGTTGTCACACCAGACCACAGAGAAATCACCCATACCTCAGTCCTCCCTGAAACAAAGAGTTTACATCTCCAAGAAAAAATAATGCTGAGAAGGTGGAGGAGGAAGAAATTTATGGGCAATTCTTCAGGACAGATTAGTAAATAAATAAATAAATAAATGAAAATGCCTTCATTCCTGCAGCCAGGAGCAAACTGTACAACTCTGACCTACACTGTACATACCACATGAGCCAGAGGGGTCAGTTCTTCCAGAGGGAATTATTAACCAGAAGTGAAACAAGCACCCTCCTACCTCATTTACTGCTTGCCGAGTTACTTTTGTGTCCTCTGCCTGGGCCACAAACTGAGCTTCCAGCAGAGCAATCTGTTCCTGGAGTTCGTAGGCTTTTCTTGTTAAGCGATCTACTAGAAGATCCTAAAGAGTCAGAGCCAAACAGTTCAGGATGAGGAAGATAATCTCAGCCTTAGCCAACTACACTCTACAGGAGCAACACAGGCAAGAAAAGCGATTCAATTAGCAACCAGATCAGATTTTCTACTCAAACTTTCCCACTCACACACAAACAACCCAAGAACTCAGCAGTGGCAGCCTTCAAGAGTGAGACCTTTGCTGTGTCTTTAATTTTTTATTATTCCCTTTGCAACAGGAGATACTTGAGCTCTGAAGCAGCCTTCATTCCTGCCAGCATGGCTTATACAGTGCCTTCACTCCAGCAGCTGGCAATCCTAACAATTGGTGGTTTAAAATACTTCCTGAAAGAAACCATCTAAAGGCATTCAGTGTGAAAGGATTTGACCGATGGGCTGAGACCAGTGGGGTGAAGTTTAACAAGGCCAAGGGCAGAGTGCTGCACATGGGACATAACAACCCCCTGCAGCGCTACAGGCTGGGGGAGACTGGCTGGAGAGCTGTCAGGCAGAGAAGGACCTGGGGGTGTTGGGTGACTGCAGGCTGAATATGAGTCAGCAGTGTGCTCAGGCGGCCAGGAAAGCCAATGGCATCCTGGCTTGTGTCAGAAATAGTGTGGCCAGTAGGTCTGGGGAAGTGATTGTGCCCCTGTACTCAGCATTGGTGAGGCCACACCTTGAGTACTGTGTCCAGTTCTGGGCTCCTCACCATCAGAAGGACACTGAGGTCCTGGAGCGAGTCCAGAGAAGGGCAACCAGGCTGGGGAAGGGGCTGGAGGGCAAATCCTCTGAGGAGCGGCTGAGGGAGCTGGGGGTGTTCAGCCTGGAGAAGAGGAGGCTGAGGGGAGACCTTATCACTACCTCCACTGACCTGCCAGGAGGGTGCAGAGAGGTGGGTGATGGTCTCTTCAGCCAGGGGACAGGAGATGGGACAAGGGGCAATGGGCTCAAGCTGTGCCAGGGCAGGGGCAGAGCAGATGGGAGGGAAAAGTTCTTCCCTGGCAGAGTTGTGGGGCTGTGGCACAGGCTGCCCAGGGAGGGGCTGAGTCCCCATCCCTGGGTGTGTTTAAAAAAGGGTAGATGAGGTGCTCAGGGATATGGTTTAGTTTAGGATGCAAATGGTTGGACTTGATGATCTTAAAGGTCTTTTCCAACCTGGTGATTCTGTGATTCTGTGAGCTGGCTGCCCACAGCTCTGCACTCGTACAGCCAGCCTGCAGCCAGCTGTGAGCAGGAGGCAGCAGAGGGAACTCCAGCACGACCAGCTGCCTTCAGTACCAGAGTTCCCTTCTCCCTCATCCTCACTTGGAATAATTCTCAGTACTTGAACAAATCCTAATTCTTTCCTGAGTGTCTTTCTGCTTGAGTGAAGAGCGACTGACCATTCTAAGGCTTGTCAAAAAGCTTTTGATCTGCTCTTGGAAAAGAAAACAAAACTGGGGAGGGACTTTTTAGCAGGGCAGGGAGTGATGGGACAAGGGGGAATGGTTTAAATTGGAAGGGGGAGATCTAGATTGGATATTAGGAATAAATTCTTCACTGCAAGGGTGAGGAGGCCCTGGCACACCCTGCCCAGGGAGGTGGTGGCTGTCCCTCCCTGGAGGTGTCCAAGGCCAGTTTGGATGGGGCCTTGAACAGCCTGGGCTGGTGAGAGTTGTCCCTGCCCATGGCAGGGGGTTGGAATTTGATGGTCTTTGAGGTCCCTTCCAGCCCTGAAGAATCCAGGGATCCATCCAGGGATTCTGATTCTATAACTGCCACTATCTGAGCAGTGGGGATTCTTCTCATTTTTAGAAAAGCCTGCTTTCTGGGGGGCTGGGATGGGGTTCAGTTATTTGAGGAAAATAACCTCACCCATCTTCCATGGTTCAGTGACTGTAGCCTTCCTTCCAACATGGCAGCAGCTCCTCCAAGACCTGCCACTAACTGCCATCTGTATTATTTATCTTCCAGCAGTTTAACTCCATACCTGTTTTTTCTTTTCCACCTCAGCCTGGAGCTTCTCTGCCTCAGCTTTCTTTGTTGACTGTTTCATAAGTAAAATATTGTGCTGCATATCCTGGTCCATATTTTGCATGTAGAACAGATGCAAGGCCAGGTTTTCAACCTGGGTCTGCATTGCAGAAACTGGGGAGGCAAGAGGAAAAATATTCCCAGGGAAATATGTTTAAACACAAGTTTTAAACAGAGGTAAGAGAAATACAGAAGCACCCAAAGCAACACTCATACATCAGCCCTCCCTGAAACAAGAGTTTACATCAGCTTTGGAGCATTCCAAGGAGGTGGTTGAGTCACCTTCCCTGGATGTGTTTAAAAAAGGGTAGATGAGGTGCTCAGGGATATGGTTTAGCACAGGATGGGAATGGTTGGACACGATGATCTTAAAGGCCTTTTCCAACCTTGTCATCCTGTGATTCTGTGATCACCTCACAAGTTAAAGCAGTTCCTTGACTGCACACAAAGGGGTCTCAGGATGCTGATGTGAATCTACTCCTCTGCCCCAAAACAAAGCTGTCTCTTTCTCAGGCTGTTGAATGCTTCTCTATTTTTCCCAATAACCCCCAAAAACTTTCTAGGCAATTTACTTAGCTGCCTTTGACAGAAGAATGAGCCAAGTCCATTTCTACAGCTGGAATGGCCAGACAGTGCTCTCATACCCCTGGATGCCCCTAACAACCTACAACCTTTGCAGTTTGATCACACCCTTACAGAGCCACAGGCAAACATAACAGAGCGATGGGAATTTTCCTCCTGCTGAGGCACAGGACAGCCCACCTGCCAGAAGCAGTTCTAATTTGAGTCCTAAAGACCTTCTTAGAAGTACCACATAGCAACATGGTCTTAGAATCATAGAATCATAGAATCCCAGACTGGTCTGGGTTGGAAGGGACCCCAAGGATCATAGAGCTCCAACCCCCTGCCACAGGCAGGGCCACCAACCACCAGGCCTGGAGCTACACAAGGTTGCCCAGGGCCCCATCCAACCTGGCCTTGAACACCCCCAGGGATGGGGCACCCACCCCCTCTCTGGGCAGCCTGTTCCAGCCCCTCACCTCTCTCTCTGTAAAAAACTTCCCCCTAATATCTAATCTAAACCTTCCTTCCTTTAGTTTTAATCCATCCCCCTTGTCCTGTCATTGTCTATCCTTTTAAAAAGTTCAATCCCCTCCTGCTTATAAGCTCCCTTCAGGTACTGGAAGGCTACAATGAGGCCCACAGCCTTCTCTTCTCCAGACTGAACCAGCCCAGCTCCCTCAGCCTCTCTTCGTAGGGGAGCTACTTCAGCCCTCTAATCATCTCTGTGGCTCCTCTGACCCCTCTCCAACAGTTCCACATCCTTCTTGTATTGGGGGCCCCAGATCTGGACACAGGACTCCAGCTGGGGCCTCACGAGGGCAGAGCAGAGAGGGACAATCACCTCCCTGTCCCTGCTGGCCACCCCTCTTCTAATGGAGCCCAGGATCCCATTTGCCTTAGAAACAATGGAAAATGGAATATCTGTGGAACTTTTCACCAAGCACATTATTCCTGATGAATTTTACTGCATGTTGTTAAATATAACGCTTGACTTAGATTTAAATTAATTTCTCCACACAGCACTAGAATTAGGAGATACATGAGGACTCCTCAGTCACCTTGCCTGCGTTCATCATCTGTGTTCTGGCATGTTTTCTTGTGAGCAAGCCTCAGGCCCTCCAGTTCCTCTTCCAGCTGCCGACGCGCTGTGGCTGCCTGAGAACAGCGGCCCTGGATCTTCTCCAGCTCCATCTGCAGACGGGCCAGCTGCTGCTGCTCTCCATAAAGAGACACCCCAATCTCCTCTCTCTGTGCTTTGCTCTTCTTTGTCGCAGTCCTCTGCAAAGAGAAGAGGAAATCAGCAATCACAGCTCGGACAGGGATGGGATGCTGTGGGAAGGTGAAGAAAGAAGGCTGCATACCAGCTCCTGAAGGTCTAGGTTCACTTTTTCCATCTGCTTAGTAAGGTAATTCTTCAGGGCAGCCTGGAATCTTCTCATCAGAGGCTGTAAAGAAGCATGATGTTGATAAACTTTAACATACTGTAAATAAAATACGAAGAAACCTTACTGCCAAACTCCACTCTTAAATAAAACATCGTTCTTCCTACCACTGAGTATCTGTTGACATCAGAAGGTGACTACTGAGAATATCAGCATATCAGAAACACATAGGAACACCTGAGAACTCATCCACTCCCTCTTGCTCCAGTACTTGTGTGTCAGGAGTACTGAAAAGGATCAGATTTGCCCACTACATTGCTTATTTCTGAACCTGCAACCCCCAGGGAGTAGACACATTCAGGAGTTAGTACACTTGCAAAAGCTATTTGTAACCATGTAGTTTCAGCACACAGCTAAGTCCCTGCTCACAACTGACCTCACTCTTTTCATACAAATGAAAATAGCAAGTCTGCAAAGAGGAATGACAAGATTTGAGGACTTCTCACGTGTTCTGGATCCAAGACAACCAGTTCTGTCTCTTTCCCAGCTTCCTCATTTCTTCTGCTTGTTTCATTTGCCTCAGCTCCACGCTGCTGATATTCCTCTTCCCAGCTCTGGCCACCATGCTCACCAGGGAGCTGGCTACGTTGCTCAAAGGCCGGCTCTGAATGGAGAGGAATGGGTTCTCCAGGGTTACCTGGACCTCCACCCCCTCAAAAAAAAAAAGGGAAAAGAAACTTAGATTTCATAGTATGATGCCTCCAACTGGATTAACAGTGATTGGAAAGGGAGAAAACTAGAAACTGTGCTTCATAGGGAGTGACAATTATTGCACTATTAACAGGGAACAGAATGATACCCGACTCTGCGCAGCTGTTCGACTCCACCAACAGCGCAGGCGCCTGCAGAGGGGCTCCTGATGGCGTGTGGGAAGGGTTTCCTCTGTTGGTTACTGGCTGCTCCATGTCACCCAATTCAGGACAACTCTCTAATTCCACTTTGTCTGAGAAAGTCTTGGGAGATATTTCCTGAAACACAAAATCCATCACCTGAGACAGCTTTCCAAGCTAACCTGATTTGCCACTAAAAAAACCTGATTATTTTTCTCCTCATGAGACATGAACAATGCAAACAAAGAATCAAGAATCATAGAATGGTCTGGGTTGGAAGGGACCCCAAGGATCACAGAGCTCCAACCCCCTGCCACAGGCAGGGCCACCAACCTCCAGGTCTGGAGCTACACAAGGTTGTCCAAGGCCCCAGCCAACCTGGCCTTGAACACCTCCAAAGAGGGTCTTGTTCTAAATCAGCTCACAGATAGAGAAAAGCTGTGTCACTCCTGATGACAGAAGATTTACATGTATATAGTACACTTCCTGCTTGACCAATTAGCATCTCTCTGTTCCCATACTGATTAGGTTTGTGTCTGCAGCAAAGAAACTCCAGTGGGAGAATCTGAAGTTACAATACCAGTCATTCATTCTGTGAGTGAGGGTATACAAGCTATTATAAGGTCTCACTTCTTCATAGCTAGCACCCAGCTCTGTAGCTCCACAGCCTCCTCTTTCTGCTGGGGCAAACATCTCTTCTTGGTCCTCCAGAGGAACAGACTCTTCCTCTTCGCTGTCATTCCCGTCTGTGCACCCGTCCCCTAGCACACAACACAGGGAGAAAGCACATCAGGAGGATGATGATGGTTTGGGTACTTTGTTTAATGCTACAGCATTGTACCATCTGCTTTTTGTCACAGGACATGGAAGTTTAATTTAGAATTAAATGAAATTAAGTTAGCATTAAAATAGTAAAGGTCCTGACAAAAATTCTACAGACCACTTCATTTCACATGTATTTGCAGCTCAAATATATTTTAAAAAAACCCCATGCTTAGGGATTGATTTAGGGATTTTTTCTGCCTGAAGGGAGCATATAAACAGGAGGGGATTCAACTTTTTAAAAGGGTAGAT
The DNA here is from genome assembly GCA_020800305.1 of Porphyrio hochstetteri. Taxonomy (NCBI): domain Eukaryota; kingdom Metazoa; phylum Chordata; class Aves; order Gruiformes; family Rallidae; genus Porphyrio; species Porphyrio hochstetteri. The sequence continues at coordinate 3,631,885 of CM036923.1, read as the reverse complement.
AATGGCAGGACAAGGGGGATGGAGTGAAGCTGAAGGAGGGAAGGGTTAGATTAGATATTAGGGGAAAGTTTTTTACAGAGAGAGTGGGGAGGGGCTGGAACAGGCTGCCCAGAGAGGGGGTGGGTGTCCTGTCCCAAGTGTTCAAGGCCAGGTTGGATGGGGCCCTGGGCAACCTTGTGTAGCTCCAGGCCTGGAGGTTGGTGGCCCTGCCTGTGGCAGGGGGTTGGAGCTCTATGATCCTTGGGGTCCCTTCCAACCCAGCCCAGTCTGGGATTCTATAATTTGTTAAAGGGAGCCCTGAAGCTTGCACTGTAATGGAATTACCATCATTTTTCTCTTTAAAGAGACACTGGTTTATTCCATATCATCATTTCCCAAACTCAAGTACTGTGCAGTGCCAGTGGAAGAAAAACCCATATAACCAACAAGCCTCCAGACCAGAGCCCAAGCACGTGCAGCCCTGAAACGGGGGTAACTTCTTTTTGAAGGCATCTATGGCAGAAACAGGCTAAGAGCTGAGTGAGCAACACGTAACCAGGCTGCTGCTGACACACAGGACTGATGGAATTCCCTTTCTCATGGCTTTATTGATACACAGCGAGAGCCGCTTGCTCCATGTTCCTCCTACCCGGGTGCTGCCACGCAGGCGGCACCCGGTGAGGCAGGCATGGGAACAGGCCACGCCGTGCCCGTTCCGAGGGCAATCACCTCCGCAGCCAGACCGATCACATCCCGCTCAGCCAGCTGAATTGCACCCCAGAGCCCTCAGCTGCAGCACTGGGGCCTCCTCCGTAGGGCCGGGGCTGGTCTGTGCCTGAACCAGAGGAGACAGAGAGAACCAGCTGCCTCCCAGGGCTGTTACCCCGCTGGCTGAAGGCCGCCCCTCTGCCATGGGGATGGGAACGGGCACAGGCACGGACACCGACACACAGCGGGAGGCTGGAGGGGAACGGGGAGAGGCCAGGGGAACTGGGGGAGGTTGGCAGAGGCTAGGAGGCTGGGAAGGCCCAGGGTGCAGGTCAGGAGGCCGGTGGAGGCCATAAAGGCTGGCAGAGGCCAGCATAGAGGCTGGGAGGCTGTGGAGGCCGGCAGAGGCTGGGAGGCCAGCGGAGGCTGAGGTGGAAGCCGGGAGGCAAGTGGAGGCTGGTGGATGCCACAGAGGAACCGGAGGAGGCCAGGAGAGACCAGTGGAACTGGGGGTAGGCCAGTGGGAGTCCAGGGGAAGCAGGGGTGGATGGGGGAGGCCATGGGAACTGGGGGAGGCCGGCAGAACCAGGGGAGGTGGAACCGGGAAAGTCTGGTGGAACCAGGGACAGGCAGGAAATGCTGGGGGAACCAGGGGAGGTTGGCAGAACTAGGGGAGGCTGTGGAAACTGGGGGAGGTTGGGAGAGTCCAGCAGAACTGGCAGGAGGCTGGGAGAGACTGAAGGAGGCCGGGAAGGCCGGTGGAACTGGGGGAACCAGGGGCGGCCAGGGGAGGCTGTGGAAACTGGGGGAGGCTGGGGAAACAGGGAGATGCTCAGAAAGGCCGTCAGAACCAGGGGAAACCAAGGAAGACTGGAGAAACGGGGAGACCAGGAGAGGCCAGTGGAACTCGGGATGTCCAGGATAGGCCAGTGGATCCGGGGAGGCCAGGCCAGACAGGATGCCAGGAGAGGCTGGCAGAACCGGAGAAGGCCGGGGAAGGCCCAAGGAGGCCTGTGGAACAGGGGCAGCCAGGGATGGCCGGAAGAACCAGGGGAAGCCAGCAGAGGCCAGGGAGGCCAGCAAAACCGGCCGGAGGTCAGGACCGGCCAGCGGAACTGGGGGAGGCCAGGGGAGGCCGGGCGGGACCTGTAGAACTGGGGGAGGCCAGGGGAGGCCGGTGGAACCGGGAGATGCTGGGAGAGGCCAGCGGAACCGGCGGGAAGCCAGGAGAGGCCAGCGGGACCAGAGAAGGCTGGGGGAAGCCGAGAGAGACCGGAGGAACTGGGAGAGGCCAGAGGAGGCCGGCGGAGGTCGGGGGATCCGGGGGAGGTCGCGACCCGGCCCCGCACTCACCAGCCGCCGGCTGCGCCATCTTGCCGTTGCTAGGCAACACGTCAACACCCGGTCACGTGAGCGCCGCGGCCCGCACCACCTCAGCCCGCGGCGGGGGGGACGACACGGTACTCGGCCCGCACCACCTCAGCCCGCGGGGGGGCGGGGCGCGGCGCTCGGGCCGCAGCACCTCAGCCCGCCGCTTCCCAGCCGCCATGGCCGCGCCAGCCCGGTGCGGGGCAGCAGGTAACGGCGCCGCGGGCGGAGGCCGGGAGGGCGTGCCGGGCGGGCGTCCCTCTGCCCTTCCCTCGCGGAGGCGGCCCCGCCTGAGGCGGTGGCCGGACACCCCCGGGTCCCGTCGGCGGGGCGGGGCCGTGGGGCGGGCACACGGCCGCGGGGCTGGGCCGGGCCGGGCGGAGCGGGGCGGTGGCGGCCCGAACGCAGGGCCCGGTGGGGGCGCGGCGGTTCGGAGCCCGCCCGGGTCCGGCCCGGTGCGTCCCGTCCAGCCGCCAGAACTTTTCTCGGGCTCGTCTTTGCCGGTAACAGCGCTGGGGCCGCCTGCGTGCGGCGGGGCCGGGGCCGGGGCCGGGGCTGGGCTTCTGGGCGGTGTCGGGGACCTGGCTGCCCGCAGCGGCGGCTGCCCCAGCTCCCCCGGGCCGGCTGCTCGTCCCGCGTGTCGCTGTCACACGGGTTCGCGCCCGGTGAAGGGGACGGGACACCCGGGTACCCTGCCTGGCAGCCCGGGCGTGCGGCTCTTCGCGTATCCCGCTCTTTGTCTGCCCTTCTTCCGCGTCCCCCCGCGCCGCTGCCGCTGCCCGGCTGGGGGATGCTACCCGTCGTGCCGCTGGAGCCCGGAGGCGGTCGGTGCGGTGCGGTGCGGGCTCGGGGCCGGCAGGAAGGGAAGAGTGCGGAATAGTTCTCAAACTTGATCTCTTCTGCTCCTTTGGGGCGGCTCCGTGTGGCTTGGGGTATTGGTGTGATCCCCTTACTTCTGGGGAGGAGGTCTTCTCTCGGGTCACCCCAACACCCACCTCTTCCCTGCCCGAGTTCTGTTACCAGCGGCGACGTGAAGATGGGATGGTCAGGATCCTGGGCGGTTATTTGATGTATGGCCTTCAGGTGCTCCGGGGCAGGGATTATGTGTCAAGATCCTGCTCATGGTGTTGCTGACGCTCTGTAAAATAACTCTGCTTCTTCCTCTCTGAGCTCTGCTGTCTTCTCTGCCCCAGGACAGGTAGCTTGCCTTGCAAAGGTGTTAGGTTTTTAGTTGCCCCTGTGAATAGTAATAAAAATGGAAGGTTTTTGGAGAGAAAGCAGTGGAAATGTTAAGACCAGCTGTTCCCAGGACAGCTCAGGATAAAGAGCTCAGGATTGTGGCTTCTTTCACGGAAACCTTTAGGTTTGTGGGCTTAGAGGAGCTCGTTCTCGTTCTGGTGATAAGTTGGCTAAAACTGGAGATATCTCTGAAAGCTGCTCTCTCTGCCCCTGCGCTGGGCTTGCTGGATGTCTGGGTTTACTCTGCTGGGCAGTTGGGAGGGCTGGGAGGGGGCAGAGCGTGGCATCCCCTGCCCACCTGTGGACAGGAAGAGGGGCATGGTCCTGCCTGCAGCAAGTGAGGAGGAGGCGATTCCAAAGGGTCAGCATGGCAGAGCTGTGTGTGTTCTGATGTCTGGTGTATTAAGAGAAGACTTTGCAATTAGTTCATCAATTAAACTGTGGAGCCAGTTTCCTGGGACTTCTTAGCTGCTGGCATTTGGGGGTCTGGTACTGTGAGCCACGGCTACGGACACTGGGAAGTGAAAAGCCACTCTTTCCCTCTGTCATCTGAAGTGACGTTAGTCTCAGGGTGGAGGGACATACAGCACAGATAATTCCCTGGCACTAAAGCATGTGCTGCGGTTTGACTTTCCATGCTGGAGGGGTGGTAAACTCTTTGTTTGCTTTTATTATCCCTGAGCAGGTGTGGCAGGGAGCAGCAGGCAGGCTCTGATGATAGCCTTTCATTTCCCCTTTCATCCCTGAGTCACAAACTTGCAGTTTTTAGGCTGCCATCCCTTTTTTTACCTTCGTGGCTGAGCTGCATCTGAGCGAAATCAGTTCCCCTGAAGTGCCTGGAATTGGAGTTGTGTCAGGGTTTCAGCTGGTGCTGGTGACTGCTGTTACTTTCCCTTTGCTCAGTGCTCCATGTGCCACCGCTGTGCCAGCAGGTCAGGAATGAAACGCTTTTTGGTGACCTACATAATTCTCCCCGGGAAATGGGATGACTTCAGAATGGCTCCCTATGGTAAACTTTTTTTTCCTTGATTTGGCTGGGTCATCATCAATAGCTCCAGCTAATAGCTAGAGGTTTTGAAAGTGCTTTTTTTGGTTTTTTCTTTTCCTCCCCTAATACAGAGGTATTGCAATACAAAGGGGAGGTGGTTACAGGGGCTCTCGTGTATACATAGAGAAGTGTAGATCAAGGGAGTGACTAGCTGAGAGTTGCACAGAAAATCCCATTAGAGGACTGGAAAGGAGCTCCAAATCCTGACTCCCAGGCTGCCAAACGCTGTCTCCGGACACTCTGCCTTCCTGTGCATGAGCTACCAGCAGTGCATTTGCTTTTCCCAAGGGGAGGAAGAGGCAGGAACCTCAGCAGTGTTTGAGACCTCCCTGGTGCAGCGAGTCCATACTCCTGAAATACATGAAGTCAGATTTAGGGCAAAAAGAGGGGAAAAAAAAAAAGCCAGTTGTGTTTTTCTCCCTTCAGGTATTTCATGCTTAAACTTAGTACCAATGTTTGACAGCTCATGTTTCTCCTCCCTGCCCAGACATGCTGTAAGTCTCATGTTGCACTTCAAGAGCCTTGTAGCTTTGGCTAAGCTTTTAAACACTTGCACGGCAAATTTGCTCTTGGAGCCACAAGCCCCACTGCCAGACACAGAGTGCTCAGCAGTGTCACTTATCAGCCAGAGCCGACCCCAGGACACAGGCTGTCCCCTGCCTCTGTGGGCTGAACTTATTTCTGAGAGAAGCCTTGTTGCCTTGTGTGAACCACCGTGGTGTCGGTGTGTGCTGCATGGACGGAGCCCTGCGCTGCCCTCCTTCCCCTGCCTCCTTCACAGGAATCTCGGGCAACCGGAGGCAGCAACATTTGGTCCAGCAGCCTCTGCCAAGGTGAGGGAGCGAGCTGCCAGGCCAAACAGGATTTTGTTGTTTATTGGTTTGAGAGAAGGGGAAGGGCACTTCTACAGGAGCGAGCAGCCGGTGCTATTTGAGATGCTGCTGCCTGGAACTGGTCGGGCTCTGCTGAAGAAGCTCCTGGGGTGATTTCAGGAGTTGGCTCCCCAGTGTGTATCGGAGCTCTCATGTAGCTGAGAAGTGCTGGCATTGACTGGGAGAGCAGCCAGGGGCTGCAGGAGCAGATTTGGTAGCTGTAGCTAAAGGTTTTTTAGCGGTGACAGGTGATGTGTGGGAGAAGAAAATGTATGTGTGCTTAATAAATATTGGCACTCAGCAAGAGCTTATCAGCTAATTCAGTGCTTCAGCTTCTGGAGAGCTGGGTTGTCTCTGCCACGTTGAAAAGAACCTTTTCAGATCAGGGGATAAAGAGAAAATTAATATGAAAAGTGCTTCCTTTTTGTTTATTATTTTCTTTTGAATGGTGCTAATTTAATGCTGACTGAGCTGTCAGACGGTTCCTGCCTGCCTTCCCGAGAGACCACAGCGATACCTGCTGCTCCTCAGGAGCCAGGCCCCATGGGCTGTGTGTGCAGACATTGTCCCACACAGAACAGGGCTCAGAATGGAGCAAACACTGCAGATTTGGTCTCTCTTGTTCTTGCTGGTTTGTGTTGTATGAAGTCTTGCCCTCTGTGAAGGGGAAGCACATCCTCAAGCCTTCCAGAGAAGGGCAACCAGGCTGGGGAAGGGGCTGGAGGGCAAATCCTCTGAGGAGCAGCTGAGGGAGCTGGGGGTGTTCAGCCTGGAGAAGAGGAGGCTGAGGGGAGACCTTCTCCCCACCTCCCCTGCCCTGCCAGGAGGGTGCAGAGAGGTGGGTGATGGTCTCTTCAGACAGGTCACAGGAGACAGGACAAGGGGCAATGGGCTCAAGCTGTGCCAGGGCAGGGTCAGAGCAGATGTGAGGGAAAAGTTCTTCCCTGAAAGAGTTGTGGGGCTGTGGCACAGGCTGCCCAGGGAGGGGGCTGAGTCCCCACCCCTGAGTGTGTTTAACAGACGGGGAGATGAGGTGCTCAGGGATATGGTTCAGCACAGGACAGGAATGGTTGGACTTGATGATCTTAAAGGTCTTTTCCAGCCTTGTGATTCTGTGATTCAAGCTGTCTGTCAGAGACTTTTGGGGTTGTACGAATGGTCTAGCTGACCTTCCCTGTTTCTGCAGTCTGGCTTGGAAATGGCTTCTTCAGGTTGTGTGGTTCTGCTGCGCCCTGATCCCTGCTGTCAGAGAGACAGAGCTGGATACTCCTCACCACAGTCTGCCTGCCTCACTGCTTCTCCTGTCCTCCTTTTCTTGGCAGTGATAATTCCCACGTATGAAGACTCTCAGTGCATTCCCCCTTCCTTTTCATCTCTTTCCATGCCCCAGATCACTCTTGCCAGTCTCCCTGAAACCACCCAGTGACTTGCTCCTGGTTTTCCTTACTGCTGCAACCAAAGCTGTGCAGAATTCCCTAGCCTGGGGCAATGCTGGAAGGTGTGTAGGTATCCCAATGTATTTGGCTGTTTGCTTGCGGCATCCCAGTGGACTCTGATTTCTGACACATAGCTCTTCTGCATGACAAACCCAACAGACTCAATGTCCTGTGCTGGCAGGATGTCACATTCCTCATCTCCCCGTGTTTCCTCATCCCAGCCAGCGTGCACGGACCTGCAGCGCCGTCCACCTGCACATCAAGGCAGTGCTGGAGCAACAGGTGCCGTGCAGGATCAAAGTGCTATTTCCCTTTAAATCCCTCCTGCCTTCCAGGGAGCAGCTTTTGATCTTTTACCTCTTGCTTTGTTCTTTCTCTGCTAGGTAGAAGCTAATTAAATGCTGCCTCTGTGGGCAGAGAAGTCCTTCACCTCTGCCCACATTGCTGAGGGCCCCTGGACAGCTGGTCAGCGCGTAAGCTCTTGCTCAATACCTGCTCCTCCACCTGCCACACATAGTAGGAAAAGCTCCCTAGTGTTTTCTGAGGAAGGATTTCCTGGTCAGCAGCCACAGGCACCCTGTGCCACCTCCCTTCTTTGCATACACAGGTTCTGAGCTTTTTGGGTTCTGATGCAATAGCTGACGTAGCTCACGGTCCAGATAGCCCTGCTGACTTCAGTCTTGACAGCCACAGGGCATAGCTGAGCAGACCATGCTGCCTACAAGATGTGGTGCAGGCTCAGGACCTCTGATACCAGACATATCGCCCGTATCACTGCTTCAGACTCCCTCCAGGCTGTGTTGAAATGCTGTGTTGTAACTTGGTGGTGGGAAGGAGGAATTGCAACAGAGTTTACCATCAGTATTCTTGCAGGGTGCAGTGAGAGGAAAGGAGCTTTGCTATTTAAATATGATTGAGGCAAATTATTTTCTCTGAGACCTGACCCAGAGCCTGAAACAGCTCAGTGTGGTTTGGGGATCTGGGCAAGAGTGAGCACATTGCTCCATTGGTGTTTGGGTTTTTGGCCTGAGATATGAAGATATGTGTTGTGTTTGGTGCTAGAAGGAGACATGGGTGCAAAGGACTTGCAGAATAATTCTCTTGCCCTGAAGCCTTGCTGGGCACAATCCATAGCAGGGTTGGGGCTTCTCCATCAAAGCCTGAAATGCAGAAGCTGCTTATGCTGGGATTCAAGCTGACAAATGTGGCGATTGCCACTTAAACCAATAGCTTGACCCGATGATCTCTCGAGGTCCCTTCCAACCCCTACAATTCTGTGATTCTGTGATTCTTGAAGGTTCTGTCAACTACTTGGTAGTCTCATTTGCCATCTTCTGTATGGACAAATCTGTTGGAATCAGGGCTGCTATCTTCCTTCCCAGCAGGTTTCCCTCTCCTCCTGGGGAAGTGCTCGCACCCCTCCCACATTCTCATTTGTGGAGATACCATTAAAACTGCATTTAAAGGAGTGGGAGCTATTCAGTGTTGCCTGAAACCCCTAAATGTTTCTGGTATACAGTGCCCCTGATAGGACAAGTTGCCTTTTTCTGCTATTCCTGGCTAGCCCCATCTTGTGCCCTGCATTGTCACAGGAACACACCAAGCCCAGCTTGGTATGTGCTGTCCCCAGACCTGGCACCGCGGCCAAGCATGGAACGTGCTAGGTCGGACTGGTTTGTTCACCAGCAAGTAGGGCCATGTAAATACAAAGGAACAAAAGCCAATGTTTCCTCTCCTGGTGTGCTTTTTGTGGAACAGAAGGTGCTGTGCTTCTGATGGTATGCTTCCCAGCTAGGGAGGGGAACAGCAGGTATGCCTGTGTTGAATTGTGTTGGCTGGCTGTGGGATTGCTTCATGCAAGACCCACCATCAAGTCTTTTTCTTGATCTGCCTGCAAAATAGTTTATAGCTGAGGTGATCCCTCTGGATTCGCTGTAGAGCTCCTCATCAACAGCCCCAGTAAGGATCACGTCTTGTTTGAGCACAGAGCTTACTCAGTGGTTAAAGGATAAAGTGCCATACACTGCTGTCGGAGTCTGCCCACTCTCTTCAGCAGGGGTCTCTTACCCCTGAAAAAAGCTCTATTTAACCATCACTGCTGAAAAAAAAACCCCATCCAAACCAAAAAACCCCCAGCCCAAACCCCTCAAGCACACAGCAGGGTTATGCCAAAAATTGGTGAGCGCATGACAAACGTATTTACATTAGTGTTTGCCTGGAGACCTGTGGTGACTGCGGGTGGAGGAGCAGTCACTTGTTTAATGTCCTGGTCTCAGCAGTTTTTCTGTGTGGGAGGAATGCCCTGGGGTCTCCTCTGACTCTGTGACACCCCCAGGACAGCGATGCCTCAGGCAGCTCTGCATTGCTGAGCTGTTCCCTTAATGGGCAGTTTTTCAGTGACAAGCATTACTTTTGTGTTTCCTCCCCACAGCGACTATTGAAATGTTGGGGGGCTTTTTGCTGCCTTAATATTCCTTTGTTGCAGAGAAAAACAACTTTGAATTCCGTATTTCAGCATCTTTAAAACAAAGAAGGGATGTTGAGATCCAGGGTGTTTGGAGGCTCTTCCTTGAGTTGTAGGATCGATGCAGCAGTTGCTGGGAGACCTCTTCCTTCTCAGCACGTGCTCTGCTGTTGGGATATTTATCCTGACGCTCTTCTTTCCTCCTTCTTAGCAGATCTTCTGAATTTGGCTCCCGATTAAAGCTGACAGATAATGGAAACATTTCCTTGGCGATGTCTCTGGGGCGACTCCTCCGACGTGCCTCTTCTAAAGCTTCCGACCTCCTGACCTTGAATCCTGGCTGTGGCAGCAGTTCCTCTTCCATACTTGATGGGGAGATTATCTACTCTAAGAACAATGTTTGTGTCCACCCTCCTGAGCTGCTACAAGGCATCGGGGAGCATCATCCAGGTGACAGGGTGCTGCAGATGCTGCACACTCACTCTTTTTCTCTCTCTGGGGGGTGTGTGTTTATATCAGGTTCTACATCTCAGGCTCTGAAGGATGAAGAGGTGCTGGTGGGGGTCAGGGCAAGGCAGTATTACGGAAGACGAAGGAAAGCTGTCCACAGGCTGATCTATCAGCTCTTCTTTTAGTAGGAAAATGGATGATAATTCTCTTTTCTCTTCTGGCCTGGCATGGATTTTAGCAAGTCCTTTTGTGTTGCCAGAAGACAGGCAGTTGTCTTTTGAGGACAGTAACTTCTTTTGCCCTTTCAAATCCTCATTTTGTCCAGGAAAGCCAAGTGTCATCTTGTAACTCATACCACCACCACTGGTAAAGGGAAGAGAAAGAAAACCTGACTGTGGCTGCACGCACTCGAGCAGATGAAGATAAATACTGCTCTGTCCCTTTAGGCTCATCTGTTACTGTGCTCTTTCATGTTTTCATCAAAGAGAGCTGTGGCTACTGGCTTAGCTTCACAAAACTGATTATTCTGTGAACATTGACCCATGCTTCCCTCCTCATGTGTGGGGGGGTTTTTTTCCTATTGGCTTTCCATGGAAATTGAAGCCCTTTAGCTACATGAAGGTAGATATTCTTGAGGAAGAAATGTTGAGCTGGTACTTGAAATTGTTGAACTAATAGTGGAAGTTGTTCACATGGCAACATATCTCCGAATTTACTCGTGATTAGTAATCCCTCCAGGAAGCTGAAGCATTCCATGTCACTTCGATGCCCACTTGGGCCAGAGGGAATTTAGCCTATTCAAAAGCCATATTGCAGACTTGAAATTACTGATGAGCACTCCACCATTTGTTTAGTACAATCCTTGCCTGGTACATAAAAGGGTTTCTTTTGCTTGTATTTAATGGTGGTGAAGCCACCGTTGCTGAATGATGAATGGGGAAGACAGGGAAGGGCGAATTTTGGGCTTCTGCAGTTTCCTATGAATAAAGCTGTGTCATAACCGACCGCTCCTCTGCTCTCTTGAAGGCTATTTGTGCTTGTATGTGGAGAAGGATGAGCTGCTTGGAACCACTCTTATCCTCGCCTGGGTGCCCAACTCCCGCATTCAGAGGCAGGATGAAGAAGCCCTGCGCTACATCACTCCTGAGAGCTCCCCTGTCCGTAAAGCTCCCCGCAAACGCGGCCGCCACGCTCAGGGTTTTGGCATCATCCGTCAGGCTTCCCCCACCGAGCAGAGAGGGACAGCGATCCTGAAAGAAGACATCTTGACTGAGTCACAGCTTGTGAAAGATGTGGCTTATATCAGCTCCCCCTCTTCAGAAGGGGAGAAGCTGTCCCAGAGCTGCCCCGCAGCCGACGGCAGCCGCCGGTCCCAGCCCGCCCGCAGCGACTCAGGAATCCTCTCCACAGTCAGCTCTCAGGAGGAGCAGAACAGGTCGGAGCTATCAGCAGAGGGGATGGAGGAAGGGCTGGACTGCAGGCCAGAGCCAGGGGAAGACGAGGGCTCCTTGGAGCTGTCTGCTGACGACGTGAGCAGGGACAGTACTTTTGACTCTGATTCCGATGCCTTCTCTTCCCCCTTCTGCCTCTCCCCCATTAGCGAAGCCCTTGGGAAAAGCAGTAGCTCCGTGTTTCTGGATAATGAAAGCAGGTGAGTGCATCCCTTTTCTCCAGTTCCTGGGTGAATCGCTGGGCTGTCAGTGGCTGAGCTTGGAGATGCCGAATATCCCATTGTGCTCCAGACTTATTGCAGGCACATGTCTCATGTACAGGAAACCATTTGCCAGCCAGTCCTATGCCTGCTCAGGAGCCCTGGCCTCAAACATGGAGGGCTGCATAGGTTGAGTCTTTTGGGAGAGAGATATGCCTTGAGCCCTGGAAGCAGCATTACTAAACTAAAAAGGTCCTTTGGTGGTCTAATTGGCTCTGTTGAGGAGATGTGCTAGTTACTTCTTGTGGAGAGCCACATCAAAGGGTCTGTCTGGCTTCTGCCGAGTCGTGGGTGCCTCCCTGCAAGGCACTGTGTTGACATGAAGTCTGCATGTGTGAGCTTGTTCTGCTGGTGTTCAGAGCGTGGTCCCCCTTAAGACATATCAATATTAATACTTGCACATCTAACCCGGGTCTTTTAGTCCAGTCTGGTGTATCTAAACCTCAACACTTCTCCATGGCGTCTGCAGTAACCCCCATGTAGGGGAAAGAGGCAAAGGAGGAATAACCAGGAGGATACTGGTGTGGAGACACAATGTTTCTGGCTTTCTGGTCTGTGCCCTGTGCAGTGCCTCACTCATTTCCCTCGTGGGGAGGACGGGTGTGCTGCACTCATGGAGCACCATGGGGCTGATTTTAAGGATAAAGCTCAACTTTGAAACCACACCTGAAATTAGGAAAAATCAGTTCTTTTGTGTGTGTCATCAATGTCCAGGCTGCACTGAGACTTGACATTTGAAGAGATTTTGCTTCTTTATTTCCTGGGTTAAATCTCATACGCAGAGAATGCTGGCAAGAACAACGTTTATGAAGGAAATATTCAAATGATTCAGGTTTTTTTGGATATTTTAAGACCCTTCAGTGCAGTAGTCTCAGACTTTGTATCAGCTTTGTACTTGATCTCTGTCCTGGCAGCGTGCTGCAAATTAACCACAGGCCCACAGCGTTTTATGGGCTTAGGCTCTGCAGCAGCTGGGGTGGGCAGTGGTTTGAGTAGTGCCTCAGCCATCCCTTCCCATCCATCTCATCCCATCCCATTGCATCCCACCACAGCTCTGCTCTGGCTGCAGAGGGGCATCACAAAGCTGCTGCAGGATGCCCAGGATGGGCCTTTGGTTTCCAAACAGTGTTGAACCACAGCAGTTTGACACAGCATCCCTCTCAGATCTCCAAATAGGAAGCCTCACAGTCTTTTTATTTGACAGCTGATAATAGGAGTGTAGCAGACTTTGGAAACTATATAAATGTGATGAAACACACTTTGCAAAAAATTTAGGCCTTTGAATGATTAAATATCCCTGCTAATACCTTTATTTTGTTGGTTCCTAGGCTTTTTGACCTGTTCAGATTGTGTTCTGGCACTGAGCTGCTGCTTGGGGGTTGAGCTGCACCCACCCTGAGAGAACATCGTGTCGGTTTAGAAATTTCTTGGTCTTGATTTAAAAACCCAGAAAACTCCCCTGCCACCAAAGCCTCGGTCTCTTTAAGGTGTGTCATCTCCTCTTCCTTGAAGCAGTGCTGACAATCCCAGCCTCTGGCTTGGGTCAGGAGGCCACATGCTGCCCAAGGCGTGTGGAGACTCCGACGAGGCTCCTCACTGGGGCTGGTGCAGATGGGTGCTGGCGCAGTGCTTGGGGGCACGGCAAGCGTGCGAGGAGCCTTGTGGTTTAACTGTCTTGAAACACTCAACGCTCTGAGCTGCTCAGAGTGTCGGGGCAGGAAGGAAATAGAGTTTATTGCATCTTCACGGCCTTGGCTGTGAGTTCAAGCAGCATTTCCCAGTTGTCTCCCCGCTGGCTCAGGCGAGCCCTCTGCCGGCTTTCCTTTCATGCAGCTGAGCCCCTGGCACTGCAGGGGTGGCTCTGCAGACCCACTGCTCCTGGGACACTTCTTTACTTTTTTTCCTTTGTTTTTGCTTTTCCCACTCCTCCAGCACCAGTCTGGAAGCTGTGTATGGTGTCTGTGGCACTCGTACGTGGCAACTCCTAGCCCAGAGCAGATTAATAAAACAGACCTTTCATTGTTTGGGACTTCGGCCTCGAAAGGCTTTTGTCCTTCATGTGTCCAACTTTTTTTTCATTCCAATCTGTTCTTCTCCATAGAGCCCCCTTACGTGGTATCTGCAGGATCATACAAACTGTTTTGAGTTGAGATTTTGCAGAGAATACTTGGCAAAAGTCTTATCAAAAAAAGTATCCTCTTGTTTCCTGCATTCATCCCAGCGTTTCAGGCGGTGGGGGATGCTGTTTCAGAAGTCACTACAAGGATGAGAACAGCTCCCTTGTTTCTTAAGGGTTGGGTTTTTTTTTTTCTGCTGGCTGCTTCCCCTCTGAGCCAGAATTGGAGTGTGAACAAAGTTCGTCCTGCTGGCAGATTGTTTCAACTCCTTTTTTCCCCTCCCTACCCCCCGGTCACCACCTCCTCCCTGCAAAGAGGAACGAATGTTTCTGGTTATTTCCCTCTGCAATGGGAAGCTGTTGTAAAGAGAACTCTGCTTTTCCCCATGCTTATTTCAGAAGCTGAAGCAATGTGGCACAGGGGGTGTTTCAGCCCAGCTGAAAAAATGTGACATTGCAGAAGAATTAGGACATGGTGTGTGGACTTGGATCAGGTGAGAGCAGGGACTCAGCATGCTGCTTGCCAGAATATCTAGGAGCCACAAGTCCCATATGCCTCTTGGAGCATCCCCTGAGAAGGCAGCCTGCCCTCCTGGGCGGCAGGGAGCCAACAACCACGTACTGGTGCGTGCGGAACAGGGCCAGGGAGGAAGCAGGGAGGCAGGCGGGCTTGGAAGCACTTGAGTCGCACCACAAGTCAGTTATTTTAAGTCAACAACTCGCCTTGTGAAACATAAGGAAATAAAAACTTATCCATTGTTTTTTGGTTTGCTTTTTTTTTTTGTTCCCCCTCTTTGCTTCTCAGTTTGGCAGGGATCACATGCAGCGATCGATGCTTTCCTCCTGCTTACACAGCTCCTCAGGCTAGGAGAGGGCAGTGTCCCATCACCAGTGTGCCCAGTCTTACCTCTCTTTTTAGACAAGCCTGGCATTTCTGCATCATGCACTCAGCTCCGCTGAGAAGGTGGCTTTGCTCTTGTTGCTGTTGCACCCTTGTTAATTTTGGGGACCCCTTTTCTACTCATAACCCCTCCTGGGGGGATGAAGCTGGTGTGAGAAATGCCACTACCGAGAGTGGCTTTGCCATTGATCCCATTTCTGTAGGAAAGGGAGATAGTGGAAATAAAATCATTCCATTCTCTTCCTTTTCTCCCCTGTCACTGTTGTTTGCTAGCTGTCAGGAAACATTTGCCCTGTGGTCTGAAGGGCACTAATCCAGGACAACTGTACTTCATACCCAGCTTTGGCTTGCTAAATGACTCCACTCCCATTTTCCCCATCAGGAAAGTGAAACTAAAAGCCTTTTGTTACGTGCTGGAGAGACCAAATAACATCTGACACCTATATAATGTCTTTCAACCAATGCTTCTGAAGTTATTTTAACTGACCATGACACCAGATCTATACCGATCGGTTGCAGAAGCACTTAGAGCTCTGTAAGTGAGGTTTGGTTTGGGTTTTGGTTGGGGGTTTTTTGTGCTGTGCCAGAGTGATCCCTGCTTAACAGGAGCTTTCCCTGGCAATGGGTGCTAGGGCAACACCTGGCCAGAGGCTGGCATGAATTCACCTCACAGAACTCTTCTGGCCCAGGCAAAGCAGACAACACAAGGAGAAACTCCTTTGGCGTCGTGGTTGATGCAATTTTTACAGAAGTGTTGCACATCCTGTTGTTAAGCCTCTTCCCGGGGAGCTAATCAGTAAATTACCTTCTCACGAGGGAGCGGAGGCGCAGCGCTACGGAGGGTGGCAGCAGCTGCAGGAGAGGGTGGCAACTGGGTACGGTGTTGCATCATGTTGTTTTGGTAGCTCACCTGAAAGGCTCAGTGCTGCTCAGACCTCTGAAGAATAAACAGGAGGCAAAATTATAGGGGAAATGAGCTGAAATTAGTGTGAACTGGCAGGAGCTTGGGATTCATCAAGGGGCTGGGAATTCATTGCCGTTGTAACAGAAGTGATTATATTCTTACAGCCAGGGGAATTGATCACAGACTTACAAATCTCCTGTAACTTCTTGCAGCATCTTACATCATGCTATCCTGCTTTGGGTGATTTTAGCCTTGGGGGTGAGCACACAGGGTGCCTCACTGCTTCTGGTTCAGGACCTTCCCTGAAACTACTGCGATTTACGATATGAAACACCTAATTCCATTAATCCCCAGACCCACACCAAGGAAAACACCATCCCCAAACCCTTCATCTATCAGAAGGATAGGTCTATTTTTTCCTTCTGAGTCATGGGGTAGGTGTAAACTTGATCTAAGGCAGTGCTTTCAGGTGACATTGCACTCAGTACCAGGAAGAGGAGCTGGCCTGAGCCGTTTGCCATCAGCAAGGCTGTGTCATCAGTTGATACCGGCTGCAAAGCTGAGAAGGTTGGACAGATCCAAGAGATTGCGGAGGCATACGGCTCTCTCTTGCTTTATATAAATATTTGAACAGCAAGAACATTAATTATAGCAGGTTTGTTTTTTCCCTCTGTTGGTTGGCTGCCAGGTTTCTGTGGAAGAAAATAGTGACAGCTAACTCGAGATCAGGAGTGGCAGCTAGCGGCACTGCGAAGCTGTTTGCTTGGGATTTCGGGGGAGGAACGGCGGCTGGTGGGAGCTGGGGATGCCCAGGAAAGGGATCCCGCAGCCACGCAAACGGGAGTGACGCGGGAGGAACTGCTTTGCCCCCGGTTTCGGGGCGCCGGGTGTGATTCGGGTGTGATTTGGATGTGCTTGTGAGGACAGGGAAGCTCCTGGACCAGGCTTCGGACGCGGCCCTGCGCTGGCAGCGCCCGCGGGAAGGGGCCGTGACCGTGTCCATGACCGTGACCGGACCGTGGGCCCGGCCGGGCGGGGAGCGCGGTGCGGCCGCCAGGGGGCGGGCTCTGCCCAGCGGCGCGGCCGGGCGCTCCCCGGTGCCGGCGGCCGCTTCGTCCCCGCCCGGCCGGGCCGCCTCCCTGGCACCCAGTACTCCGGTAGCCCCGCCCGGCCGGGCCGCCCCCCGCCCGGCACCTCTGCCTGGCCGAGCCGCCCCCAACCCGGCCGGGCCACCTCCCGGTCCCAGTCCCTTCCCAGCCCCTCCGGCCGAGCAGCCGCTGTCCTCCCGGCGGGGAAAGCTGCGGGCCCGGCCGCTGCCCGCCCTCGTTCTGCCTCGGCAGAGCCGCGCGGGGGAGCGCCCAGCCAGGCCGAGGGGTGGCTGCTCCGGGCCGGGGTCCTGCCTTCGGGCACCGAGAGGGGCTCATTCACCGGGACCGAGCATCCCGGGGGAAGAAGAGGGAGCGGCAGAGGGAGCGCGGGGCTCCGATGCCCGCGCTGTCCGTGCCGGGTGGGGAGAAGGGGGGGGGTGCAGGGGGCCGTCAGGAGTCATTGCAGGGCAGTGCCTTCTCCCAGGATATTCTCGCTTTCCTTCTGTTCCTTATTTATACCCTCGCAACGCCCAGAAATCCGAATTGAGAGTGGAGATAAATGGCGCTGGCAGGTCTCCACAGCTTTGTGAGGGAAGAATTGCGTTAACTGGATCAAAATAAAGAGTATGCCCCCCCTCAAAGTACAGCGGCGTATGCAAATAAATCTGCATAGCCTCTGCCGCCTTGGCTCGGTCCTCGCAATTATAACAGCATTAAGCATTTACAATAACTCTGAAACATGCTTTTAGTCAGCTCGCCTTCTTCCCCCCCCCCCCGCCCCCTCCCTTTTCTGCTACTTGAAGAAAGCTTTCCCCTTGGGAAATCCTCATTGTATTGTGGAGACGGGGAAATTCTCTCTGGGTGGTGTTGGCTCTGCTCACACTGGGTCAGCAGCAGCGCCGAGTCCAGGGACTTGGTTAACTTTGTCTGTCAGTTAAAAGCCCCCTCCCCTGAAATTCCCCGATTCATTGCTTAGAGCCAGGAATATAAGAACAAAGGTAATCTTCAGGGCTTTCGAGGGACCAGGGTTTTGAAGGCTTGATTGTAATTAGCATAATTAGTGTAGAATTTTATTTTTGCACGGAGAGAACGGAAAGGAGAAAAAAAAAAGCAAAATAATCCATTGATTTTAAACGTAAACCAAACACTGGTCGGAAAGGTCCCCTTCTCCTGTCTGGAACAGGCTGAAAAGCAAACATTCTTTTGGGGGATTTGCTGAGAAATCACTTTTTCCATCTAGGGAATTTAAAAAATTTTTTTTAAGTGTTGCATTTTGATTGATTTATTAATGAGGTAAAGCCTTGTCCCTTCACGGCACAGATTGTAAAATTCTGCCATTCAGCTTTTGGAATATTTTCCTGCCTTCAAATGAAGGTAACATTTGCATCACTGTGCAGCACACGCTCGGCTCTAAATGATTTGTTGTGTTTGGCTTCTCCAAAGCGGTGTGTATTTTATTCATAAGCATGGAACTGCTAACTCTGCCCCCGCTACCTCGCTGCAACAAGAAGTCACAGAGCAGACCCTTGCTGGGATTCACCTACATGGGCTACACCTGCCTGGAAGTCCCATCGGTGACAAACAGATTGGCTGCCTTGTAACAGGGCAAACGCCTGTCAGGCTGCCACTGAGTAAAACAGATTAAAACACACATTAATTCAGGACAAACTGCTGATATTATCCCCTCCCCTTCCCGTTTACATTCAAAATAATTAACTCAAGAATTCTCAGTTTATTTTGCTTCCCTTATTGATTTTGGTGAAGCAGTCAGGGGACCCTTCGGAGGTGAGCAGGGCTGGTTTTCTAATGCCCCTCTCTCACTGTCTAAAATCACAGGGCTTCCCTTCAGGCCATGAGGACTGGGGCTGGGAGGAACGAATGAGGAGCAACAAAGCCCCCAGTGTAGCGAGGCTTCGCACTCAGCAGCCGCCCTCCTCGGGACGCAGCACCCAGCACCACCACAGAGCTGGGTCATCCTGGGGCGCCGGCCGCGTCGCTTGACTTTTGTCCTCTGAGAGCTGGGATGACAAACCCTCAGCAGAGGTGGACGCTGCAGGTTCTGCCTGCGCTGGGTGGCCATGTGTGCGCTGGGAAGGCGGTCAGGGTGCTGTAAAAGCCGATTGCAATAGCGCCGTAAAGCAGAACAAATCGTTTTGATCTTTATTTCTCAAGGACAAACCAATTACGCCTCTCAGACAGCAAAGCTGCATAATCGGGTTTCCTTGAGTCCCTCGTTCCGTTGCCTTCAAGTGTTTTATTTGTCGGGCTCGTGTTCGTGGGGTTGATGGTAATTCAGAGCCCCGGCCCCAACCACGAACTTGCTGTTACAGCCCAAGGTCAGAGGGTGAACGCCAGAGTCGCTGCCCTCCCCGCAGCGTGTGCCAGTGAGGTGGCCAGCGTGCAGACAGCTGGAAACCACAACCCTCCTTCTAGCCTGTTCCTCTGCGGGGAGAGGGAGCGAGGCAAGGGAGGGGTTCCAGCGGGTTTAGGATGCACGCAGCTTGTTCTCTGAATGTCATTAATAAGATGAACAATACAAACAGTGCCTAACAATGCTACGCTGCCTTCTAGAAGCGCTGTTGAATCTGCTTCCTGGTGCCGAGCATGAAAGGGTACAATTATTTTTCATAACCTTTTATTTTCCCTTTACGGCAAGCTAAGCAAAGCAAGTTTGTCAGAGGCAGAGTGCTCCTAATTTGGTCTCCGGTGACCTCTGCTGCCGTGATTGGCAGTCTGGTGTCAGGAAGGAACTTGTGCCTGGGAGATAGAAATGAGCAGAACAAATGCCGTAGGACAGCTTGGCTTCCCTGGGGGACACAGGCTAAAAAAGGTGAAAGAAGTGCAATTACAGGAGGTTTTCAGCACAGAAAGTTAATTAGCTACTAAATAGCATTTAGTGCAGTTCAATGTGAGGAAATTTATGTTTTGAAAGCAAACAGATCAATGGAAAGCCCGTGGAACAGGCTTTTGGAAAGTCCACGTTGACATTCGTGTACTTTGTACTGGAACGTCCTGGGCAGTTTTTCACTGGTTTCCCCAGCAAAGAGGAAGACTTGTTGGGTTTGTTTCCACACATGTTTGCAGACGTAGATACGCTTCCACATGAGTGTGTTTTGACATTTAATTTCAGAAATCCTGTCTAGGCTTTCATCCAGACTATGTAACTCCTTCTTCCCTACTCCCTGAGGTCAGTGTAAATTGACTTGGTTGTGCTGTCTGAGACCAAGGAACTTCAGGTTCCAAATATTTTCAGCCAAAGGGCAAATTTAACTCAATCCTTAACCTAGTTATTCACCTGCACCAATCACATGCAAGTAGCTGGTGCGACGGCCGCGTTTCCCTGTCAGCACCTGGCTCTGCGTGGCCACATTCCTCTGGAAGCTGGTGCCACCCCATGATGTCCTTCCAGTCCTCCTCTGTGCTGTAACTCAGAACAACAGGAAATATTTCAACAATTATTATTTTTTTAAATACCAAATCACCAATTTGTTTTATTTTGCACTTTTTTTCCCATCACTAAAGTCAGCCTGTTTCCCACCTCATTATATATGCCTATTGTCAAGGACGCTTTTTTAAAGCAGAACAATAGACCTGGGTTCCAGCTGCCAGCACAGTCGCTACACTAAATGTTTAGGCATCTCAGGATAGCTTTGAACTTTTATTGATGGATTCTTTATTTGAAGCTGTCTGTCTTAGACATTTTTGGCAGCGGATGCTGCCACGAGCTGTTTCACCTTGCTGGAGAGAAGAGGAACCCAGAAGGTCAGTGCCTGTGGGGAGCAGTGGAAGAACAGAGAAACGCTAACCCCTGGGGAGGAAAAGGGGCATGTAATTCCCATTACATGGATGCTCATACATTACCATGATACTTATTGTCTCTGAGCGATGCCTCACAAGCTAGCATGCAGGAACAGCTCAGGCTGCAAGGGGAGCTGTTATTAGGGAAGGTGTGCTGCAGTGATGATGGAGCCAGCCAGGGAGGGTTTGGCTCTTGCAAGAGGCTCTCTGGGAGTTGGGTGGTGCACCCTGACAGCTTGGGTAACTGCCACATCATGGCTGTAATCTTCAGCCCCTTTCCCTCTTATAATTACATTTGTCACATCACCTTGTAAAATGAGTTATTAGGTCTTCATTGCCGAAATGGTCTTCCCATGTAATTGGTGCAGGTCTCTGCCCTGGCTCTGTAGCAGGACTAATAATTGGGTTTCTCTCTCCTTACACTGTAGGTGTGTGCAAATGCTTTGAGCAAACAGCAAGTCAGGTCCCATGGCTAGATGACTGCATGTCCAAAGTCTCCCTTGCCAAGCGTGGCTGGCCTCAGGGACTGGGGGAGAGAGGACCCGTGCAGTGGGAGGAGGAGGATGGTGGCTGCCTCACCCAGCGCTGCCTTTCTTAGGGGCTACAGAAGCTCAAGGAATGTAAATATGGTCAAATGGTTGGTTGTTGAGTGAAGAAAATCCATCACCTGGTCTTGCTCACCAGCAAGAATGAGGTGTGTTTTGAGACAAAAATGGGCCTTCACTTAGGGGAAAGGCTGATGTGGACTCGTGACTATGGCCGTGGGTTTCCTGCCTCAGGTTCTGCTAATCCTCCTTATTTTCTTTCTCCAACCCTTCTATTCCCGTGGACCATGGCACTTGTTATCTTGTTTTGCTGAGCAGTGCTGTATACTAGCAGGCACTCTGTTTTGCCTGGATGCCACAACCCAAAGTCTCTCTGGAATGTTCCTCCAACTATTTGCCTTGCAGGGCTTCAGCTCCCTGCTTTTGCAGGGCACTCCAGTATAAATCCCTCATCTAACACATGCAGCAGTCTGACCTTGATACAAAATAAGTTGGAGACTTCTTCCCTTGAATCTGTGTATCTTGTGTATGTACTTGGAGCCCTGATCACACTACTTGTTGCTACTTGAACACAGAATGTTCTCAATATTAAAATTATTTTTAAAGCAGTCCAACAGTTTAGAATCTTCTCCAATTTTTTTCCAATCACTATATACAGGAAAAAGGAATTTTCAACACAGCAAGGGGTTTTTTTTCTTCCATTTCCACGGGGACTGAGTACACACCAGCATCTGAGGTGATACTCTCACCACATCTGTACTGTGTGTGAGCAGCCGTGTTTATCGACTCTCCAAAGGGCACGGAGTCATCGTGCTTGGATTTCATCTTCTACATCCATGAAAACCTGGGGGGTTTTCTGGGCTGGATGCTCTGAGGCACTGTGCTGACACTCACTGGCTTCTTGCTGTCCAGAGAGGGTAAATCCACTTACACACATTGCCTGTGATTGTTTCCATGTGGGTTGGATGTGTGTGCCAGCTTGGAACCAGCTTGGGCCAGGTGTGAAATGTAAACATTTGTGGTGAAGAAGTGTTTCCAGAAAATACAGCCTTGCCAGTGCCTCAGTGACTGTTCTCTCCAGCCTCTTGAGTTTTTGGGTACCCACTAGCATGTCTGATGCTGATTTTGGTTAGGGGGCAGAAGTTCCTGCAGCTGGCAATAGCATTCAGTGCTGAGGACCAAAGTGAACCTGCCCAGCTCCACTGGTACCCATCAGTGCTTGGCAGTTGCCTCTCTGCTGCAGGTCACAGAATCACAGAATCACAAGGTTGGGAAAGACCTTAAAGATCATCGAGTCCAGCTGTTCCTGTCCTGTGCTAAACCATATCCCTGAGCACCTCATCTCCCTGTCTGTTAAACACACCCAGGGGTGGGGACTCAGCCCCCTCCCTGGGCAGCCTGTGCCACAGCCCCACAACTCTGCCAGGGAAGAACTTTTCCCTCACATCTGCTCTGACCCTGCCCTGGCACAGCTTGAGCCCATTGCCCCTTGTCCTGTCTCCTGTGACCTGGCTGAAGAGACCATCACCCACCTCTCTACAACCTTCTTTCAGGTAGTTGTAGGTGGTGATACGGTCATTTGAGATGATGCTCTTGAAGAACGAACACGTTTGCCTCTGTGACAGGGGACCGCAGGAGGGTGATCCTCACAGCCAACGCATCTTCCAGCCCTTTGTCACACTGACCAGTTCATCTTTGCAAGAGTTTTAGAAAATCAGTTGCCTTTGCTTGTTCTCTAAATTAGTTTGAGTCATCTCTTCCAGGAAAATCCTGTGTAACCAGCTGTGGCTGTTACCACGTGTTGCTCCATAAATACCAGCTGCTTGTAGCAAGCAGCCCAACACACATATCTTGTACCAGGGCTCCCATGTCTTTTACATTAACGTGAGATGCAGAATGGTCTAGAAAGTGTTATATTTTGCAGCTCTATCAGAAAAAAATGCTTGATTTTTCCACAAAGGCCAGTGTGAATTCACAAGGTGCAGGTGATGGTGTGAAGCTGCACTCGAGACTGGAAGCATCCCAGTGTCTGACCAAGCAAAACTGCCCTCGTTCCTTTGAGTGAGGCTGGGCACGTCACAGACTCAGGGAATCACAGAGTTGTAGGGGTTGGAAGGGACCTTCAGAGATCATCAAGTCCAACCCCCCTGACAAAGCAGGGTCCCTAGGACAGGTCACACAGTTTGGTGTCTAGACGGGTCTGGAATATCTCCAGAGGAGACTCCACACCCTCCTGGGCAGCCTGTCCCAGGGCTCCCTCACCCTCACTGGGAAGAAGTTCTTCCCCAGATTGGTGTGGAACTCACTGTGCTCCAACTTGAGGCCATCACCCCTTGTCCCGTCCCCACAGACACTGAGAAGAGGCTGGCTATGTCCCCCTGTGTCCCACCCTTCAGATACTGATAAACATTGATCAGATCCCCTCTCAGTCTTCTTTTCTCCAAGCTGAACAGCCCCAGCTCCCTCAGCTTTTCCTCACAGGGGAGATGCTCCAGGCTTTTAATCACCTTCGTGTCCCTCTGCTGGACTCTCTCCAGGAGATCCCTGTCTTTTTTATCCCAGGGATCCCAGAACTGGACACAATACTCCAGGTGGGGCCTGACCAGGGCAGAGCAGAGGGGGAGGATCACCTCCTTTGACCTGCTGGCCACGCTCCTTTTGATGCCACTCAGGATCCCATTGGCCCTCTTAGCCCCCAGGGCACACTGCTGGCTGGCTGTGATCCCTGCTCGCATGGCAGCATTGCCAGGGCGCTCTGAGGCTCTGAAGGGCTCAAACATACATCTTGCTTTGGCAAAGCAGAGCAGCAGAACCTGATGACTGGAGTAACGAAGCTGCTCTTTTAGCTGGAAGTTAGGCAGACACCATCTCATCTACATAACGGTGCAGAACCTGAGAAGGCGCTCAGGGATTTATTTCCCATGCGTGTGGGCACTAAGGTTTTTGAGTCCTACATTTGAACTGGGGCTGGGTTAAAAATTTAACCCACAACTAACTGGGATGTCCGGAGCCCTGTCCATTGGAATGCAATGACCTGAACCATGGGTAGATGCTACAAATAAGGCTCGTCCCTGTAGAAGAGGCACTGTAGCCAGGCTTGGAAAGCATACTGATGTGGTGTGCTGCAGATGCATGCTGAGTGTGTGATTTTCAGCGTTCAGTGCCTACATTGTTAGATAAGCGGATTAGAAAACATTGCATAAAGTGGCATTGCAGGGGGCTGTCTTTATACCTGCTACTTGCCTTGTTTGGCAAACCCGGATTTCACAGCGGAACCCATTCAGAGATTGTTCACATGTATTGGCCTTTTTAAGAATCAAGGGGTCACAGTTTCAGATTCACTTACTTCTCAAAGCAGTGATATTTTTCTTTTGGGGATCAGGGCTGTGGGGTTGGGGTTGGGTTGGGTTTTTTTTGATCTAAATTCAGTTTGCTCTGAAAGAATAAATATCTGGGGCACAGCGAGCTCTGAGGGCGTTGGAAAACAGTTGGGTTCACTTTCTCTGCTTCACAGTGGGTTAAGGAGTTCCTGTGCAATGCCCTGCTCCTTAAGGCTCTGAAGTTTCAAGTTTGCAAATGGGAACCAGTTGTCTGAAAGGGTATAGACGTGAGGCCAGGCTTGTCAGGTCCCCGTGCGAAGGTGTAGTGGGGGAGTCAAGTTCCAGGGAAATATCTTTGGATCTGGAGGGAATTTGCTAGATGAGATCCTTAGTGCTGCTGTCTGAGTGTGCTCACTCCTCTGGACGCCTGGCCAGGCATGGAGCAGATGAGGCCTGTGCTGAAGCGCTGCTTGGGCTGTGGGGCAAGACATCTCTTCCTTTGGAAGCTGCTAGCTGCATGCTGCCAGAGCTGCAGGAGCAGCCTGACAAGCACCTCTGCTTCTGCAGTCATCTTCTTCCAACAGTTTTCCATCCCAATGGGTCATCAGCAGCTTGAAGGGGTCCTGCAGCACAGGGCTCTGTGGTGTGGGCGTGAGGGCCGGGCTGGCAGGACTCGACGTGGTCCTTGTGCTGCACCCAGGGAGCAGGGCACAGCTGGTCCTTGGAGCAGCCCAGGTTCTTTCTTCCCACGCTGGGCTGCTTCACTTTGCCTGAGGAGAAGTCACTGTTTTGAGGAAGAGTTTTCACTCTGCCTGGTTCAGTGTGCAATTCGAGACCAGACCAAAACTAGGGTGGTTTGTTGGGACAGTGGGGAGCTGATGTAACTAAAATAACTTCATCTCCTTTGTGGGTGTTACTGACTCCTTCGACCTGCACTGAATTCCAGTTCCAGAGCTCTGTCAAAGGGTTTTTAACTTGGAGCAGTGGTGGTTGTGGCATGTAGCTGCAGCCTTTGGCCGATGCCTCATGGGTCTCTCTTCCTCCACGCTCTTGTCTGCAGGGACACGTGTGACAATCGCATGACCTGCTCCACCAGCTCTGCCTCCAGCCTCGACACCAGTGCCCAGTTCCAGGAGAATAATGGGCAAACACAGAGCACCAGATGGGATGAACAGCAGAAAGTGTTTGCCCTCGAGCAGGTCTGTGGTGTCTTCAGAGTGGACCTGGGACAAATGAGATCCCTTCGCCTCTTCTTTAGGTAATGTATTGTTGAGGGGCAGGGGGGTACCTGTGTGTGCTCTGGACCAGTGCACACTGGGCTCTGGAGGCAGATGGCTTATGCAGTCCCCCTTGGAAGTCTTTAATGGTTGTCTTCAGGAAAGGAAGCACCGGCCTTCCCCAGGAGAGCCTCTCAGTGACAGTTATGGGACCTAAAAGGATTTTTTTCCTTAGCAAGGTAAAGGTGACTCTCAGCTATCTTACCAAAAAGGTTTAAAATAACCTGGAGGTGTAGAAGACATCCCTTGATCCATGCTACCTTCTCCCTTGCCTGACCCTCGCCAGGGCTCCTCTAGGGTCTTGCTGCTCCTAGCCTCTTCAGTTATCTTTCAAATTATTACAGACATTATTACAAACATTTTTCCTCCCTCTCTTCGCTCTCCCTGCTTCCTTAGACAGAGCTGCCTCCAGCCAGGTCCACTCATCCCTAGGAGCTGACTTTGCATACTGCCCTAACGATGCTGGGGCAGACTCCTTGAGGTTTTATTCTCCAGGGAAGACAATATTTAATTCCTTTTTGTGATGGGAGGATAGAAGAGTGCTGTTACCCTGCATGAGTGGAGCTTCTTGGGAAAACAGCCATGTCATAGAGTGGTAGAATATCTCAAGTTGGAAGGGACCCATAGGAAACATTGAGTCCCAGAGCTGTAAAATCAGCTTTGTAAGGGACAACTGGGTGTTACACTTCTTTGTACTTTGCTTTCTGATCTTTCTCATCTGATGTGCCCCCTCCCCAGCCCCCCATTACCCTGGGCAATAAACACTGGCTGTTCTCCCCGTTGCTTTGTCCCGCAGCGATGAGGCGTGCACCTGTGGGCAGCTGGTTGTTGCGAGCAGGGAGAGCCAGTACAAGATCTTCCATTTTCACCACGGTGGCCTGGATAAACTCTCCGAGGTGTTCCAGCAATGGAAGTACTGCACAGAGACCCACCTCAAGGACCAGGTACCTGAGCACAGCTCACAAAGCAACGAGGGATTTTCCAGTTAGGTTTGTAGCCAGGGGATGTGCTGGAGAAATGAAGCTGTGAGTTCCCATCACTGAGTCAAGTAGAAAATGATGTTGCTCCGGATGCAGCTGCGAGTCAGATGCAAGGTCTCTGCCACACTTGCTCATCCTCATCCATTCACAGAATCACAGAATCACAGAATAACAAGGTTGGAAAAGACCTTTAAGATCATCAAGTCCAACCATTCACATCCTAAACTAAACCATATCCCTAAGTACCTCATCTACCCTTTTTTTGAACACATCCAGGGAAGGTGACTCAGCCCCTCCCTGGGCAGCCTGTTCCAGCCCTGACAACTCTTTCAGTAAAACATTTTTTTCTAACATCCAATCTAAACCTGCCCTGGCACAGCTTGAGGCCATTTCCCCTTGTCCCATCTCCTGTCCCCTGGCTGAAGAGACCATCACCTATCTCTCTGTAACCTCCCTTCAGATAGTTGTAGGTGGTGATAAGGTCTCCCCTCAGCCTCCTCTTCTCTAAGCTAAACAGCCCCAGCTCCCTCAGCTGCTCCTCAGAGGATTTGCCCTCCAGCCCCTTCACCAGCCTGGTTGCCCTTCTCTGGACTCGCTCCAGGACCTCAATGTTCTTCTGATGGTGAGGAGCCCAGAACTGGACCCAGCACTCAAGGTGTGGCCTCCCCAGTGCCCAGTACAGGGGCACAATCACTTCCCTAGACCTACTGGCCACACTGTTTTTGATACAAGCCAGGATGCCCTTGGCCTTCTTGGCCGCCTGGGCACACTGCTCCTTCTGCCTGTGCAATATGAGGGAAGATAATCCAGGAAACTTATTTAGGTGGTTATTTTGCTGGATGTGGTAACCTGACAGGTCAGCACTGTGCTTTAGGTGGGTGAGGTGGCTGGGGAAGCTGCAGTGGTGGGTCTGAGGTTCTGTCAGGAGTCTTTCATCCATTTTGTGGAGCGTAGCACACTGCATCAGAAAATGTTTTGACAAGGCATCTTGCCATATTTTGTTCAATCTACATACAAATGTGATAAGAGCTCTTTAATTATCTGTTTAAGATACTGTATGTGCTTATTAGAAACAGTGATTTTTAAATTTCCATCCTTCCCACAGAGCCCCCTGCTGCTTTTCTTATTATGGTCACATGGGCTCACTTTTTGCATTGAACAACCTTTGATTTTTAAATTAAATGTCAGCTGCAGTCTTACACTGGGATCATGAGTGCCCTCAGAGAGCCTGGCACTGCAGTTCCCCACTTGCCTAACAGCAATCCCTTTGTATATGGCCAATCATATGTAATTTATTGCAGGCATTCCTGGCAGGGTGAAGTTTTGCTGTAAGCAGCATTAATTCAGTACCAGGTCAGGAATAAGATTGGGGGAGGAGTGGAAACGTTGATTTTAGGGGTTTTTTTTAAGATGAAGCTGGTTTGTGGTACTCAGATTTTTCATTATTCCAATCACTCTTGCTATTGTAGTGGTTGGAATTAAAACCAACCCCAACAAACCAAAGCAGAAAACCCTCGTGAAGTGCAGCCCCTCAGCGCTGGGTCCCGCAGGAACCCTGCAAGAGGTTCTCCTGCTCTGAAGATTGCTGGGTTTCATACCCTGCTGCTATCTCCAGCTCCTGCCTCCAGTTTTTGGTGGTGTTTTCTCCCCTTTCAGCAGCTTGCTGATGAGAAGACATGTATGCAGTTCTCCATCCGCCGTCCCAAGCTGCCTTCCTCAGAAACCCACCCGGAGGAGAACACGTACAAGCGCCTTGATGTGTCTGCCTGGCTCCATCACCTGAACGAATGTGGACAGGTGGAGGAGGAGTACAAGCTGCAGAAGGTGAGATGCTGCTGCTCTTCTGACCCATTCTCTCCTGCAGTGCATGAGTCTCTGCAAGAGTTTGCTTTCATGCTGGGGACAAGCCCATAGCATATACAGACCTGGGTGTATACAGACCTGGGAGTATACAGACCTGGGAGTATACAGACTGATGTGTAGTGCTTGGCTGGAGGTCTTGCTGGGATTGTGAATGAATCCCCATCCCAGAATGGTAGAGCATCTCCCTGACAGAGGAGGATGAGCTGTCCAGCTTCTGCTGCCGGTTGGAATTGGGAAAACCAAAGTGTCCTGTGCTAGACATGTTTGCAAAGTGCAGTGTGAACAAATCAAAGAAAGAAAAATCAAGATTACTGTAAGAAATAATGCAGGGCTTGCCAGGGAGCACTGGGTCCTGAGAGAGAAGTTTGCAGTGAGATGCAGTGTCTCCAAGATCGGGGATTAAGCCGTGACATGAGAACGACACGTTAATCATAGAGCCTCTCCAGGGGGGGTTATTGACATTGAAATGAGCCCGATTTGTGTCTCGTCTGGGAATAGAAGGCCAGCACTTTCCCTCTAAACATGTGCAAATTGCAGGAGCTTGAATCAAGGCGTCACTTGTCAGGAAAGAACTGCAAAGCCACCAAAGGATAGTAGCTGGGCAGTTGCTTGTTGCTGTTTTGGGGAATGTTCCAACCATCCCAGTCGTAACTTTTGCTCCTTCTTCCAGGCCATTTTCTTTGGTGGGATTGATATTTCCATCCGTGGGGAGGTGTGGCCCTTTCTGCTCCACTACTACAGCTACGAGTCCACCTCTGAAGAGAGGGAGGCACTGAGGCTGCAGAAGAGGAAGGAATACTTTGAGATCCAGGAGAAAAGGTAACGCACCATCTTCACCCTCTCTGGCTCATCTCTCCTCAGGCCTGAGGTCCCAGTGACACCACTGGTGTCATATGGAGTCGCTGCCTGGCTAGAGTAGAGGAGTGAGAAGGGTGGTGAAGGAGGAGTTTTGGGCACAGCTGACCTCTTAATGTCTTGGAGCTGACACCATACAGCTTGATGATTGTCTTGCTTGGGTTCTTGAAGCACTGAGGAAGGAAGCTGGAAGCTCGGCTTGGTGCAGCACGCTGGACATGGGATCTCCTTTATAGATATGTCTGGGTGTAGGAACAGGGAACAAAGGAGGTCTAATTCAAGGAAGTTATTCCTGTGGGAACTGTATGTTGTAAACTAGTTGTGGGTACATTTAAGCTGGAGAGGGACAGTAGTATTCCTAATTAGGAGTGAGTATTTAGTTAGTATTCCTAATTAGTGACAGTGGTGAGTTCTGGTGTGCCACCCACAAGGAGCAGTGGAGAGCAGAGCCCGACTGCCTCTGAAGTGGAGTTTACTGCTGAGAACCCATCATGTCAGCCCACTTGTAACCCAGGAGGCTCCTTCTAGTAACCTGTTTGGATAGAAAATCTGCTGTTCTGGACAGACCTGCTTGTCTGTTTTTCAGGTGATGAGACAAGTCTGTCCAGAAATCCTTTTTCTCTGATAACTGAAGCTGAAATAAGGCTTTTTTTTTGTTCCTTGTGGCAACTGTATTCCCCTGTTGGCACCATGCTCTTGTTGCTGCTCGATTTCCAGGCTTTCCATGACTCCAGAGGAACAGAAGGATTTCTGGAGGAACGTGCAGTTCACGGTAGACAAAGACGTGGTGAGGACTGACCGCAGCAACCAGTTCTTTCGAGGGGAGAACAACCCAAACGTGGAAACTATGAGGTGAAGTGTCTGCTTCTACTGTCCCAAGCAACATGTCCTGCTGAACGTGTAGAAAACTCGGTGAACCCCTGCCTGGGTCGCTGCCATGGGATTGCTGAAGGGCACCAGGCGTGTGGTGACTGGTACCAAGCGATGCAGAACCAAGAACTTCTTCCCCAGTGCTTTCACTGCTGCTTTAGCCTTTAACTTCTTGACACTGCAGCCCTGCTCCCATCACTGCCCTGCACACATGGCGTGCCCAAGGTGGAAGCCTGCTCCAGCTACGGGTGCTGCAGCAGGGCTGTGGGCAGTTCCTTGGGTCTGTAGTTCTCCTGATGGGCTGGAGGATGAGCACACCAGAGTCTGCTTCATGCCAGTGTGACCTGGCCCTACAAAACACTTGGCTTTCATCTAAGAGCATAGCTTGGAGCCTCATGGGTGTGTAGGCACCAGCTCTCCTGTCCCAGTTTCTGGCCTCTCAGTCTTTTCAAACTCTCCTTTATGTGTTTTGGGGTCTGTGTATGCAAAACTTTCTCCTGGAGTTTATTTCAAGAGTCTGATGGTTGCAGCAGGGTTTATCTGTACGTGCTAAAGCACCTTGCAGAAGGGTTGGTCTTGTAGCTTTGTGCCCAATACTGCTTGTTCCTCCTGCACCACGTCCCCTGGGCTGGACCATGGGCAGCAAACAGGAGCCTGAGGAGTCCTGTTCCAATCCATTGGCGTAGGCTGCTCTGTGCTGCTCACTGCACAGCCTCTCTGCATTGATCCAAAACCTTGTGATCCTTAAAAATAAGGAGAATTCCAGCTAGGCTTAGTGTTAGCAGATCTTTGTTATGGTGCTAGATCCAGTTCCTGGAGGGAAAGCTATCCTGTGGGATGCCCAGCTGCTCAGAAGCCTCCGGGTGCAACCACAAGTTAATCTTTAGATGGCTGGAGTGATCTGGTGCCACTGTGCACCTTGCCTGGCTCAGCCTGTGCAGAGGGAGCTGGGGAAGAGGGAAAGGGTGCTGTGCTCAGCTGTGAGAGGGGATCTGATCAGTGGTTATCAATATCTGAAGGGTGGGACACAGGGGGACATGGGCAGCCTCTTCTCAGTGTCTGTGGGGACAGGACAAGGGGCGATGGCCTCAAGTTGGAGCACAGGGAGTTCCACACCAATCTGGGGAAGAACTTCTTCCCAGTGAGGGTGAGGGAGCCCTGGGACAGGCTGCCCAGGGGGGTGTGGAGTCTCCTTCTCTGGAGAGATTCCAGACCCATCTGGACGCCAACCTGTGCAATATGAGCTGGGAGCTGCTTTGGCAGGGGGTTGGACCCCATGATCTCTGGAGGTCCCTTCCAACCCCTGTGATTCTGTGATGCTGTGACGTGCCCTCACCATGTCTCACCTCTCCTTTGCATCTCTTTTCCAGGAGGATCCTGCTGAACTATGCAGTGTTTAACCCAACAATTGGATACTCCCAGGGGATGTCCGATCTGGTGGCCCCACTCCTGGCAGAGATCCTGGATGAGTCAGATACTTTCTGGTGCTTTGTAGGATTGATGCAGAACACGATCTTCGTCAGCTCCCCCCGGGATGAGGATATGGAGAAACAACTGGTGAGGCTGAACACTCAGCTCCCTTCAGCCCTGTCATAGCTTCTCCTCTCCCCAGTCAAATGAGAAGGGTGCTGTAAAGCGGTTCCCTGGGCTGTTGGGACCCAGCACAATGAATCACTCTCCAAAACCACAAAATACCTGATGGATAAAATTAACCTGGGGTGATTGGGGCACTCTAGAAGCAGTTCTAGCCTCTAAATTGTCGGAGTGAAGTTGCCTTGGCTATGCTGGAGGGTGCTGATTCAAGGAATCTTTTGAGATCCAATGTATTTGGGATCCTGCTTGGGATCCTGTTCTTTGTACTCCTCAAGGCCCATGGGTTTGGTTCCGTCCTCATGCTGGGGTGTTTGGTGTGAATGAGGCAGAGGAGTTGATTGAGCTGCAGCAGGGATTCTGAAGGGCTTAGCATTATCAATAGATTTTTTTAATTATGTCTTTATATGGAGGACATTAAAAGCTTTATATAGGTGACAGAGTTTCTTAAAATCAGGAGATCTTGTATAAAATTTGGAACTTTTTAGATTTTAGCATGAATGTCAATTGTTTGCTGGTGAAGATCCTGAAAAACCCATTCTAAGTCTGAACAATCACACCCAGGTCACGACAGCACCTACTTAAAGTGGTAAACTTGGGGTGGAAACCCCTTGGGAGCTGCTGGGGAGGTGGGGTTCGTTAACATACACTGAGGTGCCTGTATAGTCAGGCTTTCCAAAATCCCCTCCACATTGCTCAGCCCCTGTTGGAATTAAATATTGCCAGAGATAGTGATGGCCTTTCTTTGCTCATCTTTAAGGCTCTAGCTGCTTTCCTCAGCCTGAATCACTCCCCTTCTTTCTTCTCACAGTGCAGCACTCACAGGGGTTTCTTTTCACCCTCCATCCTCCCTTGTGAAGCCGCTGCTGAGGCCTGTGAGCTCCAGCCTTTAGCAACAGATCCATGAGTGTGATAGATCCACGTGTGCTCCTGCCTGGGGTGTAACAAACCAGCTGGAGCCCAGGCCTGGCCCAGCGTGTGGGGCTCCCTGGGGCAGTGGGGGGAGTCCTTGTGCATGGGGCAGTGGCTCAACCAAAAGCATCTTTTCCAGATGTACCTACGAGAGCTGCTACGGCTCATGCACCCACGCTTCTACCAGCACCTCTCTTCCTTGGGAGAGGATGGCCTGCAGATGCTTTTCTGTCACCGGTGGATCCTCCTCTGCTTTAAACGGGAATTCCCAGATGCTGAAGCTCTGCGCATGTGGGAAGCCTGCTGGGCTCACTATCAGGTTAGAGAGCTGCAGGTGGGCAGGGTGCATAACTACCTGGGGTCTGTAACTATCCAAGAGGTTTATCTGTGTGGCAGGAGGATGGGCATCTGCCTCTTCTACTTGAGGATGTCCAGGCTTCAAAAGGAGGCTTTTCAGTGCTGAACATCCACTCTTGAAGCTCAGGCTTCTCTTGCACAGCTAGAAAATGTCTTCCTAAAAATCACTGGAGCTTTGAAAGCTTGGGTCCAAACCTTGCTCCCTTGCACTAAGGGTGATAGACCATGATTTGGCCCTGATTGAGAATTCACCAATAATTCCCTTCCTGAATAGCACTTGGCAAAACTGGAAGGAGCACAGAATCTCTGCTCCAGACATGCTTACGGTGGGGAATGTTCAGTCAGGCCTCTGCCTCTACCTGCTGTACTCCAGCCCCTGTTTTCTCCTTGCAGACTGACTATTTCCACCTCTTCATCTGCGTGGCCATCGTGGTGATTTACGGGGACGATGTCATCGAACAGCAGCTGGCCACTGACCAGATGCTGCTGCATTTCGGGAACCTGGCTATGCACATGAACGGGGAGCTTGTACTCAGGAAGGTAAGAGCCTGTGGGCTGATCCAGGCTGAGTCTCAGGTCCAAGAGATGAGTCAGAGCCTTGGGAAGATTGGATGCATCTCCTGTATCCCCCAGCATGGCTGGAGCCTGCCAGGGTAGGGTGTTTGCCTGGAAACAAGCTTTGCAGAAGTAGGAGGTGGCTGTAGAGTGCTGTCCTGGTTTCAGCTACGATGGAGTTAAATTTTTTTAGCAGTGGATGGAATGCCATGTTTGGGTGTTAGGATGAGAACAGTGCTGATAGCACCCTGATGTTTCTGGTTGTTGCCGGGCAATCAAGGACCTTTCTCAGTTCTTCATACTTCCTTACTAATGAGAAAGGAGGGGACGCAGCCAGGACAGGTGACCCGAACTGGCCACAGAGGATATTCCATGCCAGTTACGTCATGCTCAGTATAAAGGGGGACTGGGGGGAAGAGGAGGAGACAATGCCAGGACGGGCAGTTTCTGGGGACGGTCGGGTTCCGGGACGGCTCTAAGCTGTGCGGCCCTCAGCTGGGGCAAAACCACGACAAGTGCTCAGGAGGAAACAGTAAGGCTGGGGTAAGCCTTGCACCTGCTCAGGGACACGCAGGCAGAGCTGTTCACCTCTGTGCCACCATCCTCAGTCCGCCCAGGGCTGGGAGCACCGTGGGATGTGCAGCAGCATCTCCAGCGCCGCCTTCAACCTTCAGGTTTGCACTTGGGTGGGACGCTCCTTTGCTGCCATGACTCTTCTCAGGGGGCTGGACAGGAGGATGGGCCGGGAGGCCAAAGGCTACCCCTGCTCTCCTTATTCTTTCCCTGATGAGGAGTGAGTGACTGTCCCTCTGTCTCTCCCCTCTAGGCCAGGAGTCTGCTCTATCAGTTCCACCTGTTCCCCCGCATCCCCTGCAGCCTGCACGACCTGTGCAAGCTCTGTGGGACAGGAATGTGGGACAGCGGCTTCATCCCCGCCGTGGAGTGCTCCGGCCATCACCCCGAGTCCGAGAGCTGCCCGTACGGGGGACTGGCAGAGGAGTCTTCTCCTAAACCAGGAAGTGAAGGCAAGAGAGGCTTGAAAACACGGGACGTCTTTGCTTTCCGAAAATAGCTGTGGAGGAACAGGGTGTGACAGAGGAAGAGGGAAGGGCAGGAAGGATGTGCATAGGAAAAAACGTTGGAAGACAAAAATGGAGGGATAGCTTGTCAAGACTCCTCTGAGAGGTGGAGCACGAAAGGCATCACTCCAGGAACAGTGTTTGCACGTGTTTGGATTTGATTTTCTTAGAAACATGCTTTTTCTAGGTCTGACAAGGACTTTTTATTCTGCCTCTGGGATTGGGACTGGTTAGCAACCAGAAGCTGGTTACTTGCTGATGAGCAATGAGAACACTAAAGAGAGCTGAACACAACCAGCAGCGTCTGTGGGTCAGGTGGAAGGAGCAGAGCTGCAGCAACACCTCCCTCTGCGATGCCCCTTCATCCAGAGCCTACCCCACACACGCACTGCTTCAACCAAAACCTGCAGCTTCGTGGCTTCTCTCTAAAGCCATAAAGACCATTTTAATTATGATCTGCCAAAAATAAAACAGCAGACTCCTGGGATCACGGGGAAGGTGTCTGCCTTGTCAGTGAGGCAGAACCGGTCGTGTAAGGGTCTTGTCTGTCGCCTCTTCTTTGTTTCACACAGGATGCTGGTTGACTTCCACCTGTACAGGAGGTGTACAGCCACAGGTCTCAAAGCACTGCTTTTCTGTAGCCAGGGTATCTTGCTGACACCCCTCAAAGTTTACTTCTTCATGACATTACAGCAAAGCTGTTGCTTTATGCTCACAGCTACAGCCTTCAGACACATTTTTTATGGAAGTCTGTTGTTTCCAGTGTGTTTCCCAATGTCTTTCCTTTCGCTCTTCTCAATTACTGAGTATTTCCTGTCCCTACCTGTCCTTGCTGTAGGCTGTAGCACACATGCTCCAGGTGGGCTTTAGGCCTCTCCACTGGTGCCTCCTCTTGTGCACCCTCTTCCTCATCCCAAAGTGAAAATGAAACTCAGTTTGCTGCAGTCACTTTTGCTGAGCTCTGTCTCTGATGAAAGTTTCCCTTCAAGTATTTTTGAAAGGACAGCTCGTTTCCCCTCTTGTCTTCTACAAAATTTGCCAACAGGAAGCAGAGCTGGGGCCTTGAGCACAGCTGTGTTGCCAAATGTCCTTACCAAATCCAGTGGCATCCAAGCCAGTGCTTGTGCCAAACAGCCAGGCGAAGAGTTTCCTTGTAAGAACGAGAAGGGAGGTGATGCTTTGCAGCATCCCTCTTTGTGGCATACAGAGCCTTGCAGCCCTTCCCAGCTGTCTTGCTGCCTCTTACTTCAACCACACTGCTTCTCTTACACATCTGAGGTGGGGGCTGGCGGGGGGGGGGGCAAATCTGTGCTCACTTTTCAGCTTTGCTTGTTTGCTCACGTGTGGAACCCCCCCTGTCCTCCCACACAGTGCTGCAGCGGGCGCCTGCCTCACAAGCCAGTTTCTGTCAAAATCATCCTGCAAACCCTTCCCCTGGCCTGCTGGGGAGCCCCATTCCTGCTGGGGAGCCCCATTCCTTCTGGGGAGCCCTTGTCCCCATTCATTCTGGGGAGCCCCAGGCCCCATTCCTGCTGGGGAGCGAGGCTACCAGCTGGGATGCTTCGTGTGAATCCAGCAGGACCCACGTACACGCTGTGTTCCTGAGGAGAAGGAGACACATGAAGACCTGACCACCACACCAAAGACTGGCTGCTGTGTGGCAGAAGGACAGTTTGGCTCCTGACGTGTGTGCCTTTGATCCAGAGGGTAAAAACCTTCCCTTCAATGAGAGCAATGGTGAAACCAAACTGCAGCATTGCACACCTCCACAAACAGCTTCGGGAAGGAGCAGGGCTGCAAGGCTGCAGGTACGTCCAGGGGTGACACCTCATGTAAGGGCTGGTGGCTGCTTTGCCGTGATGCAGGGCATTCTTCAAGGTTTATGTGTTTCCATGAGTAATAAAAGTCTGTGTGAGGCCTTTGTGTGGTACGTGGCTGTATGGGCTGGGTGCTGGACCCTATAATCAGGGCTAGAGACCGTCCCCACAGATGGAGCGGCTCCGTTGGCAGCTGTACAGAGGCACCTTGGGTGCTGGGTCTGTGGTGCTCTCCCTGGGCTCCCCTGATTTCAGCCTGGGGATGTGCAGCAGCACTCGATGCATCCACCTAGACACAGGCTGTAAGAGGTGGTGGTTGAATTAGGGTCAGAATATGCTGGAAGCATCTCAGGAGTGTGCAGGCTGCCTGCAGGGACAGCAGGAGCATCCTTGTGCAGGTTGGGCATCGCCATGAGGCCGTCACACCACCACA
The DNA here is from genome assembly GCA_020800305.1 of Porphyrio hochstetteri. Lineage (NCBI taxonomy): Eukaryota > Metazoa > Chordata > Aves > Gruiformes > Rallidae > Porphyrio > Porphyrio hochstetteri. The sequence goes on along the minus strand of CM036923.1, from coordinate 3,595,350 downwards.
GCTCCTCTGTCCACGCCAGAGCAGCCAGGTGCTCACCAGGAGTGAGCAGACAGTGTGTGGGCAGTGCTGCAGGGTTCTGTGTGCAGGGCATGGGATGGGCAGACCCCACCTGCGCTCTGTTTGCACCAGCAAACACCCACCAGACGATCTGGTGCTGGTTTTGCTGCCGCAGTTGCTCTCAGCCAGTAAAAGACAATAGAAGGAGATTAAGTAGATAATTTTGAGCTGCTCTCTCCCCAACACTATTAAAATGTCTTTCAGCAATGTGGGAATCACTCTGGGTTTGTTTAGTTCAAGACTCTGCGCTGCAGCTCTGCAGCACATGGGAAAAGCTGCTGGTTCTGCTTGAAGCGCATCGCCACGACCCCGCTGCCCTGTGCCCACTGTCCCCTGCACGTCTCCCAGCCCAGATTTCAGGTGCCTTTCTACAAGAGCAGCCCTTGTGCTCAGAGTTGGGAGCTCCCCGAGCTCCTGCCGTACCCTGACCCCACGTTGCGATAATGAGCCTGAGCTGATAACCCTGCTGCTCCCTGTTTGCCAGCAGCGGTCACGTCCCGGGTGACTCGGATCCAGTCTCAGCCTGGTCATTAACTCCCAACTCCATTATCTAATTCACACTGGATATCCACAAACTTCTGAGCTGGTTTTGGGTGGGAGGATGCATGGAGCCAACCTGGAGCCAGGTTAGGGGCAGGAGAAACCTTGGGATTCCTCCAAAGTGACATTTCCGAGGTCCTTCCACCCTGTCCCCAAGATTGCCTTTTCCCTTGTGATGTTCTTTTCCACCTGAAAAAACCAAGAAGTGAAAAAGAAGCTTCTGGCCCCTGCAAAGGGTAAAGTGGGTCCAAGCGACAATGCCCCTCACGTGGCTTCTCGCCTGAATTGCTGCCCTGGTCATTGAATTCGCTGCAGCCAAGCAGCCAAAAATAGACCCTCGAGAAGGTAAATAGTCAGCATGAGCCTCTCTGGGCTCAGCCTTGAGCTGACACATCCTTCTGCCTGCTGGTACCAAGGTGAAGGGGCGCAGGGTGAGATGGAAGAATGGAAACCGAGTCCTCACCCCTGGCAGCGGTAACGCTACGCATTGTGATCCTGGGAAAACCCAGTCACCTGCACTGGGAAACCAAGGAGCTGCGAGGGCACCACACAGCCCAACGCCTCCCAGGATGGAGACTGGGCTGTGCCAGCTGCATCCAGGCTGTGGTTGGGCACGAGGGATCAATGAGACCACTTTGTCCCCAGGGTTCAGCATTAACCGTGCAGACAGCCTTGCCCTGGGCACGGAGCAATGATGCTCAGCCCTGGGGTCTCCTGCACTGGGGGACATGAGCACTGGTGAACTGGAGCAGCGTCAGCTTGGTCTGGCATCCCGGGTGCAGGGTGTGTTTGGTCACGGCTCTTGGGCTGTTTAGTTCAAGGGACGCTGTCAGTCAAGTGAAAAATTACAGTTCAGGAGAACAAAGAGACTCACCTGAGTTATTACAAGCACCAAAGTATTTAAAACCCAACTTAGCTTGTCCCCCGTGGGCTGGCTGATTAATCCTCACGTCTCTCCGCTTCAGTTGTAAAAAATAGACCAGTCTAGCCAGCTGCAGTTCATGGTCACATCCCAGTCCAGGGCGCTGGCCCAGCCCTGCCCTGCTTGTGCTCAGCGCTGTGGGGGAGGCTCCACACAATGTTCATTTCTCTCATGTAGACACTGAGAATCACCATGCCCAGCGAGGATCCACACAGGCAGAGGCTGGGGCAGTCCCGAGCAGAGGCCAGCAGGAGCTGTGCCAGCAGCATTGACGTGGACTTGCCATGGGGCTTCTGGTGACCCTGTGCTGAGGAGCTCCCTGTGAGCAGCCGGGCTGGTGCTGCCCATCCCAGGGCCACCACAGTGCTGGCAGAGAAAGTCCTCCTCTGGCTCAGCCCTGTGCCCACCCCAAAAGCTGACAGGTCCCCCTTTTCCCCTCTCCCCGTGGGCTGCTCCAGAACCAGGCTGCTCTAACATCAAGGCTGGAAATTCAGAGGAAGCTCCTTAAATATTTCTGTGGCCCATTTTAGTGCAGTCTGTGCTTTACCTGAGAGCTGTAACATCATCCGAGTACCCAACAATCGCCCCTCTTGAACTGAGCTCATGTCGTCTTGCAGCTAAGAAAGGCAGCTCTCCCTTAGTCTGAGCTTAAAAAGGGCTTTGAAAAGCAGTTCTGCTATGAAGGCCCAGGATCCCTGCTGCCCAACCTCTGCAGGTAGCAATACCTGAGCTCTGGCCTCTGGCCTCCCTTGGGCTGTGCCTGTGCCCGCTGGGCTTTTTCCCGTGTCCTGCATCCCTCACAGTGGGACCATCAGGTCCCAGTTCACCTCCCACCTCCCCAGACTGCGGTTTTCTTAGAGATAAAGCAGAATCTTTTCAGAGCCTGTCTTCTGCCTGTGCCCAGCAGCCAGTGGCCATCACCACGGCTCCCAGCTGCCATGCTGCACTGTGGCATTGGTGGTCCCCGTCCCCGGGGAGCTGACCCAGGGCAGAGGGAGCTGAGCAGAGTGCAAGGACGAACCCCTGCGCTCTTTGCATCGGGCTCTTCCTCCCATTTCACAGTGGTTCTGCCTCACAAGACTCATTCTGGGGCAGTTTTGATGCTGTAGTCTGGAAGCTCTGTAGGTCAGGCAGTACCTAAAGCCCAGTGCCCAGTGTGGCAGGAGCTCTGTGGCTGCTCACGTCCATGGGGCAGCCACGGGTGGGTTAAAAAAGGCCAAATTTTTCAGTTTAAATATATATGATCAGCTGAACCCTTCAGCATCACCTCCCCTCCCCAGCCAGCCACATCAGCTCATCCCATGGCCAGGGGATGCAGCAGTGGCTGTGGTGGGTGCCAGGGCAGAGCCAGGGCTGGAGGGGGGTGCAGGGGGAGGCAGAGCACCCCAGGGTGATGCAGCACCTACCCCTGAGCTCCTCCACTGTTGCTCCCGTGCTTGACAGCAGGTTCAGTTGGAAGAACTGTCCAGTTCTTCTCCATCCCAGGTCTGGATGAGCACATCCACGGGCCAGGCGGAGAGCAGCATGTGTTGGGGTGGTGCTGGGTTTAATGAGGAAATATTTGTGTAATGTCGTCATAAAACAAGTCCCCAGAGTGAACCCAACAGGCTGGTTTGGTTCTGGGGTGAGATGCTTGAATGCACCCAGCTCTGGCCTGGGTGCCTTGCCAAAGGCGACCTGTAGCTCCCACGGATGGGGTGGGGGCAGCGGCTGTGGACTGAGCAGCTTTGCTGTAGCATCCTCACTGGTCCTGGGGTGGGGGTGCCCACCCTTGTGGTCCAACCTGGGGGTGGTTAAAATAAATGTTATGCTTGAAACAGATAAAGGAAATGGGGCTGAGAGAAATAGTCAGTGCTGGGGAGATTCTCCAGCCAGTCCTGGCCGCACAAGCCTTTGAGCTCTTCAGCAGCCAGCCCAGCGTGGAGACCAGGGCTTGGAGAGGGAAGCAGAGGCTGCACTGAGCTCTCACCTGCGGCATCAGGATGAGCCATCCCCAGGCTGGGACTATCCCTGGGTCCTTCTCCCTTCCCTGGAAGGCTGGGCTCAGCCTCTAGCCCCAGGAAGCTGTGGGGTCCCTGCCCACCCTCATAGCTTCGTTGGCTTGTTTCCAAGCCCGGCATTGTCTGCAAGCTGCTGTCACTTAGGCAGATGTTCTGCAGCTCACCTTTAAAACAAAGCCCCAGCCAGTCTCAGGGGAAGGGACATCAACATGAGGGTGGGTTTTCCCCTCTGTTTCCCCTGGCAAGCTCGCTCCATTCCGTTCCATTCAGCAGGCTGGCATCTCAGCAAATAAATAAACACACAGAGCCTGCCATGGTGCAGAAAGAACAAAAGCAGAAAAACAAAGCCAAATCAAAACCCACCCTCCTGTCAAAGTCCCAGGGGCACGAACTTTGCTTTCACACAGAGGTCTCTCAGGTGCTTTCTGGTGTTGGTGAGGTCAACATCCCCCAGGGACATACAGGGCTGGGGTCTGGCTGCATCCTGGCCATGCTGGGCCAAGGTTGTATCCTGCCTTCACTGGCTTAACAAAAGAGAAAACAAACCCCCAAAAAGTCTAAAAACTTAAAATCTGAACCAACCGTCCCAGGACCAGCACTAGGAAGAGCCTCACTGAGCCTCAATGCCATCCCAGTGCTGCTGCTCCAGCTGCTGGTCTCCCCTACCCTGGCTGAGCCCCAGGGGCAGTTCCTGGCTCTGGGGTGAGCTGAGCTGGTCCTTACACACAGCCAGACCTCTGTGCTTGCAATGCCTCCAGCCCTTCCCAGCTCCTGGAGGGATGCAGAGCAGCTCCCGAGACAGCTGCAGCTCTGGGGAATGGCTCCCTGCACGACACAGAGCCCGGGCTGTGTGGGCAACTGGGCTCCAAAGGGGTGTGTTGTCCACCCCAAGCCTCAGCCCCAACAGCTGCTGGCCCCATCGGTCCTGCTTTGCCCAGGGACCACGGCCTGCCACAGGCAGAGCCCTTGAATCCCATCCCTTGGCCACCACGATGCCCAGGGCTTGTCAGCAGCCACCTTCATTTCCCCAGCTCCTTACTCCCGAGCCTCGAGCACGCTGAGGATGCTACAGCCACCATCCCCTCAAATCCCAGCAGCCTCCCAGGAGCACCAAGCTGCACTTCCCCCTCCTGCTCGCTGCGCCCAGGGGGTGGCAAGGGGGAGCCCTGTCAGAGCCCGGGTGTTGCAGAGACACAGCAAACACCCAGTCAGAGGGATCCCAAACCCTGTGTGACCCTGAGCCCTCGGTGCCGGGCAGAGCCTTGCGCTGCAGATGGAGGCAGAGAGCCCTTTGTACCGTTCATGCCAGGGAGCACAGGCACCCACCAGGAAGGCTGCCTGACCCAAAATCAGCTCCAGCAGCTGGGTCCCAGCTCCAGGAACCCAATTCCCACGTATTGCATGGGAAGGTGGGCGCTGATAAACTTCCAGCGGTGACTGGAAACCCTGGAAACAGCCCAAACACCAGCTGTCCTTTAGGCCTTCTGCCAAGGTGATAAATCTGCCCCAATGCCTGTGCTGCAGCAGGGACCCAGGGAAGGCGCTTGATGAGCAGCAGTCACCGTGCTGCTGGCTCTCCCCAGGGAGTGGGGACAGTGGGGACATCACGCCCCGGCCCCCGCAGCAGCCCCAGCCCCCAGCAACGCCGGCTGCTGCTGAGTGTGCACAGGGATGCAGTACAGCCAGGACCAGGTTGGGAAAGGGGTGCCACAGGAAAGGTGCAGGAGAGCTGAGGGCACCAAACAGGGTGTGGAGCAGCTTCCCCAAACTGGAAAACGCTGTATCCCCTCCTGCAGACACATGGGAACAGGGTCAGGCCAGGCTGCTGCAGCCAGTCTGCACCCAGAGGGTCCCAGCCACCCTGATGTAAGCTCCAAGAAGCCTGTGAGCTCAGCCCTGCTGCCTCACAGCACGGCTGTGGGAGGAAAGGGTTAAGGAGCTGCTGGAGTGAGGAATGAGACCAGGGAATTCAGCTGCTGACGCAGGTAGGAGATCTGCAGCGAAGCAGCATCCCCAGCAGCATCTCCGTCATCGCTCTGCTGTGCTGCTTTGGAGCCACCCCTCCCAACGAGCCCACACTGGGAGTGGGCAACCAGCTCAGCTCCATGTAAGAAGCAGACTGGGGACCCTCACTGGGTTGCCACCCCACACAGCGCTGCCTGGATCACCCAGGACCACCCCGGGGTGCTCAGCCCTCTCTTTGCTGCCACAAACACAGCCTGACCCACCCTTCTCCTGCAAATGCTTGCTGGAAGGAAGGATACTCCAGGGCACCTGGATGCTCTTCGGCATCACAGATGTGTGGGGCAGAGCAGAGCAGAGCCAGAACCCTGCCAGGAGGGTGGGTACTGCACGTGCTGACCCTTCTGTTCTTGAAAAATCACTCCTCAGCAGCTTGGGTAATAAACAGACTCAGAACAAGCGAGGCTGAAATTGGTGACATGGGAAGAAAATCTTGGGGCTGTTCCTCTGCATGGGATGGGATGGGATGGGATGGGATGGGATGGGATGGGATGGGGGGACCTGCAGGACCCCATCTTCCCAGGCTTCACAGGGAACACACATGAGAGTGTGCTGTGGCTGGCCAGCAGGAAGCAACAAGGGAGAGGGGGGACCTGAGAGGGGATACAGCGCTGCAGAAAGCAGGGAGCAGAGAGAACACAGCCCCCAAGCCTGTGCAAACAGCTGGAACAAGCCCCGAGTTTGCCAGAGCTGGGATGGTCCCCTGCAGCCCCCCGGGGATGGGGAAGTCCCCCTGAACAGGGGCTGTTTCCCTTGCAGGTGCATCACCATCAGCATTTGGGTTCTGCTGTGCCATCCCTGCCAGAGGACGGGCCCGTGGCTGATGTGGGGCCGTGGCACTTTGGGCTCGGGGCTCCGGAGAGCGGAACCGAGCACGGGGCTGTTTGCTCAGCGCCCGGCCAAGGCCACATGTGCTGCCCCCCCAGGAGCCAGCTGTGAAGTCAGGCCCGATGGAAATACAATGGGATAATCGATGGCCCATTGTTGCTGGGCTTAATTTAGCTGTTCAGGCAGGGAGCGAACAGCCTGAACGTACGTAAGCAGGAGCAAGAGATGAATCAGCCCCGTGTCCTCTGCGGCGGGCACAGGCAGCCGCTCTCACCCGCACCTGCCAGCCCTGGGGCTGCAGCCCCCAGACCCCTGCGAGGGGGTGGTGTTAACAGGGGTTTGCTCTGCCTAATGCCAGGTCTAAACCAGCTACAGTTGGGCTGCGTGTCACATGGATGCTTTGCCCCAGGAGCTGAAGGAAGCGGGAGTAAGGAAGGTGCTGGGTGCTGGGATGGGGACACAACTCGGCAAGGACACGGCTGCCACCACGGCCCCTCTTGGATGCTGCTCGGGAGCACTGACAGCACTCCTGTGCCAGCATTTCATCCCAGGAGAGCCTGCCAGCCTTTGCCCAGCCCAACTCACATCAGTGCCCTGTGGGGAGACTGCCCCCCACCCCGTCCACCTCCCCAGATGGAAGTACGTCCCAGTGCACAGCTCCAGCTTTCCAGCCTTCACACTCTGCCCACCCAGATACCTGGAATACCTGGGGAATCGCCCTTCCTTCTCACTGTTTATCTTCCTCACATTCCTCCAGGCTGGCTCACACCCCACCCTGACCAGCCCACTCAGGCTTTCCCCACCCATTAGTCACCCTTCTGTGATGGGTCTGTTATCTGTCCATCTCCGCTCTTCTCTCTGGGTTTCAGTGGGTGTTTCTCTCCCTGGCTGAGCCAGAGCCAGACCCCCTGAAGGAAGGAGTCTTCCTACATCGCCCCAAAATCTCATGGCGTCCCCTTTCTGCCCGGTATTGCCCTCTGGAGCTGGCTGTTTTGAGTGCATTTACTACACATCTGCTGGACCTCAGCTCACTGAGCACCCCCCAGCTCTGGTGCCCACTTGTGTCACAGAAGCTCCTATGTCAGCTCAGTTCAGCTGAAACACTTGGACCAAGTTTGCCACCACTGTACCTGCCCTCCCAACATGTAACAAGCTCTGGAGCTTGCTGCTCCTTTCCCTCTGCCTCAGCTCCTGCCCCATCCCCTCCCTCCAAGAGCCTCCAAGCCCGAGCGTGCCCCAGGATGGATTAGCAGCGTGACTTCGGCCTGGATTTTGTTTCCATGCTTTCAAGCCATGTCAGTCTCTCCAGTCCCTCTGATACCTGTGTCTCAGCATCCGTGACACCTCCTGAGCCAGTCTCAGCTGCCAAGCCTCTCCCTGTGCCATGGACTGCCATGGCCACCCCACAATTGTGTCAGAGAAGAGCAGACCTGGCTGCCAGCCCTGGGGAGGGTCCTCAACACTGAGCAAGACCCTTCCTGGGGCTGTGTGACACGCTGGGGCTGTGACCATGTCCATGCAGGACTAGTGGGACGCCCTCCCCAGCACCCTGGGCACCCACTGTATTGAGGTGAGTGACTGCCCACAGGGACAGGGACTGCCCATCCCTTTCCCAGGGCCAGCGGGGCACTTGCTGCAGGGCAGCAATAGGCTGGGGGAAGCCCAGAGCATCCCCTCTGCAGGGCAGCCCCACAGCCCCGATTCCCAGTGGCAGCTCCCAAGCGCAGCAGCCCTGACGCCGTGGGCCCAAGGCCAGCGCCCTCCCCATGCTGCCTTTTATGGCCCTGCTGCAGCCGCAGCCCAAACATGGGCTGCAGGAACGGAGGAGACAGGAGCCTCCCCGGCTGGCCCCGAGCGCGGCGCCGAGGGCTGCCCGGACGGCCCCCCAGCCTGGGCAGCCACGCTCAGGGATCTGGGGCCAAGCAGCAAAGTGCCCCATGTCAGCAGCACCACATCACCTGGGGGAGTCCCTAAGAGCTCTGCATCCCTGTCCTGCACATCCCCATCCCCATCTCATGTACACACACCCCCATCCCTGTCCCACACCCCCACCCCTGCCTTGCACAGCCCTGCATCCCTGTGTCCATCCACAGATGTGCACAGCATCACTTCACACCTCACCGTGCCCCAAAGCTGCCCCAGCACAGCGTGCCTTGTGCCAAGCTGGGGCAGAGACGTGGTCCTGGTTTTGGTCACAGCGCTGCAGAGAGATGAGGGGGCAGCCGGCCCCACCAGCCCTGGGAACCCTCCTCCTGCCTGGTACCCAGGCAGGGCTGGGGGGAGCCTGTGGCTGGGCGAGCTGGGCTCCCCGTTGGAGGAAAGGGTGTGCCCCACCGAGCGGCATGGGGTGTGTCAGAAACCAAATGACTCGACCGTCCCCACGGTGTCACCCCCGAGAGCTGTGGGGCTCCAGCAGGTCCCCACCTCCCTTTCAGGCCCAGCACAGCTCGAGCTCAGCCTGGGCTCCATCACGCACCGTCACGGGCTGTGACACACGTGAGACCTCCCTGGTCAGCACTGGCCGTGCCGGGGGTGGTGGGACATCAGTGTGGGCTTGGCAGAGACAGAAAGGGGAGTGGGAGTGGGGGGCTGCTGCTTGGGGCAGCCTGGGACTGAGCCCCAAGCTGCGCCCGGGCTCCCAGCTGTCCCCTCAGCATGAGCAGAGCCAGGAGGCTGAATTTGCTGTATTTCCCCCTCACAGGCTGTAAATCCTCAGGGACCAGGACAGTGGCTGTGTTTTCAGTGACAGAGCTCCATGAATCAGCGTCGCAGCCGCCCGCACACCCTGTGATCCTGTCTGCCTGAGCAGATCATCAGCACCATCAGAGCCCCTGCTGTCAGGCAGAAGCTCCAGCCCTTCCCTGGGCTCACGCTCACCTGTCCCCTCCATGCTCCCACACACGGCCCTGCTGCTCTTTGCTGCTCTTTGCTCTTTGGCTCATGTCACAGATTTTTCCTGTCTCTTCCCAGCTGCTGGAAGCCTGAGTCTGTCTCAGCCCCAGAGTCTGGGCTTGGCAGTTTATCCCAGTGAGCCATCAAACAGGGGAGAGACGAGGCCATGGGTGCAACCCACACTGGGTAGGATGCTCCTCAGGGCAGGGAGAACTCCTTGATCCATCACAGGGAAACCCAACCAGATCCAAGGGCTGGAACTCAAAATCATCCACGCTGTGACTACAGACAGAGAGCATGTTTCCAGCAAGAGCTCCAGACCTCTTCCACTGGGCTGGCAGATGGAGCTGGCTGCTGCATGGAGCTCAGGTCCATGTGCAACCTAGGAACCACTCTGCTGCTCAGCTGGGTGCTGAGGCCACTGGGTGATGGGCTAGGGGGTGGGAAGGAGCCCGGTGGTCTCTTGGGTCTTTGGCACGTGGCTCCCCAGGCACCACCGGGATGTTTTGGCTGCTGAGAACGGCACACACAGCAGAGGGGTGTCCCGAACAGCGTCCCGTGTGTCCCCATCCTGGAGTCAGCCAAGCCCCAGGGTGTGAACGTGGGTGATCAGATCCTCACACACATCCCAGAAAAATCCAGAAAACCCTTGGAGTGGGGAAATGCCCTTGGGGTGCAATTCAACCCCCCCCTCCCTGAACGAGGGTGTCCTGCCCATCCCAGGAGCCACCAGCCCTGGGGAGGGGCATGCTGGGGGTCTCCCGTGCCAGGGCAGCTGCAGGGAAGTGGCAGAGCTGGCACACGTGTGGAGGAGTGAAGGAGCGAGCCCAGGAAGCGAAGCATCTCTCACACTGCCCGAGAGACAGCTGGAGTTCCCAGAACCTGCTTAGCATCCCCAGGGGAAACCAGGCAGCAAGCAGCAGCCTAAAATTAGCTGCCTGGGGCACATGCACTCACCCAAGAGAAGGGGAAGTGAAAAGGGAGGTGGTCTGCAGCCTTCCAAGGAACAACCCACAGCCCCGCTCAGCCTCCTGCGAGGAGGGAGCACTCCATCCTTCCAAGGGCCAGCAGCTCTGTCCCTTCACCCACTAACTGCCCTCCTGGGACATGCCAAGGTCTGCCCTGGCTGCAGCTGAATCACTTGCTGCCCATTCCCCGAGGGCTGAGTCTTGGCACTGCAGCGTGGCTGGTGTTGGGCACTGCTGGGAACCCCTGCCAGCCAGGCTGGGCTGCTGTCCTCCACACTGGGATGCTTCTGGCTCAGCTGGAACCCGTGCATCCAGCTTGTGACACTCTGCCCTTGTGCCCTGCCGCAGCTCACCTGGGGATGGGGGGCACAGAGGGGTCCAAAATTCCCTGTGGAGCTGCCACCCCACCACTGAGAAGACAGCACTCCTGTTAAAATACCCCAGGGGATGACAAACCTCTCAGTGGAGAGGTTCCCCTGCCCAGAGGGGTCCCTGATGCAGGGGCTCCTTGGGCTGCAGGACTCTGGACGGGAGCACCCTGCTCTCTCCAGGCTGCTCTGCTGCTCTCCCATGGGTGAACTGCCACCCCTGCTCCTGAACACTCCCCATGGAAAAGCATTCAAGGGTCAGGCACTGGCACCTGCAGAGCCTGGGACACTGTCACCATGGGACAGGACCCCTCCGCCAGGAGAGGAGGGGTGCAGGGTCCCGGGAGCCCAATCTGAGTCCCGCAGCGAATGCTTGGCTCTAGAGAACCAAATACAGGTAGTCCAAGGAGGGGCAGAGGTTGGTGAAGAGAAGCCAGTCTAACCAGTCAGCGACCAGTCTGGCTCCCCACTAGGGCTCACCCAGTTCCTGCATGGCTGTTCCCAGTCCCCTAAGCCCAGTGTGAGCCGGTGAACCCCTGGCATCGGCCAGGAGCCCAGCACACACCATGGACTTGCTGATTATCAACCTTTGGGTTTAAGGGATTTATACACCAGGCAAATCTCATCCGGGCCCAGGGCTGAGCTTCCTGCAGCAGCAGTGTATCCCATGCTGGGGGGCCAAGTCTCCACCTGCACCCTGCAGCGTGGCAGGAGCGGGGACACAGAGCAGACCCCCACGCTGTGTGATGCACGGCCTTGGGAGAGGGGAGCGAGACCACGGACCCTCCTGCTTTTCACCCTGTGAGTAGAGATGGGCTCAAATCCCCACCCCCCCAGCAAACTCTGTGCTTCCAACATGTGAAACGCATCTCAACTTGGGCTGGCCTAAGCAGCTTTAGAGCAGGGAGCTCTGGTGACCACGTAACGCGCAGAGAGAGGACAGCACAGCCAGTAAATCTTCCTGAAACCATTGCAAACACCAACGCTTGGTGTAATCTGCTGAGAGGATGAAGCGTCAGGGCACTCGCTGGGTCGGTCCGATCAGCCAGCCCTGGGCTCTGGCTAAACCTGCCCAGGCGGCGCTGGCAGGGCGGAAGGAAGCTGGGCAGCGCCTCGAGGCAGGCAGCCGGAGGGAAGGGCTGCTGCCGAGCTGTGCCACTGCCTCTGCTCAGGTGCAGGGAGGATGGAAACTGCCTGACCACAGAGCCGTGCACGCTTCCTCCCTCCCTCCCTCTGCCTGCACGCAGCAGCGGCGTGCACCGAGGTGAGCCTCCCCGGGGTGCACCGAGGCCAGCCTCCCCTGTGTGCACCGAGGCCAGCCTCCCCGGGGTGCACCGAGGCCAGCCTCCCCTGTGTGCACCGAGGCCAGCCTCCCCGGGGTGCACCGAGGCCAGCCTCCCCGAGGTGCACCGAGGCCAGCCTCCCCTGTGTGCACTGAGGCCAGCCTCCCCCGTGTGCACCGAGGCCAGCCTCCCCTGTGTGCACTGAGGCCAGCCTCCCCCGTGTGCACCGAGGCCAGCCTCCCCTGTGTGCACCGAGGCCAGCCTCCCCTGTGTGCACTGAGGCCAGCCTCCCCTGTGTGCAGCGAGGCCAGCCTCCCCGAGGTGCACTGAGGCCAGCCTCCTCTGTGTGCACTGAGGCCAGCCTCCCCTGTGTGCACCGAGGCCAGCCTCCCCCGTGTGCACCGAGGCCAGCCTCCTCTGTGTGCAGCGAGGCCAGCCTCCCCTGTGTGCACTGAGGCCAGCCTCCCCTGTGTGCACTGAGGCCAGCCTCCTCTGTGTGCACTGAGGCCAGCCTCCCCTGTGTGCACCGAGGCCAGCCTCCCCCGTGTGCACCGAGGCCAGCCTCCTCTGTGTGCACCGAGGCCAGCCTCCTCTGTGTGCAGCGAGGCCAGCCTCCCCTGTGTGCACTGAGGCCAGCCTCCCCTGTGTGCACTGAGGCCAGCCTCCCCTGTGTGCACCGAGGCCAGCCTCCCCGGGGTGCACCGAGGCCAGCCTCCCCTGTGTGCACTGAGGCCAGCCTCCCCTGTGTGCACCGAGGCCAGCCTCCCCTGTGTGCACTGAGGCCAGCCTCCCCTGTGTGCACCGAGGCCAGCCTCCCCTGTGTGCACTGAGGCCAGCCTCCCCTGTGTGCACTGAGGCCAGCCTCCCCTGTGTGCACCGAGGCCAGCCTCCCCTGTGTGCACTGAGGCCAGCCTCCCCGGCCTCGCTGCTCAGGCCTGAACTGTCAGCGCCCTTTCAAAACCGAGATGCTTCTGTCAAGCGCCAGATGCCAGCGCTGGATCGGCCGGAGGGGAGATGTGCAGGGCCGTAGCCCCTCGCTCCCCACACAGCAGCACTCACTCGAGCTGCGCGGTCCCCCTGCCCATGGCACAGATGTGGATCCATGCCAGCAGCTCCCAGCTCACTCCCAAGTTCCTGGAGCGAGGATCCCATCGCAATTTGCTTCGGGGGCAGACCCAGGAGCACAGCTCCAAGCCCAGCCGCTGCCCACTCCAGCAGCCAGCGCCTTGGGGACACTGAAGGACACCTCCCCCTCCCCATCGTGGGCTGCGAGGTGGCAGTCAGCACCTCCTCACTCCCCGGGGCAGCTCAGCCCAGGGCTCAGCTCCGCGGTGCTCGGGAAGGGCCGGGCAATGTGCCATGACCACCAGCACTTCGCCGCGTGCCAGCATCCGCCGTGTGCCATTCCAGCAGCACGAGGCAGGACGTGTGCTGACAAGGCCCTCGCCTGCTCCTCTTCCTGCAGCCCCCCAAGCTGTCCCAGCCCAAACCAGTAACTATCACTCCTGTCTGCAGGCAATTACCGATCTCATCACCGTGCTGCCCAGGGAGGGGAGGCCAGGGTGTCAGTTTAGCTCCACGCCATGTGGTGCCCAATCGCTCTGCTGGAGGCTGGTCCTGGCCCTGGGTGGGAAGCCAGAGCCACAGCTCAGCAGTACTGGGTGCTCTGTGAACATGACCTGGCAGCCGTGGGTGGTGCAGAGCGTGGAGATCAAAGCTCTGCCGCCTGAGCTGCATGGTACCGAGCACACAGGTCCCGGTGCAGGAGGGCTGCAGCTTCCCCTGCTTCCCATCCTCGCTGCTCCCCATGTGCCAGGGGCAGCTCCCCACGGGGCCAGTCACCCTTCCCAGGCAGCTCCTGCAGATACACTCTCCTCAGCTGTAATCTAAGCCAGCCAATAAATCAATCAATCAATCAGTCAATCTCTGCACTTAAATAGCTTGGCATGAGCCACTTATCTTCCTCTGTAGCCAGGGAAGTTCTCTGTGGAGACTCATCCCTCTCAGGAAGAGTTTCTTGTGTGGGTGGGACAGGGGCTGGGCTGTACCTCTGGGCTTGCTATGCCCCTGGCTGAAGCCCCTTCTCCTGGGGCTGAGCCCAGCTCCTGCCCGGGAGGGAGCAGTGGCACCAGGAGCCTGCAGGCTCAGCAGGGAGGAATGGGCATGGCACCCTCCCTGCTCCAGGATGACAGCGTGGTCAGAGGAGCAGCTGATGTGTGGTGAGCAGAGGCCAGCACTGGCATCGCTGTGGGCAGAGTGAGCTGGCTTTGCAGCCATGTGAGATGGAGAAATGGGACTTTGCTGCACATGGCAAGCCTAGCAGTGGGTATTGTTGCTGAGGTTTGGGTGCTGGTTTGTCTCCTGCTGGTGTTTTTGGGGCTGTGCTTAATGTTCTCTGAAAAGTGATGCTTTGAAAAGAAACGTTGGGTAAAGCTGCTCCAACCTCCTTTGATCACTGAAACATGGAGGTAATGTTTCTGTTTCAAAACCCTAAGCATCTCCCCAGCTGCCCATGCAGAGAGGCTCTGGCTGGAAACGCTTCCCTGGAAGCTCAGGTTAACTGTCCAGCACAACAGCATCCACCCTTATCCTGCCATCAGGCTGCACAGCACAAAGCCTTGTACCTGGGGGCTTGTGTGGCCAAGGCTTTGTGCTCCCCCAGAAAGAGATGAGGACCCCAGAGTGCCTTGACTCACTTCATTAGGAGAAGTTTGGTGGGTTTGCTCATTAAAGAGCATGACCAGAGGCTTCTGTCTGCTGGGATGGGGCAGTACCTGTCTGGAGGCTGTCATTCCTCTCCCTCTTCCATGTGAAATGAGCTGCAGCTTCTCAGCCTGGCTCCTCAGGAAAAGGGAATTTCTTGTTTTATTGAGTGTGGGGGGGAAAGCCCCGGGAAGCAGCAGAGGATAACTTCTTCCCAGGCCTCCACTGATGGCATTTCCAACCCATCTCCTAATCATCACCCCAACCTGCTCTCCTCACCAAGACATCCTGGAGTCTCCAACTTTCCCACGCTCTGTGGTGGGTGTGGGGCAGGTGATGGTGCAGCTCCTACCTGGAGAGGGGAGAGGAAATTCTAGGGCCACCCCAAAGCTGTTATCCCTGGGCCAGTCGGAGTCATCCTGGCTGGTGCATGGGGCTCTGAGCATTCCCTGTGTGGCTCCTGCTGCAGAGGAACCTTTGTTTGATACATTTCACTGGGGGGGGGGGGGGGATGTTGTGTCCAAAATCAAATCAGACTCCAGCAGCTTCTCCTTTGATTCTTGTGGAGCAGCTCAGCAGAGGAGCTGCCTGGTGCTTGCAGCGTGTCAGCATTGTTTATTTTCTGGTGGAAGTTTTTTTTTGTGGTTCTAGTGGATGGAGAAGATTGGAAAAGCCTGCCTGGAACATGGCAATCTGGGAAAGCTTGCCTGGAACATGGCAATCCTCTCACAAGTCTCTGGGCAGCTGCCTGGCTCCTCACTGCTCCCACCAGTGGGCTGCAGCCTGGCCAGGAGACACATGCGCAGAGCTTCGTTAATGGAGAAAATCTCATCATTACACTCGGCTGCTGAGGAGCAGCATCGGCTTAAGTGATAAGGGAAGGGAGAGAGCTCAGGGCACAGCCCTCTCCAGGGGCTGTGGGGAGCGGCAGAGAAGGTGCTGGGCAGGACAAGGTGATGCTATGCACCAGGTCTCTGCATGGATTCCCATCTCCCTCTGCCCCAGGCACACAGTGTCCCCCCCCAACACCCCTCCCCCAGGCAGGGGGATGCTGTTGCTGGGAGGAATGCTTCCCTGTGCTCGCTGCCTGGGGTCCCTGGGGGGCTGCCTGGCTCTGGGGATGTGGGGCAGGCAGGAGCCCAGCCCTGTGCTGTGCAAGGAGGGATGTGGCCAGCAATGGAGGGACTTCAGTGCCTCGTTCCTCTGAAGGTCTCCTGACTTGCCTGACTCTAAGAAGATTAAAGACAGATGGTCTGAAGATCCCTTGCTGGCACCCAGGCTTGAGGCTGGGGGGTGAAGGCGCAGCAGACATGGGCCCTGAGGAAGGGGGGTTATTCCCATCTGAGTCCCAAAGGGATGGAGCCTCCTGGCATCCTGCCTCCTGTGCTGCCCTCCCCGCAGTGGCTCTGCAGAGCAGGGCTGTCACCTCCTTCCCCCAGGGGTGCTCCGGGGGCGAGGGGAGGTGGGAGAGGGGGGCTTGGCTGTCCCCAGAACAACGGCTCTGGGTAACACTGCCATGTGCACTTGGCCTCTCAACCCCTCCATGGGCAGGCTGTGCTGCATGTGGTTCAACCGGTGTGGGAGCACACTGACAAGTGTCTCCTTGCTCCTGGGGATCTGGCACAGCCTCTCCTGGTTTGTGCTGGAAGCAGCACCAAGAAAAGAGAATTCACCTGACGTGGCCCCGCGTGCTCCCGCAGCGATGTGCTGGGGAAGCCATTTACATTGCTGTGTGATGACCCAATTCGTGGTGGTTTCACCTCTGGATTTTCCCACTGCTGCCTCTGGGTGGGTGATGGCAGCTCCAAACCCTGCTGCTGTGCTTTGGTTTCAGGGCCACCACTGACAGCCCCAGCCTTGAGCGCCTGGATGCTGCCCCACGTTCCTGAGCATCACAAAGCACTGGGCACTCTGAGCTGGTTTTCCTCCTGCACCAGTGTCCCAACAGACTCTGGTGCTCTCCACAGTCCAGTATGTTTTACTGAAAGCTTTGCTGAGTAAAAGAGTTTGTTGCAGAGGGGGTTTTGCTGCTTTTAGGAAGCCTGTTACACTGGGAGCAGAGCGCATGTTGCTTCAGCGAAGGTGCTGGGCATGCTCCAGGGGCTTTCAGTGCACACACAGTAAATTCCAGCCCAGTTTCCAGCAGAGTTGACTCTTCCCTCATCATTTTGAAACAGCCCTGGGCCAGCAATAGCTGCAGTTCTCAGCACCAGCACTGGGTTTGAACTGTGAGGCGAAGGGGCAGCCTGTGCTTAGAAGGAGACAATAATTGCAAGTCAGATTTGCTTGTTCAATACTCTATTGACAGATTTGCCTTGGCAACCTGGAACAGGGTTTCATTGTGCACATCTTACCTCGTGGCATCCTATTGATTGGCTGGCTGGGTTTTGGGGTTTGTGGGTTGTTTTGTGCTTGCCTTTATCTTCCAAGCCTACCTACTCATCCTTTTCTTGCCTTTCTCCAGCACGGTGTTGACCTCAGCAAGGGCTACATTCTAATCTGGTTTTCAGACTGTCCACAACTTCCAGTTCAAGGCAGAGCTGACAAAAGCAGAAGGGCAAATCCATGAGCTCAGCTGGCCAAGGCTGCGGGCAGCCAGGTAGGAATGAATGGGGCCAGCACCCTCCCCCCTCCCTCAAGGACACCGGCGTGTGAGAGTCACGAAGTCCGTGCGAGCGCGGCCTTGGAGGGAATGCTGTAACTATTAATGAATTAACTTTCTGTTGTTGTTTGGTGCTTAGCCTGGAGTAACCCTGGCCTGTTCCAGCTCCAGGAGGAGCTGTTGGTCCTGCCAGGGCAGGGAGGAAGATAAGCTGAGTGCCCCCAAGTGCAACCTTGGAGCCTTCGTAGTGGGGTTGGAGGACTGCAGCTGGAAAAGAGTTGCTGGTTTGAATTGCTAATAGTGATACAGGCTAATGAGCAACATCAGAAATGATGGCATGTGTAATCAGTGCTGCTTGATAGCAAACATACAGCAGGTCTGCAGCAGCTACCAGTGTGAGGGGCGAGGGGATTGAGGGATCTTGTGTTTTGGAGGGGCAGAGCCCAACCCAAGCGAGGTGGGTGCTGCCATGGAGCTGGCTCTGTCTCCAGGGTAAGAAGTTTGTAACTGGTGGTGGAAAGAACAAACCCAAAGAGACATCATCTCTGGGTATAGGAGGGAACATGAGTAGCAAGCATTGGGGGGGAAAACTGTCTCGGTGTGCTTCCTAGCACCTGCAGGAAGCCCATCTGTCTCCGGCTGTTTGAGGTTTTTGTCTTACAGCTGCACCCCCACAGCCCCCACTCAGGATCAGGCCCTCCTGGGCTGCCCACAGCACAGGCACACAGGGGGTGGCTGGAGCCCCTGTGCTCAGTCTGCCTGTTCCTCACACCTCCGCAGGGGACAGGTTCCCTTGCCGAAAGGGGCAGTGAACCCATCAAGGATGCTCTGCAGGTGGAGGGGATGTGAATTTTTGCCCAGGTCTGGGGCAGAGGGGCAGAATACCCACAGGATGTGAGTCTGTACCTGGTACCCACCTGATAAACTAGCAAATCAAACTAGTTGCATGGTATTAAACTGCTGTCTTGGCTTTAAAAGGCAGTGGTTGGCTCTTGTTTCTTTTTCTTTCCTCACCCCTGTGATGTGCCCAGACCAGTCGGGAAGAGGCAGCAGTTGGAAATGTTTCCTGCTTTCCTTATTTAGGGTATTTTATGTGGTTCAAATAAGGTGTCCTCTTTCGAATTGACAAAGGGAAAGATGTATCAGTTCATGAACTGCCGCTATCTGAGCAAGGTAAGAGAGAGAAAATCACCACCATTACAATCATTACTGCGAATCATGTGCAATCAGCCAGTAACAGAAAGCAGATGAACATCCTGCTGGAACCTCCAGGACAGGAGCTGGTGCTGAGCTGCGGGAGCAATGAGTCAAGCAATTATTAAAATGCTTTTAATGTCAGTTTCCAGTGTTGCTTTCACTTTAAAAAAAAAAATATTACAGTTCATCAATGGCCTCTACTGCTGCTGAGGCAGGTGCTAGGGAGATGCCAAGCATGTGTGGCGGCACATTTTTAAAATATATATATAATATGCCTATAAATGCAGCCAGGCAGCCACTGCCATCCTTATCTCCCCTTCCCGGCTGTGTTCCTCCTGGCCGGGCTGGGCCTGGAGCGCTCCGGTCCTCTGGGCTGGATGCGCTCTGCAGCTTACCCAGATTGGAGGGGAATTGCACCAAATCGTGCTCGTCCCTGGGCATTTAGTTTTATTGCAAGCATTAGTGGTTTGTGCTCGGCTTGTCTCCTCTGGCAACAGGAGAAGCTTGAAATGTCAAAGGGGAGGGTTAACAAACTCTGCTGGCATAAATTTCAATGGATGTACGTTTCTTAGCAAAACCACTAAGTTAAAAAAAATATGTATTTAAATCTTCCTGTCTGTGCTTTCTTTCGGCTGCTGTTCACAATGGATAATAATTCTTACATTAAGCCCCTTCGGCCCTCCTGGGAAATCAAAATTGTAATATCAGTTTGCTTTTTATTGGCTCGGCTCTACGATCGCGGCGGCTGCGTCTTTGTTATGGTCTCCGGCGCCGTGACATTCAGCGGTGCCTCCCCGGTGCCCCCCGAACCTTCGCGGTCGGGAAGGGTCCCCGAAGACACGGGCTGCTGCCGACCGGGGCCGCCCCGCCGGGGAATGGCCATGGGGATGCCGCGGCATCGGCCCCCGGGGAGGACGGGGCGCTGTTGACCGGTAGAGGAGCCGCTGTGGCCCCGCTCAGGCTCGGCCCCGCCGAGAACCCAGCGAAACCCAGCCGAGAACCCCCGGAACCCAGCGAAAGTTACCGGGAGCCCCGTGGGCAGCCCTGGGCACGGGAGTCCCGGCGCCGCGGGGAACGGCCGCCCCGTCCGTTGGCCGACGGGATGCCGCGGTCCGACGGAGCCCGGGCGGGGACTGCGGAGCGGCGGCGACGGGACACACACACATACACACCCCTCCACGGCCCGGGGCAGCCCCGCTGCGCTCCGGGTGCGGTGACTCCGGTCCGGCCGCCCCCGCGTCCCCCTCTTCCCGGGCGGCGGCCCGGTGGCACAGCCCGACAGCTGCGGGGACAGAACTCGGCCAGCCCCAGGAGCCCCGAGGGGCCTGGGGGCTGTGCGCGGCACCGGCAGCCCCTTCCCGGGGGTTGCACAACGCGTGTCCGCGCCTCCCGTCATCGTCGTCCGGCCCGGCCGGGTGCTGCGGGCGGGGCGCGGCTCCCGCAGCGGCGGCGGGAAAGGCCCGGAGCTGCCCGACCCCGCGGCGGGGGATGCGCGGAGCCTCCGTGGCTCCGCACCGGGAAGGCGCCCGGCAACCGGTGCGGCCCGGAGCAGCGGCGGGCACGGCCGGCCCCGCTCCACCTGCCCGGGGAAGGTCGCCTTTTCGTTCCGGCACCGCCACGTTTCCCAGAGCAGGGCGGGGAGGGGCCGGGGATCCCCCCCGCTGGCAACCCGCGGCACGGACACGCGTGAGCCGCGGCGTGGCCCCCGTACCCCGCTCCTATGAGAAGCGAGGGCGCGGAGCCGCCCTCCGCGGGCTCTCGGCGGCAGCCCCGTGGTCCCCGTACGCCGCCGCCGTGCGCGGCTTCCGGCACCGGGCGAGGGAAACTCGCCGCCGCCACCTGCCCCGGGCCCGCTCCCCCGGGCGCTCCGGCCATCTTGCAACTGGGGGTCCCCGCCACCGGGTGCCCCTTGGGCCGGGCTCCCCGCCGAGCAGTGCGGCGCCCGGCCCGGCAGCGGGGCGAGGGCTCCTCCGGGCCGGGCCCCTGGCCGCTCCCTCGCACACGCTTCCCGCTGCGGGAGGAGGTGGCGGGCCCAGGCCGTGCGGGGGGCGGGCACCGCTACCCCCGAGGCCCAGGACAACCCGCGACGTGGAGCCCTCCCGGTGGGCTCACTCCCTCGCTCCGGGATCCCGCCGGCACCGCGCGGAACGCCGACACACAACCCCACCCCGGCACCCCCCTCGACTGACGCCCACCACCCCCCCTCCGGTGGCGCGGGTCGCGCACCTGCCCCGCGGGCTCTGCCGCCCCCCGCCGGCCGCGGGGCCCGGGGGGGGGCCGTGCTGAGTCACGCGTGGGGCGGGGGCCGGGCTGCCCGCGCCCCCCCCCGCCCCCCGTACCCCCCCCCCCGCCTCCGAGCCGCTCCTGCCCGGCCCCCGCCCGCCCCCTCCCCGCCTCGCTCCCCGGCAGGTCTGCGCCAATCCCCCGGCCCCGCCGTTGACGGGCAGCCGGGCCCGGGAGGCGCCGCCTCCCTGACGTCTCGCTCCGGGATTTGCACGGGTTGCGGTGCCGCGGCGGCCGGGGCTCAGTGTCTGTCGGGTCGGCGGCGGGAGCTGCCGGAGCCGGAGCCCAGCTCGGCTGCAGAGGCGGCCGCGGACGCCCGGCCCGGCCCGGCCCCTCCGGCCTGCAGCATGGAGCTGCCGGCGGTGGGGGAGCACGTCTTCGCGGTGGAGAGCATCGAGAAGAAGCGGATCCGAAAGGTGAGGAGGGCGGGGGCGATGGGGGGCGGCCGGCCGGCCGGGCAGGCGGCGGGTCCAGCTGACGCCGTGTCTTTGCCTCCCGCGCTTCGCAGGGCAGAGTCGAGTACCTGGTGAAATGGAGGGGATGGTCGCCCAAGTGAGTACTGAGCGGGGATGGGGATGGGGACGGGGACGGCGATGGGGTAGGGGCGGCCCGGCCCGGCGGCGGGGCTCCGCCGCGCTCCGGGAAGGGCCCCGGCCAGGGTGGCGGGCGGTGAGGAGCGGCCTCGGGGCCCGGCGGCGGCGGCGGCGGGAGCTGAGCGAGGCGGGCAGGCGGCGGCTGATGTGCACCAGAAAATGGCTCCTTCCCCCTTTCCCTCCTCGGGAGCCGGGCTCCATATTGCAGAACCGAGCGGGGGGGAGGGAGGGAAGGAAGGGGGGGTGGGGGGGGGTGGGGGGAATAACCGCAAAAATAACCCGCGCCGCTCCGCAGCCCGCGGCTCTCGGGGGCCGCCCGCGGAGGCGGAGGCACCGGCCGCGGAGCGAGGGCGGCCGCTGCGGGCTGCGGAGTATTTGGGGCTTGCATGACAGTGCCGGCGGGGGGGGTTGGGGGGGGGGGCGCGGGGGAGGGGGTCCGCGCTGCTGTTCCGGACTCGGCGGCCGGGTCCCTCCTCCGCGCCGCGGCCGTTTTTCCTGGGTCCGGGAAAGGGGATTTGGAAAATTTCATCATGACATGCCTAGAATTCCTCCGGAATAATAACTGCGCTAAATAAACAGTCCCGTCCCCCTGCACACACACACACACACACACATACACACCCCCCCCGCCCCTCCCCCTCCCCCGAGACCCCGGACACCCGTTCCCAGGCAGGCCCGGTGCCCCGGTCCAGCGGCAGGGCACCCATACCCGGGACCCCGGCCCCCTTCGCGGTGGGGCCCCGCGGCTGACGGCCGCTCTTTTCCCCTCTCGCAAGATATAACACGTGGGAGCCGGAGGAGAACATCCTGGACCCCCGGCTGCTCATCGCCTTCCAGAACAGGTGAGTGGCGGAGGGGGGAGAGGGGGGTAGGGGTAGGGGGGAAACCGGGGAGGGGCGGCGGGCACCCGCTCCGGCAATTGCAGATGCGTCACGGAGCCGGGGGCCGCGGCTGGGCCGAGCGGTGGAGGGGGGGGGTGTGTGTGCAGGGAGCCCGGACTCGGGGGCGCGGCCCCGGCGGGGCGGGCGGCGCGGGGCTGCCGGGCGACGCCTCCGGTTCAAGGTCCCCCGCGCCGTGCTCCCCCCACGCCGCGCCTTGCGCTCCTGCCTGCCCGGGGATTCGATGCTGCGGGTGGAGGAGGCGGCGCTGCCGCCGCCGCTGCGCTTGGACGGGCTTTTTCCTTTTTTATTTTTTTTTTCTGCCTTTTTTTCTCTCTCTCTCTCTCTCTCTCTCTCTCTCTCTCTCTCTCCCCTCCTTTCCGTGCATTTATTTCCTGTAGTGTTTTGGCGCAAACTGTAAACTTTAGGCCCTCGCTGCAGCGCGGGGAGGCGGGAGCCTGCTGCCTCACTGGGTCGGCTGTGCCCCTGTCCTACCGTCTCATGTGGGACCCCCCCTGCTCCGCACCTGTGGGGCCATCACTCCACGCAGCCCACCCCCCCACCCCCGTGCCAGCTCACTGCACCCACGGAGGGTCGTTGGCACCACAGGAGCTGTGGGGTGCGGGAGGGGTGCGCATCGGGGGTCTGCATGCCGCCTCTCGGGCCTCTCCCTGATTCTGTGTCCCCACAGGGAACGGCAGGAGCAGCTGATGGGATACCGCAAGCGGGGGCCCAAGCCAAAGCCGCTGGTCGTGCAGGTAAATATGTGGCATAGTCCAGCCCCTCGCCTCCCGGGTAGCCTGTTTGCAGCCTGGCCCCATCCCTGGGGAGCAGCTTTCAGCAGGTTTCATCATGCTGAGGAGCCGTGCGCGCAGCCCGGGCGCTTTGCAATGCCCCGGGGACCCCCTGGGCCCCAGCACTGAGCTCATCGGGCGGTCCCAGCCCCCCCTTACCCTCCGGGCTGCCAGGGCAGACCCACTGCACCCGCAGTCGGGCGGCATTAGCAGGCTGCTCGCAAGCTCGGCAGCGGCGTTCCTGCTTGGCCCCCGTTCCCAGACAGCTGATTGAAGGGTGCTTTTCTTCTTTTCATTGCTTCATTAATCTGGAGCAATGCACAGCCTGTAAGTTGGAGTGGGTTGGGGCCGCCTGCTTGAGAACTCGGCTCCCCGTGATGCGGTGTCCCGTAACGAGAGCCGCTGGAGGGGTGGGGGGGTTTCACCGGAGCCCTTGGCACCTGCCGGAACACCGGTGTCTTATTCTCCAGCCCCAGCTGACCGCGGCTCCTGGCTTTGTGTTGCAGCTTCCCTCCTTCGCCCGCCGCTCGAACATCCTCACGGGGCTGCAGGACCCTGCTGTGGACAACAGGCCAAAGCTGGATCTTGGCTCCTCCGGCAAGAGCCAGCAGCACCAGTATGAACTCAACAGCAAGAAGCATCACCAGTACCAGCCCAACGGCAAGGAGAGCAGCATGAAGCACCAGTCCCACAGCAAAGGGAAGTATTACTACCAGCTGAACAGCAAGAAGCACCACCACTACCAGCCAGACCCCAAGATGTATGAGCCCCATTACCAGCCCAGCAGCAAGGAGCCGCAGAGCCAGGCCTGCTTGGACAGTAGTAAGAGCCCCCTCGTTGCCCACCCAGACAAGTGGGCTCATGGCCCGGCCAAAAACCTCCTGGGCCCGGTCAAGAACCTGACCACAGAGAGCAAGAACGGGGCCGAGAAGAACCTGTCCAGTGGTACCGGTCCACCCCCCAGGGACCGGGTGTCCAGCAACGGCCTCGGGGGAAAGATGAAGATCGTCAAGAACAAAAACAAGAACGGGCGCATTGTGATCGTCATGAGCAAGTACATGGAGAACGGGATGCAGGCAGTGAAGATCAAGTCCGGGGAGCCACCCCGGAAGCGGGCTGCAGAGGAGAGGACTCCTAAGAAGGGTGGGGAGGAGAAGCTGGAGGCTTGGAGGAAGCCGGGGGAGGAGAGGGTGGTGGGCAGCAATGCCCTGAGCAAAGCCGAGGGCGAGGGCCGGCAGCCGCCCGCGGAGCTCGAGGAAAGTCCCCGAAAGACTCCCCTGGCCAAGGAGCTGCCTCTTCCTCCGGTGGAGCAGCCCCTGCAGCTCACCACCAAGCCGGACCTCGTGCCCTGGTCCCTGAGTCCTGTCTGCGAGCACAGCCCTTCCTCCATGGGACTGAACCTCTCCAGCCCCAGCTCGCGGAAGCGCTGCCTGTCGGAGCCACACGCGGAGCGGGAGCCAGGCAAGAAGCGCCTGACCTCCCGGAGCATCAGTGCCCCCACCTGCCTCAGCCCCCTGGCTCCCGAGCGGCCGGAGCTGCCCGTCCCCACCCAGCCGGAGGTCATCCTACTGGATTCGGACCTGGATGAGCCCATAGACTTGCGCTGCGTCAAACCGCGGGCGGAGGGCGAGCTGGCCCTGGCGCAGGTGAAGCCAGAGGTGCCACCAGCGCCAGCCGAGAAACCGGCCGTGGAGCCTCCGCAACCCCAGGAGGCCGCGGAGGAGGAGGAGGAGGCTGAGTCCCTGCAGGAATTCAAGCCCTTCTTTGGGAATATAATTATCACAGACGTGACCGCAAACTGCCTGACCGTGACCTTCAAGGAGTACGTGACGGTGTGAGGTGGGACGGCAGCTGCTCCCTGTGGGAGCTGCCTGCCCGTCCCAGCGCCGCCAGCCCCATGGCCTCCCTCTAAGGTACTGGTGCCCCTTCCCCGGAGCCCATGTGCCCCCTGCCCGCACCGTGGCGGCCAAGCCCGCCGTCTCCTCCGATGGGATGCCATGGCAGGGCCAGGCACGGCGGCCATCCCTGCCACGCAGGGTGCCATCGCCGCTGCTCCAGCCCCGTGGTCGGGGGGCTGCCCCGGGACCTGCGGGTGCTGGGACAGGCGAGGACGGGGCCCGCCAGTTACTCAGAGTTATAGTATTATATTTTAACAGTGCTAACTTGTCGAGTGATTCTTGCTCCCGTTTGTACGTGGTGTTATTGAAATGTATTGTTTGAGCTCAAAGCTGGTCGCTCTCCGGCCACGCTAATATATTTATTTGTAGGTATTTATATAATGAAATATAAAGCCTAGATTTATGGAGTCCCTAGATCACCTTATAAACTATATCAAACGACTATTTTCTGTTCTCCTTTTTAACCATTCAGCATTTGTTTAGTCTTGTTCCCCCTCGCCCTCCTTCCGACCCGCAGGACCATCCCCTGGTATATATTTTTTGATACTGTACACATGTGGTGTTTCTATGTGCAAAAAAGGAAAAAAAAAAAAGATTAAAAATTTTTAAAAAAAAATCGTTATCTAAAGCTAAACGAGCTATTATAGAAATTGCTGCTATTAGAAATGTCTAAACTATAAGCTTCCAATTTATTAATTGCTTGAATGTAAATATTAAATGGAGATGTTGAAAGTGCATTTGATGTTCTGCAGCTAGTGTAGATCGGATTGCAAAGCCCGCTGCTGCTGGGAGCGGAGCGCGAGTTGCCAGCGGCGCTTCCTGGTCCGAGGGCTGCGTCACGGGGGGAAGAAATGTATCATGCAATCATTGCAAAGGACTATAAACCTTTACAAAACCTACCGGGATGTGGAGTGCGTTTGTTAACTGCATCAGACGGCGCAGCAAGCATCCCTGTGCGGGCTGGGCTGGGCTGCCCCGCAGCAGCTTAAAACCCATTCTGAGATGCAAGCGTGTGGAATAGTGGTCTGACTTTCCCCCTCACCCCAAAGCGTGGAGGCACCCTGTTTTCTCCTGGTGCCATCCAAGCAGGCAGCAAGGCCATAGGAGATAGGAATTCGGTGTTTCCCGGCAGCACCGGGCTTCTCCAGAGCAAAATGGGCTGTGTGAGGTTTGCAATGGGAAGGCTTCAGGGAGCACTGGCCAGGCAGGTGGCAGTGATGGATGGGTGATGGTTAGTTGGATAGTGACAGTTAGATGGGTGATGGTTAGTTGGATGGTGACAGTTAGATGGGTGATGGTTAGTTGGTTAGTGATAGATGAGTGATGGTTAGTAGGATAACCCTTGTCAGCGTTTATCCCCAGCATCAGGCAGGGTGGCGATTAGATAAGGAATTGAGCTGCTCCAGATAGGAAGGCAGTCCAAATTCCAGCAAAAAAAGTCCTGTGGATGTCTCTGAACTAGATTAATAATTGCTGGAGGCCACTGAAAATACAGCGCAGGGCTAATTCTGTACAGAATGGTTCACGGGAAGGTGGCAGCTGAGCAGCGTGCCCACAGAGCCCCTCTGCACATGGCTGAGGGACAGTGCTTCCCCCTCCCTGGATTCCTCACGGCTTTCCCAAGCAGAGTCAAGTGCTGACACTGGACCTGCCCCCTGAATCTTGTGCTTGCTGAACAGACTCAGTTGATGGCCTCTCTTGTCTCAGGCTTTCAGTGAGGTTGATTTCCCCTCCAGGAGTGATCTCTCTTGAAATGTCGGTGGTGGTAACGCTGATGTGTACGGACAGGTGCCTCGAGCTCGCGAGAAGCTGAACTAAGCACTTGGGGTGACTGCAGGGCCCAACCTATTTACACAGAGCTACCTGCAGCCATGGGTGAGCTGCCCATGGAGCCTCAGCCTCTCCTGGAGACCCTCTCCCCGGCTCAGCCTCCGGGTCCGGTGGCGGCATGGCCTGCATCTGCCCAGGCAGTGCAGATCTCAAAGCATCCTAAACCCCTCTGTCTCATGCTGCCCACTTCTGGGCCACACAGTCTTTTCCAGGCTCCATTTGGTTTCAATGAACTCACAGGTCATCTTGCTAACTGCTCCCTGTTAACTCCTGAGGATCGTGTGGCATCTGCAGGGAGTGGGGCAGCATCCAGCCCCGTGTCACCTGCTGGGGCTGCAGATGGGAACCGCTGCACGAGCTGTGTCAGCCCGAGTGTTGCCTACAGATGTTCTCGTGCCAGAGACAGAGTGCTTTTCCATGGCAGGTTAGACTAAGTCAGAGGAGAAGCGACCCTTGGAGATGCCCATGCTGTTTCCACAGCTCGACAGCCTTGGAGTAAATCAGTGCTGTTCTTGCAGACATTGGGTTCGGTCTGGCATGGCTGAGGTCTGCTGCTTGGCGTGCTCGTGCGGCTGTGGGAACGGTTCCTGGGAGCTTATGCCAGAAAACTGGCTTCATCCCAGCTGTTTGGTCAGACTTCTCGGTGTGGATGAGGTTGGCAGCGACACCTTGGTTCTTCTCTTGCTTCAGTTGATGCTACAGGGGGAATGGCAACTTGTGCCATGTGTTTAAGTGCCTGTGATGCTCACCTGCCCATGTGGGCACCCTGAAATCGGATGGGATGCGCATGAGAGCAAGTGGAAATAGGCAAACTGTGATTAAAACCATCGTTTTGCTTGTTCACTGTGCTGAATCTTAAGAGGGATTTAATCAACCCTGTGTGTCACTGGGCTGTGGGAGTGATGGGCACAGGCAGTGGTGGCTGAGGGTGCTGGGAGTGGGGGGGACGCTATGAACCCCAGCCTGTGCCGAGGGCATGCCCAGGGATGGTTTGGTGGGAAGCATTTCCACGCCATTCCAGGCTTAGCTGGCAAAGCAGACGATCAGAAATGATGCATTTCCCTTGATTAATTAAGCTAATGGTTATCTGAAAACAAAAATGGCATGGAAGAGGAGACGCATGCTCAGAATGCAAAACGTGATTTATGAAAGGGGAAGTGCTGCTCGACAGACAGCGGCAGGAGCCAGTCCAGGAGCGGGGCTGGGCAGGCTGGGGCACGGTGTCTGCAGGAGGAGAACTTTTCCTCCAGCCAGACAAAGGTTGGTGAAACCCAGGGGCTTTCTCACGAGCAGCAGGATGCACCTTTTAAATGTGAGCTTCCAAGCTCCTGGCCAAAACCCGTGAGCATCACCGCTGCTGTCAGGAGCTGGGTCAGCAGCTTCTCCCTTCTCCCATCTGTAGGTGTGGGAGACTCTTGGCTCTGCAGGGTGCTGAGCTCACGAGCCGTTTTTAAGAGCAGATCGCTTTGCATTGCTTGGCTTTTAAGGAGACGATGCTCCTCAGCATGCACTTCCAGGGCTTCCTTTCCCTGCGCCCACCGCTGCTCCATCAGGGTAGAAGCACCCCAAATTCTGTCTCTGCTGGCAGCAGCTGTGGTTTGTTTGAGGCGCCATTTCCCGGAAACCACGTTGCCAGATATTTCTGACTTTAAGAGTTTGATGCTGTTTATCACGACTCCAGCAGCTTCCTGCACAGTGAAAGGTGTGATCAGTAGTTGCTGCTTTGAAAGATACACCCTCCCCTTGCTCCCTGCCGGTTGGCTGGGAAAGGTGGGGTGTTCCAGTCGGAATTACTTACTCAGACCGCTCGCTTCCCATGCTAAGTGCATCAAACCCTAAATGCCTGTTACTGAGCAAATTAATGTGAAGCCTGCTACAGCTTCCAATGGTTATCAGAGTGATCCAGGACGAGATGGAGCGTCACCACGCTCCATTAGGGAGGCTGGTGTGTGCTGGGTTTAATGTATTTCCCAGGAATGTGTTAACCTCTGCTTGGTTTGGATTTATTCCAGACAAACGTTTGCTGGTTTAACAGGGAGAATTTGTGTTCGTGTTGTAGCTCTTCTGGAAGGGAATGATGCACCCATCCCCATCCCCATGCGGCTGCGCTGAGAGGAGCGGCTGTGAATTTGGGCTGTGAAGCTGGTCTCAGGTTCCCCCCTTCCTTGGCTGTGGTGTCTGCACCAGTCCTGGGCTTGAACCCAGGCGCTGGCCTCCCCTCACTGGGCTGTATCAGCAGCGATTGCCGGGGTCCTGTGTGGCTGCAGCAGGCGCCCGTGTGGTCCCTGCTCTGTGGGAGAGATGGAAACTCCGTCCCCAGGCGACGGCCACGGGGCAGCCAGCGGGATCAGCGTTGTGGAAGAGGTTGTGTCTCTGGGGTGAGGATGCTTTTAAGGGGAAGGATGTTAAATAAACACGCGACATGGAGCCAATGTCTTTTAATCAGAATAAAGAACAGCCTCGTGTGGGGAACTGGGAGACTTCCAGGTCCAGACTGGGAATGGGAGAGGAGCTCCTGCCTGGAGAAGGGCAGAGGTGTAAGTGGCTATATGTGGTGGGGAAGAGGGGGATTGCCTGGGTGTTCGGGTTGCACCCCGTGGTTTTGTTTATACGTGGGTGGGGGCATCTCCCCCAGGAGCACTCATGTGTTTCGGGGGGGAAGGAGCCCACCGTTCAGGCTGCCCTTTTCCAGGCTGGTCCCTTTGTTCGTGGCGGGTGCTGTACAGCTCAGCCACACATGTTGGCTGCTATAAACCATTTTAACAAAACCTCTGTCCAAAGGAGCTGGTCCAGCAGCAGGGACCTGCCATGGAGGTCTTTCCCTGGATTTTTGGTCGGGCTGCTGTCCCTCTGGGAGAGCAGCTGCAGGGGGGCAAAACCAGGGTGCAGCTCCCCCCACCCCCCTGAACCAGGGCAGCTGGGTGAGGGGGGATGGCAAGGGGACTTCCCCCAGTTCTGCCTCGGTCCCCTGAGCCCCTTCACCTCCCCCATCCCACGAGGCTGCCTTTGGTTTCAGAGGAAAATGCCTGGCAGGAGGAAATCCTCGGTCTCCTCCGCAGATAAGATCACTTGGATTCAGCCCAGATTCATGTGAGATCTGTGTCGAGAGGAGACAACCACAAGGACACTGCTCTGTTTACGTTTGCACCAGAAGAGGAAAAAGGCTGCACAGTGCCAGGTACAGCCCAGACCATCCCCAGGAGCTCCCAGAGCCTCAGCAAGTGGCTCTGGAGGGTCCCTGACATGCAGGAAATCTCCTGCCTGCACCCAGGCTGGGGAGGAGCCCATTAAAGGCCAAACAAAGCAGCTCAGGAGTTCATGAGGTGGCTGCCACAAGCACTGCCTGACCCAAACGAGGCTCTGCAGCACAGCCTGGCCTTGGGCAGTGTCAGTAGAGTGAGGAAGGTGGTGGATGGGGGATCCCCCCACTCCACTTCCAGGGAGGCACCGTTGCTGTGGGGAGTGCCAGTGGAGGGGGACAGGGTTGAATGATACAGGAGAGGGGCCGTGGTGGCTGTGGATGGGTGCTGTGCAGCCTGCTGGGGGGCAGGAAGGAGAGGGGGTCCTGGTGGTGCAACACCCTGGGCTCTGTGCTGGCATGTGGGGTCTTGTGGCCCCCAAAGGGGTGTTACTACACGACAAACCTTTGGGTGAAAATGGGAGAGGAACCAGGGTCTCTGTAAAGATGAAAGTTTGGGGTAGGCACTGGTGGGGGCTGAGAGAGGTTGGGGTCCCCTCCCCATAGGCTGGGACCCCCTCCCCACAGGCTGGGAGCTGCCAGGGTCTCCCTGCCATCACAGGGTGAGATCCCAGGCTCACCCAGGAGCAATCTGCTGGCACCTACCGAAGTCGTTTCTCAGAGGGAGCCGTCAGTCCTGCTGACACCTTGATGTAGTTTAAAGCAAACTGCAAACATGAAGATTTATTTTTATCCAACGAGCAGGGATATAAAACACTCTGCACAGTGCAGCACAGCCGGGCAGGAAGCACCCTGAATCCCACAAGGTGTGACTTCGGCGTGCTGGGCTGCAGTGCCATCCCTTGCCTACCCTGCTGATGGCAGGGCCTTGGGGTTTACAGGGGTTAAGGGGGGAGAAGAAAGCTTAAATCACCAGCTGCCAAACCCTCTGAGATCTCTGTCAAACACTGGGACCCTTTTGGAAGGGGCAGCACTGGCACCAGCTGGGACAGCAGGTCCTCCCTCAGTCAAGTCACAGAGGTAGGTGTTACGGGTCCCAGGGATGTACTGGGAAGTGGGTATGGCCACAATCCCATTTTCCAGGGGGTTTATACATCGCCACGGCCTGGGTGTGGAGCAAGCTACAGGCACACTTCTGTAGGCCATGCTGAACCAGAGCTGAGAAAGGGAATAACATAACCCTTTTGGAGATCTTGCTGTCGTGCTGTAGCGGCCAGAGCAGAAAAGTCCTCCAGATACAGAAAATAAATTAAAATGACCTAGGTATTATTATAAAATGCATTAACAGGCAGCCTGAAGGGAGGGTCTGAGCTGATGGGAGCTGTGACAGACGTGTTCGACGCTGGATAGGAAGCTGAGCAGAAATTCCTCTCATGCCAAGGCAAAGCCACATCTCCAGCTCTCCTGGGCAGCCACTGGAAGCTCCATTGTCACCTACAGCAAGGACAGGACCCCGGTGTGCAACAGGAGGAGTGGTGGTGTTTCCAACAGCCGTGACGTGAGCCCTGGGCCCGGTTTTCCAGCCTGCCCCCACCCCCAGGTTTTGCCCAGAGAAGGGCTCTGGCTGGGTTTGCCCCTTCCCCTCCTTGCTAATGTCGGGGGGGGGGGGCACACACTGGGGCTCTTTCATCTGTGAAGCACAAGATTATGAAAATCAGGGTGACTCGAGCTTCACCAGCTCTGCTGAAGCTAAAGATGGAAATCGCTGACCACGAGCTGCTCCGGGAGCTGCGAGCTGCAGAGGCCAAGCTGCAAATTTGGACTCGACATTTCGCTCCTGCCTGGTGCCGGCCCAGGAGAGCGGGGGGGCGGAGCGAGCACCGGCTCGGGGGATGCCCAGGTGGGACCAGGCTGGTCCAGCCCCGGCTGGGACGATGCTCCGGGATGCCATGTCACGCAGCGTGGGCATCGCCACGGCAGCCCCGAGGCGGGAGCTGTCCCCAGCCGCTTGAGGGAGTAGGAAAGGAGCCCTGGGGTTGGGGTAGGGGGGCGAGGGGAGGCGAGCCCGCGGGCTAAAATGGCCACGCTCGGCTGCGGGCGTGGGCTCTGCCATGCGGCAAGGGTTAACCCCCCCAAAAGGCATGCTGGGAAAGGGGAAGGCAAAACTGCACCGGGAGAAGTCGGGCGGTGGGGGCGGGCGAGGCTGCGCCGGGCGGGGCGGGCAGCTCGGCCCGGTGGGTCCCGGTGCGGGAGGGGGGGGTCCGGGGGCAGCGGGGAGATGCCCTTTGCCTGAGCCTGTTCACCGTCATTTCAAGACACGGGGGTGTGGAGGTGGAGGAGGGGGTTACAGACACACACACCCCCCCGGCACCGTATTTGGCTCTGGTGCCTGCCCGGCTCCTGCTTCCCGAGGGCAACGCGCCCATCCCACCGCTGGTGCTCCCCAAGCCACTGCCCGTGGAGCTGTTCAGAGCTGGAGAAAAGGAGCAATTTGTATTGGAAAAAACAAGAAGAACGAAAAAAAAGAGCCTCATGTCCTCTGAATGCCAAATACAAGCTCTGGAGAGGGAAGGTTTGTTTGGTGTCAGGGAGCCGCCGGTGCATCTCAAAGCACGAAATAAATGGTAATTTTCATATATGCCAGTAAGCGTTAATTTTCACATATGTTAGTAATTCCACATGGCTCGAAAAATGAAGGATGAACCCTTGTCCCTGAATGTACCCATCCATTTGCAGCGCGGGGCAAGCCAGGCTGTCATTTTAACATCAGGAATGTATTTTACAGCCGCTGCCCTCTGCGTGTGCTGGGTCCAGCCGTGACACTATCCTTCCTCCGCCTGCGTCCTTCTGACACATGAAGTCACCAGCAACAGATCAAACAGGGAGATTCATTGAGGGTTGTGCAGAGAAGACGCTAGGGTGGTCAGACACCGGGGGTGCCCCGACCCTCCCGGCTGGCTGGTGGAATGATGTCTTATCTTCAGTTGAAGGGCTCAACCTGACCCTGAGCCATTTTTAACCCGGGGTGGGAAGAGCCCTCCCTGGGTGTCCCTCTCCGCTTTGAAAAATCCCTCTCTCGCTCCACGGTATCCAGCTCTCCCGAAGCTTTTCATTTTTAGTACCTCTACAACCTGAAGCAGACCCACTTTCCCAGCGTTTTTGATGCTCCTGCTTCTTGAAGATGCTTTAACTCTTAGGACTCCGAAATAACTCCTAGCAAAGCGCCGCGCAGACAGACACAACAAGAAGCCATCTAATCTCATGTATCACATTTCCATAGTTTGTGCTGCAAGCAGCAATTTGTGGTTCAGCAGCAACGGCTGAGTAGAGACGAGCATTATCACAGGAATTCCTTCCTTCCATCTCTCGCCTGAGCGTGTGACAAATAAGACTTGGCTGTGGCATTGTCGTTTCTGGTTTCGGACTAACAGGCTTAAATGTTTGGTTGGTTTGTTTAGGTTTTTTTACCCTGGAAAGGCAATTTTACCTCCCCTTTGTGCACCTCCATTCCCCGTAAATGGAGAATTTCCTGCTCGGTGCAATATCCCCCGTGCTTGGGGAGCGTAACGCCGGGGTGGGAGATAGTTCAGAGAGGCCGTAAATAAAGGTACCTTCGAGAAGGTGGGCTGCTGAGCCCGGTCAGCGAGGTCTACAGCACGGACCGTGCGACCTGGTTTTCCAAGGGACGGGGAATCTCTACGGGAGGGTCTGGGGCTGCGTCCTGCGAGATGCCGAATCCTGAGGGTTGTTGCAGAGAACCAGCCCGGCAGCCGTTTGGTGCGGGGCAGCGAGCTCAGCCATCCTTCTGGGGCCGTGGGACGGTTCCCCGCTGGTGAGGGGTGGGGTCCCAAAGCGCTCCCCCCTCCCCTCTCCTAGAGTGGGACCACAGGCAGGAAGAGCCAAGGGCTGATCCTGATCGGCGGAGCGGGGCGGGGGGGTCTCGGCCGGGAGCTGCCCCCTCAGCACCGGTGAGGGGTTTGCAGTCAGGGGCGGCCCTGTACATCCATCCATCCATCCATCCATCCATCCATCCATCCATCCATTCTCCTTCAGGAAGCAGCCTGCCTGGAGGAATTAAAATATAAAGCCAGGGCCACCGCTCGCAGCAGCTCTCTCGGCCCCGCCGTGCCATCGGGCAGCGGCAGTGTCACACGGAGGGACCGAGACGGTACCGCCAGCGCGGAGGGTCCCCCGTGTTCGCCGGGGAAATTCAGGGCAGAGCCGTGCCGGTACTGCCTCGGTGTGTGGCACTCGTGAGCCCGCTCCTGCACGTTGCACAGGCTCCGGTAGCTCAAAGGAGATACTGAAATGTTGGAGATGAGTCGAAGGAGAGGCAGAGGAATACTGTGAGGGCGTGGAAACCCGGGAAGCCAGGGGGCGGCGGAGCTGTTGGCATCCCAACGGGAAGGTCAGGGCCGTTTTGATGAGCCCGTCAACCTCCACGCAGGGAAGAAATTCCAGGATTCCGCTGCCCTTTCATCTAGTAAATAAAGGCACAACTTACGCGGCGGCTACTGCCCGCACCGCGGGCACCCAGTACCTTTTCACCGCCCCGGGAAGCGCCCGGGTGGGAGCGCAGGAGCCGGGCGCTGGGCTCAGCGCGGAGGCGGCTCCGGCCATCCCGGCACCGGCTGCTACGGCAGCACTGGGAAATGCAAAGGATGTCACCCACCCTGTGGGTCACAGCGACACCCCCCCCCGGCCTTAAAACTACCCCTCCCTCCGCCCCCCGGTGTTTTATGCCCCTGTGATCCTATTTGCCCCTGCTGGGTTTGTATCCTAATCAGCTTGGAGTTCTCTAAGACGAATTCCTCCCCGCCGTGGCACCCGGGTGTTGCACTGGCAGCCGTGCCCGCACACTGCGGGGGGCGGCCGGCGGCGCGGCCCGAGCGGAGCGGGCTGCGGGGGGGCGGGGGCGGGGGAAGCGGCTGCGGCGTGGGGTACCCCCTGCCCGGGCGTTCCTACCCGCGGCGCTGCGTGTCCCCCCCACCCCCGGTGCGTGTCCAAGTGTCAGGCGCCTGCCGCGGGGAAGCGGAGGGGGACACCCCCCCCCGCCCGGTGTCCCGCGTGGGACATGCAGCGCTGTTTGCAGCGGGACGGCGGCGAGAGAACGGAGACGGGGAGCGGCGGCGCCTCCGAAGACGGGGGGGCGGCGGAGAGGGGGGGCGGAGGTAGACGTAGGAAGCGGGGTGCTTTCCCCAGGAGAAGCTGGAGCGGATCAGGGCAGATCCCCGATGCAGCACCGGGGGCTTCGCAGCGGTCCCGGCGTCGGGGGCGAACCGCAACGGGAAGCAGGGGAGACAGGAAGGCCAGGGTGACTGCTGGCGGGTCCTGCAGGCGTCCAGCGCCGGCGGCAGGATGAGGCAGTTGGGTCGGCAAACACCGGGAGGGCCCGGGAAGTCCCAGGAACACCGGCCGACTGCATCCCGTCGCCGGAGGCGATATCCCGCGGCCCCGACAGGAGCGGGAGGAAAACGAAAAGCGGACGAGAAAGCGGGGGAGAGCCGAAGTCCGGCTCTGCTGACGCGGGCGGAGGTCCGGCGGGGCACGGGATGCCCGGCCCGGTTCGGCCCGGCGCGCTGCTCACACCTGCATTGCAGCAGTGGCGGAGCGCTGCCGGGGCGGCGGGCTCGGCTCTCGGCGCGGCGCTGCATTGCAGCACTGCGGGAGCCCCCTCCTTCCCCGCTCTCTTCTACTCCCTCCGTCGCTGCTCGGTTCCGGAGGCGGGGACCGGGGCACGGACCGGCCCCGCTGTGCTCCGCTCCCGCTTGCACGGGTGTCCCGCGTAGTGCCACAGCCGAACTCCCCCACCCCGCCCCCCGTCCCCCGCTGGGAACGCTGCCGTAGGGCAGGGGACAGGCACCCACCCCGCTGTGTCCCCTGCTCGGCGTCTGTCTCCGGCGTTCAGCACCCCCGACGCGGGTGGAGGGAGCAGTCCGCCCCGTCGGGGGTCCACGGTCCTGCACGCCCGCCCCGCGCCCCTGGCACGGCCCCGCAGCTCGCCCGTCTGCCTCCCGCCCCCGCGCCGCCTTCCCCGTCGGGCTGTCCGCGTTGTCCGCCCCGCTAAGCCCCCCGGCCTCGCGTGGGCCATCCACTGCCCGTCTCCACAGGTTTCCCGCGAGGGCGTTTGGGCTGGTCCCGTGGGAAGCCGGTACCGCCACCGGCACCGGGCAAGGTTGATGGGCGCTTTACCGGGCGGCCCGATCCCCGGTGCCGACACTCCCCGACGGGACGGTCCCCACGGCCGTGGCGGCATTTGCGCTGCCCGTGGGGCGGAGGGAAGCGAGTAGCGCCGCGTCCCCGGCTCATCGGGAAGCGAGGCGGGTGCCGCGCTCGGGGCTCCCTCGCCCGGGACCGGCAGCCCGGATACCGCTGCCCGCCCTGCGTGACCGGGTCCTGCGTGGACCCAGCCAGCCACGACCCGCGGCTGCTGCGTGCGCGGGGCGCGAAGGGGAGCGGGGCGAACCTGGTGGGAAGGAACCGGCGGCAGCCGGTCGTCCCGGGACCTGCCCCGCTGCCAGGTGCGGTACCACGGGGACGGAGGGGAGCGGGACCCCAGGCCGGGGGGGCCGCCCGCCCCGGCACAACGGGGGCCCGTTCCCAAGGCTCCCGCTCTGTCTCTGCTTTGGGAAAACGCCAGCACGGTAACAAAATGGCGGGGAAAGGGTGGGATTGTCACGGCGAGCCCTGCAGCGCGGCCCGCCCGGCCCCCCAGCACCGCCCGGCCGGCCTCGGGGCGTCCGTGCCGGCGGCAGGCAGCGGGGCGGGGGCCCCCTCCGGGCTGTGCCGCCGCACGGCCCCGCCGCCCGGCAGAGCTCCGGTGGAGACGCAGCTGCAGAAAATGGCTGCTCGGCGGAGCCCGCTGAATCCTGCCATGGCGGGGGGGGGGATACGGCAAGGAAGCGGCGCAGCCCCTCCTCGCCGGCCGCGACCCCCCCCGCCCCTCTTCCCCCGTGCAGCCCCGGGCCAGGCGGCGCGGTTGGCGGCCGGACGCTCCGCGGGGCGGCGGAACCGGAGCGGAGCCCCCGGCACGGTGGGGCCCGGCAGCCGGTGAGGAGCCTCCTCGGCGGGGCCTCACCTGCGGCGCGGCGCGGCGCGGCGGGGGGCGGAGGGGGGGCCAGGGCACCTCGCCCCGATCGCGCCCGGTCCGCCGTGGCGCCGGGACGGCACGTGCCGGCAGCCCCCGCCCGGTGCCCGCCGAGGCGGAGGGCAGGCGCCGCTCCAAGCCCGGGAGGCGAAGGGGCGGGTCGGTCACCCCCGCCGGGGCCCGCCCGCCGCGTCGGTGTTGCCCCGCAGCCTCTCCCGCAGCCGCTCCCGCAGCGCCGGGGTTCGCGCTCGGTTTAAAAGAAAAGTAAAAAATAAAATACAATAAAGATAGAATAAAGCCGAGGCGGGAGCGCGGCTCGGCCCCGGCACCGCACGAAAGCCGCAACGAAAACTCGACCCCGCGGCCCCGCACCCTGCCGCCGCGTCCCGCCCTGCACGGCGGCCACGTCCTGGCGCCTGCCCACGGTGGCGAAGCGAGCACCCGTGGGTGTGGGATGCCGCCTGCCCTGCCTCTCCCTCGCCCGGCCGGTGGTTTTCACGGGTGTCCGCGGGGCGAGAGAACGTCCCAAAGACACAAGTGTGCGGGTCGGGCTGGGTGCTCGTTCCTGTCCCGCACCGTGGCGGCTGGACACGGGAAGGCGCTTTACCGCGCCGGGAGTGCGCGCAGCCCATGCGGTGCCCTTGTGCGTGGAAGCCGCCGTTCCCGCCGCGCACAGTGCGAAGGATGCCGGTGCCTCCTCGGTAACCCCCCTCCCTGTCGGTGCACCTCTGCGGGAAGAGGAAGGGGGCGTCCCCGCAGAGCTGCCCGAAGCCGGAGCGACGCGAGGCACCGAAAGCCCCCCCTGTGTGCGCCGCACCGAGGTCACCCGTGCCCACGCAGCACCGCGGGTGCCGGCTCCCCCTGCCCACGTATGGTCCAGTGTTGCCGCTGGCCGGAGCGGGGCCGGGCTGGTGGGGGTGCACTCCCGGCACACCGCCCCCTCCGGGACCCGTCCACACTTCCACCGGCCTTTCCCCGCGGGGCGCTGCGCCGCGGGTGGTATGGACGCGTTCTCCTCCGTGACGTGTGTCCCCGGGACAGGGCAGGGAGCGACGCGTCTGGAGTGCCGTGGGCTTCCGCGAGCCGTCGGTGCCCACGAACGAGAGCTCCGCTCCTCTCCCGCTGCTTGCCGGCAGCCCTGGGGCGGGAAAGGGCACCGGGGTTCGGATAGGTCGCGCACGCCGAGGGGGGTCCCGTCGGGGGCACCCTTGGGAGCGGGGGTACCAGCTCCGTCCCCACGCCACCGGGGGGTCCCGGGAGCGCGGGGGGGGGAGGAGCGCGGGGCCGTTCCACTCGTGAGAGCCGGTTGCTGCGATACCGACGGGCCAATGAGCGCTCACCAGCTCACCCCGAGCTCTAGCACCGTTTCCTTATATGGTGCTCGCCGTCCGCGGGGCGCCGCGCTCATCGCCATATAAGGGCATGAACCTAAATACCGCATCTACCTTGTGCGGGGTGGGCGGGGCCGGGGTGGCGGGACGGGGCGGGCGGGGGCCGGGGCCGGGGCCTGGGGCCGGGCCCACCGCAGATGCCGCCCCCCCCGCAACGCCCGGGGGAAGCTGCCACCGGTCATTAGGTGGAACGCAAATGGGCCGCGTTTCACCTCTAATTGCTTTTGTTAAAAGAAGAGTGGCGGGGCCGCGCGCGAGCGGGCGGGGCGGGGCGGGGCGGGGCCGGGGAGGGACAGACGCAGGGCCGGGGACCGTATCGTTCTGTCACATCCCGGCTGAGACCTTCGCCGGTGGGACCGGCCGGACCGGCGCCGCTTCTCCCGCTGACAGAGCGACGGGGCCGGGCAGAGCGCTCCGCCTGGCCCCGGCGAGGCCGTCGGGGGGTCCCCGCCCGTTCGCGGTGCTGCCGTGGCCGCTGCTACCGGAGCCGCGAGGGAGCAGATTCGCCCTTCTGCCGCCCTTGCGGGCCGAGCAGCGCGGCACCGACGTGGGCAGCAGCGCGGGCGGGACGGAGCCGCCCCGGCTGGGGAGGCGGGGGGGAATATCCCGAAACGTTCAGGTTCCCTGGCGCGACTCAGCGCTCGCTCAGTCCCTCCTTCGCCCCCCCTCTGCAAACAACTCTTATTTATGTTCCTACAAATAATCGGCAAATTCAGAAACCCCGGAAACAAAAGGTCTTTTGTGCCGAGAGCCGCAGCCTGGAGCGGGGTGATAAAGCGGCGGCGGCGTGCGTCCGTCCGTCCGTCCCCCGCCCCGCCTCGCCTCCGGGAGCGGCGTTTTGCTCGTACGCGGGTTGCGGTGCGACCCTCGTTTGCAGGGGGGCGGCCTCGGTGCATGTCGGCACGCGTGGAACCGGGGAGTCGGTGCTTTGCTGTAGGCGCTCAGGGGTACCCGTGTGCGCTCCCCGCAGGACGCGGACCGTGTCGCCCCCCACCACTACCCCGCCCCGGCTTATCCCCGCCGGAGCAGGGGGTGTGCTCTGGGCTCGCCGCTCCCACGGGGAAGCTGCGCGGACAGGCGTGGGGAGGCTTCCACGATCCAGGCCGACGCAGGAGACTCTCCGAGTGTCCGCGAGTGAGGACGGCGGCTAGTCTTCCCCGTGGGCACCGCAAAGTGGACACTCCCCCCTCCCCTCGCACCGCCGCGGGGCTTGGCGCGGGTCCCGGGGCACCCTGCGGGCGGTTCGCCCTGCTGAAGCCCGCGGTGCGGGGGGGCTCCCAGGGGAGGAGGGGGCGGCAGTGCCCCCCGGGGGCGGCAGGAGCGCCGCCGCCTGAGCTGTGGCCGCAGCCGCCATTTCCAGTAGGACGATGCCACCTATGGAAAGCACCTGGAATTAATCGGGCCGGCGGGGCCGCGCCGGGAAGCGTCGCGTTTCCATGCGGCACCCTGGGGACGAGCCCGGGACGCGCCCTCCGCCGAGCCCGCCGCTCCCCGCGCCCCGGGGCCGAACCGGACCGGGTCGGGACGGAGGATGGCAAACACAGCTCGGCCGCCCCAGTCGGTGGGGCCGCTGCTGTCCTTCAGCACCGCCTCCCCCGTCCCGGCTGCCCGGGATGAGGTCCCGGGGCGGCGGTGAGGCTCGGCCGCGACGCCGGGCTGCACCTCTCCGCGACGGTCCCCTCGCCGGGCGGCCAAGGCCCTGGGAACCGGGGGATAACGACCGACAGGGCAGAGGGAAACGGCCCGGCCTGGGAGTGCACCGCCGCGGCCCGAGCAAAGGTGCCCGGTATATTCCAGGCGGTGCAGCTCGGGGGGCAGATCGCCCAGGGCGGAAGCTCAGCGGACGTGTCCCGCAGGGGAACGAGCCCTGTCGCGGCGGCTCCGTCCCGAGCCCCGGCGGAACGAGAGCCCCGCCGGTCCCAGGGAAAGGGGCAGCGGCCCTGCCCGGTGCCCTCCCGGGTTCCGCCGGACCTGAGCCGTGCCCACGGGGCACGCTGTCTCGAACGGGCGGCCCCGGGCTGTGGAACCGCCGGGGAAGCCCGGCCCTGGCATGAATTCGATGTCAAACTCGTCGACACGAAAACTTCCTCGCACGGAAATTCCTGAACTGCGGGGATTGAGAAAGAGCGGCCCCGCGGGGACTACCGGGCACCCTCTGAAATCTCCCCTCCCCGGACCAGGGGGCTCCTCGCTCCAGACAGCGGTCGGCCCCACGGCTCCGCCGGCAGCAGCCTCGGTGGCACCGGGGAATACCGAGGGTCAGGGTGCACAGCAGCTCGGTGTCCCGGGTGAAACCGTCTGTCCTGCAGCGATCCCACGTGTGTCCGTAGCTCCGTGTATGGTCTCGTCTCCGGGTCCCCCC
Organism: Porphyrio hochstetteri; assembly: GCA_020800305.1. NCBI lineage: Eukaryota > Metazoa > Chordata > Aves > Gruiformes > Rallidae > Porphyrio > Porphyrio hochstetteri. The sequence goes on along the minus strand of CM036923.1, from coordinate 3,554,713 downwards.
TATGTCCCGAGGGGGTGACGATCCTGTCCCGATTGTCCCTTCATGGGGTGCAGGTGCCGCAGCTCGGGGCCGGTCGCGGCTTCCCCGCTTCTCCCCGAGCTGCTCGGAAACGAAAAGGCAGCGTGAAGGCGGCGGCGGTGCCCCCCAGCCCGCGGCAGGGCCGGGGGCAGCGGGGGCCGGTGGTACCGTAGGGTCCCTGGGCCCATGCCCGCCTCGCCGGGACAGCCCGGTACCGGCCCGGGGAACTGTGAATTTGCCCCGAGGCTCGTCCCGGCTCCGTCCAGCCACCCTCGGAGGTAATCGTTTTCCCGCGTGGCTCACGAACGGGACCGGGTCGAGAGAAGCTCGGAGCCGAACCGGGCGGTGAAGTGGATCGGGAACCCGGGGCCAGACGCCCCGAGGGTGCGGAGGGAGGGGTGGAGGTGGGTGTCCACGCACGCAGCGCTCTCGCGTGGAATGGGGCTCCGGGGCGCGCTGTGCCCCGCCCGGCGGTACCCACGGCTCGGCCGGGCTGCAGGATGCCTCTCCCGCGACACAAGGTCCGGTCCGGCCGCGGGGTCAGTTTTCGGGGGCTCGCAGGCGCTGGGGCTCTGCCGAGGGGGCGATTTGCTCTGCCCCCGCGGCCTCAGGGTTGGGGTCCTGCTCGGGTCACCTAGCAGAAACGGACATGGGGGAACGCGACCGTGGCGTAGCCGGGTTTCCGACCGGCATCGGCACCCTCGATCGCCCGGGAAATCAGGCCAGGCCGAGAGCTGGACTGGATCCTACTTCTCCAGAGCGTGGGTATCCGTGGGGCGGAGCAGCACGGTCGCCGGGGAGCACAGGAAGCCGCGGGGAAGAGCCAGGCTGAGGCACGGGGATCGATCGTGGCGGCGGTTGGGTTGGAGCCAGCTCCCTCCCACCCCGCCGCCGCCCCCGGCTCAGCCGCGCTCGGACACGCGTGCTCGTCCCGCCGCCCCCACGCGCGGTCCCGGGAGGGGCAGGAGCCCCCCGGTTTCGTTGCAAAGCTGGTAGCCGTGGAAGCCCCCGCTCCGAGAGAAACGAGGGGGGAGCCGGGCACTGTGCCCCGAGGAGGCCCGCTGAGCCCCGAGGAGCTCGTCGCACGAGTGCGGGCCAGGGAAGCCGAGATCCGGCGGCCGAGGGGCGTATTTGGGTCAAACGGGTGGAAACGGGCTTTGCCGCGGCGGTACGCACCCTCGGCGGCCCGGAGCCGTCCCCGAGTCGGCGCTGAGCTCCGGGACCCCAGGGCAGGAGGGCTGGGGCCAGACAGTGAATAAGGGGGCGGAGGCGGGGTGGGGGAGCGAGCGGTCCCCCCGCGGCCGGCAGCCCGTGGAGCACCCAGGCAGCTGCGGCCGTTGACCTCGAGAAGGTGGAGGGCGGCCCGTGCCGGGGCTCCGCTCCTGGTGGTCCGGCCGAGCGGGAGGGGCCCCGCAGAGCCGCCGGCCCCGGCCGAGGGGTGTCCCCGGGCCCCCTCCGGCAGCGGGAGGAACTGCCCGGGAGAGCCGGGGACGGTCCCGCCCGTCGCTGTCTGGTCCCGCGGCGGCGGGGCGGCTCCGTCCCGCTTCTCCTTCCCGACCAACACACCCACGAGGGACCGCAACCCCGGGCCTGGCGTCGCCCACGGCACAAGGACTCTGGCCTGACCCCCACCACAGCGGCTGTAGCTCCCCGCTGCTTTCCCCGCGCTGTTCTCGTTTGCGTCTCGCCTTCTCCCTGCCCGCCCCCCCCCGCACCGCAACCAGGAATCCAGCCCTGCGCCGGCCCCGCAGGGCTCACGGCGGGGGATGGAGCTGTTCCCTCCGCTGGTGCCCGCGCAGGAGGCAGCGAGACGCGCAGCATCCCCCTTCTCCGCCTCCACGCGTGGCTGCGGGGCTCTGCTTCGGAGACGGGGCAGAGGCGGCTGCTCAGCCGGGAGCTCCGCGGCCCCTCAGGGCTTCCGTGCGGCTTCGCTGCGGGGTGGCCCGGGGCTGGGACCGTGCTTCCCACCTGCACCGGGGACACCGACAGCGGAGGTACGGGGAGAAACTCCAGTTTCCCCGAGCCGCTGCACCCCGCGGCCACGGGGATGGGCTCCGCACGGCTCTGCTGAGGATGCTGCCCCGGCAGCCTCGAGCACCGGAGCGGGGAGGGGGAGGCGGCCCCGTCGGGACCTGGAGGACGGTCCTGTCCCCTGCCGCCCATCCCATCCCGGCCGGGCGTTGCGCCCGCTCCCCCGGGATCTCCTTTCTGCGCGGCGCCTTCCGGGAGCGGGATCCGGGGATCCACCGCGTCCACGCCAATTCACAAGCCGCCCCGCGCCCTGCTTTAATTAACAACGATTAATTCGTCATTAACGAAAAACTCGCTGGGAGGTCGCTGGCCGGGGGGCAGGAGAGTGCGGGGGGGTGAGGTCCCACCGCCCGGCCACTCCGCACCAGCGCCGCGCTCCGCGCTAAGCCCGCGGGGCTGGAGGCGCGGGACCGGGAGCCCACGGGAGCCGCGGGGTGGAAACCTCTCGCCTCCTGCCGTGAGCGCGACTTCGCCGGGGCCAGCGGCCGCGGGAGAGGGGCTCTGTCCGAGGAACCCCCACCCACGCGCCCCGCGAGTCTCCCGTGGGGTTCCCCCACCCGTGTTCTTCCCAACCGCCGGTGGAGGTCCTTGCCCGCCCGGGTGGCGGGATCGGGCAGGGCTCCGCGGAGCCCCGGGAGACAACGATCCCCGGGAAGTGGACAACGGTCGGTGCCCTCCGGTCCTCGCTGCCGGTCGCGGTGCACCCCGGGGTCGCGAGAAGGCAAGTGCCTGGCAGCCCCTGCATCGCGACGGAGAACAGCGGAGACCGTCCCGCAGCGGAGACGGTCCCGCAGCCGCGCTGGCCTTGCCGTCCCCGCCGCGGGTGACCCGGCGCTCCCCACGACAGCAAACCGCAGCCAGACTAGAGCCCCGGGGCGAGGCTGCTGCGGTCGCGTTTACTGGTGGGGAGGCGCCGACGGATCCTCGGGGCCACTCCCGCCGTGGGGCGTTCCACGCGTGAGCACCGCGGCTGGTTTCGCGCTCCTTAGCGGGAGAGGGCCGGAGGCGGGAGGGGGCACAGTTCCGCGGGAGGCCTCGTCTGCCCTCGTCCCGCATGGACCGGGCTACAGGAGCCCGCTCGGCACCAGGCCATGCTGCTGCGGGTCCCACGCATGGCACAACCTCGGCCCCACCGCTGCTCGCGGGCTGGGGAACGGCTTCGCCCCGGGGGACGGGGCTGAAGCGCAGCGGGGGCCCTCCGGAGCCTCTCCGCCCCTCTCCCGGCTGGGGGCGGGGGAACCTCCAGGACCCCGGAGGCTGGACCCGTCCAGTCGCTGCTTCGACGCGTGTGCCCCGGTCACCCGTGGCCGTCACGGGAACTGACTCGCGGTGCGAGAAGGCGGCTCCCCGGTGCGGCGGGGCGAGAGGCAGAGCCGGGGAGGGGCCCGGGGGGAGTCCCGGTACCGGCTGGCAGCCCCGCAGTTCCACCCGCGCACCCACGATGCTTTGCCAGCGGTTAACGCGGGGGGGGACACCAAGTCCTGCGTGGGGCCGCCCCCTGGCCCCGGGGCCAACCCCCCGCTGGCGGGGGAAAATGAGAGGCCGCCGAACTCGGAGGTGCCGGTGCTGCCCGCGCTGCCGCCGGGAAGGATTCGCCCTCCCTCCGCAGCAGCAGCGCCGAGCGGCCCGCAGCCCACAGCTGGCAGCTGCCTGTGTGCCGCGGGTGGGTGGCCGGTGCCGCCGCGGGGGCGGCGACCCGCCGCGCTCGGGCCGCTTCGTCCCGCCTTTGTCCGAGCACCGGCAGCTGGGCCGCGCCGCGGAGCACCGGGGAACGGCCAGCGGTCCCTTCCTCCGGTCCGCCCCGTCCAGGTACCGGCGGGGGGCCGACCCCAGCGCTGAGGGACTGCGGCGGCGGCAGCGCCTCCCCGCGCTCCCGGGGCGCCTTTGTGCTCCGCTCTCCCCCCGCGGCTCCACCGCGCCGCCCCCCCCCTCCGCCCCCCGCCGGGTCCGCGTGCCCCCCGAGCGGGGCGGGGCGTGTCCGCGGGGGGGCGTGTCCCGGTGGGCGTCTCGCCCCGCCCCCCCGGCCCGCGCGCCCCCGCCGGCCCCGCCCCGCGCTCATCGGGACGCGGCGCACGTCGGGGGGCGGGGCGGCGGCGCGGGCCAATGCGGCGCGGGCGGAATATTCCACCCGGCTCCGCCAGCAACAAGTGCGGGGGGGTGCGGGGGGGAGGAGGGGGGCGGGGGGCCGCGGCGCTGACGTCAGCGGGCGGAGTATTATGGTCTGGGCTGCGCTGGCGGCTGCCTGTGTGCTGCGAGCGGCCGCGTAAACATGGAGCTCTCGGCCGTCGGGGAGCGCGTCTTCGCGGCCGAGGCCCTGCTCAAGCGCCGCATCCGCAAAGTAGGTGCCCCCCGCTTCGCGCCATCCACCTCTCCCACCACCACCTTCCCCCTCCCCGCCGGCCCTGCGCCCCTCCCTCCCTCCCCCCCCTTCCCCCACCCCGCTCCGGCCCCGCTCCGGCCCCGCCGCTGCGGCGGCCCCGGTCGCGGCTGGGCGCCCGCTGTGGGCGGCTCTTTCTCCCCGCCGCATGCCCGGGCGCTCCCCGCCGGCGGGGCGGGCGTGCTCCGCTGCTGCTTGCCCAGCAGGCTGCGCTCCCCCGCCCGGCTCTGCGTTTTTTTTTTTTCTCCTTTCTTTTTTTATTTTATTAAAAAAAAAAAAGCCCTTTCCGATAGAGATTTTTTTTGTTGTTGCACACGCGCACCCCCCTCACCCCCCCTCACCCCCTCTCCACCCCTCCCGTGTTCCTGCCGCCGCCGCGGGCCGTGTCCGCGGCACGCGTGGGGCCGCGGGTGTATCTTTGTTGCGGGCGGTTGTCGCTGTTCCCCCTTCCGTGCGTATTTATTCCTCTCCTTTCGCATCCGCAGGGCCGCATGGAATATCTCGTGAAATGGAAGGGCTGGTCGCAGAAGTAAGTCGGCCGGTGGTCCGGGGTTGGGGGGGAGAGGGGGGGTGAAGGGGTGTCTCTCAGCTGGGGCACCAGGAGGGGAAGCGGGGGGATGGCTGGCTGCATCCCTGCTCTTCCATTGTAGCCCAAAGGAAAGCCATGTCCCCTCCTTTACACCCTGTATTTTGAATGTTATTTGCTATTCCTGTTTCTGGCTCCTCACGCTGTCCCCTCTCTCTGCCCCCCTCCCCTCCTTCCCGCTCCCCCCCTCCCCAGGTACAGCACTTGGGAACCTGAGGAAAACATCCTGGATGCCCGGCTGCTCGCAGCCTTTGAGGAAAGGTACAAGGCCTTTGGCAGCCGCAGCCGTGGCGCTTGTAAATATGTTGCTGTCTTGTAGCTATGCTGAATTGAAGCTTTGGTTTTTTTAACACCTCTAGGGAGAGAGAAATGGAGCTATACGGGCCCAAAAAGCGAGGCCCCAAGCCCAAAACCTTCCTGCTAAAGGTAAGGAGGCCGGAGCCCCACACGTGTGCCGGTGCTGGCTGTGGCACAGAGTGGGTCCCTCTCCGGCCCCCGTGGAGGATGCTCCTCGCAGAGGCGGCCCCCTTGTAAGTTGTAATTACGCGGCCGGATGGCAGGATAATAAAGTCACCGGTTGATTTATCTTCTTTGCAGGCCCAGGCAAAGGCAAAAGCCAAAACCTATGAATTCCGCAGTGACTCTTCCAGGGGGATCCGGGTGCCATATCCTGGCAGGTCCCCTCAGGAGCTGGGCTCCACGTCCCGGGCTAGGGAAGGACTCAGAAACATAGCCCTGGCTCCTCAGGGCAGCTCCAGCACCAGCACCCCCAAGGGAGACAGCATCCGAGACCGGGTGATCCGCGTGGAGGAGAAACCTGGGGAGACCCCCAAAAAGAGAGGCCCAAAGCCCAGGAAGGAGCTTTACAAGGACCTGGCGGAGACTCTGGATGCCTCCAAGAGGAAACTGGGGGAGCCGGGGGACAAGGTGGGGGACTACCTGAAGGCCAGGAAGATGGAGGAGGCAGCAGCGGGGGCGGCCAAGTTTGGCTCGGGACACAGCGTCATCCAGCTGGCCAGGCGGCAGGACCCTGACCTCCCCGGCGCCCTGCCCGGCCCCAACCGAGCCGAGGTGGGTGCCAAGCTGGGAGCTGCCGAGACCTACCCTCCCCGGCTGGCCAAGCACCGGGCAGACTTTCTGGACGCCAAGGGGCAGGGGGGGCTGGACCCCGGTGGGCCCAAGCTCCTGCACAGCGCCGTGAACCCAGGCGCCGTGGGCAGCCTGTACCGCGACGGAGTCGGGGGCCAAGCGGGGCGACCCTCCCTCATCGCCAGGATCCCTGTCTCCAGGATCCTGGGGGACCCTGAGGAGGAGTCCTGGAGCCCCTCTCTCAACAACCTGGAGAAGGTGGTGGTAACTGACGTGACCTCTAACTTTTTGACCGTCACCATCAAGGAGAGCAGCACGGACCAAGGATTCTTTAAAGAGAAGCGATGAGTTTGTTGGAGGTGGTGCTGGGGTGTTCTTCAGTCAGATCCAGACAAAAGCTTGGTTAGAGCTTCGTGGGCCTTTTTAAAAATTTTTTTTAAAAAAAAAAAATTTATTTTCCTGTTTTTTTCTTTTATTTTTTTTCTTTTTTTAATTTGTGTGTCCTGGAGAGGATTTAGAAACTGTCCTAAATTCATTAACTTTTTTTGTTTTGTTTTGTTTTTACATCTTGCATTTCGTTGGAAAGATTATCTCTAGAGTTATATTTTCTATTAGATGTAAATATGTTATTTAAGAAAAAAAAATGCTTATATATATCTATATATATATTTCAACTCTGAGTTGTTTTATTTAAATGGAGACAACAGTGACTGCTCAGTTGCTTTTAGAAAGGACAATAAAACTGAGAACTAACGGAGTTCATGCATCTGTTGCAGGAGCCGGTGTACATAACGATGTTCATAGCTAATTATGTTCTGGGTTTGTTTGTTTTTTTGGTTTGTTTGGTTTTCTTTTTCTTTTTTTAAAACTATTATTTTTCATCTGATGCTGTGGATGGTGGAGGGGGAAGTGTTACTCCCTCAGAGGGCAAAGTGCCCTGATTTCTTGATTGTGATTTAAGGTGTTGCTTGTACAATCAAGTGTGCTGTATCCAGGACGGTTGCCCTTGACAGTTGAAGTAAGCACTTGAATTTACAGTATTGTTGGGGAGGGGGGTGTTCCAGTCTAACAGAAAAAAAGGAGAAAAAAAATAAGAATAATGTTGCTACAGCGTCGGGGTGGGGAAAAGCCAAAATCCATAAAATGGCTAAAAACTGTTGGAAGCAGAGTATTAACTTGAATTACCTTTTCTTGCTGAGGAAGAGGCCGTTTGTGTGTGTGTAATGTTCCTGAGAGGGGTGATACTGAAATGCACTTTAATAGAGTTGTCGTAGCAGTTGTGGGAGATGGGGCTGAGCTGAGAATCTGTTTTCATTTTGTCTGATTGCTTGATTCTCCACTTTTAAAAAACAAAACAAAAAACAACCCAAGGAAAAAACACCCCTCTGTTTACATTCCTGAAATGCCAGAGAGGTTGGGAGGGGAGCATGTCACTGCCCATGTTTAGATGCTTTATACCGCTATAAGAAAGTGAATTAATAACATTGCCCCCCCAAAACCTCCTCCCCCATGGTTCACTTCAGACTGTTGGAAGACTCCAGATAAAGTGTTTTGTAATATCCACATCCCTGACAAATCCCAGAGCCACCTTCACACATTCAGAGACAATAAATATTTCCCTTATGCTAGTTAAACAATAGCTGAGAGGCAAAATATTCCGGTGTGGAGCAGCCCTGCTGCCTTGGGTGGCTTTTGGGGGTTTGTGTGCCTGTGGTGCTGTGGATGGGGGGTCCCTGCTGTGTTTCCCCTGGGTTTTTGTGGTTCTGAACCAAGCACAGTGGCTGTGGGGGCTGCAGCCCCCAGCTCCGCTCGCTCCTTCTCCTCCAGCTTGGTTGCAGCCAGTCCTGGGTCCTTCACCCGTGGTGTGGTTGAGGTTGAGGTGTCCTTGTCCTGACATGTTGGTCTGAGCATCTCTTGGGGTTGGAAAGCACAAATCTGTCTGGCAGCACCCGAGGGCAAGGTTGCCCTTGTCCTTCCTCATCCTCACTGGATGCCCCAGCCGGGCTGAAGGCTCCTGATTTGAGGGGGGTGAAAGCACACAGGGCCTGACAGTGGGGAAAGGGGCTGGGACAAGGAGCAGCCCTCTTCTGTTTGAGCCAGCCTGGTCCTTTTCCCCATCCTGCTTTTGGGACCTTTGTCAGCTGGCCTAGCAGGAGGGTGCTGCACCCACTGTACAAAGGGAACCATCTCTCTGAGGTTTGGGGGGGTTGTTGGGTTTTTTTGGTTCTTTTGGGGGTTTTGATTAATTGTTTTTGTTTTTTCTTTTTTTTTTTTTGTTAAGGCATATTTTGTAAAATCGAGATTTTTAACTTGGTTTGTACGAAGACTCAATGTGTTGGTTTTGGTGCCGGGTTGGGGGGGGGAGAGCAGCTGATGCAGGACACGTGTGTTACCAGAGGGATCGAGCTGCCCGTCCTCCCGCTACTGCCCTGCCGAGGCTGGAAGATGCCTCCCTTTGTGAAAGAGCCCGGAGCCGCTCTCCTGCCTGTCGGGATGCGGCTGGGATTCGGTGTGCTTCTCTCCAGCCCTGTGTATGTGTGCGTGTCCTGACACACGTGTATATGGAGCAAAGCATACATGTGGGGTGTATATGTGTGTATGTACATAGCGACGTATATACTGTGTGTGTGTGCGTGGGGGTGTGTGTGCGTGTGTGTGTGTGAATTATTTAAATCTTAAGACTTGTACAAAACCGATTTGGCTAAATCTCAGTCTCAGAAGTGAAGCTTAACTACGTGTCTTCTGCCAGCCGTGAATGTCCGTACCAGACCTGCTTTTTATGTCAGTTTAAATATATACTTTGTAAATAGAAACGGCTTTGTCTTCCCTTTGCGGCCGGGATGAGGTGGGTCGGAGGGTGGGGGAGAGCCTGGAGCATCGGGGGGTGGTGGGTTGGGGGACCCCGACGGGGCGGGTGGCTCCGCATTCCCCCGTCGGGGACCCCGCCGGAGCGGAGCCGGTGGTGGAACCCGACGGGGCGGGGAGGAGAACTGGGGCCGCCCCCTCGGGGTCCGGCGGTGCCCGGACGGGGTGGTGGCGGGGGCCGTGCATGGCTCCATCCGAGTGCCGCTGCTCCGGCCCCGGTGAAAGCACCTGGGGTACCGGGCGGCTGGGCCCGGCGCACCGCCCTTCCGACGGGGCGGGCAGGGCTGCTGGTCGGGGCGCGGCGGCCGCCCCTGTCCGGCGAACCCGGCCTTTGTATTCAAATCCACCCTGAAGGGGAGCGGGGCCGGGGGCGGGGGAGCCGAGCTGTGTCCTCATTAACCTCCTTTCTCTGCTCCACGGGTGAGGGGCGCGGACCCCGCATTATGGGAGCTGTCAGCGCCCGGGCGCGGACAACGACCGCCGGGGAGGAGCGGGAGAAAGGGCCGCACAATGGCGCCTTTCTCCCCCGGCCCGGCGGGGGGGCCCTTTCACACGGGCCGCGGCGGGGCCCCCGGCGGGGCGGGCGGACGGAGGGGGTGGGGACAGCGGGGCGGGGGGTACCATTTGGCGGAGCCCCCGGGACGCGGCCGGCAAGAGCCGTGTGTGGTGCCGCCTGTATACCGGAGGGGCTCCGCGTGTTCCCGGGGCTCTGCTCGCCCCGACGGTGGGGCCCCGACGATCGCTTGGTCCCCACCCCGCCGCGGCAGCCGGGCCCCGCTGCTGCCCGTGTCCTCCTCAGGCCCCAGCCCCGGGTGGGTCCCAGTCCCGCGGGGTGGGGGCGGCCGGGAGGGTCCCGGGGGCGCTGAGCGGAGGCACCGCGCCCCCCGCGGCCCGGCCCGGGCAGCTCCAGTCGCACCGCTCGCAGCCGCCCGATAGGAACTGGGTCCGGGGTGCATCCTGCCTGGACCCTCGAGTAGGGGGGAAGGACGGGGCTTGCCCGGCTCCGGTTCTCCTCGGCCTCACCCGTCCCCATCTCCGAGGCCCTGCTGCAACCCGGGCCAGCGCCCCGCGGGCCGGGCCGGGAGTGCGAGGATGGGGGCCGGTGGTGGAGGCAGCAGCAGCCCCAGGGGGACACACGATGACACCAGGCCCAGGCGGTGCCCATGGGGCTGGGGAGTCCTCCCGGCACAGTGAGCACAGCAGGCTGAAAGGCTTAAAAAAATATTTATTGATATGCTAAAAAAAGAGCAGTGGAAAAGTAATAACACCCCCCCCCCCCCATTCCTCCTCCCAACGTAACCAGCTCCTAGTGTTGTCCTGCAAATAAATTAAGAGCAGCCTAGAGATCGTGGGTCTACGCTAGCGTTAGTGTCCAGAAGCACTAATAAACACAGCACACGCAATGCGAGGTGCAGGGAGGGCAAACAGAGGCTGCAGGGGGAACAGGGAGCATGGGCCCCCCCAGCCCCGTGATGCTCGGTAGGCTGGGTGCCTGTCCTGCTCAACAAAAAGCCCTTATGCTTTTCCCAGGGTAATAACATCTCCAACTTTTGTTCTCTGCAAATAAAAGCAAACAACCAGCTGTAGTTTAAAGCAATTATAAGTGTCATACAGGACCGATTTGGCTCTCTCTTTAATTAAAACATACAAATCAGAGCAGTGACAGGCACGAGTTACAAGAACAATTGTTTGTTTTCACCCATCCCTCAATTTCCCAGCTCTGGAGCCCTTCTCACCCATCACAGAAACAATGCGAACCGAACCCCTGGACCCATCCCCATCCCTCCACGAACTCCAGGGTTTGTTTGGGGTTTTTTTTTTGGTACAAAATATATATATAAAAATAGACTAAGTTTCTAGGGAAGATGGCTGAATTGGCCACCTCTTCCAGTCCAATGGAAAACAACAAGTATCCTTAACCAGATTATGCCTGGAGAAAATATCCATTCAATATACAAATCCTGCAGGACTTTCCACATCGGAAACCCCTTAGAAAAATGACAAGTGACAAACCTTTAATTGGCTGTTTGACACACGGCTGAACACTCCAACCCATAGCAGCAAACTTAAAATGAATTAAAAAAAAAAAGGAGGGGGGAGGAAAGGTAGACCTTGAATACTAATAGTACTGACTGGCAAACAGGGTCTGCACCGGCTTTCAACCCCTGTCCACAAAAGATTACAGTAAATCACTCACATAATGTGCCTTTGAGAGGCAAATTCCAACAGGAACTGTTTGCTCAGACACCCAGCGCTGCTGGGAGAGCAGAGATCCTGAACCACGAGGTTGGGAAAAGGGCTGGGAAGGAGCATGGGAGGAGAGAAAAGTCACAAAAAATTCTGGATTATAATTTTCGCCGTCCTTAGACCTTTGGGATTGAACCAGCTGGTGAGCAAAAGGCACAATAGCAAGTGGTGACAGCAGAGTCCTGCCACTACCGGGAATGGACACGCCTGGGAAGGGTGATGGAGGAACGCTGCTCGCCACTGGGATACGTGTTCCATGGGGTACATGCCTGGCCAGGAGGCAGGGGTGAGCCCCTGCACAGGGAAAACACAATTCAGCTTCAATGGGGGCTCTGGAGGGAGCAGCCATCTCAGAGCCAGCATGCAGAGAGCACAGCACCCACTGTCACAGCTCATCTCCCGCACCCTCTGCGGGTGCTTGGTGCTGGACCCCTTCTGGGAGCATCCCTGGGGTGACGCTGGCCCCCAAATCCCATTGCTCTACGCAACAGCATCCCTGCCAGGATGGCTTCCTCTCAGTGAGCATCCCTCAGCCCTGCAGCAGGGCTCTGCACCACAGCTGGGTGTCCTGCTGGGGACCAGGGCACCTCTCCCCGTTGGTGTCACCGCTGTCCCCAGGACCCTGTGACCACCCCGCTTTGCATAGGCACAAACCTGTGGTGGGACCGCTGTCGCAGACAAGGCTGAGATAAGGCTGGTCCGAAAGGCACATTGTCGTTCCGTTTGGATTTGTGAAGGCCAAGTAGCAAACATTTGGTGTGTGGGGAAGAGCACTGCCCCTGTGTGCCCAGACTCCTCCATCCTTCTCCCAAAACGCTCGTACCCCCCAGCAGGAAAGCACGGCCAGCAGAGACCATGCCCACAGCATCCATTCCTGCTGACAGCAGCCAACTTGGACTGTTCAAAGCAATGGTAGCTCGTTTGGCAAAGGTAAAGACTTAGAAGATAAACAGCACAGGCTGGGACATTTTGGTATCGTGGAGCTTGTGAGAAGTGCTGTCCTTGGGAACCTCCTCCATGGACAGTGCTCCCTCCTCTCCCTTCCATCCTCTACGGGCAGCAGGGAGCAAACCCCCTGCCCCGGGCTGCCTGACACCGTGGCAAGATGGCATTCATACACAGCTGTACCAGGGCAGAACTCGAGCTGGGTGAGAAGCCTGCACAGGTCCTGCTGCAAAGCATCTGTATGCTTCCACCTGCCCAGTTCAGGTGGGATGCTGTGCTCAGCTCCACAATGCAATGAACTCAAAGCCACAAGCAACAGGAAGGCTGGGGGTTAGATGCAAAAGCTAAGGGAGAGCATCTCCAGAGCACAGCGCAGAAGCCTGCCCTGCCAGAAGCTGCAGCTGCTTGGGGGATGAACATCCATCCATCCATCCATCCATCCATCCATCCATCCATCCCTCGAACAGCCAGGCAGCACGTGCTGGCTTTTCATTTCACCTGAGAACTGCACTGCCACCAGCCAGTGGCAGGCTGATGCGTGTGTGTGTGTGTCTGTGGGGAAACCTGTACCCCCAATTTGGTCCATTTCTCTCTACACTCTCATGTGTGACAACCCTGTGGGTGCCCCTGCCTGCAGCAAAGACAGACACCCATGGTGGTGCCAGGTCTGGCACCCAGCGAGGGTGGCCTCGAAGCCACACGCTCTGAGCTGCCACGCTGGGACAGACCTTCGGGCTTTTCATCTCCTCCAGGAAAGGAGTTCAGTGGAACTAAAATGACCTCCAATGCTACTCAACTCCTGCCTGCTGCTCATTTTGGCTTCCAAGAGGAACCCATGGTAGGGAGGGAGAAAGCCCTCCTTTAAAAAGTTGTTAGTGGTTGCAATTTCAAGCCCAAATGAACGCCCTGGCTGCTGGCATGACAACGGCAAAGGGCTGTTGCAGACCCTCCGGCTCCTTGGGGAACAGCCCAGGGGGTGGGCAGTGGCACAGGCCACCCGCTGCCCCCACCAGCCCTGCCCCTTGTCCCACTCCTCTCCTTCCCTTTCCCACTGCTCTGCACCACCCGAGCAGGTGTCCCTCGACCAGCTTCTGAGCCCTACGGTAGGAGATAAACACGGGTGATCAGCACAAGTCAAACCCTGCGAGCATCCAAGGCACAGGGCTGCTCTGGAGACTGGACCCTGCAGGGAGGGCTTGGGGCTTGCCCCCAGATCTGCCCAGGTGCTGCACTCCAGCACCGACCTCAGAGACAACTGGGAGTCCCACTACCAACCTACCTGCTGCTGGAAGGGACCACACCTTCTGCAAGGCTTAAGTCACTGGAAAGCCAGCGGCTCCCGCTGGCTCCCACCCTTGGCAAGGTAGGAACCCTCCTGGGAAGCATAGGGTGGCCTGCTGCCAGCCCCCCTTGCTCTGAAAGAGGCGCCTTTGATGCCCGTCTCATCAGCGGCCTCCAGGACTCAGTTTCCCCTAGTCTGGGTTTACTCCCCTCCCTCAAAAAAGAAAAAGAAAAAAATGATTTTTCCTTAATAAAAAATGTAAACAATATTTCCCTATCAGCTGGAAACCACAACAGAACCGCTGTGGACTTTCGCCATCATTGGAAGTGACCTTGCCCAGGGGGGTGGCTGAGCTGAGCATACCCTGAAAAACCCCCGTATACAGCTGCCCCCCCCCCCCCAGCAGCCACCGAGCGCTGGGAGCGGCAGCTGCCTCATTTGGATTGATCTGCGACTCCCCACGGCTCAGCAACAGATTCTTGGGGAGCCCAGAGGAAAGAAAGCAAGCTCCTCTTCCTCCCCAGAGTATGAGCCCGGCCCATGGCAGCTCCACACCCTCTCCCTGCTGCCAGAGACCGTGTCACCGGCCCCTTCAAGCTGCAGAGCAAAGAAACCCGTGTACAGTGAAGCCTGGCTCAAAACTTGCCAGCCCATCACCCCCCTCCCCCGGCAGCACCGGTGCCTTGCTCCCAGAGAACGGCATCAGCCACCTCTGCTCGGGGTGATGCTCTGGGAGAGGATGGAGAGGTGCTGGGGGGCGGGGGGATCCATTGACCCACTGGCAGTTCTGAGCGGGTTTCACTGCGCCTCTCTCAAATCTCTCTGGACACGAGTCCCAGCAGGTCTCACGAGGTCTCTGTGTTCGCTTGAAGAAAGAAAAACCTGATGGAAGAGCCGGGCAAAGCTGAGGGAGAGGGTGAAGGACCTCCCCTCCCTCCTCTCACGCTCCTTAGCTCAATATTGCCGCAGGTTGAAAAACCCGACGCTGGTGGGGGACTCCTTGACCGTCACTGTGATGAGGTTAGCGGTGACGTCAGTGACAAAGACGTGCTCGATCAGGCTGCGGGTGGGCTTCCAGTCCTGGCTGGTCTGGATAGAGACAGACATATTCTGACCCACGCCCGGGAAAGAAGCTGAATCCCGGTCCGAATCCGAGCTGGTCTCTTCTCCTGTGCTCATTTCGGAGAGGGCGGCTGGCTTGCGGCTCTCCGTGGCCGCGTGCCCCTCCTGTGCTCCAGCTGTGCTGCTTTTGGCCAAGTCCCTGTCGCCTGCCCGGTGTGTCAGCTTCTCGCTCTTGCCGCTGTCCCCCCCTGCAAGCGCACTGGCAGCATTCGCCCCCGCACCAGCTGTGCCACCCTTCGTGCTGGCAGCACCCGTGCTTGCTGCTGCGCCGCCGGAGCCTTTGGACAGGGCGCTGCAGAGGTGCCGGGGGAGGCTGCTCCCGCCGGCTGCACTCGGCCCGTTCTTGACACTCTGCAGGTTTAGGGCTTGGAGGTTCAGCTCCTGGCTGGAGGCCGCCTGGCTCCCAGCCCCGGATGAGCTCGCAGGCATCTTGCTGCCGTTGTGCAGCATTTGCCCCCCCGCAGCAAACCCCGATTTCTGGTCCCCTCCGGCGCTGCTGCTAGGAGCCTTAGCAGTCTTGGTCCCCTGTGTGCTCAGCCCGAGCTCCCCAGAGCTTTTCTGGCTCCTCATTTTCAAGTCCAGCCCTAAGCCGCTCTTACTGGCTGCCTGGGCTTTCAGCGCCAGCCTGCCCAGGGGCGAGCTCTCGGCTGAGGTCTGGCTCTGGGACATCCTGTTCATGTAGTGCACGATGGAGCTCTGCCAGCTGATGGCCCGGTTGGGGCTCGTGGAGCCGCTCTTCATCCCGCTGGGCAGGTTTTCTGCAGATGAACCCCCCGAGCTGAGCCCGGCCAAGGCACCTGGCGGGTCCTTCAGCACGGTCATGCCAGAGCCCTGCGTGCTGTGCTGGGGCTGCAGCTTCCCCATCAGCTTGGTGCTGCCTCCCACCTCCTTCCGGGAGGTTTTCAGCACCTTAGTCAGGTTCACGGTCCTTCGAGCCGCTTTCTGCTCCGGGGGAAGAGGTTTCCGTCCACGCTTCTTCCTGGAAGTGTCTTTCATTTCAGGCTTTGCCACCAGGATCTGGGCTTTCTTCTGCGGTACCGGGTGGGTTTCTCTGCTCCGGGGACCTCTCTTTGCTTCAAGGTCACTTTCGTCATCTTCATCAGAGGAGGAGGAAGAGGAGGATGTGGAGGAAGAAGAGCTACTCGACTTGGTTTTTGTAGGCATCTCTGGTTCCTGCAAAGCAAGGGAGAGATGGGGGAAGCATTAAGGCATGTTACCAGAGAAGGGCTCTAGGTGTTGCAGACCCTGCCATATCAATGGCCACGTGGCCCAGACACACTCTGTGGCTGATCTGCTTGTCCTCTGCCATAACAGAATCACAGGATCACAGGGGTTGGAAGGGAACTCAAGAGATCATCAGGTTCAACTCCCCTCCCAAAGCAGGGTCCCCAGGACAGGTCACACAGGTTGGCATCCAGATGGGTCTGGAATATCTCCAGAGAAGGAGACTCCACACCCCCCTGGGCAGCCTGTCCCAGTGTGAGGCAGGGAGCTCGCAGTCTGACACTGTCTTGAGCACCGGCAGGACCCTGGTGCCAGGGAACTCTCCTGCATCCTTCTACACCACTCTCATGGCCGCCATGAAGAGATGTCCTCCTTGCATCGTGCTCACCCCCACCACTGACACGGGTCTGTGGGCACCGCTGTGACTTCACCCCTCCAGAGACACCCCCTACCGCACCCTGTGCTGTGCATGGATGCTCACTGGTACCTGCTGAGGCCAGAGCCCCTCCAGCACAGCATTTCCACCCCACCAGGACTCACCACGTGTTTCCTGGGCCTGCCTCTGGGCCGCTTCCCCCTCTTCCGATTCTGCACTTCTTTTTCGTGTTCTCTGAAAAAAAACCAACCCCCAACCATTAAGGAGGATGTTTGCAGGGAAGGGAAAAAAACAACCCTGTACACACTCATCCTGGTTCCTCCCTTTCTTCCACCACTAACCCCTCCTTGCTCAGGATGCTGTAGGCTCAGCTCCTGCCCAAGCACCAAGCGGTGCCTGGGAGGTGTCTATAAACCCCAACACATGGTGATTAGGCTCTGAGCACATCCCTTACTCGAACCCACGCTGTTATGGGCTGAAATGTGTTTACCAAACTCATCACCGAGCCAAAATCCTTTGCCATGCAGGACCTTCCCAATAGTTCCCTCAGTCCTGGTCGCTTTGTCCCACTGGTACCAGTCCCAGACCTTCCACAGAGAGGCAGCGAGTTTTGTAATGCTGCTGCTGAGAACAGCTCCCTGCACTGGAAAACCGGGGTGAGCTGGACAGTGAGGGGAGAGCAACCCTATGTGCACCCCTGTGTGCTCCCACACCATCCCCAGAGCAAGAAGCTTCCAGCAGTCAGTGATGGACTGTGCAGTGTTACCCATCCCAAAGTCACATTAACTGGTGAGATCGGCAGCTTTCTGGGTACAGGGGGGATGAAGCAAAGGGAAGAAGGACCCCTCTCTGCTAAGCCCTGCCTTGCTCCCCCCACCCTTGCAGCTCCGAGCTGCCTGTCCGGCCTCAGTCCAGCCACAACAGTAAACACATCCATCCCCTGTGAGCTCCACAAGCCCTCTCCTCCACTGGGCTCCTTTCACATCCCCTGCACCACCCGGTCTGGACCTGGTGGCCAGGCTGGGAGCCACCCCAAGCCCGAGGTGATGTACTGGGGTGTTTCCACATCTCTGTACTGTTTGTTTTGGGTTTGTTCCTTTGAAAAGGACAGTGTTACGCTAACCACACGCAGAGCACTGCCTGCGCTAACCCCTGGGTTCCATTCTTGAAAAAAAATGGATCCAGAAACAAGTTATAATTAAATCCTATCGTAAACTTTAATGACTTTTATTCATATTGAGCCAAAATCTCTGGCAGCGCTGTGCTTACCATAGCCAGCTGGCTACTTTTTTAACCGCCGTGTGTGACTGATGGTGAGCAATAGCTGGGGGTCCCCACTGGGTCTGGGCAGTAGTAGCACCTGCCCCCCCACAAAGGACACTGTTTTCACTCACCCATTACTTCCTCACCCTCCAGAAGTTGCATCTGGGTGCTCCCCTAGCCCACCATTTCCACCCCTACCCCAAGCAAAGCGAGGCCCCGACCGCTGGATGGGGAATGAGCCAAAGGTCTCTCTGCTGGGCGCTGCCGCGCTCCATTGTACAACCAGCTCAAAACCAGCTTGTGCACCGGGCCATAAATCCTCCGTGTTTACCCAGCCTGGGGAGAGCCGTCCTACGTGGACCTGAGCTGGGATTTCAGGAGATGAACAAAAGGGCTGTGCCACAAAAGGCCCGGCGAGCTTCAATCTGTTGTTTCCACAACTTCCACCGCACGCGCGCAGCCAATTAGAAGTTAATTGACTTTATCGTTTGCTTAGAAATATTTATAGTTTGCTCACTTCTTTTGGAAGGCGAGGAGGAGTCTTGGATCAAGGATGTTCTCCTCGGGCTCCCAGCTGTTGTGCCTGCAACACAAGATACAGACTGGGCGAGAAGCGGGGGGCCGGTGCTCCCCGCCACCCCTGTTACCCACCCAGCACCAGGGAGTTCATCCAAGGATAAACGGGCCGCTCCGGGGCCGAGCACCCGGCGCCAGGTCCCGCGGAGACCGAGGCATCCCCGCACCGGGGACCGGTAAACCTCCCTCCCGAAGGGAGAAACGGGCCGGTGGGAGGCAAATGCCGAGGTTGGGCGGAGGGGAGGGGGGACAACGGGGACGGCCACGCCGCCGCGGGGCGAGACGAGCCCCGCGCATCCCGGCAGAGCTCCGGTTTCAGCGGAGGGAGAGTGGGGGGAAAGAGGAGGGGGGCGCGGAGCCGGCGCTTGCCCGCTGGGAGGGCGCTCTGGGAGCCGCCGGTCCCGACCGGCCCGGGAAGAAGAGGAGAGGGGGGGTCCGGGAAGCGAAGCCCCACGCGGCGGCGGGTTGGGCCGGGGCCGCGCTTATTTGTAAACAAAAGGAGCGGCCCGAACAAAAGCGACCGGGCGGGCGGCACCCCCGCGGCCGCGCACCGCCCCGCTCCGCGCCCCGCTCCGCGCAGCCCCGCTCACTTGGAGGACCAGCCGCGCCACTTGACCAGGTACTCCAGCTTGCCCTGCGGAGAGAGACGGCGAGAGGCGCGTTACCGGCGGCGGGGGAGGGGGGGAGGAGAGGAGAGGAGAGGAGATGGCGGGGGGGGGGGAACTGGCGGGAGGAGTGAGGCGAGGGGGGGGGGTCTGGCTGGCGGGGGGGGGCGCGGCGGGTCCCACCTTGCGGAGCCGCTTGCTGAGGATGCACTCGGCGGCGAAGACCTGCTCTCCCACGCTGCTCAGCTCCTCCATGGCCCCGGCCCCGCGCACACGCACACACAAGGGGAGCCCCCGCGCGCGCGCGCGCCCCCGCCGGCGGCCGCGCGCGCCCCCGCCCCCCCCCCTCCCCATCCCCCCGCGCGCCCCTCGGCACAATGCGGCGTGCGCGCCCCCGGCGGAGGCGGGGGGGTGTGTGGGGGGGTGTGTAGGGGGAGCCGGCCGGAGGAGGAGGAGGAGGGGGGCGGGGGGCTCCCCAAATTCCCCGCCGGCCAATGGGCAGTGGGGGGCGGGGCGTGCAGAGGAGTGGGGGGAGGCATTGTCTGAGCGCGACCCCTCCCCTTCCTGCGCGGCCCGGCCGGAGCGGGGACAATGGGGCCGGGCCGGTGCTTTGTTCCCGGGGCGCGGGCAGCGCGGTGGGGGCTCCTTCTACCCGCCCCTCCCCTCGGCCCCCTCCGGCTCCCCCAGCCCGGGGACAGAGCGGGGGTCCGGAGTCTCACCCCCGCGGGTCCCAGCCTGGCCGGAGCTGAGGGTGCGGCACATGTTTGGTCCCGAAATAGTGATGCCGAGGGAATAAAGCGTGTGGCCTCGGGGGGTGGCGGCGGGGGGCTGCGGCCGGCTCCGCCGTGCCCGTTCGCAGGCGCGGAGCCGGGGCGGGGAGTTGCGGGGTTGGGGGGGGGTGTGTGTGTGTGGGAGAGCCCGGCCCACGGTAACGACCGCGCCGCGGCACCGCACACCGCGCGCCACCGGGGCGTGCGAGGCGGCGTGAGAGGAGCTGCGGCACCGCGGTTGTTGCGCTGTGGGCGTGGAGCGATGAAATATGGTGCTTTACAGGCACGGAAGAAGATGAGTCAGCACCTCGGGGAGTTTACAACCGCCGGCCCGGAGCCTGCGATTAACCGTGCGGGAGCCGGAGGGAAATGAATTGCCGTAGCCCCGGTGTCCCGCTTTTCCCGGCGCGCAGGGCCTGAGCGGGATCTGGACGGGCGATGGGGTGTCCTGCGTGCGGGGCCGGTGCCGTCTCCGGTAAGCGATGCTGGCTCTAGGAAATCCTCCCGGCTGGTGCGTTGGGCTGTCCCCGCTGCAAGGATGGAGCGATGGTGCTGAGAGCCCCGGTGTGATGGATGGATGGAGGGATGGATGGGTGGAGGGATGGATGGGGAGAGTCACCGCTTCGTTAGCGGAGCGGGGGACTGGCTCGGGGTCTGTAGAACGGTGGGCTTGCGGGGTCGGTGTGTGGCAGTTGTCCTAGGTCGGGCGTTATCCCATTTCATTGCTTTCTTCTGGCAATTACTGGGGCTGCTCGCTGACCGGCAGAGCTGCTGGGAGCATTTTCGCAGCCGAAGGTGACACAGAAACGCGACCCAGTGGCGCGCTCGCTCTCTCCTTCGAGTGCTTTTACCTTTCAGCAGCTCTGCTCTTTGTGTGCAGCACGGCTGAAATTTTAGTCAGAGAAACGTGTGTGACTTTCCACCCCCCCGCGCATGAGCCATGAGCACACACAATACGGCATCCACGGCGATGGGGATGCAGCTCCAGTGACCGACCGTGCCGAGCGCTCCGGGTAAGCGGTGTGTGGGGTTCGCCGGGATCGGCTTGTCGGTGCTGGGAGATAAGCCCCATGTTTGGGTACTGCTGAGTGGGCTCTCCTCCCAGCCTCCCCTTGGTGCTGGTGTTCCTGGGCTCCCCGTGAGGATGCAGGAATGGAATAGCTATTCCCTTCCTTCTCGGAGTGAAGAAGGAAAGGCTGGTGTGAGCTGCGCTGCTCCGTGTCGTGCTCACTGAGCCAGAGAGAGGCTGGGGGTAGGAAGCAGGAGCAGCCCTCAGCATTCGGGTCCCTCTCAGGGGGCTGTGTGCAGTGTTGGGAGGCTGATGCCCAGCGTGGGGCTGTGGCAGCAGCTTCATCCCTGAGCCCTCATTGCCAGCCCCATGCAGTTTGCTTCCATCAATGACCTGTGTTTCGTTACTGCTGTACGCCCCCAGAGCCGCCCACGGTCCTGCTCACGCCTCCGCCTCAACGGGAGCTGAGTCTCCTTCACCCATCAAGGGGGCAAAAGGACCGTGCTGCTCTGTGAGCTGGAAATCTCCTTTATATCCCTGGAGGGGGTTACTGGGAACTAGTCCAGCCCCTGGCCTGCCGTGGGCTCCGTGCTTTCTGCCAGCTAGCCCCAGTTTGGAGCTGCAGGTTATTTCGTGTGGTTTAGAAGCTGTGAGCGATGGCTGGGGCAGAGCAGGGATCCCAGGAGCACAGGGCACACTGAGCCCTGGGCTGTTGTCTGTCCTGGAGCAGCAGCTTTCTTGGACTGATCATGGGTTTCCCATTATTTGATGCCTTTGGGTGACGCTGCGTGGGTAAACGAGAGATCTCACTTTTTCTCAGAAAAGAAAGAAAACAAACCACTCTGCAGCACTGAAGAAGCCTGAAGTTGGGGCTTTGAAGATTTATAAAAACAGGAAGTGAATAAAAAAAATCCTGCAGTTGTTTATGTGTTACAAACCTCAGGAGTTTTTACGTTCCCATTCGGATTGCTCACTCCTGGGCTCAGAGGTGGCAAGAGGATCTTGCTGGGAGTGTAGCTGCCTGCCCCTTCCCAGTGCTGGGAGCACCTGCCCCACGTTGCCTGGCCATCTCATCAGCGTTTCAAGCTGTTTTAGTGATGAACAAATTGTTGTCCGTGAGTGGCTTTGGTCCCTGCTGCCTCCAGCCCCCTGGGAAGGGCAGGGACTGAGGGCGAGGAGGGCTGGGGCTGTGAAGGGGAAGCAGCAGGAGTTACAGGTCCTGGCACAGCGGGATGTCACCTTTTTGCTGAGTCAGCCAGAGGGGACTGTCCCAGCGACTGTGCTTCCCTGGGCATCACTTCCCTGGGCATCGGTGCTTCCCAGAGCTATTGGCAGCAGCAGAGTCCCGAGGGGGTGCACAAGGAGATGCTCGCCCGCTGCTTCCAAAGCTGTGTCCCCAACTGGGAAGCACCCTTGGGGTGAATTCAGTATCCTTCATCCCATCATCTTCCTGGAGAAACGTGGGCACAGGCAGTGGGTGGCTTGGCTGCCACATCCCCAGCTCAGCTGGAGGCACAGCCGATACCTTGGCAGTTGCTGGGAAAACCTTCGGCATCTTAAAAACGAGGTTGGGACTCCCAAACTAACCCAGTGGAACACCATTTCATAGCCCTGCCAGATGCCCCAGGAATGCCACGTATCCCGTGTTATGTGGGTAGCGGGGGGGCTGTTGTCCTAGGATGGAGGGTTGCTGCCAGAGGAAGGGGGTCACCCCAAGATGGGACTGTCCTGCTGAAATGCGTGCTGCTGGCGGGTCACATGCCGAGCAGCACTGCAGGAGCAAGCGTGGCCAGGCTGGGCACCAGCCAGGGGTGAGAGCCTGTCCTCTCAGGCTTTGAACCAACAGCCAGGGACACAGCGGCTCCCTGGGGGCTTGTGGCGGGTGGGGGTCAGGGCTGCTGCTGGTTCCACAGGGCACTTGGCCTCTGTCTTTGCACTGGGGCCCACCGGGAAGGAGGAGCAGGGTGGGGGTGCCACCCACATCCTGCCAGTGCTGTGGGCTCGGCGCAGGCAGGGTCAGTAGTGACGGGGTTTTCTGAGGTGGTACCAAGTGCGTGGAAAGTTCCTGACTCCAAAGGGTGACGCTGGGGCTGGCTGTGGTAGCCATGTTTGTTGTGGGCAGATGGTGGTTGTTTTCTCAAGGCATCAGCCAATTGAAGCCCAGAGATCTGCATATCATTTGGGCACCTCAGCCCAGCGCAGACAGATGGGGATGGGACCGTGTGGCTTCCAGTATGGGATGACTGGTGAGTGTGTCATGTCCAGGCCCTGTGGCTGTGTGCAGGGATTATAGTGGGACGTGGCATCCCCAGACTGGGCTTTTCAGGATGCAGCCACTTCCCTGCACACCATGTGTGTGTGCCCATGATAAACACATGTATGTATATGTTTGTTGTTATGTTACCATCTTGGAGCCGTTGGGACCCCTGGGTAGCAGGCATCTTTCTAGTGCAAGGAAAAAGAAAGGGAAGCAAATGGTGTGGAAATGCATGGCAAATTGGGATGCAATACACAGCAGGGCTCTGCCTGCTGCGTGACCCCCAGCCCTGGGCAGGGAGGTGGTGGGGAATGAATTACTTGGGGATGGCAGGGCTGGGGGAGATGCAGCAGGGATTTTGGCTGAGCTCAGTTGTGCATCAGGCAGTGACTGTGTCCACCAGTGCAAACCAGCACCCAGTTTGCCAGCAGGACCAGGCAGGGCATTGTCTGTTGGGTGCACGTTGGGTGGAAATGTCATGTGGTGACAGTGCACGAGGTGTGAGGTGAGTGGCAAAGGGAGGGGCTGGGGCATGTATAATGTGTCCATGGCTTCTGGATCCCAGGGTTTGCCCAGGCTGAGTCTGCTCATGGGCCAGGGAGTGTGTGTGTGGGGTTTGGGTACCCACAGCTCAGCGTGACTGTCTGTGGGGTTAAACCTCCACGCACCCCTGGGGGGACGGTCTGCATCACCATCCAGCTTGGGACTTGGAAGCATCTGTCTTTCTGGTGCTGTGTTGTCAGAGGAATGGAAAGGATGAAGAGAGGTTGAGGGAGCTGGACTTGTTCAGCCTGGAGAAGAGAAGGCTGTGGGGGGACCTCATTGCAGCCTTTCAGTCCCTGAAGGGAGCAGAGAAACAGGAGGGGAATCAGCTTGACAATGGCAGGACAAGGGGGATGGAGTGAAGCTGAAGGAGGGAAGGTTTAGATGAGATATTAGGGGGAAGTTCTTTCCAGAGAGTGGTGAGGGGCTGGAACAGGCTGCCCAGAGAGGGGGTGGCTGCCCCATCCCTGGGGGTGATGTTCAAGGCCAGGTTGGATGGGGCCCTGGGCAACCTTGAGTAGCTCCAGGCCTGGAGGTTGGTGGCCCTGCCTGTGGCAGGGGGTTGGAGCTCTGTGATCCTTGGGGTCCCTTCCAACCCAGACCAGGCTGGGATTCCATGATTCTATGACCAGGTGTGAAGGGTGTGATGTGAATCCCAGGGCATCACTGGAGCTGCGAGGGTGCAGGATGCTGGGGGCACCCCGGGCTCGGCGGCTGCCAGGGGTGCGTCCCCAGGCTTGTGCTGCTGAGTGTTATTCCCGGGCAGCACCGGAGAGGGGATTCCTCCCCTGGAAACCACCGGGACCTTCCGCACCGGGACCTGGCGGCGGCTGATGGCCCCGGGGCAGCCGCCGGAGCTGGGAGCGGCCGGTAACTCCGGGCACCGGGGCTTAAAAAGCAACGATCTGCTCCTGGACGGGGTTGTACCGTGGACTTCCCCCCCCCCCTCCCCCGCGGGTGCCGGGCTGTGCCGGGCGCTGAGCGCGGCTCGGGAGCCACCGCTCGCCGGCTCCTGGTAGTGCACCGGGACACCCGACACTGCACCGGGACACCCTGCCGGGCCCCCGCGGCTCGTACCGGCGCGACCGGCGCAGCAGAGCCGGGCGACGAGGGCTGGAGCGGGAGCAAAGGCCGGTCCCTGGGGCAAAACGTGTCGGGAAGGGGGTGGGGTGGTGGATGGAGAAGAAGGGCCGGGACCGCCAGGGCCAGGGATGCTCCTGGCTCCTGTGGTGCTGAGACCCAAAGTTCAGAGGGTGCTCTGGGCTGGAAATACGGTTGGGCTAAAGAAGCACCATGTTCAGCGCTTTGCTTTCTCTGTCCTCCCCACTAAGTGAAAATACCGGCTCCAAGCATCCCTCTCTGTACCTGCTGCAGTGATAGCTGGGCACCCTGAGGACCCCGGCACGGGGCGTGCAGAGCCTGGCAGTGCTCAGATATCCTGACTGCCAGGATCTCTGGGATACTGCCCTCACAAAGGACCTGGCTGCCTCTGGAACATGGATACGATTGTGCTGATCCATGAGGGAACTCCCAAGGCTGCCAGCAGGATCACTGGGAATGTTCCTGTGTGTTATTATTAATAATATTATATTAAATCCTCCTTGTGGCACTGGTCCAGGCAGCTCCCCTTTCAGAGCCTCCCCGTTGTTTGCTGCCAGGCTGTTTGCACTGTGTGCTGCCGGCCTGACCCCCCCTCTACCCCAGCACAGCTTCAAGCCAAACAGTTTCTTCCTGTTTTTCCAAGTGGAGTGTGCGTCTCTTGTTTCATCTCGTTGGGTGATGCAGAGAAGGCAAGCATGAGCGAGTCTCTATGGCAACAGATGTTTATCGAGCCCCTGAGATGAGGCACAGGGTTGGGGAGAGGCACTTTGGCATCTTGGGATGGGGTCTGGGGGCAGCTGCCATGCTTACACCCCACCAGGAGGACAGGGACCAGGGCTGTGGGACATGCCCTGCTCCCTGTGCCCTACGTCCTGGTGAGGCTGAGGGATGCTGGGCTGCTTCCTGCAGTAGAAGTTTGGCTTCATACGAGGGCCTTTCGCATCCCGGGTGCACCAGCCCCGCTGTGGCATGGGTACTGGGCTCTGCGTGGCTGTGGGCTTGGGAACCATGGGGCTGGGGGTTTCTTGGAGCTGGGGGGTCCTGACTGTGCTGCTGTCACATCCTTTGTCTCTCCAAAATACATCAGGGATTAATGCCTGGCACCAGAGCCCCCAGGAGCCGCTCCAGGGCTGCAGATGGGTGAAGTCTCGTGAGTGCTGCTATGGAGCGGTGCAGCCAGACCTGCCCTGCCTGCACCCATGGAGCTCAGTGGGGAGTGGGGGTATTTCCCACTTTTATCCATGGCCATAAGGGGCAGAGAGACAATCAGAACATTGCTCAGGGCAGCCAGGGCTCTCGGGGCAGGGGCTGGAAGCACTGCTTGACTTCGAGAGCCCTCCAGGCTGGCTAGCTGCCTTTGCTGGAGCAGAGCTGTTGTCCCAACACCACTGCTGCAGCCAGCAGAAAGGAGCTGGGCCTCTCTGTCCCCTTGGCGTGTCAAGGCTGCCCACGCCGTGCTAGAGCCCAGCTCCACTCACAGGAGGCTCCCAGCACACTCAGAACTGAGATATGCTTTTAATTGCTTTAGGTGCTCAGCATGTATTAACTGTCCCTGGTCCAAAATGAGTTGGAGCTGTCCTGGAGCAGACTGGGAAGTTGGGGTAGCGCAGACATGGGGTGACCTTGCCAAAGGTCAGACTGTACATCAGTGCTGGCAGCTTCTGCAGTGGTGCATCTGGCTCTGCACCCCAAAGCTTGGGAGCTGCATCTCCCCCCCTGAGACTCGGTCATTCAAGTGGAGCACGGATCAGTAATTCAGGGAGGTTTTGAGAGCCCTGTGCAGCTCTCTGAGACTGGGACTAGTTGTCTTCATGAGACATGTCCTTCCTCCTCTCGCCACACGTTTCTGGTAGAGCTGCCTGGAACTCGGAGCCTGCCAAGACAGGAAAGCACAGCACTGCTGTTACTTACAGCCTGTGGGTATCAGCTGGAAGTGCCAGGAAATTAGATTGAGAATTACTTGTCCTGATGGCTCTCCGGGCACATATGTGCAGTGAAGGCAAGCAACAAACTTATGCCCTCATTTCTTTCACAGGCACACACAGAGCCACAGTGATGAGGCATTCACACACCCCCCCCTCACCCTGGTGATGCTCACACAACTGGTCTCCAGCCCTGACCCAGCTGCACGGAGGCTGGAGAGCAAAGGGATGGTTTGGAATGGTGGGCAGGAGGCTGGAGGCATGTCCGGCCTTTCTGTCAAGCCCAACTAGCACCCAGGGAGATGTTGATGCTGAGCTGGGCAGTTAAAACTTGGAGTCCCTCTGGGATGCAGAGGGTCTGCTTTAGCACGTCATTTCACAGACAAACCCCAAAGGGACCAAGAACAAGCAGGGCATGTGCCTGCCAGGGCAGAGCACTTCCAGGGGGTCCCCTGGGGATCCTTAGAGCCAGTTACCTCTGATGGGGGGTTAGTATATTCCTCCCCAGCATCCCAGGACGAGGGCAATTCCCAGCATCGCCCACAGCTGCTTGGCAGGAGGGAGAGGAGCACTGGAACCTGCAGCACCAGAGGGAGAGCGGAGTGTTAGCTTGGTGCCCAGCCCCAGCCCGGGGAGGAGCAGCACCCCAATCCCCCAGCAGGCCGTGATACGGGGGCGGGGGGGCTTCCGCGGGGAGCTCGGCACAGCCAAAGCCACCGGGGATGGAGCCGGGTGTGTGTGTGTGTGGGAAGATGGGGCGCGGGGGGGTTGCAGCGGGCGGGCGCGGCGGCCGTGGGGCCGGGGCTGATGCCCGGTGCTCGCCCCGCTGCCCCCGGAGCCGCCGGGCGGTGGCAGGCGGCTGCCGCCAGGTGTCGCTGTTCCCGAGGGAATCCCGGTGCGCGGTGGGCGCGGACTCACGGAGCACCGGCCGCAGGGTCTCCAGGGAGCCGTCGTGGGGCTCGGGGGTGATGCCCAGCAGCTCGCAGAGGAGCGCGTAGACATGGACGCTCTCGAAGGGCTCCACCACCAGCCCCTGCTTGAAGGCCGGTCCCACGGCGCGGAAGATGGTTTTCATGTTCATGGCCTCGTTGTCGAAGCCGTGTTCCCCTTTGTTGAACTGGACCTTGATTCTCTGAAAGGGAGAGAGGGGACATGAGTGCCCGAACCCATCAGCCCCACAGCCCTGGCACGGCTTCCTCATGCTTCCAGCTCTCCAGCCCTCCTGTGCCGTGTGGTGCGGCCGCAGGGTCTATCAGTCTGTTTGGTTTTTGAAGGTGGTGTAATGATGTTAAACTTTGCAGAAGCCAGAGGGTTCTGCCTAGACACAGCTTGCATCATTAGTTCCCTCCCTAAATGCCAGTGCATCCGAATATTGCTGTGCTGAGGAGCTTCGTGATGGGGAGTCCCCACTGGCCTTGACTTTGGCTCTTCCCAACGCCAGGCTAGGAGAGGATCCTGCAACTGATAGTGTATGTTCATGCAAGTCCTGCTCCAAGACTTGTGGATGTTTTATCTTCTGACCACCAGAGAAGGTCTTTCACACAAAGAGCTGGAAACGTCCTTCTGTTTGTAGGGAGAGCAACCAACCTGAAGGCATAAAGCTGGGTAGGTACCAGGGTGTCATGAGGAGGACAGGAGGAGAGAGGCAGATCCCCAGCAGACAGTAATGTCTGTCTGTGCATACATCTTACCCCGTGGATCACGTATCCTGGGTCGCTGTACAGCACAAGTGGGGTGATCCGGGAATGGTTGGCGTAGTGGAATCTCTTTGGGAAGTCTTCTTTCTTGTACACGTGTAATTTTGGGTGGGCATTTTTCAGCACGGAGTACACGTGCTCCAGTTTTCCTTCTTTTGGCAGCAGTAGCCCATTTGGCCCGTAGTCTAAGAGTTCAAACTGGATGTCTTTGAACGTGAAGTTCTGCACTGTGTTGATGTGGATCTCATCAGTCTTTATGACGGTCTCCATGCCGTGGTCAGACGTGATGATAAGGTTGAGGTTTGACTCCAGGCCGCTCTCCTGGATGCGCTGCCTCAAGTAGCCGATGGTTCTGTCCACCTGCTTGATCATGTCTTTCCTCTGCGTGGATTCGGGGCCGTACTTGTGTCCTGCTGAGTCTGGCTCACCGAAGTAGAGGGCGATGAAGTCGAGGTTGTTCACCGTGAACCACTCCATGACGGTGTCGATGTTCTGCCTCCAGTTGGTCTCGTTGCTGTAGTTGAACAACAGGGGCTCCACCAGCTTCATGTTCACTTCTTCCCCTTGGTATCTTGCTCTTCCTCCAGGAAAATAGACAGATCCAGTCTTTAAACCCTGTGAGTGGAGACATCACATAAAGTCACCTGAACTCGCTCTGCAGCATCTGTCAGCACAGCCACCTGCCAGTGCAGAGAGTTCACCCGGCCCCCTAATGTCTGCCTCTGCCTCTAATGAAGTTTTCTCACTCATTGACAATTAAAAGTGTTTAATCAAAAGCGCTGCCCTTCCCAGAGCTCTCCCTGTTACTGATGCTGGTTATAACTTTGGAAGTGGTGACCTGTCTATACCTTGCACGGACCCTCTGGCTCTCGACCATCGAGATGTCCAGGTGTATTTTACTCCAGCCATGTCAGCACCCACCCTGAATCACCAGGGCTGATTTGGTGGGTCAGTGCAGGCAAAGGTCTGTCCCAAAGCCTGCAGGGCTCTGAGAAAACCTTGCTGCAGACCCCAGTGAGGAGGGGCCCAACTCCTGACACTGCCACCTGAAAGGTCCCTGGGTGATGCTGCAGAAATGAGGTTTGTGCCTTGGGGCATATGAAATCCCTGAGCTCCTGATGCTCCCTAAGGAACCAGCTGAGGCTTCTTTAAACAGGAAAAGGATAACCTGTTTTATTAATGTCTTAATAAAGCCGAAACACATCTATTATTTTTTGCTATTTTTAATAGAACAATCATAATTATTCCTGCCAGTGTCTGGGGATTTCATTAATTTTTTGGCTGGTCTAATTAGCCTGTCGTTTGCAGCGAGGATGTTAGCTCATGGCCACTAGAGATCGTGGCTTGCCCGCAGCTTTTACTACACGGATCTGTCTGTGCAGAGAGGAGGCTGCTGTGCTTGCCTGTCTCTGAGCGGTGATCCAGATGGGAAGGCTGCCGTTGTCCCACCAGCTGTCCACCCCTTGTGTGCTGTAGTAGGGCAGCTTCTGACCCGTGCTGGTGTTGAACCACATGTTGTGAATCACGCCGTGGTTCTCCAGGTATCGCCCTGTCAGGAGAGATGGAAGAGGTGGGGGTGAGCCAGGCTGCTGATTTGGGGGGAGGGGGGGCAGTTCTCACCCCAGTGCCGGGTGATGGGATCAGTGAGGAGCTTCTGCTGCTTATATCCTGTCCCAACTCTCTGCCTCCCTCTGCTGTGTACAAAGTGGGGCTCCCAGGGCAGGGAAGGAGGTGCTGGGAGGGGATGCTGGGGTGGGAGGGGCTCATCCAGACCCCGAGCTGGGTCCATCCTCTCCCCAGTAGGTGCCGATGCTGCCAGTGATTCCTCCTGCCTCTCCGTTCAGGCAGGATTCACTGCTGCTCTGCGTCTGACCATTCGCTTCAGCGTTTGTCTTTGCTGCTGGCAGCGGCTGGGGTCAGGATGCAGCAGAGATTCCCATCAGAAGCGAAAGACTTGTGCTCTGTTCTAGTACCTTCCACACTATTTTCATTACTCTGGCCCTGAGTTACTTCTGCATGGTATCCCCATCCCCTCCCTCATCGCCACCGCCTCCCCCGCTCTCTGCAGCACATTTTATTACCACACTCTGCTCTTTTATGCCAAGGTTATTAATGAAAATCTTAAATAAGATTGGCTCCAGAATCAATTCTTCAGGAATTCCCCTGTTGCCCTCCCTCCAGCTTGACAATCTCCTCGCAGCGTCACCGTTGGCCTCTTCCCTCACGTCCCCACGTACTCATCTTCATCTTCTCCATCTTAACTAATGATTTCCCATGTGGTGCTATATCAAACCCGTTACCAAACTCCAGAAAGATTAAATTTAGTGCATCTCCCTAGTCTAAAAAATCATTTATCTTATCAAGGGAGGCTATCGGGTCAGCCTGGTGCTATTTACCTTAGATAAATACAGGGGCAGTTCCTGTCCCTTTCTGCAGCTATTGGTGGGGAATCTTCCTATCACCTGGAATATTATTGTGCTTTGTGCCTCTGTAATTCTGTCTGTGTGCTTGTAGTGCTGTAGCATGTGTTGTGCTCAGCGATGTGTGGACAGATTAGGGGCTACCGCTGGATTTTGGAAATGCAGCTGGGCACGAGGCAGCAGACCCTGTGTTTATCAAAGGCAAACAGCACCCAGTCCTGGAGGAATTGGGCAGCCCCCACTGAGACGACGGTGGGAATTACATGAACACCCCCCCAGCATGGCTCATCCCTCAGTTCTGCTTTGATATCAGACCCGATCAACTCTTTTCTATAGATTTATTCCAAACAATCCCTGTATTTATTGGATCTGCAGCTCCCACTGGGTGCATGCCAGTTGTTACTGGAGTTAGAGCCCCTATAGATCACCCCATTTCCCCACACCTATATAATCATAGAATCCCAGACTGGTCTGGGTTGGAAGGGACCCCAAGGATCACAGAGCTCCAACCCCCTGCCACAGGCAGGGCCACCAACCTCCAGGCCTGGAGCTACACAAGGTTGCCCAGGGCCCCATCCAACCTGGCCTTGAACACCCCCAAGGATGGGGCATCCACCCCCTCCCTGGGCAGCCTGTTCCAGCCCCTCACCACTCCCTCTATATAAATAATGCAGGCATGCTAATAACATGCCAATAATGACAAAGGGAGGGCACCATAGTGAGTGGCTAGTTTGTTCTAGAGCTGAGCAGCAATGACCAAAGTAAACAAAGCCTTAACCCTCACAAACAGTACTTTAATCTTTGTAACTCCCCTGAATAAAGGAGTATCAATAAATTTTAACTACGGGCTCCCCTGTTACAAAAGAGGAAGCAATGTCTCAAGGCACAGCCAGAAAAGGGGGCTGGGGGGCTGGGAGAGGGAATCAGGGGACCCTGGGCCCCACAAAAGAGGGTTGGATGCGCAGAAGTGGGTAAATGGGGTGTCCTATAGAGGCTCTAACTCCAGTAACAACTGGCATGCACCCATCGGGAGCTGCAGATCCAATGAATACAGGAGAGAAGACAGGGATTGTTTGGAATAAATCTATAGAAAAGAGTTGATCGGGTCTGATATCAAAGCAGAACTGAGGGATGAGCCGTGCTGGGGGGTGTTCATGTAATTCCCACCGTCGTCTCAGTGGGGGCTGCCCAATTCCTCCAGGACTGGGTGCTGTTTGCCTTTGATAAATACAGGGTCTGCTGCCTCGTGCCCAGCTGCATTTCCAAAATCCAGCCGTGGGGAAGCTCCGTGTGCTGCCCAGGCTGGGTGGCAGCTCTACTCAGTGTCCTTCACAGCCACGTAAACCTTGAGTTAACCCTTCCCTGTGCTGCTCTGCCTGCCTCGGGGGCGGGTGGGCACTCACCAGTCAGCAGCGTGAAGTGGCACGGGCTGGTGATGGTGATGAAGGCAGGAGTCATGTACCGTGCCTTCACCCCCTCCGCAGCCATCGCGTCCAGGTTGGGGGTGTCCACGTCCTGGTCGTAGTTCCACCGGAAGCCGTCGAAGGACACCAGGAGGACTTTGTGGCGGCTGGATACCTGCTGCACGGGGATGCATCTTGCCAAGGAGAGGGCAGCAAATACGAGCCCCAGAGAAGCGAACATCTTCATGGCCTTGAACGGGAATAGCCCAGACATCCAGAGGGCTCACATTAATACTGCAGGGTGGGTCTAAGTCCAGTTTTTATCTAATCTTGCCGCTGCTGATCGCGTGCATGGCTTCAGCCAGCGCTTCGTATCAGAATGAGCCTCTCTGGGCTTTGTCTCAGGGAAGCAGATCAGCTGAGATTTCCTTCTCCTCCATCAGTGCGCTGGGAGCTATTTCAGGAAGGGGAAGAATTGCTCGTGGGGCAGGTGCAAAACCTGCCTCCCCCTGCACCGTGCCCCCACTGCCATTCTGCCCCCCAACGTGCTGGCTCCATCCAGCCCATTGCTGTGTCCTTTCCACAACTCCTGGCTTGTGGTGCCCTGCTCTTTGGTCAGTAGTTCAGCTTCAAAAGACAACTCATTCCACCTTGAGAGAGGTGCTCGGGGCTCAGAAAGCAGCTTGGATTTCCCCGAGGTTCTCAAGTGGGGCTTTGTGGAGCTACAAGCTGGGGAAGGAGGATCTTTCCTGGATCCTGGCTCTGCCAGCAGCCCCTGGAGTTGCTTTAGAGGGTGAGCCCAGCTCTGAAGCCCTGTGTCCCATCAGCCCACCTCCTGCTGCTCAGGCTTTGCTGCTTGCTGTGTCATGAGGACCCTCATCCACTTGTGCACTTCTGAGCTTCACCGTTTCAGCATCCAATTTTATCAATATCTGCAGGTTTTATGACTTCTCTGGGCTTTTATCATTGCTGACGACTCATTCCTCAGCAAAACTCAGTTTAAGGTTTTTGTAGCCTTATCTAACAGAGGTTCATCTGGTTCCTCAGGGTCTGAACTCTCAACCTTTGTGTGGAGCCTGATCTTCCTCTTGTCAGGTTCCAGATTCATTCCTTGGTGCTCTACTTTCTAATCACCCAACCACCCCCCCTCCCTCGCTGAGCACAGCTGTCTCTACTCGTTTCTCCAGCTCTGTGCAGTATCATGCCTTGGCATTTCTCACTCATGTACCGTGGTTCATCCTTCCTGGCCTCCCTCAGCCTCTTTGTACACCTGAGCATCCCTGAGTATTCCTGTCTGGACCGATTTCTCAGGGTGCATTAAAGTCTCAGTCAGTTCTTCCTCTGTGCTTGTGTTTCCCAGGTGTGACCTGGGACAATTGTGCCAGGACACGGTGAGAGGTTCGGACGATCCCCCTGGGACCTCACACCGACAGGAGCCAGGGGTGCAGCCTTGGGGCACAGCAGCCCCATCCTGAGCCCCAAACCAAGCCCTCCTCCAGCTAGCAGACTGCATGGGGCAGGCATTGGTCTGGCTGCAACCTGGGACTGTGTGGTGCTGAGCAGGGTGGTGCTGAGCTCTGCAGGGCTCCCCAAGGTGCTGCCAAGTCAGAGGCTGCTGGTTTGACTGTCACATCTGCATGCCATGGGTTTGGCCAGGCTGGAGCGGAGCGGTCTGTCTGCAGAGGTCTGTCCATCAGAGCAGCTGCCGTGTGTCTGGGGAGCAGTGGGAGAGGAGGTGATGACTGGGCACCCTCCTAAGCTGACCCCAGCACTGCAGTTCTCTCGGGGAACTATTCTGCTATCAGCATTTACTGCCCTGGGCCTGATACTGTCCTCTCAGCGAGGACAGAGGGGCCTGCCAGGCATTGAGGGTTTAAAGGGCTCCTATGATAAAGATGTTATCGCTTACCCAGCTCCTGGGAAGTCCTAAATATTCAGCATGTTGTTCAGAGGTGGGTCAGTCCGTCCCCACGCCATTG
Organism: Porphyrio hochstetteri; assembly: GCA_020800305.1. NCBI lineage: Eukaryota > Metazoa > Chordata > Aves > Gruiformes > Rallidae > Porphyrio > Porphyrio hochstetteri. The sequence continues at coordinate 3,521,006 of CM036923.1, read as the reverse complement.
CTAACAGCAGGGGGAAGGTCCCGATAAGTTATCGTGTTCATCGGCTGCGCTGGGCAGGGAAGAGGCTGGAGGGAAGGAAGCACTGCTCTAATCTCAGGGGAATATTTAATAGCAGGAGTGTCTCGAGGCAGATTTTGATATTAGGTATCTGAGGAGCATGAGGCACAGATAAAGAAGATCACCTTTGGCCACCCTGCCTGGGGACACTGTCAGGCTCCGGTTAAAAGGGCTGATGCTGTTCATCCCTTACCAGCAGCACCCCAGGTCTTATCCTGTGGTGCCGAGGGGCTGTGGCTTCTCTGGGACCACTGTGTGGTCAGCACCCTCTGGATCACGATTACCTTGCTGATGGCACTGATCCTGCCTCCTTGGCAGCATGCATGAGAACATGCGATGAGCCACACGCCGCGGGCACGAGTCATCAGTCCCAGTGCCTAACTGGGGAAGATGGTCCCTTGCAAAGGGGTGTTGTGTCTCTCCCCCACTTGTGTACCACGTAACTCGGGAGGACAGATGAAGGGGGTAGAAGATAACAATCACGGGCATGGAGGAGTCACCCGCCAGAGGAACAGCCCTGTTTGTCTGAAACACGGCACTTGGGTGCCAGCTTGTTCCAGCCTTTGGAAAGTGGGACATGCTGAGCACCCTTTGGGTGAAACCACAGCTCCCTCCCAGTGTGTGAACGCGCACGGGCAGCTGCTGGGCTCTGTGCTTGGGGAGCAGTTTGGGTGGGCAGGGGCTGGGTGCTTTTCCTTCTCACTCTTTTATTTTTAAATGGAAAGTAAACCTGCAGATTTCTCAGGGGTGTCACTTGAATTCCAGTCAGGAATGTCACACTTTGTCCTGTGTGAGGGGTCACTCAGCTCCATGGGGCTTGTGTCCACAGGAATCTGTTTCCAGCTGAGCTACTCACTGGTAATAGGATTGACCAGCTGGGTGATGCCTGGGCAGGGCTCCACAGGTGAAACAGATCTGGGGGAGATGGGGAAGGATGGGATGCTTTATAAAAGCCCTCCACACCCCACAGCCCTCTTTTGGTGCTGCCCTGCATGGAGGAAGGAAGTGCTGGGTGCTGGCTCTGAGTCCCCTCACAAGAGGTAGGTAGGATGTGTGTGGGGTTGGTGGGTGTGTGATTCCCTTGGAGAAGGGTTGAGCTGCAGCCCTCCCCTCTGAGGGGAGCCCCATTCCAGGCACTTGCTGGGGTGATAAAGGGTAAGGTTGCTGCAGGCTGGAAATGGGGTACTTGGATGTAATGTAGGGGATGGGTTGGTGGACAGCAAGTACTTGGTTTTGTTTTGCTCACCTTGCTGTCCTGTCTGGAGTAACTCTGCCTGTGGATGAGTTAGGCTGTGCTGGTGGTTAAGGCATAGTGTGTGCAGCCCCTAAGGAGGAAGGTGAGGGAAGGGAAAAGGGAGGAGAGAAGGGGGCCAGGAGGGTGAGGAGAGACTTGAAGAAAGTGGCTGGAGGTGCCCTGCTTGGCTCTTCACACTAAGGCTGCCTCCATCAGTTCAGCACAGCTCTGATGTGGGGTGAACTCCCTCAGTTCCCCCCATGGCTGCCTGAGAGCCAAGGGCCTGGACAAGCTTGTTAGGGTCTGAAATATCTATGCTGGGACCTTGTGGGTAAAATTGAATGCTGCCCCCATGAGTGGGGCCAGGAGGGACTTGGTGGTTGTGGGGTCAGGTGTGGGGAGGTGCTGGTAACTGGGCACAGCTGGGATGGCTGGGTGGTGTTGATGGGAGAGGAGCAGCTGCTGTTCTGCTCCCGGTGAGTGGCTGAGGGCAGTTCCTGGGAGGGGTGGCTGTGCCCAGGCAGAGCAGACCCCTGCTTCTGCTCACACTGCTGCAGCCCGCAGGTGTCCAAGCTGCCTCATCCCCGGTGTGGCCAAGGGGCTGGGCTGTGGGTGCTGTGGCACTGGCGGTGGGGTTGGGAGCTGCGCGGCGTGACATCTGAAGCCGGGAGCAGCTCCGGGCTTGGCCTGAGCCCCGGGGCGGAGGGAGGGAGGGGGGAAGGTGCTCCATCCCTGCGGCGCGGAAAGGCTGGACTAGAGGCAAGGAGGCCGGGAAAGGGCCTTTGGTGCCTGTACGAGGGGCTGGGGGTGCATCTTCCCCCGTGAAACTGCTCCTCTGGAGCTTCCGAGAGCCCCGGCGGCGGAGCGGGCTGACGGAGCGGGCGGGCGGGGGCCGTGCCGCCGGAGAGAGCTGCGGCTCGGGGGAGGGGGGATGCTGTTCCCGGGACCCCGAGGGGGGGTCCCAACCCCCTATGCGCCAATACCGACCGCCAGGTGGCGCTGTGCAGCCGCCGGTCCCGGGGGGGGGCCGGTCACGGGGCTGCCGGTGGGAGAAGGGAGCCCACCCCGGGGGTGACCTCAGGGGGCAGCCGCTCTTCTCCTCTTCCCAGTATGGAAACTCTGCCTTAAGCAGGCGCCTGGGCTGTAACGCCCTCAGGACACCTCGCAGGGATGGGTGCTGCCTCTTTGCTGGCTCGGCTCGGACCAGGCTCTGACCATCAGGTTCCAGCAAGCGAGGGGAGAGGGGTGATGGGGGTCACGACTGAGGGTGACGGCCGGGGGGGAGGCGTGCAGTGAGCTGCCGGAGCTCAGCGCTGGGCTGGTGTCTGATGGAGCCGGGGTGGGAGCACAGCCGGGTGTCAGTGCCAGGGCTGAGTCAGCTGCAGCGCTGCCCACTCGCTGCCTGGGGCCGGCTGCCTTCCCCAGCGCTGAATTCGCTCATGGGTTGAGAATCAAGACACTGTCTCCTGAGGAAGCCCCGTGTGTGGTGACTCAGCTGAGCGCTGGCACTGCCTGGATGGGCTCCAAGTGTTGCAGGGTTGAGGGGGGCACTGGGGCATCCCTCAAGGTTGGGGCTTGGGCAAACCCTGACTCAGCAGCAGTTCTGTTTAGCTGGGCTGCTGCAACACCTTCTCCAGTGGCAACCTCTGCTGTTGAGTTTGCATGTCTTGTGTGGGAAGACCAACTGGGGAGCAATCCAGCACAGTGCACAAGTGGGGGGAGAGGGACAAGAGCAGTGAGGAGAGCTGCTCTGCAGCCTGCCCTTCTCCGAGGAGGCAGCATGGACATGAGTGGGGCTTTATGTCTCCTGCTCTGGGTGAGCTTCCCAGAATGCTAAAGGCCCCTGTGTCCTCCTGGGCTGGGCCCTGCAGCAAGGACCAGCAATGCTCGGAGCTCACTGCAGTCTTTGGTCTGCAGGAGAGAGGCTAAAGGCTGGCTGTTGCTCTCTGCAGCCAAGTGATGTCCCTGGATGATGATGGGCTGTAGTCCCTTCTCTTCCCTGCCAGCAGTGGTCCTGTCCCCTCTCACCTGTACCGCTGCTGCTGGATGCTCATGTCTGGTCCAGAGCCTGTGGTGCTTCCTGGGTCCCACCATGAGGCTTTTCATGGTCTGGGCTCCTCTTTCTGCTGCCTGTTGGGGTGTGAGCCTGTGGAGCGGGGTCAGCCTGGCCCTGTGGCTGCAGCCTGGCTCTGCTCTGCACCTGGAACCCTTCTCTGCTGCTCGGTTAAACTCGGTATCGACCGCTCCATCAGAGCCCAGGGCTCTTTCTCAGCTTTCTTAGCTAATGGCTGTGTCTGCCTCCCATTGATCCTCAGCTGCAGAGCTCATTGATTAAGTACATTTCTTATTACACTTAATGGTATTTTACTCCTTTCTGTGCTCACCTCATGCCAGATGCTCACCCTGTGCTTCTCCTGCTGGGGGGAGAATTTCTCTGGCCAGAGAAACATCCCTCCTGTGCGCTGGCCCTGCTCTACTCTCCTCAGTCACCACCCCTGCCCCCTCCTGCTTTCCCTGCCTGCCTCTCGCTCCTGGGCCAGGACAGCCCCCTCTGCCTTCCCGTTCTTTGCTCCTGTGCCTCCTTGGCAGTCTGGTTTTATTCCCAAGCAAAGCAACGTGGCAGACTGAGATCCCAGTGCTTTGAGAGGGCTGTGAGCCCCTGGGACAGCCCATCCCATGCCCTACCTTTGCTCTGCTCCTGCTGTGTCTCACTAATGCCTCTGCTGAGCTGCCAGGGACCTTGCACTCAACTCCTTTCCTACCTGGGGGTACTAGCTTCTCAGTGCAGCAGCCCTCCAGCTTCCCAGAGCCCACCATGCACAGGGCTGCCCTGCAGCTGGAGTGGTCATAGTGCTGTGCTGGAGCATCTCATCTGTCTGGGGTGCAACTGCCTCTTACGGCTGCTGGAGCCTCTTGAGAGCCAGGAGAGCTCTGCCTGCTGCAGGCTGGGTCAGGAGATGCAGAATTCCCTCCCTGTTGCTGCCTGGGGCTGGTGCCAGAGGGGAGCAGTGGGTGTCACCTGCTTGGGGCAGAACCCATCTCAAGGCTCACTCTAACTCCTCTGCAGCAAACCGGTGTTGTCAGTACAACAGCCAGAGTAGCCCTGCCACCTCTGCCAGCAGCCACCTGTCCATGGTGAGAGGCACCAGCCAGGGCACAGTGTTTTCCTTTAGCCCCCCCAAACACCTTTGCGTGCTCAGCACGCACTGTATGTTGCCTGGCTGTGCCTCACCTCCTTTCAACTCTCTCCCATGCATCATTCAGAAGCCATAACATTATTGGGCATAAAATATTTACTTAACTGAGCTTTTTGCAAATATACCCCTCCATTATTTTTCCTCCTTTTGGGAGCAGACACTGCTTCTCCTGTGCTCTCAAATGGCTTCTCTTAAATAATACAACAAGAACATATGAACACCCAGTAGCCTTTTTCTTTCTCTTGAAATACCCATAAATACAGAGGTGTCACCAACCCATTACAGCTCAGGAACACCCCATAGCAGGGGCTCAGCCGGTGCCATCACCTTGTTGCTGGGAGAGGGACAGGCAGGGAAGGTGCTCAGGGAGGGAGTGTAAATACATGAGAAGATTTGATGTGATGCAGAGTATTAATATTAATTAAGAAACGCTCTTTTTGGAAGGGACGTAGGAGAGGGAGTGCAGGACTGAGCACTCCCTGTCTGGTCCCAGTTAGGATGCTGGGCCAACTGCTTGGAACCAGATCCCCTATGGCAGCTAAATGGGTGGTCCCTGGGAGGCTGGCCTGAGGTGGGGGGGATGCTGAGGGTCTCCCTGCTGCTGGCAGCACTTAAGGAGCAGGGTAAGGTGTTTTGGGAGCTGGAGAAAGCGGTGCAGGGAGGCTGTGTTTTCAGTCTGTGTGTGTTGGATGCTGAGCACATTCTTCCCTGTGTGTGAAGGTGTCCGGCTGCACACCCGCAGCTTTCCCAGCTATGGACTGGTTGGTGCTGGGATAGTGGGTGCTTCTTCCCCATAGCCTGGGGGGCGGCGCTGGGAGGGGGACTCCACAACCGACGTGGGGCTCCTCGAGGTGCACCGTGCCCGGGGAAGGGGGTGGTCTGGCTCTGGGGGGGGTGGGATCTTCCGGGTCTGACCTGGGTGGGGGGGTTCGGCACTGTCCGCGGTGCTGACGGCCGTGCCCGGGGCTGCTGCGTCTCCTGGTCCATTCGCCCGGGATGCCAATAAGCACCCAGAGCTGTATTCCTGCCTTAGCCCACCCCGGAAGGAGAGGTGGGGGGGCTGGCGAGATATTGTCCCCCCACCCCGTCTGGAAAGGCTTAGCTGCTCTTTGCACCTCTGGCCAGATATTGGTGGGCTGCTTGGGCTTTTTCTTCTTTCTGGCAAGATGTAAAGTCACCTGAGAGGGAGAACTGCAGGTGGCATGGAAAAGCCACATAGAGACACCACTGCAGTGAGGGAGAACTAATCCAAGGGCCCTGCTCCCTCACACACGTGTCTGCAGGGTCCTTGTGTAAGCTGAGCCTCCAGGACAAGGGGGATGGAGTAAAGCTGAAGAAGGGAAGGGTTAGATTAGATATTAGGGGGAAGTTCTTTACAGGGAGAGTGGTGAGGGGCTGGAACAGGCTGCCCAGAGAGGGGGTGGCTGCCCCATCCCTGGAGATATTCAAGACCAGGTTGGATGGGGCCCTGGGCAACCTTGTGTAGCTCCAGGCTTGAGGTTGGTGGCCCTGCCTGTGGCAGGGGGTTGGAGCTCTGTGATCCTTGGGGTCCCTTCCAACCCAGACCAGGCTGTGATTCTATGATCTCACTGCCTGTAAAGCAAGTAATTAAATCAAACATGTTGGAAAGAGGGCAAGATGATGTTCCTGGAGTGCTCACCACCTGGGAGAGCTGGGATGGGGAGCTGTGATGGTAATATCCCACCTGCCTGCGCTGATCTCCTTTGTGGGCTGTTACTGGTAATAACTGGGGTAGTTTGATGCTGATGGGGCAGGGCTGTGGGGAGGGAATCCTGCAGTGCTGCTGTGGCAAAATGGGAGCTGGATGCTGCTGAGTTCTGAGTAACACAGCTGAAAATGCATCCTTAACCACAAAAACATGCAGCTGGCCTTTAAATTAATATTTCCTATTTGAGGGGGAAGGGGAGGGGGGAAGAGACCTCACAGTCACTGAGGGGAGTTGTGTGGAAATGTCATCTCAGTGCCTGGTGTCAGTCAAATAAGGCAAATTGCTTGTTAGTGGTTATTAGGGATGAGCCTGAAAACAAACCTGGCAGCAGCATCCGGCCAAGGTGTAACATGCTGTGGTGCAGTGCAAGTGCTGTGTGCAGTTTTGGTTGCCCAATCACAGAAAGGAGGTGGTTGATCTAGAAAAGGTAAAGAAAGGGATGATGAGGCTGATCAAAGGCATGGAACAGCTTCTGTGTGAGAAGGGGCTAATAATTAGGGCTCTCTTTGTTTAGAGGCAGTGGAGGTGATGTAGGATGGAGTTCTGTAAGATTTGGGAGGGTTATAAAGGTGAGTGGTGGGGGATGGATATTTGCTGTGTCTCGTAAATAGGTGGCATCAAATGAAATGATTGGGCAACAGGTTTAAAATATAAATGAAGGAAAATGGTTTCCTGTTTTTTGTGTGGTCCTTAATGATGCTGTGGCACTTGCAGGGCAGTTAAGGGACCCACAGCCCCTGGGTCAGAAAGCAATTAGTCTGGTTCATGAAAGACAGATGCATTAGCAGCAATTAAGTGTAATGACACAGCTGCAACACCTGGCACAGTGACCTGCAGCCAGCCTGTCCCCTCCTCTGTCCTCTCCCTGGGGTGCAAGAGTTTGGCACGAGGGGCCAGATGTGGCTCTCTGGGCTGTGAGGAGCAGGGATGGAGCCTGAAGCAGCTCTGACCTGTGGTGTGTAGCTATGGCTGGGCTGCAGCAGCCCAGCACATGCAGCCATCACTGCTCATCATTCCCTCTCCTGCAGAACCCTGCTGTGAGCATCCCCGACCCTGCTGTGAGCATCCCTGACCCTGCCCGGAGCTTGGCTGGTCACGGTGTCAGCCAGCCCTGGCTTCGTGGGATGTGCCTTCATGTCACCATGGACCACTTAAGCATTTCCCTGTTACAGCCAAGCCAACAGACCTTTCCCTGTAACGCCAGCAAATCCCTGTTCCCGAGGAGCCCTTAATTGATTCCCCTTCCATCGCTCCCTCGCCCGTGGCGGCGCTGACACCCGCCTGCCCGCGCTCTCCCTGCCTGTGCTCCCGGCCAGCGCCTGCGACAGGCAGATCCTGGAATTATTGATAAACACTCAGAGGGGCTGGAGCCTGGTAAATTGCCAGCAACCCCAGTGGAGTTCTCTCTTGCCAGCATCATTTTTCTTGATGACAGCATGTTCCCAAGTTTGTCAGAGAGGGGGCAGGGCCTCCTGGTAACTTTTTTTTTTTCCCCCTTCCCTGGTTTTATGCATCAGTTGTTTTAAAAGATCCCTGCATAAGCAGAGAGGAGAGGCTCAGAGCTAGAGCCTGTGGTTATCTCTGCCCTCCAGCCTGTCCCCAAAGAGCGCTCGGATGGATTCTGCTCTGAGCTTCTGCCCAGCCCCATGTCCCTCCTCCCAGGTCGGCCTGACTCTGTTGTCCTCCTGCAGGCTTAGGACTTCTGGACCTGAAATGCTGGATCCTTGTGTCTTCCTCTGAGCCCTCTGCTCCTGCAGGCTCTCACCCTGTGTCATAGCATGGATGTGGGGCCATGGTTTCAGCAGGGAAAGGAGCCAGTGTGGGTGCAGCAGCTGGGGCAGGGCATCTCTCTTCCAATCTGGGACAGTCCTTGTCACTCAGGAGCTTGGCTATGGAAGGGCTGGTCACCTGCCTCAGGGGACAAAACTCATCTTGAGCATCTTCCATGGCCAGTCCATGTCAGAGTGGTTTTGCTCTGTGCCCAGCTAAGGTAGTGCATACAAATCTGTGCAGTGTGTTGGGTCTCTGGCTGTTGCTCTTTCTGGAGCTGGGAGCATTTTTCTCTCTCTGCTAGGTCTGCTAATTAGTGGGAGGTTGTGGATCAGGAACAGAGGGAAATGTCCTTCTGTGGTTCTGGCACTACAAGTAATTGAGCCATTTTTCACCTATGGCCAATCTAATTCTGTCCACATCTTGATTTTTCTCTTAATAGCTTGGGGATGCTGTTGGCAGCCGTGGGATTCGCAGCCATGTCCAAGTTTTTCAGTAATCGCCTGGATTTTGTGCTCACTTGCTAACTGGTTGCTGGTTTTCTTCATTCTCCCTCCTACAGGGATGGGGAGGGAGCTCATTTTAGCAGGCAGTGCGTGTCTCCACACCGGCATTCCCAGTCCATCTCCTAGGGCAGCAGTGCAGGACTGTGCAGCCAGCACGGCTCCTCTGCAGCCAGCAGCCACATGTCCCTGCAGCTGTTGCTCAGGTCTGGCTCCTGTCCTTTTCCTGCCCTGCCAAGGGAGCCAGCAGCATTCCTGCCTCTGCCTATCTGGGCAGGGGGTCCTGTCACCTCAGGCTCCCCCAGACCCTCTCCTCCATGCACAGAGCACATCCTGCACAGGGGGTGATGGGCAGCGGCTCCTTGGGATACCATGGAGTGGGGAGCATCCCTGCTCTGTGCTCCTCAGGGTTGGTCCTGCTGCATCCCCAGCTAGGGACCCCCATGCCGGGGCTGTGGGGGGCAGGGCTCAGTGCTGACTGAGCGTGGTCCTGCACATCCCAGTGCTCCCAAACCAGTGAACCCACCTTTACAGTTGTCATGGAAATTAGAAAGTGTCTGGTTGAGTTTCCTCCAATTCCCAGCAGCTCGTACATCAGGGAGCATCTTGCTGTGCTGGTGCTGGAGTGGCTCTCAGGAGGTGGCTGGGGCTCTGTGGGCAGCTGCTGCTCCCCACATTGTGCTGGTGCCAGGGCTGGTCCCATGATTTCACATGTCAGCCACTGGCCAGCTCAGGGAAGAGAAGATGTTCTTGGTGAGCTGAAAGGTGTGATTGATCAGTGCTGGGGCTTGGGGCTTGTCAGGCACTAAAAAATCCCACCCATTGGGGTGGGGGTTGGATGCTGCTGCCTCTCTTTTGGGGTTTGGTTGGGTTTTGGCCATTTTTTCTATAAATACTGGAGTGCTGCAAAGGTTCTGGTGGGGCTGGAGAGGAGCAGTGGTGTGAGAAGCCTGGGGCATAGGAGGGCTTGGGCTGATGAGCTGCAGGGACCGAGGGATGCGACTCACAGCAGGAGGTGAGGAGGCTGTGGCATGTGTGGGATCTCCAGCCTCTGCACAAATGAAGGGAACCAGACATCTCTCTCCAGCTTCACCCTGTCCCCCACAAACGTCCCTCCATGTCTCTGGACATGCTTGCCTGCATCTCCTGCAGATTTGGTGGGTTTCTTTATAACATTGTCTTTTTCCCAATGTTTATGGGCTGTGGGCTCGGGAGTGAAGCATCTACTTAGTTGCTGTTGGGTGAGGAACAGGGTTAGGAAGTTGCCAAGGGGAAAAAATAGATCCCTCTGGGGTAAATGGAGAGAAGCAGGGCTGATGTGAAGAGGAGGGGGAGGAAGGCTGGGGATGGGAAGAGGTAGAGAAAGAACAGGCAGGAAAGGATGCTGGCTCGGGAAGGGATGTGGGGCTCTCCCCATCTCCAAAGCTGCAGTGGCAGGGTGCAGGGTGCTGTGAGCAGCACTGCTGGAATGCTCTGCAGAGGGGAAATCTGGGAGAAGGGATCCCCCCCATCCCTCCCAGAGCCTCCTGGCTGTCACTGCTCCAATTCCAGGCTCTTAGCTTGCAACCCTCTTCATCTGCATCACTTTCTTGTTTCCTTCATCATTTCCCCAGTCTAACCCTCCACCATGTCATCTCCATTGCACGGCTCCTCCCTCTCCCCGTTTGCCACATTACTGCAGCAAGGACTCACTTTCCCATCTTTTAGTCTCAGCACTGCACATAAAAGCACTCTGATGGCCGTGGCATGATAGCAAAGACAGAACTTAATTTCACAGCATTTTCCTATAATACTCCATAAAACTGAACAAATTTGCTGGAGTCCAAATCCATCTCATTATGTGAAGTCATTGGGAAGGGGAGGCTTTTACATTCTGGGACTCAGAGCTCGACTAGGGGATGGTACAGAAGAAGAGGAAGAAATAATTAATTAGGTGCTGCTCAGGATCTTTGATCCTGCATCACAAGGCATGTTGAATAAAATGCCTGGCTCATGAATAGATGCTGCATGGAGCCTGGTTTTACTGACTCCCCCACCCTGTTCAGAACATGTTCAGTGAGTCTGAGGGGTGTGTGTGAGGGGAGATCCCTGGCCAGGAGGAGGGGATGGAGTGGGGCAGGATGATCTTCCCCTGGGGCTGTAGGCTGTGGTGACAGCCCCATGGGCATGGTTACAAGAGGGAGCTGTGGCTGTGATGCTGTGGCAGGGTGCTGGGGGTCTGGGTGGGATGAAGGAGCACCCAGCTGACCTGGAGCTTAGCTGTGGTCCCCTGTTATCCCCATTCCTGCTGGAGACCCTGCTTGGCACATCTGGCTATCAATCCTGAGAGTCTCCTTGGCTTTGGGGTGAGGAGCTGTGCTGGCAGCAGGTCAGGGTGGTGCAGTGTGCAAGGGTCCCTACCAGTGACCCTGTCCTCCTCATGGTCACAGTCCATCTCTCGATGTCTGTGAGATTCACACGGGGTTTGTGTGTTGAGTAACGTGATCTGTGTGGAGTAAGGACTGTGGACCTAGCTGTGTCGGATGGGCTTAGGCTCTGCCAGGCAAAGGGGTCCAGGGGTGGGGGGGTTACACCCTGAGCCCTTCTCTGAGCTGGGGACAACCCCTTGTGTGCGCTTACCTGGCAGAGAGGGCTCTCCAGCCACCTCTCCTGTGGCCAGAACAGATGATGAGGCCAGCCATGTGAACCTGGGCTGGGGGGTGGGGAAGCCTCAAAGCTCAGCTTTATCCACTGGCATCCCCTGTGTCCCGCTGTGGGAAGGAGTCCTGGCTGGGCCTCCCGTGCCCTGATCGACAGGCAGTGCCTCTCCCTGCCTGGTGTCCTCGGGGGCAGCAGCGATGCTGGGCAGGCGGATTAAAACTGCGCCAGGAAAGCAACCCTGCAGAGGGGAGAGCCGCTTCACGTCGCGCTGTTAATTAATCTCTGAGCCAATGAGGATGCTCTCATCTGGTCTTTACTTAATCCATAACTCAGAAAATCCTCAAATTATGTCATTTGTTCAATACAGATGAAATTAATTACTCTGGGAAATCGGCAACAAGTTGCATTTCTGAGGCCCCCGATCGCATAATCAGATCTCCAAAGTGCTTCCCGAGCAGCCGCAGCGGCAGCGGGGGGATTGCCTGCAGCAGGCAGGAGATACTGAGCAGTGGCTGCTATAAATCTGGCACCAGGCTGAGTCTTACAGGAAGCCGATGGCTGAGTGAGGCCGGGATGTCTCTGCTGGAGCAGCACGGGCAGGGTGGGCTCCACATGTGCCTCAGTTCTCCCCTTGGAGCGGCGCTGATGAGGAGCCTCATCCGAGGTCTCATCCTCAGCACCGCCGCTGCCTCTTGTTTGTTACCTCTTGGAGGGGTCATAAATCCACAAGGAGGGGGATCCAGAGGGATGGTTCCCCCCTTGCAGCCACCCCCAGAGCCCGTCCCCATCTCCCTGGGGTCTGCGGGATGAGTCCCTGTGCCTTGGTGACTTTGAGGCGGCGAGGGGAAGGTCCTCATCAGGATGGATCGGAGGAGCTGGGTACAGGATAATAGCGATTTACTCTTTATTGGAGTTATTGAGGGGAGGGAGGGCTGGGACGTGAGAGGCAAAGGCTGCGGCAGCGCTGCGGGAGCATGGTGGGAGTGTGGTGCCGGCTGCACAGTGCAGGGGGTGAGGGGGGCTCTGGTTTGCAGGGCGCGGTACAGCACGGAGGGGTGGGCAGGTCTGGCGTTGCCTCTGTGCAGGAGAGCTGGTGTTCTCCTGCAGGTAAGCAAGGGCTGGACCCCCATGCCCAGCCTGGGGGGCTGCCTGCTTTCCCCCCTCCCTCCCCTCTCTGGGGTGTGCTGCTTCCCTCCCACTGCTGCCCTTTGCCCTGGGCTCAGATGGGGCCTCTTCCCTCAGCAGCTTGGCAGACCTGGGCAGAGCACGCAGGGCTGCGGGGAGCTGCAGAAGCCATTGTCTCTCTGTCCCCCTGCCCATCACCCACTGCCCACCAGCACTGCCACGGTGGCACCGGCAGAGAAGCTCCCCAGCAGCGGGCATACCCTGGCAGGGAGCAGCTGGAACCTGTGGCTGTCCCCACACCCCCAAATTCCCCCCCTGGGAGAGCGCTGCAGCCTGGGAAGGAGCTTTTCTTCCCCTGCTTGTCCTGAGCGTTTCTCCCCTGCGCTGGGAAAACCCGCAGAGATTTTTGCTGGAGCCTGTTGTGGGGGAGCCCGTGCGCTCCAGCACAGCAAGAGATCTTGTCGAGAGCACTAAAGACAATTCCCAAAGGCGGTAAGAGCAAGATCTGCAGCCCAGGAGTGCTGCTCCCTCCTCCCACCGCTCAGCTGCACAACGCTGCTCTGGCATGTGAACCGTGATGGGCTCTGACTCTTGGCAGAGCACATCCCCAGATTTAATTACAGAAACGGGGTTTTGAGGGTGGGATGAGCCCCCCCAGGCTGGGCTGCCCACACTGAGGGATGCCTCATCCCCTTTTCTGGCTGGCTAGGGGTCCGGAGGGGGTGCTGGGGAGCCCCAACCCTTCCTGCTGTGGCTGTTTTTGGTGGGTGGCTTTTCTGGAGGAGCAGCTTTCCTGGCAGCGGTGAGGGTGGGTACCAGCTTACACACATCTAACACGTTAAGAGCTGTCATAACAAAAAAAAAAATCTATACTGGTTGTTTGCTAAAAATGGCAATAATGAATTGAGAAATAGTACAAGCCGATCGAGGCGCCGATTCTGAGGCATGTCGGGGGCCCTTAGCCCGGCTCTGCAGCTGGCCTGGGTCACCAGACAGGGTAAAATCTATTCAGGGAAGAGAGAAATGTAATTTCTCTCTGCCCTATCAATTTAAATAAATTAACTATTAGATTAGCTGCACTTAAAACAAAACAAGAAATCAATCCCACCAGCCCTGGCTGCTATTAAACTGTGTTCTGCACCACTGAACCTGTAATTGCCAAGGGTCCCCACCGAAGGAGAGTGGCCCTGGCTGTGAGGTGATGCTGGTGCTGAGGTCCCTGGGTGGGAGGAAGGGTGCAGGGGGCAGTGGCTGGGGAGGATGGACCAACTGCCCTCCCCCTCCAAGGTCTTCTGCCTGGAGCTTGAGATTCTTCATGGTTGAACTCCTTGGGCTGAACTGCTGGAATCTCCCCTACAGTGCCCCTGGATTCCCTCCTCAAGCCCTGATGTGTGATCCTGCTGCACCCATGTTTGATGCTCTGAGGGGGGAGCAGAGCCAGGGGGCAGGGGATGGGAGCAGGGGGCAGGAGCTAGGGGATGGAGGCAAGGGGGCTGGAGGCAGGAGGCAGGGGAAGGAGGCTGGCATCCTCATGGAGAGCTGGGGAGGGCAGGAGCCCCTGGGAGGGAAGCCAGATTTCTGAAGCAGCATTTCCTTGGCTGTTCCTTTTCTTTTTTTCCCCTTGCCTTGTGCAAACCTGCTTGAGCTCCTCAGATAAATTAGCATCTAGGGGATTTTTTTTTTTCCCCTCTACATTTTGTGCAGTTGCATAAGAGGGAAGAACAGAGGAGCCCAAGGAGCAGATTGCTTTGTAGAGAAGCATGAAACAGCCGCAGACAGAGCTGCTGTCTCCCTCCTGCTAACAGAGCTCACGCGTTCAGCTGGATGAAGCTCATGCCTGTGATCTGGGAGGATCTGGGATAGTCTTGGGTGAGCATGGGCAGGATGGGGGAGGCCTGAGGGATTCACACAGGCAGCGGGGACTCTTCTTTCCAGCACTGCTGGCTGTGTCCTGGCTGGGGGTTCCAGCTGTGCTGGCTGTAGGATGCTCTGTGGGCTGCCCAGCCCTGGCTCCAGCTGCCAGGCCCTTGCCTGCTGGTCTTGGAGTCGTCTCTGCCTGTTGGAGGGGGTTGGGAAGCACCTTTGCAAGAAGTCCCATGTAGGGTATTGGGATATGCCTGTGCAGGGGCTGGAGAAGCTGCAGGGGCTTCCCAGAGGGTGCTGTTCCAGGTGAGAGGAGGAGGAGGAGGGTGTCGGTATCCACTCAGCTGCTTCCCCCCTGACCTAACCCCATTGATTTGTACTGATCCGAGTCTGAGATGTGTGAAGCGATCAATATACCTGCAGCCCTGCAAGTGGATGCAGGCAGGGATGAGGGTACAGCACTTAACCCTCCCTGGGTCCCGTTGTGGGTGTCTGTGTCCCCCCTTGGGGCTCGGGGTCCTGCAGTGTGTCCCATTACCTGGGGACAGGCGGGTGCTCCCCAGTCTCCCTTGTCCCTCTGATCACACACTGGGATGGATGTCCCCTGCTGTGCCTGTCCCACCCCAGCATGTCACCCATGTGTGTGCAGCGACTGATGCTGTCGGGCTCCTTGGGCAGTGCTGCAGCACAGACCCATTCTCCTCTGGCAGGGAATGGCTCCTCGGCTGCAGTAACAGGCTGGGGGCTGAGGGGAAAGGTAAAGAACTCAGTCTCTTCCACATCACTTGCTCCAGACTTGGTCAGACTTGCCACAATTAGGGAAACTCCCAGTGAAGGCCTCATCTGTAAAGGACCAAAATAAGAGGCAGCATTCAGCCTGGGGGGAAGCAGAGGCAGGAATTGAGCTCATCCTTCATCACTTGCCTTCTCCTGCCCCTGTCTTGGCAGCCCTAGTATTTTGCTATGTCTCCTTCAGGTGACTAATCATTAGACTAATTAGTTGCTAATCAATGTTTAATTAAAACTTCACTGTTAATTACTGGCGGTGCTACTGTTAGGTGGATATGACATGTTATGAAAATGTTTTTGAGGGCTGGTCTCTGTCCCTGGGCTCTGGTGTGTCCCATGGTTGGGTCCCCTCCCCAGGGGATGCTGCTCTCCCAGCTGGGGTGTGGGATGGGGGCTAATGTGTGGGTACAGCACCACTGTGCCCTGCCTGGACCTGGCCTGCACCCTGGAGTCAAATCCATCACCTGGGACTGGATCATGGTGCTCAGGAGCATCCCTGACACTTTCCCATGGAGCAGCTGGGGAAGAAATTTGTTTTGCTGAGGGTGGTGAAACACTGGTGTGGGTCACATGGAGAGGTGGGAGATGCCCCCTCCCTGGCAATATTCCTGACCAGGCTGGCTGGGGCTCAGGGTGAGCACCCTGATCTCACCAAAGGTGTCCCTGCCCGTGCAGGGGGTTGGAATTGATGACCTCTGAAGGTCCTTTCCAACCCCAACTGTTCTGTGAGTGGGATGCTGACAAGGACCCAGCCAAAAGCCGGGCACAGTGGCAGCGGGGCGTCTCTCCAGGGACTGAGGCTTTGTCACACACCTCTCGCTGCGTGCAGGAGCCCAGAGGTTTCCCCTGCACAATCCATGGAGAAGAGGCTGTTAAATATTCCATCAGCAATGGATATGTAGGTCACCCAGGTGTGCTGCTGCCTCCAGGTACCAGCTCATCTCAGCCCTTGGTGGGGAGCTGATGTCTGCTCATTAATTCTGTGGCTGCTGCTCCCTCCCCATGTCCTTCTGGAGTGGGGGCTGGGGGGGCTGCTGCGCCCAGCCAGGAGCAGGGGATGGATCTGGGGGGTTGTGCAATCCTGAGTGATGTGCAGGACCAGGGGTGTCTTGTTTAGGGGCTCTGTAGGGTGGGTGCCTGAGAGAGGGGGGCTGGGGGAACCCTCAGGACCCCTGTGCAGAAGTTGTGGTCTCATGTTGGGGCAGCCCAGGACCCCTCTGTCCCCAGTGGGGAAGGGATGTACATACTGTAGTGACACAGCTCCAGCCCTCTGCTCCCAACATTCCTTATTTCACTCCACGTGTCATTTGCTGGCTCATTTTAATTCCCTGTGACCAGACCCATTGGATAACATGGGCAAGCTGAGGGTCTTGCGGCAGACACTGTGTCTCCATCCAGTCAGAGACAGTGGGAACGCTGCTAATGTGTCTGGGTCAGGCAGTGGTGTGTTCCCATCACCTGGGGAAGAGCCTGTGGGGGAACCATCTCCTGGCCTCCAGCTTTCACTTGTCCTTCTGGAAAAGGAGCATCGCTCTGAGGTGGCATCCAGGCACCGGCACCAAGGGAAATCTGCCCTACTCTGCCATGGGGCCTGGGAAGTGGGAAGTTGTGGATTTGGGTGTGTTTGCATGCTTGATGCCATGGGATACAGGGTTTTTTTGGGAAAAAGAATGATTAACTACTTTTTTCCTGCTAGCTAGAGGAAGATGCTGACAATGGAGCGGGGTTTTGGTGATCAGGATGGTGACGATGCCAAGAAAGGCAGCAATGGTTAGGGGTAATTGCTGTGTCCTTTCAGAGGTATTAGTGCTTCCATGCTGGCTGTTACAGGGGTTAGCTGGAGGTGTTGGTGGCATAAATACAGAAGCAAAATTATTGCTGCTTATAATCACTTTTTTGTGTGTGTGTGAGAAGGGATGTGACCAGGGTGGAAAGAGGAAGGGATGGAGCTCAGGGGTCTCCGGTGCAAGGCTGGCCCATCCTCGGGCTCTGCTCAGGAGGGCAGAGATGCTGTGGCACTGGGGGCTTTGCTGATGTGGTTCCTCAAAGAGATGCTGGCTCTGCTGAGGGTCTGAGCCCACCGCTGTGATGGACCCACAGCCCTGGGCTGTCCCACCACACCTGCCCCATGGCTGGGCTTGGCCCTCAGGGAAGGTGGGTTAGGGATAACGGATTGGCTGGATTGGAGCTGGGGCAGATGGGGTGCCCCAGTGTTAAGTGAATCTTGGGGGTCTGGAGGGGTCCCAGCCAAGACCTGGCCCCTATCAGCTGGCTGGAGGAAAGGTGAGGACAGTGTCTGGGGAGAAATCACAGGCTTTTTCTGAACTGTAGCAGGTGGAATCTGACCTTTGGCTTCTAGAAAACCATGAGCCAGACAAGGAAGGACCTGGGTTGTAGGGGCAGGAACAGAGTGGCTCTGGATGAGCGGCTGCAGGCAGCATGCTTCAGCTGCTGCAGGGAGACTTGCTGTGCTGGGTGCATCATTGCTGCTGTGTCCCAGTCACCACCCTCGTAGCACTGGAGGGAGGGTGATCTGATGGCATCCTGGCTGGCATGCTGTATCCTGCATCCCAACTGGCATCCCGGCTGAGGGACAAGCACAGCATGGGGTGGGTGCAGAGGTGGCTATTCGCCCTAGGGACCAGGAGGGTCTTTGTAGCCAGGAGAAGCTGAAGAGCTGCAAGTGTGGAGTGTTTGGAAACGGAATGGTGGGATCCTGTGGGAAGGTGTTTGTGCTGGGGAGGCTGATGGGGGAAGGCAGTACCGCAGGGATGCACAGCCGAGGGGAAGGTTTACTGTGGCTGGGTCTTCCCACCCTTGGGTCCTGGTGTGCCATGCCCAGGCTCCTCTTTGGACAGAGGAGCAAACTGGGCGGGTTTAAGGTGTTTTGGCTGCTCAATGGGGCTAGATCGCACTCATAAGGTCAGAAGCTGAAGGCCCCACCCAGACGTTGGTGCTCACCAGAGGAGCAGCAGCCCCACATGGGAGCAGCTCTGGATGGGAGCGGGAGGATGCTCCCACAGAGGAGCCAGCAGAGCCCCCTGGGAGGATGTTCTCCTTGGGATTGCAGAGCTGCTGCTCCGTCGGGAGCACCCAAGGATGCGTCCGCGGCTCTGGCGATGCTCTGCTCCCCTGCTGTTTGTTTCTCTCTGGCTGCAGCAGCGCGGTTCCTCGCAGGCAGCATCCTCCCCTGTCCCTGCCCGTCCCTGGGCGGCAGGGCTGGCTGCGAAATGTAAACTCCAATGTTGGGAAGGAACCCATCGCTGATGAAACAAGGCCATTCATGCTTTCAGATATTCAATTCCATGCAGAATATTAAATAATTTCCTCTTCAATGATCCCAGTAAATTTAATTAGCTCTTGTTCCCCCGATAGAGTTGTCTCTGAGATCCTGAAGCGTTTGGAGCTGAAGGGGAGCTCGGCTCCCCTTGGAAGCGTGCCTTCCCACACTGACAGCTCTGCCAGGGGCAAGAGGCCCCTTGCTCACCGTCGTGTTCCTGTTGCCACCACCACCACCCACTCCACACCAGGGCTCCTTTGGAGTAGGATGCTGACTCCAGCCACAGCCCCTTTCCCCCTCTGGTCCAGCTCCCGGCAGTGTGGCTCCAGGATGCTGTTTGGGGCCAGTTTTGTAGATGCTGTGGTACAGCTTTGCTGTGGTATAGCTTTGCTTGGACGGTGTGAGCCCTTCTGCCTGGAGAGGCAAAGGTCTGGGGAAGGTGAGGGACCCGCTCCAGGCTGGAAGCTGGGCTCTGGGTGACATGTCCAGGGCCTTTCCTGTGGCTGCTTGAGAGCTGAGTCCTGAGTGGGGTAGGGAGGGATGGAAACCAACCAAAGTGCTCAGCTTTCAGTAGAAGTGTTTGCTGCTGATGATTTAGTTGTGGGGTTTTGGGGTGGTTTTTTTGGTGTTTAGTTCTGTTTGTGTAACTTCAGAACCTCAGAGGAAAGAAGGGAAAAGAAAAATCTCTTCCTGATGGAAGCAGCTAATAGAGGGTTATAAATGTGTCCCTGGCATGGTTCATTAGCTGCCATGACACATTGTGAGCTATGAGCAGTATGATACCAGCAAATCAATCCTGAATTTAATCTGGAAAACCCAGCGTGGGGAGGTGCAGATCATGCAACATGTTACCCAACATCTCAGCTGAAATAGAGCAGCTCTTTGCTCCCGGCGCTCCTCCTGCCTGGTTGCTCTGCAAAATAATAAATAAATAAACAAGTACCTGATTTACCAATGATTAATTTGCATAATTAGTGCTGTGTCAAATCACTTCACTGAGGTGCAAGGCACGCTGTGAGGTACATGTTCATGTGGCCGGCGCTCCAGGGTTTCTCGAGCTCACCTTGTCGACAGTCTCCTGGGGATGTTATGTTGGTGGTGATGGGATTTTGGAGTCAGAGGGGAAGAGAGAGCCTGGGGGCTGCAGGGCGAAATCCCTGCCAGCCTCTGCGTGCCCTCTCCTGCTGTGGGAGCAAATGCTTTTCCCTGGAAATGTGTGTGCTGGTGGGTGGCCATAGCCCTGGAGCCAGGGATGAGCTCAGAGCTAGCTCTGCCCACGGGCTCCAGCCAGCATTGCCTCCTCTGAGCGTGGCAGCAATGTGAAGGCAGAACCTGAGCTGGTCCATACATGCTGGCTGTGCACCATGGCTCCGCTCCAGGGGTGCTCTGGGAGGGTGCTGGGGGTGTGTGGCTGGGGATAAACCTTCTGGCTGGGGCAGAGGCAGCGATGGGGAGCGGGGAGCTGGGCATCCAAGCAGCGCCGCAATGCTGCCTGCGACATGTCCCCTGCTTTTTACAAGACTTGGTGTTTGTATGGTGTTTTCCCACACCCAGCACTGCTAATGCTGCAGAGCTGATCCTCTGCGCCGGGGAAATCCCAGGAGTGAGCCAGTGGGGCTTCCCTCCCCGGGCTTCTGCACCGGGATAGGGGCTCAGGGTGAGCACAGGGATGGCTTCAGGCTCTTCCCAAACAGGGGAAGCAGCTGCAAAACCCCCAAGGGGCACAGAAACCCATCTCCTGTTCAAACCACAGCGTGCTGCGGGCAGCCCTGGGTGCGTGCCCTCGCTCCTCCATCCCCCCTGTAATGGCTATCAGATTGTTCTGCTGATCTTGGCGTTGCTTTAGTAATTGACTGATGCAATGCAATGTTGGCTGATTTAATAAGTTTGTTAGTATAATAGAGGCTCAGGATTTTGCTGTTAATGTGCAGTGACAATTGCATTTTAGATTTGCTCGTTATGTTGCATAACTTAGCTATGAAACCTATCATAAATTACCTTTTAAAAAGCATTGTTTCTGCGGGCATTAGCACAGCTCTCCCTTCCCCTCTCCCCAGCACTTTGCAGGCTGAGTGTGTCCGTGACCAGGCATGTGTGTGGCTCCTCACCGGGTATCAGCATGTTCCGCTTCGGGTTTTTTGGGTCAGGGCACTTGGTGCTTGCTAAAAAAACCCCAATAGTTCTGGGTCTTGCCAGGTCATCCCACTGTCTCTGTCTCAGCCAAGGATGGTGCAGGTACCTGGTGTTCTGGGGAAAGCTCCAGCTGGCACGGTGCCTCCTGGTTCTCGGCGGGCAGAGCGCCCTGTGGTGCCACCCTGCCAGCATGGGTAGGATGGGTACTGGAGAACCTCCTGGCAGGGCCAGGATTGAGCTGCCAGTGCTGTGTCAGAGCTGTGAATGTCCCTTTTCCAGGCAGAGTCATGGGGAGGGGCTGGACCTCATTTGGGCACCCTGAAGTTGAGGGTCCATGAGAGCTCCAGCCTTTGTGAGGGACTCAGAGGAGCTGCTGCCTCCCCGTCTCTTCCCAATGCTGGGTGCAGCTGTTGCCTCTCAGAGGAGGTTTCTGCAGATCAGGGACCTGCTGCTTGGCACTGTTATTTCTGGGGTCTGCAGAGGGATGGGGATGCTCAGCCCTGGGGCTGGAGAGCATCCCCAGGTGCTGGGGCTTTGCTCTGCCTCCTGCTGATGGCACCCACTTTCAGAAAGTCCCAGACAGAGCTGCAACAGGTCGTGTCCTCTCTGTACTCCAAGGAGGAAGGACAACCTTGTCACTGTTAAGGGAAAAAAATAATTAAAGAAAGCAGCAGTAATTTCCCAACTCTGCCTTCATC
Organism: Porphyrio hochstetteri; assembly: GCA_020800305.1. NCBI lineage: Eukaryota > Metazoa > Chordata > Aves > Gruiformes > Rallidae > Porphyrio > Porphyrio hochstetteri. Next base: position 3,499,988 of record CM036923.1, on the reverse strand, counting down.
CAAATGAAGGCCCTAAATGGCAAATAGGCTGTGAAATAAGCTAGGAAAAAGGTGGAAAAAACCCATTTCCAGACTAATATTTGCTGCCTCTGGCTCATAAGAGCCATGCCAAAGGCAGGGGTTGTTGACTTGTGCTTTTTCAAACTGCTTCTCGTCCTCCACCGTCGCTCTCGCGTGTTCTCTGCCGTTATCCCCCATCTGCTCCTCCTCTTCTCCCTTGGCCAGGCTCAGATGCTCCTGGAGACCCTTGGGCAGGTTTCCTGGTGGGTTCCTCTTGGTGTTTTCCTGCCTGGGAGCCCTGGCTGGGCATGCTGCTCAGCTCAGGCCTTTTCCTGCTGGGCAGCGCGGGGTTGCCTAGCAATCCGAGCATCGCTTCATCTCCTCGGCTCCGCTTAGCGCACGCACACCTCCCGGTTTGCAAGGCTGCACCTCCTGACTGGGGACCAGTTTGCGTTTCTAGGAACAGATGTAAACAGGGACCCGGCTCGGAGGCTCTTGAAATGCCGAGGAAAATTTTGCAGAGCCTGCTCCCTCCCGTGCTCCTGGTTCCTCTCGTTCTCCAAATCTGCTGCCTAAAGCATCTTCAGCCTCAATGAACCGTGAGAAAACAGCACAGCGGGGCATAGCAAGGAGCCATCCTGGCTGAGCGCTGCCTTTGTCTGGCAGGTTGTGAGAACAAGGGCTGCTGCGGGCAGCCGAGGCTCGGGGTCGGGCGCTCGCTGCATCCTGGAGGGCTAAAAATACACTCGTTTATCATACAAAATGGATGTTGGGATGTATGAGGTGCATCTGGAGCGTCTTCCAGCCCTCGTTCACGTTACGGCTCTGCAAGGCTCTGGTGATTTTCTGGAGATTGTTTCTCCAAGCCCTTGGGAGGGAAGGAAAACTGTGCTAGGAGGGGAAGGGGGGTGGGGGGGGTGATGCCTGTGTTCGGGGGCTGTGTGTGGACTGGTAACATCTCATGCATGGGCCCTGAGCTGAGGTCATAGGAAATAAGTGGTGGCTTGAACAGGCTGCAGCTCTTCCAGATGGTTCTGGGGAAATAGGACTGATGGAGGTTCACCACAGACTTGGCTATGGGGAATGACAAATAGATAATTTGAGCCAGAAAAAGGTGCTGAGCCCTGTCCAGTAACTCCAGCAGTTCTGCAGGGGGCAGGTTTGCTGCCTCTGTGCTTTGTAACCTGCCCTGTACTCAATGGGGGGGCTCAGGCTGCGTGGCCAGACCGAGCACAAGGGACATGCAGGCTCTTGGCTGTTTTAGGGATGGCATCTCCCACTCACGAGCCAGCGCTGAATGACAGGACTGCTGACCACTGGTGGTTCCTAAAGTCTGATAGGAGCAAGCTGGGAATGGCAGCAGTCCACTTTTGTGCAACATTGGATGAAGGGCTGTTCCAGCTGGGAATGCGAAGATCACTGCCCAGAGGTCCTTAAATTAGGTTTAAAGAAGGATGGGTGAGGGGCTGGGACATGCACAGTGCTGTTGTGAATGGGTGTCATAAGGGTTTCCCATGCTGCCTCGGTTTTCCCTGTGTTTGGGGTGAGGAACTGAAACCTCTTCCCTCGCTGTCCTGCCAGTGGGGCTTGGGCATCACTGCCATGCTTGGGCTTCCCCCAGGGCCTTAGGCATCACTGTTGTGCTGGGGCAGGCAGCAGCAGGGGGGTCCCATTCCTTGCCTGCCTGTGGGGTCAGCGCATGAGGGGACCCTGGGGGCGGCTCCCCACCCCCTCGCAGGCAGCAGCCGACACGGCCGAGCCGCGAGAGTTGCCCCCCCTGCCCCTCCACCGGTCCTGCCTGTGTCTTCGGGGAGAAACAGAGGGAAAGCACCTGCCGCCTTCTCCGGGGCAGAGGGGCAGCGTGTGCCCAGCGCCCCCCAAGCACGCTGCCGTGAGGAGCCCCTCGCTGTGGAGAGGTGGGGGGGCTCCGGCCTCGGGAGCATCCTTCCTCCTCCCCTCCCTATCCCCTCTCGGGTCTGCCCTCACTCCCGCGGAGGGAAGGGATAAGGGGTGGGCGCAGGGGGAGGGGACCGCGGGCGGGGGGCGGCAGCCGCGGGGCGGAGCGGGGGCGGCCGCATGTGCCCCTCTCCTCCCTCCCCTCCTCCTTCCTCCCCCCCCTCTCGGCGGCGGCCGGGGGCGGGCGCGCTCGTTCATCTCGCTCGGTGGCTCCGGGGGCGGTGGCGGCGGCGCGGGCGCAGCCGCGTGTGAGGCTGCCCGGTGAGGGGCGAGCCCAGCCCGCTGCCGCGCCGCCTCCTGCCGCCGGGCTGCCCCGGTCGCCGCTGCTCGGGAGATGCCGCTCGGCGGGAGGGGACCCGCGGCTGCCCTGCGCCTCCGCCGCCGCGGCGGGGACCTCTGAGCTCGTGAGTCACCGGGGGCGGCGGCACCGGGGAGGGGACGGGAGGAGGGGATGGAAGAGGGGAGGCTGCGGGCAGGGGCGGCTGGTCGCAATCCTACCCCGGGAACTCGGTGAGGGGAGCGGCGGGGTTCCGTAGAGGCGGCCCCGGGGGTGGGGGTGGGGGGGCAGTGTGAGGGGGAGGGATGTCCACGGGGACCACACCGGAGCCCCGCCGTTCGCCGCCGGAGCGCATCCCGGGCGAAGGCTCGCCGCTCCGGGCGGGCGGATCGGGGTATCCCCCCCGGTGCTCTCCGGTATGAAGTTTCGCTGCGGCGGGCGGTGCCGTTTTTGGGAGCCCCGAGCTCGGTTCGGTACCAGATCCTGCCCATTAGCGACGTCTCACGGGCCCGAGCCCGTGGTTTGTCTGCGAAAGGATTCGGGCACAACTTCTCATTAACTTTGCGTTATAGGTTCTTAACGGATGTCTTAATTAGGTGCTGTTGTTAATGGGAATATTGCGCTAATTAAAAATCACACCCTCCAGGTGAAGGTAAATTATAAGGGAAAGTTGGGTGAGGTGGAGTCGGGATTAATGGGGAGGAGGAAGAGGAGGCAGGGAAGGCTCCTGCTTGGGCTGGTCGGCTTTGGGGAGCAGTCAAAGCCGTGGGGGTAACGCTTGGCCCCGCTGCGCACGGGCAGAGCCGGGCGAGCATGAGCGTGAGCAGCTTCTGCTGGATTTTTCCTCTGCCGAATTCCCATCTCTGGGAATTTCACTGCGAGGCCAGCTTGCTGTGCCAGGGGTGTGCAGTGTGAGGAGGGAGAAGGCCCCGTGGAGTCACCTGCTCGGTTTGTGTTGCGGGTTGGAAACGCACAGCGCTGTTATCCAACCGCCCGGATGCCGGCGGTCGGTCCCCCATGGATGTGTGTGCCGGGGTGCTGCACCGCGCGCAGCATCACATCCCGATGCTTCCAGGCAGGTGGCTGAAGTAAACAAATGTGGTGTGGGGGTCTGAGAGCGGCTGCGACACCAGGGCAGGACATGTGGGGATAGACAACGGGCTGGCAGAAGCTGAGGCATGGTCCCATTCCTCTGGCTGGAGCAGCCTGGAGAGCAGTGGGGAGGCTTCGATGGCGCCTGTGTGTGCGCAGGCGGAGGGATGTGGGGGGGGAGAGCAGGGAAGCAGGGATTTCTCAGCTTCTCACTCCAGTAAGCATGACATTAACAACACAGACTATTTTCGGTTGCCTTTCATGAAGGTTTGGAACGCGCTCGCTGCCTCTGCAGAAGCTGAGCCTCGGGCCGGGGGGGGCTCCCATCACCTGCCTTTTATCCTGGGGGGCACAGCCTGGGGCGGCCGCAGGTCTCCGTGCACTGCAGGAAGCTGTGATGTTGGGGAATACCTTGTTCTGTTGCCCTGCTAATTCTGCCTGGGGTTCTCTGGGATGTTTGGGGTTTGTGGTTTGTCTCGAGGGTGTTTTCTGCTGCCCTGGTGCTGTTTGTATTCACCCCTGGTACCTGGTACTCAGCGCCTTGCTGAGCCGGGTGCTGTGCTAACGTAGATGAAGGCAGTCAGCTCCCTGAAGAGCTGCCTGGTTTCAGGCTAAAATGGTCGAGGCGTGATAGGAGTAAGCCACAAAGGCTGTTTTTCTGGCTCACAGATGGAGGACGAGCCTGGAGTTGGTAATTTTTTTTGTGGAGGAATGCTCAGAGCAGGTTGGGGCTGGCAGGGCTGCCCAAATCTGGCCAGTGGTTGGGTACTTGTTCCTGGTTCTGGGGAGCTGTGGTGAGGCTGCTTGTTATTCCATAGAAAATACAGGAGATTCCCACACACCCCATCCTCCACCCCACCTTGAAGGGATCTGGGGGATTGCTTGGTGCCACAGAAAGCCCTGGCACAAGGGCACACGCATGCTCTGCTGCAGTGCTGGGTAAACCTGTGCTGGGGTAGGGTGGTTGTTTTTGGGGTATGGCTGTGGGATGCCCTCACAGGGACGTGAATTTCGTGTAGTGAGCCGAGGGGTTGGTTTTGGACCCCCGAAGGTGAGCGGTGCAGAGCCCACAGGCCAGCTGGCTGGTGAACTGCTGTGGGTTGTAGGGGGACTGGGACAGGACCGGGATCCCCCCCAGCCCGGTGGTCATGCCTCTCACTCTTCCCTGGCGGGTCAGGAACAACGTGGGGACAGGTGTCATGGAGTTGGTGGCGCTGACAGCACGAGGCAGCGCTGTCGGGAGCGTGATGCTGGCGTCCCTCGTGGGCACCCCTGTGCCTGGCGGTGCAGCCACCGCGGTGCCCATCTCCTCCCATCCTGCTGCTCCCAAACCAGAGCAACTGGGTGGGCTGGGAGGCTTCAGGATGCTTTAGGATGCTGACCTTCTCTCCACATGCCGCTGCCTTTGACAAACCTCCTCCCCCAGCTCTCCTTTCCCAAACCTGCCCGGTTCCGCCGACTCTGTATGCTCCCCACTTACACCGTCCCTTTATGATGAAGGCTGGGATTTTTCTCTCCCTCCTCCTCCTCCTCCTCAAAGGGCCTCTTTCCCAGTTGTGTTTATTGCTCTGTCTCCCATCACTAGAACATGTCGTCCTTAATTACCACGTCCGTGTCCCAGGCGGTGGGATGGCTGGGCAGCCTGCTTTCCATGCCGCTGCTGCTGGTTGCTGATGCTTTGCCTCCCTGTCCTGCATGGCAGGTTTCTTCTTTGCCACCCAGGGTGGGAAATGGATCAGGTCCTGTGCCACAGCACCCAAGAGGGATCCCTGGGTCTCCCTGGCTGCGGGGAGCGCGGGAAGGGGGATGCAAGTGTCTCCATCAGACTCGTGTCTGGAGCAGCTCATCCAGCACGGGCCGTATTTGCTCCTTCAGCGTATAAATAAAGGTATTTAAGTGTGTGCATTTACTAAATTAGTTTGTCGTCACAATTTTTCAAATGGATCAGCTGACGGGAGATAAATGCCTCTGAAGGTTATTGAGATAATAAAAGGCATGAGGGAAGTTCCTTAATTTATTTGAGTTCTCTTTTAATTTACAGTCTTACGGGGTGAGAGTACACTGAGTAATTAGTTCTTAGGAGTGATTTGCTCTTTTCAAACAGCCGTGGAAGAGGAAGGGGAGCTGGCGGTGAGGTTTGAGGCTGCGGTGAGGGGCTGAGCCAGAGGTGAGGATGCACGGTGCTGGCAGCTCCTGGGGTATGGCCACGGAGCAGCCCGTAGAGGTGCCCAGGTGTGTCAGCTGGTGGCATTGCTCCTCACACACCTGGCACGAGGAGGTAGGGCTGAGATGCCTTTCCTGAGGCTGTGCCCCACTGTCTGCATCCCACCCCAAGGGGCGTGCAGAGCACCTCGCCTTCCATCGGTGCTGGAAGATGGGTGTCCTGATGGGCACCATGAGGTGGGGAGATGTGTTTTCCAGCATGCGAGCTGGCTGGCATCCCACATACCAGCCGAGAGCCTGCGGCGACCCTCCTCAGACCCCCCCAGCCCCTATTCTCCCATTGGCTTTGGCCACCCTGGGGGTGGTTCACAGCCCCCAGGGCCCTCAGGGAGCACCTGCAGGGTGAGCTGCTCTCACCAGGATGCTGCTTCCCTCATTGGCTGGGATGCTCGGGGCTTCTCCAGGGCTTCCTGATGGAGCCGTGTGGGGTATTTTGGGATGCACCTTCTTGCAGATTAATTGACATCCTGATACGCCAGGTGAGGAAGCAAAATTTTTTTCTCTGTTGTTTCATTAGTTATTGGGATGAAATTTGTTTTGGGAAGCTTTATTTTTACCCAACCAATCTAAAGGAATGCTCTCCTTTGCTCAGCTCATGCTTGGACACCCCGGTGGGCAGAAATGGGCCTGTGAACCCGGGATCCCTTTTTTGTGTTTCGCTACCCAACATGTATGCATCCCTCCCACCCCTAACTGCCCCCTTGTCATCCTGTCAGTGGCTCCTGCCATCCCAGGTTTTGCTGCAGAGCCTTCATCCCCTTCCTGGTGGCACCTCCTGCCCTGCTCTCGGCTGTGGGCATGCCTCGGCTGCACAGCGGGTTGGATCCATGCAGTTTGAACTCCTCTGTGGGACACCCCCCACTCCCAAACCCCCTGTTACCAAATGCCACTAGCTACTTTTCCCTTTCCATGTTCCTCTGACCACTGCTATGGGAGATGTGTTTTGGCTGTGGTCTGTGGCCATGCCACTGGCTATGAGGTGTGATGGTGGGTACATGAGTGACTCTGGCCCAGGAGCATGGAGGGGACTATGCAGCCCAGTCATTCTGAGGCCCCACACATGCTGTGTGATGCTGTGCAGGGTTGTTTTCTCCCTTAGTTATTTTTTGGCTTTACTGCTTGGACACGGGAGCTGTTTCTGTTCCCCTGAGCTTCCCAGGTAGAGAGCGGGTCTGGTGCTCTGTCACTGGGCAGGGGGCTGCGAGGATGGATCCTGAGGTGGGGCAGGATGGGATGTCCGTAGGGTTTGTTTGCTGGGAAAAGTGGTTTCTCCCCAGTGCTCTGCTGTCGCTCTTCCCAGGCATTGAAGGGACCGTGTGCTCGTGTGGGCCCTGCCCAGCTGCCTGTGCTGGCATCCCCCATCCATGGGAATGTTTTTCCACCTGGGAGAATAAAAAAGCACTTTGGCGTTGCTGTGGAGGACGTGAGATGCTTCCTGCATCCCTTGGCCCCTTTCTACTGTGGTGCCCAGCATGTTCCCCCTGGCTGCCAGGCAGAAGATGGCTGAAAATGGGGTCGATGCGTCTAAGGAGCCCTGGACTTGCTCGGGTTCAAGTGGGACTGCCAGCGCTGTCTGCACACAGGCAGATGGGTTTGGGAATCTCTGGAGCCAGGACTTGGGGCTCCTGTAACCTGCTGAGATCATCACAAGGAGTTGAGGAGCAGGGGGGTGCGCAGCCGGCACTCCCCGCATTACTGAGCTGGGGGGGAAGTCATTGCACCTCAAATTTATGGAAGTGATAAAACAACTTTTGACAAGAGGCTCTCTGCCTCCGCAGCCAGGAGAGAATCTTTTCCTCTTGTTGGATCGATAAACAATTAATTCTAAAGCCAGGAGCTGGAGAAAAAAGGAGAGTTTTCCAGATTTCTAAACTCTTAATCAAGCTGTGGGTAAAATGTAGATGTGAGAATTTGAGAGCTCCTGGTGATATCTTGACCTTGATAACCGGTCCTTCCGTTCCTGGACCGCAGATGATGCTTCCTGTGCTGAACAAACCTACTTTTAAATATAGAATTTGTTCCTCGATATCTGTGCTTCCGAGGCGTTTAATGTGGTTTTACTTAATAATCTGCTTCAAAGTGCTGACTTCTCCCCCCCATGTTTTAATTGAATTGGATTTCCATTCAGAATCTGCTTAAATGAGTTTAAAAACATTGTAAATAATACATATAGTTCACTTAGTTTTATACCGTAAGCTGTGAAAATAAAAGAGCCCAGGTAACTATCGGAACCTGTGCGCGGTACATTCTTCTCGTTGTCCTTTTGCAAACAGTGACAGAACAGCCAGTATGAAAGAAAAATGAATTCAAGGCAGTTCCCAGAGTCCAGAGGAAAGTGTTGTAACGTGGGGAGAGTTAATGGCGTGGTGCTGGGATGTGGCTCGGGGCTGATGGCTCTGGTGCAGCCTGTTCGCAGGGCCCAACTGTACGCTGGTAGCTTTCGGGGCTGTTTTCTAAAGGGCTCGAGGTGTGGCATGGTGGGAGATGGGTGGTGATGGATCTGGTGATCCATGTTTATGTGTTCATGAGGTTTTAGGAACATGGCTCGGGGCTGGTGGCTCTGGTGTGGCCTGTTTGTAAGGCCTGGCTGCGCGCCGGGAGCTTTTGGGGCTGTTTTCTAAAGGGCTCAAGCTGTGGTGGGGCAGGAGGTGGGTGGTGATGGCTCTGGTGATCATGTCTATGGGTTCATGAGGTCATCAGAAACGCTAACGGACCTTCAGGCTCTGGTGGATCCTCTGTTGGCCGTTGTGGCTGATGGGCTTTAATGGAGCTTCCCCATCAGCATCTGGGGCCGTAACGCAGGATGGGCACGGTGCTGTTGGGTTGTGGAAGCAATTGATCCACGTCTCTTTGCAGGCTGGGAAGGCCTGTTCTCTCTCCAGAAGTTACTGGGGCTGTCCTGGAGCCTGTTTCGTTGAAAACAAGGGCTGAGGGATCTCTGAGAACTTGCAGTTTGGTTTATGGGCAGCGAGGGAATTGGTGCCATAGTGCTGCCTTGGGCAGGGAGCTGGTGGGAGCTGCTGCCTGAACCAGGGACAAATGCTGCTGTGGGCTGTTTCCTGGGCTCTGACAAGGTGACACCCCAAGGCCGGGATGTCACTGCCCCCTGCACCAGAGTCCCTCTTGCACGGGGTAGTGGCTGTGGCGCTGCCTGTGCGGGGGCTCTGCGGGCGGCTACACATGTTCAGCACGTACACGCGGGGGATGCTGCTGGAGAGCATCGCTCTGCGCTGAGGTGCTCTGCAGGCAGCCCAGGTAATCTGCATGGCAGCACGGCGCTGCTGCAGTCGCCCAGAGCAGCGTTATGTCCGGGCGCATGGGATGCTCCCGCTGCCATCCCAAGGCTCCAGCAAGAGGACGTGCCAGCAGCATCCTGGCATGGTGGGACAGCGGCGCTGCTGGCATCTCCCTGTGCCCCCAGTGTGGGAGCAAGGCTCAGGGTGTGGTAGTGTGACCCCCATGCAGGTGGATGTTGCACGGGAAGGCTCTTGCAGGCGGATGTGCCCAGGAAGGTGCTTCGTGGAATATGCAAATCCCGGTGTGGAGAGGGGCCTAAATAATTATACGCAGAGCCAGATTTTTTTTTTTAAATAAAGCTATCTATGGTATATTGCAGAAGTAATTAGGAATCCTGAGCTGGCTGTATCTCGATCTTTATAGCAACATAGCTGATAAAGCATGATTCAGGGACCTCGTTATCTTTTTTTTTAGAGAAGTTTTTATTTAACTTCCGTGAAGTTGCCATGGTTACTCCTGTGCATGGCTTCCCTGCCTCTCCTGCCTTAAGTGCAGCTGCTAGCGCTGAGAATTAAAACTTCTACATTTGGAGCAGCCCTGGCCCCCCCTCCACAATCCTGGCTGTGCTCTCACAGGGGGAGAGCCTGTGGTTTGGAGCATCGTCCTTTGCTGGCCCCAGAAAAGGTGTTTTCAGCTCCTGTGTATGAGCTGTTTGCCTTAGTAAAGCTAGGCCTTTCCTGGGCTCAGCTAACCCCTCAGGGAGGATTTGGGGATGGGTTTGGGTCTCCATCCGTGCTGGGGAGAGATGCTCATGGTTGCTGAGCTGCCGCTGTGACGATGCACTGAGCCTGCCCATCGCTCTGCATGCTAAACAGTGTAACAGCCCCATCCGGATCTCTGCCCGCCAAAACCAGAGCTGGGGCTTCGGCTCCTTGTTGGGGACAGAAGAGACCTTGCTGCCACCGTGCCTCAAGCTGCTGAGCCTGGTTTGGGAGGTTCCTGCACGGGGATTGGCTGCTGGAGCATGGCGTGGTGGCTGCCAGTGGTGATGGGCACCCAGATCAGGCCATCTGGGTGGCCCAGGGCAGCCGTGCCATGGTGCCTGGCCAGGGCAGATGGTCTCCAGCTTCTGTGCTTTCTCACCGTCCCTCGTGCCCCAGCAGTGGGAGTCGTGGGATCCTGCGGTGCAGAAGCACCCGTGCAGCTGTCCCCTGCAGCAGACTGGGGATGAGATGGTCGGGCACTTCTCTTGCAGGGGATGTGCTGCTGTGGGCCCCCTGTCACTGCACAGCCCCACGTGCTGTGCGAGGGTTCTGCTCTGCTCGGGCAGGGGGCTATTCTGCTGCCGGTGACAGGTTACCTGGCTTGCCGGCATGGGGCTCCTGGGATGAGCTGTGGATGTGCAGCTAGGTGTTGGCACAGGCTGAGATGTCCCTGCTGCGTTGTGAAGCAATGTGGGTGCAGGGACCTGAGCTGGGGTCTGGGACCAGCCCATTTCCTTGGTGATGGCTGTGCTGAGACAGTGACAGGAGGTGTCTTATGGCAACACCTCTTAAGCCAGGCAAACCCAGGGAGTTTTGGGCGCTGGGGAGGCAACAGCCCTCCCCCCCCCCAAGACCAGACAAGTGTCCTGGTCGGGATGCTGGGGGGCAGGGACCTCCCGAAGGGAAAACCAGTGTTTGATGGGTTGTGTTGGAGGGGAAGGGGAAGCCATGCCACCAGTGAAGGGCTTTGATGTCTGCTTGGCGCGGGTGCATTTGGGGCTCGTGGGTGCTTGGCGCTGCCGCTCCAGTGTGCCGCTTCCCATCCCCACAGCTCCAGCCAGGTAATGAGGAGCCCAGCGCCAGGCTAGCAGAGACGGCCATCTGTCCAGGGTAGGCCTGAACTCTGTCCTCATTATGTCTGTCAAAGTTTTGTCAAGCTTCCCCTCCTGCTCCTCCCGGCGCTTTTAAGCAGCGCAGGGTGGGAGGGTGCGTGGGAGGTGAAGCTGCACCAGAAATAATTCCGTGCATTTCGGGGTGGGGGGGTGTGCGAGCGGCGCTGCGGGAAGGCACCTCTCCCCGGCAGCCCTGCTGCTGGCCCGCCGGCTGTTTGCCTGGCGCGGAAATGTCCCCCGGATGAAGTAAGCAGCTTCTGTTTGTTTGTCTCCCCTTCCAATCCTCCCTGTTCCCCCCCCCCCCCCTTTTCTTTATTTCTCTTCTCCCTTCTCTGTTTTCCTTCCTGATGAAAGCTTTTTCTTGCCGTGTCAAGGCAATGTGACCTGGTTCCGTAATAAAGAGGAGGCTTATTAGAATTAAAGCCCAACAGTGTTAAAAAAGCAATCTTGGCAAGATTGAGGCCATGGGGGAATTGTAAATTCTCAGCAAAGACCTCATTTTAAAGGCTGGGATGAAAACACGTGCGTGCGCACGCACTGGGGCCTCGCGCCGTGAGGGGATGTCTGGTTCTGAGGAGGGCTCAGGGTGGGCACGGCACGGCCATCGGATCCTCCTGGCATTGCCCAGGGTCCTCTCGTCGGTGGGCATGTTGATCCACACTGGGGAGGCTCTGTTGGCACCCCTTGGCTTGGGGTTTGTTTTCTTTGTTCCTCTGGGGATACCCTCCCTGTGGAGCCCCCTCCTCCTCCTCCTCTCCCCATCCCTGCTCAGCCCCTCCCAGCATGGCCGCCCACCCGCCGCTGTGGTGGGAGCGACGACAGCCAGTGCCAGCAGTTGCGATGGGTCCTGGGTTGGTGCCAGAGTCAGGATGGGGTGTCCCTCCTGGCATGAGGTGTGCCAGCTCTGTGGACCCTCCACTTGCAGTGGGTGCCATCTGCTGGGGGTGCTCCCTGTGCCTGTGAGCAGTGGCTTGTGGTACCCAGGGAGCTGCCTGGGGCGAAGGTGGGCAGCAGGTGCGGTGACCCCACTGCCATCCAGCAACTGTCTCCTCTCCCTCCTCCTCATCTCCTCCTCCTGGTTTTTCCTCTGGGGCTGTGGCTGCCGCTGCTTTCCCATGGCCGTCTGCGGGGAGTGGGCATGGAGGTACCCAAAAGGCCGTGGAGCTCCCGCAGTCCACAGAGCAGCAGTCCTGGCCGCTTCCCACAGCGCTCTGTTGTCATGATTTGCTGTTATCTGGCTAATTAGAAAGTAAGCTGTCCCGGCAGGGAGCTTGGCCTCTTCTCTGGCGCTGAGTTGCGGCGCGCACCTGCGGTGTGGTAGTGATGAGGATGTCTTACGGGATCAAAAGGGAGGGCTGATGTCTGAGTGTTCCTCAGCTTGCGACAGGGCTGCGGGAGCCCCTGCTGCCCGCTCAGCCGAGGGGAGGGGGCTGCTGGCACTGGGCAATGCCTGGGCTCAGCGGTGCAGTTCTCGGTGATGAGGATGCTCAGAGCTGGTGAAGCCCCATGGCCTGAGCCTGGTGCTGGCTGGGGAAGAGCTGCCTGTGGGTTTGTGTCCTCAGGGCCAAGGTGTCACCACACTGCCTGGTCACTGAGGAGCTGGCAGCACTGGAAGGACATACACAGATGTGCCAGCAGATCGTGCCGGACGATGGGACCTCAGGGACTGGTTTTCCCAGGTCTCGCTGAAGCGCCGGAGGGAAATATGGGGTGGTTGTGTCTGGTGGCCATGCAGTTCCCACGGTATGTGGAGCATGGTTCAGCTGTAGCCTTTGTTGTCACTTTGGCTCCTGGATATTTATAGCTAACCAGGGCTGTGCCCAGCCCAGCGCCAGCTCTGCAGTGCTGCGTGTTGGTGCCTCCACACCCGGCCAGGGAACAGGGGTCACAGCTCTGGGCAGGACCCCCCAGATGCTGTGTCGCTGCTCTCGCTGCCACCGGAGCAGACGAGCAAGGTTTGGAGCCCAAGGTGTGCGTGGCCATGCTGTGCTGGTCTCCAGACCCATGCTGGTATCCTGCATGGCCATACCTTGCCACATGCCTGGTGCAACTGGTGGGTTTGTCTGGCTCCAGGAGCAGCAGGGTGCTGCGGTGTGAGGTCTGGGGCAGGGCCCCTGTGGATGCTGTGTGACTTGGTGTGTAGGTGCACGGCTGTGGCCAGAACCAGGATCTCTGCAGTGCCTGCGCTATTGTGAGGGCTTTGCTATTCCCTGTGGCAATGACAGGTTTGTGAGGGAGCTCTTGCTGCAGCCCTCAAAGCCCATGGATGCTGTTTTGCTCCCAAGCTTTCTCCATACTGGGGGAGCCATGGGGATGGCTGCAGCCTGTCACCCCGCTCAGAGCATGAGGACAGCTCTTTCTTCCTCCTCGTGCAGAGCAGCGATGGTCTCATGAGTGTCTGGAGTTGCATTTGTCCTGAGATTGACTTAAGAGTTTGGGGTGCATGGTGGGGTTTGGGCAGGCTTTGGGGATGGACATTCTGCTCCTCTCCTCTGGACCCCCTGCAGAGACCCGGGGGTTGCAGGGGGGCTTCTTGCTGAAGGGGTTGGAGCAGACCCTTGCCCCACAGCCTGATGCTTTGGGGCCTGACAGAAGGCAGGGCTGGTGCTGCCACCTCTCCCCAACGTGCTGTTAATTTAGTGTCTCATCTAGGAGCCTTTCACTTGGGGATGGGTGGGAGATGGATGAGTGGCTCATCCTGAGGCTGCCTGAGTTATGCTGCTGAGTAGACGTGGGGAGGGAAGAGCTGGGTGTTGAATGGGGTGATAGGTGAGAGAAGAGATCTCTGAGAGGGAGGCCGTCCGTTTGGATTAAGCTTTGTGGACTGGGATGTTGGGTAATCACCATCCTTCACTTCGGAGAGGTAGGAAACAAGTCAGCTTTGTTATGGATTGTTATAGCTGCAGGGGGAATGGCTTCTGCCCTGGCCATGGGCATGTATCCCAGCCCTGGCCTGAGGCTGTGGAGGAGGGCGTAGAGCCGAAGGAGCAAGCTGGCTGCGGCAGGGCATCTGGGGGGCAAATGTGGATGTGGGGGTGTGAGCCAGGTGCTGCAGCCACTTCTCCTGGGAGCTGCGGGGTGCTGGGGTGTGGTGGGCGCCCGGGCTGGGGACCCCAGTCTGGATGTGCCAGGGGGTGGGAACCCATCACTCCTCTGGGGCTTCCTCCAGCTGTGCCAGCTACCTGATGGATGTCAGAGTGGTGCTTTGACTAGAGCTCAGCATCCCTTCCCTGGCACAGCACCACGCCAGGGGGGGCAACCCACCAGAGTGGGGGGCACCAGCTGCTGCCTGGATCTGTTTGCGCAGCGTCCCCTGCTTTCCAGCCCTGCGATGGCAGAGTCGCAGAGCATCTCCCCGGGCCTGCTGACAGCAGCGCTCTCTCCAGGCATCCTCCTCCTCCTCCCGCCCGCGCACGCCCACGCGCAGCCAGCGATAAAAGGCTCAGCCCCGTAAACAAGGGGGGAGAGGAGGAGTGATGAAATGGAAATGGGGCAGCGGTCTGAGGCGGGGGAGTGCGGGTGTGAAGCCTGAACCAGCCGAGCTGCGCTGGTGGGGCTGGTGCAGCTGGTGCGCTGCCTCCGGCCGCGCAGGGAAGATGCTCGCAGACCGATGAGGAGGAGAAACCTGTTTTGGACCCGGCGAGTGGAAGGCCTCTCTTCCCTTTTGTTTGTACTGTTGTTTTGTGGGGTTTTTTTATCAGAGTGCTTCATTTTCCAGAAGCTGTCATTTTACATAAACCTCTCAGCGAGGTACATCCATTCCCACTGCCAAAATCTCCATATCAAACACTTGTAACATGCCGCTGAACTGACAGCCCTGACTATACACGCTCTGTGGCGTTACAAAGGGATGCTGCGTCGGTGAAGGATATAAATACACGCATTGAAATGACATGCAGCACGCTCGCTCCCCAGCTCGCTCTCCCCTGCTCTCTTGCTGCCCAGTTAAAATTTATCTGCAGCCCTCCCGGCAGCACCGCTGTGCCCACCCAGCACTGGTGTGGGTGGGGGGATGTGGGGCAGGCAGCTGGTGTGCTGCATGGTGTGCTGCTGGAGTGGGCACAGGGCTTGGGCGCTGTGGGGAGTGGGCGAGCGGCAGCATTCCTGGTGCATCCACCCATTGAAGTGGCCACTGTGCTTCCCGGGATGCAGGCAGCATGTCCCTGCCTGTCAGATGAGGGGCTGAAGGGACACTAGTGGTGATGGAGTGGCGCTAGCCGTGCCGGAGTGGAAAGAGCTCTTCCATCCTATCCCAGCACCTGGATGAGGCTCTGTCTGCACCTTCTGCCTGGTAGCAGCTGTGATGGGTGCGTGGCCTGGCCTTGCTGTGCTGTGGGCTGGGCTTGTGGACACAGGCAGCTGCTCTGGGATGCCGGATGTTTCCCCCCAGCACAGCATGGCTGCTGCTTGTTTGTCCTGAGCCCCTCCTTGTTTGAGTGGCGGCTCTGTCGTGGTTGGGATCATAGAGCCAGTGGGGTGCAGAGCCCCCAGCTGTGGGGGTGGTGTGGCCCCAGGGTCCTTTCTTTCCCTCAAATCCCATTTTAATAGGATACGGGGACAGAGAGTTAAGCAATCCAACTGCTTTCCTTTCAAAGAAAATTCCTTTCTTCTGGATGAAATTCAAATCCAAGCCCGAATCTCTGCTCCTTTCAAAGGAGAGAGGAGGAAATGCAAAACATAATCCCCATCCTCCTGAGTCTCTACCAGTTTTGCAGCCGATGAGCAGAGATGCTCCTGCTCATCCTGGGATTCCCTCCCTCTGCGGAAGGATGTTGCTGCTGTGCTGATGGTGTCATAGCTACGTGCTGCCAGTCTGGCCATGAGCATCGCTTGGCTCTTCCCTGGGACAAGACCTGGTCATCCAGGGAAGCAGTGGGATGTGGGCTCTGCTTGAGGGCTGGGAACTCCCGTGGGACCTTGCCCCCTCCCCAGAGTCCCTGGGGCTGCTGTGTTCCTCCTGCACCCAGGTGTGCTGCGGGGGTCTTGTGGCCTGTGCAGAACCCACGGGGCTCAGGACTGAGGGTCTGGGGGTCTGGGGAAGCGTGTCAGCAGTGATTAGAGTTGGGACATGGGGGCAGTGAGACGTGGGCTGTGCAGCCGTGGGAGCAGCGACAGCCACCATGGTGAGCGGCATGGCAGCTCTGTGTGGCCAGGGCCCTCAGTTCCCTCACATGCAGGGCCCAGAGCTCCTGAAATAGATGAGGATGGTGCCTGCAGCGCAGGCGTGTGTCAGGCAGAACCCCTTCCCACTCATGTCGGGCAGTCCCCACAGGAGGGTTGGGGCGAGCTCCCCCCACACTGCTCTTTTGCCAGTGCTGGGAGCAAACAGGGAGCAAACATCCATGGGATGCGAGGGTCACCGGGCTCCCTGGGCTGTGCTCATTGTGTTATACGGCTCCGTCAGTCTGTCTGTCCGTCCCTTTCCAGGCACCGGCTTTTACTGTCGGAGCGTGTACCCCTCATTGTGCGGCTACGCTTGGAGGTTTCTGCTGCTCTTCCAGGCAGGATCCTTGACGTGGGAAATATGATTTATTTTTTTTAACGTAAGGCCATTAAAATGGTTTTTAATTGAGTTCGTTTCTGCAAGATCAATGATAAATTTTTAAGCACCTCAACTTGGAGAGACAGGTCTGTGCTCGGCTCCTCTGCTTCTTGTGCCAGAGGAGCTCCAGAACCTCAAATGTTTCCAGCCTGCTGCTGTCTTTGTCCTTGGAAATCCTCTGAGACCTCTGCCCCCAGTTAAGGAGAAGCTCAGCCCATCTGTGGGGCATGTGTGTCCCCAAAGATCCTGTGTCCCACAGCTCCTGGCTGGCACAGCTGGGAAACACAGGGATGCTCTGGGTTGGGTCTCTGGAGATCTTGGCTTGGCTGGGGCTGCCGGTGGTGGGTTTGTGTCGGCTCCCACTGGGGGAAGTACGTGGGGGCTGACATGGAGCGAGCACCCGGGGCTGCGTCACCCCAGCTGTGCGTGGGGAGGGTGTGCTCACAGGTGGGCGCGTGGCGGTGCCCAGGCGGCGTGGTGGGTGGGAAGGCTCCGCTCTGCCTTGCGTCTGCAGCTCCTTCC
Source organism: Porphyrio hochstetteri (assembly GCA_020800305.1). Taxonomy (NCBI): domain Eukaryota; kingdom Metazoa; phylum Chordata; class Aves; order Gruiformes; family Rallidae; genus Porphyrio; species Porphyrio hochstetteri. The sequence continues at coordinate 3,483,263 of CM036923.1, read as the reverse complement.
AGCCGGGATGAATCAGCCTTTCCCAAGGACCCGTAAGTGATCCACTGCCGCTGGAGCCTGGGATCCTTGGGGAGAAGCAGCCTGCCCCGGGCTGGGGACCTGCAGAGGATGAGGGCAGCATCCGCACAAGCTGTGATGCCATCTGCCACCATTGCTGGTGGATGGGCATGGACCATGTGTCCCCAGGCTGCTCTTTGTGGAATGGAGGAGTGCACCTGGCTAGCGATGCTCCTGGGAGCCTGGGCAGCATTGCTGGGGGTCATGCTGTCCCTGGTGGCTTGGTGCAGGCCCCCAGCTGAAGGTTGGGGTCCCTTTTCCCTCGTTGGAGGGAACCAGCCAGGTTTGCCCCCTGCTCCGGCGTGTGGCTCTGCCTGGAGCCCCGTGTTTGTCAGGAGGGAGCCAGGGCTGTTTGTCCTGGAGCTGGGAACCAGCCTGGCGCTGGGTCAGCACATGGCTGAGCTCTCTGCAGGCTGATGTACAGATGTGTGGGGAGGGCTTGGCTGTAAAACCAGCAGGGGCTGTGCCTGGGAAGGGGCTCGCTTGGGTTTGGCTCTGGGGTCGGCTGGAAATTCCCAGAACATTGCACAGGGTTGGCATGCCGTGTGTGTGCCGAGCAGGTGGCCTGCCTGTGGCGGGAGCAAGCAGCTCAGAAGCTGTGTGATTCGAGGAGGGCCCTTGGGTCTGTGGCTGTGCTGTGGGATGAAGACCCTTGGCTCCCAAAGCCTGGGGTGCTGTGGGTCTGGAGCAGCTTGGTGAGGGGTCAGCATCTGACCCCAGAGCTGCTGCCTGCTGCTGCTCCCCTCTCCTCACTGCTGTGGTGCACGGGCCGGCTTTTGGGCACATGCGGTGGGCGGCTGTGCAGGGCCCTGCACACTGTGTTTGCCCATCTGCTCTTGGTGGGAAGGGGGAAGTGGGGGGTGCTTTGGTTAATAGGCTCAACCAGCGCATCGTCCTTGGCTCCATCCCCTTGCAGCACCTGGCAGGGCGGCAGCGCAGGCAGGGGGTGCCTCTTGCCAGCACTGCCAGAACCTGCTCTTGGTTCTCTGCCCGCTGGCAGCTGCTGCCGCTGCCGGGCCCAGCCGGGAGCAGCCCCCGGTGCCAGCTTCCCTCTTCCCCTCTTTGTCCTGAGCCTTTTCCCTCCTGCCTGCCTTCATTCCTGGGATGGCTGGCCTGGGAGGCAGGAGAACACAGGCATGGGGAGGGGGCAGCTGGGCAGAGGGAGGGGGGTGATGCTGCAGGCTCCCGCTGCCAGCCATGGAGGGCAGACGGTCTCTGCAGGCAAAGTTCATGAGCGTTCATCACCGGCGATGGGAAGTTTTTGTACGTGCTGATTAACTGCCTCCCTCTGATGTGACATGGCAAGATAAAATATGAGCCACCGCATTCTTTGACTTAAAACTTAATTAAAACTATATATCAAAAACGTAAGACCCTAGGCTTAATAAAACCTGATAAAATTATACTAATACACTTCAATTTCAATCCAAGGCTCCCTGATGGAAGAGCGTGAGAGGCTGAACCCATAACTAGATTAGAAACACCTCCTATGCAATATTTATGGTGCTGTCCTGCTTGAGATGCATGGCCTCTGAGGAAGACTCTGGCACTGTGATGAAGAGTTGTCAGCCCAGCTTACGTGTAAATAGGAGAGAGGGCAAGATGGTACGGGGGGGGAGGGGGAGAGTGGCTCTAGGGAGGACGAGCTCAAGGAGGGAGGGATGCTGCACAGCACCTGCCTGGGGACCCCTCTGTGCCTCAGCCCTGCCTGTGCCATGCGGTGTTGCTGCAAGCCCTGCCTGCGGTGCTGGTGGCTGTCCGTCTGTCTGTCCATCAGGTCGTGGGCTGCAGCGGGTGGGTTCTGCCTGCAGGCTCCCAACAGCTGCTGATGGCTGCTGGGCAGTTTGGCTTTGCGTGGTGATTTATGGAGTGAGATGCTGCATGTTGGACCAGAGGCTGGGAGCCAGAGCCCTGCCAGTGGGAGAAGAGCCGGCAAAACAAGCCTGCTAGTCCTCAGTGTGCAGGACCGGGGCTGTCCCAGCAGGGTGAGTGGCTGCTGGGCTGTTCAGGTGGTTTTGGGGTGAGGGTGCCCCTCTGCTCCCCTCTGCTCCAGGCAGAGAGCAGGGATTTGGGGCCTGTGTGGTCACCCCAGGCAGGTTCCCCCCTGCAACAGTCCGAATCCTCCCCACAGCAGGACACACTCAGACTAGCACTGCTGGCTCCACTTCCCCAAAATTTCCCTTTTGGGCAGAAACGCCCCAGGTTCGTGTCAGTGGCGGGGTTGTGCCCAGCGCAGGTGTCACTGCATGCTGTTTGGTGGGGTTTGGGGTTACCAGCACAGCATGGTGCAGCTGGCCGCAGTGGGAAGCAGCTCTGGTAGTTTGCTAATGTGGAGCATAAATCGTGGCGGTGCAGACAGGGTAGGTCAGAGGAGGGAGGCAGGACCAGTAAAGCATCGCGGTCAATGAGACGCTGTCCTCAGAGAGGAGAAACCAGGCTCTAATTACAGAGTGAAGAAGGGAAAACAGGCAGCGATGCTTTATGGGGACAATGGGCAACCAGTGCGGCCTACCCTGCCCTGCCCCATGACACCCATGCTGCGGCCCCAGCATCCTCATTGGCTGCACTGGCCAACGCAGCCATTGCCTTCGCTGCTGCCTGGCCCTTTTTAGGGGCTGGGGCTGCTTCTTGATGTGTTTGCACGTAGCTGGGAGTAGCAACGTGCTCTGGGGGCCTGCGGCGCTTGCAGCCAGTGTGGGGGAGCCTTTCTGCTGCCTCCAGTTCCTTGGGTCGCGCCTCACGCTGTCAGGCAGCCCAGGCTTGTCTTGGCCAATGCCCACCTGGGATGTTGAACGTGGAGAGGCCCTAGTGCACAGGGAGGGCAGAGCTGTCCCTGGGAACTGGGGGGCACCTGGGGCCTGGTGCTGCCAGAGGACTCAGCACCCATCTCCTGCGCCCGGGTGGCTGCATCCAGCCCTGCTGTTCCCCTCTCCCTTCAGGGTGACAAGGCATCTGTTTTCGGGGCACACCGATGTGCCTTCCTGAGGCCACAGCCAGCAAGCAACCTGGCTTCACCCCAGTGCTGGGGTGGTGAGGTGGGCTCCCAGCTTGCAGGGAGCCCCTGCCCATGCTGGGGTGGACCTGCTGGGCAGCACCATTGGCTTTGCTGGCCGCATGTTCCCCCTGCCCAGGTCTCTGGGAGCTGGCAGCGAGAGAAGCCAAAGGAGAAGCGATGATGGTGCTGGTGAGCCGGAGCCCATCTCTGCCCACCCCGCTTCCCTCCTGGCCCGGCTTTGCCTGTGGTTGGTTCCCTCACCCCGGCCCGGCCCCAGCACAGGGTGCTCCGTGGAGCTGTATTTTCAGGGACTGCGGGGGATGTCGTGTGTGTAAAATTAGCACTGCCTTGTTAGTCCTTTTCAGGCTAATTCGGAGTGAAATGCTTTAGCAGCGGTGGGCTGATTCTATCAGGAGAACAAGAACTAATTAAATTCACTCTGACCATCAAGCAGTAAATTATTTATACCCAGACAGATGCAATCTAATCTATAGCATCCAGCCCCACTGAAGTTGTGTCCTCCTTGGTACGGGGTGAGGAGCAGATTAAATGTGCAGAGTGGCAAAGGGGAAGCTGGAGGGCTGGGGGGGCAGGGAAAGCACATCTGGTTTTCCTGCTGGGACAGGACCCCTCTGCTGGCACCGGGACCCCTCTTCCTGGCCGTCTGTGGGGGACTGTGGATGGTGAAGGGGGCAGATGAAAGAAGAGTCAGGGTGTCCTCCAATAAATGGTCATGTTGCTCCATCTCGGGATGTCAGACTCCCACTACTGGCTGATGATGTGTGGGGGTCCTCCTCCTCTTCCTCCTCCTGGGGAGGAAGGCCAAACACCATGCAGGGGTTGAGGTCAGTTTCTCGCTGCCGTATGCGGGTCCCCATGCTGCTGCTATCTCCATCCCACCCGTCTCTGCCAGGCACAGCAGCTGAGGCAGGGCAGGGCAGATCCGAACTGTTACCATCTCCTTCCAGACTGACTGGTTTGGTTATCTGGCCCCGGTGCCTGATTAGATCGTTCCTGCATCTCAGTGGTAGCATGAGCTTTGACTGCTTAAAAGCTGCCATTCGCTCTAACTACTATTGAGCAGAGATCCCTCTCCTCCTTCTGGATTGAAAGGAAAGAGGGAAAAATCATTTGCTGATCCTTAGGGGGTTGGAAAGGATTCCAGAGACCTGGGAACCTGCTTTGGTCGGGGCTGGGTGAAACAGGGTGATAAAAATTGCCTGGGTGCTGTTTATACGAGAGGGACGCGAGGTGATGGTGCTTGCGGAGCAGCCAGGGATGGTCCTCACCTCCCTAGGGAAGGAGATCCCTGTCCTGTGCTGGGCTGGCATGATGTGGGGAGAGCTGTTTTAACTGGTCAGAGTTGGTTTGACTGGTGAGAGCTCGGCTCCGTCTGGCGCAGAATGGTTTAGAATGTCTCTGGGGCTCTGTTGGGCCAGCCATGGGGCTGGGCAGGATTGATAGTGCTGGGTTTGCCTGTTTTCTATCATCGCTGCCCTGGAAGCATCCTGAGCAGTGTTTCCCCCCCAAGGAGCTACCCCACTGCTTCAGCAGCCGAGGGGTGGGAGAGGGATGGTTCCTCTGGAGAGGATTTTGGGCTCTCGCTGCCTTTGTTAAGGTGCTGGAGGGTAAATCGGCTGTTCCATGGTCTGTGCCTGTGTGTGCTGGTCTCTGGTGTGGGGGCACTGGAGCCGAGCTTTGGGGCCACCCTGTAATTCTCCCTGAGCAGCAGAAGCGCGGGCAGGCTCCAGGGCTTGTGCCTTGCTTGTGTGCAGTGCTTGGTGGCTTTGAACCCGGCTGTTGCACAACATATTCCTTTCTCCATAACACTTGAGGTGAAGGTGCAGACAAAAGGCTCCAAAGAAGCCCCATCCTGGGGCTCCTTCGCTCTCAGCTGCATTTTGGGGTGGTTGAGCCCCAAATGTTGTTTGCATTTGCACTGGCGATTAATCTCCGTAGCAGGGGAGGGAACTCCTATTATGAATCAGGCTCATAACTCTCAGCACACATATTTCCAAAGCCCCGTTGAACTATTAATCCTCACGGCTCCCTGGGGTAGAGAGGATGGAGGGGGAAATGTCACCTTGCGGCAGGAGAGCTGTGACAGGCAGCCAAGGCAGCCAGCTCCGTCGTGGAGATGGCTTCTGGTCTCCAGATCACTCCCGTGGACCATGTGGCCTCACAATTGATTTAAAAAGAGAGGGGGGGTTGAAAGGCAACTGCTTAGCTCTGTTTTTGCTGCTGCTGAGAGGACAGATTTGCCTGTTGGCAGCTCTCTGCCGTTAAATGGATGAGCTATCCGAGTGTGGGTTATGGATTTAGGATCAGCCTGACTGTGCTGGAGAAGACACACGATGCTGAGCCCAGATGGATGTGTGGTCCAGGATGGGGGGTCCAGGGGGAGCTGACACACTCTTTTCAGTAGTGGGAAGGTGGGATGGAGGAGCCTTACCGGGAGTGGATAACCTTGTGAAGGGTGAGGAGCTCCTCTGAAGTCCTCTGTCCGTGCCCGCGGGCGGCTTGGCTGGGTCCCCTCCCGCTGCCTCACTGGGACACACACACACGCTGCCGACCCATGAGCAGAAGGGCTGAAAGAGCCATAGGGAAGCAAGGCCAAATTTCGGCTGGTGCCCAAACTGGGCAGTTGATTCACAGGGTGCGCTGGGAGGGAGGAATCAGCACATTGCCCCTGGGGTTGGTGCCGTGGCTGGAAGGGCCCATGGGCTGCACATGTGGCAGCGCTGGAGGAGAGGGGTGGCACAAGCTGGGTGAATGGGGCTGCTTCCTCCCCACAACCCGTTGTGCTGTGGTGCCACAGCCATGCTGCACTGCCCGCAAACCTGCCGTGGAGATGAAGGGTGAGCTCCCAGCAAGCTGCTGGCTTCCTTGGTACCTCTTCCCCATGGTGAGCATGTGGCACCGCAGCAGCCCATCAGCAGGCCAGCGCTGGTGGCCAGGTGCTGAAGCAGCTTGATGGGTGCCGGAGCCAGCACCCCTGCCATCCTCCCAGCCATGCGGTGCCCAGAGAGGAGCCTTGCGTAGCTTGAGCGTTTCGGAGTCTGGGGGGAACTTCCAGCCTCACGTGCCCCTTTGCAGCCCCAAAGCTGCCCAGAAACCCTCAGCACTCTCGTGGGCAGTGGGTGCACGCAGCCCTGGCACCCGTGGGGACAGAAGACTGCTCATGAGCCGTGTCCCTGCTCTGCTGGCTCCGATGAGGAGCAGGAATGAGCTTTAGATGCCGGCTCACGAGCGTGGCTTGTTCATCCAGCAGCCAGAGAGTGCACAAAGCAGCAGGAAGCATCTCCCGGTGTTGCTCTGAGCGGGATGGGATGCCGTGCACACCGTCCAGGGATGTGCCCGTGCTCCCAGCACTGCACTGTCTGAGCGTTCCCAGAGCTGCTGGGTGCAGGCAGCGCATGGAATCCAGCAGCTCCAGCATGGCTCAAGAAGCACAAAGTGTTTTAATTTTTTTTTTTAATTTTTATTTCCCATTTTTGACATTGTTCCTCAGCCCCTCTGCCGCGCTCCTTGTTAAGCTGTTAAATCACTCCATTTATTTAGTACGAGCATCGCTGAGAGCTCATTTTTATCTTGGTGAAAACCAGACTTGCTCATGGGCACATAATGAAATTGTATAAATATACCCTTAGCTGGGAATCTAATTTATTTTTCCTGTTCATTATGGGATAGAAGGCCATTATGAGATGTATAACTTTTTTTTTCCCCAGTGCTGGAATTGAAAGGCTGGTGTGGGCTCTTTTTATACTGATGATTTCGTCCTGATTCAATTTAAAGCTGGTTAGAGCTCAAATACTGTAGCATAATTGACAAAGATCGGTGTGGGTTGTAATGCTAATGTCTTGTCTGTGGCTTCGGCAGCAGCGCGGAGCGAAGGCAGGTCGGAACCGCGTCCAGCGGAGTCATGGTGTGCCGGGATGTGCGCTAGGAGAGCGGATGAGCTGCCCTGGAGTGGTGCATCCCCGGGCATCCCCGCCAAGCACACAGCCCGGCTCACCCCATCGCCAGGGACAGTCAGCGACCCAGCCTTGGGGTCAGCAGGACGTGAGCTTGTCCATTTGTCCATCAGCGGGATTGATTTTTGACTGTATTGATATTGCTATAAAGTCATGTTTATAGAGCTATAATTAAGCGGGGCCATTTAGCAGGCGGTGTTAAATGCTGAGCAGATTTATGGCACGGTTCAGCCTTCTGTGGTGTTATATTTCACCATGAAGTACACCGGGTTTTTATGTGTTCTGCGATTGTGTTCGTTTGACAGTGATTAGTATAATGGGGGTTTCCGGGGTCGTGTTGCCAAGCTAAGGAAACAGCAATTACCGTCCCGCTGCAGTATCAATTTAATTGCATCCATTTGCAAGTGACATGAGCCCGGGTGTGCCGGAGCAGCTGGTGGGGCGAGCCCCAGCGCCCTGTGCCCATGGGGTGGCTTTGGCTTTGCACGCTCATTACCAGGTAGAAGGGCATCGCTGGTGCCTGATGTGATGTCCGGTGCTGGGTGGCTGCATTGCTGGGTGGCCACGGTGGGCTCCTGTCTGTGCTTGGCTGGAGTGAAGCCACTGGTGCTAGGGTGCTGGTGGGTTTCGGTGTTCCCAGTGCTGGGGGGGATGTTGTGGGAGAGCCCATGGGAATACACTTCTCTCTGGTGGCAGCATCCCTGGGGGCTGGAGGTGCTCTGCTGTCATCGCCCACAGCCATGTTCTCTCCTGGCAGCCACATTTTGGCCTGGCTCCTTCCATTGCATGGCCTGGTGAGCAATGGTGGGGCCGTGAGGCTGCTGGTGTCGCCAGGCAGTCGCGTGTATGTGCCCCGTGCCAGGGGGCTGTGTGGCAGGGGCTGAGCAGGCCAGCTGATGCAGGCAGAGCAGGAGAGGGGAGCGAGCAGCTCCGAGGGTGGAAGTGCCACCAGTGAGTCTGCAGCGGCACAATTAGAGCTGACCTTGGTGTGCACTTGTCAGCCTTTCCTTTGAACTCTCCCCGGTGGCTTTCCCGAGAGGTGGAGATTTACTGGCTCAGCCATGTGCCATCCTGTTCCCTTGTGGAGAGGTTTTGGATGGGGCTGCAAGAGCACCTGGAATGCCCATGGCCCTGCTGGGCAGGTCCCGGACCTCATCAGGGCAGGGGACATACCGGGGGATGCTGGGGAGTGTGAGGGACTTGAGTCCTGCTGAACTGTGCCGCAGGCAGGGCCTGGGGGTGGTGGGCTGGCGTAGCACCCTGCCTGCCTTCAAGGGGCTGGGGGGTGGCAGCTCTGATGGAGCAGAGCAAGGTGCTGCATGCCCCACTGCATGTCCCGCTCCGTTCCCCCCTGTGTGTCCCACTCCATGCCCCCACATGCTGCTGGTCCCTTGCCTGCTGACCGAGAAGCAGAAGAGCATCGCGTGAGGCTCAAGGATGCTCTGCCACAAGCACAGTGGTCCCTGCTCTCTTCACAAGTAGAGATGGGGTTGGGAAAGGGCATTCTTCCTCACTCTTGCCCTTGCTATGTGCACTTTCCCAATTCACTCCAGGAATCAGATGGGCTTTTGCCGACTAAGAGGTGTTAAACGGCTCTAAATACTCTTCGCGCTGCAATATCTCCACCACAGCGTTTAATTGAGTGCCACAGAAATGCCTATAAATAAATGTAATATGCCTGTGCCAGTACCCTCCTACAGCATCTTGGAGCTTGCAAGAAAGTCGACGAGTGGCTCGTGCTTGGCTGCAGCTCCTGCCCTCTCCCCCCTGCAGCCCCGCTGCCCTTTTCTTTCTCCTTTTCTCCCCATCTGAGAGTTGAGGGGTCCAGCCCTGTGTCCCAGCTCCCCTGCCTGCCTCTCAGCGAGCCCACGGTGCTCTGTCCTGTGGCTGAGCTGTGGTGGTGATGCCATCCCCATCGCCCAGACACCCGGCACAGCAGTGCATACATCTGTGTGCCCCCAAACCAGGGATCCTGGCAGTCTGGGAGCATCGATCCTCTGTGCCATGATGCTGCCCCTCTGGGATGCAGCCATGGGAGCGGGGATAGAGGGGTTGGGAGCAGCAGCCCCATCCCGGGTTCTGGTGCCCAACGGGATGGGACTGGGAAGCTCCTTACAGGTGTCCCCCCTGCTACCCTTGTTCCTGGGTCCACAGTGCTGGGTGCTGGGCCTGGATGGGGCTGGGGGAAGCACCCATCTGCACCCTGGAGTCAGCCAGCAACAATGCGGGTGTAGGAGTGGGAGAGCAGAGGGAAGGGTGCAGAGGGTTCACGGCTGTTTATGCTGTTCCTGTGTCTGTGTTTGTGTCCAGATTCCTTTGGGACTGGAAGTTTGTGTACACCAAAATAGATGGATTTCCCATCAGACTGCCTTAAATCTCTGGCATATCAGGCTCTGAGTCCAAGCAAACCCAATGCATGCACTGCACTCTGTCTGCTGCTAAAGGTGCTTTCTGGTTACGGGTGTGCAGAGCAGCCTCTGAGAAGAGCTGCTCAATTCCTGCCACGTTCCCTTCCTGGAGCCTTTACTGAGAGAATAAACAGCAGCTTCAGGAATGGGGGGAGCGGGCAGCAGCTTGGTGGGCACGCAGCTGGGTGCAGCTGTCCTGGGTGTCTCAGGGTGCCTGTGGCACCGATGCCGTGGGGTGCCCCACTGTGTGGTCCCCTCCCTGGCCTCAGGGTAGGGGCTGGAGCTGGCTGCGTGTGGGGGGCATCCCCATGTTGTCTTCCCCACCCCCTGGCCAAGCTGCTCCGTGTGCCTGGGTGGGGGCTGCAGAGTCCTTGGGACCACCCTGTGCTGGGTATCCGTCTGGCCCCCTCCCATTGCGAGGGAACCTTGGGGCCCCGCTGAGGATCCTCAGCCAACGGAGATCCCTAAATAGGATCCTCAGACTCATCATTTGACTGCCTCTTGAGCGCTGATGAGCCACTCTGATGTTACTATTTAAAATCCTAATTGCTTTAATCAGCTCGCCTTTAGCCGCAGCTCAGCCAGCGAGTCCAGGGGCTGAGAGCTCTCCTGCTCCCCTTCCGCCCGCAGAGCCCCGCTCGCCAGCGCAGCTGCAGCCCGGCACCGTGCAGGGACCCAGCAGAACCCCTGTGGGGTCTGTGCCGGCACGTGCTGGTGGTGGGGCTCGGCCATGGGGGTGACGGGCTGGAGGGGTGGCCAGTGGGATTGTGGTGGGGTGGCTGCAGGGCTGAGCGTGGGTCTCCTTGGCAAGGGGGAGGACATGGACTTCAGATGCCAGCGCTTTTGTGAGCTGGGAATTCCCTGTGTCCCCTCCGGTAGCTCCCTGCTCTCGCCTTATTGCCATGAAGTCCCTTCTGCTGTCTGATGGGACCAAGGACACCGTCAGCCCTTCTCCCCCTCCCACACAGCTGGACCCCAGGAGAAGGGAGACGCATCCCAACCCGCAGCTTCTCTCCCGGGGGCCGAGGTGGCAGCAGGTGGGCTGCAGCCAGCTCCATCCCCCAGTTCGGTGTCCTCCAGCCCCCTCCTCATCCCGGTGCATCCTTGGGGTGTTTCTCCAACCCCGGCCAGCTGCAGGGACGTGGGGGGCAGATCTCTCCCGGGGCTGCGCTCGCAGCCAGAGTCGCTGGGATGGATGGGAGAGTGCAGGATTAAAATAGCGCAGCGCTTCCCCAGCGCGGGAGCCTTGCGGCAGGAACCGCGTGGGGGAAAGGCACCCACGCGGCTGCGCTGAGGAGGAGGGTGCAGGCCGATCAGTGCCTGACACTGGCTGTGCTGGGCCAGGGGCAGAGGGGCAGGAGATAAGGAGGACCCAAATCTGAGGGTGCAGTGCTGCTGCTGAGGCACCCCTTTGCCACCCCTCTCGGCTACCCTCAGAGGCACAGGGGGTGCCAGGGCCTGGTTCCCTTCCTCAGCTCGAGGTTGGGCTGGGCAGGAGGGACATGTTTGCCCCATGCCAGGAGGGAGCTGGCAGAGGAGGGATGAGGGGAATTGGGGTGCCCGGTGCTGGCAGGGGCTGCAGCCCGCACCAGGCTGGGAGGAAATGAGCAGGAAGCTGCCTGCTGCGGCCGGTGAGGCCTACTTCCCCGCCGGGGCTGGCGGCCTCTTTGCTGTGGATGCCTCTGCCTTGCCAAGCCTGGCAGCAGGGAATGCATTTGCCAGGGGATGATGCCGGCACCCCGAGCGCCAGTGCCAGCTCTCAGGGACAGGCTGCCCCTCGCCTTCTGTCGTGCCGTAACGTGGCTTCTCCGGGGCGGTGCGTCCCACCTGCAGCCCCTCTGCCAGCGCCAAGCAAGCCTGGGCTTCAGTCCCACCAGGCCCTGCAGCATGTCCCTGCATGGAGTCGGTGGCCATGGGGAGCCATCGCCCCAGATCTGCTCTGTGCTGGGTCTCGGGGGACAGCAGTGTCCCCCAGCCCTGGGAGCACCTATCCTTTGGGCTCAGTGCCACTTGTGAGCAGCAGCCGGCTCTCCAGCAGTGTAGGGTCTGGGTGGGCAGCATGCCGCAGCAGCCCTGGGGCTGTGCTGTCCCAGAATATCCCTGGATGAGCAGGAAACCTTGTACGGTGGATCGCACAACTCGCAGCAGACTTCCCGGGGAGCGAGGACATCTCTGCATTTATTCAAGGACATCCCTTCTCAATTAAATCCCGGCATGGGCTAAACAAACGGGCTGCTGAGATCAAAGGGATTGGGTTTTTTTTCCCCACTTTTCTTTTTTCCAAATGGTTCAAAGACGCATTGGAGGGAGAGCGGTGTGCTCAGCCGCCGTCCGCACACTGCGGAGGAGAAATCGCCATTACATTTGCATAAATTTGCCTGTGTTAACGTGGAAGTGGGGAGTTTGTAGTTGCTGGGGTGGGGGGGATGATGGCTCCCAGCAGTTGTGGTGAGCCTGTGGGCATGGGATGTTCCGTAGGAGCGGGATGGTCCATGTGGGATGGCTGGTCAACACATGATGGGCTGTTGGCACAGGATTGCTGGCTGTGCCGCTGGTGATGAGCGTCAGATTGCTGCTTCACCACAGCCTCAGCCCAGAGGTGCGGCACCCGCTGGCATCACACTGAGACTCCTCAGAAGGATGCTCCATCTTCTCCCATATGGCTCCGGATCCAGCCCCAGGATGGCTCCCTGCAGGGCTTGGGATGGGGGGCTGCCCCTGCCTTGCCGCACACATCCCCTCGCTCCGCCGCAGGCTCCGTGGGGATTGATGGTGTCGTTAAAGCGTCAGGCTGGCCTGGGGCTGGCCCCGTTGCGGGACAGGATTTATGGTGGAATCTGCCTCGGCGAAGGTTTTATCGCGGCCGTTAAACCACCGAGCGTGCGCTGGGGGGGCGGCAGTGCCGGGGTTGGGGAGGGGGGCAGGCAGGGTCTGGCCTTGTTTACTGCCACCTCAGCGAGGGTCTGCTTCTGCAATCATCGTTAATGATGGGGGTCACTCTCCAAGGACCCCTTGGATGGGGGTGCGGTGCCAGCATCCTGCTGAGCTTCAAGGGACTGGAGCACAGCCACATGCAGCCCTGGGGTCCAGCCGAGTTCCCCAAAGCCATCCCAGCTCAGGGGCTGGCCGCGGTCTTGCACAGCCACCCCTGGGTCTGCGGCGGCACGGGCCTGACCTCCTGCTCCCTCAGTCACGGATCTGTCTGTTCAGAAATCAATCCCTTTGCCACCAGCCCCGTCTCCTTTTCCTTTTAAATGGTGTCACTCTTCTATTTCCTGGCCGCTCTAATAGATTTTTATATAATCACTACAGTGCACTTTTAAAGAGCGATAGATCACGTTCATTGCTTTTCCCCATGATTAATTTCCCATAATAGTCCTCTGTAACACCAAGGCAAAGAGAGGAGAGAGAAGAAAACCCCCCCATTATCCACTTTGTGCTCAGAGTATAAATGAATTAGATTTAATTTTTGTTTAATTGTTTCCATAGCTCAGCCTCTGCTAACTTTGCGGAATAATTTATTTTGCAGTCTTGGGGAAAAGAAGGGAAGAAAGTCCCTGCAGCCGAGCGGTCTGCCTGTGGATAGCGGTTAATTACAGCCGATAGCCTTATCTGCTTGTAATTACTGGAGTCGCGTTGGGCACGCTCCTGCTGCCGGCTCCCCTTTGCACGCCCCATGCTGATTGCAGCACAGCCGTGCACGGGCGAGTGGTGCGGGGCCTGACACCATGGGTGAGCTGGGAAGGGGTGAGATGGGGATGTGGGATGTTCTCCTGTGTTTTCACATCCATGAAATGCAGGGGTCCTGGACCAGGAGCTGCTTGGCTGGTGGAGGGGGATGTTGGTGGCTGGGCAGCAGTAGGACCCGTGGGACCTGTGGGACCCATGGCATGGGCTGGGCTCGGTGCTTGACCCCGTAGGACTGGGGTGCGTGTCCTGGCCTGGCACAGCTCTGCCTGGTGGCAAAGGCGGTCGTGACACCTCTGGGTGATGCTGCTAGCGTGGGTAGAGCCCAAGGAGGAACCAGGAAGGAGGTGAGGAGTTGGGCTGTCTGGGTGTGGGGCTGCCGTGGGGCAGGGCTGGGCTCCCTTGCGCCACCAGCAGCCCTGATGCGAGGTGAGGGGCATGCTCCCATGGGACATGCTGGCCCCAAGGGTGTTGCAGAGCCTGGGTGGGAGATGACCCATTGCTTCACCCTGGGGTGACAGCCGGCATGAGGGGAGTTCTGGCATAAGTTTTTTGAGTAGCTGGGGAACCTTTGTGGGGAGGTGTGAGCTCTGGCACTGCAGTCCCAGCAGTGAGCTGAGCCTCAAGCATCCTGTTCGAGCTGAACCCTGGGGAAATAGCTCCGTGGTCAGCACACCAGAGAGCAGGCAGGGAGCTAGCAGCATCCCTTCTGTCCTGTGTGCCGCAGCCTCTCTCGCCAGAGCACTGCTTTTAGGGGTCTCTGTACTGCAGGGCTGAGCTGGTGTTCTCCTCTCCCTGCACTGGTTCCTTGGCTTCCCAGGAATCGTGTCCTACTTCCCCCTGCTCGGCAGCGGGGAGAGGAGGCTCTGGGAATCATCATCCCCTCCAGCATCTCCCGACAGAGCCTGGTCCCATCCTGGCCCTGCCCCGGCAGGAGCGTGGGAAGAGCAGCAGGGATGGAGCCACCACACGTCCTCCTCGCCCGGCTTGCCCATTAATCACCGGCTGCGGGGGCATCGGGCCCCTGCTTAAAATGCACTGACAGTGCCGAGGTGAGAGCAGGAGCTCGAGAGAGCCTCTGCTAATCTGCTCCCTCGGAGATGGACTACCTTCGGCCTGTTAATCAGTTGCAGTAATTACAATCCCAACTTTACATGTGGAATGTTAATTAAAGGACAGGATGCAGGGACCTGGCAGCAAGCAGTGAGCTTGGCGGCGAGGGGTCAGGCTGGGTTGGAGGCTGCAGGGGTAACCCCTGCACCCCCCTGTGCTCCTCTGCTTCTCCCCGTAGCCGGGGCAGGCGCCGAGCCATGGTGATGCCAGGCAGGTGTGGGTGGTGGTGCCGGGAGTTAATGCACTTTGGGGTTCCTGGCTGGTGGCTGCTGCTTCCCCCTGAAATGGCTTTGCTGAGCTTAGTGGCAGATTTGATGGGGAAATAGGATATTGTGATGGAGCTCCTGCCCTGCCTCTGTCCCCCCAGAACCCTCCCTGCCCCTGAGCCTCCTCTCCTCCTGGCTCAGCACCCGCCTCCCCCTGTGTCTCTGTGTGTCTGTCCTGCCCTCCAGCCTCTGCCCATCACCATGGTGTCCTGCAGGACTCTCTCCAGTATGGGCAGCTGAGGCTCTGGGCAGGCCGAACCTGGGTCCCTGCTAGCTGTGCCCCTGCTCACCCCGGTGCTTTGAGGAGTATCCATCTGACTGACTCTGACCGTGCTTATCCCTTCCCCATCCCCAGGAATATGTGGCGTGTCATCACCCCTCAGCCCCTCTGGCTCTGATGCATCCGTGCCCTTGGCTGTGCTCACCGGTCCTGGAGGGTCCAGGGAGCCCTGCGGTGCTGCGGTTTGGGGGTTACATGAGTCCCTGGGGGTGCTGAGAGCCCAGGCATGAGTGCCAGCAGGCCAAGCCTGTGCTGAGCCTGGAGCTGGTGGATGCTCCTTGCTCGTCCCTGTGACATGTCTGGGCCTGGTGTGGTGCAGGAATTCTGTGGAGGAGGGAGCGGGGGCCTTGCTGGCAGCCGGCAGAGCTGGGGACCAGTCCCTGCTGCGGCCAGGGGAGTCATTAAAACCCTGGTCAGCAGCGCCGGGGAGCAGCACCGAGCAATCTGCTGGGGCGTCAGTGCCCTGGATTATTGCAGTGAGCAGCTGAAGGAGAGCAGGGAAGAGGCGTGAGCTGAGAGGAATGACAACGAGGGGAAGGAGAGGAAGAAGCCCTGGAGGAGGAGGAGGAGGTGGAGGGGAGGCTGGATCAGTGCTGCAGGCAGCGCCGGGTGCTCCAGCAGCGATGCTTTGCTGGCCCACATCTGTCTGGTCCCTGCTCCTGGCTGTGATGTCCAGGTGTGTGTCCCTTGTCCCCTGGGCCCTGTCCCCTGGCAGCCCCTTGCCCGCTTGGTCCCTGGGGCTGCAGAGTTCCTCTCCCATCGCTGCTTTTCCCACAGAGCCAGAGTTGCCTGGAGTCACTTGGGTCTCCCGCTCTCGGCTTTCCCATGGGCTCGTAACCAGGTTCACTAAAGCTCTTCCGTCTCTCTGTCCACACTGGTCGTAAATCTGGGCTTGGCCAGTCGGGCTCTGGGCTGCTGCCAGTCTTGAGACGAGCCGGCTCCTCAAAGTGAGGAACGCTTCTCATGGCATTTCCAACTCCCTCCCATCGCCGGCGGCGTTGGAAAGGGCAGGGGGGGAGGATGTGCGCGCTGCGGCAGCCAGCTCCACAGGCAGCACCGGGAGCCGTGTGCCCGTGTGGCGGCTGGCGTGGAGCTCCGTGCGGTGCCAGCCGCGGCCTGTAGGGAGGTTGCGGTGGGTGCTGTCACCCTGCCCTCCTGCCCAGGGAGCCTTGGCAGCATGAACGCCACGCCAAGGTAAGAGAAGGAGGGGAAGGCGCATCGTGGAGCAGAGCGCTGTGCCGGCAGGCCGGCCTTCCACCACCGTGGCAGAGGCGGGCACCGGAGCTGGTGATGCACCCGCTGTGCTTTGCCGATGTGATCATGTTGCACTGCACCGGGGCTGCAGCTGGTAAATGAACCTGGGAAGCTGCAGTGGGTCTTGGGGGGCAGCGCTGGTGGCTTGGGGAGGGGCTGTGGTGTGTGTTTGCTCTTTAGGACTGGCACCAAGAAGGGTCCATCAGGACCATGGCAGCACTGCTGAAGCCCATCCTGGGCTGATCGGCTCTGCCTGTGCTCTGGAGGGCAGTGCCAGCAGAGCTCCATCCTCCTGCCTCTTCATGCCAGCCCTTGGTGAGGGGACCACGAACCGGGAGTCTCTGTGGGGCAGGGTGAAGCGGTGGGTTCACGGGGGGGGGGCTGGATCAGGTCCTTGCTGCCCTTTGGGTGCCTCCCCAGCTTGGCACAATCTCTCGCTCTTCCCTCTCCATACCCCACTAGGCAGGCGGTGAAGCTGGGTGATGCCTATCCAGAGCCCAGCAGTGCCAGGACAGGTCTCCTCCCTCTCAAGTCCTCTGT
This sequence comes from Porphyrio hochstetteri, assembly GCA_020800305.1. Lineage (NCBI taxonomy): Eukaryota > Metazoa > Chordata > Aves > Gruiformes > Rallidae > Porphyrio > Porphyrio hochstetteri. The sequence continues at coordinate 3,466,689 of CM036923.1, read as the reverse complement.
GTGGTAGGATTTTGGCCCTGTGGTACCTTCTGCCTGGCACCAGTATGCCAGACTGGGTCTCCTTGCGTGGCGGTGGGCACATCCTGCCCCCACTGGCGGGTGCATCCCCCACTCCCAGCGATGCACCAGGCTGGGCTCTGTCTCTGCTCCCAGCAGCAGGTCCAGCTGCAGTCTGGAGCTGTGGACCAGGAGCACCAATGTCATCTCTCCATGTTTCTCCAGCTCTCTCTGGTTTTGGCTTCCAGTAGATGCTCCCAATGAGTCTGGGAGAGCTCGGGGCAGACCATGGCTGTCTCTCAGTGTCTCTCTCTGGCCCCACCAGCCTCATGAAACAGCCCTTCCCCTCTCTTCTGGGAGCTCCTCAGATCCCCCCCTCTGTCCCCTGGTTCCTCAGGTACCCTTTCACTGCCGTATGTCAGTCACTTGGGAGGTCCCAGAGTTTCTGTGGACCTTCATCCTTCTGCCCCAGAAGGGGCTGGTGTTGCTCCATGCAGCTCCTGCCGCCTGGCACAGTGCTGACTGGGTCACCAGCAGAGACATGCTGAGGCTGCCTCCGTGGTTCCTCCATGAGCTCCCTGGCTGATGGCTGGGTCATCTTTGTGGATGGTGGGACCCTCCTGCCCCATCCCTTGGTCTTCTGCCCCCTCCAACGAGGCAGGCTGCCTGCAGGGTCCTGCATATGTGACCCCTCAGTGCCCCAGTGACCCTCCCAGCGCTGGGGATGGAGCTGGGGACACATGGCAGCTCACGAGGGGCACAGCCATCACCCTGCAGCACCCAGCTTTTTGTTTGTCCTCTGTCCCCCATCCTGTGCAAACTCTTCCAGGCTGCACTGGGTGGTTGCCCCAGCAGGACCCTGAGCCAAGGGCCGCAGGTTCCCAGCTGCTGGGACATCTGAGCAGGAGCACTGCAGCATCATCCCACCATTCCCCACTAGAACAGAGCTGGGGGCCAGCGGCCAGGCAGGCAGGACTGCGGCAAACCCGGCTTGGGGACTGGCACCACCATGCTTTCCCCTCCATGGGTGATGAGGACGTGGCACAGCTCTCCCACCGCTGGGTGGGTGGGTGCCAAGGGGGTGGGAGGACCCAGTGGCACCCCCAGCATTGTGTGGCAGAGCGTGACCCTGCGTCCCGGGCAGTCCCTCTCTGCAGCAGTGCCAGATGCCTTTTCTGCAGTTCAAGTTTATCCATCTCATTCATTTTAGGGATTAATTAAAGTGTTTCCCCTCCCTCCCTCCTTCCTCCCCGATACATACAGCTGCACATGGATTTTAGGGTCGTGCTTGTTTACACCAGTTATATTTACATCCCTGGGTGTTTGTGTTAGGGAAAACACCAGAAATCCCATAAAAACAAACATTCTTTGCGTCCCACAGCCGCCACCTCTGCCCCATGGAGGTGGAGGCTCTGGGTGGGTGCCCAGGGTGGCCTGGAAATGGGGAGCTCTGCCATGGGTGGTGTGCAGCATACCTCAGGTCCCGGCTGCTCGGTGTCCTCTGATGCATGGGAGGAGGGTGGCTTTTGTGGGCTTTGCCTATCGGTCCCGTGCCCTGGCAGGAGCCAACATGGAGCTGTGGTGTTGGCTGCAAGTTTGCCATGGATAAACCCCCATCCCAGAGCGGGGCTGCTGCTAATCCTGCCTCTGCTGGGGGCTGCGTCGGGCTTGCACTCCTTGCTCAGGAGGTTGGATGGGGAACGGTGTTTAAGAAGAAGAAGAAGGAGGAAGGGGGGAGGGAGGAAGGATAATTATTTTATCAAACAGCTTTTGGCTGCTGGATGCCTTTAAAGCTCTCTTTGTGTTCCCACGGGTCAGACTGGGCAGAGCCTGGCCCGGAGCGGTGCGGTGCCGGATGCCTTTGTCGGTGTGTCTGTGGTCCTGGTTATTAACCGGGATGTGGAGACCCAGAACCTCAGATCTTGTGTGGCTGGTGGGAGAAATAAGCAGAGCAGCCTTATCACGCTCATTTAACTGGTTAATACATCTTCAGAGCAAATAATGCAGTCTGTGGGTGAATTGCTTAACCAACCTCATTACTATTGTGCATTTAGCAGCTTGGAGGAAGATAATACCTTTCAGGTTTGACCCAATTTTAGTTTTTGTTGTCATAACCATGGAAAATCGACCTTCAGAGACCCTCAGCAGTGAGCCTGAATAGGAAGTGATTTACAGCAAAAGTGCTGTGTGGAATACTTAATGCACTTGTGCAGGGAAAAAGGCTGCAACCGCCGCCCTGGCATCCCCCTGTGTGTGTGTGTGTGTCCCCAGTGCTGCCCGTGCTGGCTCCTGGGCACACACTACCCGAGCATGGTCTGTGCAGGATGGGTCTGTGGCAACACCGCTGCTTTGCCTTGCCTGCACGGGGCTGCGCTGATGTTCATGTCCAAGGGGCTGGGTGCATCTGCAGAGCGGTTTTTGGGCTGGGTGGGAGCTGTGCTCCAGCCCCTGGGTGTCCTGGAGGGAGCGGGCACCCACAGTCCTTCCTGGGCTCCTGCTTTTGGAGGTGGCCAGTGGAGCATCCCGGCTGCTGGCAGCCACTGTGCCACCTTGGAGCATCAAGGGATGATGGAGAGGGTGGAGGGTAACACTCCAGACTGCAATGCTGGAAGCAGTGGTGCCAGACTGTAGAGCTGTGGTCCAGGGGGTTGTGTCCTGCAGGCTGCCTGCCTGGCAGCTGACAGATCCCCTCTGCTCCCGCAGCGTTTCCTGGGACTGTGTTCCCCATCCTTTAGTTCAAGATGGTTTCTGCTCCCGCTTGTTGCCTTTTGCTTCTTTCCCAGCTCTAACTGAACCTTCAGTGTGCCAGGGCTCCTCACTAAGGCTCTGACAACTCCCCCTTCTCTGGAGCGAATGCTATGAGCAGGGACACATCCTGCTCCCTGAGTGCCTTGAGTTGCCTTCCCACTTTGCTCCTTACTGAGCACTTTCATTCCAGCCTGGCCAGGGCTTCTCCAGTGCCCCCGGGAGAGCATCGTGGCCCCGGGAGAGCATCGTGCCCCCTGGGAGAGCATCATGCCCCCCATGTGTGCCTCTCAGCACATGTGGTCTCAGCCTGGCAGCTCCAGGTTGCTGGAGCCTGGCTGTGGCACGCAGGCAGATGCCATGGCCATGGCTGGATTTCCCGCGCCGCAACTCATGGATGTGCCAAGCTGCCGTCTGCCATCATCCTGGTGCTTTTCCACCGGTGCCCTTGGTCTGCCCGCTTTGTACCGTGGGTGGTGGTGACATCCCCGACGCCGCGCCGGCAGCATTCCCCTGGGTGAGATGTCACCCGCGCCTGGCGGGGGTGGTTCCCGTCCCCATCCCCTCGGTTTTGTCTGTGGCAGGCAGAGACTTTCCCAGCTCCTGCAGCGGGGGTGCGTGGGACCTTCCTCTCGCTGAGATGGGGAGGAGGGTGGCGGGGAGGTGACAAGCCTTCCTCCCCTTTCCCCAGGCAGCTGCGAGCGCGGCTCTGCCACCCAGGCCTGGCTCCGTGCTGCTGCTGCTGTGTGTGGGTGGTCCCTGCAGCGCAGGATGCAGCTGACAGCGGGGCCGGGGGAGCACAGGGAGCGGGTGATGCCCGTGGGGTGCTGGCTGCCCCCAACGCAATGGTGGGTGGCTGGGGCTGGCTCCAGCCTCCCAGGGGCTGGCTCCAGCCTCCCAGGGGCTGGGGAGGGGGATGTCCTGCTCCCAGAGGGACTGCAGGCAGGAGCAGGGTGCATATGGTGCTGCGGGGATGCCGCAGCAGGGCTGTGCTCTTCTCCCTCCTCTCCCCAGGACTGTGCCGGAGTTGGGGCACAAGGTGGGCGGCCAATGTTGGACCACTTTAATCCTGCTCTTGTGCAGCTCAGGGAGCAGCTGGTCCCTCAAAACCCTTTAGCCTTCCTCTGTGTCACCTCTCTTGGCCACGGACACCCCCAGGTGTGACGTCAGCGAGGCTGGGGCAGGGGGGGAAACATCTTCTGCTCAGTGTTGCAATCCCATTACCCAGCGCCGCGTTCCCTGCACAGATAGCAGCCTCGGCACAGATAAGTGGGAAATAGCTCCCAGTCGGGGCTGGAGCAGGAGCTGTATCTCGGGCTGCACAGCCTTGGCGTGCTGCTTCACTGCCTTTGCTGCTGAGAGAAAATTCCTCTCTCGCCTGCCTCTGCAACCAGGGGAAAAACCACTGCGGGCATCCATCCGCCTTCGCAGCCCCTGCCGTCCCCTCCAGCACCGCCCCGCGAGTGGGATTTCTCCATCTCCACGCTGCTGCCAGCGTGGAGCCCGATAGACAGCGTTGGGCTGGGGCTGTGGCCAAGCATCCCCCTGGGAGTGTGGGGAGAGCAGCAGCGACTCACTCCCAAAAACGAGGGCCCCGCCCCCCACCCCATCCTCTGCACACACCCCCCTCCAGCCGTGGGACTGGCCCAGGGACTGCGGATGCTGCTGCGGGCAGCTGCCCTTATCTTTCCTCCCTGGGGTGCTGCCGCCTTTGATAAAACCTCTTTGCCTTCAGGGTTGGCTGTAGATGTAATCCCAAGGTTTTATTGTGCTGTAAAAGCTCCCTGGCTTCTGAGGGAGATGCCCAACGGGGCCGGGGTGGGGGAGTTAAGGTCAGCAATTCACTCTCACACCCCTCCTGGGGCTGGACCAGCTTCCCTGGGGGGATGTTGCTGGAGGGGGGCTAAATGAGGATGGTGAGGGTGGCCACCGGTGCCCACTGGTCCCAGGGTGCTGGTGGGGAACATGCTGGCCCTGTATCCCCCCGCACACATGTGAGTTTGCTTTTGGGAATAGAAGGGACTGAAAAACATATTACTGTGTTCGTTTTGGCTTAGAGATGCTGTTGTGTTCCCCCTAGGTTTAGCATGTCCTGTGCTTGCCGTGTGTGCATGGGGGGGAAGAGGGGGAGATTTCGGTTTTGGGCAGACCCCGTGATGCAAGCATGGGCACTGTAGGTCAAGGAGTTTGTGCTGGGAAGAAGGTGTCAGGGGAGACCCAGGGGTGCTGCCTTCAGTGTGGGGATGGGTTCTGGGGAGGGGGCTCTTTGTTGCCAAAGTCCTGGGGAAGTGATGGAGAGTCAAGCTATCTCAGGGATTTTGGGGAAGTTCTTTGCCCCGTGTGGTGCAGGAATTGGGAGATGCTCCTCGGGCGAGTGCCCGTGCCCGGCTCCCTCACAGGCTTAAATGTCTCAAGCACCCGTGTTGGACTGGGTGCCCCGAGGTGCTGGGCTGGCTGACCAGGACATGCGGGGTGCCTGATGCTGGAGGTGCCCATCTCAGCTGCCCCCTCCCCTCGGGAGCTGGGATGGCTGATTCCCTGCTGAACCCCTGGCTCTGCACGCTAACCGAGGTGGGGGATGGGGGGCTGCAATGGCAGCTGCCTTTGGAGAGGAGACACAGCGAGGGGGTCCCATGCCAGGGGGTCGGGAGGCTCCAGGCATTGGGCTGATAGAGGTGGCTGAGCTGGAGGGGGCTGGGGGAGCATGAAGCTGTGCCAAGCTGTGCCCACTAATCAAAAGCAGAGCCTAACGAGCAGGACTAATGAGGCAGAAGGGGAATTCCAGCAAGTTTGGGGAGGTTGGGGAGTTTCTGTGCCATTCGCTGGATCTCTGGGGGTTTTCTATGGTCTCTCCCCAAAAGTGGTGGTGGGTTCCTGGTGTGGGGATGGTGCCCACTCCTGGCAACATGCTGGGTGTGCCTGGGTTTCCCACACAGCCCGACAGCTGCATCCCAGAGCTGGATGACTGCAGATGCTGGTCCCATCGTGTCTGCACGGGCAGCTCTGTGCTGTGTCTGGGATCCCTCTCCTTGGCTGCTTCTTCTACATCCTCTGGATGCCAGCGCCCAGGAGCCTCTGCATGTTGCCCATCAGCCTCTCTCACCCCTTCCCTAGGGCTGCTGTGTTCCTGCACTGCTGGGAAGTGGCATCCCTTGCCTGGGGATCCCTCTCTGGCTGGGATGCTGTTGGGATGGTGTTTGGGGGTGCTGATGCCTTCATGTGGCCCTGGCCAGCAGCCTGCCCTGAGGATTGCTGCAGAGCCAGCTTGGGGGTGTCCAGCTCTCATCCCACTTCCCTCAGCACCCCAGCAGGTTTGAAGGCAGGAGGGTGATTCCTGAGCCACGCCACTGCGGGCATTTTTTTTTATCCCTTTCCTCCTCTCCTTGCTTTTTAATGAGCCAACCTTGGAGGACCTTGAGAGACGCTCCTGCAGCTTTGCTGTGACTTATCTCCCGGCCTCTGCCCCCTATTCTGCCGAGGGGATAAATCTCCACTCCCAGCGCGGAGCCGGCGCTCGGAGCCCGTCCTGCCGCACGGTGCAGGCGTCATAACTCACGGCAGGCGGGGGGGTGAGGGGGGAACTGCCTGGCAGAGGTCGCAGGGTGGACGTCGCCGCTCGGCGCCGTGATGGATGGGCTGCTTGGGGGGAAGCAGGGGAAAAAAAAGTCCCATTACAATGGGGGACAAGCTGTTAAATTATTTCCCGTTCAACCTGGGTCGGGGAAAAGCAAACCAGACCTGCAGAGAGTGATGTGGGACTGCGGGTTGCCTCCCAGGAGCTTTTGGGGGGGAGAATGAGTGGGTCGGGGGGGTGTTTGTTTCCCTTAGGAAGAAGCCTTTGGTTTTCCTTGTCTCTATCCCATGTGCTCTGCTGAGGTTGGGGCTTGTGCTCCCCGGGGCGGCTGGACCAGTCTCAGCATCCCACCTCAGCACAGGGGCTGGGATGTGGTCCTGACCCCTAAGTTGGGATCTGCTATTCCTTCTTGCCCAGGGCTGGACATGCTTCACCCTCTGTGAGGGCTTTTGGTGGGCAGGGTCCTGCCTCTGTGCATGGCACGCAGCTGGCCGTGCTCTGGAGCTGCTCTCCAGCCGGGAGATAATTGTGCTGTGAAAGGAGTGGGACAAGCAGCGTGTGAGTCCCTGGGAGCTGTGGGGTTTGGCGGTGCCGAGCTCTGCGGCGTCCTCCTCCGTTATTAGCTGCGATGCCTACACGGGGACGGGACTGGAGCCTCTCCTTCTCTCTTTCAGGCTGAGCAGCTGCTGCTGTGAGACCCCGACAGCTCTTCCCGACGGCTCTGAGGGGTGAACACAAGCGTGAGCTTCTGCCTGCGACCGCAGCACGAGGTACCTGCTCCTGGCCTCCAGGTACGTCACTCCCACCGGGCAGCTGGGGTAAGGGGGGGATGGTTTCTGGTCAAGGATGAAGCTGCAGCTTCCCACAGGCCGTGCCCAGGGCAGCAGCCAGCGATTCACCTGTCGTGTGCTTCGCACCAGCGCTGGGCATAGATCCCACACCCACCCATGGTGGCACGAGCGCCTGAAGCCCCAGCTCTCCTGAGGTGATGTGGTGAAGGGGAGCGTCACCGGGAGAAGCTGTGGGACCTGGTGAGATGGGGGGTGGGAGGGTCTACAGGCTGGGCTTCTCGCTGCTCCGTGGGGTGCACGGGGGTCTCAGAGCGCGCCGGACCTCGGTGGTCACCCCACACAGGCGTGGGAGCGTACGAGCACGATGCACACACGGCTCTGTGCTTCGCAGGCCGGACACACCTGCCGGCACCCGGCTCTTGGCACAGACTGTGCCGCAAACGCCCATCGCCGCTGCACACGTGGTGTCGGTTCGGTGTGGCTGGAGTCCGTCCTGTCCCCATCAATCCACGTTACGGAGCACAATCCCCGCTCGCCCCGATGCCGGGCTGCTCCGGGAGCTTGTGCTACCTTGACCAGTCAAGAAAAGTCAAACCCAGGAATGCAGCATGACTTTCCATCGTCCCTGTTCCCTCCCAGTGTTGTGAGTACCCTGGGGTGCAGCTGGCTCCCAGGGGGCTGCGGCAGTGCTGTTACAGCCATGCTTTTGATGTGATGGTGTGGGGCTGGGCTCTGCTTGGGGATGGGGACACGGTACTGCCTGCATCTCCCAGCGCCCTGCTCTGCCCCGCTGGTTGTGGCTCATCAGGGATGCCCAGAGCCAGGCCGTTCCTCTCCCTTGGCTGGCATGAGCAGAGGGGATACCTGGCCAGAGCAGGTGCCAGCGTACCCATGTGTCACTGGCTGGCATGCAGGGGTCCCCATCCTGGGAAGCCTCACATCCCCACCTCACAGCGCTGCTTGCCGCACACCCGCTCCTCTGCTCTGCCCTATGTGCGCTCAGAGATCACCAGATGGGGGGAGATCTGGAGCATCCCTGTCCCTCAGCTGGGCAGAGGCCATCCCTACCTAGGGATGAGCGAAGGCTCAGCTCTGCACAGGGGCTGTGTGGATGGATCTCCCCAGCTGCGTTTATCGCTTCGAAGGCGGCTGAGCTCGGCGTATCACCTCGAACGCTGGTTGGGGTTGGGTTGGGGAGGGTTTTGTGCCTTTTAGAAAACTTTGGGTGGATGTTATTGCTCATGAAAGCGAGGGGCTGATCATGCTGGGAAGGAGCAGGCGTAGTGTGGGCTGGCACTATTATGCAAGCTTCCCACATGCCGCTCTGCCAGTGCGCTCCGTTCCAGAACAACAGCACGCGCCCGCGTGCCAGCCCCGAGCCCACCCCCGGGTCTGCTGGAGCACCGTGGTCCCGGCTCTGCCCACGTCGCCCTTGCCGTGGGCCCAGCCTGCGCTGCCCACACCGCGTTGCTGCCTCATGCAGCCCGCTCCTGCTATGGCGGGCAGGGATGGTGGAGCGAGGGGGGTGCCCAGTTCTGCCCAGCCCTGCCCCGTGGCCATGTGGGGTGGCCCCACAGCACCGCAGCGCACTGGAGCTGACCCCTTATGTGTGCCCCATTCAGAGCACGGCGAGCACTGGGAGATCCTCCCTGGACCTTGTGTTGTTCTGGGGCATGTATGGGTGTGGGGCTGGGGGTGTGCTGCCTTGTTGGGGGGGTTGGAGTGGGGTTGGTGATGCGTGTCACACCCCTGCATCAGGAGGGGAGTGCCCGTGCTGGGGGAATGTGCTGGTGTGGCTGTAGCTGCTGGGTGCTGCTCTGGCCGCCCTGGGGAGAGGTGGGCTCACTGGGGAGAGGTGGGCTCACCTCTGCTCAGCTCACAGACCCTCTTCCCAGCCAAACCTCCTCCCTGCTGCTCTCTCCTCCGCCCTAAGCCTTCCTCCCCATGAGCCATCACCCTCGTGCAAAGGCTTCGGGTCACCTCCTGTATACTGCAAGCAAGGGTGCTGGGGCAGGCTCACCGGGACAGCATCCTGCAGCATGGAGAACCCCCGGCACCGCTGCCACTCCCCATCATCCCCCAAAGCCTCTGGAGCCCCCCTCCATGGGAGAGAGGCGCGCTCCTGAAAGGGAGGCTTGAAGATGAGCAATGGAGAAACATCTGACAGGGGAGCCCTCAAGGCGCTTTTGTTCCAGCGAGTGGGAGTGTGAGATCCGCTCAGACATGAAAGGCTGCGCAGCTCCGTCCCCAAAGTCACGGCGAGGAGGAGGAGGATGGGGAGGGGGGTGTGCGGCTGCACAGGAAGGTCATCCCGGGAGCGACTGGCACCGGGATCCCCTCTCCCTCCCTCCCCTCCGAGTGAGTAAATTGGGTCACACTTGAAAATCAGTTTCTTGGCTGTGGATTTAATTTTGCTTTTCCAGGCTAGTTATCATATAATAAATTCCAGGAGATTTACAGGAAACATGCCCGGGGAGGCTTAGCCAGTGTGTAACAAGATTTGTGCCTATTTCCCACTGTCAAGCAGCTCCAGCAAGCTCGGTGCTGCCGGCAGACGTGCAGGCAGGGCTGCCAACCCCGCTGGAGCTCCCTAGGCAGCCCTGGCAGCGGGGGGATATCCTCCCTTGGCTCCCCAAGGTGCTGGGGGGGACCCAAACACAGACTTGCTCAGCCCCAGCTCCCCGTGGGCCATAAATCACCCCAGAACTTTTCTCCCACCTGCTTGCTGGGAGCAATGTCAAGCAGGAGCTCATGCTGGCAGTGTCCGGCAGGTGATGCCAGCGGCAGCGGTGCCGTGAGGACCTGGCAGCCTTGGGCTTGGTGCCAGGGGGAGCAATGTGGGGAGTTGGGGAGGAGGTGATGGGACACCTCATGTCCTCCCTCCCCTCGCTGCGGGGTGAGGGCAGCCAAATTGTGCAGCTCTCCCCACTGCTGGGGGCGGGTTTCCCACCACGCTGGGAGAGGCAGAGGAAGGAAGAGCACTTGGGTCTGTGGTGATTGATAATACTTGCGGCACACCGGCAGCTAAGCGGCTGGGAGCGTGCCGGCTCAGCACAGAGGGCACTGCCAGCCGCGCTCCCCGCTCCGTCTCTTGCTGCTCACGCCGCCCAATTAGTGTCTTATTAGTCACTCCGCGTGTTAAAGCATTAAGAACAATTAAGGGTGAGAAGAGTTTCCAGATGTAGCAGCAGCAAGCGCTGGAGCCGGGAGCTGGCAGCTCCACTGGCTGCCCCCATATGGAAAGGATCTTGTGTGTGGTGCCGTGCACTGCAGCGCCACGAGGACCAGCCTCTGGGCGCTGGGGTGGGCATGGTGTCCTGGGGTCACACAAGCGTGGATGGAGCTGGTGGGTGACCCCACGGTGGTGCAGCACAGCACAGAGCCTGCCTGTGCCATGGCTGGGGTGGGATAGAGCCGGGGGGCTTGGGGATGAGCAGGGGGAGTAACTGCTGGGATGCTCAGGGAGTAGCTGTTGGGATGCTCGGGGAGTAGCTGCTGGGATGCTCGGGGAGTAGCTGTTGGGATGCTCGGGGAGTAGCTGCTGGGATGCTTAGGGAACAGCTGGATGCTGTTCCCGTGGCCTTGGTGTCTGTGGTGCCCAGAGCATGGGGATGCTCCTCCAAGCTCTGCCGGAGCGCCTTGGCCGTGCTCCCCGTTATTAAGTTTGCAAATGAACTCAAGTCAAATATTTATTTATTGGCTGGGCCGGGCGTGAGTCAGAGTCCCCGCGCTCGGTGCCCAGCCGGAGCTGGCAGCCCTGCGCCGCGCCGAGCCTTTCCTGGCGAAGGAAGCGGGGCTGGGGAAGCGCCTGGCTGCGAGCGGCTGGGGAAGTGCATCTGGGACACGGCGTGTGGGGGGCAGCCGCCTCGGTAAAGATAGCGCCTGTGTTGTGACACTTCGGAGAAGCAACGCAAGCAGAGATGAGTGTGACATCAGAGCCTGGGTGCAAGTGACTTCAGCTCCCCATAAATAGGCCCCGGGAGGGTGCTGGAGGGAGGGGGCATGGAGCAGGTGGCTCCTGGGGGTTGTCACTGTGCTTCTGCAGCTGGTATGTTGTACCCCTATCCCGGTACGGCCCCTGCATTGTTGGGGGGATGCTAGCCATGTTCCAGGGAGGTGGCGGTGGCCACCACATGTTTACCTGTCCAGGGTGGTTGTATGTACAGCTGTGCCCAACCCTGCTCCTCAGCACTAACCCCCTTGCCTTCAGGGGGGTTTCCATCTGTGCTGGGAGGCTTTGGGTACCCCAGGGTGCAGACCTTCGGGGTACCCTGCCCAGGTGCTGCCTTGGTGCAAGGGGCAGGGGTCTCCCCAGCAGGGATGCTGAGGTCCCCCATGCGCTGCAGCCGGGGTCAGGTGAGCAATGCCGGTGTGTTGCCAGGGCAGCGGAGGGGAGGACGATGGCACATCGGAATGATTTCTCTCCAGGGCCAGGAGCAGCACTTGGACAGATGGTGTTTTTGAGTGACCTTGTAACTCGGAGCGATTCCCTTGGCTGCTGAGTAATGGTGGGAGCCGTGGGATCGAGCAGCGGTGCCACAACCTGCTCGTGCCAGTGGGAGTTTGTCATGGAGCCAGGGCTGAGGAGGGATGTGGGGATGAACCAGGGGATGGAGCCAAAGCCCGAAAACCACGACGTAATGGCTGCAAGGCAGTGAAAAGTGGGCTGCGATCCTCCGCTGCCCTCAGCCATGGGAAGAGCCTGGTGAGGCTTCTGATGCTCCCCGGCAGCTCCTCCATCCCATTGCCCAGCTCCTTGGCCACGGCACGAAGTTGCTTCTCTTGCTCTTAGGGAGGAGCCTGAGCTTTTCTGAGCACTGGGGCTGTGGTGCCTGGAGCCAGTGTGATGTTGGGAGGGAGCCTGCGCTGCTGCCATGGTGGGTGATGCGGGATGGTGCTGCTGGTGCAGCAGCACGCTGGGAGGGAGGCTGGGTGGTGCCACCCAGTGCGCTGGGTGCTGGGGGGATATTGAGCTTGAAGGGCATGAACGGACAGTGCTGTGCACCCCCAGCACTGCGGTGGCCAGGTGAGAACCCCTCTCTGCTCTGCCTTGGCAGGTGAGGGTGGGATGTTGGGGAGAAATGGGACCCCCACTCTGCTCTGCCTTGGCAGGTGAGAGTGGGATGTTGGGGAGAAGTAGGGCTTTCAGGTTCCCGGGAGCATGGTGTGGGTTCACTGCAGCTGGGTTGGTGACTCCACTCATGGTGACACTGTACAGCGGCTGTGGGCAGAGCTGGCCTGGCCCCGGTGCTGGGGCCATTCAGCCACTGGCCAACCATGGTCCTCCCCGGGGGATGTCAGGCTGCACCCCAACCCACTGACCCCCGAAATCAGCCAGGATGGTGTCCAAAGCTCTGTGCCCCATGTGCCAGTACTGGGGGCTGGTGGAAAGGCTTTTGCCACCTTTGTCTCAGGACTCTCCTCAGGGAAAGGGGCTTTGCTCCGGTGTGGGCAACGCGTGGCACTCCGAGGGTCGTCTGCCAGCGAAGAAGGGTCCATCCAATGTGAGCCTCCACACGCTCCACTCGCACCCCTGCAGATGCCTCCCAGCTGCGCGAAGGCTGCGGCACCGAGAAGTGCCCTAAATCGAGGAAGGAACACGGAGATCTTGGCACCAGCCCGGAGCATCATTTGCATTCGGGCGCAGCTCCCCGCTGCGAGGGAGGGAGGTGGGGGCCCCAGCAAGCGCCTCGGGGTGTGGAGCATGGCCGGCACGCTGGCTCCAGCTGACAGCATCTCATGGGACTGTTGCAGAGGGAGCTGTGCCTCGGGGATCGCTGTGCTCCCGGTCTCTTGTTTTCATGCTTCTCTGCTCGACTCTGTGCCCACCTTTTCCCCCCGAGATTCACACGACTGTTTCTCCGGCTCGGCAACTGCGTCTGGCTGCGGCGGCTGGTGGTTCCCTCGCTGCCAAGGGGAGATGCTCCGTGTGCCGTCCCAGCTCAGCCAGGTGTCCCTCGGGGCTGGTGGGGGCTGTTGGGGAATGATACTGGTGTGGGCTTCGCCAAACCTTTCCTTACGATTCCCATGAGGTGACCTGATAAACCAGGGAGGGGCTGTTTGGTCTGAACCTGTGCGATCTAGGGATGGAGCATCCCACCTCCTGAGGCTCCAACTAGGTAATTCCTGGATGGATTTGGGGTTGCTCACGTGGTGTCCTGTGGGGTGAGACGCTGCTGGCCCCTGCCTGGGGTGGGGGCGGGCTGTGTGGGGCGGGCAGCTCCTGCCAGGCAGTCCCTCTGAGCTGGGCTGTGGAGATGCGGCAGGGCGAAGGGGAGCAGCAGAGGTGTGTGGGGGTCTGTGAGCGCAGTGGGTCAGGGTGCAGGGCCCAGAGGTGCTCTGCAGCAACCCCAAAGTGGGTCCACATCAGGAGGGAACATCGTGCAGAAGGACACATGTACCATGCTCCATGGCGTGCCCTGTGCCAGTGGTGATGCCAGAGCTGCCCACGGTGGCTGTGGTCGGAGGGCTCTGCCCTGGGGATGCCAAGGGGACCCCAGAGCTCATCTGCACAAGCAGATCCCTGCCCCTGGCACTGCAGGCACTGTCAGGGAAGGTCTGGATGCTGTGGGGCGCTCAGATGCAGTGCCCGGTGCTGGGCTGGCTTACAGCATCTGAGCAGCTCTGGTTACTTAACATGCAGCAAGTGTCGTACTCGGAGAAATTTAGACGTAATTTTTGTGTGTGTGTGTGTGTGTGCTTGCATGTAAATGTGGGTAGGTGCTGTCCTGATTGATGGCAATTAGCATTTTCTAACGGTAACAGATGTTCAGATTGCCAGGAGGCTGGTACCTAACGCCCACTCTGCCATCTGTTCCGCTGGGCACTGCCTGGGGAAGCGGCACCAGCGCCGCAGACCTGCGAGTCCTTGGTGGGGTGGAGTTACCAGCGTTGTGCAAGGGTTGGGCTTTTTTTTTTTCGGGAGAAAATAATAATAAAGACGTTTTCAGGTTTATAAATAGTATACTGGGTTTATTATGGGATGGAGACTTTCCATCTGATTAGCAGCATGTATGGAGTTAGGGAGCTGGGCAGTGTGGGGAGCAGGGGTGTCTGGCATGTGGTTTTCCAGGATTGTGGTGGGAAGGGGCTCTGGTGTGGCTGCGGTGGGCTGCTGGGGGTGAACCTGCCGTTCTCTGCCTGCTCCCTGCAGCGGGGGTCACTGCTCTGCCAGGGGGGGTGCTGCTGAGCTGTGAGGCTTTGCTTCTCAGCTCCGGTGATGGAAATGGGGAGACATCTGAGTACCGGACAAAAGTAGCTCAAAGGCAGTTTTAAGAGGAGGCCAGACCCCCCCAGCCCCATCCCTGCTGCCCCCGTGGTCCCAGCCACAGTGTCTCCAGATCGGGTGCTGGGACAGCCCCCAACACCCGATCCGGAGATGCTGTGGCTGGGACCACAGGCAAGTTGGTGCCTGTCCCTCCCATGCACCAAAACTCCCTGTTTCCTTCCTGCCTCTCACCCCTGCTCATACTTGTGCCAACACTGTCCCTCAGCTCAAACACCTCTTTCCCCCCAGTGCCCCCTCCCCACGTATCCAGAGAGAAGAAGCTGTGGCTGGAATGAGCTCCTCCATCCTTCTGTCCTTGTGTCCGCTTCTCGGTGCAGCTCTCCGTGCCTTGGGCAGCCCTGCCTTGCTGCTCCCCCATCCCATCCCATCCCATCCCATCCCATCCCTCCGACATGGGGTCATCCAGCGGGACGGATCCGGCCCAGCATCGTGGTGGCTGCATCTCTTCTCCTGGAGATCTCTGCCAGGCAGCCTGGAAACACTCTCGCGTTCCTCGCGGATGCAGGAGATGGTGACTCATAGTCAGCTCGTAACTGAGTAATGTACCTAGATGGTTCTCTGTGTGTTTTTCCAGGTTAGAGCAGAAATTCTCCCGTAGTCCTTATGTTCAGCATCTTGAACTTCGTGCCATTCGGTCGCTCTGGTCTTGGGGTCTGCCAGCCCCCCCGTCCCCAGGGCTGAAGCCTCTCCCTGCGTGGCAGATGCCCCCCAGCCCTCGCCAGCCCATCTCACTGGGGTGCTGGTGCTGGCCAAGCCTCCTGTGCTCCCTGTGCCTGCAGGAAAAGAACCCCGCTCGCTCTGGCACGAGCTGCCTTTGGTAAGGTGACGTTGCATCTCCCTGTTTGTCATGTCATTCCACGTTGGTTTCCATTGAGCTTCTGTTCTGCATGTTCTGGGGGGGGTCTGTCCCTGGCCCCTGCTCTGAGCTGCTCTTTCCCAATGCAGCACGTCTCCAGTTGGGCTGTGTGTGAGCTGGGCCAGTGCTGGTGGGTCTCTGGGAGGAGATGCCCTGGTTCCTCTGATTTAACCTCACCAATGTTTTGAATTTTGCTCCTGCTGTGCCCCAGCCTTGCATTTTTATGTATCATCTTTTTATTTCCAAAACTAACGAACCTTTTACGACTTTGCCACAGCATCTCGTTCCCCTGCCACCAGTCCTCTCTCTGCCTCACGCTGCCTGGTGCGAGGTTCTCTGTGCCGCCGCCTCCCCCCCATCCCTTATTTATCTGCTCCAGGCTGGGTTTGCTCCCTGGGAATCTTCTTCCTTCTGCTGAGGACTTTATTTACTCCTCCTGCTTTTAAATAAAGCTTGGCTGGACTTAGAGCTGAAAGCTGCAACCTTTTTGGTCCTCCTGCCTTTCCTCTTGTGGCAAGCCCAAACGTACTGATGTATTTTTAGACAGACCCAACCTGTGGCTGTGGGAGCCAGGGCTGTTTTCTGTAGCTGTTCCTCCTATCAGTGCCTGTGCCGGGCCCTTTGCAGGGCAGGAGGATGGTGTGTGAAGCCTGGAGCAGTTGGGCTGCTGGAGCAGTGCAGGTGATGCCCTTTGTTGGATGCTACAAAATGCCACGATGGTGTGAAAGGATTCCTGCTGGAAGGGAGGTGTGCAGCCATCAGGGCTGAAGCTGGGAGGCAAATGGGTGCAAAGTGCTGGAAAACTCAGGGGTGTGCTCTGCAAAAGGTGATTGTGGCACTGCTGAGCCCTCGAGCGAGCCGCAAGGCCAGGCGGCAGGAGTTGGCCACAACTCCAGGGTCCCCGTGCTCGCCTGGGAGAAGCATCCTTGGCATCCTGCTGCCACCCACACAACCCTGAATAAAGGCAGGAGTTTATTATTTCCCAGTGGATGGGTCAGCTTGAAAAGGTGCCGGGGGAGAACAGGAATGGGAGGGAGTTTTTTTCCCTTAAATCTCCCCCTGGAGATGCAGCCAGCAGGTGTTCTGCTCCCTGCGGTGTGCCAGCATGGTGTGAAGGTGATGTGAGGCTTTGGGGAGCTGGCACAGCTCGAGGTGCCGGGAGGTGGGAGGCTCTCAGGAGTCCTTGGTGTGTCCCAGACCGTGCTGGGCTGGACCGGCTGCTCCAGCCCCCGGTGCTCGTCAGGTCCCACCAGTGATGTGCAATGCTGTTGCCTGGGCACGGGGCCATCACTGGACACTGGTGCCTGACCCACGGCGTCCCCACCATGGAGACGAGCCCTGGTCCTGTCCTGACCTGCAGCCACCGTGTCCCCCAGCTGCCCGGTGCGGGGCCGGGCAGCACTTTGACTGGCACAGAGTTGTTTCCATGACACATGATTAGCTCTTCCCTGGGCATCATTAACATTTCTCTAAAAAGACCCTGGCATTCTGCCAGCTGCTTCCTAAGCCGCTCCAGAGGGGAGGGAATCGGCTCCTCTCCTTGGCAAACCAGGCCAGGGGATGGAAGTTTTCCGGCACGGGGCGGTGTCCGGGGCAGGGTGCATGTCTTCCCCAGGCTCCGCCATGGATCTCCTGGCATCATGGCCATTACCTGGCTCTACACTGTCTGCTGGCACCGAGGCGGGTGGTGATTGAATGGCAAAAGGTGAATTATATCCATGAATTCTCTCCAAAGAGCTTTCCTCCTCTCCTGATAGCTCCCACGCTTTCACTGAGGTTTGATTCTGAGGCGTTTCTGTGGGGGTTCTTTCCCTCACCCCACTTCCCAGTTTTCCTTTTAAAATATGAGCTGATTGTAGCATGCATACTGGGAGCACTGGGAGTGCTGGGCTGGGTGCTGCAGGCTGCAGAGCCCTGCTGATATCAATCTTGCACTTGCTGCTCCAGTGTTTTCTCAGTGCCAGCCAGACCATGCCACTGCCAGGCAGGGATGAGCCCCCCCGCTTTCACCGTGCTCACCCCACCAACACTGACCAGGGGGCAGCACGCCCCCCGTCTGGCTGTTCTGCTCTGTTTCTGGCACTCCTGGCACCCAGGGAAAGGTGACCCCCATTCCTGAGTGCTTTTAAATCCAGGCAGAGCTGGACTCTGTGCTGGTTGCTTCCACCTGGGAGGCAGAGCCATGTGCTAGCCAGGCAGGAGAGGCTGGGGGTAGCCCAGTAAATCAGGTGATGGGTTGACTGGGGCCAGGCTGGTGAGGGTTCTCAGCCTGTCATGCCGTGCTTCACCAGCTGCAGCAGCCATGGGGCGAGTGGGCTGGGGGCTGCAACCCCTGGTGCTGGTGTGCACCCCAGGACCTGCAGTTCCTGCCACTGCATCCAGCCGCCTGGCAAACTGGGTAACTTTGGGGTCATGGGATTTGATTTGCTTGGGTTCTCCCCAGGTTTGGCGCTAGGCAACATCCCTGAGCTGCGGCTGCAGGACAGCACTGTTGGGCTTTGGGATCAGCCCAGGAAAGGCTCTGGGGCTGCTGGACTAGGTTGGTGTGAGGCTCAGCACCAGGAAACCTGATGGCACTTCCATCTCCACTTAAACGGGATGGCCTTGGCCTTGGCCAGAGCTGGGCATGGTGTGTGGGGGCACAGCAGCCACCACAGTGGGCAGAGGGAGTGCAGGACCTTTGGGACAAGCCAAAGCTCACCCCGGTGTGAGCGGGTCCAGCCCTCTCTTCAGAGCTGGTCACCAGTACCCAGCGCTGCGCAGGGGATGCAGTTTGGGATGGGGGAGAGGCCACGAGCGTCCACAGGCTTCTCCCCTCCTTTCCTTTCTGTTGGAAAACAAGTCTGCTTTGCTGTTGCTGTCGCTCTTCCCTTCGCTCCCTTTTCCAATCAACCTGGGAGAACTTACCCCAGTGTTGGCAGAGGTGTCACCAGCCCGACAGCTTGAGCTGCTCTAATAAAATGGCTCCAGAGCGGAGGGTTTGATCTATTTTTAAAGCAAGCTCTGTGCTGTCTCCTCCCGCCCTCCCACCGTCAGGCTAAACCCAGCCTGAAGGCTCTTGGGAGCGCGGCAGCAGTGCGGGGTGGCTGGTGAGCCCAAAGCCCATGCTCCCCCGGAGCTGGGGTGCCTGGCCCTGATTCCCACAGCCAGGAGATGCTCCGGCATGGCAGGAGTGGGGAGCAGGAGAGGGCTCCCTTCTCCGCTTTGTCACAGAGAGGAGCTCTCCGTGTGATTTTTATTCCTTCAAGCGCTGGATGTGCCGTATAAATTAACATACGGAGACTCAGCTCTGCTTGGAAGTTTGGTATTTTCTCCTCGTTTGATGCCCTGTTATTAAAACTCAATTTTCTACGAATAACGTCCTTTAAATAGAATTCCTCTTCCAGCGATGACTCATCCCGGAGCAGCCGCTCCTCCTTGCAGGAGCAGGCAGGCACCAGGGCAGGTCTGGCACTCGCAGCCTTGGGAATCCCCAGATTCGCTCCCGGCGCTGCGCTGCGCTGGGGGAAGGTGTCCTGGCTTCCTCCACCTGCTCCACTGCTGCTGGTGCTCAGGGACTCGCTGCGGGGATGGGATGTCCCAGCATGGCCTTGGGGATCCCTGGAGCCAGCCTGGCTACCCCCGGCTGGGAGCAGTGACCGTGCTGCCCCACGGCTGCTGGCTTGCTCATGGTGTTACAGGTCAGGGATTGAGCTGTGTTCCCAGAGTGGGATGCAGCGGTGAGCCCAGGAAGCGATGGATCACCGAGTGGGCTGGCTGTGCTGACCTTGCTGAGGGCTGGCTGGGGGCATCTGGTGGCAGGTTCCCTTCTACCGCACTGGTGTCTCAGTTGCGCCCTTTTTCAGTGCTGGCCTTCAGAGCTGTGCTGCCTCCGGGGCTGTTCTGTGGCTCCTGCCCACCCAGGAGACATGGGGCTGGGCAGCTCGTGACACTGACTCCTTCCCATCTCCAGCCTGGGGGTCAAAGGGCCCTTCAGCTCAGCTGCCTGGGCAGGCCGGGGCTCGGGCCAGGCGCTTCCGCGTGTCCTTGCAGAGATGGAGGGGTTTGGGCCTGGAGATGGGGTCATGGTCAGCATGTGGCTGCGGCTTGTGATCGAGTGCTCAACATTCGGCCTGCCCCACTGTGGCAGGGATCCATCCCACCGCGGTTAGATTGATGCTGCTGCTTATTTTGTCATTTCCCAAAGAGCAGGAAGGGTCCTACAAATGCTGTGGCAAAGACACGCCAGGACGGCAGCAATGGCTCCGCTCGGACAGGGCAGTGCAGGGATGCGGGCGTGGTGCAAGCCAGGTGCTGTGGGTGTTGTGGGTCCCCAGTGCCTGGCCTGGCCTGGGCAGGAAGGCAAGAGGGTTGCAGGCAGGTGCAGGGGTCTTGTGGGTGCTGCTGGCAGGAGCACGCCAGCGGTGAGGCTGTGCTGTGCACCGCGGTGGTGGCGATGCTCTGCCATCCATCATGTGGGGCTGCGGTGCTGGGCAAGAGCCCCGGAGCCCCATCCTCAGCAGAGCATCAGGGGTAGCTGGAGGCAGCGGCTCAAACCTCACCAGGGCTCTGTGTGTGTCTCCCGAGCCCCCCAGCTGGTGTGGAGCGGGCAGGAGTGGGTGGGAGGTGGCAGGGAGGCACTGGAGTTAATTGGGAAGGCTGTGGGTGGAAGGAGCGAGGTGCAGGGTGCGCGGGGGCACGGCTCGGTACCGGGGTGCAGTGTGGGAGCAGGAGGTCAGGTGCTTCATCAGTGGGCACCAAGCTGATGGGCTGGGGTTGGGGGAGTGGTGGGGGTGTTAGGGACAGAATTAGGTGCGGGAATGGTGTCGGGGAGGCATGTTTTAGGTGCTTACTGGGGCAGAGGGCTGGTCCAGGATGGATGGGGATGGGGGGCTGACAGGCTCCGGTCCAAAGCCATATTTCAGCAGCACTGCAGCACATCTGCACAAGGCAGTCTGTCGCTGGGGAGGAAGAGGAGGGCACAAGCAAATCTTCTGACACCGGTGGCATCAGGCTGGGGAAGCTCTGAGTGGTCCTGGGTGCCTGCAAAAATGAGTTTTCCCCCCACCTCCTGCCCCCTCCCTGGGAAGCCGCTCGCTCTGGTTCAGCTCCCTGCCAGGATTATTATTCTTTCTGGCCTGGCATCTGTTCAGGTGACAGCAGCGGGCGAGAGGGAAGGGATTGGAACAAATTTCTCATAAGAAGTAGCTAAGTTGATGAAACCATTACTGTGCCTGCATCCTGCACTCCATCATCGTGACACGTCGGGGAACAGACGCACGCGCCGCCGTACGCCGTTCAGGAGAGCGGGGCCAGCACCACCTGCCCCAGGCTCCTGTCCCTGGGTGCACCCATGCCCCGACCTGTCACCGCTGCCCATCCCGCAGCCGGGGCTTCCCCACATCTCCCCACTGCTCCTCGTGGTTACTGAGGGGGTCCTGCCAGCAGCATTCACCCACCCCCAGCAGAGTGACAGTGTGGAGATCATGTCCGACAGCACCGCTGCGGGCAGTGCCCGTCTGGGTCCTGCAGAGTCCATGTGAATCCCCACAACCCTCTTTCGGGGTTTGGTGGGGGAGACCCCAGGCAGGCAGCAGCCACCGCCAGCCGTGCCATGGGAGCGGGGCCTGCACTGCATCCCCAGCCCCAGAGCCGTGCCAGAGCATGGAGCGAGTTGGGAGGAGAGAAGAGGGCTGAGTGCCGGGTCTCCGGAGTGTTCCCTGCTTTTATTAAAAATCAATGGTGCACTTGAGTGGTTCCACTTCATCTCCCTGACAGTGAAACCTCTGCGCCGGCTGGGACGCAGGGCCCCCACCGCTCAGGGCTTTCCTTATCACCCTCTTCTCTCTTCTGCTCCCCCCAAAGCCAGCCAGCTCATCCCCAGCCCCCTCAGCACCGAGCTTTACAGCCGGTCTTCACTGTTTGCCTGTCTCACCCTTCTCCCGGTGTTACGGCTGTGATGGGTCCTGTCCGGTGCAGCCAGTGTGATGGTGTTACTGGGGCAGGGCCTCCTTCCCCCTCCACCACACTGGTCTCCCTTTCCCAAGGCCGTGGGGGTTGAGTGTGGCAGCGACCAACAGAGTGGGGTGCCCAGGGCTCCCCCCGCTCCGCTCCCTCAGCTGCCCTTCCTAAGCCAGTGTTATCAATTTCTTCAGCCTGTTGTGTTCCTGGCGGAGTGGTGCTGGTGCCGGTGCCGGTGAGCTGCCGAGTGCTGAAGCCTGAGACCTGCAGCTCGTGCAGCAAGGCAGAGGAGGCTTTTCACCGCCACGGTCACGGGATGTGCCTTCTCTTCAGTGTTGGTCCTCAGATGTGGCATCTGCCAGGCACACTACGGTGAGAATTGGTTTGCTGGCCCTGGCACAAGTGCCAGAGATCTGTCCCGGTTCAGCCAGGCTCCCCCATGCTTTAAATCCAGCAGAGCTGCTTCTCCAGGGACCATAAAGCGCCTAGAAGGCTCCAGAAATGGCAGTTTATCTCTGGACCAGGTCTCAGAAACGCTCTTAATCCCTTCCCCACCCGCTCACTTCACGCTAGGCTTGAAGTGGTCACCCCGTGTTAAGTGCTCGCTCCCAGCCTGGGCACGGAGCTGCTGGAGGATGCACTGGGATGTGAAAGGAAAGCCCTTTTTCCTGGAGGCACTGAGCTATTCCTTACCCTGACCTAGATGTCAGCTTCATGCTCCGGCGAGTCCCGAGACTCGCATGCAAAGTTGCCCAGGGGAAGATGATATTTCAGGAACACAGAAGCTTCTCAGCAGTGGTGAAGCACACGAGCTTCCCCTGGCAGGAGCCTTGCCGAGCCTCCGTATGCCGGCGACCACCATGCCAGCCATGGAGCAGTGCACCCCCCCCCACCTCCTTGGGGGTGCCAGTGCGGTGCCCAGGCAGTATCAGCGGTGCTCTGGCACACGATGGCAGTGCCGGGCAGAACCCGTGGTGCTGCTGGGAGCCGGAGCGTGAGGGCAAGCTGCTCGTGGTGCCCATTTGCTCCGCTGTGTGCCATGCTGCTGTCAGTGCTGCCATCGATGCTGCCTGCCCAGCGCTTGGCCCCAGAGCAGGAGTATCACGGGCTTCACCGCACACACCCACGGCAGAGGCGGTGAGCAGGTTGGGATGCGCCAGGGAAATGGGCATTTGCACCCTTGTGCATCGCTGTGGCTGTCAGGTCGGATCTCTGGCACCGAGCTCCAGCAGCCAGTGCCACTCACCTTCACCTCCCCACTCCCCACTGCCCGTCTGTGTTAAACTAATTATTTTAATGCAGTTTCCTGTGTTGTCCCAGGACCCCCAAGTCACACTCATGGCTGCTCGCACAGCTCAGCCCTGCTCACACAGAGCTCACAGGGCTCTCTGAAGGTGCCAGGCGCCGAGGAGGGGACTGGCAAAGCTGGGGACCAGTGAATCTATCCCCTGGGTCTTGGTTTTGGGGCTCTCGCAGGGGTTGCAGAGCTGCCACTTGATCTTCAGGCACTAGAAGAGCTTGAGCTGGGGCTTTATGATGTTAGGAGGGGCTGAGCTGGTTCCCTATGCCAGGTCCTTCGTCCTTTGCTGGTGGCATTCCCCAGTCAGCGGCTGTGAAGGGTCCATGGCCCCGTGCATTGGGGGGTGGCTGGGGCTGGCATAGTGCTAGCGGCAGCTCACGTGCTGGCTGAAGGTCCCTGGTGCAGCTGGGGGGGCTGATGAGAGATAGCTCTGCCTGGCATTGGATGGTGGCATCGCCGTGGGGCCACATGGGTTCACTTTCGAGTGCTCTGAGAAACAAGGTGATTTCTGGCTGGGGACCAAACGGTCTTTGCTCTTGCCTGAGGGCTGTGCCTGCCTTCCTTCCTCCTCTCCCTACTGCCCTCTCGGTGCTTGCTGGGCTTGGGTGCATTCCCAGGGGCTTGTCCCACCACAACCCCCGCCTCCTGCCCGTCGCTGTTGGAGCCTTTATGGCACAACCAAAAAAGTTGCTGCTTTCCTCTTTGGTTCCCCTACACCTGCGAGTTCCCCTGCAGATGATTTAGAGCCGAAAGCCTGTGCTCTGGCACGGGGAGAGGGTTCCCGAGATAAAATAATCTCTGCCAGCAGCTGAAGTGACAGAAGCCCCATTAACAGCAGCATATGCCTGAAAACACACACATACTGTGCGGGAGGAAGATGCGGGGTGGGGGGGCGCGGGAGCGGCAGCCCACAGGAAGGGAGGGGGGGGTGGTAGGGGATGCTATAGCTGGTAATTACTCTGCTGCCATTGGGATGCTTCCTTGCTAATTTACAGCATTAGTGGAATCAGGATTGCGATTCCTCCTCCTGAGCCCGGGCAGGGCTGTCCCCTGGTGCAGGCAGCCGTAATTATCCAGCGTTTAACGGAGGGCTCGTAAAATCTCTCTGTCTAAGAGAACGTGAGTGTAATCGCTGGGAAATAAAGAAGGATGCAGCAGTGGCTGGAGCAGGACCTCGCCTGACAGGGAGCGCAGAAAGTTGGGTCTCCCCCGTGCTGGTGGGCAAAGGGGGGCTGCTGAGGATTTGGGGGTTCTGGGCATCG
This sequence comes from Porphyrio hochstetteri, assembly GCA_020800305.1. Classification (NCBI taxonomy): domain Eukaryota; kingdom Metazoa; phylum Chordata; class Aves; order Gruiformes; family Rallidae; genus Porphyrio; species Porphyrio hochstetteri. The sequence continues at coordinate 3,442,936 of CM036923.1, read as the reverse complement.
TTGCATCCCCGGCGCAGACCTTTCCCTCCCTCTCTTGCGGCATCTCCGACTGGTGTGGATGTGCTGACAGGAGCCAGGCAACCTGTGAGTATTCCTTGCGATCTGCTAGCGTATCTGCCCTGGTCTCAGCTTTGGGGACGGGGCTGGGGGCTGCCCTGGGCTTGTTTTACTTGGTGGGTGTGTTTGTGAAGCTGGTCCCTGCACCCAGCTGGTTTCTGGGCCGTTCCCTGGGGGTGACCCTGGTGGGTCAGTGTGCTGAAGTTTCTGCCTCCTCAGCCTGCTTCCCCCGGCATCGCTCCTGGCTCCTGCTCTCCCTTCGGCCGCAGCCCCGTGCCACTTCCCATGGGGCATCCATGCTGGCACTCCTTGGTGTGGGTTGCATCCCAGGCCAGCCAGGAGCTTGAGTGCTGCAGAGCTCCCTGGCAGGGTGTGGGGGGCAGAGGCTGGATGCTGCTCGGTGGCACCAGGAGGGCTGGCAAAAAGCGGGGTGCCCCCAGACCTGCCCTGGGTGGGTCTCCCCATTGCGGTTGCTGAGTGCCTGCTTGCCCAGGCAAGCCCCTGAGGTGTTTTGACATGCTCCTGCAATGCTCCCCCCACACCTGTGACTGGGACCCACTGAGCCCAGAGGAAGCGGTGCTGGGGTGGCTTTGCCAGCCCCTTGGCCTGGGCACAGGGCACTGGCTGGGCAGGGGGGCTTGGGGACCATCCTGCTCCGGAGCCAACCTGGCAGGATGGAGGGGACAGCTGTCCCCCAAGTCCCCAGGGCAGGGTGCTAAACATCCCTTCTGGGGTGATGGTTGCAGCCTGCGAATGCCGTGATGGAAACACTTCCCACAGCCGCTTGGCGAGCCTGGGGATGGGGAAAGGCACGTGTGTGTCACCAGCGTCACCGCGATGCTGGGGACACGCTCGGTGTCTGTGCTAGAAAAACACCGGTGACATGGAAAGTGTGTGGAGAAGAGGAACCAAAACGGTTCGGTCTGGAAAGTCTGATCTGCTGTGGGAGAGGCAGCCTGAAGGTGATCAGGGGGGTGGGTCAGCTCCCCTACAGAGAGAGGCTGAGGGAGCTGGGCTGGTTCAGCCTGGAGAAGAGAAGGCTGTGGGGGGACCTCACTGCAGCCCTCCAGTCCCTGAAGGGAGCAGAGGAACAGGAGGGGAATCAGCTTGACAATGGCAGTTCAAAGGGAATGGATTAAAGCTAAAGGAGGAAAGGGTTAGATGAGATATTAGGGGGAAGTTCTTTCCAGAGAGAGTGGTGAGGGGCTGGAACAGGCTGCCCAGAGAGGGGGTGGGTGCCCCATCCCTGGGGGTGTTGAAGGCCAGGTTGGCTGGGGCCCTGGGCAACCTTGTGTAGCTCCAGGCCTGGAGGTTGGTGGCCCTGCCTGTGGCAGGGGGTTGGAGCTCTGTGATCCTTGGGGTCCCTTCCAACCCAGCCCAGTCTGTGATTCTATGATTCTAAGTAGGTTGGGCTTTTCATCCTAGAGAAATTTAAGAGGCGGCGCGGGATGGTTTGGGCTGTGATCAAGAGCATTCCACGGGTACAGAGCGTTCTAATTTAGCAGGGGAAAGACATAACAAGACCCAGGCACCAAAAACTCCAGCTAGACAGATTCCGACTAGAGATGAAGGGGAAGGTAATTAACCACCGCAACAGCTTAAGCCTCTGGGGGATTCTCCATCACTTGACATCTCTGGATCAAGCCCTGTGTCTGGCAGGGATGCGATAGCCTCAGTGAACGTGGGATTAGAGCACAGCCATCCTCGGCCCATGTTCCTTTGGGCACTGCACTTGCCGGGTCTAATGGCCCTTCTGTCCCCAGGCTGCAATAAGTAATAACGTTCAGTGTTGATACTTGGGGCTCGGTTAAAATTCAGGTTATGGCAGGAGGGACGGAGCACTAAAGCGCTTGAAAATGGGAATGAGAGAGCTCATGGCTGTAGAGAAGGAATCTTGGTTTCTCTGGGGATTTCTTGAGGGAGGTGGCAGTGTGCTGATGTTGCTGGGTAGGGAGAAAGTGAGTGATGCCATGGGCTGGCATGAGAGCTGTGCTGCCGGAGTGCTTCCCAGGGGCCTCGGGCAGCTCCAGCTGCTGCTTGTGCTCCAGGAGTCCGGGTGACGGTGTGGAAGGGGCTGGGAGGGGTCGGTGCCTGCTGTCTGTATGGCTTTTGTGTGGCTGCAGGTTAGTGCCGGGGCCACAGTGCTGGAGCTGGGCTCCGCTCCGCAGCCAGCAATGGGCAGAGTTGCTCCTGGTGCCATAGGGGTGATGCTCTCTTCATGCTTCTCGATGTGCTGATGCCCTTCCTCCGTGCAGCCAGTCAGGGTTTGTGGGATTTTGCCTGGGGATCTACAATAAATCCTCCTCCTCTTCCCCAGAAAGGCTGCCTCTCACCCTCCTCGGCATGTGTCTGGGGCAGCTGCTGCCCTCTCCCCTCCAGACCCAGCCCACTTCTGGCCCTGTCCCAGTCTGGGACCTGCAGCAAGCCACAAAAAGACTTCCTCTGCTTATTTGTGAAGACACAGAGGAGGCCCAGATGTGCTGGTGATGGGCCCCGTTTGTGGCTTTCAGCCCCACTCTGATGCTTTTGGCCAGAGCCTGAAGTTTAAGGAGTTGTGTTCCCTCCTGGATCGAGAGACCCACTCATCTTGGGGGGGAGTCGAATTAGATTGGGGTGCCCTTGATACATCAGTGGCAGCAGCTGCTGCTTGCACAGCTCCTTGTCCCTGTGGACAAACGGATGGACAGACACCTGTCCCTCAGCCCCGCGTGCTCTGTGCTCAGCAGCATCCTGGGTCGTGTGTGGGGGTCTGACCTCTGCCACCAACTCGTGCGGCGCTGGGCAGCACGTAGTGAGAGCAGGCAGGACGTTGGCTCAGCAGGCGTTGGGAGGGTTCCCAGGACCATCCATCTGCTTCTCCATGGCAGCGGGAAATCTCCGCAGAACCAGCGAGCCGATGGCCATGGTCTGGGGCCAGCCTGCTCGGGAACCTTCCGCCTGGCCCTTTCGTGCCCGGGGATGGAGGCGGCCGCTTGCTGCAGGCCTGGGCAGGAGCTGCCATGGTGCGGTGCTGCCAGGTCCTCAGCTGGCACCTGGCATGGTGCTGGTGGCTGACCACGTTCCCGATGGAGGAGCATCCTCTCCCGCTGACTGGGCTGTAAATAGCAACTGAGTCACCCTCTGGAATGGACCATCTGCCCAGGTCCTGCGCTTCTCCAAAGGATTTTAAATCTTCCCTCTGCTCGGAGACCGGAATCCCATATCAGAGGGGAGCACCACAGGACAGGACAGCAGTGTCCAGTGGGATTTCTGTCACCTCTCAGTGAGATGGGGACTTGTCGTGCCCCTTGTGATGCTCACCCAGTGCCCATGGCTTGTTTGCACCAGGCACCGGCTCAAGAAGTTGTGCCGGTCTTGGTTCTTGGGGACATTAAGAACTGCTGGTCCCCGTCCCCCAGTGTGAAACACGGGTGGGGAGGACTAAGCTTAACTCTAGTCTTTGACTTACAAGTCATGCCTGGCTTCCTGAAACTCAAAGAAAAGGCATCATGAAGGTTGAACTGTGCAGGATTCAGCAATAATCCTGCTAGTGGAACACATCCCTTCCTAAACCGTAACCTTAGTCCTCATCCTAGTTCTAGTTCTGGCCATTGTACCCTGATTCTGCCAGTTCCTAAGTATGGTACAACTGAATTTCTGCATACCAACCTGTAACTGACTTCAGTGGGAGAATCAGGTGAGAAACTGACTGTGGAGAGATCGCTGTACAAACCTTATCTCTGAGCAGTGACCCTTGTCATGCACCAGGAACCAACTGGTTCAAGGACCACAGGTAGAAGAGCCCCACACCTGCCCCATCGCAGACCCCCCAGGATGAAGCGTTACCCCATGCAGCTGCTCTTGGCCTTCGCCCTCCCACCAGCCATGGTGGGACTGGGCACATCCCGGCCTCACCGGCAGAAGGATGGGAGGAAACAGGGAGTGTGGCACAGGGAGGGTTAATGCCAAACGATTTTTACCCTGTGGCATAAACACTACCGAACGCATGTTTGTTTCATTTGCATATTGAAACATATCCTAAAGGCCCCTCGTTTGGAAAGTTCTGTTTTTTACTCCATCTTCCTATAGAAGGGAGGAAATTATTCATAATTAAAAAGTAATAATAATGTGGAATGAAGGAACCCAGCTGTATAATACCCGGCACAAAAGGGGGAGCGTGGGGAATCTATTTTTAATGGTTTCCACAGCAACGGAGATTTTGTTTACAGTGATTTTCCTCCTGCGCTGCGAGGCTGTTCCCGATTTACATTTAGAAGAAGCTCTTGCACGGGAGGTCCGTCACTGGAGGGTGCTCTGGGCACTTGGGGAAGGATGCTCAGAGGATAAGGTGCAGCTGCAGAGAGGCTGGCTGATGCTTGTGGGATGGGGTGTGATGAGCGGGACCCCCAAGAGCTGGGCAGCTGCCTGGTCCCTGCCGTTGGCCGTGCTGCGTGTGGCATGGAGAAGTGTCTGCTAAAGGCCAGCTGAAGCCTTTTGGATTTACAGCTGCCTGTGGGAGCAGAGGGTGACCTGCTGGATGGCTCGGGGACCCTCCTCCAGCCAGAGCTGCAGCATGCTTCCCCTGGGAAGGCTGTGGCACTGGGAAAAGTGGGGGGAGGCTGATGGCTGAGGTGATGCACCTTGCCCCCTGTCCCCGCTGTGCTGGGCAAGGGGTTCCCATGGGTCTGCCGCAATCTCTCCCCAAACAGCCCTGGGGGCTGCTCTCCCTGCTGTGTGGGATCCAAGCACTGGGGTATCCCTGTGCCAGCAGTGCTGAGGACAAGGAGAAAGGTGCTTGTTGCTCCCCCTGCACCATCACAGCCGGGGGGCAGCCGGCCCTGGGTACCAGCGATGGAGGAGCCCTGCGCCGGCTGGGTCCACAGCCGGTGCTTCCCGGGGCAGCCGGCTGGCCAGGGGCTGCATAGCGCCGCTGTGGTGTGAGTAATGGAGCGGAGGAGATGCTCTGGCTGGTAGCGAGCTCTTTCATCTGGCAGGCGCAGGCACAGCAAGATGCAGAGGCTGAGAATTGCGACTTGCCTGATAGGTACAGGGTTTTAACGAGGGCTAATAGACCAATGGAGCAAATTGCTGAGAGCTCATTGGGTTCCTTGGCTCCGGGTCTCTTCCCTCTGTGGCTCCCAAAAGCAGAGATGAAGTAGGTTTAACTGCAAGCATTGCGACTGCTGCAGGAACAGCATGGGCAGGGAGCACCAGCTGAGGATGAGGGTGGTTTATTTGTGGTCCCTCCTGAAGCCTGAGGAGGATGGGAGGTGGATGAAGGCTTTCCTGCACTTCTGGGCTCCCTCCAGGGTGGATGGGGATCAGCTCCCTGCCGTTCCCAAGGGCCACATGTCCCTGGGGATGGGGATGCTCTACTTCAGGACAGCAACCCATGCGCCAGCCCAGAGCATCCCAGGGCAGGACAGGCTTCAGCTCTGCCCCCGCCCTGCACAGCTGAAAACCAAGGGTGTCCAACCCTCAGGAGCAGAGCTCTGCTCCCTTACCCAGGGTCCTGCAGCATCAGGGTGGGTTTTGCTCTAATTAGGAACTCATTTTCATCATCAGGGCACAGGGGTGGTCTCAGTGCTGTGGTCCTAATGGGCTTAACCCCTCAAGGGGGGGCGGTGAGGCTCAGGGCTGGGGTCCATGGTGTCCAAGGGCTGCTTGGGAGCAGGGAGTATTGGTGGTCCCAGACAGGCTGCCCTGGGAAGGCGGGTGGTCCCTTCCGGCAGTGCAGCGGGGGGCTGCTGCCCTGAGACCAGCTCCTTTTATGAACCAATAAAAGAAGGTTTTTATCACCTGTTCCAGCTAATTTTCTGCGGTTTGTAATGGCTTTGGGAAGCAGGTAATTGCAGCGATTGCATTACATGTGTAGGCATTAAAGGGAATTGAGGGGACTGTTTGTTAATTAGCTGTACTTGTGTGGAACCTGAAACATATTAACCTTCATATAATCCCAAACTATTAGGGATGAAGAAGGGATTTAATGAGGAGAGAAACAGAAAAACAAAAAGCAATTAGGGCTCTTTTTCCCAGCATTGCTGGTGTGTCGGAGCAGGGGGTGCCTGGCAGAGCAGGGTGCCTGGCAAGGCAGGCTCAGGAGGTGGTGGAGGAGGTGGGAGGGTCCCCCTCCCCATGATGGTGGGGGATGAGAGCTGTGGGCAGGTGCAGACCCCTCTGCAGCATCATCCCTGGGCAGGAGGATGAGCAGGGAGAGCGGGACCCTTGTTCAACCACCTGACACTGCCAGTGTCCCCTGTTTTCAGCTGGGACTCGGATGCTGTGGAGGCATGACTGCATGTGGGGGGCAGCAATCGACTCTGCTGGGGTCTTGCCTGGCTCCTCCTGAGTGTCTCTGCGAATGTCCAGCTCCAAGGCTGGGGGTCTGCTGGGCATAGAAAAGCCCCCGGGACCCCACAGGGGGACGGGCAGCGGTGTGTGGGGCAGGGCAGGCTCTGGGCACTGCTTCCTTTAAAATCCCTGGAGATGCAATTGTGGAGGGGCTCAAGCATCCAGCGCTGGGGGCTGAAGCGTGAGCAGAGGGAGGGAGTGATGGAGACCCTGGCCTCTACAAGGGCCCTGCAGTCGAGCAGCGATGGCCGGGGTCAGGAGCCTGGATCTGGGGCTGCAGGGATGTATAAATAGTGTTTCCATGGCAACCGCTCAACATAAACTCTTCCCTCCTTGATTACAGAGAAAACGAGGCTCGGATCAGTCCCGGGCTGCTCCCCCCCGTGGCAAAACCCTCCGGGATTTGGTTATTTTCCACACTCCTCCACAGGAGCGGACACAGTCAGCACCGTGTGCGGATGCTGTTCTGCAGCCGTGAAACGTGGCGCTGCCGGAGCCGGCATCAGAAGAGCCACGTTGGCTCCACTCTTGGAAGCCCGAGCTGGAGATTGCTGTCCAGGTACCAGCTCCTCAGGGGATGTTGACCCTGCTCTGGTCACACAGTATCAGGACAGGCTTTTTGCCTGGTGCTGGCAGGTCAGTAACTGGGGGCCAGGTGCTGTTGCCCCCCCCCCGCCCTGAGGGACACGAAGCCTGGAGGGACTCAGGGATCCCCGGTGCGGCACATCTGGCTGGCAGCCTGCTAACGCCGCCTCCTCCCTTCCACACGTGCAGAGCGGTGGCTGCCTTTCCCCAGGGAGAGCCCTGGCTTTCCCCATCTGTGCGCAGCGGCAGCACGTGGTGCCACAACTGCCACGACACCTCCTGCCCTGAAACGTCAGAGCCTGCCCGGCGCGTGAAGCCACCAAGGATGCTCCCCTTCCTGCTGGGAGCCCCTGGTGCCTCCACCAGCAATCGTTAATATCCATCAGCACCGTGTAAACAAACTCCCCGCTCCATTTATTCCACCCAGCTCCCGATTTAATTAGGTTTTCCAGTTTTCTGCTTGTCCTGGGCCGATCACTTCTTAAAAACGGTGGAGAATTAATTTGCACCTGCTGTCAGAAAGTGTCTCTCCCCAGTTAGAAAAATAATTAAGCCATCATCACACATCAGGGGTAATGAATCACTGCGCTCCATTCCCTTCACAGGTCGTTTGTTTCCTTCCACACTGGCAAAGAAGGTGCAAACTAAATGTGAGCAGCTGCCAAGTTATCCCTGTTCCCTCTGCCCAATCTCATTCTATCTCCCAGCTTTCCCAGCTACACTGGACTATGGCCTTTGGGAAAGATCTGAATTGGGCTGGTGAATCCAGGTTCCCAGTAGCCCCAGGAGTGAGAACCCGGGTTTGGTGCCTGCGGGGTCCCGGCGCTCTGACTGCTCATGCTGCATCCCACCTGAGGCAGCATCCTGATCCGAAGGGAAGCTCAGCTTGGGGCTCGCACGGTGCAGACAAGCAATCCTGTGGCTGCTGGTGAGGGATGTGGGGGGCTCAGACCTGTGGTAATGGCTGGTACCTGGCTTCTGGGTGATGGCTGCAGCAGCAGATGATAACATTCGTGTTGCATCAGTGATAAAGAACCAGTTGGAGCGGCCGTGGAAGTTGTAGAAGGGAAGGGGGGATGTGGTGGGGGGGGTTAGTTGTGTGTTAACCAGCAGGGCCATGGGCACCCCCAGACCCTGGGTCTGTTTGGTGTCTGTGTGGAGCCATCACCAGTGAGCTTCCGCTTGGCAAATGTGGTTTAGTTGAGTCTGAATGTGCTGTAGTGCTGGGTGGCAAGTGGTAGGGTGGATGGAGAGAACATGGTAAATGCCTTGGCCTGGCATGGTTGGAATGATGGATTGGGGTGAGGAAGGCTTCTCCTCCAGACCAGATCAGTGGGGGGTTGTTGGAGGTTTGTTCTCTTCCGCAGTGCAGGTGCGTTCTGCTTACAGGGACCAAGCAAGGATTTGAATGAACCATTCCCCTCTCCCCTCCTGTGCCACGTTGTCCCCCTGCCTCTTCCCCTTTAGCTTCACAGCAGCAGCTCATCAAACACCCAGGGGCAGCCGTGGTGGGATGCTCCTGCACATCCTCCGTGTCCTGAGACGGAGAGGCCACAGCTTGGAGAGATCCCTGCTGTGCCTGGAGCAGAGGCTGCGTTGGCCTCCTTCAGTGGACACATTGTCATCTCTTCTGGAGCGTAACCACTCACCAGGAGTGTCTGAGAGGAGACCTGCTGGGCTCTGGGAGGTTGCCTCATGTTTGGGGGAAGGCAGGGATTTTGGGGGATGCAGCACAGATGGCACCTTCCCTCCTGTCCCGTTTCCCAAGCACCAGGCTGGCGCTTCCCCTCTTTGCTGTAAATCGACCTGTCATTTCCGTGTGGGAAATGTTTGGGGACAGCGAGGGGTGGGGGTGGTTTCATCTGGGCTGGGAAGGTGGGTGAGCTGCATGCAGCACCTGCAGCCAAAGGTGCCAGGTCCCCAGGGATGGCTCCTCCTGCTCTTCCCCTCGGAACAGCTCAGGACGTGGGGATGCCGGTGGGGATGGACGCGCCCGTGAGCAAGGCTGGCACACTCCTTCCAAGCGTCACCAATGCCCCGTCCGGTCTTGTGTCATCTACAGTGAATCTTCCCCACACGCTGCCAGTGCTCTGGGACCTTTCCTAATGGAATCACAGGATCGTAGGGGTTGGAAGGGACCTCCAGAGATCATCAGGTCCAACCCCCTGCCAAAGCAGGATCCCTAGGACAGGTCACACAGGTTGGCGTCCAGATGGGTCTGGAATCTCTCCAGAGAAGGAGACTCCACACCCCCTGGGCAGCCTGTCCCCGGGCTCCCTCACCCTCACCGGGAAGAAGTTCTTCCCCAGATTGGTGTGGAACTCCCTGTGCTGCAACTTGAGGCCATCACCCCTTGTCCTGTCCCCACAGACACTGAGAAGAGGCTGCCCATGTCCCCCTGTGTCCCACCCTTCAGATATTGATAAACATTGATCAGATCCCCTCTCAGGCTTCTCTTCTCCAGGCTCACCAGCCCCAGCTCACTCAGCCTTTCCTCATAGAGGAGATGTTCCAGGCCTTTAATCACCTTCGTGTCCCTCCTCTGGACTCTCTCCAGGAGATCCCTGTCTTTTTATACCAGGCAACCCAAAACTGGGCACAACACTCCAGGTGGGGCCTGACCAGGGCAGAGTAGAGGGGGAAACACTCCTTGGTAGGGGGGTGCCTGAGCCGAAAGTGCCAGCGGCCGCGCTGGCCACACAGCACCATTATCTCCTCTTCCATGGGCGCGGTGAATGGGGATGAAGCGCTTGCCGTTGCCGTTGCCGGTTGGCGCTCACACCTGCTCACATGAAAGCCCAGTGCCCACTTCAGTGCCAGCTGATTAAATTAAAGTCCTAGCGAGTTTGAATCATTTTCCCCGTGAAATGTGGCAGATGGCCTCCATTAGGCGTCTGCTCCCAGCATCTGCCAGGATGTGATCAGCCCCTCTTTGGAAGATGCACAAAAGGGAGTGGAAGTGGAGAGACCTGGGAATGGGAGCCGGTGGCTTTCTCCATGCAGAGGGAATCAAATAGTCTTTGGAAGCAGATGATGTTCTGGAGGAGCAGCGTCCACAGGTCGCTCCAACCCCTCCATGTGCTCGTTGCTGTACCCAGCGGTGGCGGGAGGAGGATGAGGATGAGGAGGGCTGGGGCTGCTGTTCCTGGCTCACCAATCCAGGTCCCACCAAGGGTAAGCAGAGCCCTAAAACTGGGGTGTGTTGTACTGTCCCCCTGTGATGCTGAGGGCACTTGCCCCCACTCTCAGCCCTAACGCCCAGGAGGTCTGAGCTGCTCTGCAGCACCGGCACCGCCGGGCAGTGCCGCTGGCCGGGCTCGGGCATCGTGCAGGTGTCTGTGAGCTCCAGGCCCCGCGCGCAGCCTGCGGTCGCTCCCGCTCCATCTGCGGCACAGACGGGTCTGGCACAGGCGCCGTTACCGGGCACACAGCCGCACGTGTCCCCTCCATGTAGAAAGGGCACAAGATGTTGGGAAGGGGAGATGTGGGGGTGTAAGCATCATCGGGGTGCCCCATCTCCAATGGCAGCACCCATGGGCACTGCTGCTGGGATGTGTTGGTGGCGGGCGAGAGGCTGCAGCTCCGTCTGACCGGAGGGGCCGGTGGTTCCCCCCGGGGAGGGGGCATTAGCGGTGGCACCGGGGCTACCGGGGGGCACCGGCGGGCTTGGCCGGGGAGGGGCTTGGCGGATCTCCGGGGGCCGCCGGCAGGTGGCAGCGGCTGCCCGCGGCTGCGGGGGGGCGGCGGGATGCTCTGCGGAGCGAGGGGTGCTGCCCCCCACCACACACACAAATCCCTCCTCCGCACCCTGCCCTGTCCCGCCCCGCTGGAGCGATGCTGCGGCCCGGCCGATCCCCGGGACCCCCGGGCAGCGCTGGGGGAGGCACGGCTCAGACGGCGATCCCGGTGAATCCAGCTGTTTTCCCTTGAAAACAGCTTAATAAATCAGGAAAGGTGGAAAAGCTGCGCCCAGGGCGCTGCGGGATAGGCTGCGAGGCTGGGGAGGGGGTCCCTCCGGCCCCCCGTGCCGAGCCCTGCTCCGGTACTGTTGAGTCCCAGTGCCGGTGCTGGTGCCAGCCTGTTCCCTGCCCTGGGGGTCTGGCAGGAGGTTCGGGTGCTGCACCCCGTGTTTGGGAGCTGCCCCATGGTGGGGGCAAGGTTGTGGCTTGAGGGGTAACCCAGGGCAGGGGTCTTGGGCATCATCCAGACACGGAGGTGCCAGTGTGCTCGGGAGCTCAGCCCATGCCCCCGCTGTGGGGCCTGGCAGCATCCCTCTGCTTCCGCACCCTCCTTACAGAGGTGTTCTCCTCCGCTTGCTAATTCGGCCACTGCCGTGTTCTTTTAATTAAATTAGCTTCTTTTAAATACATTTTGTCCTGCTTAATGTCTCCTCCCAACTGCAGGGAGCTGGGAGCTCCCCCTGTGCCCGTGGGGTGTGTGCACAGTCCCACTGGCATGGGGTGCTCAGGCGAGCAGGCAACAGCTGGGGGTGCAGGATGAACCCCTTTTTGGGGGGCTGGGGCTGGTCCCATCTCTTGTCTCCTGGGGACTGTCGGAGGGGGGAGTAAAGGGACCCCCGTTCTCACCAGGTGACTGATGTAGGAGGGGAAGGGGATGGAGCCGACCCTCGCAGCTCTGTGCCTGTCTGCTGCCTGCACATTGTTCAGATCTGCCCATCCTCAGCCCACCACTGTGAGCAGACCCTCCTTGCTCCCTGCCTGGCTGCTCGCCTCTGAGGCAAGGCTCTGGGTACCTTCTGGGCATGGCAGCAGTGGGCTGCACTGCTGCAGCCCCTGCCAGGGTTGTGCTCTGCACCCTGCAGTGAGGCACCGGCATCTCATCCGCATTTCCACCCAGGTCACTTCAATTCCTTGACTGACCTTTCCGTGGGATGCCTGAGCCGTGCTAATGGGCAGGAGGATTCCCCATCCTGCTGCAGCTCAGGGGCCGGCATGCTGGGGAGCAGGTGGTTGCTGGGTGCCCTGGACAGGTGGGCATGGATGGGTGCTTGTCCCTGCATGGTTTCCTGCGACTGGTCCCTTCCACCGTGCCTGTTGTGGCAGCATCCTGGTGAGGAGAGGAGCTGGTCCATCCCCAGCCACAGGGCGAGCGTCCGGCCGTGCCGCAGTGAGGGGCAGATGGAGTTACCAAACTGTGTGTGTTCTCGGCCATTGGCTGGCTTGCTGAGGGGGGGGCAGGCAGAGGAGGGGTCCCGTGGTCCCCTCACCTTGCTGGCATGTGGTGAAACACCTCGATCGTTAGTCGGGGCTTGTCAGCTCTATCGCAGGAGCAGTGGATAAAGTGTTCTGGCGAAGAAGATAATTGAAAATCAAAAAAGACTTTGTTAATTTGATTAGGCAGAGCCGGAGTTGAATTGTTCTTCATCAGAAGAGATTTAATTTTGACACGCAATTAAATCCTCCTGCGGTACTGGTGCCCCTGTGTGTTCCCAGCAATAGTGTGGGCTGGGCAGGGGGGCTTCACCGGCTGGTGGGGATGTACTGGGGGGGGATGAGCAGTAAGAGGGGGGCGAGTGCCTGACAGGTGTGACAGGAGCATGGAGGCGAGGGGGGGCTGTCGTAGCCAACGCTGCTCTGTTAGCGCTGGCTGTGAGTTGGGTTTAACTGATGGCAGTGGGGCAGAAGGCAGCTCTGGACCCCCATCCCTGGGGCTGTACCCAGGGCTGTCCCTGGGGCTGTCCCCTGACCCCCCAGCCTGGGTATCCTGGGGATAAAGCCCCGACCTGGATGGCTGCTGTTGGGTGAAGGGGTCTGCGCTGGCAGCTGCCTTCGCTGCAGCAGCCAGAGCAGGTTTGGCACCCTCCATCCGGGCAGGAGCTCCCTCCCGCTGCTGGGAGAAGGGGAGAGCAGCTTTGGGGTCCCTGCAAGCTCCAGCCGTCTTTCTTGACGTTTGCTCCCTGCGCTGATAAAGCAGAGGATTATCGCTGCTGCTGAGCCGAGGTGCCATAATCCCTCCCTGCTGTGCTTGGGGGGCTGGTGGCTGGGTGGAAATCCCGCAGTCGGGGATGTGGATTTAGAGCTGGTGGTGAGAGAAGGAGCTCAGTGGGGTGTGACAGAGCTTTAGGACATGGGGAAGAAATAAAAGGAGAAAAGAATGCCCTTGCATCTCCACAGTGGGAGCAGAGTAAGGCCCTGTGGTGAGAAAGGCGTTTGGAGGAGTTGCAGGAGGGTCTGTGTGATGTGGCTGCGGTGTCGTGGTCCCCATTCAGCCCAGTGGAGGAGGGTGAGGAGTGTGGGGCTCAGCCAGTGCCACAGCTCACCGGGGTCCTTCTGCCTCCATGGCGTGGCTGGTGGTGATGCTGGCGCAGCTGGGTCGGCTCTGCATGGAGCAGCTCAATGCGGGACACCCCATCCTTCCCCTCCCACGGCGCTCGGCACTGCCCTTGGCCTTGGTGCTTGCAAAGCAGCGATGATGCCAGGAGCTGCCCGTGCACCCTGCCCACACCTCTCTGAGGTCCAGCACCAGCAGCACAGCTGGGAGCTCTTGGCACCCGGGGATTTCGGGTGCTCTGAGCTAATTCTTCTTGGACTGGACGGAGATGTGGGGAGATTTTCTCCTGCAGCCTCACTCCTCTCCTTGCCAGCACAGCACTGCTGCCCTGCGAGGCAACTGACCCGGCTGTGCAGGAGCCCCGTTTCCTCCTGGTTTCTGTGCTGTCCAGCTGGGCTCTGTCCAGTGAACTATGCGCCGAGCTCCGCAGCCCGTGGCTGCCTGGCAATCCCAGCTCTCCCACTCACTCCTCCTGGCAGGGGCAGTTTCCCGGTGCGTGACTCTGTCCTGCCCTCCAAATGGCCACGACAGGACAGGGGATGCTCAGTGTTGGCTGTGACGGAGGCAGGGCTGATCCCCATGTGGCAGCTCCAGGTGCGCTGGGCAGAACAGGGGCTGGGGGGGTCCTGGGGGTCCCTTGGTGTGGCTGGGTGTTCAGCCAGCCTGGCTGCCCTCACTGCTCTGGGTGCTGCAGCGTACCTTTCCACCTATGAAATGGGCACCCTGCCTGCCTCCTGGGGTTGCATGGGTGAGCCAGGCAGTGATCTGCCTCCTCCTCTCGCTTGATTTTTGGGGGTTCACCTCCAGCCCCAGCACCACGGTGGGCAGCTCAAGCATCGTCTGAGGTGTGATGGCCAGAGCTGGCAGATCTCAGGGCTCAGGCATTTCCAGTTGCCTTTAAAATGCTAACCGAGAGCCTGAGGCGCTGCGTGAGGGCAGGAAAGCACCGCTGCCTGCGGCAGCCGGGGAGCCTCTGCCTGCTGGAGATGTTGGGGGAGATCAGAGCAGTCTGCCTGCTCGGGGGTAACACAGTTGAGCCCGTGAAGTGGGACAGCCCCGAGGAGACCTGGAGCATGCTGCTGCACGGGGTGCTGGGATCGTTGGGGGATGCACAGCCTTGAACATTGGTCCTGCATTTGCATGGGTTTGCATCCCCATCCCAAAGAGCGGGGGTCCCTACTGGGGGAGGGGGAGGTCCTGAAACAGCTGCCCAGCCAATGCCACATCTGGGCATCGTACCACGGCACCATCTTTGCCCCCGAGCCGCAGGGTCCCGCGGAGGGCACTGTGCCCGCTGATGTGGGTGCTCAGCCCTACAGACCCCACAGCATGAGGGCAGGAGGATCAGGGGCACAGATACACCCCTGGGGCTGGCAGAGAGCAGGCTCAAAGCGGGCGCCTGTGGTTTGGGGTGCAGCAGCCCCGCGAGCTGGGCGCAGTGTTTACTGCTTCCATCTTGGCTTGTTGCCTTATTTGTTCTCCTCTAATTGAGCAAATGCGCTGTCGGCAGCGAGGCTGGGCCAGCATTGACTTTATTAGGGGGAAGCATCGATACGACGCTGCGCGTAGGGAGGCTCAGCCCAACGCTGCCAGGCTAACGGAGTTTTTAAAGTTGCACTTTATTCATGATGTTTTGATTTCTCTTGCTCTGGGGACCCCGACTTTGATAGATTGTGATGTGGTACCCGCACAGCCTAATACACCAGAGCAGCTTGCTTCCAAAACAGGCATCAGCCACCAGAGCCCAACGTTATCTTGAATTTCTTTAGAGTGAAATACAGTGGTATAAAGAAATCTTCAGCTCTGTGCAGCTCAATCGTCCAGAATTAGCAACCAGAAAGTTGCTTTTACTGCTGTGACTGGTAGGCTGCTTGAGGGTAGTGACGCCAAGCTGATTCCTGGGTCCGTTCTGCTGCTGCAGCAGTGCTGGCAGGAGCTGTTTTCTCTCCAAAACTTGGAGTTTCTGCCTGTCAGCTACCAAATCCTTCTGCACCCAATGCCATGCTGCTGTTCCAGCCCATGGTCAATCCGTGCCGGTGCTTTTGCTGGTGTAAGAGCAGGTGGAAATTGCAGGTGTAGACCCACCAGCTGGTCCCGCGGTCAGGGCACCGGTGAGCTGCCTGCCTGTCCCTCTGCATCTGGGTCTGGTGGCCATGGTATCGGTGACGCACGTCATGGGATGTGATTGCCCATTAATGCATCGCTCGTGTGTGACCGTGCCGGTGTTGTCGGGTGCTCGTTGTCTCAGCACTAAGTCTGACCCGGTTATCTGCTCCTCGTGAGGATGCTGGCCCCCCCCGGGATGCCAGCTCTCCCCTGGGATGCCCACCCACGGCCTGGGATGCCAGACCCTCCCTGGAATTGTGCATGAATTAGTCATACGGTTAAAATGAAGTGCTATCTAATGAGTTTGAGCCTCCAATGGCTCAGTTTCCTGGTGTGGGGTGGCCGTGGCCCCTCCATTTCATCCGCCTCTCACAGGTTCCTACTCACAGGCACTTGGGTGTTCATAGCCCCTCTGCTGCTGTTCTTGAGTGGGGGGTGGGCAGCCATCACACCAAGGACCTTTAGGTGTGCAGGGACTTGGGGGTACCCCCTTCTCCCTGTCCCGCTTGGGCTGCTGGCTGGGCTGCAGGACAGTGGGGGATGGTTCTGAGAGGTCACGTTGAGTAGAAACCTTTCTTTTTTTAATGTGCCAAACCAGCATTTTCCCAGCCTTGTTCTCAGCACTGTTTGAACTGTTCTCACTAAAACTTCCAGCCTGAGGAGGGCATCCACCAACACTGGAGCAAAATGACTTTGTGCACCACACAGAGACATAGGGAAGCGATGATGGGTCTCTGAAAGCCCTGGGGAATGGCTGGATGGTGGCACCGCAGGCTGTGAGCTTCACAGCCACGCTGAGATGAACAGGCTGCTACATCCCTGCCTCTTCCCCGGCTTCCACAGAGTCCTGTGGCTGGGTTTGGCCCCTGGAAACGCAGTGCTGACCCCCCTGGTCACATCCACACTGGCTGGAAATCTTCCTCACCCCTTGCTGGGGAACATGTGGGGAGCGCAGCATCTGCAGAGCATCTGCAGGGCGTGCTCCTGGCCTGATCCAGCACCCACCACCAGTGCTCTCCTGGCCAAGGAGATGCCGGGGATGCTGTGGGGTTGGATAGGGATGCTCTGGGCTCAGGGTGGGGGGTTGCTCTGAGCTGCCCGGGCTGCCCCTGCACTGAGGCTCTCCCGCCAGGATTAAGCTTTGGGGGCGGTGATGCCTCTGTGGTGGTGGGACCTCTTTACCGAATGCCCCGTGCTGGGGGTGCCGGAGGAGAAGCGGGTCTGGAGGAGGCACCGGCACTGCCATCACCCCGGCTGGGCTCCGGCAGACCCGTGAATCCGCAGCAGGCAGCGCGCGTTAGGCTGGGGCGGCTGGGTTATTTACCGAGAGGCTTGGGGAGTCTCCGAGGAGAGCTGGCACATCTTGCATATTAAAGCAGAAATTGCAATTAACAACAAAAAGGGGCATTTTTATAACATTTTTATTGAAGTCTTAATGAACAAATAAAGCAGCAGAGAAATCTGCATATGCGTTTGCGAGATATAAACCCGACTGAATCAAGATGAAGCAGCAAGAAGCCTCGGCTTCTTTTATTTTCTGCTAGATAAGTAAAAGAAAACTGCAAAGAAAGGAGAGGAGAGGGAGAGGATGCGTGTAGTGTGTGATCTGGGAACTGGGAAGGCCCCAGGATGTGATTCTGTGATCTCAGTAAGACGCAGGAGTTGGTACAGCTGGGTCTGCCTAGCGCATTCAGAGGGATCCCCGAAAGTGCATTGGGAAAGAAATTGGGGGCTGAAAAGGCACAGAAAAGCAGGGCTCTGCATCCAGAGTGTGTACAGGAGCACGTGCAGTGCCAGCAGCATGGCTGGGGCTCGGTCTGCTCCTCTGCAGCAAGGTGGGTGCCCGGCTGAGGCACAAGGCTGCTGGAGCTGGGACGGACGGCTGGGAGATGGTGGGATGCTTGACCAAGGGTGACACAGTGACGCTGGTGACAGCGGTGGTGCGGCCATCAGAGGAGCTTCGGCAGCACTGGGTGGTGCTGGTGCTGGTTACAAGCGGTGGGGTGGCCGCGGCACCACGGAGGGCACAGGGTGGCGTGTGGTGGTGCCAGCGCTCAGCCCTTGCTTCATGGTGCAGGTGAGAGGTTTGGGCATCACCCCAAGAGCTGTGTCTGCACACCCAGCCTGGCTTTGGCATCGTGCCCCGGTGAGCCCCGGTGTCCCACACACTGGGTCTGGGGGTGTGGGTGGGGGGGTGGAGGGGGTCGTTGGGGTCTGGCCGGTTGGCAAGATGTCCCCAGGTGGGACCCTGAAACCAGTGTTGAGGAGCGTGTCTGATCCCGAGGTCAGAGGGATGTATTGACAAGTGAGTCAGCGTACCGGTCACTTCGCTGGGCTGCTGATGGCGAGTGCGGCGTGCGAGAGCTGCTCCAGTCCCCGTGCCTGTTCCCTGCCCATCCGTGGAGCAGAGACCTGCGATGCTCCAGGAAACACTCCATGGCCTTTCTGCATCTCAGGGTGTCATGCCCTCAATCCCACTCCCCCCTCCCCAGTTTCCCCCAGCACGGCAGACCCTCTCTCCCTTTTCCAGCACCAGCAGCTCCAGTGGGACTTCCATGAAATACTCCCTGGGGTGATTTACGATAACTCCTTCAGCCAAATTTTAACTCTGATCACTTCTTCTTCTCTTCAGTGGAATCTAACTAGTTTGCCCCGGAATATTAATAATTAAACATCAAGGAATGATATCCAGAGCAGCCTTTTCAGATGAAGGTTTGTGATTGTTTTAAAACGCCCCGTGCCGGGTGTCGGTGGCTCTTTGATAGAATTCTGCTTCTTTCAAACTGCTGACACTGGTAACCCTATAAATTAGCAGATGATGGAGGGAAATCTCCCGGCTGCTCCTGTTGGGTTTTATAGTTTGATTTGTTAATAGGAGGTTTGGGTGCCAGCCAGGGATTCCTTAACCAGCCAAGGGAAGGGTTTGCCCCCACGGCGCAGCGGTGACCACCCGGCTCTGCTGTGCTGTGCCAGGCTGCTGTGCCCGTGCACGGGCAGGCACCAGCTTTCAGCCATGTGTGGGTGCTGGCAGTGTGTGGGTGTACATGGGGCTCTGCTGCCCACCGTGCCCGTGTGAGGGGTTGTCTGTGTGTGCTGAGCAGGTGGGAGGGTGTAAAGGCACCTCAGCTTTGAAGATGCAGCAGCCATTGCTCCCCGTGCAGCGGCATGGCCACAGTGTGAGGCTTTGGAGATGCTTTACAGAGAGGGATGGGTGGGCCGGGCTCAGCTGTAACGTGGGCAGGGGTTCTGCCCAAGGGGGATGCTCGGTGGGGACAGAGGCTGTAGCCTCTTGCCCCTGTTCTTTGTGGCTGTGATGGGCTCTGCTGCAAAGGAGCATTCCTCCTCCTGTTGCAAATCTGCTGGCGTGAGGGCGGCGGCTCTTCAGGCTTGATCAGCCTCTTTATCCACAGAGCAGGAATATAACACCACCAGCACAGAGACTGGTGGCACTCACCAGTCCCTGGGACGTGGCTGGGGGGGACCAAGTCCTGCTGCCGACCTGCTGGTACATGGGGATGGTTATGAACTCCCGGCACTGCCAGCTGAGTGCTGGGAAGTGCCAGCAGCCAGCTCAGATGGACCCCATCGCTCCATTCATAGGTGTGTGCCTGTCATCCCGGCCTCTGGTCAGGAACACATGGGGCAGCTGCTGCCCAGGGAATCCTTCCTACAGCCCCACACGTGTTTTTGGGAGTGCGGATGAGGCAATGTGAGTTTCTCACCTCCAGACTGGAGATGCCGTGGTGGGCAAGGAGCTCATGGCACCTTTCCATGGTTGCTGTGAGCCTGGGGAGCACCCTGTGCTGGGTGCACAGCTCACAGGCAAGGGGGTCCCCAAAAGTTGGGGGTGCCGAGTGGAGGAATCAGGTGGTGTGGTCTTGGTGCCGAGGGTCTGCGCCCACCCTCCCTGCTCCCACCCCCTTCGCCGTAGAGCCGAAGCTTCATTTATTCTGCAGGGAGAAGAATTCGCATCTCCCCGGCCGGCACAAACCCAAATACAAATAAATTCCTCTCAAAGTGCAGCCGTTGGAGAAAACTAAAGGCCGTTAGTCAGGCTGCCATCAGAGGAGCCACGTTCACTCTGACAGGCAGCAAAGGCTTATGTTTTATTCACCAGGCCTGAAAAATACCTTTCCGAAGAGGGGGCCCATAAATAAACCAGCGTGATGAATATTACACAGGATAAAAACTGATAAAGCAAGGGCCCTAAACAGGAGATGCACGATGAGGTTAGGAAAGCACATGGGTTTCATTGTGTGATGGGACGGGGAGGCGAGTCAGTGGGATGGGGAAGACACCCGTGGGGATGCTGGTGGCTCCTGGGGGGAGAGGGGAGGTGGGACGGGCTGAGCTGGCCAGGGGCTGGAGTGATGCTGCACCAGGGAGGTGTGTGGCCAGGCTGTGGGGTGGCAGGCACCGTCTGTAACCTGGAGTGCTTCCCTGGCTGCAATAAGTCCGCAGTTGTTTGGGGTTTCCTAGAGTCCCTGACCCTAAAAGCTCTGGATTTTCCGGTTCCTGTGGCACTGTGTCAGGATGTGGGGTCTGTCTTGGGTGTAGCTGTGGGCATGACCCTCGTGCACTGTGTTTCTTCACCGTCACTTCTCTGGCTGTGGGTTTGCCAGGGTGTCACCGGCAGCGGCAGAGACACCGGGCTGTCCCCATGGCTGTGGCTCTGCAGCACCGACCTGCCTGGGGTCCGGACAGTGGAGGTGGGCTCAGCCCCATGCCCTGGGGATGGGGGTGCAGGCGGGAAGAGAGGAGCCTGGGCAGCTGCTGGCATCTCCCACTATTGCACTTCCCAGCACGAAACACCTCTCAAACTTACTGCTTTTGAGAGCAGGTAGTGAATTCAGAAGGCTGTGATCATAAGGAGGGGCTTCAGGGGTGAAGTTTCCGTGTTTCAGAGTGATATTTCAGGGTGTCTTCCCCCCCCCGCTGCAGCTTCTTCCTCGCTTCCCGCAGGCACAGGGCGTGACTCCTTGCACTCAGGGTTGTTGCAGTGTTCCCTCGGGAGGTCTGGCCATGCTGTGATACCCCTGTGATCTGTTGTGATACCCCTGGTGACATGGTATGATACCCCCAGTGATGTGATGTGATACCCCCAATGCGATACCACTGGTAACACCGGCCAGGCTGCTCCAGCCCAGACAGCACAGGAGGACAGTCCCTGCCCAGGGACCCTGAGGACTCCAAGCAGCCCCTCGCCCAGTCCCCATGGTTGGGGGGCTCAGCGCCAGCTCTGGGTACAGGGCTGGGAGTTGGCAGTGGGGTCCTTGCTCCTGCTTGGCCGCTGCACAGAGCTGGAGGTGAAAGACGGTGTTCCTGTGGGAAAGCTCTGCTTCCACTGGTGTGCTGGCCTGGGGAGGGAGGAGGAGGAGGAGGAGGAGGCTCTGGGAGCAGCAGCAGCTGATAGAGCTGGAGGAGGAAAGGAAACGGCATCAACGGTCCATGGAGCTGTGCGTGCTGCTGGGTCAGGGTTGGTGTCAGCTGCCGCAGGATGGGAGGTGTGCGCTGGGGCTATGCATGCTCAGCTCCGGCCACGGCCCTTCTGCCTCCCCGGCATGATGGGCAGGATTGGGCCCACCAGTGCAGGGTTGAGTCCTGGGACAGCTGGAGCTGCTGGCCGCCCTGGATGCTGTGCCAGAGGGCATGTGGTGCTGGTGAGAGCTGGCTGTGCAGCGCTGGGCTCCTGCTGCCATCACCTGCCGTCACCTCCTGGGGATGTTCCCCCATCATTCTCCCCTCCCAGTTCCAGAAACACAAAAGGCTCCTCAGGACGTGACTGCAGGGCCGAGGTTTTGGGGGTTCCCCCATGTCAGAGCATCCGCCGCAGGTGGCACGGGAAGCATTTCCTTCCGAAGGCTGCGGTACAAACTGGCACGGATTTATGTGCCGTAACCCCGCTCTGTGTAAACGGAGTGCAAACCTTTTTCCTTTGGAAAGTTCCTCCGCTCTTCCCAGGAAACCTCAGGTTGGGCCCCGTGGGGAGCAGGAGCAGCCCCTGCCCTGCACCTCCCCGCCGAGCGGAAGGCAGGAGCCTCGGAATACAAGCACTTAGCTTTTTATTACACCATTTAATTGCTGCCTGACAGTCTAATCCACCATTAAAAACACAGAAGCTCAGGGGAATTCACTGTTGTTATTCAGCCTGTATCTCTCCGTGCCGCCGCTCGGAGATCCCATCTGCTCGCTCCTTCCACCCCGGACGGGGTGCTGGCCGTGCCGAGCGTGGTCCTGCTGGCGATGAAATCCTCTCAGTGGAAGTGGGGGGTGCCAGGGAGGGAGAGTGGGGAGGGGGCTGTGGTGCCAACGGCAGCTGGCATGGGCCCCCTGGGCTGGGACTGTCCATGAGAAGCTGTGCCGGTGTCCAGGAGCTGTGGCACTTTGGCAGCGTGGCCGGTGCGGGAGCCTGTGTGGGAGCTCGCCAACCAGCGTGCCCCTGCCCATCCGGGCTCGGCTGTTCCTGGGAGCGAGGGTGCTGGAGCATGTGCATGGAGACACGGGTCACTGCTGGAGCTGGTGCGGGGGGTATGGTTGGGGGCTCCTACCCCGGGGCCAAGCCATGCACACCAGTCAGTGTCCTGTCCGCAGGAGCATCGCTCCAGCTGGCATCCCAGTGCCATGGGCATCCTCTGTGAGCCACAGGGAGGTTGGAGATGCTCTGAGATCTCAGTTTTCCATGGAGCAGGGCTGTGGGGGCTCCTTGCTGGCTCCTCTGGCATGAGAGGCTCAGTGGTTCCAGCGGCACCTGGCCACAGCAGGTGAAAGTAAACCCTGAAGTGGGGAACCATCCCCACAGCTCCTGGCCAAGAGCTGCTCTGCAGGTGTAAGAACCAGTTAAGTGTTGGATATGGGTGTGCAAAGCTTTTCTCTTCTGAGCTGCTGCTCCACATGCTGGGCTGTGTGCCCGGCAGGGTGTGGGGGTGTGGAGGAGGCACAAGCTGCTGTGCTCACCTATCCCATTTGCAGCCCAGGCTGGATCCTCCCCAGGGGTGAGGGACCGGATCGTGTGCTCCAGATCTCATGTCACTGGGCCCTGGGAGCAGGAGTAGAGTATCGCTCCCTCCGTCGGACCCCGCTGCCTTCCCAGCCTCTCCCCAGGGGCAGGAGAGATGGGCTCGGCTGCTTCTCTGAGCAGTTTTTGCTCACGGGCTCCTAAGTGATGATTTGTCTCTTTTTTTTTACTTCTGTGTAAAGAATCACAGTGTTGGCTGCTGTGCAGGATACATTGATCCGGGTGCTCTCAGCTGCCGAGGGAATGGGGTGGAGGGGATGTACAGCTCCTGTGCCCCACCCCGCCAGACTTGAGCAGCTGCAAGACCTCTGTGTGCCATACGCTACGGTTATCCAAAATTGCTGCTTCGTGCCCATGGGGATCCTCTGTGTTTGCGTACAGGGGCTGGTTCCCCCCTGGCTCCCTTCCCTGGTAAAGCAGAAGGTCACCATGGATGCTGCTGCTGGGGTGGCACATGGCTCCGGGCAAGTGGCAGCTGAGATGTCACATCTGTCTGCATCTCGGCTCACAGTGCCTGGTCCCAGTCCTGGTGCAGATCCCAGCTCCAGTGGGGATGCAGGACGAGGGTGCGGGAGCTGCCCCACTGCAGCAGGGAGCAGACGCTGTGCTGGCAGAGGGGACCTGTTGTGTTTTGTTGGCTGAGCCGCCGCGCTCCGTGCAATGCCGGCTCCCACGCCTCAGCATGTTTGCTGGGTGCATTGGCCTTGACAGCACTGGCAGAGCAGGGGCTGCACAGCCCTTTCCAGCACAGTCAACACTGCAGGGCTGTGAAGGCCCCCATTGCTTTACCCACAGCTGCCTGAGCACTCAGGACCCCCCAGTCCTCAGTGCCCTGCTCTGGTGACATGGCCCTGCTACGCCAGCAGAACCCAGCACCCCATGCTGGAGGGGGGTCCCCGGGGTCCCCTCCCCTGCCTGCTGCCAGCACCGTGTTAAAAAAAACTGTAATTGATTTTCCTTCCTGCCAGTGCTTAACCTGGACTTTCCCACGGCAGCGGCAGCAGGCCCTGATTACAATATCTCTGAAGAGGCCGGTGAGTTATAGTAATGGACACTCTTCTAGCTGTCTGTGCCGCTCGTAAATCTATCCCCTCCTGAAAGTGCAGATGGTCCATAATCGTCCATCATCCCGAGCCAAGCGCCGGGCAGCACCAGGGTGGGTTTCTCCTCTGAGGCCGCTTTTTCTGCAAGCTAAACGGAACTGCGACGTGGCGCGAGCTCTCTCCGTAATGGAGTGCGAGCAGCCCCCGCTGTCAGCTGTGATTTAGGAGGGAACGAGCCATAAATAATCCTGGAGGTTGGGGCTCGAGAAGCCGTGGGAGGGGAAGGCAGCAGGGCCCAGGGTGTGCTTACTCGAAGCCCTGTTTGCTCTGGTTTTGGCAAGCGTGGTGTGACCCTTGGTGAGGAGGGGCTGGCGGGGAGGGTTGCCAGAGGCTGCCGCCCCGCTCCATTCTCTGCGCTGATGCGAGGGGCTGGAGCATCAGGAGCAATCCCAGCCATGTGGGGCGGTGGTCTGACTCCACCGCCTGGGAATAACGCCAGCATCCAGTGGCAGTTGGCTGGGCTGCCAAGACCCTGGCAGGTGGGAAAGTCCCAGTGTGCCGGCACAGCCCTGGTGCAAGCACTCGATCTGGTGATGCTGCACCTGAGACTTGTCCCCATCCTGCCTGGGGTGCCATCAGGGCAGTCCCTCGGCTGCAGTGTTGGTGGGATCCTCAGCAGCTGGTGGGGACCTGCCCGCGCTGCCCACCCCAGACCATGCACCAGCAGCACCCTGGGGACTTGTCCTCCCTTCACCATGAGCACCAGCTGCTGCGTTCCCTCCCCAGGTCCCTGCAGCTTCTCAGTGGCTCTGGCCTATCCCTGTCCCCGCTGTGCTGCCCCAGCTCTGCCCCCTCCCTGCAAGGAAACCTGCATCGACCTATCAGCACTGACGCTTGTGGCACAGGGAGCCGGCGATCCCCACCCATGGTGCTAAATATTTGTATCGACTCTCCCACCAGAGTCGATCCCGGTTGGGTTACAGTGATTGCATTTGGTATTTAACATCTGAAGCGTGTGTGTGTGTGTGTGTGTGTCTCCACCTGTGAGCACCGGGGGGTGTGGGTGGCAGGGCACTGTGGTGAGCCTGACAGGCTTCCAGAGGAACAGCTCCAGTGTTTCCTCCTGAAATTCCCTTGGTGAGCATCCCTGGCTGCGTGGACCTGGGCTGGGGCTCCTGTTGTGCTGCCATGGTGATGGTCACCAAGCCCAATCCTCCAGGGACACCTCACCCCACGCCAGCAGTCCTGGGAGTGTGCAGGAAAGCAGAGCTGGGACAAGGACCCTGGCAGCTTCTCCCCTCACCTCCTCCTCAGGCTGCTGCAGGCAGCCGCTGCAGCCAGGGATGCTCACCGAGGGAGTTTCAGGAGGAAACACCGGAGCTTTTCCCCCGGAAGCTTGTCCAGGCCTGATTCAGAGCTCCTTTTATCAGTGCAGCCTTGCGGCTGAGCTCGAGGAGCTGCACCCCCCTCTGCCCCAAGCCCTGTTATCACAGAATCACAGAATAACAAGGTTGGAAAAGACCTTTAAGATCATCAAGTCCAACCATTCGTATCCTAAACTAAACCATATCCCTTTTTTTGAACACATCCAGGGAAGGTGACTCAGCCCCTCCCTGGGCAGCCTGTTCCAGCCCTGACAACTCTTTCAGTAAAAAATTTTTTTCTAACATTCAATCTAACCCTGCCCTGGCACAGCTTCATGCCATTCCCCCTTGTCCCATCTCCTGTCCCCTGGCTGAAGAGACCATCACCTATCTCTCTATAACCTCCCTTCAGATAGTTGTAGGTGGTGATAAGGTCTCCCTTCAGCCTCCTCTTCTCCAGGCTGAACACCCCCAGCTCCCTCAGCCGCTCCTCAGAGGATTTGCCCTCCAGCCCCTTCCCCAGCCTGGTTGCCCTTCTCTGGACTCACTCCAGGACCTCCATGTCCTTCTGATGGTGAGGAGCCCAGAACTGGACACAGTACTCAAGGTGTGGCCTCACCAATGCCGAGTACAGGGGCACAATCACTTCCCTAGACCTACTGGCCACACAAGAATCTTATGTACAAGAATCCCCCCGGAATGGCCTTTAACCGCTTCCATTAACATTTTTGCATCTTGGCTTATTATTGTGAGCCGGGGCCGCTGAGATGCGCGTGTGGCGGGCGGCAGGCAGAGCGCTGGGCTCCCGGTAATTGGTTTGGAGCTCTGGCTGCCAGCTCTGAAGGGGTCTCTTCCCTTGAGTAACGACCCGGAATTCGATCACGCGGCTTTTATTGGATGGTGAGGCTGGAAGTGGAACTGTACAGGATCAAAGCGAAGTGGGTACCTCAACCGCAGGGCTGAGGGAGCCGAGCTCCTGGCTGGCAGCTGCTCCGGCAGCTGAAAGAGCCCTGCAGCCTGCTGAAGGCTTTGAGCTCCCAGCGACACGCTCCAGTGGGCACGTGCCGACTAATGCCGGATGACATGTTCCTCTGCCACGCTGCCACCAACCCCAGGGACATCCTGTCCTGTGCTGCCAGCCAGCACCTCTGTGCCAAGGCTTGGACATGCCGGAGCTCGGGGAAAGGTCCCATCCTGCGCAACCAGTCCCAGAGCATCCCCGGGGATGTCAGGGGACCCCAGCAGCACCAGTGCTGCCCACAGCAGTGGGTGCTACTGCATTCCTGCGTGCCCGTGCTGGGGTGCCGAGGGCAGCGCCAGGAGCTGGGCAGGGAGAGCAATTGCAGCAGTGATTAATGGTGTGCTGGCGGGAGCTGACAGCTCGCCGTGCCCGCGGTGGCGATGAGCAGCTGGATCCTTCGCTCCCGACAAGCTGTTCTGGACCCCCCCTGGCCCTGGGGGGCCATGCCCTGCTGAAGGCAGCCCCGCTCTGGCTCTCAGGGCCAGCTGGGCTGTGGATGCCATGCCGGCAGCCTGTGCCGCCATGGCTCTGCCCGCTCCTGCCCAGCGAGAAGGGCTCATGGCTGGTTTGGAGATTCTGGCAGCATCGTTTGGGTTTATTAAGCTAATAAAACAATGTTAAGTATCCGCGCGCTGGGGCCCCCTGAGGTCTCGTTATGTGCAGAGAGGAGCTGGGGGATCCCAGTGCTACCGCACTGATGATTGCTCTGTCACGCTCGTAAAGAGAGGAGCAGGTAGCACTGCACCAGGCTGCGGGGCCTCCAATGCTTCTCCCAGCGACCAGGCACAGGGAGGGGGGGATGTGCCCGCCATGACGGTGCTTGGGCACCCTGGGAAGCACCCGCTGAGCCCTCCGTGCTATGGGCAGGCGGAGAGTGGAGCAGCCGAGGCTGCTGAGACCCAGGCTGCAGCGGTGGCACCTTCTTTCACCCGTCCCCCAGTGTGTGTGGCCACGGTGCCAGAACTGCAGAGTAGCGTCTAGTGCTATAGCCGGTTCTCTGCCTGTGGCTGGGCTGCACCAGCGGCACGGAGCTCATCCTTTAGGCAGGGTCTCCTCTGCTGCAGGGCGGCATAGAAACACCCGGTCCCATGGCATGAACATGCTGAGGAGTCACAAGGGGCCCGGGCAGCCCAGCCATGCTGGGCAGCGCTCTGGGACCACAGCCATGCCAGCATGCAGCGCTGCCCGCAGCTCTCCTGGCACTGCAGCACATCCATGTTGGATGTTGGTGGTAGGCAACACGCCGGCAGCGTGCAAAGCAGGCTGCATATAATAGATAATAATTAATAGACTGCTCCGGCGGCTAGCTAGGTAAGTAGATAAATAATTTTAATTATCCTTGGGGAGGCTGTAAATTCGCGCACAGCCCTTTATTAAACTCTCTGTTTACAACAGTCATTTATATTGTGTGTCATTTTGCATAAAACCCCCTCGGGGCCGAATAACACTGCGTCACGACCGCTCCGCTCCTGCCAGCGCCTCTGCCCGAGAGCCGCCGCCGCCGTCGCGGGCAGGAACACTGCGGGAAGGGCCATGGGAGCTGCTGGCTGTGGGACATGGCACAACGGCTGAGGGGCAGCTTTGGGGAGCCTCCGGCACACTGCTCCCAAAAGCAAGCCGCTGGGCACTGGGCACTGAGCTGTGCTGAGCTCTGCTCCCCTGAGGACCCCCCGAGGACTCCCCGGACCCCGCTCCTTCCCAATAGAGTTTATGTTTTTGTGCTGATGGCAGAGTATTTCCCCCCACCCCAGCCCCGCTTTTTTTGCGCATGTCTCTCAAAAGAGCCATAAATTCCAAGCTGTGAAATCCCGCTGCGTCAGCAGTCTGCAAAATGAATTGATATTAAACGCGACAAAAGTCTCTCTAATTCACCCCGGCCAGGTTCTGCTTCCCTCCCTCCCGACGTCATTGAAAAGTGGGAGAACAGAGATTGCCATCCTCCCTGCCCAGAACACCACCGAGCCATCTATTAGCCAGAAACTCGTTAATTAAGGATTATTTACAAATAACTGTGCTCTCCCGTCCATGTGTGTGCTCTCTCCTGTCACACGTGTGACCCGAGCCCGTTGGCCAGCCCCCGGGTGCAGTCACGTTGTTACAGCCCGGCTGGGGCTTTGGTGGGTGGTTTTGTTGGGGCAGAGGGTGACAGGAGCCACGTGAGTGAGGTGGGATGAGAGCCGGGATATTCACAGGGATGCTTGTCAAGATGCTCACGGGGATGCTTGTTGGGATGCTCACTGGGATGCTTGCAGGGATGTGAGTCAGGATGTGAGCCAGGATGCTTGCAGGGATGCTCACGGGGATGCTCGTTGGGATGCTCGTTGGGATGCTCACTGGGATGCTTGTCGGGATGCTCACCGCGGCAGCAGAGCCTCTGCTCGCTCGCCGCAGTGACCTCGCTTGCAGAGGACCACGCTCCGCCGACTAATTTGTTTTCGGTGGCAGGCTCTGGCAGCGTCCCTGCCAACGTCAGGACAAGAGTCTCTGGGGGTTTAAAATTACTTTTACAGGAAGAGCATGTGTTTCACCCTCCCGGAAGGGTTTGAAGGCTTGTTTGGTGAGGAGGGGCTGGGTGTGGCTGCTCAGCCCCCAGCACTGACTCGGGGACCCTTTGCTGGATGGACTGAGGGGACACATGCCTGGGGGGGATGCAGCCCTGTGGCTCTACCCAGCAGTTGCAAGCAGGTGCTTTGTATTCTTGTATTCCCACTGGTGACGGTGAGCAGCCAGTGGCCAGGTGGTCTCTGCCCCACGGAGCAGCTGCCTGGCACCGAGCACGCTTGGGTGGCCAGCTCACAGAGCCGCCAGACAGGACGGCCGGGGGGTCATTCCAGTCAGGCCACTCAAGAGATGCACTGGTGCTGCCCATGGGCAGGGGCAGTGTGTTTTGGTGCCACCCCAGCACACAGCAGTGTCCTGCCTGCTCCGGCTCCAGGCGTGTGCAGGAGAGGGAAGGGAACTTTGCGGAAGGCAGTCAAATAACCGTATAGTTTAATATCCCCACGATCAGGGCTGACATTTATGTCGTTAATTTTAAACCACTTTATTTCTTCTCTATTAAGTTAGACTCATTTCCAACAGACTAAATAACTCTCCCTCCCTAACTGCGGCAGGCCCAGTATCGTTTCCTTCCCCCTTCAGATTTGGTTCCTTTTCGGGGCAGCTCAGGAAGATGGAAGGAGCAGGGTGCTGTGTGGGTGTTAGTTACTCTGCAGGTGATGCTGGGGCACTGCAGTGGACAGGTGGCTCTTGCATTCTCTTGTCCCCATTCCTCTCTCCAATGGGAGAAAGGGCAGGGATTGGGAACACGACATGGGGACTTCATGAGTCCCCTCTGGGCTCTTCCCTTCTGTCTGCTCTGAGCCCAGGGTTTGTCCCTCGCCGTCCCTTCGTCTGGAGGTGCTGGGACCTGGCACCCTCCATCACAGAGGGGCCATACTCATCCTCATCTGCATCCTGTCCTACCAGGGCTTGCTGGGCATGGGGTGGTTTCAGGACCCTGCACAGGGAGGAGCGCTCCCTGGCCACACCGGGCCAGGGTTATTCGTTATTTTTAGCAATCAATGTTATTGATGCTGTTCTAGCTGGAGGGAGCCACTGGAGGGCTGTTCTTCCAACTCATTACATTTAGAGCTGAACTATCCCCCTTTTCTATAAATCCTGACACATAAAGATAAACCACACCGTTTTCCATGGAGCTGCAGCCCAGAGTTGGGGCTGGCACTGGCTGGGGTCACCCTGCGCACAGTGTCTCAGGAGGGTCCCCTGGCTCTGCTGTGCTGGGCTGAGTAGGGCTTGGAGCAAACACGCCAGAGATGGTGAAAACGGCTCTGGAGTGGCCATCACCTTGGGGTCCCACATGTCCCCTCTGCTGCGTCCTGCTCTGGAGCTGGGGATCTCTCTGTACTTCACAGCCCGGGATGCTGCTCTGCTCCCCGCTGCCTTCCTGAGGGTCTGACAGCAGTGGCCAAAGTCAGGTTTGGGATAAGTGTCCATCTGTCTGCCTGAAGCTGTGTGCACACTCCGTGTGCTGTGCTGGAAACGCTGCTGTGGGGGTCCTGCCCCCCGCCCCGGGGCTGCACTGGGTGATGTTCACCATGGGCTGCATCTCCATCCAGCTGCCTGCCCAGGCCGGAGCCCCGGATGTCTTGCTGTCGGGGGGGCAGGAGGAGTGTCAGCAGCATGCCCACCCTGGGGGGTTGTGCCCCCCCAGACAGCATGGCTGGAGAGTGTGGGGTGCCCTTGGGGCCAGACCCTGCATGTGACCATCCTGACTGTGTCACCGGGGAGCAGGAGCAGGATGGTGCCGGGTTTCCTCAGACCAGCATCCCTGCTCCTCCTGCGTTGCAGCAGTGTGTCTGTGCGGAGTCGGGCATACAGAGCTTCTTGGCACCCTCTTCCCAGTCAGGGGGACATCCCTGCCTGGGCCAAGGGCACCGGTGGCGGTGAGCGCCCATCCAGGCTCGGTGGGGTGGGCTCTTTCCTTTGGCTTTTGTAGTTATTCATTTCAAGATGGGTTTAAGCTTCAGAGAGAGCTACCAAGCCTTTTCTTCAAGCAATGCATCTACACATCCCTTAAGGGGAAACCACTCTAACACGGAGGTTTTCCTGCACTTTAGTTGTCATCCGTCTGTCTCGGCTCTCCTGCTCGTTCAAAGCGCTCGCCCCCGGCCAATATTCCCCCGCACTGGGTATTGGGTGGTTTGGGGCTTTCTTTATGTTTTAACGATTGTTTCCGATGAGTTTTGCTGTGGGTTTGTATGTGGGATAAAAGCCTCCCCCGTCCTCGCTCAGCCTGCCACCTTCTGTGCCCCTGCGCCGACACAGCCTGGGAACAGTGGGGCTGAGCCAAGCCCCTCACCCGTGGGTCACCTACCCCTGCTGTGGGGATCACCCCATATCTGTGCCTGGGTGTATGCAGGACTCCCTGATACGCAGAGCTCTCCTTCCAAGAGCTAACCCCGCTCATGGGTCCTGCAGCTGCCACAGCCTGCGCATAATTCCCACGGGCTCCTGGGGCTTCGGATCCTCCATCCTCACCGGTTCAGTCCTGGCTGTGCCGCTGGCCACCACGTCCTTCCCTTGCTCCGCAGCGAGTGATCTCGGTGGCAGTCACCTTTTGTCGTGTCCCATCAGGTTCTCACGGACAGGTTGAGCTGCAGGTTAATTTACGGTGTACGGGGGGAGCCGGGGATGGGAATAGCGTCTGCCCGCTAAATAAGTCATGAAGCAGGATCCCAACAGCACAATTAGAACCCTCTGTTAATGATTATTTATGGGGCTGGGAATGCTTATTTAACCTGGCTATATTAAATATTAAATCAAATTATAATATTTATAACTGTATTTACAATAAAAGGTACTGGTGTGTTGCCGGGCTGCAGTGTGTGGGTGAGGTGAGGGGTGTACCGGTGCCGGAGGGGTCACGGGTGACACACAGCAGCTCGTGGGGACCGGAGAAAGGGTCTTGGCTCTGTCCTCAGGCCGGTGGGGGTCCAGGCAAGGTGTGAGGCATGGCGGGGAGACAGCAGGTGCTGTGGGTGCTGGGGATACCTGGCTTCACCCACCACGCTGCTCCAGGGAGCTCAGGGGAGCTCGGGGGCCCTTCCCACTGGGGTAGCCAGGACATCCCGACCCCAGCCCACGGCATGGCTGTCAGGGACACAATGCCAGATCGAATACCCTGCCCTGGGACATAAAGCACTGGGAATCCTGAGCAGCGGGCTGCGCTCTGCGCTTAGCACTGCAGGGCTTGCAGAGACGAGCACATGGCCCTTGGAGGAGCCGGGAAGCATCTGGGGGAGGTTTCCAGCTGCCGTGGGCAGACCTGTGGCTGGGTCTCTGCGAAGGGTCAATGCCGTCGTGACCGCTAACAGTATTTTCAGGAACGCAAGGTAAGGTAATGACAGGGCTAATCAAATCTCCGGCGTAAGCTGTTGGGTTTGGGGTCAGGGGGGAATGTACCGCACCCAGAGCCGCCGGGCTTAATTGCTTTTGTCTTGCCCTGAATCAGCGGAGACAGCTGGGCTTGGTGGGACACAGGGGTCTCATGCACAGGTCTTGCAGCTGCCTGTGGCTCACGGATTCAGCTCCTTCAGGGCAGAGCCGTGGCTCCTATTCTGCTGGCCCCAGCAGTTGCAGGAGAGGAGAGAAAAATCCCTCCCTGCTCCCAAAGACGGTGTGATTGCAGGTTCCGCAGCCTGGCGCAGATAAAATGATGATTAAGGGGGTCCTACCCTATAAGCAGACAACCATGTTGACCTTATTTAGGCTCCTAATCAATTTGCCCCCCCAGTGTGATTAATTGAGATGCTTGCCATTGATTTTCCATGAGACAGGAGCAGCCGAGGTGGGATTCACAGGGATGTGCCTGCAGGGAGATCGCCGGGCCTGTCTGCACAGTGGAGAGAGGCTGAGCTGTGCTGAGTCCTCTGTCAGGCAGGGATTATCCCCTCTCTCCTCAGCCTCGGCTGGTCACGGAGCTGCAGGTGGGATCTGGGCTCCCCAGGAGCCTCCTGCACCCCCCAAATGATGCAGTGGATCCAGGACCTGTGAGGGATGGAGGGACAATGCGACCTTCCTCCTGAGCTGGCTGCAGCTCAGGGAAGAGCCCACTCAGCTGCTGTGTCTGTCAGTCTGTCCATCCAGACCTGGACACCATCCCTCCTGCCCATGGGCGCAGGGTTTGGGTCCCCCGTCCTTGCTACGGGCTGCAACGGCGAGAGGGTCCCTGGAGTGTGGGCTTGGCTGGGGTGCCATGGGGGCTGTGTACCCCCTCCCCAGACATCCCCATTGGAGGTGCTACGGGCTTGGCAAGCGCCCGGCCCCCACGTGAGCTGCCGGCAGCTGCCAGAGCAGGAAAAGCTGTGCCCAGAGCTGCGCGTGGGGGTGAAGGACCTACAGCACGGATGATTGGAAAGGATTTTCTAGCTAAATTGCTGAGCAGATGGATTTACCCTGGACTGGTCCTTGTGGACTCTGGAACATTTTCTCTTCTGTCACGGTTCCTTTTTATGACCTGCCATTTGCTCCAGCAAGCGAGAAAGAGAGCCCTTTGGCGTCCAGCTCCCACTCCGGCTGCCGTTCAGGAACACGCCGGCATCGCTGCCGGGAGCTGTGTGTGATCCTTTTCAGGAACCGTGCCGGGCCCTGGCAGGACACCTCCACCTACCCCTGCCTATCCATGCTTCCTGGCTGCATAGGCCACGGCACATCTCCATGGGCTGAGCTTCGGCCCCCGGCGGTGTGCTGCGGCCTACATGACTGGGGCTCTGCTGGTGCTGGGGTGATGGGAAGGGGCAGCTCCTGCTGCGGCAGGAGGAGCTGGCAGCTGCCGGCTGGCAATGGAGAGTGCTGTGCCAGCAATATGGCGCTGGGTTCATAGAGAGATGCGGATCATTATAGCCACCACCTGCAGCACGCGCAGCTGCCAGCTTGTGGTCTGGCTGTACGGGATTGGGGCGGGGGGATCAAGCCCCATCCCCTCTGCACCCCCCCCAACCCGTGCCAGGACAGGCAGCACCAGGAGAGCACCGGTGGGTCTCTCCTGAGGCAGAGCTGTGAGCCCTGGTGCAACCGGGATGGCAATGGGCTGGGGGGGTCTCTCTGGAGTCGGGGTTCCAAACGTGGCTTCTCTTGCTGCCATCAGCTCCGGTCGTTACTCATGGGCTGATGGCAGCCCTGGGTAAAGCAGGTCCTGGCCGTGCCGGAGCTTGGCACCTCCCACCAGCCCGGTGTAACTTCTCCCCCTCTGCCGTCTCCCTGGTGCCCATGACAGCTCTTTGGTGCTGGCTTCTCATCAGAGCCCTCCATGGGGGGACCACAGTGGCACCGGGAGGGTAGGCTGGGTGGTCCCTCTGCTCCATCCTCAGTGCCCTCCCTGCAGTGATCCAGCCAGTCACTTGGGTTTCCAGGGACCCTGTTCATGGCTGATATTCCTCTTTCCTAGAAGGGGGAAGGATGTTGTTGCACTATCTCCCACCCAAAGCCCTTCCCCTTCCTCCAGCAGCGGTTCTGCTATAACGGATTGGAGTAAATGGAGCAGGTTTGCAATTAGTTTTCAAAGTACTTATCTCATTAAAGTAAATGAATTATTGATTTAGTGACACTCATGCTTTTAGTGAGCGGCACAGTGCCATCACCGCGCCATTCCTGGGCGCACAACGGTGGTGGCCAGCCCTTGCACACCCACTCCTCGTGTGCACGTGGGTGCAGGAGCAGCAAGTGGCTTCTCTGTCCCTTGCCTGGCTTCATTGCCGGTGCTGACCTGCTCTAGATGCGGAGTGTCTGGCACTGTTATGGCACAGGCAGGCACCAGGCAGCAGAGCCTGCCAGGGAGGGATGCTGTCTGTGGAGGGATGTGCCTGGAATGGGGTCTGGACCCCGGTGCTGTGGCACTCTCCGGTGGGCACATGGCCATGCCAAAACAGCTCCTGCCAACCTGTGCTCAAGGTGCCAAGGAGGATGAGGGAGGGTGGGAGGAAGGCAACCCACCCCTGCCACCAGCCGCTTGCTCAGTGTCCATGGCAAAGGACTGGCGCAGCTGCCAGGCAGCACGAGGGGACCAGGGTGGTCCCCCACCACCCATGCTGCCTATGGAGGGGTGTGCAGGCTGTGTGCCAGCCCCTCGGGGCCAGACACTGCCTGTCGGAGCGTGGCCGCGGGAGGGTGAAGGCTGAAGTGCTGTGCCGGAGCCAAATGCTTATGGCTGAACCTGCTGCCCCCCCCCAGCCAGCTGCTGACTCAGCTCTTTTGTGCTTCTCTGTACAGAGATTTCATCTCTCCTGTAAGATGAAATATTCCATTAATGGGAACCTGCCTGCTCAGAGCTGCCCCGCTCTGGGTTCCAGGCAGGAAGGGCTGAGTTCCTGGTGCTGAGCGCCGAGGCTGCCGGCTCTGGGGCTCAGGAGGTGCCCATCCCCGCTCTGGCCGGGCTGTGTGGCCGGACACACTCCCTGCTGCTCCTGTGCCCCTGGATCTCCTGTGTGGTGGGAATGCTGCTGGGATGAGCCTGGGACACTGGGTGCTCAGGTGGTGCTGTCATGCAAGCAGGTGGCTCATGGCTCTGCTGGCGGGTGTTACGGGTGACGTGTGTCAGAATCACTCTGTCCTCCTCGGGAGCGTGACTGGCAGGGACGGGGTGGTGGTGCCCGGAGCTGCCATCCTCAGGCAGGAAGAGGGGCCGGGGATCGAGCAGGAGTCACAGCAAGGAGTGTGGCTGAAGGACTCACGGCAG
Organism: Porphyrio hochstetteri; assembly: GCA_020800305.1. Taxonomy (NCBI): domain Eukaryota; kingdom Metazoa; phylum Chordata; class Aves; order Gruiformes; family Rallidae; genus Porphyrio; species Porphyrio hochstetteri. The sequence continues at coordinate 3,407,889 of CM036923.1, read as the reverse complement.
GTGCTCAGGTTGAGGTTTTGGTGACCGGGCTCAGGGCCGGTGATGCTGGCAGGGTCTGCGCTGGGGGCTCCCTGGGACATGGCGTCCCCTCCTGCAGGCCAACGGGCTCCAGATGTCCCTCACTGCAGGAGTTGGTCCTGGCCGGGTGTGGGGAGCTGCAGGTCCCAGCTCTTGCCTCTGTGGCTGGAGCTGGGGGTCAGCCCTGAGCTGGGGGCCATCCGTGCAGCCCCTGCCCATGGCTGGTCTCAGCAGTGCTGAGCAGGTCCCTGGGCAGTCTGGAGCCATCCAGCATCAGGATTTGGGATGAGGTTACCAAAGAAGAGGACACACCATGTCTTGTCACTGTCCCCACGAGGTGGTGATACTTCCTGAACTGGAGCCACTGGTTCGAGGACTCTCCCAGCCAATTCTCAGCCCAAAAGCCATCCCCCTGGACCCAGGCACTGCCTGAGCATCTCCTGCCTGTGGCTCTTGTCTGGCAGCGCGGCACAGCCCCAGCTCCACGGCTGGCAGCCGGGCAGAGGCAGGCAGTGCCTACAAGCATCCCAAGAGAGCATCCAACCCCAGCCCCTTGCCCGCTGCTGCCGTGCACCCCAGGAACTGCTGGGGATGGGGAGTTTTATCTTTCTTAGCTTTAAAAAAAAATAATATCCTTCTCATTTAATTAAAAGTGTTGACATTGTTCCTGGCCATCCCGCCCGCCAGAGAACGCGGTTATAAATTAAACATTAAACCTTTAATGGCCCATAAAGAAATATTCACTGCTGCTTATGTATATAGGGGATATAAATAGAGAGGGCTGCTGGGGGAGGGGTGGGATATTATTTTTCCTCAGCCAGATAATCTTTGCTAATGAATTTAATTAAAAGCAAAATTAATTTAGGATTTTTTTGGTGGAGGGAAAGCGGGGAGGGGGGTCAAAACGTACTTTGAAAAAACTACTGAGAAGTTTGCCAGCAGAGCAGAGTGGGGCGGCCAGCCCGGGCTTGCCATGGGGTTTGTTTGCCCCATGGTTGCAAAGAGGGGATGGGGCTTGTTGGGGTGCAGCGTCCCTCTCTGCTCTGCTCTCATGAGGCCCCAGCTGGAGTCCTGTGTCCAGAGCTGGGGCCCCCAGTACAAGGAAGATGTAGGAGTGTTGGAGAGGGTACAGAGAAGGCTATGAAGGTGATCAGGGGGCTGGAGGGAGCTGGGCTGGTTCAGCCTGGAGAAGAGAAGGCTGTAGGGAGACCTCATTGCAGCCTTCCCATCCCTGAAGGGAGCAGAGAAACAGGAGGGGAATCAAATTTACGATGGCAGGACAAGGGGGATGGAGTGAAGCTGAAGGAGGGAAGGTTTAGATTAGATATTAGGGGGAAGTTCTTTCCAGAGAGAGTGGTGAGGGGCTGGAACAGGCTGTCCAGAGAGGGGGTGGGTGCCCCATCCCTGGGGGTGTTCAAGGCCAGGTTGGCTGGGGCCCTGGGCAACCTTGTGTAGCTCCAGGCCTGGAGGTTGGTGGCCCTGCCTGTGGCAGGGGGTTGGAGCTCTGTGATCCTTGGGGTCCCTTCCAGCCCAGACCAGTCTGTGATTCTATGATTCTATGATCCCTGGGACACCTGCAGGCAAGCCCACCTCCCATCACCGCTCTGCCATGGCTTTTCCTCCCTGGCTTTGGCGTGTGTGGAAGGTTTTGTCTGGGCACCACCTGAGCTGCCAGGGCTGTGCCAGGCTCGGTGAGCTCCCCGTCCACATGGGCAGGCGAGCGCGGCACATCCCCTCTGGCTGCAGAAGGGAGTTTCTCCGAAGGCGCCTTCCTTGGGAAATGTGTTTGGGAAATGAGACTGTGCCCGTCAGCGTCCCTCCCCGAGGAGAGTGAGCTCCCTTCAATTATTCATCGCCAAACGGCTGCCCAGGTTCCCAGCACACCCAGGCCGACCTCAGCACGCGCTGGAGTTCGCTCCTGCTTTCCTGTCTCCTGCCCTTCCCTGCCATGGCAAGAGCTGTCCTGGTGAAGCCGAGGAGACCTCGGGAGCAGCTGCTGCAAGGCAGGAGGCTCAGCCAGGCCCTTGGCCACACTGGGTGGGGGTCCCCTTGCTGCTGGGGACAGGGGAGATCCCCAACAACTTCTTTAGGGCTCCCACATCCCACAGCAGGGTCTGGCTGGGATATTAGGGGGAAGTTTTTTACAGAGAGAGTGGTGAGGGGCTGGAACAGGCTGCCCAGAGAGGGGGTGGGTGCCCCATCCCTGGGGGTGTTCAAGGCCAGGTTGGCTGGGGCCCTGGGCAACCTTGTGTAGATCAGGCCTGAGGTTGGTGGCCCTGCCTGTGGCAGGGGGGTTGGAGCTCTGTGATCCTTGGGGTCCCTTCCAATTCATACCATTCTATGATTCTATGGCCTGGTGTGGGGGGGGCCACAGGGGAGACCCCCCAAGCTTGGAAAATGCGTCTGGCTGGATGAGAGCTTTCTGGAGGGTTTTTATCATAAGAGCACTAATGGAAGTCAGCACCAGCCTAATGAGCTGTGCTCCTCCATGAATCTGATTCATTGAGGCAGGAATTACCATAATTGATTATCCTGCTGCGAGCTGAGAGCCGTGTTTGCTAACAGAAGTGCCTGGGAACCGGCTCTGCTCTTCCCGAGCCACCAACGCGTGCGGCTGTGCCTCCGGACCGGCCGCGGGACGTGGTTGTCACAGGGATCCCTGGGAGCTTGCAGCACCCAGCACTAGGTGCAGGGTCCGTACCCCTGCTTGTGCACTCAGGGCTGCCTTGGTTTCGGGTCAAGGCAGGACTGGAGGAGCACAGGGGGATTGGAGGAGCACCAGGGGGTCGGAGGAGCACCGGGGGGTCGGAGGAGCACTGAGGGGTTGGAGGAGCACTGGTGGGATTGGAGGAGCACTGGTGGGATTGGAGGAGCACTGAGGGGATTGGGGGAGCACTGAGGGGTTGGAGGAGCACTGTGGGGGGGATTGGAGGAGCACCGGAGGGATCAGAGGAGCACTGGGGGATCGGAGGAGCACTGAGGGGTTGGAGGAGTGTGGGGGAGATTGGAGGAGCATGGGGGGATTAGAGGAGTACCATCAGGTCAGAGCAGCAACTGGGGGGACTGGAAGAGCACCGGGGGGTCAGAGGAGCACTGGGGGATCGGAGGAACACCGAGCGGTTGTAGGAGCACTGGGGGATCAGAGGAGGAGCACTGGTGGGTTAGAGGAGTACAGGGGGATCAGAGGAGCATGGGGGGATTGGAGAAGCACCGGGGGGATCAGAGGAGTACCAGGGGGGATCAGAGGAGCATCACAGCTCCAGCATTTAGAAGTCAAGCTGTTGCTGCCCGCCTGGGCAGGTGGGGAGAGGCTGTGGGCTCAACACCCCCCGGGACCCCAGAGAAGCAGTTAACAAACACAAACAGCCCTTGCTTACGCTTTTTCAAAAACCCCTCGTGATGTATAAGCTGTTCTCATTATTTCTGAGGGTCTGACATGATTTATGAACATTTGTGCTGGCAACAGTGCAAAAGCCAATTAGTTGAAGTGCAGCTTTCAGGAAGTTTTCTTTGAAATGTGGTGATATTCTCCCAAGAAGTGGGAGCCGGGCAGCAGCGGCCGAGCTGGGTGCCTGCAAGGAGCACAGCACCATGCTGGGGCATGAGGGGCAGGGATGGGTATTGCCAGGGAGTGGAAATGCAAGGAGCATCCTTGGGTTGGTGGGTGTGGAGGGCTTGGGGCACACCGGTCTGGTACTTTGGCGATGGCTGCATCCTGCCCGATGACGCTGAGCCAAGGCCTGGGGAAACTGAGGAAGGGGCCTATGTCTGTAGGAGCTGGGTCAGGTTTGAGATGCACTGGCAGAGATGGAGGACTCCTGCTCCTCTCGATCTGTACAGGGGCTGGTACTGCTCAGCGTCGGGGTTCGGCTGCCCCAGGTCTAAACCAGCACCCAGGGCGGTAACGCTGGCAGTTGTACCCATGTTGGAACGTTTTGGCAGCCAGTGAGCGCTGCCTGTAAGCAGGTTAGTGATGCCGACTGGTGATTTCAATTCTTCCTCCTCTCTCTTGTCTCTTCGTAGAGCCTGGCGCGAGCACCGCGGGAGGAGCTGGGCCGAACAGAAGGTATGGAGGCATCCGTGGCTGATGGGCTGCAGGGGTGAGGGGCTGCTCCAGGGGCTCAGGCAGCACCTCCTGGGCCCCCTCAGCTGCTGGCAGGGGCCAGGGTCCATGCTAAAGCTGCATGCACTTCCTGCATGTCTAGGGACAGGCGGTGGGTGGTGCTGCCCGAGCTGCGTGGGGCTGGGTGGGATGGGGCAGCACCCTCTGCCCATGCTCAGGGTCTGCGCCGGGAGGGCTGGGAGGAAGGCTGCCCGCTCCTCTCTACCAGCAGCCCCAGCACCCACTGGGCGCCGAGCCCCCACACAGGCGTGACATGAGTGGCGTGAGCCCTGGGTGAGGGGCCGAGGGCGGCAGTGTCTGGGAGCTGTCCGTGTGTGCTGGCCTCGCTGTCTGTCTGTGCTCCGTGCAGCTCCCGGGTGCGGTGGCAGGGGGAGCGCACTGTGTGGACCCCATCCTCACCAGGGTGGCCCTGCTGCCAGCCCCAGGGCCTGGCCCTGTAACAGCAGTTGCCTGCCGAGGGGATTGCTTGCCCCAGGGTCCTGCAGCCTTTCAGCAAGGGGTCCCCAGGCTGGGACCCAACTCGGGCAGGCGATGGCTCATGCACAGGAAGGGGGGGGCAGGCCAGGTGTCCCCCTGCTAGCCCGGTGCCCACCACACCGATGGGGATGTCTCCATCCCATTGTAACCTTGTGCTTCTGGGCCTCACGGCGGCAGAGCCTGGTCTCATTGTAGGGTGAGGGATTGGGTGCCCCCAAAGGTCCATCCTGCTGACTACAGCACAAAGCCATGCTCCCCCTTCCTCGGTCCAAGCTGGTAGAATGGGGGAGCAGAGATAAGAGACGGGGCTGGGGGTGCAGATGGCGGTGTGTCCATCCCTCTGTGCCCCGGCACTGGTCTGTGCAGCACTGGGACTGGGGGAGTGGTGGTGGCTGAGGTGGGCACTGTGCAGAAGTGATGGAGGAAAGAGGCGTCTGTGGGAGAGCTCTCATCCCAGTCATTGGCAGAACAAGGGTGAAGGCGTCTGCTGGGAGGGGGTTGTGATCCAGGAGGTCCTGAGACATTGAGATATGTGGAAAAGGAGCCGCTGGAAAGGGTGGGAAGGCTGAGGGGGAGCTGGGAATCTCAACACCCCTGGTGCTGCTTGGGCAGCGCAGGGGTGATCCCTGGGGCTGGGCAGGGGACAGGCAGGGGCCTCCCTGCATGGGGACGGGTGGCACTCGGGTTGATGCCCTGGGCTGCAGGTTCCTGAGCCCACTGGGCCATCACTATGCTGTCATGTCTGGAGAGGAGATGTGTCCCGCAGCGGAGTGGGGGGCAGCAGTGGGGTCAGTGTCCTGCCACCCAGCAGCTCCAGGGGGAGTGGGGACATGGCTGTGGGGTGACAGGCACTGTCTGCAGAGGCACATTGGGGCAAGAGGTGTGTGTGGACGTGGGGCTGCGGGTGCTGGAGTGCAAGAAGTGGAAATGGCACTGGGCAGAGCACCGTGGCACAGAGCCGAGCTGGGGAAGCATCCTTCTGCCCATCCCACCCTGGCTCTTGTGACCCCCCCAGTTTCACCTTGCATGGTGATGGAGGGGGTTTATTCTGCATTGGGCCCCTCTGCCCCGGGTCTTTGTGTGCCCGGCACTCACTGGGAGCACATCCTGTGCAGCAGTGTGGGGGTCCAGCAGACTGTGTGCCCCCCCAGGCTGGGCTGTGCTTGAGGGCACAAAGGAAGAGGGAGGAGGGGTTTGATCACCGGGATATAAGGAGGAGTAGGAAGCCCCTCACCCCGGCTGCCTGCAGCAGTGGCTCCTCTGCTTCATCACCCTCTCCTGGTGCTGAATTATTGAGAGTGTTGCTTTCCTTTATTGCTGCGCTGGAGGAGAAATACCTCAGCCTGGCTCTGCTTTGAATATGATTATGGGGCTGGAGATGTCAGAGCCAGCCGGGCCCCAGAGACCCATCTGCCACCCCTTTCACTCCTGTGCCTTCCCTGATTCTGATTTATTCCCTTGCTCCCGAGTCTGGTTCAGCGCACACGGTGCCCTGGCTCTCCAGGCCCAGGAGGATGGAGATTTAGTGCCTGAGGAGTGGTGCTGCCCTGCTGCTGGGTCTCCATGTGCCCGCAGCACATGCCAGAGGTGCTGGGAGCTCCAGAGCCCAAGCGGGGCTCATCCCTTAACCTGCTCTCCCCACATCTCCCATGCAGGACCCCAGCTGATCCCACACGCTCTTGCCCTTGGGATATGGGGGTCTCTGGCCACCCTCCGTCCCAGGGGTCTGCTGGGGCACAATGCTAGAACTCGAGGGACAGCTGCTGCCCTGGTGTTGGCACAAATCTCCTGGTGCAGGGCAGTGACCATCCTCACTGCTGCCACGCAGGGATGGGGGGATGCTGGCTTTAACCCCACACACACACTCAGGCTGCAGCTTGGCTGCATCCTGCAGAGCAGGTGATGCTGGGACCCCTGAGACAGCCCAGGATGGCAGGGTCTGCTGAGCCCTGGGTGAGCATCCCTGTCTGCTTTGGCGGGGAAGGGGGGTGGTGCTGGGAGCCGCTGGCACCTCGCAGGTTAACTGGGAGAGCGGCTGGCTGGCTTATTGACAGGGGAGCTTGAGAAATGCTGAGGCAGGACATCTGCTCAGAGTGTCAGTGCCGGAGCCCACCCAGCGCCGGGAGCCCACACGCTGCCGCTGCCCCAACACCCAGCCCAGACCCCCACCCAGGCACTCGGCTGGGGAGCAGGTTGGGCTCCCCCTCACATGCTCCCCCCTGCACACTCCCGCTTCCCTTTGCCCCTGGAGACACCAGAGGGGATTTAATTTTGATCGCTCCCTCTCCCAGGCTTTGCCCTGGGGTGAGTAAGCCCCTGCCCCACTACACACCCAGGGGTACCCCCCTCCCTCCCCACATCCCCATGCCCCTGCTCTCCAGCCGGCCCAGCAGCACCATGTTGGACCCCAGCAGCCGGCTCTGAAGCGCAGCAACCTGCAGCAGGCGAGCGACCACACTGTGCCAGGGAGGGAGGCAAGTGCACCAGGTCCCCGGTGCTGGAGCCAGACCCTGAGCGACCCAGGGCAGAGAGGAACAGCACCCAGCACAGCTGGCATTGGGGAGCAGCCCATCACCCTCACACTGACCCCGCAGAGCTCCTCAGCCCTCCGCTGCTGAGATGATGATGTATTTTTGGGTAGGTACCACCACCAAGGGCAGGCAGCTCCCCTCCCTCTGCTGGGGTTTTGCTCGGGGTTGGGGCTGTCTCTTGCCTCCAGCAAGGGCTCTGCCCTGTGGCATGGGGGCAAGCGGGCAGGGGATGGGCTGCCATGCTGGAGGCAGGCCTGGCATCAGGGGTCCCTGCCTGGGGAACCCCCAACCACCATCCTGCCCGCCTCCCCCAGCAGTTGATCTGGCCAGTCCCCACTGAGCCAGGGGATGTGGGAGGGACGAGCTCTGCAGGGGTCGGGCTCCCTGAGTGAGCAGAGGTGTTGGCCATCCACAGTGGACGATGGCTGAGACCCCCCTGGCCACCCCACGAGCTTTGAGCAGGGACAGGGAGGGGGATGTGATGGGGTCTGCCCAGGCACGGGATGCTGAAGGCAAGTGTGAGCCCCTCTCCCAGACGGCTGGGCCAGCAAGCAGAGGGGAGGGGGACAGAGGCCAGCAGCCCCCCGCAGGCTGTGTCCCCTCCCCAAAGGCGCAGCGGCTGGGCTTAGCATCAGGTTCTGCACCATCCTGGGTGGTCCCACTGGCATCTCAGCCCATGACCCAGGGCTTAAGCCAGCGGCACCGGCTCCTTCCACCCCCTTCGTTCCCCCCTGCTCCCACTCCCCTGGAGTTAGCCAAGCTGGGGCAGGGGAGCTGGCAGCCCTGAGGGGTTTCCATGCCTCGGGGGAGCTGCGCTGCCCAGGATTTGGGAGCAAGGAGCAGAGCTGGATGAAGGGGGATGTGGGGGAAACAAGCTTACAGGGCAGAGGAGGACAATACGAATTCATCGTTTTGCAGGGGAGCAGCTGTCGGGGCATAAGGTGCTTTGTCATGAGAGCTCTGGGTGCTGCCGATCCCCAGGTCAGGCGCCTGTTGGAGCTTCTCCTTCCAGGGACATCACAGCCACAGCGGCTGTGGAAGCAAACCGCTCGGGACTTTCTGCCTCTGTAGGCACTGTGTGGCTTCGCAGGGCTCCTTTCAGCACGGGGCAGCAGCACTGGGGTCCTGGTCCCATGGGGATCTCCAAGCACCGCTCCCTGCAGCACCTTTGCTGCGTGGCACAGTGGGCAGCCCCGCAGCGCTCAGGGGTCTCCCTTCCCCATCCCACTCATCAGTGCACATAACGAGCAATCCCAGGACGGACAGATCTCGGCATCACTTGGGGCACAGCGGCATCACCAGCCCCGTCTGGCGGAGAGGTTGGGCCAGGGCTTTGCTCCCGGCGGGGCGGCTGAGCATCCTTTCTTGGCAGCACCAGCATCTCTCTCGGTCGCGAGTGCAGGAGGAAGCGGAGAGGTTTGGTTCCTCGGCGTGGCGGGAGCGTGGCCGCGGTGGGAGCATGGCAGGACTGTGGCTGTGGTGGGAGCGCTGCGGGGAGCGCTGCGGTGGCAGGCGGCAGCGGGTGGCTGGGTAATCGGCACCGCAATGGGCTGAGATGCCAAAGCAAGAATGTCTTCAAATTAGCGGTAATTGCAGGCGAAATAAAGAGCGTGTGGGGCGAGGGGAAGGAGGGCTCTATAAATATTATGATTTTTAAAGTTTGCCCTGGAGTCCCAGAGCCTGTTTAAACGCTAATATCCTGTCTGTGCATTTAAAACGCCTTATAATGAGGATTGAGTGTCTGCTCCCAGAGCATCTCCTGCCTGGCACTCCCGCCCTGCCCGCGTCACCTGCCTGCCATCCCCAGTGGCATCCCAGCCCAGGCTGCCCCGCACCCAGCATCACCAGTGCCACACACCCCCTGCTCTCGCCCCTGCCTGGAGATGCACTGAGTTCCCCCCCGGGTGACCTCAACGGTCCCATCTTGCCCCTCACACTGGTGCTGTGGGGGCTGCCACCAAAGCCCCCCCCCCCGCTGCAGCCTGCGAGCCCGGCGTGCAGCGCTGACCCAGCTCAGGGGGTGTGTTTTTTGGGGAACACCCCTTTTGGGCAGCAGGTCTGGTATTTGGGGGGGTGCTGGTGAAATGCAGCATTTCAGGCCCCCAGCTCTGCAGTTGCTCATTCCTCACATCACCCTGCAGTGCCCGTGGCTCTGGCATTGGGCACCGCTGCCCGGTGCGGTGCTGCCGTGTTACCGGCCCCAGCGCTGCCCACCCAGCCCCCAAGCTCAAGGTGCTCAGCAGCATCTGTTCTGCTGCGGTTCTGCTGCCCACACACTCGTTCTCATTAAATCCAGGGAGCCTAATTGCCATCTCATGTAAATATTTTGTCAAGCGAAAGGGCTCCAGGAAAGGGCTGCGCTGACTGAAGGCAAGGAGCTGTGCTGTGGCCGCTGCAGTGATGAGCTCTGGCTTCCCTGCCCAACCTCGGGTGCAAACCATGTGTCCCATGGGAAGCCCAGAGCTTGGCCGTGGGGGGCTGCCAGGGGTGCCCCCCTTGTGCCGTTTGCCTGTGCTGGGTGATGTAGCAGACACTGGCTCCTGTGCTCACACCTCGTGGGACGGCTGTATCCGGGGCTCTGTTTTGTGGGGAGCACTGAGGGTTTTGGGGGGGCTTCTCATGCTGGCTGAAGGGCAGAGGGACAGCATGAGGGGCAGTGGGATGTCCCCAGGTACTGGCCCAGCCACTCTCCTGCTCTGCACGGAGCTGGCAGCTTGGGACAGCCATTAAAGCATCTCCAGGCCCCTGTCCCGTCCCCCCCCGCAGTGAGTGGGGGCGGTTTCGGTGAGGTGGTGTTTTTCCTTGGATCCCATTAAACTTTCATGTGCTTTCTCTGCATTTCTGCTCCCTTCCTGGCTGCCAGAGCTGCTGTCCCAGACACCTGCCATGTGTTTGGTCTCGGTCCTCTCCTCACCCGGTGAGGTCATACCTGGGCACTGCTGACATCACCACCCCTGTCTGGGATGTGTGACCTCACGGCGGGCTGGGAGGTGACAGCTGGGTGCAGGGGCTGGGGCAGCAGCAGCACTGAGGGTGCTGGCAAGGCACAGAGCAGAGAGTTTCAGCACAGTCTCTGGTATCTTTGGGAGTTTGGAGGTGGAGAGTCTCCAGTGACCCCCACCCAGGAGTCATGAGAGGAGGAAGGAACAAGGGAAGAGGGGGAGGAAGGTGAACTGGGTAGAGAAAAGGCTCGGCCAGGCACCCCTGGAGAGCCAGGGCATCCTCCCAGTCCCCTCCCCATGCTCCCCAGGGTCCCTACGCTGTGGCAGAGCCGTATCGGCTTCCAATGCTGGGGCTGGTGATGCTTTGATTTGCACTGGTGCCTTCAGAGAACCCCTGCCTGGGACCCTTCGCAGCCCTCACAGCCCCCCCCACTCCTCACGCACTTCTTGGTGCCCATCACACTCTGGGACCGGTGTCCCAGTCCAGCTCCCAGTAAATCCTGATGCTGTGGGGTGCAGAGGGACTCGAAGAGCCGGGTTGGGGGAAGCAGCTTGCGCAGAGGGAGCAGCAGCACAGCGATGGCGTGAGGCAGCTGGGGCGGTGGGCAGCGACCTCTGTGGCTGGGCAGAGCCTGCTGGCACGGTGCTCTCACCGGTCACTGTGGCTGTTGTTGGGATGCCAGGCCAAGGGGCATGTGGGACCTTCCCCCTGCTTCACGGCAGCTCAGATCCGCCAGCACCTTCATCTGATCGCTTTATGTCTATGACTAACTACTAATGAGCTTTTAATTAATGAATGCCATGGCTTGGGGGCATTCTGGAGTGGGTGGGAGCAGAGGACTAGGTGGGTGTCCCGCTTCCTGGGTGCTGCAGGGCCACCAGCTGCCAGCTGACCCCATGGAGTTTGGGAGCGCCCGACATCACAGGTTCTCGTGGCAGCGGCTGTACCTCGGCCTGATCCATGTCCCCTCCTGGCAGCAGTGCTTGGGCTCACACCCCAGCTTTGCACTGGAGGAGCATGCTGGGGGTGCTACGGGGACTCCCACTGAACACTGGACACTCACAGCCCACACGTGGATGCGCAGTGTCCCCTTGGTGCATCCCTGGCGGGGCATCACGTCATCCCTCTTTGCCAGGAGAGGGGTGGGATGACACATGGGTGGCGATGGGGTCTGGGATGCCCCTTTGCAGCCCATACAGGGGGGTGGGCTGGGGTCTGGCCGTGGTATTTGGGGCAGCAGGTCTCACACATGCTCAGGGGCTTGGGGCGGCATGCGTGGGGACCCGTTGGTGCCTGGGTGCGTGGGATGTGCCGCAGCCGTGCTGCATCACAGGCTATTGCATGCCCAGACAGACTCCAGGGCAGAGCACTGGCCAGGGCTCCAGGCAGAGCACGGAGCCCTTGTTCCTGTCAGATAGTTTCCATGTGACGGAGGTGAGTGTGCCTTCGAGGGAGCCGAGCGCCCGCCAGCTCTGACATCTCCCCGCAGCAGGAGCCAGCAGCGCTGTACCAGATGCCTTGGGCACATCCTGGTGTGTCTCTGCCACTGGGCCAGCCCCCAACCATGCGTGGCTGGTACATGCCAGCTGCCTGGGAGCAGCCTGAAGCATTGCACTTTCCCTGGGGGGGGTCTCTTGGCGGTTTGGGGGACACTCACCCATCAGCCATCCCAGCGCAGGCTCTGCCCCTCAGCGCCAGTGCCTCGCTGGGCTCTGGACCAGTGGCCGATGTTGCTCCTGTCCCACTGCTGTGTTGCTCTCACAGGAAACAAAACCAAGGAGCCCTGAAGGGTTCGTTTAAAATAAATAAAAAAATGAAAATAGTGCTGATTTGAAGGAAAGCCAGCCCCATCCTGTGCATGGGAGCGCATCGGCAACCCATCCCCGAAGGGCAGAGAGAAAGATGTGCTTAGAACTGCAGCCCTGTGCAACTTCTGCCTTTGATCATATATCTTACATGTGCCCTTTGCTTTCCCTCCTCTGATATTTATTAGGTTTAATTTTACTGGGACGCGGCTGTAAGTGAGACAGATGGAACGGGGTCTGTGCGCCTGGTGAACACATCTTAATTAAACAGATAAATAAACTTTCATTCCAGGAGGCTTCAGTTTCGGAGGGGTTCCTCCCAGGCTGTGGCTCCTCGGGCCTGGGTGCTGTGGGGCCATCCCAGCACAGCCCTGGTGCCACTGCCTGTGCCATTGCCAGGGCTGCAGCGTGGCATCACCACTGGAGTGGATGGGAGCAGCAGGGTGAGGGAAATGAGCCGGTGGTGGCCGGGGATGTGTCACCCATCCCGGAGCCAGCCAGTGGGTTGGCACAGCCCTGCCTTGCCAGTGTCCCACAAGGAGCTTCCTGCTGCTGTGGTGGCATCTCTGCTGCTGGGCAGATGTTAGTGATGTTGGCGTGCAGAGAGCAGCACCTCTCCTTGCCCTGCGGCTGGAGCCAGCCTGGACCTTCCCGTGGCGCGGGCTGCTGGCTCTGAGCAGTGCCAAGGTTCTGGTGCTGCCATGGGCCAGGAGAGCCTTTGAGTCACCCTGCCCGGAGCCAGGCTCCGGCGCGGGGGAGGACGGGCACATTACCTCATCCTGGAGCTGGCTCCCAGCTCACGTGGTTCGCTTGGTTGGGCAGGGTGAGCCCAGTGTTGGGCCATGCCCTTCCCCCTTCGCCTCCGCCCAAGAGCAGCACTGGAGACAGCCCATCCCTGTGCCCAGTGCCAGGGTGCTGAGTGGTGCTGAGGTGCATGTGGGTGCCTGGTGGAACCCCCCTCCCTGCAGCTGCCCGAGGGGCTGTGGGAGGACATGACTTTCCCCCTGCCCTGGCAAAGCCACCCCACATCGTGCCCCAGGCGCTGGCAGCACCAGGGCCATGGGAGTCCCCAGGGAAGAGGAGCTGGAGGCGAGCGGGGAGCGGCAGGTCTGAATGTGCAGGATGGGCCGTTAATTTGGGGTCTGCTGTGGTCCCTTGGGAGTTGGGGGGCGAGTGGTTGTGGTGGGACCCCAGAGCTTGACGCAGGCCCTGCTCCTCACAGGGAGCAGCAGCCGGGGGATGCTGTTGATAGCAGATGTCGTTGCCAAACTCCTCAGTACCGTGGGGCGGTGGCGATGAGAAACCTGCCCCCGCCTGGGTGTCTTTAGAGCATGGTCACCCCAGCAGCAGGACCCTGGAAGGGGGCTGGCACCCCCTTAGCCCCTGCCACTGCTTCTTCGGGATGGTTTTTCCCGGAGCTGTGTCTTTCCACCAGCTTTGCCCGGTGGTTCCGGGCCGGCCATGCCACACGCTGCTGTTGTTGAGTATCTGCAGCAGGAACAGGAACCGCTGCGAGTGTACCAGGACACTGCAGCATGTCGCTATGTCTGGGGATACTGTGGAAAAATCCCAGCCTCCGAATAGGGCTGGTCGTGTGCTGGAGGCTCCGGCAGAGACGGAGCATCAGCAGCTGCTGGCACAGAGCTGCCTTTGTGCATCACATTTGGCCAAGATGGAAACGGAGCGGAGCCTGGGCTTGGTTTCTCACACACCCAAGCACAACGCTGGCCCGGCTGCTTCAGCCCTTGTCGTGGCTCTCCAGGCAGGTGCGGTGCAGTGCCAGCAGCGAGGGGTGCTGGGCAGGGACCCCTGGGCCAGCACCGAGCTTTGCCACACTCAAGGGTGCTGGGTGCCGTGGGGCCGTGACAGGAGGGGGTGCGAGGTGGGACTGCAGACCCCAAGGAGCACCCGTGTGTGCCCACACTGGCTGGCCCTCACAGGCACTGGCACATAGGCCATTGCCATGGCGGCTGTGACGGGTGTGCGCGGTGCTGGTGTGTCAGGGTCTGGCCATAACGCCCAGAAGCCCCTTGGGCTCTGCCGGGTGCTGCCCGCTGCTGCAGGAGGTGCTGTGGGCAGGGCGGCATGGCGGCGGGAAGCATGGAGAAGCTGTGGGCAGGAGCCCCCCGTGTCACTGGGGAGGGCGGCCAGCTCCCTCTGTGCCCCCGGGGGAGGGACGGCCAGGTCCCTCCGCAGCCCCCCCTTGCCTCAGGGGGCTAGTAGGCTGCCAGGAGCAGGTCTGGCGTGGGGCTCGATTGGCTTCACGCCTGGCAGGGCAGGGAGGGTGGGCAGAGAGGGTAGGTGAGCAGAGCAGGGCAGGGAGGCAGGTTGGGCAGGCAGAACAGGGTGGGTGGGCAGATAGGGTGGGCAGGGAGGCAGTGCAAGGTGGGCAGAGCAGGGTGGGTTGGTGAGTTGGTGGTCGGGCAGGGTCGGTCAGTGGGCAGGCAGGGTGGGCAGAGCAGAGCAAGGTGGGTGGGCAGTGAGGCAGGCAGGGCGAGCAGGGAGGCAGGGCAGGGTCGGTTGGTGGGCAGGCAGGGTGGGCAAAGTAGAGCAGGGTGAGTGGGCAGGTAGGCAGGGCAGGGCAGGCAGAGCAGGCTCGGTGGGCCAGTGGGTGGGCAGAGTAAGATCGGGGAGTGGGTAGGTGGGCAGGCTGGGTGGGCAGGGTGGGCAGAGCAGGGTTGGTTGGTGGGCAGGCAGGGCTGGCAGAGCAGGGTCGGGGGGTGGGGGGTTGGGCAGGCAGGGTGGGCAGGGCGGGCAGAGCAGGGTCTGTCGGCCGGTGGGTGGGCAGGGTAAGATCGGGGGGTGGGGGGTGGGCAGGCAGGGTGGGCAAGGCAGGGTCGGTGAGTGGGCAGGGAGGCGAGGCAGGGCAGGGCGGGCAGAGCAGGGTGGACAGGCAGGGCAGGGTGGGTGGGTGGGTAGGTGGGCAGGGCAGGGCGGGCAGAGCAGGGTGGGCAGGCAGGGCAGGGTGGGTGGGTCGGGCAGTGGGTGGGTGGGCAGGGGGGGCAGAGCAGGGTCGGTGGGTCGGTGGGCTGGGCTGGGCAGGGCAGAGCAGGGTGGGCAGGCAGGGTGGGTGTGTGGGTCAGTCAGTGGGTGGGTGGGTGGGTGGGCAGGGCAGGGTCGGTCGGTGGGCGGGCAGGGGCGCGTGCTACCGGCCCTGCCCGCCGTGGCGCGAGCCCGTGGCGGCGCAGCGCGTGGCTGCCGGGGCCGCGCGTGCCGCGGGGCCGCAGGCGCGAGCAGGTCGGAGCCTCTCGGGGAGGGGGGAGGGGGAGATGGGGAAGGGGGGGGGGGCGAGGGGGCGGGGCCGGGGCTGCCGCGCGGCGCCCTGCCCGCGTGTGCGCGTGGGCACGTGTGTGCGCGTGGGGAGCCCCGCATCGCCGAAAGTGCGGTAAGAGCATCCTTCCCTCCGCGGGAGCGGCGCCGGGGCTGCCCGGCCCCCCGCCTGCCCGCCCGGGGCTGCGAGGGGCTGCCGGGGGCTGCGAGGGGCTGCCGGGGCTGCCCGGGCGGCGGGGGAAGCCATCCGCGAGCGGCGGCGGCGGAGGGGTTAAGTGCGGGATCAGCTGTTCTCATGTCATTACGGATTCTCTTCATTTTATACAGAGCTCTGTTTGATGTCTGAATGCACAGGGGACTCCCCCCCTCCTCCTCCTCCTCCTCCAACTCCCACCCCTTTTATTTCGCTCCCTCGCCCTCTCTCCCTTCCTCCTCCCCTTCCTTTCTCTCTCCCCGCTCCGCTCCGGCTCACGCACACCCTTTGCAGACCGTGCGCTCAGTGCCAGTGTCTAATGGCACCGAAGTGAACGGGCGAGCGCTGCTCCCGGGGCGCAGCCGGCCTGCCGCAGATGAATCCCTCCTAACTAGCGCCGAGGGGTCGGGAGGGACGGCCGAGGAGGGGAGAGCCCGAGGGGCGAGCCGGGAAGACGAGGATCGCGGTGTGCGGAAGAGGACGGACCCGCGAGCAGCTTCACGGCTACCTGTCGACACATGCTGTGCTCCATGGCTAACTCGGGCTGCCTCCTTGTCTCCAACTCAGGCATGCTTCCTCACTCTCTCCCCTGTCCTCCAGCCTTCCTCTACCTCCAACAGGTAAGTCACCCTCTCCGGGTGGATTTATTCTATTTGCTTTGCGGTTCACACGTGTTTCTGGCCGGTTCCCTCTCTCTCGGCAGAGGGTTGGAGCTTAACTGCATCCTCCTCGGCCATGGGGCCTCTCCAGGCACCAGCCCCACGGCACCAGCGAGTTGTGTTGCAGTGATGGCTCGTGGTCCCCGCCGCGATTCCTTGGGGATCTCTCCGGTTTCTCCGGCCGGGAACGCGACCGGGGCTGGAGAGCGGCCTGAGACGCGGGCAGTGCGGCAGGCAGAGCTGCCGGCGCGGGTCCAGCGCTTTGCCTGCCTCAGCGCTTGCTGCTGTTCGGCAGAGGCGAGGGGCGATGATGGATGCTCGGATAAAGGAATGAGGCTCCTGCGTGGCCGGGGCAGCCTCTGGGGAGAAGGGAAGGTGACGAGCTCGTGCATGCACACGCGTGTGCATGTATTTGCATGTGTGTCGGTGTGCCATCACCTCATGAGCGTCCGCAGCTGGGCCGTGGGGTCGACCGTGCGTGGGTTTGCCTTGCTCTTGGCAGGAGGCTGCTGCAGAGGGACCCAGAGGTGGGGGGGGTTGCGGCAGGTCCCGGTGAGCCCTGGGACCGGGCAGCGCAGACAGAGGCTCCCTGGGCCGACGGTTTGGTCCTTAACTTCTGGTCAGGGCATGCTGTCCCACGAGGTGCCCTCAGGTCTCGCGCTGGATCCAGTGTGCTGGGTTTCTGGGCTCGTCATCCTGGGGGAAGGCAGCCTGGGAGAGGCAGCGTTTTCTTCAAAAGCCTCTTTGCTGCATCGGAAATCCCGTCTCCCCACCAGGCGAACTGCTCCATTTGAGCTTTCAGGAGTTTAAAAATTCATAGCATCCTCACTGGGCTCGGCGTGGCCTGCACGGCTCACCCTGCGGCCGAGGACAGGCGTCACGGGTGCAAACCCTTCCCACCCCGGCGTGGACAGGCTGGGGAGCATTCCGGTCCCTTGGGATGTCTGTAACCTGTGTCCAAGCGGGCTCACGGCCGGAGCGTGGCTGTGCCGGCGGTGGGGATGGCAAGGCCCAGGCTTGCTCCATCCATCACGCCGAGGATGGGGCCGGTAGAGCCGATGCTGCCGCTGGTTACACAAGCGCGGCCGCAGGGTGTGCACGGGCCTGGGGCTTACGCGGGGGCTGCTGCAGAGGCCAGCTGAGACGGGTGCGTGATTTATTGCCCCCTTTCCTGCAGGCAGAGGCTGGGGAGAGCTGGGGCTGGGCTGGATTTGGCTTTCAGCATCCCCAGGCTGCACTGAGGTCCCTGTAGCCACTGCTCAGCTGCCCAGGCATGTCTGACACCGAGCAGGAACCGTCTCCGAGCCCGCAGCAGTCTGTGGGGAGGTTTTCCATCCCTCTGAAGGGAGCACATGGATGCTTTGAACCAGCAGCCAGCACGGGGCCCAGATCATCTGCGGGGAGCGGGTGGCAGCAAGGGAGATTTCCCTCTTGGGCCGGCATCCCCTCGTCCCCCACTGCTATGAGGGGCTCGGCCGTGCCACTTGCCCTGTGGAGCACTCCAGCATGGACTGGCTGTGCTGTGCGCTGGCTCCCAGAGCTGCGGCTGGAGGCAGCAGGGGCCGGAGGCATTGCGGGCAGGCGTGGGCTGCCTGCTGCCGGCACCCAGCTGGGCTGTGTGTGATGGGAATCTGGGGTCCCGGCGAAGGAGAAGCTTCTCCCCAGTGCGTGGTTCCCCGCACCCAGCAGCTCCTGGTCCCCCTCACCGCCCTGTTTGTTTTAATTTGGCTGTCGTGTTTTAGTGTCTCTTCCTCCCTGCTCTCCCAGAAGCCTCCTGCTCCTTGGCAGCAGCTCTGGGCCCACGCGCCAGGAAGGAGGGTTTTATTGAGAGATTTGGAGTTGGATTTTCACCCTGCTAATGAGTGAGACAGAGGCCAAAATCTCCGGCCTCTTCCCAGGGCCTGGCCCTTGCTGAGGTTCTGCACCCAGTGCCTGGAGATGGGGTGTCCCTGCAGCGATGAGGTGTCAGGCACAGGGATGTCACTGGGTGATGCCAAGTGGGGCAGGGGCCCAGGGCACACGTTGCCACCTCGTCACAGAATCACAGAACGTCGGGTTGGAAGGGACCTCTGGAGATCATCGTCCTTCTCAGGGCCCAGCCTGGTGCCTGGTGCTCTACCCCAGATGCGCCCTGGGTTGTGGGTGCGCGTCTTTGGCCTGCCTGTGCTGGAGGGGTGCATGGGGGGCGATGCAGGCCCCGCATGTGGGGTCAGGGGAGGCTCGGTTTAGACCTCTGGGTCACAGTTGCCTGTCTGGAGTGCAGGTGTCCATGTATCGGGCTGCGGTGGGCAAATCCATGCGGATGGGATGGTGCTTGCACTGCACCGCCGCAAGGGCCCACGCCAGCCACCAGTTCTTCCCGCGCTGTGTGCACACCCACCTGTGCTGGGCCAGGCCAAAGCTGGGGGCTGTGGGGCCTGTAACTGGTCCAAACCCCTGCCCCGGGCACATGCTCTGCCCCCAGGGAGCTTTCTGGCAGTTTCTTTGCTCCTGAGCAAGAGGCAGCTCGTGTTTCGGAGCCTCCAGCCTTTGCGGCAGTGCCGGTACATGAGGGCAGAACCACAGAACGAATCTGTCTGAAGAACTCAGATGAGCCCAGCACCGGGCAAATCGTGGTGCCAGTGGGGTCTGGCAGTGCCAATGCCCATCCCTGTGGATCCAAGCACCTCGCTGCTTGCTCAGCTCAGCTTCCTGCCCATGGCCGCCCTGGTCCTGTCCATAGGACCTGTGGTTTGCGGCACTTGGCATGGCGTGGCACAAATCACCCTCTGTCCCTGCCACGCTGCAGCGCCGAGGCAGGAGTGCAGCTCTTGGGGTGCCGTAGGAAGGGTGGGTGGGTGTCTGCAGCAGAGCTGGCATGAGCACCACATCCTTCAGTGGGGCTGGCTGGGAATGTCCAGCTCCTGTTCGACGAGGACCAGGACGTGGAGGGAGACTTTGGCAGCTGTGGTTTGCTAACAGAGGAGTCGGTCACCACTTAAAAAGCATCTCTGCTGTAATTACAAGTGAGCAGCTAATCACTGCGGGACAGGGCACGTTGCTGACCTGGAGCAGACCCGGGCTCCAAGGCTCAGCATCAGCGTTGGAGCGTGGCGCAGACCCCGGCGTAGGCAGTGATGTGTGTGCAGGGCTGGGTGCTTGCAGGTTGACGTATGGGTGGGCTGAACCCCACAGCAGAGCTGCCCCCAAGGTCCCACGTGCTGGTAGCGACCCTCCCCAAAACCCACAGTCACACCGCTCTGCCCAGCCCACAGAACAGGAGACTCCTCTGAGCATCTCCCAGCCCGCCAGGAAACAGCCTCTGCAAAAGGCTGCTTGGAAAATTCCTTTCCAAAAGGGCTGCTGCCAAGTTTAGCATATTTTTAGGGCCCGAATCTATTCCGAGCAATATTGTAGCATGTTGCAGCAGCGGGTTCATTTCAGACCTGCTTTCTCCCCCCCTGCTTGCGCGTTGCACAGATGCGAGACCCGGCACAGCGGCTCCCGGCTCCGGCCGAGCGCCCGCACTGCAGCGGCCGCCTCGCTTGCACGGTGGAGGAAAGGCTTTGAAACCACCAAAAAAACCCATGTTTTCCTTTCTTTTTTTTAATACATTGAAAACACCGACATTAATTTTAGCTTCGCAAAGCTGGTTTTCCCACAATAGCTGTAATTTAGGCCTACACTGCCTGGCGATGCTCTTTTTATAGGTATATTCCTATTTTAGTCCTATAGTGATGGGTGAATGAGTAGATTAAATTAGATTTAGTATCTATCATTCCTTAAAGCATTACTGGCAGTCGGTGGAGGGGCACGCTTTAACAAAGAAGGGCTAATGAGGAGAGCAGGCGTAGGCTGCTCCCACCTTCAGCTGCCCCCAACCCATGACCGCCCTTGCTCTGGGCCTGGCACCCAAATGGGATGGTGCCTTTGAATCCAGATTCTCCTGAGATGTGGGGCTCGCTGCGGGAGCTGGGCAGGGTGTGGAGCATTGGGTGCTGGGCACCGCAGGCTCCTCTGGGGATCTGCAGAGTCACAGTGGTGACCGGGGTCGCTGGTAGCTGTTGGGTCTTGCCTGGGGCCTGCTGCTGGCCCTGAGTGGGTGTGGGCACCTCGCATCTGTGGCACTGGCAGGGCCCTGCCAGCACCAGGCCGGGTGCAAGTGTGGTGGCTCTGCGGGGAGCGATGCTGCCCTGTTTGTTCCCAGGGTCTGTGAAATGCTGGGCTGGAACCATGGCGCAGGCATGGAGAGGTGGCCTCTCCAGAACGGACACTGGTCCATAGGTGCAGTACAGGGCCGAGCTGCTGGTTTGGGTAAGCGCTGGCATGGGGAATCGCTGGGAAAGGTACCATGGTGCAGGCGGGAGCCGAATGTCTGCATCCGGGAGGAGCTGGCTCTTCCCGGAGCTGGGACGTCCAGGTTGGGGCTGAGGAGGCTCCGAGCCCATGGACAGCCGGGTCTGCCGTGTTCCTGCTGCAGCACGGCAGCCAGGCCAGCCTGGCCTTGTCCTGCCATGGGGCCGGGGCTGGGCTGGGGGGAGCACTGGGGTAAACGGCAGCCCCCAGTCACAGGCAGGGTGTGGGCTGCAGTTTGTCAGGGCTTGTGGTGCCCGCCGCAGGACCGGCATCCCTGGGGCTGCAGGCATTGCCTTCAAGGGGGGTGATTCCCAAGCCCCCCATAAGCCCCACTCTCCCCAGCTGGTTTTCCCCCACCCGCCTTCTCAGTTTGCCCCCTTGGGACCTTCCCCAGTGTCCAGCCGGGTCCGGCAGTCTGCAGCCACGGCGTCCCCTGGGCAGAGCCCCCACCCCAGCGGGTTTGGCATCCTGGCTGTGCTGCACGGATCTCACAGACGGGGTTTGCACGGCATCAGCAGGATTTGCTCCAGTCCCGGTGTGAGCAGCGCTGCTGAGATGTGATCCCTGGCAGCAGCAACCTATTAAACAGAGTGAGGCGAGTGCTGGAAGGAGACCCAGTCGGAGGAGGCAGTCTGCAGGCAGGGATGGTGCCGGGAGCAGTGCTTGGGCTCCTCCGGCGCTGGTGCTGCCAGGGTTTCAGTGCACGGGACAGGCCAGTGCGACCAGGGAAGGTGGTCGGTGCATACCAGGGTCAGCGCCTGCAGAGCTGGGTCCCAGTCCCACTCCCACCTGCAGGAACCTCACCCATTCCCTCTCCATCAGAGAGACCCTGGCCCCCCAAAGATGCCCGCCAGCGTGAAATGGGTGCCGGGGCTTGAGTGTGGCCACAGAGGTGGGGTCCCTGCGGCTGCACCCAGGCGCAGTGGCTGGTGTGTGCTGGCAATGTCAGGCTGGCAGTGGGGCTTGCTGTGGGGTGTAGAGGGGGTCGCAGCCAGCATGCCTGGCGGTGGCCTCACGGTGCCCCCACGGCGTGGGGGTTGGCGGGTCTGGCTGCTCCAGCCCCCCCTTCCCGGAGTGCCGGGCTTGCAGCACTTTGTCATGATTTTCCCCGTCTCCGAGCAGCGATCCCTCACCGCTCGCGTTACCGAGTAGAAAATGACACATAAGCTGACATGATTGCCGCGGCTCCCAGCGCCCCGCAGCAGCTCCTGGGGGGGAGGGGGGGGGACTGCGGGTGGCAAGCTGCCTTGCCCCCAGCTCCTCACCCCACGCTCCCCCCGCCATCGCATCCCCCTCCAGACAAGCCGTGGCAGAGCCAGGGATGGAAGGGTCCGGCAGTGCCGAGGCAGCACAGCAGCCAAGCCAAGCAGTGGGGCAGCTGGGCACGGTGCTCATGCCCAGCTGCCCGTGTGCCCTGGCCCGGTTTGGCTGCTCGCCACCCCTCTGCTCCGTGCCAGGGGCCGTCCTGCTCACCCGCATCCCCATGGCAGCTCCCTGCGGGGCTGGGCAGTGCCCACCCCGTCTGTCAGCACCCTTGGGCAGCTTGTGCCAACATTTGCCAGCAGATTCCCATCCCTGTCCATTTGCTGGGACATGGTTGGGGACACGCTGCACTGGCAGGGCCGGCGCTCAAGCCCTGGGGTCTGGGCTGTGAGCCGGGACTGTGCTGGCTGCGTCCCCGCTCCGGCTGCCCGGCAGGATGTGCGGGTACTAGGTGTGCAGCCAGCTTGTCCCCCAGCAGCAGGGCCGCCTGGGACGTGTGGGCAAAGCCCATTGAGCGGGCAGGAGCTACCTGGGGAGGGGAGCGGGGGCATGCTGTGCTGGTCCAGCTTTGGTGCGGGGCTCAGAGACCTACCATGGGCTGAGCTCTGGCTGTGGGATGGTATCCCCAGGGAGCAGCCCCCAGAGGAGTTCCAGCAGTGCCAGAGGGGTGCAGCCCCTGGCCCGGCTATGCGCCCGCTCAGCGTCTCCACGCCACGGTGCCGGCCGCAGCCTTCAAATGGCTCATGTATAAAATCAAAACTGGAGAGAAGAGCGGGCACAAGCGACGGTGGCAGCTTATTTGTGATCTGCATTGTGTGGGGAGCTCTTAATTAGAGCTAATTAGACTAATTAACTTGCAAATGAGAAACTCGTCTTTTTCTCCTTTTCTTTCACAAGAAAAAAAACACAAAAAAAGATGAACAACAAGATAAATATTGAGGCTAATTACTCTGTACCTGCTGCAGAGCCCCTGGGGCTCACGGGCTGCCCCTCTCTCTGACCAGCATCCCTGCTCAATGCCATGTGCTGTGGCATGCCATGCCCGGCCCTGTCCCAGTGTCCTTGCCTTGGCTCTCCCCGCTTATGGCTGGTCCCAGCACCAGGAAGAGCTGCCCATGTCCTGGCTGGCAGAGAGGAACCACCCGCCGTCCTCTCTGCACCCTCATGCCCCATGCCTGGCATGATGCGGCATGTGCCGGGGAGCCGGTGCAGGCCGTGGCCTCTGCAGCACCGGCCATCATCAGGAGCAGAGGCCCAGGGCTGCCCTGGCACTCTGCTGCCCAGCCTTGGTGTTGGCTGGCGCTGTGGACAGCAGGGCACTGGCATCATGCTCCAACACCCTCCTCACTGAACCCATCCGATCCCCGACCAGAGCCCAGGGAGAGGGGGGGGGGGTCCCCTCAGTGGCACCGTGCGGTCCCAGCTGTTTTCCAGCTCTTCCCTCACAGCGTCTCCGGTTTCCCCCTCGCGCTGCCGCCGCAACACCCCAGGGGCTTTGTTAGCACAACTCAGTTCAAATGTCTGATTAGTCTTTAGGAGATCGAGGGGTCAATTTTCCACAGCTCCTTCCTCTCCATTTAACTAATTTAACTGCGCGATTGTTACAAATTTCATTTTATTATAGCCCTGCTTCTCAGTCCAATTGAATTACCAAAATCTCATTTTCTCAGAAGTGCTGAATATGTAATTAGAGGAAAAATTATGCTCCTGACTGCCTATTAGAGAGGGCTGTGCGAGAGAGCTTGTCCGGGTGTGCACGCAGGTCCATGGGTCCCCAGCACCCATGCGAGCAAGTGCCAACGTGTGGCTGTGCCACAGCCCCAGCGCAGTGGTGGCAGCGTGACAGGGCGATGGTTGGGCTCCTGTCTGCGAAGGGTTTTGCGGGACTGGGGCATGGGTGTGGGCAGCGCTGGTTGGGCTCCTCGGAGACCTGTGAGGGCACATGGGTGGTGGCTGGAGCCGGCGTGCTGCTCGCAGAGGAGGCATGAGGCTGGTGGATGTGGCTGTTTGTCCTGCTGCTCGCTGTGCCTTGAGGTGTCTAGATCCAGCCGGGCTGGAGGCAGGTGCTGGTAGCTCCGGCAGCGCCATGTGAGGGCCACAGCTGACAGGGATGGCTGGTGGGGGGAGCACCAGTCCCCAGGCTGGGGGAGCGAGCCCAGCGCTGCACCCGTGGTGTCCTATGAAACCTGGGGCAGGGCTGGGAGCCGGCAGCCCCGGCATTGGCAGTCCCGCTCTCAGGCGCTCGCCATGGGCCGGGCCCCTCGGCCTCACACCCACAGCAGGCCCTGCTTGAGGCCTGGGAAGGCACCATGTCCCTGTCGACACGTGGCTGCGCCAGAGGAAGGTGCCAGCAACTCCCTGGGCTCTTCCCATCTGCCTGGGCCATGGCAGCCACCCTTAACTCAGCTACCAAAGGTGCCCCATCCTGCTCAGAGCCCCGCTGTCCCTCTCCCTCAGGCCCTTCCCACACAGCAGCCACTAGTCGGACCCCCAGACCCAAGGGCAGTGGGGACGCCAGCTGCCCCCAGGATCCGGTGCTCCGCTCCCTCCAGGCCTCAGGGCAGCAGGTAGCTCAGGCGGGTGCTGCCGGGGACTCAGGTCCCTGGGCTTGTCCCTCATATGTCTGCCTGTCCCAGACCCTTCGGTGGGTGTTGGGTGCGAAGTGCCGCCGGGAATCCCGGCCAGTGCCACAGACACCGGATCTGCGCCGCTCCGGTGTGCCTGTGAGAAGAGCTGTGGTGGTAAGGCCGGGAGATGAATCCCGGCACTGCTGGTGATGCTGTGGGTGAATCCTGGCACTGCTGGTGATGCCGGGAGCTGCTGTGGGTGAATCCCGACACTGTCGGTGATGCTGTGGGTGAATCCTGGCACTGCCAGTGATGCTGGGAGCTGATGTGGGTGAATCCTGGCACTGCCAGCAATACCAGGAGCTGCTGTGGGTGAATCCCGGCACTGCCAGCGATGCCGGGAGCTGCTGCAAGTGAATCCCGGCACCACTGGGAATGCCAGGCCCTGCTCAGGAGGGAGGGAGGAGTGCTGCATGTTCCAGACCTGCGGTCCTCCCACTCGCTGCGGGCCCGATCCCGTCATGTCTCCGGCGGTGACGCAGCCTGATCCCTCCCCGGTGCAGCGGCACAGGTACATGCAAGCCTGGGAGATGTCAGGTGCACCCACATGGGGGGCAGCCAGGAGCCCCCTCCTCAGCCCGCCCCCCCCCAGTCTCGCCTCAGTTACACAACATTATCATTTCATAATACTCTGAAATATACATGAAGTTGGCTGAATGCAGATGAAATTGCACCATTTACTTCATGAATATTTCATGCAGCCTCAGCTCCAAAGTTTCCAGCTGGTGGAGCCAGGGGCTGGGGCTGTTCCCCCTGTCCCGCACAGACAGGTCTGCACCCGGCGTCTCATCCCGTCTGCCGGGCACGGCACAGCTGTCCACTGCCACATCCTCCATCGCTGGGCTCCCGTGGGCAGAGGGGAGCAGCATCCAGCCCTGGCTGTGCCCCGGCAGCCGCAGCTGTGCCAGAGGAGGCTCATGGGGCCGAGGGCAGGAGGGGACTGCCAAGGGGTAGCTCCCCTCTGGCAGGGTGCTGGTGCAGAGAAGGGGTAGGACAACACATGGCAGCCTGGAAAATCAGTCTTTTTCCCATGCCGGCCCACTGCTCTGCCTCCCCCTCTCCTCCTCCTCTCCCTGTCGCTGCTGCCCCTCAGGTCCTGCCCGTGCTCCCTAGCACTGCTCTGTGCAGAGCAGCCCACCCGAGCATCCCTGGCAGGGCTGTCGGCAGGCACTCGCCTCCCTCCTCCTCTGTGATGAAGACATGAAGCTCAGTGACTACGGCTGACCTCGCAGCTCCTCACCCTCTCTCACAGCTCCTTCACAGGGGGGGCCATTCCAGGGCACTGTGGGGCTGCGATGGCCCCGTTTTGGGGATGAGAGGAGATGAGAAGCGACCCCCCACCATCTCCCACCACCCCCCGAAGAGGACAGGGCATGTCCTTGGGTGGGCTGGGGACATCCCTGCAGCGAGCATCCTGGCCCTGCTCCCCCACTGCTGCCCGGGGCTCCGGCTGGTGCCTTCCCAGGGCCAGCGCTGCTTTGTATGGATGGCACAGCATTTTGGGTAATGAAATATTCACAGGTCAGTGATTCCTTGAGAAATGACGGGGATCAGTCAATTCCTTTTCAGGGAGTAATTTTCTTCCCCTTCACGGCCTCTGTTTCATGTTGACAGTCATTAGCGTGAGCGAGCGGCTGGATCGAAGGGGGACTTTGCGGCTGTCACGGAGACGAGCTGCGCAGGGCCACGGCCTCGTGGCAGCCCACCGGGACGGCACAACCGTGTGGTACCTGGGGGGCACGTGGGGGTCTTGCCAGGACCCTTCTGCCTCTGGTCCCTAGCACCCAGTGTGGCACCATCCTGGGTGGCACTGACGGATGCTTCCATGGGCCCCAGCGCTGCATTCCGCCATGGCAGCCCACCACAGCACTGCGCTCCAGACCTGTTGCCAGTGTGAGCAGCTGCCCTGGTGCAGACGGCGCGGCTGGACACCCTTGGGGAGTTGCTCAAGGCTCTGACCATGGGCATCTGTGCCTTGAAGCAAGGGGACACCCTGACAGGCTGGGCCAGGGGAACAGGCTGGGCATGGGGAACGTGCTTGCCAGATGCGCTGCCTGCTGTGGCTTTGCAGCCTGGAGGAACGCCTCAGCAGCCTCCTTGGATGCTGCGGTGTGGTTAAGATCCCAGTTCCACACCGCATCCCATGGTGGGTGACTGGTTCCCAGCGGGAGGAGTGGACAGCCACAGGCTTTGGGGACCACAGCTGGGCTGGCTGCCTGTGGATCTGCTTCTTCCTCCATGCTGGGGAGCTGCAGGGTCCTTGGTGTGCACTGCTCTTGGGGATCCCTTCACACTGGCGGTGGGGAGCAGTGTGATGGAGGGACTGTGCCCCCTCCCCAGGTGTGCCAGGGCTTGGCACACCGCTGGCCAGCCAGGCTGAACATGCTGGGAGCTGGTGGTGATGTGCTGGGAGCCAGTGGTGCTGTGCTGGGAGCTGGTGGTACCATGGCAGGAGCCAGCGGTGCTGTGCCTGGAGCTGGCAGTGCCGTGCCGGGAGCTGGCAGTGCCATGCCGGGAGCCAGTGGTGCCGTGCCAGGAGCCAGTGGTGTCATGTCAGGAGCCAACAGTGCTGTGCTGCCCCTCGACCCTGAGCAGCACTGGCCTTGGCAGAGCTGGCCAGGTGGGGGTCCCTGCTCTCCTCTCTCACCCAGAGCTCTCTCACCCATGGGGCTGCCCCCCTGCCCATCCACATCTGGAGGTGGTTGGCAGCAGGTGATGGGTGCTCACAAGCAGCCACTAACCGAGGGGAACTCATGCCGTGCCGCCCGGCCACCCATGGTGAGTGATGGGTGTCAGCGCATCACAGGGCGCAGAGGGCCAGCGGGTGCCCTCTCGTTAGCGCAGCCGCTCTGCGCTCAGTTAATTGCTCAGACACATCCTCTGCGTTCGGGGGGGGCTCCGGACGCATTCCTTCCTTAAAAAAAAGGAGCAAAAACCTGTTAGAAATGGCGTCGTCAGCCTGAAGCTGACAGGCACAATCACCAAAGTGCGGCATCGGCAGGAACCGGCCCCACGCGCTAAATGACTTGAAAGGAAATGGCCTGGATTGTGCTGAGGAGGCAGAGTGCGGTGGGGAGAGCGCAAGTGGAGCAAACAAAAAAAAACTTCATTAATTAAAGAAACTCGTTAATGAGGGACATTTAATCAGCTAAAGATGATATCCCCATCCCCACCCCACCCCCGCCTGCCTGCCTGCTGCGGCAGCCGCTCGCTGCGCAGGGCTGAGCTGCGGGTAGGGCAGGGGATTGCTGGGTCCTCCTGGCTCTGTGCCCCACCCAGGGATGGGATGGAATGGGATGGGATGGGGGGTGGCAGCATCCCACAGCCAGACAGATAGAGCTGCTCTCAGGGGGGTTTCCTGGCGTTGGGGGCTGCCATGGAGCTGGGAGGCAGCGGGATGCCGGCCAACCCATGGGATGCAACGGTGTGTGGTGTGCTTTCCAGAGCCCTGATGCTGAAAGGATCGGCTCCCCATGGCAGCCCCATTGCTGCCAGCCCCGGGGCCATGGTGTTTCGGCACAGAGCCATGCCACAGCCCCGCCAGTGTCCCGCACAGGCAAATGGGCAGCATGGGTGGGTGGTAGGGTGCTGCCAGTGCCCCCACTGCCGGCTTTGCCCCACACTCCACCTTGGGCACTGTACCGATCTCCTAGCTCAATGGCCACGCACCATTAATAACCAGGATTTCTCTGACTTCGAGCGTGGAAAGCCACCTCACATGCAGGAGCATCCCCCACACCCCAGGAGGGACACGGAGCATGCAAGCAAGGGGCATTTGAGACCCCCATGCCTGGCACTCACGGGCCAGCACTGTGCCAGCACCCCCAGGGGCTCCCAGCAGGGCTGGGCACCCCAAGCTGGAAGCACTGATGCCATTTGGCTGCCTCCCCTGGGGTGCTGAGGTGGGTCTCCAGGACCCCCCAGGCAATCAGCGCAAGGAGGGGTGGGGGACTGCTCCCAGTGCCAGCTGTGGGGTTCCAAAACGCTCCTGGGAGGAGCAGAGAGACCGTGGTGATTCCCCAGGGATGGGGCTCTTCCCACGCTGCAGGCAGCCCAGAACAGCCCAGTCGTTCTGCTGTGACATTGACGAGCCAAACCCATCTCCATCCCTCTCCCCATGCTGCCCTGGCCCCCAGCAGCCCCCTGCCAGCGGGTCAAGCAGCCCTCTCTTCGCCCGGGGATGTCTGGGCAGGAGGGAGGTGCTGGGAGCAGTAGATCTGCGCCTCTGCAGCACCAGAAGCCCCAGCGACAGCGAGCAGCAAAACAGGGGAACCTAATGGTCCCTGAATGAAATAACACTTGGGCTGACAAGCACTGCGACAGCCCTAATTAATAACAGATATGAACGTGGCTGTCGGGACAGGCTGGCCAGGAGCCAGCAGGGCCCGAGACCTGGGCAGGTGGGGACGGTCCTTGACCCCCGGCACCCCTCTGCATCCCCCCCTGCCCGCTGGCTCTTTCTGCCTGGGCAGCAGTGCCTGTCCTGCCTGTGATGACAGCAAGGACAAGTGTCTGGCTTAGAGCAGACAGAGGGGTGCTGCCTGCTGCTCCAGCTGCTGGCTCCGTGCACACAGGCAGGGAGGGTCGGGTGCTGGGTGTCAGGGATGCAGGCAGGGAGGGTCGGGTGCTGGGCATCAGGAATGCAGGCAGGGAGGATCAGGCGATGGATGTCAGGGATGCAGGTGGGGAGGGTCAGCTGCTGGGTGTCAGGGATGCAGGTGGGGAGGATTGGGTGCTGCGTGTCAGGGGTACAGGCAGTGAGGGTCCAGCGCTGGGTGTCAGGGATACAGGCAGGGAGGGTCGGGTGCTGGGAGCAGTGACTGTTCGGTGTCTGCCCGCTCCCCAGAGCAGGCTGAGGGCAGGATAGAAACCCACTAGCTTGCGAGGTGGGGTTTGCCCCTGCGGCGCGGGCAGGAGCATCGCCCCGGCTGCGGGCTTGGGGGGCAGTGCCGGTGGGCTGGGGCTCCACTGTCCTGCAGCATCGGCATCCCCTGGCCACGCTGGCAGGTGCTTCTGGCTGGTGCATCCCTAGGCAGCTGAGTCAGCACGGGAAGGCGCTGGCGAGCCTGCCAATGACTTGCAGATCTGTAGCGGGACCGTTTTGCACTGGGTTTGTGTGTGGCCCCCACTGTGCCCCCAGCACGGACTCTGCTGCCAGCCTCACAGGCACGGCGATGGCCCTGCTGGCCTGGGGACGGCTGCTGGCAGCACAACCTCCCCCGCCCCCGCCGTCCCTCCGCACCATAAATCGGCCACACACACAATTAAGGAGCTTGTCTCCACAGGCTGAGCCACGGGTGTATTTCACGGTGAGAGGCCACCGCGGGCTGTAAAGCATCCGAGGGGCGGCCAGCGCTGCCCCACGCGCTGCCAGAGGCACTCCATGGGGGCTGCTGCCCTGCACTGGGTGTCTGCGCGTGGCTGTGGGTGCAGCACACGCATGTGCAAGCGGGGAGAACCCATGGGTGCACAGGGGCTGTGAGGATGGATGGTGGGCAGGAGGGGTGTAGGCAGCAGCCCCTCACCTTCTCAGCCGGCTGGTGGTGCAGGTGCCGCTCCCCCCTCTGACCAGGGCCAGCTGCTTTCCAGCAAAGGGCCTAATCAAGTATTTAGTAGTTAATTGCTGCCTGCCTGGGGTTTGCCA
This sequence comes from Porphyrio hochstetteri, assembly GCA_020800305.1. NCBI lineage: Eukaryota > Metazoa > Chordata > Aves > Gruiformes > Rallidae > Porphyrio > Porphyrio hochstetteri. The sequence goes on along the minus strand of CM036923.1, from coordinate 3,378,001 downwards.
AGGGGTCATTAACAGCCCTTCTCTCCCCAGCCCTCCTCCCCTTCCCTATCCTGGGATGCTGTGCGGTGCACTGATGCTGCCAGCCTGGCTTTGCTCTGCCCCGTATTGGGCTCCTTGCCGAGGGCTCTGCCCTGGTTCCTTCTCCAGGAAAGGGTGATGTGCAGTTAACCTGGCTGGGGGGCTGGGGTGGGCTCTGTCCTCCTGCTGCCCAAGCCCCAGCTCGCCGGGCCTGGGAGCAGGAGGGGAGAGTGTCTTGGCTGCAGGTGATGCACGCCGAGAGCTGCTGCGGCACAGAGGCAGCCCTGGGTTGGGGGAGGACACCAGAGGTTGGGGCATGATGGGGATAGGGCTGGCTGGAGGGTCCAGGACCCCTCCCCAGGGTAGGTGGCAACCCAAGCACCCCAGGGATGTTGGTGGGTAAGGGGGCTGGTGCCACTGTCTCGGCAGGGTAACCAGGACGCCACGGCTCCACCGGACGCGATGGCTCAACCCTACCCCCCAGCCCAGTACCCCCCGCCCCCCCAGAACGGGATCCCCGCAGAGTACGCGCCACCGCACCCCCACCCCACGCAGGACTACTCGGGGCAAAGCACAGTACCGGAGCACGCCATGACCCTCTACACACCAGCACAGAGCCACGCCGAGCAGCCGGGCACCGACGCCAGCACACAGTCCATAGCAGGGACGCAGACAGTACCGGTAAGGGCACAGCATCCCGGGGAGGGGGTGCTGAGGGCAGTGCTGGGATGGATGCTGGGGGAGCTGAGGGCAGTGCTGGGGCAGATGCCGTGGCAGCAGCACTTGCCTGGCCATAGGGTGCCAGGCTGGGTTCCCCCTGCCACCGCTGCTGGTCTCTCCCTCACAGCCCCCCCCCCCATCATTTCTAATCACTTGTAATCTACCTGCTTGGCTGCCTTCCCACCAGATAGCTTCAATTACAGGGTTGTAATGCAGCGCTGGGAAAGTGCTGAGCAGGCACTTCCCAGCCTGGGCTGGCAGCCCCACGTGTGGCTCTGCCACCCCCCACACACCCCGTGCCCACCCGTGTGCCGCGGTGATGGGCACTGTGCCTCCGGGTAACTGGGGACACAGGCTGGTTTGAGGCCACCCAATGCTGGCTGGCTTTCTGCAGTGGGTAGCCCCCCCTGCCCCTTTCCCAGCCTCCCCCTCCTCGTGGTGTGCTCCCCACATCCTTGTAGTGCTCAAGCCCCCCAGCTCCCCACCCAGCATCACTCATGGGGCAGGGGGTGCCCTGGCCCCACCGGCAGCACTGGCTGAGGCAGGGAGGTGTGGGCAGGGCCAGTGGCTGGGCTTTCCCCAAAACACTGCGGGTAGAGATCCCCTTCAGCATCCCCCCAACTCACCGGCCTGTGCAGGGTGGTGCAGGGAGTGCTGGGACCCCACTGCACCCCTCCCAGGAGTTGGGGCTCTTGCGCTGCCGTAGCTGCCCAAGGGATGGACACCTGGAAGGTGCTGCCTGGAGCTCAGGGGCCACAGGGTCCAGTGTGTTCCTGGGGAGACCAGGTCAAGCACAGGGGAGGGGGACAAACCCCAGACACGGGTCTGGGGTGTCCCTGGGGAGACAGGGTCAAGCACAGGGGAGGGGGACAGACCCCACACCCGGATCCCCCACCTGGGGACGTGGAGCTGTGGGACTGGGAGCTGACGGCCAGCCACATTCCCCACAGCAGACAGACGAGGCAGCACAGACAGACAGCCAGCAGCTACACTCCTCAGACAACACAGACAAGCAGCAGCCCAAGCGGTTACACGTCTCCAACATCCCCTTCCGATTCCGGGACCCCGACCTGCGGCAAATGTTCGGGGTGAGTCAGACACCGGGAGCAGCATCACACTGGGGCTGGTGGGGAGCTGGGGGGGCACAGGATTTGCACTCTGGGTAACAGCAGGGTGATGGGACCCAGGCCTGTGCGTGGAGGGAGGGGTGACCTGGGGCTCTGGTCCCCTTCCCCTCATCCCCTTCCCAGCCCTCGTTAGGTTTCGAAGCAGCACAGGCTAATGAGATTCTGGGCCCTGGAAGGGGATAGTGCAGGAGGGATGGGGCCATGCTCTGCTCTGCCCTACACAGCATCAAGGGCCCCCAGGGCTGTCCCCTGTGGCAGCCCCCTGCCCATCCCTGTGCCAGCAGACCCGGGGGCTCTGTGGGCATTCACCATTCTCTTCTCCTGCTTGCAGCAATTCGGGAAGATCCTGGACGTGGAGATCATTTTCAACGAGCGGGGCTCCAAGGTGGGTGCTGCCCGTGGCCGGTGCCGTTATGGCAAGCCCCAGAGATGGGGTCAGTGGTGCTGGGATGCCTGGGGACTCCTCTGCCTGCTCTCCCCTCCTCTCCTGCCCTACAGGACCCAGGCATGGGGTATCCCACCCTGGCACAGCCCTGTCCCACTGCCCTGCACTGGCTGGGGCAGGGGGCTGTGTGGGTCCCTGTGCCCCGAGTGCCGGAGGGAGGGCAGGGCTGGCTCTCCCCTCCTCCTCACGCAGGCAGCTTGTGACCCTCTGTGTGTGGATGTGTCTGTTGTCTTCCCTGCTTTCTGTGCCCTCTCCCAGACTCTTCTCCCAGCTCGCGGGCGATGCTGGGGCCTCAGCGGGAGCCCGTGATCCGGGCTCTCTACCTCTGCACTGCGGCAGCCTCATCTCCTGCACCAGCTCTCCTGATTCACCCCCTCTCTCTTCTCTCTGTCCCCGCACCCTCTCTCTGTCTCTCTCTGTCTCTTTTTCTTTCTCCTTTTCTCCTCTGCTCACAGGGTTTTGGGTTTGTAACTTTTGAAACTAGCACAGATGCCGACCGGGCACGGGAGAAGCTGAATGGCACCATCGTAGAGGGCCGGAAGATTGAGGTGCTCAGATAAGTGTGCTAGTGCCATGCCTGCGTGTGCGTGTGTCCTTCCGCCCTGCCCGGGGGCTGCAGGCAGGGCAGAGCCAGGCCAGGGGATGCTTTGGGGGGCATACCCCGGGTCCCAGCCTGGCCCCGCATGCCCAAGGGGAGGTTTGCCCGGCACGTGCATGAATGCGGCGCAGGAGCATGTGTGCCGGCTGCCGGGAAGGCTGTGGCTTGGCACGGCCGGGCTCAGATGAAGCCCCTGCATGTAGGGATCACTGGGCATGCGATTTGCCCCATCACAGAGGGGTCTGGCATCCCCAGCTACCCGCAGCCCCAGTGCCTGGTGTGCAGCTGCCATGAGCTCAGCAGGGAGGAGAGGGGCTCCACACACCCTCCTCGGGAGGGAAGGCTGCTCTGCAGGGCTCCCATGCTGGCTGCGCCCGCAGCTGCCATGCTGCCTGGTCCTGGAGTCGAGTCCTTGTTGAGCCAGGCAGAGGGATCAGGCTCTGTCCATTTGTCAGGGAGTGGGGCAGAGCGAGCAGGATGCTCACACCCCCAGCAGCACTGAATGTGGGGAAGGGCAGACACAGGGCACGGTGATGCCCCATGGATGGGCCCTGCCTGTCAGAGAACATGGTCCAACGAAGCCGCGAGGGAGCTGAAGGGAGTGACCCCAACTCCTGCCACTGCATGTCCTTCCTGCGGGCAGGGGCAGGCTGGGGAGGGGGGGACAGGAGGTGGCTGAGCCGCAGGACAGACCCTGAGCACACGCTGCAGTGGTCAGGGCATCGGCCACCAGCCCAAACGATGCTCATGGCTGGGCTGGCCGGGGATGCAGGCAGGACTGTGTCATGGCAGGGCTGCTGCAGGCAGAGGCTCCTCCTTGCACGGCCGGGACCCTCCGCTCCGGCATCCCACGCAGCAGCAACGTGTGCCGAGTGCAGCCAAGCAGACCCTGGCCCGGGGCATTACCCGTCCCGCTGCCCACCAGCACTGAGCCCCCGTCCCCTCTCTCTGCAGGTGAACAACGCCACGGCCCGTGTCATGACGAACAAGAAGTCAGCCAACCCCTACACCAACGGTAAGGACCATGCCAGGAGAGCCAGAGCTGCGGCGGGCAGGGCAAACACCCTCTGTGCCCTTGGGACCCCCTCCCCCAGCACCCTGCGCCTGCCCCACCGGGGTTGGGGGGAGCACTGCAGGGGGGTGCCCTGCCCTCACTGCCTGTCCCTGCCCACAGGCTGGAAGCTGAACCCAGTGGTGGGAGCAGTCTACGGCCCTGAGTTCTACGCAGGTAACGTCAGGTTGGGGACAGCCCTGCCACAAGTCTGCTCTGCACTGTGTCTGACCCCACTGCCGCTCTGAGCAGCGCAGCCCTTGCCTCCCCCCACTCCCCCCCCAGCTCCCCGTGCCCCATCCCCAGTGTCCCCATGAGGCTGGTCCCCAGCATCCCCTGGGATGGCGGCAGGCTCTGGCACATGATGCTTTGTGTTGGGCTGTTGGGAGCTGCTGCAGAAAACCCACCTTTGCCCTCTCCCCTCCACAGTAACAGGGTTCCCGTACCCCGCCACGGGTACGGCCATGGCCTACCGAGGGGCACACTTACGGGGACGAGGACGTGCTGTCTACAACACCTTCCGGGCTGCGCCACCTCCACCACCCATCCCCACCTACGGCGCGTGAGTACCCGGGTGGCAGGGGGGCACCACCTGCCTTGGGGTGCAGGGTCTGTTTGCTGCCCTGTTGCTCCGATTGCTGCCATCAGCATCAGCACCACCATGCTCTCCTGCTTCAGGAATGGGCTGTGGCTCCCCTGGCACCTCCCTGCCCCTCGCGTCGCTTGATACCCCCCCAAGCTGCTGCCCCTCAGGGTGACCCACAAGCTCGCCAGCCTCCTGTGCCCCGAAGTGCAGACAGTTCCTCCAGCTTCATCACTTGGTTTAACCAAAATACTCTGTGCCGGCACACGCGGCTGCTGTGGTGTCCAGCACGGCCACGCTGGTGTAAGGCCGCTCTGTCACTCCCAGCAGTGATCCTGCCTGGTCTCTGCCATCCCTGTGGCATCCCCGTGCCCCCTGCCTGTCCCTGCCACAAGTCCCAACCCTGGGATGTGCCCTTGGGATGCCCGGAGACCCATCAGCTGTGCCCCCAGTTTGCTGGCTTCACCCCAAGCCCTCTCAGCCAGTGCCAGGCCGGGCCTGACGCCTCTGCCTTGTTTGCAGGGTCGTCTACCAAGACGGGTTCTATGGAGCAGAGATCTACGTAAGTGCCATGCTGGGTCTGGGCCATGCCTGGGACCCTGTGCTGGGGTGGGGGGGTCCAGGCAGCTCCTCGTTAGGCTCTTCTCCAGCCAGCCCCTTCCCTGGGGACGGCAGCTGGAGCCCAGGCAGGGTGTGAACATGAGCGTAGACATGAGCGCAGCTCATGAGCGCGGTGGCAACACATGGGTCCTGTGCCCCCAGCCAAGCCCCTCGCCGGGCAGCACCACATGGGATTTACAGCCCCGGGAAGCGCCGGCGCGCTGCCTCACACCGGCATTTAACCTCCATATTTAAGCAGCCAGTGGCGATATTTCAGGCGGGCGGCTGAAGGATTTATCTAACGTGACACCTCATTAAAGCGAGCAGGGACGTGACATTCTCTCCTCTGGAAATTTAATTTTTTAAGGTTAATGTTTGTGAAAGTCCCTGGGGAATGGTAATGAGGCTGGTGCGCGCCTGCCGGCACCGGCTCCCCAAGGGGTCCCACCGCTGCTCCGTGACAGCACCCAGGGGGTGCCCAGCTGCCCCGACCCCCCCCCCAACCTCCCTCAGCGGGTGCTGCCCCCTCCCTGACGGCAGTCTTTCCTCTGATGCAGGGGGGCTACGCTGCCTACAGATACGCCCAGCCCGCGGCAGCAGCAGCAGCATACAGCGACAGGTAAGCACTGCTGCCCCATGGGTATTGCTCCAGGCCTAGGGGGGGAGGCTCTGTTTTGACCCCAGCACTGCCTGGTCTGACACCCCCAGCATGATGATGGAACCCAGGATGGTGAGGGTGTCCTGCAGCCCAGGGGTTCCGCACTCTGCTGGGCTCCAGGCAGGGACTGGAGCGCAGGCAGGGAGAAGTGGGAGGGTGCTGGGGGGCTAGCAGGGGGAAGCAGCAGCTGGAGAAGGTGGGGCTGCTGAGGGGAGATAGGACCCCATCCCCAGTCACTAATGCCACTGCTGTGTTTGCTTCCAGTTATGGCAGAGTGTATGCAGCAGCAGACCCATACCATCACACCATCGGCCCCGCCGCCACGTACAGCATCGGCACCATGGTAAGAGCAGCCCCCTCAGCCTTTATCTGCTTCCCAGTGTGAGCTGCAGCCAGCCCGGGGAGAGGGACCCAGGGCGTGGGGCAGCCCCACACACAGGGGCTGTGGGTGGGGGGGCCAGGAGCTGGCGGTGGTGGCAGGAACCGGCTCTGTCTGCAGGCAGGCAAGAGAGGAGACCCCCCAACCCCATGCCTCCACTCCCCATACCCCGTTACTCCCAGCCATCCCGCGCAGTCCTGCCCGCACATGCCACTTCCTGGGGGCAGCTGCCCCCTTACCTGGGGATTGGGGACCCCCTTTGTTATCCCCAGCCTGGGCGCCAGTGCCTGCAGCCCCCCCCACATGCCACAGCTTTTAGCTAGCCTCACAACCAGCATCAAAGATGAAAAATCCCACTCATGGACAGGGGCTCAAAGCCAAAATGTCTTTTTCATCCTTTTTTTTTTTATTAACCCTCTCACCCCTGGCTGGGGCTGGGCTGCCACACACCCCTTGGCACCCCTGGCTGCTGCTAGCAAGGGGCTGTAGCCCCTCCATCTCAAGGCTTGGCAGGGCCCGTACCAGCCCAGGGCGGGGACAGGCTCCTCTGTTGTCTTATTGAGGCTAAGCCAGGGTGGTTTCATGCCAGGGGCACCCTGCAGCCCTTGGCCTGTGCAGTGCCCCATGGCAGTGCCCATAGCATCGCTGGGCCCTCTCGGCCTTGGATGCCCCTCGCATCCCAAGGATGAGCGATTTGGGGCCACTTTAAAGAGAAAACGAAGAAAAAAGAAAGAAAAAAAGACAAAAAGAAAGAAAAAAAGGGAAGAACGGGGCCTCGCCTCTCTCTCGAATACTGATTGGCTTTTTTTCATCTTTGATGTTGCAGGCTAGTCTATACCGAGGAGGGTACAGCCGCTTCACTCCCTACTAGCAAGACAGACCCAGCCCCTCCCATCACTAGCACTGACCGCTCCCTAGCGCCAGCCCAAGCCAGGCAGACAGAGCCGAGGCCGAGCCCCAGCCCCAGGAGGAGCCGGGCGGGCTGGGGCTGCGCTCGGCGGTACCTCGGGAGGCTCCGTCCCGCCGCCCGCCCCCCGCCTCGGTGCTACCGGGCACCGCGGAGCCCCGGGTTGCTCCTGCCTGCGGCATCCCCGGGCACTGGGGACCGCGGCGTGGGGTCCCCGCCCTTGCTGGGGGGCGCGGAGGGCTCGTCCCCTGCCGAGGCTGGGGATGCTCCGCCGGGGGAGCGGGTGCGGCGCCCCGAGCAGCCCCTCTGCATCCCCCCGTAGGAGAGACAGGAGCCGGCGGGGGATGCTGCGCGCTCCTCGGGGCTGGGCGAGGGTGTGAGGGGGAAGCCCTGGGACATCCCACTACTACAGCAGCGCTTCTCCGAGGTTGGGAAGGGGGCGGCCGGTCCCTCCAGGCCAGGCTGCCCCGCACGGCTCCCGCACCCCAAACCCTGCCTCTCTCTTGTTTCTGTTGTAGTGAACCCGCGGCCGTTTCCTTCTGGGACCAGGAAGGGCGCAAAAAAAAAAAAAAAAAAAAAACCACAACCCCAAAAAAACCAAAATAAAAACTAACAAAAAAATTCCACACACACACAAAAAAAAAAAATCAAAAAAACTAAAAGCAAAGCAAGAAAAAAAATAATTAAAAAAAAAAAATAAAGCGAAGCGGCAGCAGCCACCTGACAGTCCCATCCCGTCCACACACGCACCGAGCGAGTCCCGGAGGAGCGCCGCGGCGAGCAGGGACCGGCCGAGCCAGAGAGGCCCCTCCCGGCCCCGGCCCCGGCCCCGCGGCAGGGCAGGGCGGGGGAGCCGGCGGGGCGACCGGACCCACCCAGGCCAGGGCCTGGGCACCACGTCTTCCTTTCCGCCCCGGCGGCGGCGCTGGGGTTGGGGGGGAGGTGCCCCTTCCCCGGCTCCGGGACCGGGTGTTGGGCTGGCAAAGCCCGGCCTCGCGTTTCTGAGCATCGGTGTGTCGAGTGTGCGAGGCCTCAGCTCCCGAGGGGAGTCAGCCGAGGCGCCGGGCGTCGCGGGGGGAGGGGGGGATGAGGAGGGAGGGGGGCGAGCCTCCGCCTTTTAAAGGGAAATTTTGTTAAGAGGAGCTTGCAACTCGCTTGCCGTCCCGTCCCGTCCCCTCCTTCCCGTCCCCTCCGTCCCCTGACGCGCCCGCGGCTCCCCCCTTCCCCCGGGGGGAGCAGCCCCCGACCGGCGCCGCTTTGCGGTCCCCTGCGCTGAGAACGGAGCGGGGGCAGCCCCGCTCCCACCCCCCCGCCGGTACTCCCATCACCCGGGACCGGCACAGACCTCCCCAAGCCCCGGGGTCGGGCTGCAGCAGCCAGCGCGCCGCGGAGCCCATCCCGGGGTGCAGCCCCAGCCCCTGGGGCTTAGCACCCCCTACCACACCCCCTCCCTCTTCCCCCAGGCTCCGCCACTCCTCAAACCTCACTTTATAGTCTGCAGACGCCCCAGCAACGAGCTCCCCCTTTTCTATTCCCGGTGTACATAGCCCCCCCCCGGCCGCCCCGGCCCTGCGCCCCCTGTATAAAGCCCCCCTCCCTCCATCGCTGTACTGGCTTCTTCCTTACAGCAAAGCCCTGCGCCGGCCGCCGGTGCGCAGGCTGGCGCCGGCCCATCCTGTATGCTTCAAAGGTGTGACCATTCTAATAAACAGTATTATTATTATTATTATTATTATTATTATTATTATTACAAGGATTATTATTATTATTGAAATTATTAATAAAGATTTCTTTCTTCAACCAAGGCGACTCAGGTTCTGACTGGGGTGCTGGCATGGTGACACGGCTGGCACAGTGGCATTGGCCATCCCGACACACCGCTAGGGAGGGGGCCACAGCCTGCAGCAGGTGAGGGGGAAGCCCGTTGGGTTCCCATCCTTGCCATGGCAAGGGACTGTGGTGCTGGCATGACAGGACCCCTCCCTGGCTGTGCCGAGCCCTTCGTTCCTCTAATGAATATAGTAATTCATTTCAGAGCCAGTGCCCCGCCAGAGAGCAGCAGCTCACCAGCTGATGGACCGGTTTCCCTGCGTGTGGGACAGGGGCTGGCGCTCAGGGGGAGCTGGGGCTGGGTGACCCCGCTGCGCAGCACGCTCGCCTGCCTCCCTGCCTGCTAATTGCTTGCTCACCAGACTGTGAGAAAATAATCGCTGCCATAAATTTTCTCCCCTTCTCAACACAAGCTCTCCAGGGGAGGCAGCACGGGCACAGCCGCTGCCTGCCAGCCCCGGGAAGAGGCTGGAGCCGGCTGGGCAGTGCTGGGCTGGGTCCCCAGGGATGGACTAGCAGAGCTGAAGCTGGCAGCCACGCCGGGATGGTCACCCAGGTGGGTGGACATGGGGCTGGGAGGGTCTCCGGGAAGGAAGCTCCAGCCTAGGTGCATACAGGCAGCGAGGGCTGTGGGAGCTGGGGGTCCTTGGGCAGGCCAGCACGCAGAGGACACCCTCAGCAAGAGCTGAGCCCTGCCATGGGGGTGGGAGAAGAAGGCCTCCACCCTCTCAGGCGCCCCCCAGCTCCGGTTCTGCTGTGCCCCTGCCTGCAGCCCCGACCACGGGCACAGAGGAGACATGGACACGGGGGTTGCACCACGCTTGCTTTTAATGCCTGTCTCAGCTGGCCGGCTGGGAGTAGACCAGCACCAGCCGCCCCCAGTGGTGAGGGTCCACAGGCAGCTCGTCACGCAGCACCGGCTCCACCAGCAGCTCCAGCCGGCAGGACTGCCCGGCCGCCGGCCGTGGCACCACCAGGCCCACGGCGCGGTACAGGCAGGCGTGCGCCAGCCCCAGGAGCTGCGGCGACGTCTGGCCCCGGTGGCAGCTGGAGCCCTGGCTGAGGACACGGAAGCAGCTGGCTCGGCCAGGGGGGAATGTCCAGCGGAGGGTGAGGCTGAGCAAGAGCTGCGAGGCCTCAGGGCCGTCCTGCCACCAGAGCTGTGAGGCCGCCAGGCTCTGCACCTGCGGCGGGGAGGCCACCGCGCTGGCTGCATCCAGCACCTGCAGAAGGAACCACGGGAGGGTCAGGGCCGAAAGCAGTGAGTGCCTACCCAGCCTCCTGGCATGGGGCAGTGGGCGTGACACTCACCCGGACCTCCCCGAGCAGGCAGGTGAAGAACATCTCCTGCGGGCTGGGCTGGCGGCGCGACACGAGCAGGGAGAGGTCTCGCAGGCCACAGTCCTGCAGGTCCAGCTCATAGCACCTGAGAGCAAAGGGGCAGAATGGGCAGGGTGCTGGGGGGGGAGGCTGGGGTGCCCCCCACTCACTGGGAGGCGCAGGGTGCTGGCAGGATGCTCACCGGCTGGTCCAGCCATGGGAGCCACTGTCACAGGTGGCGAGCAGCTTGGCCAGGCCGGGTGGTGGTGCCGGGAGGAACCGGGGGTGGTGCCGGCCGTTGGGCTCTGGTCAGGGGGGATGAGGGGTGAGGAGCTGGTCCCACACCCCACAGTGGACACTCACTGCAGAGAGCAAGGGGGAGGATGGGAGGCAGGGGGAGCAGGGCCCTCACCAGGCAGGGTGGTCATGCTGCCCTCATAGCAGGTACCCGAATCCCAGGTGGTGAGCTCCAGCGCAACTGTGAGCTCCTCAGGGTGCGGCCCCTCCAGCTTGTAGAGCAGGGTCAGGAAGAGCTTGGGGGGCGCCGGCATCTGGAAAGAGAAAAGGCTGATGACCCCAGATCCACCCAGAGAGAGACACAGAGAGAGAGAGGAGAGAAAGAGAAGATGCATCGGGTTAGGTCTGTGGGGCTGTGAGGCCAGAGCGCCCTGCGGCATGCCCACCACGAGGGCCGAGAGCCACACAGATCTGCCTTGGCCATGCCGTGCCAGCACGGTGACTGCCCAGTGCTGAGAAGGTAGTTTCTCCCCCAACTCACCGGATGGCCACATGCTCCTCGCCAGGGGGGATGGTCCCCTGCACCCTCAGGGAGCTGCCCCCACACCAGGCGTCCTGCAGGCAGCAGCTGGTGCTCAGCCTGCCCTCATGCTCTGGGTAGAGGGGCTGGATCTCCTGCGCACTCAGGTCATACCAGGGCCCGGCCTCTTCTTCCTGGAGGACAGGGTGAGCAGGGCCAGGTGGGAAGCCGGGAGCCGGACCCCCACCCCAGCCTGGTCAGAGCTGAGTCATCACCCCACACCTACCTTCCCAGCCAGGAACCTGCTGGTGCCCATGCCCAGGCTGAAGGAGGTGGTGAGGGGCAGCGTGCAGATGCTGTGTGTGGGCAGGTACTCAGCCAGAGAGCCCCAGAACCTGGAGGAAAAGATGGGTGTCTGAGCAGAGCCCCTTGCTACAGCCACAGCCCTGGCACGGCACTGGGTGCCACCACAGAGGGACCAGAGCAGGGCCAGCCCGGTCCCAGCAGGCAGCCATGGTCTCACCGCAGCCATGGTTTCACCACAGCCCTGTCCCACCGCCCTGCAGCGCTCCCCAGCCCACAGTGCTCATGGGCCCATCTCCCCACCCAGGCCCCCACCCTGAGCCGCCCTCACTTGTTCTCATTGCGCAGGAAGTTTTCCTCCCCGAGGTGCTCGTAGACCCAGCCAGGAGCAAAGATGGCTGCGGAGAGGCCGTGCTGGCGGATCAGGCGCAGGGACTGCAGGGACGAGTGAGAGCAGAACGGGCAATTGCCTCATCACCTGCCCTGTCACCAACTCCCCCAGGCCTCGCACTGGGGCAGGACAACACCATGGGGACGTGCTGTGGCATCTCCCTCCCCAGGGAATGCAGCACCAGGATTGCCCAGCTCCCTCTCCGTATGTGGCTGCCAGCCCAACGTCTCTGGCTTCCCCTGCTCCTCACCAGCACAGCACAGTGGTGGGAGCTCAGAGCCCTGCGCCGTGGGGAGGCCCAGCTCTGGCCTGGCATTGGCACACACACCTTGTTAGTGTCAAAGCCACCACCAACCACATCCCCGCGGGCAAAGACGTCAACGCCAACGTAGATGTCGGTGTGGCGCGGCCCCGCCAGCCTACGTGTGTGCTCCAGGTGCTCCTCCTTCCAGTTGTAGTTGGTGAACAGCCCGTCACAGACATCAAAGAACACCCTGGGGACAAGGGTGGCAGGGTGGATGCTGCGGCTGTCCCTGCAGACCGCCCCACCAAGGGCCGTGCAGACCCCGAGCGCTGGGTTTGGGGTGGGCTTGTGCTCCCCCATCCACGGGCTGGTTTTTCCTGGGCAAGGTGGCAGGGCAGGCAGGGCCTGGCCTCACCTATTCTCCTCGTTCAGCTCGTTCTGCCACTTGAGGGTGCCGTTCTGGAGGACGCTGTCATACCAGATCACCAGCCCTCCCGGCACAGCACCGTGCACCTGCGCCGTCAAGTGCCGCAGGAAGGGAGCCATGTTCGCCACTGCCGCTGCCTAGCAAGGAGAGCGGGGACAGGTTGCCATGGGTGGGCAAGGGGCCCTGTGTGGGAGACATGTGAGGGCTGAGGAGAGGAAGGAGGTGGGCAGGGCAGGCGGTGGCTCACACTCAGCGTGTTCTCTATGTTGACCAGCCAGCCATCGAAGCGGTAGTGCTGGGCGATGCGGGCCAGCTGCTCGCTCACGGCACGATACGCCTCCTCCCCGCCGGCCAGGAACGACTCACACAGCTTCTCCCCATCCGTCCACTCCGTGATGAACGTGCCTGGGGAAACAGTGAGGGCAGAGTCAGCCCCACACCCTGACAACCCCATTGTTGGACCCCCGCCACCCACCAGCCTGGTCCTGCAGCCGCCAGCCCTGCAGCCAGCCCTGCCCTCACCCAGCACGGGGACGCCGTTCCTGTGCGCTGCGTTGGTCCAGCACACGGGCGGGATGGTGACGGTGCGGTGGCTGAAGTAGACGAAGATGTCGATGTACCGCCAGTGGTAGAAGACATAGGGGTTGCGTGTGGCCGAGCCCTGGATGAACCTGCAGCAGCAGAGAGGGAAGAGCGTTGGGCAATGCGGGAAGGACACTGACAGATGGCTGCAGGGCTGGGCAGGAATCTGACTCAGGTCCCAGGAGTGGGGCAGAACCGTGACACCGAGCCACCCCCGTGGTCCCGAGCAAGAGCCAAACCACCCCCAACCCTGCCCTGGCAGGAAGGAAACCGAGTAGAACCAGAAGAGGTTTGGGGTTGGAGATGTCACGTCCCACTGCCACATCTCCTCCCCACCCAGCACGTACCTGTCCTCCAGGTATCCACCACGCATGTCATGGCACACCAGTGTCCGGGGCCTCTTGCTGTGCAGTGGCGGCTGGCGCTTCGCCAGCGGCACGGCAGAGACATTGAAGTCGTCGTTGCTGTCGGGCTGCCAGGCCAGCAGCTCCTCCAGGCCGGACAAGAAGAAGCTGATGGGCTCCGTCGTCTTGGTGTCAAAGTGCCTCGCTGGGGCAGGCGGAGAGAGAGACCCGGCTCAGTGGGGACCAGTGAGGCTTGGCACTGGCATTGGCACCGGCACCAGCACTAGCATCAGCGCTGGCATCAGCACCAGCACTGGTACTGATACCGGCACTGGTATCAGCACCGGTACCGGCATCAGCACCAGCACCGCCTCCGGCGCAGCAAAACCCCGGGGTGCCTCACCTGGCAGGGGCAGCGGGTGGGCGCTGACCGTGTCGTGCAGGACCGTGGTTCCCCGGGGCTCCTCCGCCGGCTGGAAGCTGCCCGGGAAAGACGAGTGAGCTCCGGGCAGCCCCGGGGCCGCCGCTCCCCGGAGACACCCGCGGCCGGGCCGGGCCGGGCCAGCACCGCGGCCAGCGCCCGCCGAGCCCCGGCCCGGGCCCGAGCCCCAGCCCCGAGCCCCAAGTCCACCTCCGCCGCCGCCGGCCGGGCCGCTCCGCCTCCGCCGGCTCCTCCGGCTCGGCCTCCGCTCTCCTGCCGCGCCGCCCGGGCCCTTCCCGCGCCTCCGCCATGCCGCTGCCCGCACTGACGCCGGCGCCGGCCCCGGCCTGGCCCGGTTGGCCCTGAGGCTCCGCCCGCGGAGCTCCGCCCACCCCGGCCCCGGCCCCGGCCCCGCACCGCCCCCAGCGCCCGGCCCGCCCCGGCCGCGCTTGGCGCCGCCTGGCCCCGCGCGGTGCGGAACGGGATGCGTGTCCTGGGATGGGGTTCGTGTCCTGGGATGGGATGTGTGTCCCGGGGTGGGATGTTGTGTCCTGGGATGCACCGTGTGCTGCGGGATGGGACCATGTGTCCTTGGACAGGACCGTGTGTCCTTGGACGGGATGTTTTGTCCTGGGATGGGACGTGTGTTCTGGGAGAGGATGTGTGTCCAGGGATGGGCTGCATGTCCCGAGATGGGATGTGTGTCCTAGAACAGGCACTGCTGCGCAGGCTGGGACAGAGCCCATACCTGGCTGCAGCCCTCCCCTCATGCAGTGCCTGCTGCCCGAGGGCCTGGGTGCTGCCGTGGGGCTTTGCCCCCACCCCAGGGCTGGGATGGGGCCAGCCAGGATCAGGGTGGCTGCCTCCAGCCCTCCCGCAGGGTCCCTGGGGCAGCCTCCTGAGTATACCAGGGCCAGGGCCCAAGGATGCAACCAACCCTAGATGGCCCAACCAGCCCCAACTGAGCCCCCCACCTGCCCCTGGGGCCTGGGATCTATTTAAGCTCAGCCCTGAGCCTTCTCTCCTTTCTTTGCTGGCCTCCAGCTGCGGCCCTGCTCTGCCCAGCCACACCAATCCAGACCCCAACCCCCGGCTGCCCCACTTGACCTCAGACCCACCTCAGCACCACAGGATGATCTGGACTCTGGGTAAGCCAGGCTAACACTGCCAGCCCATCCTGCTTGCAGGCTGAGGGGCTTGTTACTGTGCTCAGCTTCCAGCAGAGAAACAGCCAGGCCTTACAGAGCCTGGCTCAGGTCTCCAGGGTCGGTCTGCCCTTCCCTTCCCACCAGCTCAGCGGCACCATGCCAGCCTGTGGCTCTTGAGGACCCCCCACACCCTGGGAGCAGGGATCTGCCCTGACCTGCTCAGAGCCTCCATGGGCACAAAACAAGAGGATGAGCTGAATGTGAGTAGACTCAAACTTGTGGGGTGTTTAATGTGGTCAAAAGCTGTACAGAGAGCCGGGGGGGGGGGCAGCATGCTGCCCTACCCCCACTCTGCTATTGCATCTACAGAAATACAAAGCCTGGCCAGCAGATATCTAACAGAAAAGGAAGCAGCTGAGGTCAACAGCCCCGCACCCAGGGCTGCGGCGGGCTGCTGGCCCCTCCTTGGCAGTGTCAGGGGAAATGGTAACGGGGACTCGCTGAGGGGAACTGACGCACCCGCTGCCCCGCGGGGGCACTTGAGGAAGTGTCAGCCCACAGGTTACGCCATGCTGCAGCGTCTGTGCTGCTGGGACCCAGCTCTGCAGAAGGAACCTGGGGCCCTTAGTGGTTTTCTTGCCCTTCCTGCTGGGTGCCGAGCACCCGCTGCCCTTTTCTAGAAGGAGCCTACGGATGGTTGGATGGGGTCCTGGGCAACCTTGTGTAGCTCCAGGCCTGAGGTTGGTGGCCCTGCCTGTGGCAGGGGGTTGGAGCTCTATGATCCTTGGGGTCCCTTCCAACCCATGCCATTCTATGATTCTATGATTCTATGAAGTGGGGCAGAGGAGGCACGGGGTGCCCGTGTCTGGGCTGACTCGCACCAGGGCACCCACACTCGGACCTGTTCAGCTGGTGCCAGCACCACAACCGCCTGGGAGCCCAGCTCCAAAGCCTGTGTGGTGGGGGTGATCTCCCTGCCCGCCCCAGGAAAGCAGCTGCTGCCTGGGTCACAAATGCTCTAACTGCTCTGGGTGCATCTTCCTGGCCCAGAGGAGCTGGGTGTCTGGGGTGTTTGCACATTCATGTGGCTATGGCGGGGGGGGGGTGGGTAGTGGTGCATAGAAGGGCTAACAGCTTAACAGCAGGTGGGGTGCCCAGGGTGAGAGGGCAGCAGGGGCTCCTCAGGTACGTGCTCCAGTGGAGGGGGAGCAGGGCAGGGTAGTGCTCAGGGGTCCCCACTGTACTTGATGAGGTGGCCGCTGAAGGTGATGTAAGTGTCGTACTCATCGCTGAAGACGGCGTTCTCGCGCTCGCCCTTGTAGAGCCTCACCCAGACCTCGTCCTGCTCCTGCAGCTCCAGCATGACGCTCTGGCTCTGCATGATGCTGCGGTCGCTCACCTGGGCGTAGAGGATCACCACCTCGGCCCCGTTGCGCATGATGTGCAAGTAGGTCTCCTTCTGGTTCCAGGTGTGCACGTTGAGGCTGAAGTAGTAGATCCCGGGGACGTAGCAGTAGAACTTGCCCGTGAACATGTTGAAGTGGTCGTAGAGGTTGACAAACTCCGTGTCGAAGATGAGGGTCTGGTAGTAGTCGTTGCTGTGCAGGGGCTTCTTGCGGCCCACCGAGAAGGCGGCGTAGTGGCTCTTGCAGCGCTCCCCCGGGGCGCCCACGCTGCCCTTCTGTCCCTTGGGCCCTGTGTGGCCCCTGCTGCCAGCAACCCCCGTCTTGCCAAACTTGCCCTGCATGCCTCGCTCGCCGCGGTCCCCCTTCTCACCTGGGCAAAGCAGGAGGCACAGATGTACTGATGGGGTAGGGGGTGCCATCTCCACAGCCACTGCCCTGGGGATGGGGAAAGCACGGACGCCCCAGCCCTGCCCCGCTCCCTCCCTGGGCTCTGATTCTGTCTCAAAAGCCATTGCCCAGAGGCCCTCGGAGCAGGAGCAGCTTGTGCCCTGGGGTCTCCTGCCCACAGCCCCTCTGCCTGGGAGGGTGCTGGACCACAGGCACCAGCCCCAGCATCTCGCTCCCAGTTTGTGTGAGACCAGCACCCCAAAGAGCCAACACTGGGAGCCCAGCTTTGTGCTGGCCCTGGGGAGATCACAGAATCACAGAATCACAGAATTGTAGGGGTTGGAAGGGACCTCGAGAGATCATCGGGTCCAACCCCCCTGCCAAAGCAGGCTCCCTAGCTCATATTGCTCAGATAGGGATGCTGGAGAGCAGGTAGGCTGATGGTGTCCAGGCCGTGGGTTTGGCTGTGGGGCAGTGCTGCAGCACGGGGCCCTGGCAGCACTCACCTTTCAGGATGGTCATGTTGATCTGCGGCAGGGGCTGGTACTGGGGGTTGGAGAAGCGCTGCTCAGGGGGGTCACAGCAGCGGACGCAGCGGGGCCATGGGGGCAGCCCTTCCTGGGCACTGCTGGGCTTCTGCTCCGGTGTGGGCCTGGGTGGGGGCAGAAAGCAAAGCACAATGGGGAGCTATGGGTCGGGGCCAGGGCCCTTTGTGGTGCCAGGGCTGCCCCGTCCCCACTGCCAAGCACCCCGGCCCTGGGGTCCCCTCACCTGGCAGTGTGGTGCTGGGATGGTGCCTCCTCGGGGTCCATCTGCAGATGCTGGTTGGGGCTGGGGCTGGTCTGGCTCCACACAGGGTTGGGCAGCAGCAGGCAGAGCAGCAGGACACTGAGCACCCTGAGCCCCTCCATGCTGCAGCAGTGCCCTGTGAGATGCCTGGGACAGCTGAGGGGAACAGGAGGAGCTGCAGATGCCCTGTCCCATTGTGCCAGGCTGTGTCCTGTGCTGTCCCCCTGGGCAGGGCATCGCTATCCTGCCAGCCCTGTCCTGTGCTGTCCCCCCAGGCAGGGCATCGCTGTCCTGCCAGCCCCAGATGGCTGCTCCTGTGGCAGTGCTTTCCCAGCAGAGCCTGCAGCCTGGACACACACATCCCTCACAGCTGCAGGGACCATCTGCACCTAAATAGCTGCTTTTTTAGCTGGGCCATGTGCTGCAGTGATGCTGCTGGGGGAGATCCACATTTGGGCAGTATAGGGGGTCTGGGCCCACAGCTGAGCAGGAGCTATGCAGCCCCAGAGCCCCAGCATGCATAGCAGAGGGGGTTAGCTGGGAAGCCAAGGGTGGAGCGGAGCAGCAGGCTCTGGCTGGCTGTCCCAGCCTTGGCCCAGGCTCCAGCTGCTTCCCATGCCTGCCCAAGAGCAGGAATGCTGCATGTTAGCACCTGGGAAAATCACAGGTAGGTTCATGCTGGGGGAACTCTGGCCCTGCCACGGGGGTCTGCATCCCTCCTCCTGCCCCAGAGCCCAGGAAAGGATTTCCTGTGTGCTGGGAGCTGCCAGTCCTTCACCCCCACCCCTGTGTCTAGGCCCTTGGTCTGAGGGCTTGAGAGGAGGCAAGACTTCTCTGGAGAGCTAGGAGCTGGGTACTGTGGGGGAAACCTCCCCAGGAGCCCACATCCTGAGTGGGGCCAGAGCTAATATTTGCAGTAGCCAGTGGCACCATGGCCCAACCCGTGCAGCTCCACTGCCCTTCCCTGCCTTATCACCACCATATCTGCCACACTGAGGTGTAGCATGCAGGAGGCCAGGCAGCAGCACCCTGCCCTGCAGCCCCGAAGGCGCCGGGTCAGTCCTGGCCAAACACGTGTCCAGCTCTGCCTGGCTGCTCAGCATCCTGCAGCAGGAGAAGGTCTGAGGTGGTGCTGGGGTGTGCCCAGCCTGGCACAGGGCTGCAGGTGTGGAATTCCTTGTCCCACACCCTGCCGAGCTGGGGCCATGCAGTGCTGGGATGGGGACAGTGGCTCACTGGGCTCCTGCTGCCTGCCCAAAGGGGTTTGACCTTTGCCTGTCTCCCACCTCCAAGCAGCCTTCCCCCTGCACTGTTCAGCTGTGCTCCCTGGGCTCTGCTGGGATGTTGGAGCACTTGCCCCAAGGGGCAAAGAGCCAAGTGCAGCTCAGCCTCATGTCCCAGGGGCAGGCCAGGCTGTGGGGAAGGAGTTTGGGGTAGAATCCTGCTGTTTTGGTGAACACCTGCTCTTCAAGCACTAGGGTCCCCAGCCAGCAATCCAGGCTGGGCCAGCCCCGGGGCAGGCTGTTCTCACTGCCCCTCAAGTGTGGGGGCTGATGGGGTCCCAGGATCAGCTGGTGTGCTCTGGGATGGGTGTGGAGGGCGTTTGAGGCCAGGGTGGATGCCTGGCTTATGAGTCACATTTGCCAGGGCCAGGAAAGGGTGGAGGGATGGGGAAAAACTCCAAAGGGCTTTCCCACTGCTCACACCCTCATGTGCTTCCTGGGTGCCTGTGGTGCCTCTGCTCCCCCCGCTGCTCTCCTGATTATCTCATCCCGCTGGTGCTGCCAGGTTTGGGGAGAGGCAGGGACTGTGTGTGGGCAGCCTGGTGCTGCATTCCCCCTGCCTGTGCCCTGGCCTGGCGTCTACCCACGCTCAGCTCTGCGGGCAGGGGAGAGGTGGACATGGGGATACAGGGAGCAGCTGCCCAGCCGAGGGCTTGTGAGCTGGTACCACTGAGGGGCATTGACTCTCCTCACCTGGCTTGTCCTCCAAGCCACACACCAGTGAGCATGGCACACAGCCTGCCAAGGCTCGGGGAAGCCTGTGGTTTTCCCTCAGCTCTGGGACCAGCAAGCCAGACATTCCCCTGGGACATGCACCAGGCTCAGCCCTGGGGAAAACAGCTTAGCAGGGAAGTGCTCCTCAGGGAGAAGAAATCTTTTACCAGGAAATTCCCACCAAGAGTGGCAGCATGCTTCCCAGCTGGAGGGCTGGAAATGGAGGCAAGTGTGTCCCCCAGTGCCAGTCTCCCCCCTGCACCCCAGGGGCACACGGGGTAGGAGGTGTGTGCACACGGATGCACACAGGCTGGCAGAAGGGATGAGGTGGTTCTGCCTGCTGGGGCTGGATGCTCTCCAGACCTGCTCTGATTTCAACTCAGCGGCTGCTAGAGCCTTGAGGCTTCCTCCTGAAATACATTCCAGGCAGTGATAAAGACCGGGATGAAACAAGAGCAAATCCCTGGGGGGAAGTGGCGGTGAGGGGGCTCAGGGTGACATGGAGGCAGAGGGACCTGCACACCCACTGTCCTGGCTCAGGGTGGGGGGGCACAGCCCTCCCAGAGCATCCAAAGCTGGGATGCCTCTGGGTTGGGGGACACATGGGTGGGGTGGCTCCCCCTGCTGCACCCCGGAGCAGCACAGACCTGGCAGGATGTGAAGAGAGGGGCAGTCTTGGTCTCTGGCTTTTTTGGGGCAGGGCTGGGGGGCTGTGCTGCGGGATCTGGCTGTGTGTCCCCCCACCCCCCATGCTCCCGGTGCTGCTGAGGGTCAGGCCCTGTGCTCCGAGGACCGTGAGGTTTGGCCCTGGGGTCCCCACGGCCCTTTCGCGGGCAGGACGGGCTCCTGGCCCGAAGCGGGACACCCCGGGAGGCCGCACCGGCGCTCAGGGGCGCACAACAAGGCACGGCTCCGGTCCCCAGGCCTGCAGGGACCCTCCCCAAACCCGCCTCCCGCCCCGCACCTACCTCTGGGGCAGGGCTGCTCCCTCCCGGCGCCGCTTTCCCTTCCCTAGGGCATCCCCCCCAGTGCAGCCCGTCACCCCCGGCTCGGGCAGAGCCTACCCGGCGGCCCGGCCGCCTCCCGGTCCCGCAGCCTCGGGTCCTCGGCCGGGCGGAAATGCGGCGGGCGGGCGGCGGGGGAGCGGGACGAGGCACGCAGCCCTCCCACTGCCAGATGCGAGCCTTAACCATGTGAGTGCTCCCGGCGCCCGCCAGCACCGGGCCGCGGCCGGGACCGGCCGGCTCGAAGCCAGCGAGCGGGGGCAGCACGTGCCTTGACCGCAGTTGGCGCCGCGGACCGGGACCACCCTCCCCGACCGCCCCCTCCCCGGTGGCCGCAACTGCTCCCCGAATCGGGACCCTGCCCCACGCCAGGAAGAGCCGCCGGCCGTTCGCAGGCCGGGGGGGCACCGGAGCTGCCCCGGCCCCGATCCCGGACGGGCCTGTGGTGGGAGGCCGCTCGCAGCCGGACACCCCAGTGTGTCCCGCAGCGCCGGGCGGGATTTGTCCCGCGAGCGGCGGGGATGCGCGGGGTGCGTCCGGGCCGGCACCGGCGCGTCCGGAGCTGCGGGGGGGAGGACGGGACGGGACAGCCCGCACTGGGGGTCGTGCCCGCTGGGCTGGGCGCACCCGGGGCCGGGCTGGCTCATCGTCCCGCGCCGCGACCGGCTGGGCTCCGATCGCCCGTGTGCGGGGGGGCGCGGGGGATGAACACACAGGGCTCCGGCTGGGACCCTCCCCGCCGCGCCCGGTCTGGACTACAACTCCCAGCAGCCCGCGGCGGGGCGGTGGGCGCGGCGTCGCGCAAAGGCTGCCGGGAGCTGTAGTTCCCGTCCTGCCACGGCGGCTTGGCCGCTGCCAGTTGCCGTAGCGGCGCTCGGCGCCTGCCGGGAGCTGTAGGCGGCGGCGGCTGCGCGCGGCGGTGGCGGCGGGTGCTGCGCTCAGGCGGCGCCGCGGTGAGCGGGGACAGCGGGGACAGCGGGGTGGGGGCGGCGGGAGCGGGGGCCGGGGCGGGAGCGGGGCTGGGACCGGGCGGCGCCGCGGGGTCCGCGAAGCCGGGCTGGGCCCGCAGCACGGGGGTCCCCGCGGGGCTAGGAGCACCGCGGGCCCCGAGCGCCCTGCTCAGGTGGCAGCCGGGGCGCCGTGACCCGGGCCGGGGCTGCGGGCGGGTCCCGGGGGTGCCTCCGAGTGAGCTCCGTCCCGGGGGTCCCCAAGGGTGCGCTCGGCGGAGCCGGGGTCGTCCCCCGGACCGCGCTCGGGGCGGGATGCTGGGGCCGATGCACCGGGCGGGGTCCCCGGGCCTCTGCCGAGGGTGATGCTCTGGGGTCCCGGCAGGACGGGGGCGGGGTCGGGCCGTCCCCCGCTGCAGCGGGGCCCGGGTCGAGCGGCCGGCCCTCCCTCCCGGGCGCTCCCGTGCCCCCGCCGCGGCCGGGGCCCGGCCCCCCACGCTCAATGCAGCCTCTGTTGGTGCCTGAGGCTGCTGAAAGGCGCATTGAGAGCCCCGCGGTGCGGCCGGGGCGGGGAGCCCGGCCCGTGCCCACGCCAGGCCCGGGGCCCCACCGCGGCCGGTGCCGGGCCCCTTGGGACCCCCCTGCCCTGCCCCGCACAGCACAGCACGGCGCGGGGGGCAGCGGGGGGGCAGGCCCCGTGCCGAGGAGCATCTCTCCCTGCGCTGACCGGAGTGTCCGTCTGCAGGAGCCCCGGGAGCTGCCCTGTCCCGCCGCGGCATGGAGGAGGGTAGTGGGGGGCGGCAGCCCCAGGGGCAGGCACAGCTCGGGGTGGGCTGCAGGTCCCCACACTGGAATCCCTCCCAGAGGAGATGCTGTGGCCATGGGTAGGGATGGGGGAGGGGGCCGCTGTGGCTTTAGGGTTGGGCAGCTCTGGGAGCGTGTCCCTTGGACCAGGGCGCTGTGCTTCCTGCTCAGGCGTTGGCATCCTGCTCGGGCGGAGCTGCCACGTGTCTGCCGGTGTCCCCGTGGGGCCTGGAGACGTGCCCGCTGCTCACCCGTGGGGCTGGCTCCCGGGAGCCACAGGAGCTGGGCCGCAGCAAGGGTCATCCTCACTGCTGGACAGGAACCTCTTTCCTCCTGGGGCAGTGAGGGGACGGTGTGAGGACGCTGCTCTGCAGGACACCCCGACACAGCCGCTGCGGACCCTGGGGCAGGTAGAGGTGCTGAGCAGGTCATGCATGCCTGCCAGCATGCTGGGGCTTCTTCTGGTCGGGGGGTGCAGAGGTGGGGTAAGAAGGGGCTGAGAGGGCCTCCAGCAGCAAAGCAGCCCCCTTGGCATGCTGGTTCTTCCCTGCACACGGCAGCAGGACAGGGGATGGGGCCTCTCACTTCTCCCTCGTGCCTGTGCTGTGCTGCACCTGAGCTCAGCATGGCACCAGGCTCCAGCTCTCTGACCCAATTCTTTCCCTCTTTGCTGCCAGGTCCTCCTCGCCCGCAGTCTGATGCCCGTCCCGCCCTGCCATGAGTCTATGAACCCCCTCCGGATCAGCGTGGGTGGTCTGCCTGTCCTCGCGTCCATGACCAAGGGTGCTGACCCCCGCTTCCGACTGCGCTGGAAGGCCATTGTGCTGTCATCAGCCTGCGTGGGGCTTGTGCTGCTGCTCTTCTGCCTGCACCGGTCCCCCCCAACACGGCCCATCCCACCCCATCCTCGGAACTGGAAGCTCAGCTTGCAGACGGGGGACCGCTACAATGACACCTACCCGCTGTCCCCACCCCAGCGGAACCCCGAGGGCGTGCGCTACCGCATTGGAGTCATTGCAGACCTGGACACAAAGTCCCGGGGCTCTGAGGAGCACACCTGGTTCAGTTACCTGAAGAAGGGCTACCTGGTGCTGTCGGACAGTGGGGACAGCGTGACGGTGGAGTGGGACAAAGATGAGAGCGTGCTGCAGTCCCACCTGGCTGAGAAGGGCAGGGGCATGGAGCTCTCCGAGCTGGTTGTCTTCAACGGGAAGCTCTATGCTGTGGATGACCGGACAGGAGTGGTCTACCAGATTGAGGGCAACAAGGTGGTGCCCTGGGTGATCCTCCCGGATGGGGATGGCACAGTGGGGAAAGGTGAGCTCTTGTGGCTTGCCAGGGTGGGGTGCGCCTTTTCTGTCACCCCATAAGCTGGGCTGCGGGTGATTCCTGCCCAGGGAGGGGCTGTCTGCCTGGGGGGAGGCTGTGCCCAGCACTGTGCTGCCTGGTGTGGTGTTTTGGGGGGCTGGGGGCTGGTCTGGTGTCAGTGTGCTGGCTGAACCCCAGCTCATGCTGCTCTCCCCCCTGCAGGCTTCAAGGCGGAGTGGCTGGCAGTGAAGGATGAGCACCTGTATGTGGGAGGACTGGGCAAGGAGTGGACCACGACAACAGGGGGGGTGGTGAATGAGAACCCAGAGTGGGTGAAGGTCGTTGGCTACAAGGGCGACGTGGGCCACGAGAACTGGGTGGCGAACTACAACGCGCTGAGGGCTGCGGCGGGGATCCGACCCCCAGGTATCGAGCGGGGATCCCTCCTGCTGCCACCTGCATGTGGGATCCAGGGCCAGGGTCTCCCTCCCTATAGATGCTGGGACTGGCGTGAGATTTAAAAGCTGTAGGAAGCTGGAGACGTCTCCCATCCTTGTCTCCCTCCTCTTGTGCCCTGTTTGTGCCACGAGCAGGTGGCTCAGCTGAGGCTGTGCCTGGCAGCCAGGCCTTGGGGCAGGGAGGGGATGTACTGGGGTGCCCCTTGTCCAGCTCTGGGAGGAACTGGGGGGCAGCTGCACAGGCACTGGGGCAGGAGGAAGTAGAAACGTTTGCAGCAGTTGCCTGCACGGGGCTGCCACCTCCCCGGCTGTGGTGCCCTTTGGGGTGAGGAAGGGTCCTGCCCCAGCCCAGTGGGTCCCATGGTGCCATCAGACTCCGTTCCCTGCCGCAGGTTACCTGATCCACGAGTCAGCTTCCTGGAGTGACACCCTGCAGCGCTGGTTCTTCCTGCCACGCCGTGCCAGCCACGAGAGATACAACGAGAAGGCGGATGAGCATCGAGGCACCAACCTGCTGCTGAGCTCCACCCAGGACTTCGGGGATGTGACAGTGGGACACATCGGGGAGGTGATCCCAACCCACGGCTTCTCCTCCTTCAAGTTCATCCCAGACACAGATGACCAGATCATCGTGGCGCTTAAATCAGAGGAGGACAACGGCAAGATCGCCAGCTACATCATGGCCTTCACGCTGGACGGGCGCTTCCTCCTGCCCGAAACCAGGATCGGGAGCGTGAAATACGAGGGCATTGAGTTTATTTGACTGACTTTTGCACCGGACCGGAGGGGTGGGGGAGGCCAAAGGGTGCTGGTGCAGGCCCTGCCAGCTCGCTCCTAGCAGGGTGCCGGGCAGCGCTCCCGGCTCTGTAGTTGGCATCCCCTGTAAAGGTTGGCTCTGCTGCAGCAGGCGTGGTGCGAGTGTTTCGGCAGTGGCACCTGGTGGCTGCTGGCACAGGGTGCTGCAGGTGACTCGAGTCCCTGCGCTGTGCTGGCCCTGCACTGCAGCCCTTGGTGCCCAGCTCCAGCTTAAACACAAACCTGCAGGAAGCTGGTGGCTCTGGTGACACCTGGCCTTGGGGTTTGCGGTGGGGGATGAGCCTCAGCCCTGGCTCTGTGCTCTGCCTCAGGTCCCGCTGTGCTGCGGTGCTTCCCAGGTGGAAGGGGGGGAGTCCAGCCAGAGCTGTCCCGGTACCTGGGGGAGTCCAGCCATGCTGGAACCCTGTCCTGGGGCCACCTCCCTCCTCTCCCTCTCCCCAGTGCACTTGAGATGTTGGAACAAGCATCCCCGGGGGGCACAGCTCACTGGGTCTCACCTTGTTCCTGACCCTCTTGGGGTGTGGGGGGCCAGGGCAAGCAAGGGCCACCAACGTCATACCTGGGGGGGACTTCCCCAGGGTCTTCCCATGTTTCCCCAGAAGCTGTTTCTTCCTTTTCTTTTACTGTAAGTTGGGTGAGGTGACGTCCAGGCTGCCCCAGGCACTGCTTTCTGGGTAAGTCTCGTGGGAGGGTGCTGTGACAGCATCCCTCTGCTCCCATCTGTGGGGGCAGTGGGGACACAGCAGTTCCGGCATTTCCCGTAGCACCGGGGAAGAGGCTTTTGGCAGCCTCCAGTGCCGGCAGCTGGGGCTGTTCCTGGTACTGGTACAGCAGCTCTGCCTCCAGGGCTGGGGGAAGCAAGCGTGGCCCATGCAACTGCTGGGGCTGAGAGCCAGGGCCCAGTGTAATACAGACACATCACTGTGCCTGGCCATGTGCTGTCCATGGCCTGAGGAGGTACATGGTTTGCTGGCTGCGTGCCTTCCCCCAGCCCAGGCCCTGCACGGCTCAGACCCCAGAGGTGCCTCTAGACCCAGAGCTGTCAGCTCTGGGAAGAGCTGAGACCTGGCTGGTAGCCGGGGGACAGTGCGGCTGTGCCTGTGCCGAGGCAGAGCCAAAAGCACCAGCTTGGCTTCCCAGGGCCAGCAGCAGCTGGGAAGCATTCGCAGCAGCCCCAGGGCTTTGCTGGCTGGGGAACCCTCCCCAGCTCGCCAGTGGTGTTGTGAAATCATGGCAGCAGCCTCTGGCCTCCGGGGAGGAACTTGCACAGGTCTTGGGTTCCAAAAGTGCAAACCACGGGTATCTGCAGGCCCCCAGCTTCCTCCCCACCCCACTAACCACAGAGCTGCAGCCCCCATCCCGCCTGGCTGGGCAGCACAGCATCACACCAGCGCCTGGGCTTCGTGGTCCCCCTGTGGCATGGGGCAGCTGGGGGAGTTGGCAGGGGGGCCACAGTGCCAGGACACTGTCAGCCCAGGACTTCCACCCCTCTCCCACAACCCCCCTGAGCCAGGCTGCCATCCAGGGCCCTGCATTGTTGGGTCCAGTGCTTTTTTGGGGCAACCTCTCAGCAGCCCGGGGTGCCTCCAGGCTTGGCAGAGCAGCTGCTGAAGGGACCCTGTGCCCGGTGTGGATGGGAGCAAACAGAGGCTCAGCTTGACATGTGGCTGCCTCATAGCTCTGGGCACAAGCTCCCCAATGACACCAACACGTTCTCCAGGGCTTCGGAGAGCTGGAACTGGCTACTGTGGGTCAGAGGCTCCTCGGGCCCCCGGTGCTGCCCCACTGTGGGGACCAGCCATGTGAGGGGGGAGCGAGGGGGCCTGTTGAGAGGCCACCACGTTGCAGCTGGAGAGGATGGAGGTCTTCCTGAGAGCCTAGCCTTGCTGCCCCCCGCCACACCCCCTCCCCTGACCCTGTTTACAGTGTCCAGCACCTCCATGAGTTGGAGAGGAGTGCGTACGAGGCTGGACATGTGTTTTCGTTTAGCCCAGACAATGACTCATGCCGGCGCTGGGGCTGTGAGCAGATGTGCTCATCTCCTCAGCGGGGCAGCTCTACCCTGGGCATGGACCTGGCCCCGGTGCCGCAGGCCGAGCTGGCCTCTGCCCATGCACGTGGCCTCTGGGGCCGTGCAGCGTCCGAGGCGTGTCCCAGCCCATGCTGGGTGCTGGCTGGCCCTGGGCTGTGCTGGCCGCTCTGCCTTGGCCTGTGCTTCACTTGGCACAGCCTTGCTCGCCCTCCTGGCCCAGGGCTGGCAGCTCAGTAGCACCTGTCTTGGCCCCAGGGCTGCCCTTGGGGCTGTCCCCACCGTGTGGCTCCTTGTCCTCTGGGCTCTGCCCTGCACCCCACTAGGAGTGTGGCCTCCCCATACCACATCCCCCTGCACTCCCAGGCCATCCTGCCAGCTGTCTTGCCTGCCCATGCCCTGGCCCTTGTCCTGCTGATCTGGCAGGAGTCCGTCTCCCCTCTCCTCATATCAGGGGCCTGGCAGGCTGCTGGGGTGTGGCGTGGGCAGCACGACCACCAGCCCCTGCCCCACCTTGAACGGGATGGGGCTGGAGCATCCCCAGGCCCTCAGCCCTGCAATGCCCAGCAGCACCAGGGCATGTGGGCAGCCGGGCTGGCAGGATCCTGGCCACTGCTGCCGAAGCATCTGTGAACCTTGTGCCCTGCAGTGGAGTTGGAGACCTGGAGTCCCATCTCCAGGTTTCATCCAACATCCCAGCAGCGGGAAGGCAGAGTCCCCTCCCATGGCTGCCCAGCGGGCTCAAGCAGCGCTTGGACCGGGTTCACCTGCCCACGCTTCTGCTGCTGCTTCTCATCCTGAAGGATAAGCAGCTCTGACACCTCCCTCGCCCGCGAGGAGCCATGGTGAGCCAGCTCCATGCCATGAGGCCGGCTCAGGAGCAGGTTGCGTGGCTGCGGTGCTGGCAGTTCCCTGCCAACGCGTGCCTGCAGCGCGGGCTCCTGTGCTCAGAAGCCGTGTCCCTGCCCGCAGGCAGAGCCGGGCTCCCTGCCCACTTGAGCGGGATGAAGGCGCTGCTGGAGCGTGGCTGGGCATGGGTGTACAGGTATGATGAGGCCAGTGACATCCTGACACCCTCTGCGGCAATACAGCCGGGACAGGGACAAGGTGGGGTTTTTGGGGACGCGCTCCACAGCCAAGGGTGACAGGCACAAGCTCTGCGGGCACCTGGGTGGCTCAGGAGCCCCGGCTGAGTGCAGCCACCATCCGGCCGTGCCACGGGTGTGACAGAGGGAGCAGATGAGGGGATGCGGGCAGCGGGATGAGCTGAGCCGAGCTGGAGGAGCCGGAACCAGAGGAAATGCTTGGGCACAGACATAATCGCAGTCCTCCCCTGCAATTTACTGCTCCGCTCGGCGCAGGCCGGGCGCCAGGTCTGCGAGCCGGGGGCCGAGCTCCCGCGCCTTCTCCTCCCCGGCTCCCACACCGCGCCCGCTGCTGCCAGGCCCCGCCCGGGCGAGGGGGCGGTGGGACCCGGTGAGGGGGTGGGGGTGGGGGGGTGGCCGGTACCCGCGGCGGGGGCCGGGCCGGGCCAGGGCAGGCCAGGCCGGGCCGGGGGAGGCGATCGCGTCGCGGAGCCGCATCCTGCGCGGAGGGGCGGGAGCAGCCGGGCTGGCCCCGCGCCATGCAGAGGAGGAGCAGCAAATCCCCGGAGCACGTTAAAAAGCGAGGCTGAGCGGCAGCCGGGGGAAGGAAGCAAAAACACCCCCATAGAAGGCAGCGGAGGAGCGGCCGCAGCAGCAACAGCAGCGCCCGTAACACCGCGCAGGGGCCGCGGCTGCCGGACCCAAACTTTCCGGCGGCGGCTCGGCCCGGCCCGGCCCGGCCCGGCGGTGGATGCGGGTTTCTCGGGCGGGTCGCTTGAGCCTGTAGCTCCGCCGCAAGATGCCCGCCGCGCTGCCCAGCCTGCTGGCCTGGCTGGCGGTGCTGCTGCTCGGCAGGGCCCGCCCGGCCGATGCCTGCAGCTGCTCGCCCATCCACCCGCAACAGGCCTTCTGCAACGCGGATGTAGGTGAGCACCGCCCGCCGCCCCCGCGCTTTGTCCCGACGGGAGCCCCGGCCCGGCCCGGCCCCTCGCGAACTTCCCGGCGGGGGGAAGGGGTGGAAAGTTGGCTCGGGAGCGGGTAGGGAGCGGGCAGAGCCTCCCCGACCCCCGGCACCTGCCCGCGACCCGGTGCGGGCTCCGCGCCCCGGCCGGCCCCGGGGGTGTGTCGGCGGGAGTAGATGCGCGGCCGGGCGCGGTCGGTCCGTCTGTCCGGGGTGTGTCCGTCTGTCCCTCCCTCCCCGCGCCTCTCGCCGTCCCGGGGTGGGGGGGACACCCTGACGGCCGCGCCCGGCACCGGTCCCTTGGGCGATACGCGGAGCGTTGGCTCAGCCCCGGGGCCGGGGCCGGGTTTCCCTACGTCGCAGCCGGTGACACGGCCGAGCCCGGCCTCGCCCAACTTCGGGGAAACCGCGGCGGTACGTGGCAGCGCGGGGACCGCGGCCCCGGGGCCCCCCGAGCCCGGCGACGGGCGGGAGCGCGGAGCCAGCCCCGGCCCGGGAGCGGCAGCCGCAGCGGGCTCGGCCACCTCCCGTCTGTTCCTTATTTCCAGGCATTTCCTCTCCCCCGTCCCACTTTGTTCGGCTTGGATGCCGCTGAAAGGGAGGGCTTGGCAGCGCCGGGATCTGGATTCCTCTTTCCATGAATAATGCCCTTATTAAATTTTAACATATTAAGCAAACAGACCAACCCCCGGCTCCTGACGCTCTCCTTTGCGGGGACGTTCCCAGGCTCAGCTGGAGAGGTAGCATTCCCAAACACTTAGGCAGCCCCATGCTCTGGATGTGCCTGCCCCATCCCTGGCTCCTGTGCCAGGATGCTCCTTGATGGATTCCCAGGCTCCCCTCTTCCCCCCTCCAGACCCCAGTCCCAGCGTTTTGCCTCCGTGGGGATGATTCCTGCAGCATCCAGCTGCTGCCCCGTGTGCCCCGGCTCTGCCTGGCCTTGCTGCTTGGCAGGGCGTGCCGTGAAGTGTGTTAGAGGCAAGGAGGATTCTCTACAAAATGGAGCACTGGATTTTCAGAGCTGCTGCTCCAGCCGGTGCCTCTGGACTGCAGGATTCCACATGTCGTGTCTGCTCTGGCAGCATGGATACAGATTCCCGTCACACTCGGGTCAGGCTCAGCTTTCCGGGGCACTCGTGACTCACTGCCCGTCCCGGGGTGCTGGCTCAGCCGTGACTCAGCTGCTGAGTCACCGTCTGTCTCAGCAGCCCTGGCTGTCTCAGCCATCCCCTAGGAGGGTATGGTGTGGCCAGGCAGCGGTCGCTTGCGGTGTGGGCTGCCCCACTGCCCGTGACAGGTGCCTGTCCCGTTGGCACCCCAAGCTCGTCCTGCTGGAGCAGCCTCCTCCCAGGCTGTGCCCCTCGCAATGCTGGCACCTCCTGGCTCCCAGCCATCATCCCCTGTGCCACTTGCCCAGATCCATCTTGCCTTCCATGATCCCAGGTGGGATGAGTGATGGGTTTGGGAAAGCCAGGTTCATTGTGGATGAGCTCCCCAGCCTTCTCATCCCACACAACACGCATCCATTCCTGTGCTGGAGGATCCCTGCCCTTCTCACTGCTCCTCATCTTCCTGCTGGATGATGCTTTCTGGAACTGAGTGGTGCTGCAGCCAACTCCCTCCCTACAGGTGTGCAGAGCCCAGGGAGAACCCAGGGAGAGCCTAGGGAGAGCCAGGACTGTCCCTGGTTGCTGTGGATGGAGTGGCCCATGTCCAGGCTGGGTGGAGATGTGGTAGCGGCTGATGCCTGGGTTGGCTGATGAGCCCCAAGGCTCAAGCTCAGCCCTTGGTACAGGGAAGCTGGGTGAGTACAGTGCAGGGTCTGGGCCCTGTGGGGCTGACATCCCTGCTCTGTAGTGTGGGGAGTGCCTGTCACATCTGTCTGCACCTCCCTGTGGCCCCTCTGCCCTCTTACCCCCGCAGCCAGCTCGCCTCTGGAGCAGGGCCAGGGCAGCCACAGCTCAGGGTTCTGTTTCCAGGTGGCACAAGGTGGGTTGAATGTGACTCTGCCTTGGGCACAGGGTGCCAGAGCGGTTGGGACACATGTCATCAGAGCTGGTGGCTTGGAACAAGTGACCCGGCCTGTGACATGAGCAGCAGTTTTCTGTAGGGCCTGGGGCTCAGGGCTCCCTAGCTGCACCTCCCCGGCCATGCTGGGCTCTCTGCTGGCCAGGGGGTTTGTTCTGCCTGTGGATGGGCATGTGGCTGGGTGGGGGGTCGCAGCAGGAGACCACTCTTGGTCTCCTCTGGAGCAGTGGGGGATGAGGAGTCTCAGCCCCTCTGGGCATGGCCATGGCTTGGGCCCTGTGTAGTGGGGGTGGCTCCAGGAGGGCTTGATGGGGCAGTGGAGAGCCGGGGCTCGGTGCACTCCAGGGGACGGGGGCACCTCGGATGCGGCCCCTGGCAGTGCTGTGCCGATCCCAGTTGTCCCAGTGCTCAGTTCCTCAGGACAGGGTGCAGGGATCACGGGGGCAGGGGAGGATGGGGGCTGCTGGTGGCTGGCAGGATGCCCGAGGGTTTGGGAAGAGGCGGGAGCAGGCCCTGCCGAGGGCTGCCAGGATGAGTGCGGCTGCCGGGGGTCCCGACCGAGGCCTGGTGGGGCAGGGCACTGCCGGTTCCCAGTGCCGCCTTGCCGAGCTCTGGCGCTCAGAGCCCTTCTCGTGCGGAAGGGCCGTGGGCTGACTCCTGGGGCTGCTGCTGATTGGGCCCCATCCCGCTCCCGTCAGAGGGCCGGGATGACGCACGTGGCCATGGCAGCACAGAACCCGCGGCTCCCGCGCAGGCCGGTGGCGAGTAGGGCCTAGTGCTGCCCCCCACCTCGCCATGGGCACTGCCGCATGCCAGGGAGCCCCCAGGGCCTCTGATGCTTCTTGCTGCGGGGCTGCTGTGCTCCAGTTTCTGTGTCACTCCGGTCTCTGCATCCCCAAAACTGCCCCGCCACCATGCTGGGGTGGGGGTGCCCTGCTCTGCTGCCCCTACAGCTGCCAGGGTGCGGGCAGGCAACTGGGGGTAGCTGCTGCCTGTGTACCCCAAGGCTGGGGCTGCATCCCTCCCAGGGATGGTTTGCCTGCTCTCCATCTCGGCCAGCCTCAAGCGGGGCTGGAGTGACCCTGGGGCTGCCCCTGCTGTGGGGACGGTCGCTCGGGCCGGCAGTGCCGGGCGGGCAGCGCTGGCACTGGCAGCCAGCCCCTCCGCTCTGCCGGCTGCCAGCAGCCCCGGAGAAGGGAGCTTTGTTCCCTGGCCATTCAGCCCAGCAGTGGCCCCCGCGGTCTGTGGGCATCGGCGCTTCCCGGGCAGCCGTGGTTGGGTGCTGGCAGGGCCGTGTGGCAGGGTCTGGGGTGGGATGGTGGAGCAAGGGGCAGCTGTTTGGCATGTCTGGGGTGAGGAAGGGAGTCCCAGGGCCGGGCTCCTTGTGCTGCCCCTTTGCCCATGGGATATGCGTGGGTGGGTGCCTTTCAGCAGCCCCCTGGATCAGGGGGGACGTGGACAGGTCCACACCGGCCGCAGAGCAGCACCCATATGCCTTCCCCTCCCAGCAGGTCTCACCAGCACAGGTCACCACTTCCCAATCCCCTTTCCTTCTTCCCCAGGGAGAACCCAGGGCTGCCACAGCTCCCCACAGGGTCTTGCAGCGTCTCCCCACCAGCCGCCCATGGCAACTCCTGCTGCGATGGCAACTGTCACAGCAGGAACCCCCCTGCTCAGCAGGGTGCAGCCCCTGAGCTGGGGCAGCCATGCAGCAGAGCTGAGGAGGATGGTGAGCCCAGAGACATCCTGTGCATTTCTGGTGCTGGGTGGCTCTTTGCCTCCAGTTTTGCTCCTGGAGCTGCTCTGCAGCCCCAGTCTATCCCAGTTGGTTGCATGCCCATCACCCAGCCAGGTGGAACAGTGAAGGGTTGGCTGGGCCCCAGCGTGGGACCCTCCATGCTCTGCCGTGGGATGCTCTGGCTGCATCGGACTGGCCAGGTTGGGAAGTCCCCCAGCTCCCCACCGACCGACCTCCCTCTGCAGCAGGGGGGAGATGCCCCCCTCTCTCTCCTTGCCTGCCCATGTGCCCATCCCTGCATCCCACTGTAGGCAGGAGGATGGGACAGGGAGGAGCCGTGCTGGGAGGCAGCTCCAGCGAGGGGTTGATCAAAAGCCCTCAGAATCAGGAGTCCTCAGAGGCGGTGGGCATGGGGGACAGCCCCACTCAGTGGGTAGGGGCCGGGGTGCTCTGAAGACCCTGGCTGCAAGCACGGCCCTGCAGCTTCTGTGCCGCTGGTGTGCTGTGCTGCTGCCTGCTCAGGAAGCTGGGGGAGCCTCAGCACTGCTTCCGAGGGGCCGGGCTCTGAGTGGTGGGTGCCACAGCCAACAGGGACACTGACAGCGGGGAAGGTTGGACTGTTGGTCTCCGAGCTCCTGGGAGTTTCCTGCAACCCTGCCTGCTTGTCCCAGGGATCTCAGCCGGGCTTTCCTCCCGGGCTCGGCTCCCTGATCCCCGCAGCTTGCCCTCCTTGCCGCTCCGGCTCCTGGCTGGCGTGGAGCAGCTTGGCTGTGCTGCTGGGGTCTTGGCGGGGAAAGCGCAGCGCAGCCGTCCCCTCCACAAAGCCGCACTGTTCAGAACAAATCCGCCTAGAATTGGGCTGCATTTTTGTCAAGTGATTCATCAGCACGTGAATGGAAAAGGCTGGAGCCCACTGAACCAGTAACCGTTCCCTGCGCCTGGAGCCACGGGGCCAGGATCTCGGTTGTGCCCAAGTTACGCCGCAGGCGCAGCGAAGGGGCTGGCAGACGGGAGGATGCGGTGGCTCTGGGGCTGGGGGTGAGGGCTGGCATGTGCCTGAGGTGACCCAGGCGTGGTGCTGGCACAAGAGGAGCCAAGTCTGTGAGGGCCAAGCAGGCAACTGGGATGAGGGGCTGCGCTGGGGCACTTGTCCTGGTGTAGGCAAAGGGGCTGGGGCTTCCTGCATGGCTGAGGAGCTGCGTGTGTGTCCCAGAGGGGGGCACTGGGCAAAGCCCAGTCAGTGCAGAGCACCAGTGGGCATCCCATCTCTCTGTGCTGTACCAAGCGAGTGCCCGTGGTGACTGGGGTGGCTGCTCTGGGGACTGTCCTGCCTGAACTGGTGGTCACTCTCTGAGTAAACACGATTGGCACTTACAGGAACCCATGTGGGGCCGTGCCCCCCACCCCTGATCTTCAGCTTAAATACATCACAGCCTCGTGCCCCGTGGTATTTATAGAGCGCGGTCAGATTCCCTCCCTGCTGTGCCAGGCGAGAGACAGGGAGCTCATCTGTGCCCAGCTGGTGGGGGACCTGTGCATCCCCACTGCTGCCACCCCAGCATCTTTTGGTGGGGGACATGAGCCAGGTCCCCAGCCTGGCTGGCACTTGCCCTCCTGCTACCCCGGCAAAGCACAGCTCCCCATTCCCTGCACTGGAGCGGGGCTGGTGGGGCACTGGTGCCCCCAAGAATGGGAAGCTGACCTTCCCATGGGGTGGCAGTACCCCCAGCCGAGCAGGGAACCCCACGAGCCCCTGCCCTGCAGCCAGGCCCCCTCCCTGGCTGTGAGGGTCTGAGCAGGAGCTGCAGCCTTGGAGCTGCCCCTGGCACCATCAGCATCCCTGGGGCTGGATAGGAGCTGCAGGTTTTGGTGCAGGGACGCAGGCCCCGTGCGCCTGACCAGCCACGTCCACCACACCAGCCGCTGTGTCCCGAGCCGGTGAGTAAGGGTGAGCTGGCTGCCCGCTGCCCGGCAGGTCACGGCCACGTGCTGAGCGCTCACGTGCTGGTTTGCGTGTGCCCAGGCTGCGTGACCGCAGGGACCTGGCCGTGGCAGAGCTGTCCCCCCATCGCCGGCCCTGGGCTCCAGGGTGTCACAGCCTCACTGACCCTGGGGCACCCTATGTTGTCCCTCTGCACCAAGTGCTGGGACCGCCTTGGGGTGCAGAGCTTGGGGGGCTGTTGCCTTCAGTGGGGCTGCTGGCCCGGGAGCTCGCTGTCTCCCCTCACCAAGCTGTGTTTTTCAGCTTCCCCAGGTTATTTCTGCAGGCGGGGGGGCAGGAAGCGATACCACATGGCCTCAGCGCAGAAGGATGCGGTTTTTGCACCGTGAGGCTCTGTGCAGCAGTGGTTGAGGTCTGGCAGGGAGACAGCTGCCAGAGCACCCCCCCATGGCAACTGGGACCCCTCGGGGGTGGGATGGGGACCCCCGGCTCCAGTCCTGGGGTGCAAAGGCAGGCAGGCCCCAGGCACTCGCTCCCTTGCATGGGGGTGCAGAGGGGCTGGCAGGGCTGGGGACCTCAGCATGAGCACAGGCACTTGGTGGGCAGTGCTGGTGGGCACCTCTGCACCCAAAGGTGACCTCCAGGTATCTCCCTCTGCCTTTTTCTCCTCCAGCCTGGCCAGGACACATGGGTGTTTGGCTGGGGCCCTCGTCAAGAGTGGTTTAATTAATGACAGTGGAACAAATACTGTGGTGCTCCCAGGATGCTGCTGGCAGGTTTTAGCTGTCCCAGTGCCGTCGGGTGATGGGTGAGACCCATCCAGCACTGGACAAGGGCGACTGGTCCGGTGGGGCTGTCCTGTCCTGGGGTGACCTTTCCTTATCAGCTGCTGCAGCGCATGCCAGAGCCCCGTCCCTTTGGGGACGGTGTGTGACAACCAGCAGGACATGTGTGGGGAGGGCAGCTGGGTTCGCTGCAGGCACCCTGCGAGGGTGAGACCCTGTGGGGTGGGTGGAGGGGGGCTGAGTGGGACCATCCCACTGGGGCAGCACCGCATGGCACCTGTGGTCCCCCCAGGGAAGCCCCACTGACCTCAGCACCTCTCCATTGCAGTGATCCGAGCAAAGGCCGTCTCGGCGAAAGAGGTGGATTCGGGGAATGATATATACGGGAATCCGATCAAACGAATCCAGTATGAGATCAAGCAGATCAAGGTAACGGGGCACCTCGGGCAGGAGATGGGGGGAAGGGGGGTGATGGGGCAGCTGCCATGCCAGCCACTCACTGCCGCTCCTTCTCCCCAGATGTTTAAGGGCCCCGATCAGGACATAGAGTTCATCTACACGGCCCCATCCACTGCCGTGTGTGGCCGGCTGCTGGACACCGGCGGGAAGAAGGAGTATCTCATCGCAGGTGGGTGGCCTTGAGGGAGGGCTCGGGGACACACACACGGGGTCCCAGGGGCACCCTCTGAGCTGTCTGTCCGGCCTCTCCCCAGGCAAGTCAGAGGGCAACGGCAAGATGCACATCACGCTCTGCGACTTGGTCTCCACCTGGGACTCGCTGAGCCCGACCCAGAAGAAAAGCCTAAACCAGCGGTACCAGATGGGCTGCGAGTGCAAGGTGAGGGGCTGACCCCGCTCCCCGCGCTGCTGGGGGGGTGTCTGCAAGCACAGGGTCTGCAGGGAGATGCTCTTCTCCATCCTTCAAGGATGGTGCTGCGCAGGGAGCATGGCTGGGGAGATGGGAAGGGTGGTTGAGCCTCTGGCTCTCTGGGACCCAAGACTGACCCAGGGGTTCCCCTCAGCCCCCCTGCCTTGGGGTTACATCCCCCCTGTGCCTCACGAGGATGGAGTGGCTTGGCATCCCTGGCCTAAAGCTGGACCACCAGCCACCCCATGCTGCTTCCTCCCGCCCCCTCCCCCCTGGCACTCCCCCCTTGGTGACAGCCTCTGTTGTGCACAGATCTCGCGCTGCCTCTCCATCCCCTGCTTCGTCTCCTCCTCGGATGAGTGTCTCTGGACAGACTGGGCGATGGAGAAGAACAACGTGGACGGGCGGCAGGCGAAGCACTACGCTTGCATCAAGAGGAGCGACGGCTCGTGCGCCTGGTACCGCGGCATGGCCCCCCCCAAGCAAGAGTTTCTCGACATCGAGGACCCCTAAAGCCAAACGAGCGCATTCCAGTAGCCAGTAGAAAGAAAAAAACAAACCTGCGAGATGTTAGACTGGTCCACGCTGATATCAATTCCTGGAGACAGCATGAAAATCCGCTCTGCCGTGGGCTTCCCCGGGCTACGGCGGCTGCCACGCATGCACCCCGGGCAGGGACGGGGACCCGCTCTGCCGCAGCCACGCTGGTGGTCCTGTGCTTGCCGCAGGGCTGAGCGGGGCACAGGGACACCACCCCCTCCCTGGGGTCACATCCCTGCTCGGCCACGCTCAGCCCTGACCCCCGGCAGCTCTGAAGGAATTGAACCCTCGTGGGTGGCGGGAGCTGCCCCGTCTGCGTAGCAGGTCTACCAGTGCCCTTGCGAGGGGGGAGCCGCCCCAGCAGCATCTGCCAGGGCCCCCGCTGTCCCCCTGTCCCTCCTGCTTGGCCCTGCCTTGCTGGGCTGTGGGAAGGGTATGGCCATCCTGGCAGGGTCTTTGGGGGGGCTTTGCTGTATGGTGGAGCCCCCAACTGTTTGCAAGGGGCCACGGGCCTTTCATGTGGCACAATGGCTCTTGTGTGGGGGTCTTGTCCTAAAAAGCTGGAGGGGCATGTTAGCGTGGCTGGGGTGACCCCTGACACGCCTGGGCACTGCTGCACCACACTCCACATGCTCCTCGCCCCGTGGGGACGCAGGGGTGAGTGTGGGGTTCTCCGCCTTCCCCAGCACTGCCGAGGGGTGTCCATACCCCCTGCAGCCTCCTGCACGGGCAGGATGCTGTTACCACCCCTTCCACTGTGGCTCACCGGCCTCTGCAGGCAGCTGGGCTGGGCAGGGAGTTCTCGCCCCCCAATCCCGGCTGGGTGCCAGAGGTGGGAGCGGGTCCCCAGGGGCTCTGGCAGCGCAGGGTGTTTGTCATCGCCTCGCGCAGCTGTTTGCCGGGCCTTGGCCTTTGGCAGTGCCGCGGCCAGCCAAGCTCCCTCCTCTTGGGTGCTGGGGACGGAGCCCGGCACGTGGCTGGGCACAGGCAGCAGTGTGGCCGCCAGAAAACCCATTCCCCCTCCCTTCCCACGCACCTCGGGCCCCGCTTTCTCTGAGCCATTCCCAGGTTGCAGCGGCGCTGACGCGGGCCCGGCCATACCCACCGGCGACGCGTGCGCCCCACGCCCCTTCCCGCAGCTTTGGGAGCCCCGCTCCGGGGGCCTTTTCATGCTGTGTGTTTAAGATGTCGTACTGGACCAGTCTGGGCAATTTCAACATATTAAAAGAGAAACATTAAAAGGAAAGAAAGAGATAAAACAACAACACCCCCCCCCACCCTCACACCCCGCCGCTCCCTCCCATGTACGGCTCCCCCCCCCCCCCCATGTCTGCTTACTGTACGGTAACCCCGGCCCCGCTCCCGCCCCGCCGGTAGTCTGCCTTTGAGTTGAACACTGCCACTTGTCTCCACCGCCTCTGTCCTGTGCTCTGATTTCCGTCACCAGGCGGTGCGGGGACCGCTGCTCCGGCTCGGCTGGGGCATCCCCGCACCGGTACCGGCACCAGAGGGAGAAGCGGGGCGGGGAGGGGGCTGCGCTGGGCTGTGGGGGGCGGGGCTTTACGGTGGCCACGCCCACCGCGCCAACCAGGACACGCCTCTTTGCCTTCGCGTAGGGGGCATTGTTGATTGGGGCGGGGCTTGAGAACGACACGCCCGCCGGCCAATCAGGCCCACGTCGTTGCT
The DNA here is from genome assembly GCA_020800305.1 of Porphyrio hochstetteri. Lineage (NCBI taxonomy): Eukaryota > Metazoa > Chordata > Aves > Gruiformes > Rallidae > Porphyrio > Porphyrio hochstetteri. The sequence goes on along the minus strand of CM036923.1, from coordinate 3,339,570 downwards.
CAGGCAACCTAGGTGTTAGTACACAGGCGTCACTCCGCCTCCGAGCGAGGAGGAGTGCAGGCGTGTTCCTCAGGAGCTGGGCGGAGCAGCGTCTGTAGCGGAGGCTGTGCCAGCCCCAAGCGAGGAGGAGCGCAGGCGTGTTCCTCAGGAGCTGGGCGGAGCAGCAGTGTCTGTAGCGGAGGCTGTGCCAGCCCCGGTCCCGCCCCTCGAGGGCCAGGCGCGGAAGGCGTTTGTATCGCGGCGGGCGGACGTCTCTTTAAGGCGGTGACACGTGCGTGCGGCGGGGCCGGAGGCCCGGATGGTGAGTGCGGCCGGGCCGCGGGGTAGGGGGCCAGGCTGGTATTGGGGGGTAAGAGGCACGGAGAGGTGCCGGGGCCTGCGCTCCGCGCCGCCCGCCCCTGCTCTGTCCGCAGGGCCAGCCGGGGGCCGGGGGCGGCGGAGCGCCGGTAACGGGCGGGCCGCACGTGGCGGCGGGCGGGCCGGGGCAGGACAGGGGGGCGGCGCTCAAGGGCGCGGTGCCTGTAGCGGCGGCGGGGGGACCCGTGGAGATTTGGGCCGGGACGGGCGCCACGGCCGGGACTATGGCCGGGATCTGGACCTAGACTGAGGCTGGGCCCTGGACTGAGATCGGGGCCATGGCCGGGGCCGAGACTGAGACTGGGACCGGGGCCGCGGCCGGGACTGAGACGGAGACCGGGGCCGGGACCATGGCCGGGACCTAGACCGGGGCCGGGACTGAAACCGAGACTGGGACCGGGACCATGGCCGGGACCTAGACCGGGGCCGGGACTGAAACTGAGACTGGGACCGGGACCATGGCCGGGACCGGGGCCGCGGCCGGGACTGAGACGGAGACCGGGGCCGGGACCGAGACCGGGGCCGGGACCGAGACTGAGACTGGGATCGGGACCATGGCCGGGACCGGGACTGGGGCTGGGACTGAGACTGAGACTGAGACCGGGGCCGGGGCCGGAGCCGGGACTGAGACTGAGACCGGGGCCGGGGCCGGGGCCATGGCTGGGGCCGGGGCCGGCGGCGCGGCGGGCCGTTCCGCGACCCGTTGCCCTGGCAACGCGCGGCCCAGCGGGTGCCGTTCAACCGGTCGCTGCCTCCCCGCAGCCGGGGCCGTCGGGCCCCGCCATGCCGATCGCGGAGAAGCTGAAGGAGGCGCTGAAGCCGGGCCGGCAGGAAGCGGGTGAGGCCGGGGAGCTGGGCCTGCTTCTGGCCACCTCTGCCAAGAAGGTCTTACTGCAGAAGATCGAGTTCGAGCCTGCCAGGCGCAGCAAGTCCTGTCCACCGGACCTGCAGCAGAGCAAGTACTTGCGGGTCAACTCCCCGGCTAAGCCCGTCAAGCCCACCAAGCCCAAGGAGGAGCCACCTGGCAAGAACAGTAAGTCTGGAGAGCGAGGGGAGCCCCCCACCTCCCCCCAGACAGCACCCGGCATCTCACCACCCTCTCCCCGCAGACAGCCACTGTGGCCTGAGCGGCCAGGGGGATGGGATCCCTGAGCCCCAGAAGGTGCTGTTCCCTGTGAAGAACCTCTCCATGAAATGGGAACGCATCTCCCACATCGGTGCGGGGCTGCACAACCTCGGGAACACCTGCTTCCTCAACTCCACCTTGCAGTGCCTGACCTACACCCCGCCGCTCGCCAACTACCTGCTGTCCAAGGAGCACAGCCGCAACTGTGAGTGGGGAGGAGGAGCACGCACCAGCCCCGCTCCTGTGCTGCACTCAGCACCTCTGTGCGTGGCTCTGGCGGGGTCTGCACGGGTGCAGGAGGTGCCTCCTGTGCTTCTGGGTTGATGCTGTTCCTGTGGACAGCTTGCTTTTCCTGGCTGCATCAGGCTTTGCGTCCTTGTGTCTGAGGAAGCTTTGTCTCTGCTGGGCGTAGCCAGGACTTTGGGGTTGAAATGAGTCTTCCTGGGGGTCGCAGGCCACCCCTGCCTGTGAGGACAGGGCGTCTGTGGTGGCTTTGGAAGGGAATACAGTGGGAATACTGCTCCACACTGTGACCGAGGGGAGCGTGTGGGCCTCGCAGTCCTGTCTGTGGGGCTCTGGTGGGATGTGCCCCTCAGGACTGACCCGTGGGGTCTTCCAGCTCGTCAGGGAAACTGCGCGGGGTTAAGCTGTGTTGGACCAGAGATTCTGCTGTCGCCTGTACCACCTCCTCCTGTCCTGGGTTTGTCCCTAACATCCCGTCTTCTCTTCTGCTCCAGGTCAGCAAGGAGGCTTTTGCATGCTGTGCATTATGCAGAACCACACGATCCAGGCTTTTACCAACAGCGGCAACGTGATAAAACCAGTGGCCTTCACCCGAGACCTCAAGAGTAAGGATGGCTGCCCACCCCTCCTCTAGCTGTGCAGGAGAGCAGTGACTAATGCAGGAGCAGAACCTCTGAGATCGGGGCAGGTCTTGGCAGATAGCTCTTCTGGGATGACTCACAGAACCTGCAGGGAGGTGGGGGGAGCTGATGACTTCATGGCCTGCGTGGGGCTTCCCCCATGTCCGGCCTGAGCCTGACGTCTGGTTTGGGTTGAGGGGGTCAAACCCCAGAGTCCCCGCCCCGAGGGAGTGAGGGCAGGCCTGCATCTGTCACAGCCTGTGCCGGTGCTGATTGCTCCTTCTCCTGCAGAGATTGCCCAGCACCTCCGCTTTGGCAGGCAAGAGGATGCGCACGAGTTCCTGCGTTACACCATCGATGCCATGCAGAAGGCCTGTCTGAATGGCTACACCAAGTATGTGGGGTCTCTGATGGCCCATCACTGCTCTCTCCGCTGGTCCCCTGCTCCTGTGGTACAGGACTGGGAAGGTGAAGGTGTCCCCCAGTTCAGACTCATGCTGGCACCAGGGGGATGGCCCCACCCTGCCCCTCCATAACACAGCCCTAGGCTGTTGTCTGCCTTCTCTTGACACCACCCCAGCGTAGCCACAGTCCTGTCCCCAGACGCTGAGGATGCTGTGGGTTTGGATCCTGCCCTAGTTGCCAAGGAATTGAGGCATGTTGGCTAGTTCAGGCCCAGCTCTGTGGCTGAGCAGCTTTCCCCTGGGCCCTCCATCCCAGGAAGCCTGCGGTGCCCAGCTCTGAGTGCTGGCCCAGCTGCTCCTTCTGGAGGAGGGAGAGTGCACACTGCATCCTGGTGCCACCCCTTCAGCTCCAGCACTGGAAGAGCAGACTGGGAGAGGCTGCGCCTTCCCTCTGCTGCCAGAGCTCTGCAGCCCATCCCTAGGCTAGAGGTGCAGAGGAGCTGTCCCCCTCCCCATCCCATGCGGGTGGCTGTGCTGTGGGGCCCTGTGAGATCCCTGCTGCTCTCTCCAGGTTGGATCGCCAGACCCAGGCCACGACACTGGTTCACCAGATCTTTGGCGGTTACCTGCGGTCTCGTGGTGAGTGTCGGCTGCCCAGCCCTGTGACTCTCAGGGCCATAGTTTCCCAGGAAACAGTTTTCCCAGTTTCCTTTGGGAAAATTGCCAAGTGTGGGTGAACTGGAGGTGCAGTTGGTGGGTCTTGCGGTACCTGTGGGTTGTGACCCCTGGTGTGGGGGTGGGAAAAGCTGTTGGTTGTAACATTCCAGCTTGTTGCCACCGGCAAAGCATCCGGTGTTGCCAGCTATCTCACACCACTTGCCATCCCAGCACGTAGACGAATTGCCAGCCTTCCTCTGTGCTGGGCTGTGAGTCCTGGTGTCCACGTCCCTGGGCCCAAACCCTGGAGAGGGGGAATGCAGGGTCTGCCGGGGTGGTGACTGGTGCAGGTGTTGTGCCAGGGTGTGCTCATCGCTTGCTCCTTTGCAGTGATGTGCTCTGTGTGCAACAACGTCTCGGACACCTATGAAGCTTGTCTGGACCTGACACTGGACATCAAGGTACTGCAGCAGGGGAGGAGCTCTGCCTCCATGGGGGGTGTCCCTGCAACCCCTCCGTTCCTGCTCTCAAGCCTCCTTAGCCTGTCAATGTCAAGGCATGGTGGAGGCAAGAGGGGAAGCAGCTTCTGTTGTGCCACCTTCTCTGTCAGGCATGGCAGTGCCCATTGCCTCAGCGTGAGCTATGACTCCTCCTTTGAGGCTCTGTGGGGTTGAGGGGCAACACCACCATCCCCCACAGCATCTGGCCAGTGCCTGGCTGGTGACAGGCTTCTGGGTTTGGTGTAGTCAGCGGCCCTGAGCTCCTGCTCTGCGTTACCCCTCGGGGCTCATGTCTGGGCCAGGAGCTGGGCTGTCACTCACGCCCTGGCCTCTCCTCTGTCCCTGCAGAAAGCTGTGAACATAGTGCAGGCGCTGGAGCTGTTTGTGAAGCCGGAGGTGCTGTGCGGCGACAACGCCTACATGTGTGCCACGTGAGTGTGGGGGGCTGCCCGGGGGCTGGGGGGCTACAGGAGAACTTCCCTACCTGCCCCACAGCTGAGCGGTGGGTACGGGGCTGTGGATGTCTGCAATGAAACGTGCTGCTCCTCAGCTTCCTCCTCTTGTGAGGAGGACCTGGGCCAGCTGCCTGGAGTGGTGCCTGGTGGCATGGGGTCATTTCTGAGCAGGGGCTGGGGTACCTTCCCTATGGAGAGAGGCTGGGGGAGCTGGGCTGGTTCAGCCTGGAGAAGAGAAGGCTGTGGGGAGACCTCACTGCAGCCTTCCAGTCCCTGAAGGGAGCAGAGGAACAGGAGGGGAATCAGCTTTTTGAAAGGGTAGATAATGGCAGGACAAGGGGGATGGAGTGAAGCTGAAGGAGGGAAGGGTTAGATTAGATATTAGGGGGAAGTTTTTTACAGAGAGAGTGGTGAGGGGCTGGAACAGGCTGCCCAGAGATGGGGTGGGTGCCCCATCCCTGGGGGTGTTCAAGGCCAGGTTGGCTGGGGCCCTGGGCAACCTTGTGTAGCTCCAGGCCTGGAGGTTGGTGGCCCTGCCTGTGGCAGGGGGTTGGAGCTCTGGGATCCTTGGGGTCCCTTCCAACCCAGCCCAGTCTGTGGTTCTATGATGCTGCGATTTCTGGGGTGGGTTTGCTACTTGGCCAGGGCTGGCAGTCTCCTGGGTAGTGGAGCAGCTCAAACAGCCTGAGCTCTTCCTATGCAGATGCAAGAATAAAGTGAAGGCCAGCAAATGCTTCACCATCCACCGAGCCCCCAACGTCCTGACGCTCTCGCTGAAGCGCTTCAACAGCTTCAGTGGAGACAAAATCACAAAGGTGAGTGCTTGGCAGTCCGGGGCAGGGTGGGGGGTGGGTGGTCCTGTGTGTGGTGTGAGCTCTGCTGCGGTCAGGCTGCCCTTCCTTCCCCAGCCGTGTGGTGCGAGTCTGGCTCATCCTGGCATCTTCACAGAATCACAGGGTTGGAAAAGACCTTTAAGATCATGGAGTCCAACCATTCCTGTCCTGTGCTAAACCATATCCCTGAGCACCTCATCTACCCTTTTCTAAACACACCCAGGGAAGGGGACTCAGCCCCTCCCTGGGCAGCCTGTTCCAGCCCTGACAACTCTTTCAGTAAACTTTTTTTTTCTAACATCTGCTCTGCCCCTGCCCTGGGGCAGCTTGAGCCCATTGCCCCTTGTCCCATCTCCTGTCCCCTGGCTGAAGAGACCATCACCCACCTCTCTACAAGCTCCCTTCAGGTAGTTGTAGATGGTGATTAAGGTCTCCTCTCAGCCTCCTCTTCTCCAGGCTGAACACCCCCAGCTCCCTCAGCTGCTCCTCAGAGGATTTGCCCTCCAGCCCCTTCCCCAGCCTGGTTGCCCTTCTCTGGACTCACTCCAGGACCTCAATGTCCTTCTTATGGTGAGGAGCCCAGAACTGGACCCAGCACTCGAGGTGCAGCCTCACCAATGCCCAGTACAGGGGCACAATCCCCTCCCCAGACCTACTGGCCACACTGTTTTTGACACAAGCCAGGATGCCCTTGGCTTTCCTGGCCCCCTGGGCACAGTGCTGACTCATATTCAGCCTGCAGTCACCCAACACCTCACCATGAGCTCTGCTGAGGGAGAACAGAGCCTGAGAGAAGGGAGCTGAGACTTGTGGCACAGCTGAGCTGCCCTTGTTCTAGCAAGAAAGCCGCCTGCTGTGCAGCTCCTGAGAACATCTTCTCCCCGCAGGACGTGGGGTACCCCGAGTTCCTGAACATCCGCCCTTACATGTCTCGGAACAAAGGGGAGTCCGTCACGTACGGGCTCTACGCCGTGCTGGTGCACTCTGGGTACAGCTGCCACGCAGGACACTACTACTGCTACGTGAAGGTGAGTCTGGGCTGCGCTCCTGGCATCCGCTGCAGGGTGCTTGTGGGTCCCTGGAGTGTGCAGAAAGGAGGGTCCTGTGTTGGGGGTGTGTGGTGTGGAGCACGGGAGGGGGGCACAGGCTGTGTCCTGCCCCAGGAAACGTGGAGGTTTGCTCTGGCAGAGTCTCCCCTCCTGCCCTGGGCTGCCTGTGGGTCTCAGGGAGAAGGAGCTCTGCTGATGGGTGCTGTTCCTGCTGCTTGTCAGGCCGGGAGGGTCCCTGGACGCAGCCCAACCCTGTTCTCTCTCCTTCTGCAGGCCAGCAACGGGCAGTGGTATCAAATGAACGATGACATGGTCCGCCTCAGCAACATCAAGGTGGTCCTCAACCAGCAGGCCTACTTGCTGTTCTACGTGAGGTGAGGGTGGCTCCCTTGGCTCTCAGCATCTGTGCAGGGCTGCAGCCCGGGCCTGGGAAAGAGCTTGGCCCACGTAGCCCCAGACCACATAGCCCTGGTGCCCATGTGCTCAGAGGAGGGTGGTGGGAAGAGGTTCCAGCCCCTCATCATGGCTTTGGAGAGCCCCTCATCTCTTTGGAGTGTCCAGCTCCTGTTTCTTGTGGGCATCCCTGATAATGCCAGCCCTGATGATCTGTTCCAGCCCTCCCAGTTAACACATGTGCTTCTCTGCCCTCACCAGAGTTTCCAACCCCAAGAAGAGCATGGAGCAGCCTGGTGTCAAAGCTGCTTCCAGCCTGCCTGGCCGCGCTGCCGGTGTGTCCAATCAGGTCAAGAAGCCCAAGGTCAATGGGTGCTTCACTTCACCACCGATGGGCCAGGTGAGTCCCGAGGGCTGCTCTTGGATGCCATCCCCAGGATCTGGGGGACAGAACGGGGACTTGGGGATTCTGGTGGATGAGAAACTTAACATGAGCCAGCAGTGGCTCTTGCAGCTCGCAAGGCCAATGGTATCCTGGGCTCCATCAGCAGAGGGGTGGCCAGCAGGGACAGGGAGGTGATTGTCCCTCTCTACTCTGCCCTCATGAGGCCACATCTGGAGTCCTGTGTCCAGATCTGGGGCCCCCAATACAAGAAAGATGTGGGACTGTTGGAGAGGGTTCAGAGGAGCCACGAAGATGATTAGAGGGCTGGAGCACCTGACCTACGAAGAGAGGCTGAGGGAGCTGGGCTGGTTCAGCCTGGAGAAGAGAAGGCTGCGGGGGGACCTCATTACAGCCTTCCAGTCCCTGAAGGGAGCAGAGAAACAGGAGGGGATTCAACTTTTTAAAAGGATAGACAATGACAGGACAAGGGGGATGGATTAAAACTAAAGGAAGGAAGGTTTAGATTAGATATTAGGGGGAAGTTTTTTACAGAGAGAGTGGTGAGGGGCTGGAACAGGCTGCCCAGAGAGGGGATGGGTGCCCCATCCCTGGGGGTGTTCAAGGCCAGGTTGGCTGGGGCCCTGGGCAACCTTGTGTAGCTCCAGGCCTGGAGGTTGGTGGCCCTGCCTGTGGCAGGGGATTGGAGCTCTGGGATCCTTGGGGTCCCTTCCAGCTCAGACCATTCTATGATTTTATGCTGCATCCTTGGCCCCTTGAACTCCTTCCTCACTGAATCTCTCCCTCCATCTAGAGACCAACTGTGCCTCCAGGGAAGAAGGTGCCAGAGGAGGTTGGAGTCCCTGTGGCCCGCAGCACATCTGGGATGAGGCCAAAGCTGCAGAATGAAACCGCTCCATGGAAGCCACCTGCTGGGTCCCCATCACCCAGACTAACCCCCAAAGCTGCCCACAGGGCTGAAGCACGACCTGATGACGCAACCCTGAGGGCCAAGAAGATGTTCTCCTTCCAGCAGCTGACTCCCACAGCCAGAACACCTCAGGGCTCCTCCAACACCAGCAAAGCAAACAGGGACAAAGTGGAGCCGCAGTGGCAGAGGTCCTGGGAGCGCAAGCCACTGCCTACCTCATCCAGGGTGGAGCCCAGCCAGGATCCCAAGGGCATCAAGGAGAAGATCAGGAGCCTGGAGAGGAACTTCCGCAGCAGCAATGCCACCAACCCAGCGAACGGTGCAATGAAGCATCTCTCCAAAGCATCCCACAAGGCCAAGAGCAGCACTGGCAGCTTCGGCACCTCTCAGGGAACAAACTGTGGCACAAACGGCACCGCTGCCCCCAGCAACAAGCCAGCTGCTCCCAAAGACTCCAGACCAGCAAAACTGAAGTCATCCATCCTGGCCAGCAACGCTCAGGAGCCGAGCAGCACCACGTCACCACCACCGGCCAAGAAGCTGGCGCTCTCTGCCAAACAGGTGAGCTGGAGCTTCTGCCTGGAGCCTTCAGTAGGCACATTGTGCCTTCAGACCTGGGGCTTGTTGGGGATGAGCATAGAGCTAATGATGGTGGGCGTAGAGCTAATGATGGTGGGCGTCACGCTAAGCTGGAGGCGGGTGGGGAGAGCCCCTGGGTGGCAGGGCTGCAGCAGGTGCTCTGCCCCGCTCTGGGTCAGGGTGTGGGGCCAGGCCCCGCTGCTGTTCCCGTACCTGAGTGAGGGTGGAGGGGTGGTGTGGGGCGGTGGGAGCAGGTGATGCTGCAGCTGGAGGGCTGCAGAGTTGCCTCTCCCTGGGGCAGTGGTGTGGCACTGGCCTTGCAGGTGCCACAGTGCAGCCAGGGCTCAGGAGGGCACGCTGGGGATTCTGTTCTTTAAATTTCCTTCCTTCCTTTTCTCCTTTGTCCTTCTAACCAAAAACACTTCTGATTCTTCTTCTACCACCCCCTGCTTCCCTCCCCCCGTCTGTGTCTGTTCCCCTCCCCTTTCTCTGGGCTCCCCTTTTTTATTTTCTCCCCTTGGCTCATGGAAACCTTTTTTTTCCTTTAGACCACCAAGTTTTTATTTATGTCAATAACTGCAGGGCAGCACCAAGCAGAAGGCAAGCAGAAGTGACAACCACCACGCACAACCTCACCCAAAATCTGCTGACCGCACCAATCTCATGAACAACATCCACCCCGACTGCACTTCTTGGTCTTTGGAAAAGTCAGGGTAAGTGGTGCCAGGCACTCCCAGGCTCCTGCACAGCAGCAAAGCCTTGGAGCGCTCCACAGGGCAACCATAGGGCATTGTGGCTGGCTCAGGGGGGTGACTTTTGGCAACTGGCTCTCCTGTTCTCCTGGGCTAGTGGGTCTTGCTGTGGATCCCGGAAGCAGGAAGGTTTTGGCAGAGGGTGGGAGGGAGCTTGCAGGCTTTGACCTGTGTCTCACAGGATCAGCAGGCATCAGCCTGGTGTAGATCATGCTCTGGGTCTCCCTTGTAACCTTACCCATCAGCACGTGCTGTGGAAACACTCGCTCTCCCTAATCCCCTGAGGGACAGCATGTGGCTGGCACGGGGCAGGTGCAGGGCACCGTGTGTGTGCAGCTGCTGCTCCGGGAGCGGGTTCTGATTTGGATTTCACAGCTGAGATGGTGGCGGTTGGGTTCTGTGCTCATGCACCTTGGGGTGAGGAGGAAGTGGGGGGAATCCCTCTTCTGACCTGACTTCTAGACCACTTCAGGGTTTTTTTTCCTTGTCCTTCAGGCTGTTCTCACTTGCACGGAAACTGCCAAATCCTGGAAAGTCTGCCTTCATCACCAACTCAACCCCTGGGCACCCAGCCTCCTCCCTGACCACCAGTGCCACTGGCCCTCCTCCCTCCAGTGAGGAGAACAGGGTGATGCAGCAGGGGCTCCCAGCCTCCTCCCTGACCACCAGTGCCACTGGCCCTCCTCCCTCCAGTGAGGAGAACAGGGTGATGCAGCAGGGGCTCCCAGCCTCCTCTCTGACCACCAGTGCCACTGGCCCTCCTCCCTCCAGTGAGGAGAACAGGGTGATGCAGCAGGGGCTCCCAGCCTCCTCTCTGACCACCAGTGCCACTGGCCCTCGTCCCTCCAGTGAGGAGAACAGGATGATGCAGCAGGGGCTCCCAGCCTCTTCCCTCACCACCAATGCCACTGGCCCTCGTCCCTCCAGTGAGGAGAACGGGGTGATGCAGCAGGGGCTCCCAGCCTCTTCCCTCACCACCAATGCCACTGGCCCTCGTCCCTCCAGCAGGGAGAACGGGGTGATGCAGCATGGCCCCGATTCTTCCAAAAAGAAGCTGCATAAGCGGCATCATGGAAAACATGGCAGCCCTTGTGCTCCAGTTGGGAAGGACAAGGGTGAAACCTTCAGCCCCCCCAAGAAGAAAAGGAAGCTTGCTCTGGATGACTCGATGTTCCTCGGGAAGGAGGCAGCAGGGAAGGGTCCCGGCGGTGACAGGGTGGCACCAGGCTGTCAGGATGCAAAGAGGAGGCTCAGGCAGCAAGGATTGGATCCCGCTGCTCCCCTGGATGCAGAGCCAGTCTCCAAGAAGAAGAAGAAGAAGAAGAAGAAGAAAAAGAAGAAGAAGAAAAAGAAGAAGAAAAAGAAGAAGAAGGAGAGGGAAATGGAGGAGATGAAAGAGCACTGCTCTGGGACGCATTCCTCAGGCAGGTGAGGGGCTGGGGCCACATGAGACCCTTGTGCATCTCAATGCTCCCCGCTCCCAGGACAGCGGGCACGTGCCTTTCATCTTTCTGGGGGTGGGATGAGGCTCACCATGGTGCCAGCTGAAGCACCCACCGGCTTTCTGGGGGTGTTTTTGCCCTTCCTTGAGCATGGCCCTGGAGCGAGGGTGTCCCTACAGAGAGCTCGGGCTCGTCCCCCTCTGGTTTAGCGAGAGGGAGCTGACCCTTGCTGCCTTTTCCAGCTCCAGGAAGGGTGAGATGGAGCCCACGAGGCCAAAGCAGGGGAGGAACGTGGAGACTGAGGCTGGAGAGAGCGAGCACCGCAAGCACAAGCAGAGGGAAAGCCTCAGCAGCCCAGCATCAGAGAAGCCATCTGCCAGCAGCAGCCGTGCCACAGGCATCACCCCAGGTATTACCACGTGCTGGCGGGGGGAGAGCTGCTTTCTCTGCCCACCACACAGCTCCCCAGACCCAGCGTGCCCTCCCCAGTGCTTGCTGCTCCCCACACCTGCCTGGGGCTCAGCCAGACCCCATCCTTGGCACTGCCCACCCTGCGTGCTGCTCAGGAGGGCGGCTGCTGGGCTGAGGGTGTGCTCCTCTCCAGACCCACGGGGATGGTCCCCTTGAGGGGTTAAGATTTACCCCCAGCTTCTCCCTGCCCAGGACGGGCCTGTGTCTCCAAACACCCTGTGCCATCCTCACAGCATCTCCTTGGGCCAGATCTGCCTTTGGAGCCGGAGCGACACAGCAGCTCCCTCCAGCTTGTCCTTACCCTGGCTGTTTCCACAGTGGCAGCATCAGAGTGGGAGAGCTGGTTTGGGGACAGCTGGAGGTGCTGCCCACCAGCCCCAAGCACTGCACCCAGGCGTAGGGCTCACACAGCACCCAGCAGCCCAGAGAAGGCCAGCGTGGTGGAGGAGCTGCTCAGGAACTCATTGGACAAGGCTTATGGCAAAGAAGGTAATCTCCCCTCCTCTGAGTGGGCCTGCAGCACCCCCCAGCCCCAGCTCCCCCAGCACGGGGACCCTGCACAGGCGGGTGCAGCGGAGCAAAGCAGGGTGCTCACTGCTCACCGCCCTGCTCCCCAGTCCTGACATGGAAAGGCGAGGCCTCAGCCGTCAGCCAGGATGCCATTTGGGATGCGGAAGAGGCCCGCAGTGAGACCATCATTGACGATTGGGACAGGGAGTTTGACAGAGGGAAGGTGGGTGCTGGCTGCGTCAAGGGGAGGGGGGTGGGAATTGAGGCAGGGTCCTGACTACTGACCCCCTCCTCCTCCCCAACCTCTCCTGTCTCTGCACAGGTCAAGAAGATGAAGAAACTGAGGCAGGAGCGGAGGCAGCAATTCAATCCCTTCCAGCAGCTGCAGAGCAAACGCGACTTCTGGTCCGTCACCCGCCCCGCCAAGGGTGCCAGCCTGAGCCACCGGCTCTGAGGTGAGGGAGCAGGAAGGGGGGGCAGGGAGGAGGTGGGGGTGACTGCCTGCCGGGTGCTAATGCTGCTCCTTTCCTCCCAGGTCGAATCCTGCATCCTCAGCCGGCCAGTGCAGCAGTCCCGCGTCCAGACCCGGGGCTGAGGGGGGGATGTGTCACCGCTCCCGCGGGGCTCGGGCCGAGCTCGGCGTCCCCTGCCTGCCCCGCGGGAGCCGCTGCCCCGTCCCCCTCCCCCCCCCCCCCCCGCCTCCTCCCCCCCTACTCCGCCTCCCCCCTCACTCCGCGTCCCCCCCCTCCAACCCCCCCCTCCCTGTCCCCCTGCAGTTAAACCGGTGTTTCCCTGGGTATCCCCACGCTGGACGTGGGGGGGGGGGGGGTGGGGGGTGGAGTATGGAGGGGGGTGAGGGTGGGGGGTGGAGGGGGGTGAGGGTGGGGGGTGGAGAGTGAGGGGTAGGGGATGAGGGGGGGATGGGGGTTGGGGGGGATGGTCTTGCGCGCCTGGGGCGCAATAAAGTTTTTTGTCCTGTCACCCGGCTCGGTGGGACGGCGGCGCTGGGGGGGGAGGGAGGGGAGAGGGGCGATACCGGGGGAGGAGAGGGGATGGAGGGGCGGCTGCGGGAAGGGAGGGGAGAGGGGATGTGGAACAGTTGGAGAGGGTTCAGAGGAGCCACAAAGATGCTCAGAGGGCTGAAGCACCTGCCCTACGAAGAGAGGCTGAGGGAGCTGGGCTGGTTCAGCCTGGAGAAGAGAAGGCTGCGGGGGGACCTCAGTGCAGCCTTCCAGTCCCTGAAGGGAGCAGAGGAACAGGAGGGGAATCAGCTTGTTAAAAGGGTAGATAATGGCAGGACAAGGGGGAATGGATTAAAACTAAAGGAAGGAAGGTTTAGATGAGATATTAGGGGGAAGTTTTTTACAGAGAGAGTGGTGAGGGGCTGGAACAGGCTGCCCAGAGAGGGGGTGGGTGCCCCATCCCTGGGGGTGTTCAAGGCCAGGTTGGATGGGGCCCTGGGCAACCTTGTGTAGATCCCGCTCTGAGGTTGGTGGCCCTGCCTGTGGCAGGGGGTTGGAGCTCTGGGATCCTTGGGGTCCCTTCCAACCCAGCCCAGTCTGGAATTCTATGATACTGGGGGAGGAGAGGGGATGGGGGGGCGACTGGGGGAAGGGAGGGGAGAGGGGCGATACCGGGGGAGGAGGGGGGCGGCGGGGGTCGGCGGCCCCGCAGGGGGAAAGGAGCGGCACCAGGGCGGGGGGAGAAGGGCGGGGACGGCTCGGGGGAGGGGAGGGGAGAGAGGGGTGACACCGAGGGGGGGGGGCTGCTGCTGGCCCCGCCCGCTCCCGCGTCACGTGCCGCCGCCCGTGGCGGCCTCGGCGGCCTCGTCACGCGGGCGGGGCCGGAGCGGCGGCGGCGGGATGGAGGAGGAGGCCGGCTACGGTCAGTGCGGGCCGGCCGGCCGGGGGGACGGGGCCGCGGCCCCGGCCCCGGGGCGCGCTGCGGGTGGGGGCCGGGCCCTGATCTGTGGGGCTGGTGCTGGGGTGAGGCCCCGGTGGGGAAGGAGGGAGCGTTCGGGCCGCGCCGCGCCCAGGTGCGGGACCGGGACCGGCGGGCTGGGAAGGGGAGGGGGGGCTCGGTGGGACCCGCGGCTCACGGAGCGGCCGGGAGGAGCCCGGTGCCCGCACCAGCGCGGGGCCCGCGGGGTGAGCTGCCGCGGCCGGTACCCCCCGGGCGGCGCGGCCCCTTCCCCAGCCGGTGCGGCGGCGCTCGGAGCGGGCCGCGGTGGGGGTGCTGCCGGGCCACGGACCCTTCCGCCTGCGGTGCGGGTGCTGCCTGTGCGTGTCCCACTCCCCGCCACGCCGCTTTGTATTCAGCTGCCGCACTCGGGGCCCCGCGGGGAGGGTTCGGGAGCGCCCGGTGTGTGCCCGGGCCCCGCTCCCGGCGTGGGGCGGCTCCGTGTCCGCAGAGCGTTCTCCCCCTGTGCCGAGGAGCAGGACGGGGCAGAGGGCACTGCCAGCACCTGACGCCCGGAGCTGGGTTCCTCTGTGTTGGCAGGTGGGTTTCCCATGGCTGGGAGGCCAGAGCCTCTCTGGGCGAGACCTAGAACCAAGGTCCCCGCGCTGTGAGCTGTGCTGGCCGCTGGTTTCCCCGGGAGCCGGGGTCACTCGGGAGCCACCAGTGCCGGGGAAGATGCTGCTGGCAGTGCTGGTTCACGGGCTGGTTTCCTGCCTGCTGCAGTTGTGCAAGGCAGCTGATTAGGAGGCTGCCCTTCCACCCCAGAAGCAGCTGCACTTAGTGATGGGGCGTGTGTGAGATAAGGTGTAAGTGCCCGGCCCTGCTGGCGTGCGGCCTGGCACAGGCCCTGCTGGGCACAGCCCATTAGCCAGAGAGCACTGCGGGCAGCGATGGTGCCGGCGTATCTCAGCGCTTCTCAGAATTGCCTGGAAGATGTCCTGGGTCACCTGTCAGCATCAGGAATTGCCCCTCGCCGTGCTGCAGGGAACACAGGGTGGCATGCAGGCTGGGCGGCATGGCCATCTCCAAATCCCCACTGCCATCCCTGTTGCAGAGACATCACGGTCTGCAGCCTTCCCCAAGCCCTTGAGCTCTGTTGGTTTTGCAAAGGACAGTCTGCCAAGGCCCCAGCGCAGGGGGAGCCCAACAGGGGGGATCTTGCTGGTGGGATTGTGCTGACACCGGTGTCTGCCCTGTGCTACGCGGCCCCTCTCCAGCCGTCTGCCTCAGCACAGAGCAAATCCCAGGGTGAGCAGCTGGCGGCACAGATGTGGGCTCCCCCTGCTCCTGCCAGGATGTGGGGCTGCGCTCCCACCCCCTACCCCTGGGGATGGTGATGAAACCAAACCCATTGCTCCACTGGAGCTGACCGAGTGCGGCGGTGCCAGCGCAAACACCTCTGGATAGTGTGGCAGCGGGGACCTGGCCTGGCTGCAAGATCTTACCCTGCCACCCTGGTGAGCAACTGTGGGGTGCGTGATCCCATCCCAGCACCGTGTCCTGAGCTGGGCCCCATCTCGGCTCAGACCCAGCTCCGGGGCGAGGGGGATTGGGCAGCACTGGTAATCCCGTGCACTTGAGGGATTACTGGGTGCTTGGGCCTGGGGGATTAAGGGATTTCTCTAAGCGGGGTTGATGCAGCTTCCCACACAGTGACTTGTGCCTAGGGACCCTCACGGTCTGGGGCAGGCTGGCCAGAGCTGGGTGGTGGCTGGGTGCAAGGTGTGGGAGATCCCCATGGAGGGGGGGCTGTCAGGTGTGCTGGCAGGCTGGGGAGGTCCCCAGCTGGGGCAAACCCCACCCTCTGCTCACTGCCAGCCCGCACAGCCCCATGCTGCCACAGGCCTCTTGGTACAGACTCAGCAGTTTGGGAGGCAGCCTAGGGCCATGGTGTGTACTGAGGGGACAGGGGCAGGGTGTTGGGGGAGCTACTGGTGACAGACCAGCCCCTTCCCTGGCATGGTGTAGGGTGACCGAGGTGCGTCGCTGGGCCTGGTGGGGGAAGCAGCTCCTTGCAGAGCTCTGGGGCTCCCAGCCTGAAGACATGGGGATGTCACTGGGCTCAGAGAGCAGAGCTGGGGCTGCTGAGGCTTGGGCAGCGCTGTGGTGGTCAGAAGCAATGAGCTGGTGTTGTTGTCATCGTGTCCCCATCCTCCCCCACGACGTTCTGGAGCAGAGAATGATAAGCCGTGTTGCAGGCACTCAGTAATTACCATCAGAGACCTAGTGAGGCCCTCAGTCCCCAGGGGCTGTCACAGCCGTTGCAGCAGGGTTGGGGGCGGCCGCTGCTGCTCTGGGTGTGAGGGAGGGGGAGCTGCTGGAGGGAGGCCGCTCTCCGGGGCCTTGCTTTCTGGCAGGCAGCGGATCAGGGCCCAGAGCCGAGGTCAGCGTAACCCTGGGGTGTTTGTAAACACCCTGCACCCCCTGGGCAGAGTGTGAAGGTGGAGCAGGGCATCTGGGTCACTCAGTGAGGGAGGTGCTGCATGGCCCAGCACCCATGGGTGCTCTTGCCACACAGGGGGTTCACTCAATGCCAGTCCAGGCCTTGGGCAGGCACTTGCTGCAGCATGTGCCTGGCTCAGTCCCCTGTCCCCCCAGTTCCCCTCGTGTGCCCTTGTCCCTCCCGCACTGTGCAAACCACCCCTGGGAGGGGGGAAGTGGTGCGAAACCAGAAGGTCAGTCATGTAAGCACTAGGCTGCCCTCACAGCCCCAGAGCTGCCCATCTCCTTCCCCTTTCCTCCTGGCCACAGCCATCCCGTCCCGCTCCTGGGACCTGGGGTCCCCTCCTGCCTGCGAGGACAGCTGGCTCCAAGGTGCCATCCCAGCTGCCTGCCCGACTCCTGGCTCTCCCAGCCCAGCGTGTCCCGATGCGTGCCAGCACAGGTGAGCAGAGCTCCCAGGTGAGCCAGTAGCCGGGCTGTCCATGGGACGCTACCTCCTGCCCCAACAGGCTCTGGGGTTTGTTACTCAGCGCCGTGCCCTGTGCTTGGGGATCACTCCTGCTTTGAGGGAAAGAGCTGCTGGTCCGGTTTGGCTTTGCTCAACACCTGTGGGGGCTGGGGGGACGCAGGCGCAGCAGGGCCTGGGGGCAGGAGGGTTGCTCCTTCCCCCAGCTCCACAACCAGCCCCAAGGAGGGGATCCAAGGGCAGGACCCCCCCCCGGCTTTTTACTGTGGGGACCTCTCAGTACCCCAGCACTGCGGCAGAGCCGGAGGCTTCCGTTGCTGCCGAGGCATGCCCGGAGTTCAGCCGTCTGAACGGCGTCGCCGTGGGGCTACCAGCGGGGCAGCGAGCCTGCCTGTCCACGGCGTGTGGGGCTGTGCTGGGATCGGGGCCCAGGTCCTGCACCCCTGAGCGGGGGCCGTGGCAGCACCCCCAGCTCCCCACGCCTCGCAAGAGCCGCGTCGCCTCTTGGTGCACCTTCCTTTATGCAGCGCCGGTTGCTACGCGACCGCCGGCTCCCGATGCTTAATGCTCTAATACGGAGGGATCAAACCGCTCTAAAAATACCCCGCTGCCAGCCCCCTGCGGGGGCAAGGGGGCTGCCAGGGGCAGGGGGCCTGGGGCGGGGGGGCTGCTGGGGACTTCCCAAACTCCTCGTCCTCTAAGTGGCTTTGAGGCGCGGGAGCGGAGCGGGCTGGTGTGCAGGCACGGAGCGCCGGGGATTGGCTGGGGCTGGCGTGTGGGCTCCAGCAGCTGGAGCTGCCCTGCCAGAGCCGCCTTCCCCTGCTCCAGAGAGAGAGCGAGGAGTCCTCCGGCTGCCCTGCCTGTGCCCGGGCCGCAGCACCGGGGAGCCCGCAGCCGAGCCGCACGTACCTGCCAGGCCTCTGCCTGCCCTGTCGGAGCTGGCGGCGTCTTGCGTGGGACTCCTGCACCATGGGGACAGTCAGCGAGCTCTGTGCTTCCAGTTTCCAGGCCTTCCTCTGCCCCTCGGTGGCTGCCAAGGCAGGTAGGCACTTCCTGCGCTCCCCGCTGCTTGCCGCAGGGTTCCCAGCACCCAGAAGACGCAGCGGTGCCCGTGGCTCCGTGCGGTGCCCGTGGCTCCGGCTCCATATGGCTGCTGCTGACAGCAGCACAGAGCGTCCTCCCCCTCTCGCCGCCTCCTTCCCCGTGCTGCCAGCCTCCCCAGGCTGGGGTGTCTGCGGGCACTGAGCCCCGGCAGGATGGCTGGGTGCCTGGTTGCCGTGTGTGGCATTACCCCACACCAGCACCGGGTGCCACACTGGGACAGGGGGTGTTTGGGGGTGCCGGGTGCCACACTGGGACAGGGGGGTGTTTGGGGGTGCCGGGTGCCACACTGGGACAGGGGGGTGTTTGGGGGTGCGGGGTGCCACACTGGGACAGGGGGGTGTTTGGGGGTGCGGGGTGCCACACTGGGACAGGGGGGTGTTTGGGGGTGCCGGTGGCGGTGGATCCCCGCAGCCCTGTGCGGCTGTGGCCGGTTCTGCCCCAGCCCCTCTCCCTCCTGCCCTGGGAAGCGTGTGACTGCCCTCGCTGCCACACGCGGCTGGGGTGATGCTCTCCAAGCCGAAATCTGTGCAGGAAGCCTGGTGCCTCCTGCGTCAGGGCTGTTGTTGAGGGCTGGCTGCCTGCATGAGCCGCCACTGGCTGTGGGTTCCTGTCTGTGGGACCACGGCTGGATGTGGGGTGCAAGATGTCCTCGGGACAGCCCTGAGGCCAGGCAGCAGCGGGCTCTGCTGCAGCCTGGCACCATGAATGGCACAGAAGGGACAGTGGGTGCCTGTCGAGCTGCGTGCCCAGCATCTGCGCCGTGCTTTGGTGCTTACCCAGCTGCATGACAGGCCAGGGGTCTAGGTGTGGGGTCTGTGGGTGCCACTGGGGAGCAAGCAGCAGCTGTGGGTTCCCTGCCAGGCTTGGGGCACGGAGCACAGCTACTGGGCAGGGCTGTGTGAAAGCAGGACGAGGGCCCTATCTGGCTTTGGGCGCCAGCTCCAGCTGCCTGGGAGGGTCTTCCTGGAGCTGCCTGGCCCTCAGACCCTTCTGCTGTGCCTCAGCTGTCAGTGAGGAAGGACAGTGCTGACGCAACCCAGGATGCGCACGCGGCGCGGTGAAAACAGGATGTGGTGTGCTGAGACGAGCAGGAAGTTTCTCAAGTCCCCACGGGCCACTGGTTGTGGGGCACAGGGGTGGTGGGCAACAGCACCCAGTGACAGCCCCTCGCAGCACTCTGGGCTTGTTGTCCCCACGCTCTGCCTGAGCCCATTCAGTGCCTTCATCCCTCTGGCACAGCCGGCACAGGCCTGGCGTGGGGCGGTGGGAGGTGTGGGTAGCACCATGGTGTGGCAGTGGTCAGAGTGACTGTGAGGCCTCCAAAACTCGTCCTCCCCTTGCTCTGTAGCCAGCATTCTGGGTGCCGTTTCTCCATCTCATGCTGCCGAGCAGGATTTAGCTGAGTCAAGGAGGCTGAGCCTCACGCGGCATCTCCAGGCAGCTGACAGCAGGACAGGGGGTTTGCTCCTGCTGCAGGCACAGCCCCCAGCCCCTGCCATGCAGTGGGGTTAATATGGGCACCCTGGAGCAAGGGGGTGAGATGGGGAGCAACCTCCTGT
Source organism: Porphyrio hochstetteri (assembly GCA_020800305.1). Lineage (NCBI taxonomy): Eukaryota > Metazoa > Chordata > Aves > Gruiformes > Rallidae > Porphyrio > Porphyrio hochstetteri. The sequence continues at coordinate 3,320,336 of CM036923.1, read as the reverse complement.
GGGGACCAGCACTGCTCCTGGCCCTGGCCCTTAGCTGCTGTGGGATCTGCAGAGGGCAGCAGGCACTGGTGGTCCCCACAGCCCTCCCAGTCCTGCCTGAGGCTTGGTCTGTACAGCCTGGATGGGACCTGGACCTGCATTGGGGGAGGGGTTCTGGTGGAGCTGGAGCTGCAGGACTGGGCCAGGGCACTGCTGGGGAGGGGGTCCCAGCTGGTGGAGGCGAGGGGGGACCCTGGCATCACTGCAGCTGGCTCAGCATGTGCCAAGTCAAGTGTCTTGGCAGCCGCCAAGGAAAGAGGGGCTGGGCCAGCCCGCAAGGTTTGCCTGGCTGGGACCCCAGCACATCCCATCCCCTGACCACAGGGCTGAGGAGGGGGAGCAGGGCCCTGGCTGCCCCATTTCCCCACCAGCCTGGGAGCAGAGGAGTTAAGGCACTGGCGGCCCTGGGCTCGTTGCAGCAGGAACAGGGTGTTGGCGAGGCCGGGATGACGCCCGGGCGGCCTTGGAGCTCATTGGCCCTGCGCAGCCCTGACTCACCCCAGGAAGCACCGGGGCGGCAGGTGTTGCTGCCCTGAAACAACAGCAGCACCTCTCTGGAGCCACAGACTCTGGGCACAGCCGACTGAGCTCGTGGGGACGGCCTGCCAGGATGGTGCTCAGGGCGGAGGGCAGCGGTGAGCTGGGCCAGGGGGGGTGGGAAGGCTGGTGGGGCTGGGGTGAAGGTGGCAAGCGGCAGGTCGGTGCCTGCCCCCGCCTCGTGTGCCACCAGCCGTGGCTGCTGGGCTGGGGGAGCAGGGCAGGAAGGAGCAGGGGCCGTGAACATGGCTGCTGTGCATCACAGCCTTTGCTGAAGGCACAGGGGGAGAGGTGGGGGATGTGTGGTGGCTGCTGCCCCTGCCACAGGCCCCAGCGGATGAGTCCTTCCGGTGCCCTGTGCTGCCATGCAGGCTTCTCCAGCTTGGCTGTGGCAGCAGGGCTGCGGCTGCCCCCCAGCCTCTGTGTTGGGGGGCTTTGTGCTGGTGCTGGGATCACTGCACCCTGGCTCCTGTCAGGGCTGAAGCCCTGGCAGCGCCAACCTGCTCCCCCCTGCCCGTCCCCGCAGCGCTGCTCTGCCCACAGCAAGGCTCCCTGGCATCTCCAGAGCCGTCTGCACTCAGCTCGGTGCTGCAGGGTGGGTGTTGTGCAGCGCCGGGGACGCGTTGACGCCCTCTTCCTTCCCCAGAAAAGCTCTTGCGTCTGGGGTTTCTCTTCCTCTGGCTGCTGCTGACATGGCTGGGCCGGTGTCACGAGTGCTCACCCTCTGCTGCAGCAGCGCAGCCGGGGAGGGACCTTCCTAGCGCCGGTGTCAGCCCTCTCTACCCAACACCTCACCCGCTGCTGCGCCTGCCGAGCCCCCTGCCCGCTCGCAGGTGGGCAAGGGGGTGCTGTCCTGCTCCAGCCAGGGCTCACATTCCTGGCTCCAGCCTCAGACAGAGCAGGTCTGGCCCTGGCACTGAGTTCATGGCAGGAGGGTTCTGCGGCACGGGGGTGCGGTGGGGTTTGGGTCTGGCAGTGGGTGCTCTATGCGGCTTAGCCCTCCCGCAGCGAGCCTGGGCACGCCGGGCGCGAGGGGCGGGCGCATGCAGCATCGGCTCTGGGGTGCACAGAAGGTGCTGGGCTGTGTGGATAGGGCAAAGCTCATGGTGTTTCAAATTGAAATAACTCTTAACCTGGTGCCCTGAGCCAGGTTGTCTGGATCACTCTTCTTGGCGCCGGAGACTGAGAATATTGGGAAGTGCTGCTGACGCGGCGGGAGGGACGGTGTCGCAAGCCCAGGCTGCTCCTGCCTTGGCAGCCAGGGGTTTTTTGCGAAGGAGGAAGCTCGTCAGAAAGCCAGAGCTGAGCCAGGGAACTGCTGAGTTCAGAGATTATCGGTTTGTGTGGTGGTGATTGCCCCAGGGGCGCATGCGGCTCCCACGGAGGAGCGGAGAGGAGCGGAGAGGAGCGGAGAGGAGCGGAGAGGAGAGGAGAGGAGGCGAGGCAGCGGCTAGGTGAGGAGTGATGAGCGGTCGAGGATGGTGCTGGTCTGAAGGCACACAGTGTCCCTGAGCGCTGGGACAGGGCCGTGCTGGGGATGCTCTGGGTGAGTGCGGTGGCATGGAGACCACAGCTGTGGTGGCACCTTGGCAGAGCGGAGCTGGTGCCTGTCCCCATAGCCCCGGGTGGGAATCAGGAGGTGGCACAAACGCCGAGATGGTGGGTGCTGCCAGCTCCCTGGGGACAGCGTACTGGGGGGAACGGTGCTTGGGTGTTCTCAATGGTGACCTTGGCGTGCAGGCAGCCCGTGGGAGCTGGCAGAGGTGGGAGGTGGGAGTGGGAGTGCTGCTGGAGGAACAGGTGACCTTGGGGATGGGAAGGAACGGGAACGGGATGCCGTGTCACTGCGGAGCGGGAGGTCACGTGCTGAGGAGCACTGGGAATGTCCTGGGAGCCCTGGGGCTCAGGAGCAAGGAGGGGCGTGTGGCCGCTCCAGGCTTGAGCTTTAGGGATGGCAGGGGTGGGGGCCTGTGCCTGGCTCCCGTGGGGTCACAGCGAGGTGTCAGTGTGACAGGGGCAGGTGAGGCTTGTCCAGAGGGTACACTGGCTCCGGGCCCTGGCTGTAAGGACAGATCCAACACAGAGGGGGCTGCAGGGGTGGCCCCAAGCTGGTTTGCCCCAGGACTGGTCCAGTGCAGTAGAGTGACCTGCGGAGCTCTGGATCCATGCAGAGCCCAGTGCTGCTGGGCACAGCAGAACTGCCAGGCCACAGCCAGGACCGGGCCAGGCACCGACACCGCTCTGACTGGGGCAGAGCAGAGTTAAACGGGGCTCGGCGGCGCCAGGGCCCCAGGGAGGAGTGCTGGAGCGGGTCCAGGGGCCATGCTGGCCCTGGCTGCCCAGCCACTGCGGGCTGAATCAGCAGCATCCGGCGGTGCCCGGCTCCCCCACTGCCCAGTGGGGTGACGCCCTGGCCCTCGCGTTCCTCGCGTGCCACCGGTGGCACTTGGCTGCTGCGTGGGGCCGGGACGCTGCTGGCCAAGCCAGCTCCTTTAGGCCCCCGGCAGCATCTCATCTCGGGAGCTGGGATGGTTCCTGCAGCCCCGTGTGCTGACTGACCGTGTCTCTGCTCAGTGCCCAGTGACCTGACTCCAGAGGAGTGCCAGGAGCTGGAGAACATCCGCCGCCGCAAGCAGGAGCTGCTGGCTGACATACAGGTGCGATGCTGGGGGGCTCTTGTCTGGATGTGGCAGCCTCTCAGGGCTGTCCTCGGTGGGGGGACCCAAAATATCCCTGCCTGTCACTGAGCAGGGGCCCTGCAGCCCCATCCAGGGAATGGGGAGGGTGGCCCAGGGCAGGAGGGGCTGCCCCAGCCCTGAGATAGAGGTGCAGCACCCCAGACGCACAGAGCCTGTGCGGGAGCAGTCTGTGGGTCAGGTTGTGTTCCTGGCCAGCTCCCAGGGCACCGGCGTCTCTGTGCCAGCCCAAGCCTGGCACGGGCAGGCACCGTGTCTCTGGGCCAGGCCAGTGCCCTGGCAAGTGACTGGAGGTCAGTGCTCATCTGGGACACTCGTCAGTGTGTCCCTGATTAAGTCAGCAGAGGCTAATTACTGCCATATGCTGGGCACGATCTAGAGGGATTAGGGGGTAATTTTGTTAACCTCTCAATCTCTTCCTTCCTGCGCACTCAGAGCATGGTGATGCTGCAGGGGGGGAGAGGGGGATTAGCAGCGGGGTGCAGCTAACCCCCCTCTGCCAGTGCCCCCAGCTGGTTCTCCCCCAGGGCAGTGCTGGGGGTTGGGGGGTATGGGGGAAGGAGGGGAGAAGCAGAGGCTCTGGGGGCTTCCTGGAGGAATGGCCTCGGCTACCAAGGGGGCTGGAGGGCTTGGGAGGGAAGCAGTCACCTTCTGCTCAGTGCCCTCTCTCCCCTCAGCGGCTGAAGGATGAGATAGCAGAAGTGACGAATGAGATCGAGAACCTGGGATCCACGGAGGAGAGGTGAGTCCTCTGCAGCCACAGCAGCCCAGGGGCTCCACTGAGCCACTTCCCCCACGGCACAGCCAGCCCCAACCACAGCTCGCTCGCTGCGGGCGCCGTGGGCAGCTGAGCGCTGCAGCCCCCGTGGGCGCTGGTGCGAGCGGCTTTCCCAGGCTCTCTGAATTCCCTGGAGCGGTAGTGGGATGAACTGCTGCTCCAAAGGTCTGTTTGTCCAAGCCTCAGCCCCTGTCTGGCTGCAGCGACTGTCGGACTTTGTTGTTCCGAGCTGGCGCAGGCGGTGCCAGCCTGGGATTAGGGGTCCCGGCAGCCGACGGGCGCGGATGCTGGTGTCCTTTCCCATCGCCCGCTGGGGCATGAAGGCTGCCACCCTCACACCCGCCTTGCAGGTGCCCAGTGGCTGCTCTCCCAGAGCCCTAGGGCACCCTCACCTCCCCTGAGCAGAGGGGCCCCGCTGGGATCATAGAATCATAGAATGGTCTGAGTTGGAAGGGACCCCAAGGATCACAGAGCTCCAACCCCCCTGCCACAGGCAGGGCCACCAACCTCAGGCCTGGAGCTACACAAGGTTGCCCAGGGCCCCATCCAACCTGGCCTTGAACACCCCCAGGGATGGGGCACCCACCCCCACTCTGGGCAGCCTGTTCCAGCCCCTCACCACTCTCTCTGGAAAGAACTTCCCCCTAATATCTAATCTAAACCTTCCCTCCTTCAGTTTCACTCCATCCCCTTTGTCCTGCCGTTGTCAAGCTGATTCCCCTCCTGTTCCTCTGCTCCCTTCAGGGACTGGAAGGCTGCAATGAGGTCCCCCCACAGCCTTCTCTTCAGGCTGAACCAGCCCAGCTCCCTCAGCCTCTCTCTGTAGGGGAGCTGCTCCAGCCCTCTGATCATCTCTGTGGCTCCTCTGACCCCTCCAACAGTCCCACATCTTCCTTGTCCTGGGGCCCCCAGCTCTGGACACAGGACTCCAGAGGGATGGGATGTGGTTCCCTGTGTCCCTGGGCAGCCTGTGACAGCTCTGTTTTGCTCTGGGGCCCAGCAAGCCAAGAGCAGCCCCATGCTGCTCTGCCACAGAGCAGGGCAGAGGCACAGAGCAGTGTCCCAGCTCTGCCCCGTGCTGGTTCCACACAGGGGCCTGGCCCAGTGCAAGTCACTCAGCTCTGGTTCCCCCCCAAGCAGGGCTCTGCCCCAAGGGCTGTCGGGGGGAAGGAGCCAGGTTCCTCCTTGTGCTCAGAGCTGCTTTGTGCCTTGCAGGAAGAACATGCAGAGGAACAAGCAGGTGGCCATGGGCAGGAAGAAGTTCAACATGGATCCCAAGAAGGTACCACAGGATGGGATGGGCAGGGATTGTGGCAGGAGGCTCCTGATGGGGCTGTGGCATTTGCCAGCCCTTCTGGGGCTGTGCTGGGGCTCGAACACCTCACAGCCAGGGCGCCTGCAGAGCCAGCACTCGGGGCAGGGGCTGGGGGGCAGCGGTGAGCTTGGGGGTGCCAGCAGCCAGCCCAGAACACCCCCTCTGCGCCTCTCCAGGGCATCCAGTTCCTGATTGAAAACGACCTGCTGAAGAACACGTGTGAGGACATCGCTCAGTTCCTGTACAAGGGAGAGGGCCTCAACAAGACAGCCATTGGGGACTACCTGGGCGAGAGGTATGCTGCCTGCTCCCAAGGGGGCCCGGGCCCAGGGATGGGATGAGATGGGATGAGACCAGGAGAGATGTGATGCTGTGGTGCTTTGGACTGCCAGGGAACACAGGGAGCTGAGCCCCTGTGTGTGAGGGCTGTGGGGGGCTGTTCCATCCCTGGCTGGTGCTTGGAGAGGCCAGGCTGTGCGAACCAGCCCAGGGGTAGCTGCACATTCCCCTCTGGAAAGGAGCAGAGCCTGGAGCGGGGCAGGGAGATGTGTGGGGCCTCTTGGCAGTCACAGGACCTGCTGATCATGCATCCCTCGTGCTCTGGCTTTGTTCCCACAGGGATGAGTTCAACATCCAAGTCTTGCATGCCTTCGTAGAGCTGCACGAGTTCACTGACCTCAACCTCGTGCAGGCGCTGCGGTGAGCGGAGGGGCCGGGAGCTGAGCTGTGTCTCATCAGGGTGGATGGGCAGCAGGCTGGCAGGGGGGGAGCTGCAGCCACGTGAGCGTGGCCAGGGGGTGTATGGAGCCCCCAAAGCAACACGATGCCTCGCTCTTCACAGGCAGTTCCTCTGGAGCTTCCGGCTGCCCGGGGAGGCGCAGAAGATCGACCGGATGATGGAGGCCTTCGCCCAGCGGTACTGCCAGTGCAACCCCGGCGTCTTCCAGTCCACAGGTGAGCACCTGCCCCAGCCCCTCTGCCCAACCATCCTGCCTCACAGCTGACTTGCTCCTCCGCCCCTGCAGACACCTGCTACGTGCTCTCCTTCGCTATCATCATGCTGAACACCAGCCTGCACAACCCCAACGTCAAGGACAAACCCACAGCCGAGCGCTTCATCGCCATGAACCGTGGCATCAACGATGGGGGGGACCTACCTGAGGAGCTGCTCCGGGTGAGGAACAGGACGCGGAGGGGCCAGGTTTGGGCTGCAGAGCTGGCCCGTCTCAGGGCTCCAACACGGAGCTGAGCTGACACCTCCTGTCATTGTGCCAGAATCTCTATGAGAGCATCAAGAATGAGCCCTTCAAAATCCCTGAGGACGATGGCAATGACCTCACCCACACGTTCTTCAACCCTGACCGGGAGGGCTGGCTCCTGAAGCTCGGTGAGTGCTGGCCTGGGGAGGAGCTGGGCGGTGGGTGTGATGCTCCTGGGCTGTGTTCACCCAGGTGCCTCGGCGTGTGGCCCTGCAGCTGCAGGCAGGGGCACAGTCCCTGTGGGAAAGGCATCCGTCCGTCCGTCCAGCAGCCCTCCGCCTTCCCTGGGCTGGGTGGCAGGAGCGGACACGCAGCCGGATGAGGCCCCGCAGCTCAGCTGGGTGTGTGTCCCAGGGCAGCCTGCCTCTAGGTTGGTCAAGCCCTGGGCTGTGGAGCTGGTTACCAGGGTCTGGCATCAAAGCACAGAGCTCACCAGGCCCTTCTCATCACCGCGTCACGGCAGGGTCCTGTTGGAGCAGGGCCCCCCGGGAGCGAGCGGCGAGCTGCCCCAGGCTGCGTGTGTCCCCCCCCTTTCCATGCCACGGCCCGGTCCCTGCCTCCCCTTCCCACAGCATTATCACCTCCGCATCCCGGCTCCACATGCAGGCAGCGTGCATGGCATCCCCGCTGCGCAGCGGCGAGCCCGTCCCCCACGCCCTGGCTCCTGTGCCTTCTCCTCGGCAGCTCTGGGGACCCCCCCGGTGGGGATGAAGTGAGGGGAGGGGGAGTCATGGGGTGCTGGTAGAAGTAGGGGCTGGTAGGGTCTTTCCCTGGGGTCAGCACTCTGCTTACTGGGAGGGTGTTTCTGCCGTACTGCCCCCCACTCAGAGTGGGAGAGGGGCCTTGCCCCACCACCACCCATGCCCTGAGCAGTGTGGAGCCCTGTCGTGAGGCTGAGCAAGGGCTGTCTGGCCCCCCCTGGGGGCAAGGGGAAGCGGGGGGGAGAGCCCCATCCCTGGTCCCTGCCTCTCCTGACCCTGCTGGTGCTCTGCACCCACTGCAGTGGGCCCATGGGCAACAGAGGTGGCAAAGCAGCCACGCTCCCTGGCTCGGCCACCGCGGCTCAGCCCACTCATGGGGTGGGGAGGGACCCTACAGGGAGACCTCGGAGTGGGGGGAGCCAGGCTCTGCATCCCCCCCAGCATGAGGACATCCATCCCCCAGAGCCACAGCGAGCCAGGGCAGGTTGTTGGCCCCCACGGCGGTGCTGTTGGCCCAGCCCTCACGGCTTCCCTGCTGCAGCCCTGCACCACTGACCCGCGTGGGGCGAAGGGGGGGGGTTTCTTTGGGGGTTTCCTCTTTTTTTTTTTCCTTTAGGTTTTTTTTTTTCCTTTTTTTTAATTTTCTTTTCTCCCTCATTTGTATGTTTCCATGATTTTGGCTCTTCCTTTCCTTGCCCCCCAACTCCAGGAGGTACGTACCCCTCTCCCCGCTCTTGCTCACGCCGCTGGGGCTTCGTTTCCTTTTTCGTTTTTAATTGCTGGTGATGAGTCTCATTGCTGCTGCTGCTGCTGCTGCTAACCACCCACACCGCCCCGGGGACCTCGCCTGCCGTGGGAACAGCCTCGCTCCCAGGGGCAGGGATGGGGTACTGGCTCTGCCAAGGCTGAGCCTCCCCACCCCAAGCCTGCTGGCCCGCTCCGATGTCCCCTGCGGCCTGGGGACAGATGGGGCCACTGCCGCTCCTTGTCCAGCCAAAGGTGGGGGTCACCCACCCGTCTGTGCTTCGCCATGTGTCCGTGGGCAGCTCGGCCCCGCTGCGTGGGGTCTTTGCCTCTGTCATCGCAAGGAATGGGGATGGGGATGGGTTTGGGGTGTCCTGGGGAAGGGCTTCAGCCTGGGGCGGGGGTGCTGAGTGCCTGGAAGCTGGGTGGGAGCAGGAAGCAGGCAGGAGCCATCCACACGGTGCCCTGTGCCATGCCGGGGGCTTGTGGCTGTCCCTGTGCTGGGGGTGGCACTGCCCCGGCTCTGCCGCCTGCAGCCTCAGGGTGCTGGGGAGTGTGGGTGCTCCCCCTGGGGCTGTGCTGGCCCCCCATGCTGTACAGTTCTGCAGGTCCTGCCTGACTCCTGCAGACCCCAAACCCTGGGCTCCTCCTGTGCTGCTGGACCCTGCCTCGGCACAGAGGGTGCCTGGGTTGGGGCTGGGGGCTGCAGAGCGTTGAGCCCCGGGTTTTGGGGTGGGCTTGGCTGGGGGGAAGCAGAGGGGGTTTTCCTCGAGGATGCACTGGCCCAGCTGGCTCTGGGACAAGGACTGGGAAGCAGGGAGGCTCAGGGCCTTCCCTTTGGCCTGGGGGGATGAGTACAGCCCCCTGTGCACTCTGTGCCTCCCTGCATCCGTGCCAGACCCGGGCAATACAGCCTGGGTGCTCGTCCTACGGTGGCACCGCAGTGATGGCCAGAGTGTGCTGGTGTGCTGGAGGGGGAGCTGGGCTCCTAAACCACGACAGCCCCTGAGCCTGGGGAGCAACTTCCCCCTCTGTGATGGCACCCAGAAAGCTCCCTCCGACCTAAAGGCCATGACCCCAGGCTCGTGCCTTGCCCCGGCACTGGGCTGTGCTGGCCGGGACACGGAGGGACTATGGTCAGTGTGAACAGAAAGTCCCCGTGTCCCCCTGAGAGTTGTCTGGCTGCACCATCCCCCAGCCACACCGAATCAGTGGGGGTTCTTTTGGGTGGGAAGGGGTGCAGCGCTCCTGGCCCGGCACCTCCGCCTCCATCATGCTCATCCGTCTGCTTTCCGCCTCTGCTCGTGCCCTGCCCGGCGTGGTGTGTGCTGCCTGGCTCTGCTTGCGCCCCGGCGCCCGGTGCTTGTCTGTGTGTGTCCGCGTGGGCTCCAGCTCTGCCGTAGCCTCCGTGTGCCGCGAGCCCCCGGCGCGTGCCGTGGCCAACCTGCCCCTCTCTGCTCCCAGGAGGCAGGGTGAAGACGTGGAAGCGACGCTGGTTCATCCTGACCGACAACTGCCTTTACTACTTCGAGTACACGACGGTCAGTGACTCTGCCTTGGGGTGTGTTGAGCTGGGGGCAGGAAAGGACACTGGACCCCACCCGGCATGGCACGGACCGGGCACAGCGTCCTGGCGTGGGGCTGGCAGTCTGGCTCCTGCCTCCTGGAGCGCTGGTGGCTGTAGGGATGCAGGATGCATCCCTCGGACTGATGTCTGTCATAGGGGTGTTGGGGACAGGGGGTTGCAGCCCCCAGCTCTGCCAGGGGGGCAGGAGTGGGGTTTAGAGGCATCCAGCCAGCAGCTAAAGCCTCTGCTTGGTCCCACCAGGATAAAGAGCCCCGCGGCATCATCCCCCTGGAGAACCTGAGCATCCGTGAGGTGGAGGACTCAAAGAAGCCTGTGAGTGCTGCAGCCAGGGGTTGGAGGGGCAACCCCAGTGCTTCCTTTGGGGTGGGAGCAGGGCAGGGAGAACCAGGAGGTGCTGTGGCCTCCAGGATGCCCTGGAAGGGGTGGGAGGGTTTCCACACACTGCAGCAGCCAGGTCACCACAGCATCCCATGCCTGGGGACCATGGGGTGATGGCCACAGCATGTCCATCCCCCCTGCTGCGCTGGGGACAGCTCTGCAGGGAAACCCCAGTCGCTGTCTCATCCCTGCCAGCTTTGGGGTCCCCGTTGGAAGCGGGGGGCTGCCTCTGAGCCTCCTGTTCCCTTCCAGAACTGCTTTGAACTCTACATCCCCGACAACAAGGACCAGGTGATCAAGGCCTGCAAGACGGAGGCGGACGGGCGGGTGGTGGAGGGGAACCACACCGTGTACCGCATCTCGGCCCCCACGCCCGAGGAGAAGGAGGAGTGGATCAAGTGCATCAAGTGAGTGTTGGGAGGAGCTGGGGGGGGGCAGGATGCTGGCAGGGCAGCACTTCCCAGGGCACCCTGCAGGGATGGTGGGGGGGGGACACCCACTCTCCCAGGCCCTGTGGGCTGGCACCAGAGCTAACTCACACCCTCCTTTTCCTTGCCAGGGCAGCCATCAGCCGGGACCCTTTCTACGAGATGCTGGCCGCCCGGAAGAAGAAGGTGTCCTCCACCAAGAGACACTAGCCGCTTCCACTAGCGCTGTGAAGCCGGCATGCCTCAGTGCCCCCCCTCCTGGAGGGCCGGGGCCGTGCTGCAGCCCGGCCCTGGGGGCCCAGCACCCGGCTTCAGCTTCACAGTTTCTTTACCATGGGGGACGGAAGGGGGTACAGGCGCCTCGGTGGCTCCAGCCCCCCTTGTCACTGCCTCATCTCCAGGACAGCATCTTCATGGGCTGGAGCTGGGCCAGAGACCCCCCCCACCACACACAGGGAGCCCTGTCCTGCCCCGGGTTTGGCTGCAGGATGGGGGTTGTGGCTGTATGTTCCATCCTCCCCTCCCACCTTGGCCAGCTGGGGCACCTCGGGCGCCCTCCCTGCTCCCAGTCTCCCCAGCAAGTGTGTAGCCGTGCATGGTGCTGGGTCCCTCCAGCACCCGTGTCCTGCAGCACTTGGGGTGAATGGCTGGTGGTTTTGGGGTGAAGGACAGCTGGGGGTGGCCCTGCAGAGGCCTGACGCCCAGCCCTCGTTGTAGCGGGCCTGGGTCTGCCCTGGGCTGCCTTGGAGATGCTCCGAGCTGTCCCCTGGAGTGGGGACAGTCCCAAGGGTGCTGGGAGGGCCAAGGGGCAGCGCCTTGTCACCGTCACAGCGGTGCCATGTGGGGCACAGCCGTCCTCACCCAGCTGTAGGGTGCTGGGGCTCGGATGAGGGTCCCGCTCTGGTGCAGGAGCTGGGCAGGCTGTACCAGTGTGGCTGTCATCTCAAGCAGGAGCAGGTGGTGGGACGTGCCCCGAGCCCATGCCAGCGATGGCCACTGCTGAGGGGTCTGGCCGGGCTGGGGGCTGCAGCCCTCCTGCCTTGCCTTGCAAACACCTGTGTCTTGTCCTGTTCCCCGGCCTCCGGAGACGCTCGGTGTGGAGAGAGGTGCCTGGATCAGTATTAGTCTATTTATCAGAGGTGTAAATACTCCTGTATAGTTTTCTCCTTTTAGATTATTTTGTATGTGGGGTTGTTCGTGCAGAGGCCTCTCCTGAGGGCGGGGGTGGCAGGATTTTGTATTCTAACCTTTTTTTTTTTTTAATTATTATTATTTTATTTTATTTTATTTCTTTTTGCCACGGCCTTGTCGAGTAGTTCTGAGGATCTGCAGCAAATAAACAGCGAACCGCGCTCAGCCTTGGCCTCCTGTGCTCTGTGTGTGGGGCTCAGGATGGGCCCCTGTCCCCTGCTGCCAGCCCCTGCCTCGTACTAAGCTTGGGACAATGCCAGGGGGAGTGGGGCACCCCCTCGGGAACACCCTGCTCATGTCCTGGCTTTCCTCTAGCAGAGGGCAGGCCCTGTTGCAGCGGGACTGTGCTGGGCATGGGGGTATCACCCTCCCTTGGGTGGTACCAGCTATAAACTGGAACATGGTGGAAAGCAAATCTGAGGCCAGGGTGAGCCCTGGGGGGTGCTGAGTGCTGGGGTGGGGGCAGTTGGTGCAGCTACCTAACCACCCCTGCCAAGAGAATCCAAAGCCATGGGGGGGAGCTGGGGGCAGCCCTGGCATGGCCTGTGCCCACCTTGGCCAGGGCAGCCCCTGCCTTGTGTCTGGCTGGGGGTGGGAGACCAGCCCTGGCCATGGGCCACCAGGCAGAGGCACTGTGGGTGTGGGGCACAGGCCTGTGGTTCTGGGGCAGGTGGGCTGGTGCTGCGTCGGTTGGGCCGGTGCCAGGTCAGTTGGGCCGGTGCTGCATCAGTTGGGCTCGTGCTGGAGGCTGTTGGAGGGCTGAGGAGTGCAGCAGGGCAGCGGAGCAGACGGAACAGGCAGGGCTGGGGACTGTGGGGCTGAGAATGGGGCAGGCTGGGGCGCCATGGAGCTGAGGATGGGGTGGGCTGTGGGGCTGAGAATGGGGTGGGCTGGGGGGAAGGGGAGCAGGCTGGGAGCTGTGGGGCTGAGGAGCAGGCCGGGAGCTGTGGGGCTGAGAATAGGGGGGGCTGGGGAGCAGGCTGGGAGCTGTGGGGCTGAGGAGCAGGCCGGGAGCTGTGGGGCTGAGAATAGGGGGGGCTGGGGAGCAGGCTGGGAGCTGTGGGGCTGAGAATGGGGTGGGCTGGGGGGAAGGGGAGCAGGCTGGGAGCTGGGGGGCTGAGGAGCAGGCCGGGAGCTGTGGGGCTGAGAATAGGGGGGGCTGGGGGGCCATGGGAACGAGAGGGCAGTGGGGCCAGGCAGGCCTGGGGCCTGCAGCCCCCCGCGGTGCTGTGACGTGCCAAGGGAAGGCCCGGGCCTGTAGGGGCTGCGGGGTGAGGGGACTGTGGTTGGGGTGGGGTGGGGTGGGTGGGGTGTCTATGCAGCCCCTGGCTGAGAGGGGCTTTGCCCACCCACTGCAGGCTGCAGCTGAGCCAGGTGCCGGCAGGATGTCGGCCTCGCTGGACAAGCGGCATGGCGTCCTGGAGAGCTTTGCCAGGCGGCTGCTGCGCGTCCAGCCGGACGAGTGGAGCACGTTTGTGGGCAGCAAGGAGGCCGCAGACGTGCTGGACAAGTTCTTCAGGCAGCAGGATGTGCTGGAGCTGGTGCTGCAGCTGAACCCCGACGGGCAGCCTCTGCCCACGGCCTCCTTCCCGCCCGCCCTTGGGAGCAAGGGCATCTACTTTGTGAAGAAGAAGAGGCAAAACATCACCCAGGAGAACTGCCAGAGCGCCCTACTGGTGGGGGACATCAGCCCCTCGCCAGTGGAGCAGCTCATCACCGTGGTGGAGGAGGTAGGTGGGTTGCCTGCGTGGGCACCGGGCTCAGGCTTGGGGCGGGTGGGACGAGCCGAGCTCCCCACAGGGGCCACAGCTGCCTGGACACCCACCACAGGCTGCTGGGGCCAGAACTTCTAGGTGGGCTCAAAACAAAACTAAAGGAAATTAGCAGAAAGGAAACAGCCAGTGGGCTGGCTGGGCCCTGTGGGGACACGGGCTGGGTGACAGTCACAAGCCTGGTTTTCTCCTGGGACCCAGCTGGGTCCCTTCCTCCTTGTGCTCTTAAAAACTCAGTGTAATTCCCCCTTCCCTGTCTGGACATGTCTGAGTGGATTTCTCTCCCACTTCCCACAAACGCTCCTGCTCAGAAGTCAGCCCACCCAGAGCACCCAAAATCTGTCAGGCTCCAGGAGCTGATTCCTCCTCTTCAACGCTGGGGGCTTTCGCTCATGCTCCAGCCCCTGAACGCAGCTGGATGCGCTCACCACGCCTCTCCCAGCACTTCCCCACCGGAGAGAGCTGGAAATCCATTGCAGGGTCATGCTGCAGTGAAACCCATCTGTGTGGGGTGGAGCTGCAGAGGGCCAAGGGTAGGATGGGCAGTGACACAGGATGCTGTGCACACTGGGGGGGATGCTGTGCACACTGGAGGGGATGCTGTGCACACTGGGAGGGATGCTATGCATACTGGAGGGGATGCTGTGCGCACTGGAGGGGATGCTGTGCACACTGGAGGGGTCGCTGTGCACACTGGAGGGGATGCTGTGCACACTGGGAGGGATGCTATGCACACTGGAGGGGATGCTGTGCACACTGGAGGGGATGCTGTGCACACTGGGAGGGATGCTATGCACACTGGAGGGGATGCTGTGCACACTGGAGGGGATGCTGTGCACACTGGGAGGGATGCTATGCACACTGGAGGGGATGCTGTGCGCACTGGAGGGGATGCTGTGCACGCTGGAGGGGATGCTGTGCACACTGGAGGGGATGCTGTGCACACTGGAGGGGATGCTGTGCACGCTGGAGGGGATGCTATGCACACTGGAGGGGATGCTGTGCACACTGGAGGGGATGCTGTGCACGCTGGAGGGGATGCTGTGCACACTGGGAGGGATGCTATGCACACTGGAGGGGATGCTGTGCGCACTGGAGGGGATGCTGTGCACACTGGCATGGCTGCTTGCTGCCCTTTGCAACTGAAAGCCGCTGCTCCCAGCTGAGCCCTCTCCTCCAGGTCGTGTCCCCGCTGCTCCTGAGCAAGGAGAACGTGGCGGGCTGGCCCAGCGTGGTGGTGGATGACATCAAGCAGCGCATCCGCTGGCTGAGGAACGAGATGTTTGTGATGGGTGGGAAGATCCAGGGGAAGCCGCTGCTCCCGCTGCCAGAGCACCTGGATGAGTGGTATGACTCCAGCACCAGCCTGGGCTGGTGGGTGCCACCGGCACCGCTCGGTGCCAGTAAATCCTGGCAGGGGCCCAAGCAGCACAAGTCCCTTGGGGAGTGACAGGCACTGGGATCACAGCTCGGTCCCTGGGCACCCCTGGGTAGCAGAGCACCTTCGAGAGGCTCGTGCCAGGCTGCTGTGGCAGCAGGGGGTTGCCAGCAGCTGTGCGGGGTCTCCAGGGTGGCACAGCTCTGCTGTGGGCCCAGCCCCAGTGCTGCAGCGTGTCCCGGCTGCCTTCCAGCCTGGCGGGGCCCGTGGATGTCTCAGTGCTGCACTCCATCGAGACCGTCGTCATCGAGTGGTCCCACCAGATCAGAGACATCCTGAGCGAAGACTCAGCAGAGCTGCTGCTGGAGGGGCTGCACCCCCTGCCCGGGACGGAGTTCGAGTTCTGGCACACCCGGATGGTCAACCTGGAGTCCATCAACCACCAGGTACTGCCCCACGCTGGGCAGCTGCATGTCCCCGGTGCTGAGCCCGGTGCTGAGCCCAGTGCCGAGCCCGGTGCTGAGCCCGGTGCTGAGCCCAGTGCTGAGCCCAGTGCTGAGCCCGGTGCTGAGCCAGAGGCTGAGCCCAGTGCTGAGCCCAGTGCTGAGCCCAGTGCTGAGCCAGATGCTAAGCCCGGTGCTGAGCCCGGTGCTGAGCCCAGTGCTGAGCCCGGTGCTGAGCCCGGTGCTGAGCCAGATCCTGAGCCAGATGCTAAGCCCGGTGCTGAGCCCAGTGCTGAGCCCGGTGCTGAGCCAGATCCTGAGCCAGATGCTAAGCCCGGTGCTGAGCCCAGTGCTGAGCCCGGTGCTGAGCCAGATCCTGAGCCAGATGCTAAGCCCGGTGCTGAGCCCGGTGCTGAGCCCGGTGCGTCTCCCCCACCAGCTGCTCTTGCCCCGAGTGACAGCGCTGGCCAGGACACTGGAGGAGGCTGACAGCTGCTACTGGCCGGTGTTCCAGAGCACGTTCAGGAGTGTCAGTGCCGGTAAGGCCCTGGGCAAGGTGCCCCCCACAACCTGCAAGGCTGCCCCATCCTGACACAAAGCTTCTCCCCTGGCCCAGGCCTGGAGGAAGCCAAGGACATCAACCTCCACCTGCAGCCGCTTCGGATCCTGCTGGAAGAGATGGAGCAAACTGATTACTCCCAGGTACCACCCGGATCCTTGTTTGGGTAGAGATGGCGGTGCTGAGCCCCAGAGCCCATATGTGGGTGCAGATTCTCCCCATCACCTCCCTCCGAGCTCTGCCAGAGCCTCGTTAGCACGGCCATGGCCCAGCACTAACGGGGCTCCTGCAGCTGCCACCCTGTGTGGACAGGGCGCTGTGCACCATCCGCATCCTTCGGGCTCGCTGCCAGCACTACAGCTCGCCCACCCGCGTCATTGTCGTGCTGCAAGAGATCTGCAACCTCCTCATCGCGATGGTAGAGCCCTGGGGCTGGGGGTGGCTGCAGCACTGAGCTCTGGGGCCATTAGTGGAAGGGGGGACATGGAGCAGGCATAGGGGGGGGGCCTGGCAATCTATGTGTGACATAGAGACACCCTGATTGAGGGACCAGCAAAGCCCCCACGTAGGGCTGGAGGGGGGGGCGGGGCAATCAACATAGAGCTCAGAGGGCTGGAGGGGGGGATGGGGGCAGGAGGGACCCCCCTGATACACCCCCTGCCTGTCCTAGACCCAACGCTTCCTGAGCCCCAAGAACGTGGTGAAGGGGCTGGGAGGAGAGACCCAAGAGACCTTGGCAGGGGTCAGACTGAGCATTTCCACCATAGAGAAGCTCTACCAGTCCTACAACACTTACTGCTCCGACCTGATGCCTGAGCTGTTCACGGTGGGTGCTGGTGATGGTGAAGCTCTGCCCGGCCCCCTCCTTGTCGGCTCCGCTTGCTGATGGCTCCTCTGCACTTCCAGGAGGAGCCGCAGCCCTGGGAGTTCCCCTGCTCCCTCGTCTTCAGGAGAATGGACTCCTTCTTGCACAGGCTCAAGGCCATTGAGGTGAGGGCAGAGCTTTTTAGGACATGGCACCAGGCCTGTGCCCTTGGGGGTGATGGGGGATGGTCCCTGAGAGTAGCACCGCCGCAAACTGTGCTCCAGCCACAGCCCGGACTAGGGCTGTGAAGGAGCAGCGGGGAGATGGCAGCCCCACAGTGGGATATGGCCAGGAGCACAGTGGCATCGCTCCTGGCACAACCCCCCGGGGCCAGACTGGCACCCCCAGCCAGGCTGCAAAGGGTCCCTGGGCAGGATGCAGCCCGGCATCGTGGGAGGAGCCGGTGACATGATGGGTCTGTGCTCACCAGGAGCTGTACCAGACCACTGTCGACTTTCTGAAGCTGGAGGAGGTAGAGCTGGGAGGGGTGAGGGGCAACATCCTGAGGAGCCACGTGCTGCAGATCTATGAGGAGGTCTCTGAGCTCATCAAGGGTCTTGCTGATTGCAAATATGATCCCTTGGATCCCGCGGAAGAGGTGAGTGAGTGCTGGCACAAACATCACGTGCTGGACGAGCTGCGTGTACAGCCCAGCCCCAGCAGCACGCCTGCTCGCTTCGGGCAGGGCACGGGGCGCTGGGGGGGGAAGCTTCTGGAAGGATCTGGGAAGGGAGAACAGAGACTGTGCTGCTTTAAATCGTTTTGCTCTTACTGGCAGCAACTGGACAAAGACTTTGAGGTGTTCCAGAAGAAGATTGAGGACATGGACAAGCGGCTGGCCACCATCTTCTGCCAGGGCTTCTATGGCTGCAACTGCCTGGCATCTGCCATCAAGGTACATGTGGCTTGATGAGCCCTGTCCCTGGGGCATCCCCAACTGAGCACCGCAGGTGACAGTGGGACACCAGGGTGCCTGCGGGGTGTCATGGGCCATTCACATGCTCTGGGGCACAGGAGCTGATGCATCCCTCCTGCCGCAGCTGGTACACATGTTCTCCTCACTGCTGGAGCGGCCTCTGATAAAGGCTGAGGTCTCCCCCTGTTACTCAGCGCTGCTGGGGATGTTCAGTGCCGAGCTGGAGCACGTCAAGATGCTGTACGACTCCCACAGTGCTTCCCCGCTGCCGCACGGCGCCGGCCCGGCCATCCACAACAACATGCCACCCGTGGCCAGGCAGCTGGCCTGGGCTCTGGAGCTGCAGGAGCGGCTGGAGTGGTCACACCGCCATGTGTTTGCCATCAGCCACCCGTACGTGAAGGTCACCCCGTGGGGCTGAGGCCAGGGCAGGATCCAGCCCCACGTGGATCCTCCTTGGGGGCTGCTGCAGCACCTGCTTCTCTGCCACCTCCCTGACAGCGTGCTGCTCAGTGCTGAAGCCAAACTGGTGTCTGGGAAGTCTGAAGAAATGGTGGGCCTGCTGCAAGGGCACTGTAAGGAGGTCTTCAGGGAATGGGCACGCGGCGCCGGCCAGGACTGCGAGCTCAGCCTGGAGCAGCCCCTGCTCCTGAGGGACCCCAACTCCTCCCTCCTCAGCGTGAACTTCAGCAAGGAGGTGAGTGCTGGCACGGGCAGCAGCCTGGCACAGGGTTGGGGGGGGGGTCACCCACCCGAATGTCCTCCCAGCTTTCGGGGTGGGGTGCTTGGGGTGTTACAAGCAAGGCACCTCGCCCCTGGCAGCTCGCCGCCACTCTGCGGGAGGTGAAGTACCTGCGCTTCCAGCAGCAGCAGGAGATCCCGGGAAGCGCCGAGAGCCTCTTCGCCCAACAAGAGACATTTCAAATGCTTGTGGACAACCTGGACCTTATCGTTGGCTGGTACAACAAGGCAGGTTGCCCAGGGGGAGGTGACCCCGCTGCTTACTGTGCCCAGGCTGAGATTGGCTGGGGGGTCCCCCGGGAGAAGAGGCCCATAGCAAATGGGAGCCCAGGGTGGTTGCGGTGCATCAGGCACATCACTGGCACCCCGGCTCCCTGCCTGTCCCATGGTGCTGCTGCTGCAGCAGCACCCCCTACCCCCAAGTGTGGTGTCAGCAGGGACCCCGTTCCTCGGTAAGGCCGGTGCCGGAGCGAGCGCTGCTCCTGCTGCGCCCCAGGGCTCACCAGCGCCGTGCTGGCTCCCCAGGTGAAGAAGGGGCTGCTGCCTGTGGAGGTGCCGCTGGTGGCTGAGGAGCTGGAGGCTGTGGACAGGCAGCTGGCCAGTGCGGAGCACACCCTGTTTTGGCACCATGAAGGTACAGGACCTCCCCTGGCTGCCCAAGATCCTCTTTGTGCTCCCCTCCAGCACTGTCCCACCTCCTGCTCGGTGGCTGTCCCACAGCCATCACACCCAAAACATGCACAACATCCCCCATACTGCAAGTGTGGGGCAGGGAGGAGAGGCTGGGCAGCATCCCACCCTGCAGTGAACAGCCCCGAAGACCCTCTGCCCACCTGTGCTCACTGCCTCAGGGGTGTTTGTGACGTCTCGAGCTTGGGCTGTGTGTTTTCCTCCCAGGAGTTGTGGAATACATCCAGGAGATGAGAGAGGTCTTGTGTGACTTTCACACCAGGGTCCAGAAAGCGAAGGTCAACAGGAAAGACATCACCCAGCTGATGCAGGTGCCATCCTGTGCCTCCCCGGGAGCCTCCTGCGGGATTTCCCTTCCCTGGCACAGCTGAGCAGCCCCATTGTCTTGTCCCCACAGGAGTGCTCAGCTGCTCCCCTGTTTGAAAGGAAGGACAAGACCACGCTCTTGAACCTGGATGAGGAAACAGACACCTTTACCAAGCGCCATGCTGCTGTTAGGGACATGGGCATACGGATCCAGGAGATGGTGGAGGTGGGATGTGTCCCAGGACGCTTCGGTCAGGGTTGGTTTGACGGGGCTGGTCGGGTGCTGCGATGCTCTGACCCCGCTGCCGTCCCCCCTTTCATAACCGGGGGTGCTGGACTCAAAGCTGGGGTGCAATCCTGAGAGGCTGCACCAAAGGACCATGAAACACCGTGGGTGGACTCTGGAAATCCTCTGTGCCTTCGGGATGAGGGCTTGGCTACAGGATCTGAGCGACAGCTGGGGCAGGGCAAACGCAGGGCCATGGCGGGACTGGTGCATCTGCTGGGTGTTTACTGGTACACACTGGTGGGGTTTGTTCTGCTCCCAGGAAAACGCAGGCCTGCTCAGGGCTGAGAAGTCATCGCAGACATGGCTGGACTACGTGGGATACATAGACAACACCGTGCTGGGTGGTCTCTTCAGGCTCATCCGCAAATCCCTGCAGTTCCTGATCTCCAGCATGACCCCCGATGTATGTCCAGCGCGGTGCCCCTGGGATGCCAAACATCCCCATACCAGTGCTCCCAGCACCCCTGGGCAGCAAGCGCTGGAGGTGCTGGTGTCCCCCCTGCTTCCCTGCTGCGGGGGCACTGTGGGGCTGGGGAAACCATGGGGCATGAAGCACCATGGGGCACACTGTCATCTTCCAGGCCAAGGTGGCACCACTGCTGGAGGTGCGCATGGAGCTGTGCGATGGCAGGGCGCAGTTCCAGCCCTCGCTGGAGACGGCAGATGACACCAGTCTGCTGGCGCGGGTGGAGAGCCTGCTCAGCAACACCTACGCAACGGCGGCGTGCGTGCCGCGCCTGCTGGAGGGGCGGCTGAGCTACAAGGTGGGTCGCTGGCAGGTGGGCGCTGTGGGTGGCCGGTTCCTGAGCTGGTCCCCAAAAGCTCTGCCCTGTCCCTTAGACCACGCTGGAGGAGCAGGTGGAGCTCAGTGGGATGCGGGAGGAGGTGGTGTCGCTGGTGGTCAGCGCCATGGCGGAGGGTGAGGAGTACAGCGCCAGCTTCCAGGAGCAAGCCCACCTCTGGCTGGAGGATCCTCAGGAGTTCCTGCAGCGTTTCCTCGCCCTGGGCAACACTGAGGAGCTGGAGGGGCAGCCAGGGGACACCCTGGCTGTTGGGACCCCCTCCCTGCAGCTCTTTCAGGAAGAGGTGCAAGGCGGGTGTTTGGGGTGCACTGGGTGCCAGGGAGGACACAGGGTGCTGGGGGGGAGGGACAGCCACAGGCTGCAACCTGCTCTTGTCCCCAGATTGAAGCCTGTGAGGAGCTGTGTGAGGAAGTGTTGGGGTTCCCTGACACCGAGGTGTTTGGGGGGTGGCTGCAGAGCGACTGCCGCCCCTTCAAGCAGGCGCTGCTGGACGCCGTCAGGCGCCGGGGTCAGGCACTCCGGCAGCACCTTGTCACACAAGTCGCCACCAGGTAGGGGACCCAGGAGCCCTGGGACAGGGATGGGGACAGGATGCTCCCGCTGACTGGAGCCTGGCCAGGCTGCGTGCTGTGTCCCAGGGCAGGGCTGGCCCCTGAGGGATGGAGCCCTGGGGGTGCAGGGGATGCTGCTGGGCACTCCCGTAAGGCCGGCTGGCTGGGGGGGCCATGCCCTGCCAAGTGACCCCCAGGTGAGCACAGGGGTGGCCTTGTGGGGACATCCGGTGAGTGTTGGCATCGTCCCCCAGTCTCCAGGATCTGGGGGACTTCATCCAGGAGGTGAACACCGGCTTGAGTAAACCTCTGGAGAAAGGCGACTACGAGGGGCTGGTGGAGATGATAGGGCACCTGAATAAGGTCAAGGAGAAGCAGGAGGACACTGACAGCACGTTTGAGCTCCTGAAGGAGACAGTGGCCCTGCTCAGCACATACGGAGAGGAGATGCCGGAGGAGATCAACCGGCAGCTCCACGTGAGCCAGGGGGGTGCTGGGCATTGGGCATGGGCTGTTTGGGGCCAGGCTGCCGACACGGTGCTGTGCTCACCACAGGACCTCCCCGAGCACTGGGACGGCATCAAGAAGCTCTTCCTGCGTGTCAAGCAGCACGTGGCACCCCTGCAAGCCCAGGAGGTCAACATCATCCGTAGGAAGTGCCAGCAGCTCCAGGTGCCTCCCTTAGAGCCTGGGGGCAAGCGAGCAGCTCCTCGGCAGATTTGGGAAGACCTTGCTGTTCTCCCCACCTGCCGGGTCCCCAGCTGCATCCCCCTGAGCCCTGTCCCCTCACACAGGTCCAGCAGCACGACTTCTGGGAGAGTTTCCAGGAAGAAGCCCCTTTTTCGTACACTGATCCAGACCCCTACAAGTCCTTGAGGAAGGTAAGGATGTGGAGGACACCAGGGAGGACATCAGGGCTGCTGCTGTCCCCCCCGGCACTGCCTGGCCACCCACCATGCTGGGTACTGCTGCACAGGGGGGACTAGGGAGCAGCAGCCACTCTGGTTCCAGCTCACAGCCAGGCAGAAGCTGCAGCAGGGACAGAGCCATGGCTGGCACAGGTGACATGGCCCTGGCACACAGTCCCCAGCTGAGACCTTTCCTTTGTGTGTGGCCAGCTACAGAAGAGCATCGCTGCCATGGAGAGTGACTTGGCTGCCCTGTCCACGTCAGCTGGGCACTTCAAAGTGTCCATCCCAGAATATAAAGAGCTCAAAGCGTGTCACCGGGAGCTGTGCTTGCTGAAGGAGCTCTGGGACATGATCATCCTGGTAGGTGCCACAGCCTTGCAAGCCAGCACGATGGGGAGAACAAGGAGAAGCTGGTGGGGGGGATGTGCAGAACGGGCTTCTTGGTTGGTCCTCGCAGCTCTGAAGGTCCTGAGGCTGTGACAAGCTGCCCGGTGTCTGCAGTGGGTGCCAGCAGCCGTGGGCACGGTGCTGTGCCCTGTGCCAGGGCATGATGCCCAATGCTGCCTCCAGACAAGGATTCTGCAGTGGACTGGTGTGGGCACCCATCGTGGGCACCCATTGCAGGCACCAGCCAAAGGGGCACTGTTGGTGCAGCTCCGCTGTGCCACCATTGCCAGGAGAAGGGGCTGGGACACGGCGCAGGCTGTCATGGTGTTAGAGCAGTGGGTGCAGAGGGCACGGGGTGCACTGCTCCCCATCCCGAGGAAGCAAAGCTGCTGTTGGGTATGTGCCCTGTGAAGGCGTCTTCCCAAATTCAGGTCAACACCAGCATGGAGGAGTGGAGAACCACGAGCTGGAAGGATATCAACGCTGAGCAGCTGGATGTGGATTGTAAGACGTTCGCTGAAGACATTCAGAGCCTGAATAAGGTGATGAGGAGTTGGGATGCCTTCACAGGGCTGGACAACAGTGTGAAGAACATGATCCAGTCCCTGCACGCCATGAAGGAGCTGCAGAACCCAGCCATCAGCGACCAGCACTGGCAGGAGCTCATGCAGGCAACCCAGGTGCTCCCAGCCCTTCCCAGCTCTCGGCCCTGACCTGGGATGCTCCTGAGCTGTGTGTCCATCGGGGCAGATGTGCATTAACCCTCAGGGAGCTGCACACTGCAGTGCTCCCGGGTTTGGTTCAGATTCACACGCAGCTTCATGGATTCTCATCAAGTAACAATTGCCCAAGTGCAGAAATGAACTTTAAAGCTTTATTTGCTTGTCCTTTGAAGTGCTGTCCTGGGGGATGGGGGTGTTGGAGGTGTCAGGGACAAGGAGAGGCGCTGCGGCAGGATTTGGCCCCTGCATTGGCTAAACAAAGGGGCTGGGGAGGGTTTCAGGGCCTGGGCTGTGGTGGTGTATGCTGACAGCTCCCATTTTTGGTCAGAAAGTCTTGAGGGTAACAAGCATCTGAGATCCTTTCCCACAGAGAGGGACAGGGTTTGTTCAGAGAGAGCGAGCATCCTGCGTTAGATGGATGCTGCTGGGACAGGCAGCCAGGGCTTCCGGCTGCTCTAACAGCAGATCCTGCCTCTGCTTCCACACGGTGATTCTGGCAGCAGGAGCTGAGCTCTGGGGAGTGACAGTGAGATCCCCCCAGGCCTCCGTGGTGCACATGGCAGAGATCCTTCCCATCCACCCCTTCATGGACCTTCTGCTGGTGAAGCAGAGGCTGGTGATGCTGGTGGTGACCATGGGGACAGGGAAATCGGTCCTGATGCGGGACGGGCTCGACACGCTCAGTGCAGACAAATACCTGGTGTGGTTGGTGCCCTTTAACTTCTACACCACCTCAGCCATGCTGCAGGGTGAGGCTGGCCCCAGCCGGTCCCATGCCGTGCTGTGCCATGCTGTGCTGTGCCATGCCGTGCTGCACAGCCTCACAGCGCTGCCCCACCGCTCCTCTCGCTGCAGCTGTCCTGGAGAAGCCTCTGGGAAAGAAACTGGGGAGAAACTATGGCCCAGCTGGGGCCAGGAAGCACGTGTACTTCATCCAGGACCTGAACATGCCAGAGGTGGACAGGTACAGCACCGTGGCACCGCACACGCTCATCTGGCAGCACGTGGAGCACAGGCACTGGAAGGTGCCCAGCCAGCAGCCCCTGCTGTGGGGGCTCAGTGACCCTCTGTGCCGTGCTGATGCCTCTCCTGCATCCTGTGCTCTGCCCATGCCACGCTGCCAGAGAGGCTGAGCCTCCTGTGCCCTCCCACCAGCTCACTCCCCCGTGGCAGCGGAATGGGAACATCATGTCCCCAGCGCCAAGCCCTGAGCAAAGCAGCAGCCTGGCTGCTGGCAGCGCCGGGCTCCCCATGGCACAGGCAGCGGGGTGGCTTGTCTTGGGGAGGGGTGGGCAAAGGCCATGTGTGCTGGCTGCTGTCAGGGGGCTGGGGAAGGGCCCCACGCAGCATCACCAAGAGCACCATGGCAAGGGCATCCCTGCATTGAGCTTGACTGGGGAGCCCATCCCCAGGGTGTCACCCCCATGCAGGTACGACGGGAACAAAGTGACCCTGAAGGACATTCACAACTGCCAGTACGTGGCCTGTGTGAACCCACTGTGGGTCCTTCACCCTCGATGCCAGGCTGCTGGGTGCTGCTCCCCAGTGGGTTCCATCCCCTGGCACTGGTGCCCAGATGGGGTGGGACACAGTGGGGGACCCACCTGGAGCTTTGTCCCTCACTGCAGCACCACTTCTGTGTCTTCACCACGAGCTTTCCAGGCCAGAAGGCTCTGCTGAGCACGTACAGCACCATCCCCACGCAGCGCCTGGCCTGGCACAGGATGCTGCTGGCTGTCCAGGAGCTGCAGCCCCAGCTGGTAGCACTGTGCTGGGTGAGGGGGGCAGCAGCACCCCAGGCTTGTCCTACCTGCCAATGGGAGGGGGAGCCAGCCAAGCTTCAGGATCCCGCCGGGAGCTGTGGGGGTCTCTGAGGACGGGCTGCCTGCTCACCTCAAGTTCCTCAATTTTCCAGCCCTCCACCAGAAGGTCACCTTCACCTTCTTGCTGACAGCCATCAAGTTCCACTAACCACCAACCTCCAGGACCTCTCCCAGTGTATTCCAGGCAGTGGAAACATCCCAATCCCCTTCTCTCCTTCACCACACATCCTGCAGCACACCACATCCCTGACTGAAGCTGCTCTTTAAGCTGCTCTTTAAGCTCTGCTCTGAATGCCTGGGGCTCCTTCCCCTGATGCTGCCAGCATCTCTGCACTGGCCCCTCCCAGCAGGTGCCCATGTGCCTATGTCCCCATGTCCCCATCACCCCGGCGCTGGATCCACTCAGCCTCCTCCCTGACGACACTGATGTGGCTGCCTGGAGGAACCAGGGGCTGCCCAGTGACTGCACCAAAAACACCACCATCCTCCGCAACACCCAGTGATGGGCCCTGCTTGTGGCTACCCAGCTCCAGGGCATCAAGAACAAGTCTGGGGAGGGGCTGTGGGGCGTCCGCCTGGGCGAGCGGGGGTGGGTCGGGGCAGTGGGGGCTGCAGGGTGGCTGTAGGATGGGGCTGGGCCAGCCCCCTCCCCTGACCCTTCGGCTCAGGGTGAGCGGATTTCTCATGGAAGCTGAAGGAGACACCACAGCAGACTGGGAACCACCTCCCTCAGCGTACAGTGGTTAACAGGTTTATTAGTCAGTATTAATGTGAGCAGCCTGAAGTACCTGAACTGGCCTGTCACCCCAGGAATGACCACAGGGTTTGGGAACAGTTCACCCTCAGAGCGTAGCGCTGACTCCAAAGAACATCAGTAACCCCCTCAGAACTCTGAACAGGTCAGAAGGAAAAGGCAATAAAACCAGTTAGGGAGAGTGTGGCTTCCTAAAACCCCCATCATAATAGCAGCAGTATTTGCTCCAATCCAAATTAAGAGTTTTGGGTTTGCTGCTGCAGTGGAACCTGTAATTTCTTCATCACAGTGCACCTCCATCCCCATCATCACAGACCAACTCCATCCCCTTCATCACAGACCAACTCCATCCCCTTCATCACAGACCACTTCCATCCCAGCACCCCCGTCTGGGAGATGAACTGAGGCTCATTTTGGGCACAGTGCAGCATCAGCCCTGTTCCCCTGCACCTCAGGGTGGGGCTCTGCCACTCAAAGACCCTCCCTCACTCTCTAGTACTTCATCTGGATCACAGCCTTTGTGCTGCCTGCAGCAGGGTGGCTTGGGGGGGGTTTCTTCAACCCCCCAGTCCCTCCTCCCTGCCATCATGCAGTCCACAGCCAGGAAGAATGAATGGATGTTGGACAAGATGTGTCTGACTGGGAAAAACTGTGAGGGTATCAGCAGCTCTGCCCAGAGAGGGCTCCTACGTGCACAAACTGTTCATGGAAGGTGAGAGCCCGCAGCTTTTGTGAGATGTTTCAGACATGGAGAAAGCCTGGGGCAGCCTTCAGAACTCTTGGAGGTGTTTGGGGTTACTGGGTGAGGGCTGGGGAATCTGTGCAGCTTCTCCTGAGGCTGGGAGCAGCAGAGCCTTCATCCCGCACCCACATCACACCGGCCAGCTGAGGGCAGCACCCGTCCGCTCCACAGGCTCTTTCACCCAGCACAGGCTGGCTCCGGGCAGCTGCGCCTCAGGAACCCGGGGGTGGGGGTGGCTGGAGCTTGCGGGGTCCTCCTGTATCAACAGGTTACACTCTTGTCTCATGTCTGAGTAAGACAAATCAGGAAACTCGGCACCTAAAAGAATTACAGCTAAAAACCGAGGCGGGGATGAGACGGCAGCGTGGGCGAGAGCACAGCTAACACAGCCCCCACCTCCTGCTGCACGCCCCTCACCCAAACCCTGCCGAGGGGAGCGGTGGGGACAGAGTTTATTGAGACAGCCCACACACAGTAAGGCAAAACACCCAGGAGTCACAGCGAGATGACAACGTGTCAGCCCTAAAGAGTACAGAGCCACAGCCACCCACCCCTCACACTGCCCCCACGGCGCTGGGTCCCTGCCCACCCGGAACAGCCCCTCCCAGGGAACCAGCCAGTGCAGCCGGTACCCTGACGCTGCCAGAAACTGCAGGTGCTCCATGGGACATCCCTTCTGGCATGATGGCAGAGGCAGGACTGAAGGAGTTGAGGCCCATGATGCCAGTCATCTTCACCAGAGCCACCCCTCTGGGCCGCACCGACACCGAGAACGTCTATGAATGTCCTGTCTGTGAGACACGGATGTGAGGTCCCACCTATGTCTGCACCTTTAACCTAAAGACAGAAGGAAAAGCTGCTAAGTGGATCCTGCTCTTAAAGATCTAAACTTTAATGACTTGAATGACTGTGGGAAACAGCTTTTCCCTGTGAAAAACCCTGCGAGTTGCGTAGCTCAGACGGAGTTTGGTTGTACCAGAACTACTTGAGCAAAGCAGCAATAAAAACCATCGCTGGAACTGCTCTCAGGTGGAGCCTGGTCTTAAAATACATGGTGTTTCTCACAAGGGATACTGGTTTTTCAGCTGGTGGTTTCTGACAGAACGCTGGTTGAGAGCCAGACCACTGAAGGAAGCTGAATGGAACAATTGCACCCAACTGTCCACGTTCCTTTCCTTCTCAGAGCACTCTGTCTGTCTGTCCACAGCCATCTGTCTGATTGCTCCACGCTACCTGGGACCTTCACTTCATCCATCTGCGTGCATAACACTTGCCTGGTCCTGTGTGGAAGGGTGCACCCCTTTAGAGCAGGTGGAAGGAGCGAGGGGGGGTTTGGCCCAGTTCTCCCACACATCAGAGAGAGTCCAGCTGCAAAGCACTCAGTCTCTGCAGCACACGTCTTTATTTCTAGGTTATAGAACCTACTCTACCCTTTCTTTCACAACAGACATTTCTGTCAGCAGCTAACGCCTAGTAGGGTGATCAGACCTGCCCAGGTCACGGTTCAGAAGCCCATGCCTGTTCCTGGAACATAAAATAATCCACCACACTCCCACCCTGGGAGATCCCTGAACCATGGCATAGAAAACACAGCTGCAAGAAGCCACCCTCACAGCAGGCAGTGGGAAGAGCCCCACAGTGAGGGCTGGGAGCCACTTGCTCCCTTCCAACCCGGGGTGTTTGGGATAAATCAGCACCCCTCTGGCTGCAGCACGTGCTGCACCAGCCCCAGCCTCTGCTCAGGCACGTTTTCACCTGCCATCCCCACCACCTTCTCTGCAGGACCCGTGGCACGGCCTGAGCTTCCCTCTCTCAGCTGGGAACACCCAACCTGAGCACCAGAAGTCCTCCTGTGCCCTCTCCATGATTCCACACACATAACGTGAGGAGCCAGGTAAACAACCCCAGCAACAGCCAGATCTCTGTAAATAAAGAGGATGTGCCAACACCCAGCACCCAGGGCACACTCCTGGGTGCCAACTGCAAGGACCACGTGCACAGCACACACAAAACCCAAGAGCCATTCTGAGAAGCTCAGAGAGCTCCAGCCCAACAGCCAGGGAAATCCAGGGCACTGCATGAAGGAGAAAAGCCAAACCAACTGTCCCTGTCAACCACCATCTACAAGGTCAAAGCAAAGTGCTGGTCAGATAAAAAGACAAAACACTTTAAGTAGCCCAACAGTGTTTTCTAGTCGCTGGGCAAGATAAAATAAACACAGATGCTCTGCAAAAGACTCTGAAAGGGATGTGGTGGAAATGGAAGTTGTATTTCTGCACCCAGGAAACACCCCTGGCCTGGGTTCCCTTTCATCACCCTTCCCAAAAACCCACTACAGGCCCTGCACAACGAATCCAGGCAGTGGGAAGCACCCCAGGAGAAGAGACCATAGAATCATAGAATCACAGACTGGGCTGGGTTGGAAGGGACCCCAAGGATCACAGAGCTCCAACCCCCTGCCACAGGCAGGGCCACCAACCTCCAGGCCTGGAGCTACACAAGGTTGCCCAGGGCCCCAGCCAACCTGGCCCTGAACACCCCCAGGGATGGGGCACCCACCCCCTCTCTGGGCAGCCTGTTCCAGCCCCTCACCACTCTCTCTGGAAAGAACTTCCCCCTAATATCTAATCTAAACCTTCCTTCCTTCAGTTTCACTCCATCCCCCTTGTCCTGCCATTGTCAAGCTGATTCCCCTCCTGTTTCCCTGCTCTCTTCAGGGACTGAGATGCCTGTTTGCCCCCCATGATTCCATCATCTCTTTCCTCTGGACAATAAAGAGCACTGCATTTACAAGCTGCAGTCAGTGCATCATAACCTCCCCATAACAAAACTTACCCAAAGCAGCAACTTCCCTTCTTTCAAAAGAAATTCTTGATGAGAGGTGTTACCAGCTTCACCCACAGCTTCACGTAACGATTCGGCTGCTCAAATGTTGAGGATGAGACTACACCTGAGCGGAGGTAAAGCTGCTCCTGCTCCTGTACAGGGGAAGAAACATCATCCCAGTAAATCCTAAATGATGAAATGGCCTTTAAGGAAAGCAAATCCTCAGCTAAAACTGGACGTGGATCCTGCCAGAAGGATGCATCTTGTCTCCCTCAAGCCTGAACCCAATTCCACACAGGCCACCCAGGAGCCAGCACAGGATCTCTCCTGCCACAGCACTCCACCTTTTGGTGACCATCAGCGTGCTAAGCCACTGAACCCCAGGAATTAGGGATTTAAACTCCACAGAGAGCAAAGGTAGGTTTTGCCTTTTTGTGCCCCAAGCTGCAAGAGAGGTAAGCTTTGGTTTCAGGAACATCCTAAATCCCTTGCTGTAATTGCCAGAAAAGGAAACCTTCCCATAATCTCAAGAGACCAGCTTACACAGCTCTTTCTAGACACAGCTCAAGCACTGTGTTTCCAAATGAATGTGCAGTCATGATTTCAACTCAATTACCAGAAACACTCAGGCTTCTCCAGTGCCTGAAGGAGGAAATGAACCGTCAGGATGGTAATATACGCTCTGGTTGCACGTGAAAGCAGCTGTCTGATCAGAGGTAGAAGCGGTTTTCTTATCAAAGCCAGCTAGGTTTCTACACTTGCAGGCAAACAAGGAGTAGAAGATCTACAATAAGCCTTCATCATCTTGTTTTTGTCACTAGCTAAGTGTCACAAAGGACAGAAAATGCTCCAGGGCTGTGTCAATCCAGGGTGGAACAGGGAAGCAGGAACCATGGTTTGGAAGGTAACAGGTAAAACAATGAACCAACAACAGAAAGAAAACATTCAGGTGCTGAGTTAGTCTAATTTTAGAAACCTCAAATGCTCCAAGAGCTACAGTCAGCCCTGCTATGCACATTCTGCACTGTGGTTATTGGTGCAGGGAGGCCATCCCAGCAGCCTGAACTGAAGCTCAGCTCACTGAGGGCAGCACCCGGCCATACCCGGAGCACTCGGATTTCTTCCCAAATCTCATCACACATTTCTGCACCAGAACAGAACATTACATGGGCAAAGTGATTTTGTGGCAGCGTACCAGTAATGTATTAAGTCTTCTAAACAAAGATCATAGGACAGTAAACAACCAGCCAACCTCAAAATCAGCTTCCAGCAACAGGAATGGCTTAAAGCCCTTGAAATGAGATCACCCCAGCACAGCTGGAGAAAATTCCTTTGTCATATTTTCATTGATTCTCCCCTTCCATTAGAAACAAGTACAGGCAAGGTATGAATTGAAATGTTCGAGCAACTCTTCCAGTAATAGAATTGTTTTTGATTAGATACACTCTGACTCATCCCGTGGAAGAGCCCTGATGCAAGAGGGCAATTCCCATTGATCCTGAAGACAGCTGTGCCTTCTCGTGCCAGGACTTGGCTGAAGAGAATACATCCTGAGATCCTGAAGCCTCACACAGAGGCACCAAACCGATTTGCTTTGTACCAGAGCACTACCTGAGAAATGACTGGTGACAGCATCAGTTCCAGCAGAAGCTCCAGAGAAGACAGCTGGGGAGCCAGGCGGGGTTTAGAGGCAGCAAAGTGCTGAGCAGTACAAGCTGCTGAACCAAAGAAACAACAAAACCCCAAACCACTGGGACGCTGAACATTAAACCACTGAAAAGTGTTTGTGTCGAGATTATATAACGCTGCCTTATTATTCATGACTGGGGTATGTCACAGAACTTGGCTGGCAATCCCAGCAGCCCTGTTGCAGAAACTACACTGAAATCCCTCTCCTAAAAATCCCTCTCCTAAAAATCCCTCTCCCTCATTCACCAGCACACCCAAAAGCCAACTGCCTGGCACTGCTGTTCCTACACAGGGTTTTCCAAGCTCCTGAGAAGCCAAGCCCTCCAGAAGGCTGAGATCAGCTGTTCAAAGGGCCTGACCCTGTTATCCTGGAGCATGGTGCGACCTTGGCACTGCCTGGATACAGAGGATAAGGCCCAAGGGTGTGCTGGGGAGCAGGGGAGAGCCAGCAGAGGCTCTCCAAATGCTGCATCTCTCAGCATCCAGTGCCTGAGTGCTCCTGCTGCTCGAGTTCATTGGGGACACACGTTCTTTCCCGTTACGGCCTCCGTTTCCCAGAAACGGGCACTTGCAGCAGGCATCTCATCAATAGTCACTTAACTGACAGCTCCTCGAGACTTCCTATGCTCAAGAAGGTTTTGAATTATTGTAGCTGTAGGGTTTTATTACAACTGTGTCATCAGCATTCCCTATGTGACCAAGAAGCACCAACATCCACGTTACTCCCCTCCTTGAGCAGCCACTTACCTGGTGGAGCTGCTGCTGCAAAGCTTTGTTCTCTGTCACGATCACAACCTGAGCTTCCAAGTCCCGATGAACTGATCGATATCCAAAATTAGGAGAGCCGATCAGGGTTAGGCAGGGGAGATCACTGCCTGCCAGGTACAGCCAGAGGCCTGCAGGAAAAGCAGAGGAAAGGAAGCGTGGCAGACAAAGGAAATGACCGGGGGAGCCTCAAACAATCGCTTCACTTAGAAGAAATGAATTAAAGATGTCAGATTACTGTAACTATAAAAGATCACAACACAAAACAAGCTTCCTTGCTAATGGGCAGGCCTCACAAAGCTTCCCAGGAATCTTGGGACACCCTTGCATTGTCCCAACTTGTGCTCGTATTGGGGGGCTGCAGCACGCTCGGTGCCCCCCTGGAGATGTAAGGAATGGAAGTGCACTGCATGGGGAGCCGCAGAACAATCCAGAACAAGGCACTGTTGTTAAGGGAGAGGTCATTTTGCACCACAGCATCTCTCAGAACTGCTGAAATAAGACAAGGAGTCTTTCAGCAAAGGAAAAGCTGCACCGTGGCAGGCAGGCTCCTGCAGCAGGCAGCTCCCCAGCTGGAAGCAGCGCAGTTGCAGTGAGTAACTCCCCTCCCGAAAAGACACGAGGCAGTGACAGTGACGTGACGAGGCATCTCCCTGCAGTGACAAGTGAATTCACATGAAATAAAGACTTGTAAGAGAAGTGCTAATTATTACACCCACTCACTTCCTGAGGAGCCACCCAAAGATGAAACCAGACTCTTGCCAGGGTGCAAGACTCCCAAGTCCCCTCGGCACCGCAGCTCACAAGCAACTCTGGCAGTTCAACGTGTGATACAACCCAGGGCTGTCCTGCAAGCACAAGATGGACACACGGACTGTTCTCAAGCACAGTGCTGCAGCAGAGTGGGGAAGAACAGCTCAGGATGCCATGGGAGAGCCAGGCCTCCTGCCAGGGATATCT
The DNA here is from genome assembly GCA_020800305.1 of Porphyrio hochstetteri. Lineage (NCBI taxonomy): Eukaryota > Metazoa > Chordata > Aves > Gruiformes > Rallidae > Porphyrio > Porphyrio hochstetteri. The sequence goes on along the minus strand of CM036923.1, from coordinate 3,287,790 downwards.
ACTCAGCCATTCTCCACGTACAAATGGATCCAAGAAGTGTTTGATCTCTACTTAGCAGGCATAAGAGCTTAGAACAGCCCTGGGCAGGTCCCTGATAGATGGCTTATCCCTACGGCAAGTCACACGAAGCCTACAACAAAGAAACTGTAGCATAAAAACCACCTAGGCCTTAAAATAGCAGCAGGTTTCCTAACTCAACCCCAGAGCAGTTCCAAGAATGCCTTGAGTAAGAAGCTGCCGATTCACCGCTGGTTCCTGTAACCTCCTCCCCGCCCCCACATCACACACACTCAGCAGCTCCACTGCCACTTTCAGCTACACCTCCAGCCCAGCGCTGGCACTGCCAGGGCTCAGTGGCACACCGACCCCTCCAAAGGCTCACCCCACCAGAAGGGTGGGGGGTGCTGATGCAGGGGGCTCTGGGAGACTCAAAAAGCACCTGAGCAGCACAGATTCAGCAAGTTCTGCCACCAAACTGGTCGGCTGCCGCGGGCTGCCCGGTGCCCCAGCCCAGCCACAGGCCGGAGCTCTGCCCAGGCAGCAGCTACAAGGTCACCACGCTTCCTGGCTCTTCCTGAGCACTCACTCAGTGGCCCTAAAGCCTTTAAGGCGTCCCTGACTTTATGGCCACCTGGCAGGATCTGCTCAAACAGTGACTCACCTTTCCAGAAAGGGGACGAGCAGTTTCCCAGCCACCATTCAACAGCAGTAATGCAGGTTTATCTGGGAGCAAACAGTCCCCCGCCCCGGTGCTCTGTCACCCGACACCTGGGTGGAAGGGACCCTAATCCCAAAGGATGGCCCTGTGCCACCTAGAAATGGGGTGAAGGCTGGCAGATGTGTGCTGATGCAGGTAGGCAGTATGTTCCATGCAGGGAACCTTCTCTCAGCGCAGAGGTTTCCTACTCACATGTGCAGGACGGCTGTGTGGTGCTCAGGAAAGCCAAGAGTACCCCAGGAGAGTGTAACCCTGAGGGGAATGCACACCACAGGGAGCTGAGCTGTGCATGAGGACACAGCACCTTTTAAAGGGAGTGGGAAAGGCTGACAAAGCAGCAGCCACAGTGTTGGGTGTGAATCAGCTAGGTCCTACAGGAGGCAGAAGGGTGTCCTTCGTCTCAGCCCAGAAAGGAAGCGGGAGCAGGCAGGATTTGCAGCTAGAATCTCACATCTTCTTCCAGGAGTCAGGCTCCGTGTGCAACTGCCCTTCATCTGTCTCCAGGGTTTCCTCCTTTCCCCTCTCCTGCCCTTCCCTCCCTCACACACACTGCCTGACGCCTGCAGAAGGATACGGGGCAAACCCAACACTTGCCAAAGCGCAGAGCACGCCAGAGAGGGAGCTACAGGCTGATCCGTCCAGCGCTCCGAACAGGGAATGGAAAGAAGGCAGCAAACATCTCCAAGCGTCCCTCCTGCCAAGGACAGGAGCTGCTGACCTCCAAGTCTGGCAGCCCTCTCTCAAAGGGAATAGCACAGGGCAGCTACAGCCCAAAGACTCCCAGGAGCAGGCATGGCCTGAGGGCCATGGGCACACTTGTAGCTTGGAAAAGCAGCCCATGCCTCCATGGCTCAATCCACACCAAACCACAGAATCCCCCCGGAGCCAGCAGTGCCCTGCATGAGCAGGAACCTGTGAACCACAGCTCGCCTGAGCATGTGCTTCCTGGAAGACAGAGCACAGGACTTCCCGGCCAGGGAGGCAGCTCCTGGACTGAGATAAGGGTTTGCTCACTGCAGTTACTGCTCTCGCTGCAGGAGAGGCGTGACACTTGTGAGAAATGTTTGTAGTTTCAACACAGAGGGAGCCTAGGAACACTTGTGTGTTTTCGTTATAGTCAGGAGAAGGCCTACTCAGCAGCTTTCTCTCCCCACCACTCCTCAACCTTCTGTACAGCCCTGCAGGAAGCAGGGCAGGTAGAGCCATTCCCTATCTTTGTCAGGCAGGGTCCTGATGCACCAGGAGAACAACCCTGGAGCAGTAGGCACAGGGGCTGCATCCTTCCAGTGCTCAAATCCAACACATGCTGCAGGCAATGGGAACGGCCCTCAGCACACTGCAGAGTCAGCCAGGAAACCTGCACCTTAATTAGTGCCAGACCCGGGAAACCTGCATCTTAATTAGTGCCAGACCAGGCAGCTTACAGCAACGGGGTCATCCTAAGGGACTAGCAGCCATCAGAGACACAGCGACACGGTGCAGGGCTCTGCTGGCAGAACACAGCACAGACAGCTCAGCTCAGCCAAGGGCCACGCCAAACAAGGAGACCAAGTCACTTCCTGAAGTGTCCCACCTCCACCAGGGAAGACTCTGGGAATCTTGATCTTTCTGAAGTCTGACATGCATCAGACTTCTCAAAAAACAAATGAAAACCCAAGCTAAAAACCACCTCAATTAAGCAGATCTCCTAAGCTATCTGTAACCTTTGGTCAAGGTGGCACAAGGCTTCTGCAAGCTGTACACAACCTACCAAGCAAGAAAGAATCCAGGCTCTGATGCAGAAGACCATGATGGCAGTATTATTTTTCTCTTCATTATTAACTACATTTGTTGAGCAATATTAATTTCTCAGCAACTTCCCCTCCAGCTCCCAGAAGCACGGGGGTGCATTTATTCACTACGCTGCTCCTTCCTGTACGCTGTGAACAGGAGCCAGTGCAAATTCCTCAGCACCTGGATCAGCCCCGTGAAAACCTCTGCCCAGGACCACCAGGTCCCTTTCCTGCTGCTGCCACAGATCCCACCCCAGGGTCCCTGACAGGGTCATCACTTCTCATTGCTGAGACTGACAAGAGGGATACAAGAAACTGCATCACAGCTGCTGCTGCCATCACAAACACATCCAGGTGCCTCCTTTTCTTTCACATCAAGTTTCACACCAAGACAGTGCTGACTGTCACCACAGGGACAATTCCTGTATTTGAATCAGGAGTCCAGAGACACGATGTGACTTCACATGTTTGTCCCATGAGCGACCCAACCCCTCCAGGTTTAAGCTGCTCCAATCATGGCTGAGCATTTTGGGGTTAGGTCTGGACTCAGCACCCAGCCGTCCCCTCACTAGCTGCAGCTTTCAAAGGCCCTGTGAGCATGTCCTCTTGGGAAACAGCCATCTTACCTTTGGCATGGAAAGTCCAGCCAGCCCTGGAGTACTCCTGCAGCTGGACCCTCTCCTGCTGGTGGAGGTAGCAGAGCTCGCTGTAGAACTGGCGCTCAATGTACACATAGGCAGCAGGGATGGCGCCTGCCACCCCTTTGGCACCAAAAAACCCGTTCACCTCCGGTGAGGCCAGCAGAATGCGGTACTCAGCCCTGGTGCCCAGAATGAGGTCCATGTAAGCCTGGGTCAGGTTGAAGTAGCCAGTGGTAAGGAATACCCTGGCATCCCATTCAGCCTCTGTCAGCAGCGTCTCTGTGACCATCTCATCGATCTGAATCCCAAAAGGTTTCATTTGGATTAAGGGATAGATCCAGGTGTCAGGTTCTGGTTTCAGACCCCCAGACGCTTGAGAGCCTTGCTGGGGTAACGAGGAGCTGCCTTGCTGGCTGCTGTGGAAAGCCTTTGCATGGAGGAGCTCTTGTCGTGTCCTGGCGGAGTTGATCACCTCCATGACTCTCTGATTTGCGATCTCACAATAAGCCATCTTGTCTCCTGCAGGAAAACCATGGGAGATAGTGTTTGAGACCTAAAGGTACAGAGCTTGGCATCACCTACTAGGCAGAGGGAAAAGCTACTGCCAGGACACTGATATCAGAACTAAATGGTGCTGACAAAAAAGCCACACAACTTTGTTTTTCCCCAAGTCTGAAAAACAGATGTTTGAAGGTTAGCAAGGCTATGTTACACAACAAACCATTCAGCTTTAAGAGGGGAAAGAAACTTGACTAGCAGCAGCTTGGAAGAAAAATCACTGAGAAATTAAAAGTCCAGGGCCAAGGTAAAACGATAACCAAGAGCAAACTGGAGTACACAGTGAGCTGCTGCCACAGCCTCAGCTTACATCACACCACAGGACAAAACCTTCTTACGACTCAATCAGCCTGACATGCAGCTGTTCCCTGCTCACTTCAACACTTGTTCTCAGTCTTCCTAATTCAATATTCAACTCCCAGGATAGACTTGACTAAACAAATATTAATTACTAAAAATAGCACTACATTCCTGAAAGTTTCAGAATGTGTTCACACAGTGTCCAGAATTAGAGACATTAATATCTAAACCAGAAAGAACCTTTCAGGGAATACAAGTTCTTGTTTAAGGCCACAAGCAGCAGAATAATGAAGGAGCAATGAGATGGTTATGGAGGAGCTTTTAGCCTTTGCACTCTCTGCCAGACTAGCTGGTGATAGCCACTGCACCAGAACAGTGACAGAGCCAGTCTCCAAACTCGAGTGATCCCAACTTTTATAATGGATGGCACAGAAATGGGACACCCCACAGTCTGTACAGAGTGGTCAGACCCTTGACAATTCTAGAATGGATGGTTACCAGCATCCCTACAGCCCTGCTGTCACTGATCTCCTTTGGACCACACCACCCATCCAGGTCAGACGACTCCCTTGTACCTTGGTATGGGTGTACCATCCCCTCCATCATCTGGACTGTATCATCATGCTGTAATTGCAGAGACAGATCTCCAATGGCATCCACTAGCTCCGTGAAGAAGTCTGCAATCTCAGGAGAGTCCTGCAGGAGAACATAGCGGTCCTGACGATTGGTGAAGTACAAATCACTCAAGTTTGCGCTAGGAGAGAAAAAGAAGAGTTGAGTTCCACAGCAGAGTGGAGGCATATGATTCTGAACACCCCAGCCTCAGCCACAGAACTCCCTCCACATGTAATGACTAAAGAACAAATTGGTCATTTCCTTTTGAATCTGGAGGAATTCTTCTTTTTCCCTTTTGAGAAAGACTCTTGTGTTATAATCTCCTGTGGGAGAGCTACAGTTGCTCTTCCATCTCAAAATAGCATTGACCTATGGAAAGACCAGATGCAAACAATGATGTGCAGACAACACCAACAGCATGCCAAGGCAAGGTGCCTCTAAAGCTCAGCTAAAGGAAGCACACGAGGGCCTCAAGAGGCAGGACTCACCCGCTCAGGATCACATTATCATCAAAGAGATAGACCTTGATGTGCTGCAGGCCGATGGTCTCATTAAAGCGCTCGGGAATCAGGAGCCTGAGAAGCCCACGCAGGTTTGGGGTGTGGAAGAGGGACACACGGACTTGCTCGGGGAATCGCTGCAGCAGTGGAATTAGCATTGTTCTGGAATTCTTCCTGCCTGGGAGACAGGGGCAGTTTCACCCATGGGATCAGCCCAGAGCAGGGATACATCACTGCATAGCACCACTCGCCTGCTATAGGCTGCTCACAGGAGCAGCCAGCTCATCTGCCAGCTCTTAACACCTTTCCCCCTTCTTCTTATTTTAAATCACTTTCCTTTGCACTCTGTCAATATTGAAATCGACACCCAGAACTGTAAGTTCTTTGCTGAAGGGGCCTTGGCAACAGTCTCTGAGCACGTCTGCCACCATTCAAGCTTCTTAATCAAGCCACGCCTAGCAGCAGAATCAGGTGCCACAGAGTCACCACAAAGATTTCTGGTTGAGTGCTCCACTACTTCCAACAATTCCCACCTCCCTTTAAAAATGAAATACAAAAGAGCATGATAAATAAGGGCAAACACACCGACAAGGAAACTAAGCAGACAAGAAAGCACAAGGTGCACAGAGCCGAGTTCAGCCTCCCTCACTCCTACCACCTATTTTTTTGGATGAAAAACTGCTCAGCTTCAGGATTTTCTGGGAACAAGTAGTTACTGGTATACAAAAGGCCAGTTTTTGAGAGGTGTCTGGTTTAAGCAAGTCAGCCCAATAGGTCAGGACAGCCCCTCCCTGGAAAAAAACTGTACAGTTTATCCAGCCTAGCTGTAAAATAAGCCTAAAGCATTGTATCTACCCCGAGATCCCCTGGTGTAGTCAAGAAGAATGGAAACTCGGAGGTTAGATGATTCTTTTGCTTGCAGGGATTTCTCCAGTGTTTCTTCTAAGCAATCCACCTGCAGAGAGAGATTTCTCTATTGATGATGGAACACAGACAAGGTTTTATAAGGGAAGTGTTCAGCAGCCAAGAGGCTGGTGGCCACAAAAGCTTCCACACCCTAGTACAAGTCCTCCCTAGTCATGCAAAACACTGCTAGTTTAGGCTTTTCATCTGCCAGCCCAACATCCTACTCTGTAGGCCTGAAGCAATGCATGAAAGGGCGTAGAGCTTGCATGCTCACATCCTCTGAGCCCCTGCAGAGCAGGCAGCTTCAGCACAAAAAGTCCCAAGGTCCTTCCCAAATTTCAGGTTTGCATTAACGAAGAGAGCTCACAAATGACGCAGAGGCAAATTTATTCCTTAACTAGGAGGCAGTTTTGTCACATGCAAATTCAAATCTCACATACAAAGCCAGGCACAGAACGCTGTACAGGACGCTGTCCACCCTTATCCTGACGTGGAGTAATAGAATCACAGACTGGGCTGGGTTGGAAGGGACCCCAAAGATCAGAGAGTTCCAACCCCCCTGCCACAGGCAGGGCCACCAACCTCAGGCCTGGAGCTACACTAGGTTGCCCCATCCAACCTGCCTTGAACACCCCCAGGGATGGGGCATCCACCCCCTCTCTGGGCAGCCTGTTCCAGCCCCTTACCACACTCTCTGTAAAGAACTTCCCCCTAATATCTAATCTAACCCTTCCCTCCTTCAACTTTACTCCATCCCCCTTGTCCTGCCATTGTCAAGCTGATTCCCCTCCTGTTTCTCTGCTCCCTTCAGGTACTGGAAGGCTGCAATGATGTCCCCCTGCAGCCTTATCTTCTCCTCTCCAGGCTGAACCAGCCCAGCTCCCTCAGCCTCTCTCCATAGGGGAGCTGCTGCAGCCCTCTGATCATTTCTGTGGCTCCTCTGACCCCTCTCCAATAGTCCCACATCTTTCTTGTATTGGGGCCCCAGCTCTGGACACAGGACTCCAGCTGGGGCCTCCCAAGGGCAGAGCAGAGAGGGACAATCCCCTCCCTGTCCCTGCTGCCACCCCTCTGCTGATGGAAAATTTCTTACCTTACAATTTGCATTCTAAGGTAAGAAATCAGCCAAGGTCAGGCTTCTCCCTAAAGGTCTCAGGTTAATGCTTTTGTTTCTGTGGGGCAGAACAGGAAAGGTAAATGCCATGAAGTAAACCCGACCTCTGTCTTGAATGCAGAGCTGGCACCACAGCCACGTACTGTACTCAGAGGACAAAGTACAGCCCCACACACGTACAGTGTTCCTCATGGCCAACAGCAACACCAGACAAAAAGTGGAAGTGCCCATGATCCCAGAGTTCTGCAAAACCCTTCTGAACATTATCCCAGTAGCCTCTGAGAGTCCAAAAGCTCCAGGCTTGCTATCCCCTGGAGAAGTTCAGGAGTTGCATGGCTCTGTACCAGGCTGAAACCAGAAACACCGTGTGCCTCCCTCCCCCACGTACAAGGGGCCCCTGAGAAAACTCCCAGGGAGAGGAGACAAGGTACTGAAAGCATGAGGAGTTTTAAGAACACTGCAAGCTCACAAATCACAGCTCACACACCCCTCTGGTACCTGCAGGAGCAGGAAGCTTTTTGCAAAGACAGGCAGCTTCCTTCTGCATTCACCTTCTCCCCCTCCCAATCCCTTGCCACACTCACCAGCTCCTGTTCCAGGAGCCCCGTTCCCAGGTACAGTGAAGCCATCACCACTCGCTGCTGGGCTGTTTTTATCTGCACCTGGAAGAAGTAGAAAGTAAGTTCAGTTTCATCCTTGATCTCTGTGGTGACTGGGAGCCAATGAGTCAGACCACAGAAGGGCCGTGGCTCTGCCGAGGAGAATCCCTTTAGCCAAACCACAGCACTGTCCCCCCTGCCTCGTACACAGAGGCACAAGGACACACTGAGAGTGAAGAGGCAAAACACACAGGTCTTTAGAGAGCAACATCAGCACCGTGGATCTGAACAGCACTGAAGACATCAGTGCTTTCTGTAGAACAGGGGACACACGTTCCCTGCAGCTAAAACTGCTACACACAGAGCAGTTACCCACACAGCAAGGCTGGGGTTCTACAGGTATCCTGTTGGCAATCCCAGCTCTCATTCTGCAACTGCTTTAATCCTTTACATCCCTTCCTGTGACCGGGCAGAAGGCAGAGACCTTTGTTTACAGAGCTCTCTCCTCCTTTCCTGCCACCGTGGGGGTGGGAGCTGCCCCCATCATGGCCCACCCAAGCCTTGCTGCCCTCCAGCAGCTTACCACTGTGATCTAGGACCACATCCCAGAAGTTCTGGAACTTGCTGTAAAGATGAAGAGACTCAGCTAAACCCAGAGATTCTCACCTAGGAGATGCAACCTCATAGGAGTCACACTGTGAAGATCCAAGAGACCTTTGGGAGGGACTAAGGGAGCTGTGCTTGTACCGCAAAGAGGAGGCTGGGGGCTGATCCAAGAGCAGCCTGCACCTACTTAAAGAGCAGTTACTGAGACAAGAATGTAAAACCCTTCCTGGTAGTTACAGCTGAGCAGCAGGCACGAGCAGATGTGGGAAGTTCAGGTCTAACATCAGAAAAAACCATATACTACTAAGAGAGAGCAACATCGAAGCCACTTACCAGAGGTGAAACTCCATCCTCAGCTGTTTTCAAGTCTCAGCTAGACAAAGCCTGCCTGACCTGATCTAGTGTTGACAACAAACCTGCTTTGAGTAGAAGGTTGGACTAGCAACCTGCAGATAATCCTTCCTCAAAACCCCTCGGTGAGTCTCCATAACCACTGCAGCTCCCAAAAACCACCCAGAAGCCACAACTCACCTTCAGCAGCTCATAGAATTCAGCTGGGGATGAAAGCACCTTGACATGCGAGCTGGAGATCCCAAACTCTGGAACCAGATTCCTGATCCACTGGAACCTGTGTGCTCCTTCTGGACACAGGGAGCAAGGCGAGGTGGTGACCATGGGGACAGGAGGGGTGAGCAGCGGGGCGAGGAGAAGCCATGATGATCTGTGAAAAGAAAGGTGCAGAAATTCTGCGTGACGGAGCCTTTGCTTCCCACAAAAAGCCTCCAAGTAGGTAAAGAGCAAGCTGCAGGCAGGGCCAGTACACTGTAAGGATCCACAATAGCAAGAATGCCTTTCCCTTTCCATAATTCCAGCTGAAACACCAAAGCTGAATCTAGAAACAGAAAAACACCAGAAAATAAGTGGGAGAACAGATTTTAGCATCAGCTCCTTCCCCGAACTGGCAGGGGGGGATGAGGGGAAACCACTCTCTTATCAGAACAGGAACACAGGGGAGGAAACGGGCTGGAAAGCTTATGAAACCAAGGAGAGCTTTGCTGAACAGCTCCAGGTCAGAGGCTGCTGTGGCACCAGCTATCTCTGTGATCAATCCCCTCTCAATCACCTTTATCACAGGCCCATCGGCTTTGCCATGGCCAAGTCACTTTTCATGTCTAGCACAGTTCTCAGCTGGGCTAACAATCAGCTGTTTCTATTTCAGGTAAAGACATCTTAAAAATCACACTGTTCTGGAAGTTCCTTTGCTTTAACCCCTCAAACTCAGCCAAAAAACAATCTACCAGACACACGGGGCCTGAGTGCAAGTCCTTGCAAAAGCTATGAAGCCACAGCACCAGCATGATCTACCAAAGCATTGAGTGTGTTTCAAGAGGTAGGAGCCAAGGACCACAACCAAGAAACATCAGGTGACCCTCTACACCATGAGTCTTTCATCCTGTGTGTGATAAAAGAAGGTTGAGGCTCCTTGTGCAAACTCCACAGTAGCTGTGAGGGGCACTGCAGGAGCCTTGTTCTTTCAAAAGAAATTCAGAACAAATTTAACTCCTTTGAAGTCACTTTGGGAAGAAACTGATTTACTGCTAAGAGTCCTGCTTCAGGGTGGTGATGAGAAAACAGCATCTTTTCTTCTCTGGAAGCTTCATGCATGGAAGTTCATGGAGTCACGAGTCATGCAAGAGCCCCAGAGGAGTTTGTCCACATGACAAAACCACGTTTCAGCACAATTAGCAACAGCAACTCTCAGGAGATCCAGGAATGACGAGCAAGGGACTGAACTGCATCCCCCATCCCAACAGAAAACATCCTGCTCTGCAAACCCCGCTCATGGGAGTGGGGTGTGCTGTCAGGACAGAGCCAGGGCGGCCGCTCTCCTCCCAAGGAACGCCAGGTCCCTGGGGCCACCAAGCAGCCACCAGCTGGTGACCCATCCGGATGCATCCTGCCATTACCACGTACCAAGAACAAACCTGATTATGACCTTTACCAGAATTTCTTATGAGGAACTTTTAGGTTTTACCACAATCCAAAACCCAAATGACCAGAGATTCCAGGAAGATGACCTCACTCGTTTGCTTCATGATAAAACACTGGATCTTCACAGGGTTTCCGAATACCCTTACGCAGAAGCCAGACAGTTTGCAGTTATGTTTCCTGGAAAATCCACTGGTTTGTCACTGACTATTCATCACAACAGCAATCTGAGTCAATTTGTGCAAGAATTCCTAGGATGGTGTTTTCCAAAGGATCACATGGTCCCAGCTTGGGGTTGACAAGCAGAAGTTACACACATTACCGACAGAGGCTGTTAAAAACAATGAGGTATTCCAGAGAAGATGTTAAGCAGAAAACCCAACCAACCAGCAAAGCAGAAAAGCCATTCAGGAAACACTATTTCAAGCACATTCCAGTCAACCTTTACAGGCCTGAGCAGGACCTCTGCACATCTGTGCTCAACTCACCTCTCATGGGACAGAGCCCCTGACTACACTCCTGCAGCTGAGCACGGCAAACCCACCGAGCTACCTGAACTCAAGCTAGCATCCAAAGCCCCTTTTTTTTAAGAAGCAATGAAATGCCCACCTAGCAGAGCAAGAACAAAGTCAGGGCTATTACCTGGCCCTGCAGATAATGAATTACGTTCTCTGGGATTATTCCCACTGAGGTAACAGTGGCAAACGTTATGCATTAGACGAGAACAGCAAGAGGAGATAAATCCATTCCATGTTATTCCGTTGGTTAATCCTGAGCAATTCCACTTCTGAGAGCCAGTACGGTGGCTGAGAAGGTTGGATGAGGCACTTAGGGGCATGGGTTAGTAAGTAATACAGGTGGTAGAGGGATGGTTGGACTAGATGAGGTCTTTTCCAACCTTAACAATTCCATGATTCCCAGAAACATGACTCCAAGAATCACAGAACCATAGACTGGTCTGGGTTGGAAGGGACCCCAAGGATCACAGAGCTCCAACCCCCTGCCACAGGCAGGGACACCAACCTCCAGGCCTGGAGCTATACAAGGTTGCCCAGGGCCCCATCCAACCTGGCCCTGAACACCCCCAGGGATGGGGCATCCACCCCCTCTCTGGGCAGCCTGTTCCAGCCCCTCACCACTCTCTCTGTAAAAAATTTTCCCCTAATATCTAATCTAACCCTTCCCTCCTTCAGCTTTAATTCATCCCCCTTGTCCTGTCATTATCTACCCTTTTAACAAGCTGACTCCCCTCCTGTTTCCCTGCTCCCTTCAGGGACTGGAAGGCTGCAATGAGGTCCCCCCACAGCCTTCTCTTCTCCAGGCTGAAAGAAGCCATTTTCTGACAACAAGCAGAACAACTGCAAGTTAAACTACACCCTGGTGCTCCACACCAAAACATCAGGCTTATGGACAGAGCAGGCAGCCCATCCTGACACTGCTGAGGTGCTCAGCCTGGTCTGCATCACCAGCATTGTGTGCTTTGAGCCTGCCCATTAATCCCACACACCTACTGATATCCATGAATTCTACACTCCGAATTTTTTACCACCCACGCAATTTAGAGTGTATCTACCCTGTTTGATCTTCCAATCCAACACCTACTTCACCTTGAGAGCCCAAGGCTTTGATAATCATCAAACAAATCAGGATTTTGCTCCAGCCAAATGTAATGACAGCACAGCAACCATCTACCAGAGCAGCAGCTTCTACCCGCCCGCGACTGAAAACAGCTCAAGCAGCTACCCCAAGTACAGCACAACCCTTCAACTGTTCACACACAAATCAGAAACCACGTAACATTATGAAGAAATCATCAAAATTCCAGCCTTCAACAAAGCAGCTTTCAGAGAAACAGAAAAGGGGGCGGGGGGAACCCTTCCCCTGTACTCCACACCACCGAGTTCACCGGAAAGAGAAAGCAGAACTAAAAGGAACCACCTCAGATCTTTTCTGCATAAAGAGTTGCTCCTAAATATAAACAAAGGGATTTTTCAAGTCTGTTCTATTTTTAAAAAATTGTGGTTTTGGTAGACAAACTCATGATGGAGCCGAAACACTCTTCTTCAGTGTAAAACCTCATCTGCAGAACCAGAGGTGAAGTGAAACTGCAGGATCCGGCGCTGTCCTTTCACCCACGCGTGCGTCACCACCCCGGGGATCTACAAAGCGCCTGGCTTTGAATTCGGTCATCTCTTTCCAAGGGCTCAGTCTCACAATTTATCACACTGAAAACACTCATGAAAGCAAAAGAGAGGTTTGAAGAGAATTTCCTTGGTTTACCCAAGAACACACAGCAGAACACAGGCTAGCACGGCACCCCGAGACAACAGCGAGGACGGCTGCTGCACATCTGCTGTCCAGGGAAAAGGGCAGCTAAGACATGTCGTGACAGGAGAGGTGCCACCCTCACAGAACAAGTTTAACTCCAACAGAAGATTGTATCAGGCATTGTGCTAGCTAAAACAAACCACAGAATCCTCCCTGCACTCCCTTACCAAGCGCAGTGCAAAGCGATGCCCAAAGACTGGGGGGAAGCCTTTGTTTAAATTCTTCAAAGCATTCTGTTTGATCCCTTCTGAACCCAGGACAGGGCTCTACAAAATGACAAGCACCCCCAGTTTTTTAACACTTTGGTTTTAGTGTGAACTGTACTCCCAATCAGGAGGCCCACAGGAGAGGCAGCCTCTTGTCAGCAAAACCAAGGCAGCGGCGCAGTGGTAAAACCCAGAAGCTGTTCAGGGGAGCGCAGCTGTGGAAGGACTGACAGGGGGACCCACAGACTGAGGCTGCAGCTCTGCGTTCCCTTTCACATGGCACTCAACCTGCCCAGCACAGAGCTGCTCCCTGCAGCTGCACTTTCCCCAGCCCTTTCGCTCCCTGGGGGAAGAAGACAGAGGAAAGGGAGGATTTGGGCAATTCTCAGAGGTCAGCTCCTGGACCCCGCTCACACGCAGCTCCCCACGGAGACGTGAGGAAGGAGCTGTGGGAAGGGGAAGGAGGGGCCACTCCTTCCCACAGCAGCCCGCTCAGATCTGTTTAGAACGACAGTGAGGACAGGCTCGGCGGGCGGTTTGACAGCTCACCTACTGCGGCAGGAGGGTGCATGCCGATGGAAGGAGCGGCCCTCACCTCTTGCGCCAGGAGCGGCCCCAGCACGGACAGGGCTGAGAGCCCTTCTCACCTACTGTCTGACAGGGAGGGGGTTCTCGCCTTCCAGGGACGGCCCCATCCCGCGCCGTGCCGCACCCCTGAACCCCGGGCAGTGCTGCTCCGGAGGCTGATGGGCGCTTGCGAGGCGCAGCGCTGTCCCTAGCACACGAGTGGTGCGGCTTGGCGCCCGGAAGGCGGCCGGAGCCAGGCACATCAGAGAGGCTGGCGGAGCAGGCCCGGCCCCAACGCGCCTTCCCCGCTGATCCCCGTGCAGAGCGGCCGGGTCCCGTTTGCCGGCAGGGCCGTGGCTGCCCGGGCTCGGCCGGGCACACACGAACCAGACCCTCCCCGGGCAGCGCCGCGCCGAGCCAGGCGGGCAGGGCGCTTCCCGCCCGGGCCTTCCCGGACCGCGCCAGCCTGCGGCGGAGGCGGCCGAGGACTCCCGCCCGCCGCGGCCTGCGGAAGGCGTCCCGGGAGGGGAGCAGAGGGGAGCGGAGGGGGAGCGGAGGGGAGCCCCCCGCGCCGAGAGGAGCCCGGCTGGGCCCGGCGCGGCTCCTTACCTGCGGGCGCGGCGGTCGCGGCCGAGGGACAGGCGGTCGGAGAGGCGGCCGAGCAGCGCGGCCAGGCCCAGGCGGCCCCGCGGCAGCCAGGCCGACAGCCGCCGCCACAGCGCCGCGCCCCCCGCCGCCATCGCCCCGCGCGCCTTCCGCTTCCGGGCGCTGCCATGGCGACGCGCCCGGCCCGGCCTTCCGCTTCCGCCCCGCTAGGCGCGTGGCCCTCCCCCGGCCGCCGGCGCTCGGTGCCCGCAGAGCCCCGGCCGCAGGGATCCACCGCGCTGCAGCGCGGCCGCCGGGCCCCGCCGAGCTCAGAGCCCGCGGTGGCAGCGTGGAGAGGCCGCTCCAAAGGCTGAGGCTGCCGCCCCGGGGGGCCCGGGAAGGGCTCGGTGTCCGGCCGCGCTGTCCGGTCTCGCCGGGCCGGGGGCTCCCCGCGGCCCGCACAGACGCTTTACACACGCCCCGGGCACCTCGCCGCCGTCCCGGCGGCGCCAGCCCTCCTCCCGCCGATCCCGTGGAGCCCTTCGCCTCCCCCCGTCTCTCTTGGCCCCTTCTCGCGGCGGAACCGCCCGCCCTGGCAGGGCAGCCCCCCGGAGACAGGGAAGGGCTTGAGCCGCGGCCCCCGCGGCTCCCCACACCGGGCAGGACGAAGCGGAGCCCAGGGGAAGAGGGGGGCGAGCGGGGGACACGGGTCCCACCGCCCAGCCCCGGCTGCGGGATCCCTGGGGGCACGAAGCCGCCGCCCGGCCCCGGTCGCGGCCCCCGTCCGGAGCCTCCCGCCCCGCTCCCCTCCCTCCCCGTCCCTTCCCCCGTGTTTCACCACTCCCGCCGCGGGCAGAGCTCCAGAGCTCGTTTGCATTTCAGACCAGCTGGTTCACCGCAGCCTCACTTCCCAGAACTGCCGCTCTGCTGTTTATTCCTGACTGGCAGCGGCAGCGGCGCAGCTCCTCAGGGCAAATTAAACTATTTAAAATAAAATCCACTGACAAAGTCGGGTTTGTTTTCGAGGTCGAAACTGATAATTGCCAAGAGAAAATGCAGAGAAACCAGGTGGGGAAGGGGGGGGGGGCCGGGCCCCCCTCAGCTATGCCGGCTGCCAGCTCTGCGAGGCCGAGCACTGTCCTCTCCCAGGGCATTGGCACCGCGGCTGCTGGCTCCGGCTGCCAGGCCTGAGGCCGGGCAAAGCAATGAGGAAACCCCTTTGGGACAGAGCCCTGCAATGGTGTGAGGGACTTGCAGCCAGGGGAGGGGGGCCCTGGCTTCTCAGCCTCACAGCGGCCCCCCAAAAGCCCGCGGTGGCTACACAGCCAGGTGCCTCGGCCATGCCAGGTGCCAAAGCACCAACCGCACGGAGCATCCCAGGGCTCCCAGAGTCAGCACTGGCCGCAGCCGCCAGCCACAGGCACCATTGGAACCACTGGCACCACCAGCCCTCACTGGGCACAGCTATCTGGGTGTGGGGCTGCTGACCTGCCTGGCTCCTGGGAGCCCCCAGTGCAGCCTTGGGAGACAATGTGCCCCTTTTCCCCAGGCGTGCAGACCGAGGGGGGTTCTTCCCCCAGGGATTGCCTCCGAGGCCATGGCAGCCTAGCCCCTTGTCATGGAATTAAAGGCCAGTGGTGAGGGGACGCCAGGTCTGCTTCCCCACACAACACAGCCCCTCTCAACAGACCCCAACAAGCCCAAACCACCTCAGCACTGTGAGCCCAACTGGGGTCCAGGAGCCCCCCAGCAGAGGCAGGAGGGCTTCACAGGACCCTCCTGGGGCACCAGTGTCCCCGGTCCCAGCTGTCACCCCCTGGGGGACCCCAGTGGGCAGCACTCCCACCCCAACCAGGGTGTCCCACGGTGAGGGAAGGGGGCTGTGGCCGCCCGCTCGGGGAGGGGGGAGAGGGAGGGAGTGGGGGAAGGAGGCACACGGCAGGCTCGGGTCTACCCACACCCCAGGTCGGGGCAACCAGCGGCCTGGCCGAGCCCGGCTCTCCCGGCGGGAAGAGCAGGGAGGGGAAGGCGGGTGGGGGAGCCGCGGCCGGGCCGGCCGGGACTCTCCTCTTCTTAGAAGGAAAGAGCGTGAAGGGGAGCGGGAGGGGGTGGCTGCGCTGCCCGGAATGGGCCGGCGGTGGCTGGCGGCGCGCCGAGGCGGGCCGGGCCGGGCGGGGCGGCGGGAGGGCGCCGGGGAGCGTTACAAGAAGCCGCGCAGTTCCAGGAACCCGAGGGCGGGCTCTGCGCCCGCTTATAAGAGGGCCTCCCCGGGCGGCCCCGGCAGCTCTGCCGCCGCCCGCCGCCACGCACCGGCTCCGGTACCAAGACCGGCCCCGGCACCGACACCCGCGCCCCAGGTACGGCGCTGCCCGCGGCGGGACCGGGACGGGCTCCGGGAGGGAGAGGCGGGGACCGGTGCGTCCCACCGGGAGGGACAGCCGGGAATGCCGGTGTCGTGTCCCGCTCCCCGCTCGGGAGGGCGATAACCGGGCACCGGGGATGCCGCTGTGTGTCGTTCATTCCCCCCCCCCCGGCTCTCGGCGAGGGAGGCAATCGGGGGCCAGCGGAGACGGTGCCCCGCGGCGAGAGGATAGCCGGGCACCGGGGATGCCGGTGCACCCCGGGGAGTGCCGGGCACCGGGGATACCGGTTTCCCCCCCCCGGGAAGCAGCGGGGTCGGGAATGCCAGCGCCGTGCGGGGAAAGGGGCGATAGCCTGCACCCGGGGATGCCGGTGCTCCCCCGGGAGGGGAAGGGAAAGCCGGGGGTGCCGTGGCTCACCGCTGTCTCTGCCGCAGGTGATGGTGTAGCAGCCGCTGCTCCTGGCAGCAGCAGCACCCGGGCGCGCAAAGCTGGCTCCCTGCGCCATGGTCACCCACAGCAAGTTCCCCGCCGCCGGGATGAGCCGCCCCCTCGACACCAGCCTGCGCCTCAAGACGTTCAGCTCCAAGAGCGAGTACCAGCTGGTGGTGAACACCGTGCGCAAGCTGCAGGAGAGCGGGTTCTACTGGAGCACGGTGACGGGAGGTGAAGCCAACGTGCTGCTGAGCGCCGAGCCAGCCGGCACCTTCCTCATCAGGGACAGCTCAGACCAGCGGCACTTCTTCACCCTCAGCGTCAAGACGGAGTCGGGCACCAAGAACCTGCGCATCCAGTGTGAGGGTGGCAGCTTCTCCTTGCAGAGCGACCCGCGCAGCAGCCAGCCCGTGCCCCGCTTCGACTGCGTCCTCAAGCTGGTCCATCACTACATGCCGCCTGCGCCCTGCACTGTCCCCGAGCAGCCCGGGGGAGCCCTGCACCCCAAGCGCACCTACTACATCTACTCAGGTGGCGAAAAGATCCCGCTGGTGCTGAGCCGCCCGCTCTCCTCCAGCGTCTCCACCCTGCAGCACCTCTGCCGCAAGACCGTCAACGGGCACCTGGACTCCTACGAGAAGATGACTCAGCTGCCAGCCCCCATCAAGGAGTTCCTGGACCAGTACGATGCCCCCCTCTAAGGGCCATCGGAGCGAGGTTAAACGCTACAAGCACAAGAGAGCAGGGGACACGCACAACGCCCCACCGGCATGGGGTCTCGCAGGGCACAGCAAGCCTCTCCCTCTGGGAAGGAGAGGAGAGGACTGGGGTGAGCTGCCTGGGGCTGTGGCCGGCACAGGCTGGCACCCTTCGTGCTGGGGGGGGACACCCCGAGGAAGCGCAACACCCCCTCTCCGCAGGGAAGGAGGCTACTCTGGTCGGACTGTGGATGTTACAGTGTGTCCAGCATGGCGGCCTCCCCATCATCGCCGGGGAGATCCTGTCAGCAAAGTCCCCACGGGCTTGGGTGGCTGGGATGGCACCTGTGACATGGGAAGGACGTGTGCCCCAACAGCCACATCCCTGCTGCTGCGGTGGGACCACACCGGGGGGGTGTCCTGGTGAGAGCCCCCCTCCAGAGAACAGAAAGCACTGGAGTCCAGCTAGTGCCTGATCGCTTTTCCTCCGTTTTAAGGGGAAAGAGTTTTTGCCCGTACTGTACTTTACCTCTTGCTGCCTCCTTGTGGGTGGAAGCTCCTTTCACACCAGGCCCCACACTTGGAGGTCGCTGCCTTTTTCCCCTCGCTGCCATTTTCCAGGGGGGACTAAGCCTTAATATTCTCCCTATCCCATGGTCTGGGTTACTGCACATCGTTTGGTGACACTGCGTGAGAGCGGTCCTGGTGACATGCCACGAAGCCAAGAGGGAAATGGTGTGTCCTGATGCTGCCAAGAGTCCTGCGGTAACTGTGTCTGCAAGGAGCATCCTAGGGAGCCGGTGCTGCCACTGGACCGTTACTCCTGAGTGTCGCACCCCACCTCCCTGCTCCCCACAGACCCCCAGCCACGCTGCTCTGCAGGGACACAACTCCCACAGAACGCTCCATGGGAGGATCCCACGGAGCACGGCGTCTCCTGAGCGCTTTTCTGCATCCTCTCGGAGAAGCGCTTGGGGTTTTTTTCTGGCTTCTCTCTTTTTTTTTTTTTTTTTTTATTCTTATTTTATTTTTAACCAAAGGGATGTTTACAGGCCAACGTGAATCACTGTCTTTTATAAAGATTCCATCTTCACCTCCAGCCTTGAGGGCTGAGCAAAAAACCATGCTTGAAAATTCAACCAAAACAAAACTCAGATGAAACTTTGCACATATTTATATTTATATTCAAAAAGGAAATGTTTCCATAATTTATAATAAAGAGCACTATTTTTTAATGAAAAAAAAAAAAAAAACCCAACCCTGCCAGATCTGGTTTGTTTCCTCCCCTGCACCCCTGAGGCTGCTTGGCCCCCCCCACCCCACCCCTCTGGCCTGACTCACGGCTCTCGCCGGACGCTGCGATGCTGGGATGGTGTTTATGCCACATAAGCGCCGGCTTCCTGGAGCCGCTCGGTGCTGGGGTGATCCCTCCACGGTGACTCACAGCCCGGCATGCGTAAGCGCTACCCCAGCGCTCAGGTATGTCTGAGCCCCGCGATGTCTCTCCGCTGGCTGTGCCAAGCTGTGAGGTGCTGCGGGGACAGGACCTGCTCCCAGCTCTGGATATGTGGTGCGGCCACAAGCTTGTCCCTGGACCATGGGACACAGCCCATCATCCTGGGCATGGAGGAGCCGAGTTGGTGGCTAAGGGTTGGCTCTGCAGGGCTTGGGCTGTGCTCTGCTGTGAGGCCGTGCTGCCTCCCGTCCTGCCCCCAGCACACATTTGGGAGTGGGAGGCGGTGTGCGATGGGATGAAGAGCTGCACAAGCGGGACACAGGGGTGTGGGGTTAGAAGAGGGTTCGTGGTGCTTCCTCTGAGAGTGCAGTGGGCTCAGGACAGGGAGGGTTGTGCAGGGGAGCCGACGTGCTGCTCACCCCCACAACTCCATCCCTGAGGCATCTGGGGTGCCCTGTGCAGACCCTCACCCTGCAGACCCCATCCTGCCCAGAAGAATGCCAGAGGGAGGGCAGGAGGAGGAAGCGGATTTCCCCTGGGGTCTCCCAGCCCTGTACTGGTGCCTCCACGGGCACCAGCTGTGGGGGTGTGAGCCGGGCTGGGAGTTAACCCACAGCTCTGGCTGGAGGGGAGAGTGGTGCCTGGCCAGAGAGCTGCATTTGGTGAGGGGCAGCACCCTGCACCGCTCCTCCATCACCCCCAACCCCACACCGTGGGCATTGTGCCAGGCATCATGCACCGTGCTCCCACTCAGGAAAGGACAGCCACTGGGAGAAGGCTTCCCTTAGGGATTGCCCCGGAGCACAGGGACAGTGAATGTGCCCGCTCGGGCTGCAGGCCCGGCATGCTCCCAGCGACTATTTTGGTGCTGCTCTCTGGGCTGTGGCTCGCGGGCTGCCAGGAAGCACCACGCGGCCTGCCCGGACGCCCGCCGGTGCTATGTGAGGAATGTCCATGCGCACGGGTGGCCGCCCGCCAGGCCCTGCCGAGGCACATCCCCAACGTCAGGGCTCCCGGCAGCACCGGTGACTCCCGGCCATGTGCCAGGGAGCAGGGTGGGAGCAGCACCACGGGGCATAGCATCCCAGGGCTGGTGGGGAGCATCGCCCTACGGCGCTCACAGCACATGGTGGGGTCCTGGAGCAGGTCTCAGGCAGAACAAGGCACAGCAGGGGATGGGGAACTGGGACTGGGGCAGGGGGACACGGGGATGCTGAGCACCCCCAGCCTCCTGGCAGAGTGAGGGGCTTCACAGCACGCCACGGTGGGACAGAATTGGGGAGCTGCCCTCCAGGGAGGGTGGCTGGGCTGCCTGCAGCGGAACCCAGCCCTCCTGTCCCTGTGGGAACAGCCCTGACTTTGCTGCTTCCCGTTTGGGGGCCGTTCAGGGGCCTCTCCCCTCCTGCTCTGGCCACGGCGGTTCTGCAACCCGCTGCTGAGTCGAGAGTCCGGGAAGCTCCACCGGCCCCGCGGGTTTCTTGGAATAAACCCAACCTCACGGCAGCGGTGACGCGGCAGCTGGCGGGCAAATCCCTGCCGAAGGTTTCACAAACCTCTCGCCTTCCCCAGAAGAGCCAGGCGGACTTGGCCCCGCGTTTCGTAAGTGGCTGATCGCGCCTGTCACAGGCAGCCAGTTCCCCTCTGCCCCGCAACAGGGGCTGGGGCCGGCTGAGATCACCCCCCCAGAGGCTTCCTGCATGGGGAAAGCAATCTCAGCGGTGACTAGACCCTGTCCCTGCATTGCCATGAGGCTGACAGGAGGCAGGGCAGGAGCTCAGGGGGCTGGGGATGGGGCTGGGATGTGGCAGTCCTGTGGCTCCCCCTGCCCCATGTCTCCTGGGTCTGGGCAGGGATGCTGCCAGTGATGTGCTCGTGTGATCGGCCAGCGTCCCCAGAGAGGGACTCGGGGCAGCCCAAGGACCAGCCACGGGCACTGAAGGACCTTCCTGCTTGGAGCACTCCTGTCCCACCTGCGCCATGCCAGCTCTTCCAGGTGCGATGTGCAGGCAGGGTAGGCTGTGGTGCAGGTGCCAGCCCCATGCCAGCCCACCCATGACACCCCATGGGACAGGGCAGCTCTGGGGCTGGGCAGGACACCCAGCCCACAGCGGTGGCACGGCACGGAGCACCTGAGGGATGTCCCTCAGGGCTGGCTGGGCCGTCACCCAGGGGGCTGGTCACCCACCAGCCTCTCTTGCCCTTCCATCAGGATTCAACAGCTGCCCCAAGAAAGGTGGCAGAGAGCAGCAGCACGTGGGGCCGTCAGGATGGCAGAGCCAGGCAGGGAGCTCACTATGAACACCCCGACCTTGCGGCACACCCCTCGCACACTTCCTCCTGCCTCGGCTCTGCAGTGCCAGGACATTCCCACATCCACCGCCGCATTTCCCAGTAGGATGCAGGAAAGGGCCGAGCAGCAGCCGGGGACTTACTGTAAATGGCACCACCTGCTCCTTACATGGCAATTCCTCTGCGGGCCAGGGCCACGGGGACGGTTGGGAACAGCCACTGAGACATCTGCTCCCCAGCGTGCTGCCGGGAAGCGGAGCTCAGGCTCTGCGGCACAGCGCGGGGCTGGCGCTGGCTGTCCCAGCTGCAGGCTCAGGATGGGTGATGGATCCCTGTGCTGTGGGTGAAGTGGGGCTGTGCAGCCCTGCAGCTTGACAGCTCCAGGACCCACTGGAGCCCCCCCAGTCCCATAGCACCCCCTCAACTTGCCCCTCTGCCCTCATGCAGTGCAACGCTGTGGCATGGCACAAGACCCCTGGCCACTGTGGGGGCTCAGCCCGTGTTTACCCACCCCAGAGCCCACCCTGAGCCCCCTCATCACGCACCCAGCCTGGCACCCCAGCTCTCCCCAGCCCGGGCAGGGCTGCGAGCAGGCAAGGCGGGTGGGACAGCAGCAGGACCCCTGCACCCTGGCCAGGGGGTGTTTCAGGGTGCAGAAGAGCCCAGAGGCCTGTGTACATCCCCATGGAAACCCGTCTGTTGCTGCTCCTCGGGCCAGGCCTGCAGTCAGCTCCCAGGACGCCAGCAGCCGGATTCCTCACTCCTTCCATCAGCAGCTCCACGGGCTGTGCCAACCTGGCCCCCTGCAGCCACAGCCACCAGCCCCCGACCCCCCCTGCCCACCCATGCCCGGGGGTCCTGCTGCCCTCCCCGCCTCCAGCCCCAGGCACCTTACGGGGCAGCAGCCTTCCCCTCAGCCCCGCAGCCCCTGCCCACTGCAGGACATGCACCCCACGACCTCCAGCCACGGCACAGGGCAGAGCTCTTGCTGCCCACGCAGAGGCGGACGCTCAGGGTGGAAACCCCCCCCTCAGCGTGTTTCCACAGCCCAGGAGGAAGTTTTCATCCCGGCAGCTGGAGCTCAAAGAAAGGCTTGACATTTCAGAGGAAGGTTTCAAACAAAGCCACGTTGCTGTGGCAATGGCAGCCACAGGCCCCCCCGCCCTGTTCTGCAGCCGGGGACACGGCCAAAGTGGGGGGAGCAGCAGCTCAGCACCAGCGGTGCTGGGGCTGCTGGGTGGGTGGATGGTGGTGGGCTGCATCCCACAACCCCAGCCCTGACTCTGCGCTGGGGACCAAGAGTCCCATTGCCAAGTGCTGCCTGTGCCGTCACTGGGAGGGCTGTGCCCAGGGCGGGCAGAGGGTGAAGCACACGGGCAGACCCCCTGTCCTGCACCCTCCCTGGCATCACCTTTCTCCTGCTCCCTGTGACCCCAGCCCCGCATCGTGCTGCTTCTGCAGTGAGGGGCAAGGTGCCCACCACTGCTGAGCACGAGCACACCGATAGCACCACACCAGAGGTCGCCATGGGTACTCTGGGGTGCAGGCTGCCAGCTGCCTGGGTGTGTTTGCCCAGCATGGGGCAGAGTCCTTGCATGACCCTGGCAGAGCAGCTGTGGGCAGGTGCCAAACCCCAACCCCGGAGCATCCCTTAGCCTTGCATCAGCCCTGGCCCCAGCTCCAGCTCTGGAGCAGGCGGTGGCAATGCTGCACATGTGGCTGGGGATAGGGCTCCCAGACGTGGGACCCTGCATCCGTGGGGCTGGTACACGATGCAGGGGGTGTGACAGAGGTGCCCCCAAACCTGGTGGGCTCCACCTGTCCCATGGCTCCCATGGCCCATTGGCAGCCCCAGGCTGGGGGTGATGGGAGAGGCGGTGCTGAGCAGAGCAGAGCCAGGACGTGCGGCTGCAGAGGGCACAGCTGGGCCAGATGTTCCCTAGAAGGACCCAAGGGCCCTGTCTCAGCATTGAACGGGTGGGAAGGGGAGCATTTTACTGTAACTCCAGCAATTACATTGTTCATCCTTGGCAGCCAGCACCGGTTGGTGTCCAGCACCGTGGGATCACGATAAGCCACCTGGCACAGAGGCTTGGCAGTGCAACCGTGTCGCCGGGCAGCCAGCCAAGGCAGGGCAATAAAGGGCGGCAGAGCGAGGTGCGAGGTACGGTAAGGACCCGCCCCAGGAGTTCCTGTCACTGTCACATCCCCGGAGCGCAGGTGCAGGCAGGGAGGGCCCCGTTCACCGGGGGTCCCTGCCCCTTGTAGGACTGCCCCCCCCAGCAGCTCTGGCAGCCCTGCAGCGCTGAGCTGGTGCTGCCGGTGGCGGGATGCTCTGGCCAGGGAGCGAGGGGGACGGCTCAGGGCAGCGAGGTGCAAGCAGAGGAGGGGGGGACCCCACTCGCTGGGCACAAGAAGGGGCTCGGGGATGGAGCCCATGGCCCCAGGGACCTGGCATCCCACCCAGCCAGCCCCTGCTCGCCCATCACTGCTTGCAGGCAGGTGCTGCCCTTGGGGTCTCTTCCCTGTGTCGCCCACCCACCCTGGCTCCCGTGACTGCCAGGTGGTCCCCACCAGTGCCCCAGGGCTGCACGGGAGCAGCGGACAGTTGGCACCCAAGTGATGGGAGTGTGAGCCCTGCTGAGTCATCACTTTGCTGTTCTCGTTTTTCCATGGTGCTGTTGTGCAGTTTGCTGGAAGCCAGCTAAGAGCCATGACTAATCCGTTCTCAAAACAAGCACAAAGTGAGCGAGCGGGGAGGTTTGTGCAAACCCCGCGGGGAAAGAGGGGGGGCTGAATCACGGCACAGGGCTGGGGGGAGGCGAGCAGCTGGGAGCAGCCAGGAATGCCCAGCCACAGAGCCACCCCACCAGCAGCACCTGTGTGGGGTGAAGGGGGTTGGGCAGGGGTGGTGAGGACCCCCATCCTCCCCTCCTCACCCCGTCCCTGTGCAGCGTGGCCGAGCTGGGCAGGGCTGGGGTGCAGGCAGCGGGTGAAGCAGGCCGGGCAGGCAGGTGTGGGCCGCCAGCACTCGGAAGCACACGTGCAGTGGCAGGGTCGGGGTTGCCATCCCGGTTGGTTCTGCTGCACAGGGAAGCCAACCGGCGCGGGAAGCCAGGGAAGGAAGCACAGGAGTTTGCTCTGGCCGGAATCGGGCATCCATTGATTAGCTGTTATTAAAACCAGAGCTGCTGTCGGGAACTCTGCAGCCTGGCTGCCCTCGCGCGCGCTTCCTGGAAAGGGCCGTCCCGCGTGCCCTCGCCGGCGGGGCACCGTCCCCCCGACACACCTGCCTGTGGCACCGACGGGGGGTTCGGGTGGCAGCAGGACCAGGGAGGCCTCCGCAGGGATGGGAACTGGGGAGCCCAGTCTGCGCCCGGCACCCACCTCTCCGCTGCCCAGCGCTGCTCAGCCCCCCACCTCCCTCATCCCTCCTTGGCTCGCCTGGCACCCTGGCACTGCCCGCAGAGCTCAGGGCAGCCCCAGCACCCCACGGTGGGTGCTGGTGGGGGATGGGGGTGGCACACTTGAGCCCCTTTCCTCCGCGGGGCTGAAGTGGGTTTACTGGAGAGGCGCAGTCATCGCTTCCAGCGGGGATGAATCACCCCTGTCAGGAATTCTGCCCGGGGGCTTTTCTGTAAGAGCGTGGAATTTCGACACGGCCATGGCCGCTGCACGCCGTGCCCTCCCGGCCGTGTGGGTCCCCCTTGCACAACCACCCGGGTTCCTGTTCCCAGCCCTGGCCCTGCAGCTGCCCACACACAGGCATGGTCACCCTGGTGACAAGGGTCCCTGCCCACCCAAGGCACAGAGCCTGGGGCATCACCAGAGATGGTGATGGAGCTAGGACCAGACTGGGGTCCCAGTGTGGTGTGGGTGCCCCCACCCCAGACCTGCACTCACCAGTGCCTGCAGAGCTGCCCCAGCCAGACACACGTCCCCGTGGGGCCATGGGCTTGTCGGTGCTGCCTGTGCTCAGCGCCGCGTGGCCGCAGGTGCTGGTGGCTCTCACCAAGGCCATCAGACACGGCCCACAGCCCCCCACCACACTCACACCCACAAGCAGGTGCCAACAGAGAGGAAGTGCTGGGACCCAGCCACAGCGGGCGCACTGTCACAGCAGCAGCATCCTCCCTGTACCCTGACCGGGCACATTGCACCCTGTCAGCACTGGCAGCACCCCAGGCTGTTGGGAATGGAGCTGGGGACGCTGTCGGGGTGGAAGCGTGTGGCAGCAGACAGAGGGGAAGCTGCCACAGACACCCACCTGCTGCCCCCTCCATCATTCCAGTGCCATCCAGCTGCAGGGGCACTGTGGGGGACATTGCTGACTGAGGGGACACCACTGTCCCAGGGGCTGCTGATGCCCCACAGTCAGGCTCCAGCTGTAGGGGAGGTGGGAGGTGGCTGGGGCTTTAGCTGGCAGCCAGCAGTGACCCCACAGGAGCCTGGAAGGTCCAAGGGCCATGCCAGGGCTGGGGCTTTTCTCAGTGTCCACGTGCTGCAGAGACTGTCAGACAGAGCAGAGGGTTTCTTGATGCAGGGGAAAGCGCGCTCAGAGCGGGAACTGAAACGTCACAGTGACACTGGTGTCCTGCCCCAGGCGCAGCCCAGCCGCTCTCCCAGCACCTTTGGGGTGCAGCAGCTGCTGCCCTGCGGCAAGCGCGGTGTGGGGGACACAGGCCATGCTGGTTCCCCAGACAAACCATCCCACAGTGAGGAGAGCAAACCAACGGCACCCCAAGGCCCCACAGGGACTGCGCTGGCGAGGCGGGCGTATCACTGCAGGAAACCAGAGATAGCAGGTCCTGCTTCCCGGCGCCTCCTTTCCTGGGCACAGGGCTGTGGGAACAAAACAGGGGAAAGCCCAGTCCCAGGAGGCCCCTCCCCAGGCAGATCTCCTCCATGCCCCAACTCAGGTGCCCCAGTGAGAGCGGGTACAGCCAGCATCCCCGAGCAGGGTCTCAGCCCAGCACTACGAGGGGTCGCAGGACTTGCAGCCTTCGCATCCTCCTGTGCCAGCGGCTGCCGGGCACATCTGCTGCAGCAGCTTTGGTGCAGCGGGCCCACGTGCAGGCCCAGCCATCCGGCGCTGCTTCCCGGCAGGGGCCACCAGCCCTGCGGTAGCCACCAGCCCCAGCTGCAGCTTCCCAGAGCGCTGGGTAATTTGCCTGCCCTGCTTTGCATGCCTGAGGCAGCGCCGGGTGCATGGCATGCGCGGTGTGACGGGCACAGCAAAAGCCCCCACCCCAAAGCAGGGCAGGTGGGGGAGCAGAGCCACCCCAGCCCCCAGCACACTGAGCACCCGCAGCCTCTCCGGGTCTGGGGGAAGGGAGGTGGGGGCTGTGGGGCCGGAGCAGGATACGGCAGGACCTTAGCTGTGGGAAGCTGCTTTACACTTTCTGCAATTCCTGGAAACAAACAGCCAGAGGGCTGCTTCGACCTGACCTGCCTGCTGGGAAGCAGCCACGGCCCCCACGGCCCCCACCCCCCTCTGCCCTGCCAGGTTGCTCCACACCCAGGGGCTCCCAGAGGGGCCCCCACGTCCCCCCTGGGCTGCGGCTGCCAAGCCCAGCCTACCCCCAAACCCAGCAGTGGCTCACTCACCCACCCCAAAGCTGAGGGGATGTTTGTGCCTTGGTGCTGCAGAGCACCCCAGCCTCTCAGGCTGTGCTCCCCCACCCCACTTCGGCACCCATGGGCACACAGAGGCTGAGCAGCTCCATCCCAGCCCTGAGCTGCCTGCGGGCTGCGGTCCCCATGCACCGAGGTGGAGCAGCTCCATCCCAGCAAGCCCCACGCATTAGCACCAGGTTGATTTATAGAAATCCAATGGCTGGGGCTGCCAGTGTCTCCTGCCAAACCTCATTAACGGCTGGCCTGGGAGCAAGGCAAACAGCGCGTGCAGCAACAAGGAAATCCTTGTTTAAGCATTTCTGGCCATGCAGGGCCCTTCCCCTCACACCCAGGGGAGGAGGAGGAGGAGGTGCAGGCCACAAGCACCAAGCTGGCACCACCTTTGCAGCCATGAGGAAGGAGGTGCAACGGGATGCAGAGGGGTTGCAGGGGGAGGGAGCCCCCAGGACATGCTGAGCTGGAGAGGGGAGCCAGAGGGACATGGTGGGGGGCAGAGGGCTCCCATGCTGTGGCACTGGGGTTTGCCATCCCTGCACTGCCACAGCATCACTAGGAACCAGTGGGGATACAGGAACAGTGGGGTGGCAGCAATGGGCAACTGAGGGCCGGTGCAGAAGGGCAGCACTGCTCAAGGGGCTGCGTGTCTCAGTCCTGCCCCTCTGGCCAGGGCCACCAGCCAGCCCCCTGTTCTGTGTTGTGCTGTGCCATGCTGTGGGCTGGTGCTGTCCCAGAGGGATTCACCAGTCCACCCTGCACAGAGCAGCCTGGAAGGAGCTTCCTGTGGGGCTGGGACAGGGTCCTGACCACCCCTTGATGTGCCCTGCTCCCACCCACGCTGGGTTCCCCACACAAAGCGTTGGCCATGGGTGCTGTGAGTTCCAGGCACGTGGGGCTACCAAGAGGCCGTGGGAGTTGGCACTGGCGTGCCTGTCCTGTGTTGGACACGGGGCACCGGCACGGCTGGCTGTCAGACCTG
This sequence comes from Porphyrio hochstetteri, assembly GCA_020800305.1. Lineage (NCBI taxonomy): Eukaryota > Metazoa > Chordata > Aves > Gruiformes > Rallidae > Porphyrio > Porphyrio hochstetteri. The sequence continues at coordinate 3,259,935 of CM036923.1, read as the reverse complement.
GCACTGGCGAGCTCCTGAGCAGCCTCAGCGACCTGCATCCGCCTGCCCCACGTGTGGCTCAGGATCTATTTCATCATCTGGAGAAAAGCGTTTACTGCCAATAAACGGGCTAATTAATTCTCCTCAAAGACCTCTCAATTATTCATCTCGGGCCACAGAGAAAACAATTACAGCACTTACCTCAGCCCTGGCTCGGCCAGTGCAGCAGCCAGCAGGCACGGCACAGCCAGGTATGAGCCCAGCCGGCCCCAGCACTGCCCATCCAGCACCCTGTGGGGCTCTGCCTGCCACTGCCAAGCCGGCACAACCAGCCAGCCCAGAGCCACGATGGGCAGCAGTGCTCTCGAGGGTGCCCCAGCACCAGGGCTCAGCAGCAGTTGCTGCCTGCACCGCTCCTGGCCGCAGGGTCTAACCCCAGCGTGCCCATGTGCAGCCCACATGTCCCACCAGCTGGCTCCCAGCACTGCCCGCCCTGCACAGCACATCGCTCCCGCTCGGCCTGGGACAGGCAGGATCCCATCCTGCCTGGGGACCCAAGCGCCCACTGCCCCTCTGCCCACAGCCCCAGGGCCCAGGCTGTGCCCCTTGGAGAGGGGCTGTTTTCCCAGCTGGTTCTCCAGTGCCTTGGGATGCTCCTTCTGTGGGGTCCAGTCCCCGCTCCCCCCGTGTCAGCTGCACCTTGGGAAGGGAAAACCATGGCACCACTGGCACTGTGAGCATGGGGGTCCCTTCCGATGGCCTGGCCAGACCAAGACACAGAGCCCTCCTGAGGAGGGGTCCATCTCCACACCCACCTCCCCCTTGCCCGGCGGGCCAGGCTGCTCTGGCACTGCCACCCGGCCGCCTCGGGACCCCCCCGGGGAGCGGGGCCACGGCTGACCCGGGACGGGCGACCAGAGACCCCTGCGCGGCTCCCCGGGGAGCCCGGTCCCGGGCTCGGAGCCACCGGCCGGGGCAGCGCGGGGGGCGGCGGGCGGCCGCGGGCCCGGGCCGGGAAGGGTTAAGGGCGGCCCGCTCCCCCCCGGCGGCCGAGGGGCGGGCCTGTCGGGAAGCCGGGATTTCTGCGGTGGTTTTACTGGAAAAGTTGTTGCCGGCGGAGGGAGGGGTCACCCGAGCAGCCCCGCAGGTTGGGGACGGGGGGACCAGCCGGCACTGCACCTCCCGCGGGCCGGGCTGGCCGCAGCCCGGGGCACCGGCAGCATCCGCTGGGCTCCGGGCGATCCGCCGGCCCCGCGGGGCTCGCTGCCGGTACGGGCGGACGCGGCGGCTCGGCCTGGATGCTGCCCGGTGCGGGATGTGCACAGCCGGACCGGGGCCCGGGGCTGCCCGGGGCTGCCCGGCGGGGGCTCTGCCTGCCCCCCGCCGTGCCTGTGCCATGGGGAACACCCGCCCCATCCCACGGTGATGGCAGCCACAGCCAGACCTTGCGCTGCGCTGGCCAGCCCCGCCGGCCCTCCATCCAGCGCCATGCCACCACACTGAGGCAGCGATGCCCAGCATCAGCATCCTGATGGACCACCGAGGGCCTATCCAGGCTCAGGCTCCTTTGCATGCCATGTGTGAGGGCAGCCACCAGCACATGCCCCAAGAAGCCCAGGCCCAACATGCCATTACACAGGGCCGGCAGAGGGCTGGGAGCCAGCAGAAAGGTCAGCACCCATCCATCCCTCAGTGCCACCTCCAGCCCCAGCACGGCCTGGCACTGGCTGCAGCATGGCACAGCACACTGGAGGCCTGGCTGTACCACTGGCAGGCTGAGCCAGGAGCCCAGCACGTCCCGGCTCTTCCAGGCATTGCTCCGCAGTTCCCGACAGTAGGAAATCACTTGGCTCCACGGCTCCTACCCCTGCAGGGATGATTGATGGTGGCTCCCCCCTGCTCGGGTGGGAGCAGGGGGCCCTCCAGGCTGGCCAGCCCCAGCTCACAGGATGAGCTACAGCAGACTGCGATGCAGGCAGTGCAGGCAGCACAGGAATGCAGGCAGCGCAGGGAGTGTGGGTAGTGCAGCGAGTGTGGGCAGTGCAGGCTGCACAGGCACTGCAGGCTGTGCAGGGAGTGTGGGCAGGGCAGGTGGCACAGGCAGTGCGGGCAGTGCAGGCAGCATAGGCTGCGCAGCCATGGGGCCAAAGCAGCACAGCAGGAAAAGACCCCTGAGCTCACAGGGAGCACTGGGGGTTGCTGCCCAGCTCTGCAGCCAGCTCCAGCCACCCGGCATATGATGCCCATGGCGCTGTCTGTGCCACCAGCAGCTCTGTGTCCGCAGCCATGGCCTGCAGCTGCCAGTGCTGCCAGGAGCCTGGGAGCAGTGTTGACCACCAGCCCGGTCCCCAGGGCAGCTCTAAGTGCCGGCAGCAGGCGGCTCAGCCCCAGCCCAGCAATGGCCAAAGAGGCACAGCCATGCCGGTGCTGGCCACCATGCCTCCCCCTGGCCCCAAGCCACACCTGGAGCCCCCACAGAGGGGACATGTGTTGAGCCCCAGGGCTGGGACACTTGGCCGGGGGAGCGGACAGGGTCTGGCAGCAGCTGCTCACAGGGCTGCCCGTGGGGCCGGGGGCAGGGGGAGCCCAGCGGGTTCCGGGAATTGCCCGGCGGCTGCCAGGCCTGTGGCAGGGAGGGCGGGGGAAACCCGATCCTCCCCGGCGGGACCTGGGCTCACTCCCCGGCCAGGCCTCGGCTGCTAATTTTAGCCCTGGGGAGGCACGGCTGGAGCCTGAGCTCAGCCCACCACCGCTGCATGCTCTGTGTGGCCGGGAGCCACCGGACGGTGCTGGGAGGCGAGCAGGCGTGGGAGCCACAGCCTGGCCCTGGGCGAGCCCCCGGGCGAGCCCCCCCAGCCATGGGCCAAGCCCCTGCAGAGCCGCCAGCCGGGCGCCAGCATTGCCCTCCCGCTGCCCACACGCCTGTGGCCTTAGCTCGGCCAGCCCCACATGAGGACATGAGCCCTCCCATGGGCTGCAGTGCTGGCCCCACAGAGCCCCCACCACAGCCCTGCTGGGGCCTGCATGGTTTGGGGGGAGCTGGCACGTGCTGGCAGGGGAAGACCCCAAGGCAGGTCACAGCTCAGAGCTCTGGGGCAAAGGCATGGGGCTGGTGGGATGTGGGGCTTTGTGGTGGAGACTATGCCACACCGGCAGGTCCTGCGAAGGATGTGGCTGTGTCCTAGCGAAGGAGCTCCATGCACAGCTGCAGACCCCAGGCCCTGCCCAGGCTGGTGGGGGGGCTGCGCAGCACATTGCCTTGAGCTAGCCCCCTCAGGTCTCTGAAACCCGTGCTTGCAGGGGTTCAGATGAGAGGCATGGCCAGGACGGGTTCTCTTCCCAAGCCAGGCACAGCACTGCGGCCAGCCCCACAGCCCTGAGGGGCACCCCAGGGCCACCCACCTGGCAGCACTGGGAGCTGACAGGTGAGCAGCTGGGGAGGCCACAGTCAAGGGATGCTCCAGCAAGCCAGACCTTCCCAAGAGCACAGAGGAAGCAGCTCTAGAGCCCACCCCGCACCTGCCACAGTGGGGTCCCTGGCCCCACAGCTGCACTTCCCCCCCAGCCCTTCCCTGCCAGCATGACTGGCTGGGCTGCCCAGTGCTTACTGGAAGAGGAAGCTGCTGGGAAGGTAGCGCGTGCAGTGGGGCAGCTTTGGCGAGGAGGGGCTCGGCACAGCAGCCGGCAGAGCTCCGCTGTCCATGCTCCCAGGGCCAGTAACGGGAAGCGTCTGCTCTCAGTGACGGTAAATCAGATCGGGGAGATTAGAGGCCTTTTTGCCTAATCATGAGCAGCTTGAAGTTGGAGGACAAGTTCCTGGAACAAAGAGGAAATGGAGGCAGTAAATAAAGAAAAACTGTTAACATGTGGCCCTGCTTGTGAAAAACGTCTTTGTGAAGGACTGTTTATGGCTCACTCATCTGCCGGGCTGACAGCGCCGGCCGCGGCGTGAGGCAGCGACGAGGCCCTGCGCACAGGGGCACAGGCGTGTGGGCAGCCAGCCGGGGCAGCTGCGCCATTGAAGGGGCTGGGGGCCCTGGACTGTGCAGCAGCACATGGCGGAGGGGGGAGGAAGATGGCAGCACAGGGTGGCTGTGGCGCAGGCAGCAGGATTGGCGGTGTCGGGGAGGCAGCGGCAGAGCACATGCGAGGGGAGCAGCACCGGGGAAGGCAGGGGCTGGGCAGCATGTGGTTCCCAAGGGGAAGGGAAGCACGCTAATGCCCCGCTGCTCTCCTGCAAGTGCCAGGAGAGGTGCTGAGTGCTGCAGAGTTGTGCCCCTCTCCCCACCCGCAGCATGGGAGGCCACAGCGCAGCTTCTCCCAACAGAGCCCTGTGGCTGTGGGCCAGGTCTGGCATATGGAGCAGCCCCAGCATCCAGCCAGTCCAGCCCAAAGCAGGGAAAGTGGGGGTCTCCCTGCTGCGCTGGGCACGTGCCCCCTGCTACAAGGGGACAGACACCAGTGAGCCCCCACCCCGGTGCAGGCCCAGAGCACTGATGCCGGTGCAGCTACAGCAGCTGCCGGGTTTGGTGCCAGCTGTTTACAGGGCAAACACAGACAGAACCCGGAGCTGACTCCCAGCAGCCAGGTCACCCCACGCCATCGCTGCCAGCAGCACCATGGCGGGAGCTGCGCATGTGGCATCACGTGCCCGTCGTCCTTCGCCATCCAGCACATGTCACCACGGGCACACGACAGACCCGTGTATCCCGGCTGAGCACCCGTGCTCCCTGCAGCACGCCATCCGGGATGGGCAGGGTGAGGGGCCGTGGAAGGGGCGGGGGGCAGCACCCACCCGCAACCCCCCAAGCCTCTGCCGGCCCGGAGGCTCGGGGTGCAGCGGGCGCGGAGGGGGCAGCAGGGCCGCTCCCGGTGCCCGCGCAAGAGCCGCTGCCCGGTCCCGGCCGCCCCCGGCGCCCAGCCCCGCCCCCGCCCGGGAGCCCTTGCGCCGGGGCGGTCCCGGCGGTCCCGGCCATGCTGGCGGCGCGGGGCGCGGGCGCGGCGCTGCGGCGGGGGCGGCTGCCCGCGGCGGGAGCGGGGGCTGGGACCGGGACCGGGACCGGTACCGGGGCGGTGCAGCCGCGGGGTCCCCCCTCCCGCTCCGCCGGGCTCACTCCGCGCACCGTGGACCTGCGGAGCGACACGGTGACCCGGCCCTGCACGGGGATGCGCCGCGCCATGGCCCGCGCCGCCGTGGGCGACGACGACTACGGGGAGGACCCGGCGGTCAACGGTGGGCGGCGGGGATGGGCCCCCCGGGGCCCTGGGCCCCGTCAGAGACTCGTGTCGTGTGCCCACCCCCTCCACTGCGGGGTCCCTGCCCACAGGCCCCCCAGCCCAGCGGGCTGCCGGGATGGGGAGCCCAGGGGGGGTTCTCCGGGATTGGGGGGGGGGGTGTGGAGGGGCAGGGGGGCACGGCGGGGCTGAGGACAGCAGCCTCGACCTGTGGGGTTCCCGACAGCCCCCCCCTGTGCCAGCAGACCCCCCCACCAACACCAACCCCCGTGCTTCTCCCCTGCAGAGCTGCAGTGCCTGGCCGCAGGGATCCTGGGCATGGAGGCGGCTCTTTTTGTGCCCACGGCCACGATGGCGAACCTCATCGCTGGTGAGTGCCCGGGCAGTGCCCAGCTCTCCCTCACATCACCAACTGAGAGGGGTTGGTTTATGCCCCCACCCCGTGGAGGGTGCAGAGGGTAAGACCAGCCCTGCTGCTCCCTTGGGGTCGTGAGGAGAACTGGGCGTGGGGAGCTGTGGGAGCAGGTCCTCTCAGCGCATCTCCTTGCCCCTTCCTCCTCGAACCTGCTGTAGCACGGCCCTGGGAGGTGCTCCCTGCTGCTGCTGAGCAAACCCCTCCTGGGTCTGCTGGTCCCTGGCCTGTGCCCGGCCTCCACTCTGCTCCAGCAACCTTTACCCGGTTCGCTTTCCGGTCCTCTGTGAGCAGGGGGATGCGCTGCGAGAGAGTGTGTGCCCTGCTCCCGCCCCAGCCATGCACTCACACCACGGTGGGAAGGCCGGACCCCCAGCTGACCCCCTGCCTCCACCCACCACACGCAGCCCCCCACCACATCCGACAGCCCCAGCACCTCTGGGTACCCCATGCCCGGAGGAGGCTGCGCTGCTGCGGCACCACTATGCTGCATGCCCGACCCCCAGAGCACGGGCAGCCCCCAGTGTGTGCTGCCCGCGCACCCCCCGCTCAAGGCCAGTCTCCCTCCCAGTAATGTGCCACTGCCAGCGCCGGGGGGCTCAGCTGTTCCTGGGCCAGGATGCCCACCTGCACGTCTACGAGCACGGCGGGGCCGCTCAGGTGGGTGCTGCGGGCGGGCAGGCCCCGGCCTGGGCCGGCGGGGCACGGCGGCAGCGGCGGAGGGCGGCTGGGTGCTGCCCTCCGCTGGCGGCCGCGCCGGGCGGAGGATCCATCAGCCGGGAGGCGCCGAGCCGCAGCCCGGAGGGGCTGGAGGGGCCGTCGGGGCAGCACCCCTCACACCAGCCTGCCCGCCATCAGCTCTGCTCTCTGCCCTGCCTGGGGTGCAGGTCGCTGGCGTCCACTCTCAGGCGCTGCCGGACCTACCAGATGGCACCTTTGACCTGGAGCGGCTGGAGCTGGCCATCCGCGAGGCTCACGGCAGCCGGTACCACCCACGCCCGGAGCTCATCTGCCTGGAGAACACGCACAGCTCGGCGGGCGGCCGCGCGCTGCCCATCACCTACCTGGGGCAGGTGGGAGCTGGTGGCTGGACCCAGTGGGATGGCACCGTGGTGATGCCAGGGCCTCACCAAGGGGCTCCGACCATGGCTGCCCCAGGGGTCCCTCCTGGCTCAGCATATCCTCTGCCGGCCCCCAGGTCCGCGGACTCGCTGACCGCTACGGGCTGCGGGTGCACATGGACGGGGCGCGGCTGATGAACGCGGCGGTGGCCCAGGACGTGGAGCCAGCTCGTATCGCCCAGCACTGTGACTCCGTGTCCCTGTGCTTCTCCAAGGTGTGCTTGCGTGAGGAGGGGGTCCCCAAGCGCCAGCACAAGATGGGTCCTCGCCCTTTTTTGGGGCTGTTGGGCTGAGCACCTGCCTTGTAGGCTGCGGCATCCCTGGGCACATCCCTGGGAGAGGCAGGGGCAGCCCAGGCCACTGCTCTGGTGGGTCCACAGGGCCTGGGCGCCCCGGCCGGCGCGGTGCTGGCTGGACGCAGGGAGTTTGTCGCTGAGGCCTGGCGAGTGCGGAAGCTGCTGGGCGGGGGGATGCGGCAGGCGGGCGTGCTGGCAGCTGCTGCCCGTGTTGGACTGGAGCAGGCAGCAGAGACGCTGCGCAGAGACCACCACAACGCCCGGCGCTTTGCTGAAGGTATCTTGGGGCCCCTTTGGCATGCCCAGAGGCACGGGTACTGCTCTCTGCCTGGCTGTGCGGGCTTCCACACTGCTGCACAGCCAGGCCCTGCCCTGCCCAGCTTGGCATCACTCGGCCTTACACCCTGACCCGGCAGGCTAGGCTCACTGCACCCAGCAGCACCTGGCAATGCTGGGGGGTCCCTGCCTGGCTGGGGCACAGGGACAATGCCATGCCTGTCCCTGTGGTGCCCACGGTGCCCCTGGTGCTGCGTGGCAAAGGGCTGCTCCTTTGGCACCGGCAGCTCACCACCCTGCCTCCCCAGGCATCCGGGAGCTGGACTCGCCTGTCTGCTCCGTCGACCTCGCAGCGGTGGAGACAAACATCGTGATGGTGAGCATCAAGGGGGGCTGGCTGTCTCCCACAGAGCTCTGTGAGCAGCTGCAGGCAGTGAGTGAGGAGGAGCTGGCTGAGACCGGCCAGGCTGTCAGTGTCCTGCTGTTCCCCTGGTCGGCAAACACCGTGCGTGCGGTCTGGCACCGTGACATCTCGGCCCACGACACTGAGCTCGCCAAGGGCAAGCTGGAGTTTGTGGCCAGGAAGTGCCAGGAGAAGCTGGGCCTGGACCCAACCTCTCCAAGTGCAGGGGCAGCCTGAGCATCATCCCAGCCCTGGGGCAGCTGAACAAGTGTGCTCCAGGTTGTGTTCCCAACCTGCTGCGGTGCAATGTCCACCCCTGCGTGCAGCCCCGCAAACCAGAGTGAATGCAGCCCTGGGGGACCCCAGCCCACCCTCCCCGTCCAGAGTCTCCTGAGGGAGTCACCCAGAGGGGCAGAGCCCACATCGTAACCCCCAACAACCCCTCCGAGGCAGCATCCCTGCCTCACTGGTCACCTAGCAAATGCATCCTCAGAGCATCCTCTCATCCTCTGCTTCTGCAGCTCGGGTCCTGCAGCTGCCCCCACCCCAAAGGCACCTTGCTGCACCTCACACGTGTGCAAGGATGCTGCAGCGGGGAGATGGGTCCCGAGGGATGCTCAGGGCACGCAATAAACATCTTCTGGCAGTGCTGTGGCTTTGCAGGGTGTTTTCTCCTGGCATGCTCATCCCCTGACCGTGCAGTAGGGACATCATCGGAGCCCAGAGGATGTGGCAGTGTCTGAAGTCCATGTCTAGCCAGGGCTGTCCCAGGGATACGAGCCCAGCCTGGCCCAGCTCCCCAGTGTGCTCCTCCATCACCTCATCCCCAAAGGCCTGTGTTAGCCTCTCCCATGGACACAGCTGGTCTCACTGGGCTGCCCTGCCCACCCAGCTGCCATATCCTTTGCCAGGCTGGCTCAGCAGTGTGCTCCCCACTGCTGGCATGCGAAAGCCCAGCTGCAGGACAGAGCTCCACACTGGAAGAGATTCTGCTGTAGCCACATCTGGTGTGTACTCGCTTAGCTCCACTCCCCAGCTCCCCAGGAGGGAGTTACACCCAGCAGCAGCCACTCCTGTGGCATTTTGTATTGGGAATAAGCACTTTACAGGAAAACAGGGGAACAAACATCCTTGCCAGGTCACCTGGAGCGAGCCCCACAGGCCTGCCAGCCCCCCACGCCAGGCAGGGGGGGACACCCAGCCAAGGAACCAGTGCTCCCCTGCTCTGAGCCCCCCAGCTGCTCAGAGCAGGGCAGGGTGCAGCCCCTGTCCTGAGCTGCAGGAGACCCAGCGCAGTGAGGAGGGGAGCGGGGTAGGGTGCAGGGCAGGGTGCAGGCCAATGGGTGCAGGGCTGTGGTTCCCATCTTGGTTTGCTCCCAACGTGTTGTCAAGCTCTCGAAATCATGTTCAGAATCACCTGGGATGAGGAACCAAGCCCTGCAAATGGTGCCCAGCCCCACCACTCCTCCACCCCTGGAGATGCGACCAGTTCCAAAGCCGCAGCCCCACACCAGCCCTGGTACAAGGGGATGCTCGTTCCAGCACAGCCTCCTGTCCTGCCGGCCTCGGCTGTGCTCAGAGCGAAGGGAGGGCAGCAGCTCTTCCCCTACCTGAGTGAGCACATAGCTCTCCTCTGACAGCTTCTCAATGATGTCAAAGTGATCCACACCAGCGAGATCCAGCAGGGAGACGGACCAGCCGGCTGCACGCAGAGCCTGTGGAGAGCAGCACGGGCAGGAGGGACCCCAAATGCCATCCACCCTGGACAGGGCAGCAGCCTGGCATGGACCTGTGTCCTCCCCTGAGTCATGCAGCAGCAGAAACGCTGCCCCGACACAGCACACGAGCATTTTGTCCCAGCTCAGCCAGGCCAAGCATGGCGACAGGGGGAATGGATTAAAACTAAAGGAAGGAAGGTTTAGATTAGATATTAGGGGGAAGTTTTTTACAGAGAGAGTGGTGAGGGGCTGGAACAGGCTGCCCAGAGAGGGGGTGGATGCCCCATCCCTGGGGGTGTTCAAGGCCAGGTTGGATGGGGCCCTGGGCAACCTTGTGTAGATCCCAGCCTGAGGTTGGTGGCCCTGCCTGTGGCAGGGGGTTGGAGCTCTGTGATCCTTGGGGTCCCTTCCAACTCAGACCATTCTATGATTCTATGACTGGAGCAGCATCCAGGCAGCTGCAGCCGGGGGCTCACCTGGCCGTACTCCTGCGACTGCCGGCGAAACTCAGGGGAGTCGTGCTGGGCCACAGCCACGAGCACCTCACAGCCTGTGGCTGCTGGCACTGCTGGGCTGATGCACAGCATGGGGCTGTTCCTCTGGGCGACCTCCCTGCGGGGGACGCCACGGTGACTGCCCAGGCAGCCCCCTCACTCAGAGAGGGCACCTTTGCCCACGCAGCACCCATGTCCTCAGCTGCAGGCACCAGCCAGCACAGGGCCTGTTCCCAGGGCGGGCGCAGAGGCAGCCATGGCACGCAGCACAAGCCAAAGCCCCATGTGCCTTCTCCCAGTCGCTGTCCCCATGGCACTGCAGGCTCACCGGCTCATGCTGAGCGCATCATTCACGTAGGTGTGCAGGATGGGCTCGAGGTCGTACACGCCGCTCACCAGCACGGCTCCTGGAGGCAGAGGTGCCAGCGGGTGAGGGGCTGGGAGTTTGGGCTGCTCTCGCAGTCCTGCGTGGGGAAACTCTCCTTGTGCCCACGTCCCCTGGCCCAGGGAGTGGCTGGGGGCTGAGGATGCACACACCCCCAGGGACAGTGTGTCCTGGAGCACACTATCCTGCCCTCCCAGTGCCTGCCCGCTGCAGTCAGCCAGGACAATTCAAGTCCCTTGTGTCTGCAACACCGTAAGGGCTTGTCCCAGCACAGGCACTGGTTCTCTGTCAGCCCCTGCACCTGGACACGGTGGTGCTACCTTTGATATCTGGCACCACGCCATATTCCGTCCAGTCCGTGGACAGCACCATGGCTGCCAAGTGGGCCCCTGCCGAGTGTCCGCACAGGAAAATGCCTCTGTGGAGAGGGAACCATGAGCCAGCGCAGCGCCCGCTGCCCGGGGACACCCCGCTCCATGCAGAGAAGGTGAAACAGCCACAAGCGCCACAGCTCAGGCGCACGTCCCAGCCCAGCGACTGACGCTTCGTGCAGTGACAAAGGAGCCACAGGTGTCACCAGTGCTTGGGCCGAGGCATCGACACCTGTGTCACTGCTCAGGGCTCCTTCACACCCTCCTCTCGCTACCACAAACACCATCACACGCCAAACCACCCAGGGAGCCATGCGGGCACTGTTCGCCCTGGCGGCCCGGTGGTGGCCATAGTGTTGTGGCAGAGGGGACCCTGGGAGCTGCTCACAGCCCACCTGATCCCGGAATACTGCTGCACCAGGAAGGCGAGGCTGCGCCGCACCTGCAGCACCATGGCGTCCATATGGCCTGGGCAGAGAGCAGAGTCAGGAGGGCACTGGGGCAGCGTCGGCAGCCGCAGTGTGTTGGGCAGCGCTTACCTTTGGGGGCCGTGTCGTAGCCCACCGCCACCACCGCCACGCCCTGTGACACCAGCGGCAGGGCAGCGAAGCCCGACTCATCTTTACTGGGGGGGAAAGAGAAGCTAGCTGGGCTGTGGGGGCTGGAGTCACCTGAGGCCAGCTGGGAGCAGACCAGGGGCTCCCAGAACAAGCCTGGGTGTCACAGGAAGGGCCGGGGGGTCTTCCCAAGAGATGTCCTCCTCGACAGCCCACCTCACCTCAGGCACTGCCAGTATCCACCATGGATGTAGACCAGGACCGGGAAGGCTGCACAGCACGGCCGGGGGTGAGCGGGGAGGGGGGAAATAGGCACGGCCCCTGCGCACCCCCGCCCGCCCATCACCTACTGCCGGAGCGCTCCGCGGGGAAATAGATGTCCAGCTTCTCCCGCTCCCCGGCGCCGTAGGGGACGTGCAGCGAGGTCTGCGCGCTGGCCCGGGCCCGCTGGGTTCCTGCGGGAGGAGGGACACGGCGCCTGTGGCACCGCCCGGGGCACCCACCGGGCAGCCCTGCGCCCTCACCCCCCGGCCCCGGGGCCGCCCGCACCTCACCTGCCGCCGTCGCCGCGAGGTGTGCCTGGATGACGGCGTCCGGGTCCAGGCGGGGAGACCAGCGGCTGGGGGAGTACTGCTCCTCCAGCGCCTGCGGAGCGGCCACGGGGCTGCGGCGCGGGGCAGCTCGGCCCGGGCGGCGGCCCCGGGGCGGCGGGGGCCGGGGGAGAGCCCCGGCCTGGGCGAGAACCGCGCGCTGCCCGCCCCGCGAGCCCTACCTCCGCTGCCATGTGCCGCCACCCGCCCATGCTGCGACCGCGACCGCGACCGCGACCCCAGCCTCAGCCCCGACCCGCCGCGCCGCCGCGGCCCCCGCTCCCATTGGCCGCCCGGGAGGCGGGGCCGGGCCGGGGACCTTGGGCGCGCTGACAGAGCCGTGCCGGCGGCGCGTACGGGCGCGCATGCGCCCTCGCGGGGCACGCCGGGAAGGTGCCGCGGCACCGACCACCAAATAGGAATTTTGGCGCTCGCGCCTCCATTGGCCGGCGCGGCGGCGCGTGGGCGGGAGGTCGCCTCCCATTGGCTGGCACGGCGGCGCGTGGGCGGGAGGTCTCCTCCCATTGGCTGGCACGGCGGAGAGCGCGCGTCGGCGCGCGGGCAGACGGCGCGGCGATGAGCTACCTGACGGTGCCCGGTGTCCACCCCGGCTCCCCCGGCCGCCCGCGCGGGCAGATCCAGGTACGCGCCGGCAGCGGGGGCGCCCGCGTCGTGTGGGAGGGGGACCGGGACCGGGACCGGCCGCGGGGGAGAGGCCGCGCCGGAGGATGGGGCGGGGGGCGTGGGGCTCCCGCAGCCGTAGCGCCGGTTGGGCCGGGTCTCGGGGCTGCCAACGTGGTGCCCCCGTCGCGTTGACCCCGCCGCTCCGTCCGCAGGTGATCTTCGGACCCATGTTCTCCGGGAAGAGGTAGGGGCTGGGGCTGCGGCTGGGGCGGGCCCGGGGCGGATTTGGGGAGCGGAGGAGGGGGGACGGCGGCGGATTTGAGGAGCCGGGGGGGGGACACACACATGACGGATGGGCAGGAGCGGGGACGACACGGATGGGGGGAGCAGGGGGTGGGGATGTCGATGGATGGGGGGGGAGCAGGGCCCGGAGTGACAGATGGGGGGAGCAGGGCCGGACTCGGGGCGGGTGTGGGGAGTGGCCGGGCCTGGGACCCGCTAACGGCCATCTCCCCCAGCACGGAGCTCATGCGGCGCGTACGGCGGTTCCAGCTCGCTCAGTACCGGTGCCTGATGGTGAAGTACGCCAAGGACACGCGCTACAGCACCTCCGGCGTCTCCACGCATGACAAGTGAGTCAGTGGGACAGAAGGACCCGCCCCTGCGGGCCTGGTAGCTGGGCTGCCTGGCTCACTGTCTCTCCTGTCCCCACAGGAACACCATGGAGGCCGTGCCAGCCTGCTTACTCAAGGATGTGTACCAGGACGCGCTGGGCTCTGCAGTCATCGGCATTGACGAGGGCCAGTTTGTAAGTGTGTGGCCAGGGCAGGTGCTGGGCATCTCTGCAGCTCTGAATCCCCCATAGGAGCAGGTGGGGAGCGATGCCCTGGGGCAGTTTGGTCCTGCAGGACCACACTTGTGGAGCCAAGCCCTTCCCTTGGTCCCTGTGGGTCAAGGGCAGCAGGACTGGAGCCCATTAGATACATGGGCAGCATGGCTCTAGTTGTCTTTGTGTCCTGTGTGGCTAGATTCTGAGCAAAGTGCTGCTCCTCCTTCCTACTGAAACTCTTCCTGTATCTCCTGTAGTTCCCAGACATCGTGGAGTTCTGCGAGACGATGGCCAACGCTGGGAAAACCATCATTGTTGCTGCTCTCGATGGGACTTTCCAGAGAAAGGTAAAAATACATCATTTAATACAGCAGCTGCCTTGGGATCCTTGTAGAACCTGTCCAACAGAACCAACCCTGCTCTTTTGGCACAGGCCTTTGGGAACATCCTGAACCTGGTGCCGCTGGCTGAGAGCGTGGTGAAGCTGAACGCTGTCTGCATGGAGTGCTACCGGGAAGCCTCCTACACAAAGAGGCTGGGAGCAGAGAGGGAGGTGAGTTCCCCTGGAGCAGACAGCACTTCAGTCTCTTCGCCTTGCTAGTTGTGCAGGTCAAGAGGGATCCCCTCAGGGGGAGTGAGAGGAGTCACTCTCCCAATTTTCTTGCCAGGTCGAAGTGATAGGAGGAGCAGACAAGTACCAGTCTGTCTGCCGAGCCTGCTACTTCCGCAAGCGGCCTCAGCAGCTGGGCTCAGAAAACAAGGAGAACGTGCCCATGGGAGTGAAGCAGCTGGACGTGGCTGCCTGCCGGAAGATCTTCGCTTCTTGACTGCTGGGCTCCCACGTGGGGAAAAATGAGAGGAAGGAAGTTTAACTGCAGCAGCTCCCAGACGCCAGGTCTGGCTGCTTCTGCTTTTAGAGAAACTGTCGAGTGTCTTAGCCCTACCTGCTGAAGCAAACTGCTGTTCACCTGCACCAAGTGCTGGGAAAGAGGAGCATCAACTGGACCTGATGCTGAGGGGCAGCTGGAGCAGGAACCAAGCCTCACTTAAAAGTAGACTTCCCCTCTCAGAGCCTGGAAAAGGAAAGGTGTAGTTGCTGATGCTGCCACACAAACAGGGCCTGGAAGACTGTTGCAGCTGGGTAGGCTGCAGGGTTCCTGTCACCACGGTTCTGGCCAAGCATCTTCTGGGTGTGCTCAGGCTGGCACCAGCAGCTGCTTTCCTTGCCTGTGAATGCAACCGTTTCTTTATCTCTTGTGCACTGTTGCTAAATTCCATGTTTCTTAAGACAATGTACAGTAACTTTAGTATTTTAAACCCACTTCCTTTTTTAAGACAGTCCAAGGAGATGCCCTGTCCCTTGTCACAGAGCTGTGGCACAACTTTCCCACAGCCTGACCCTCAGCTGCCCCGTTGCTCGATGGCACATGGCCCGTCCCCTCCTGCTACACTCACTTTCTGTAACTCTTCCTGGTGTCGAAACAAAGCAGGGGGGAGGCTGACTCTGCAGCCTGGCTTTTCCTGGCTTCTGGGCTCCAACAGAGCTGGGAGTAGCCTGGGAGCTGTGTGTTAAGCAGAGTCCTTTGGGAAGAGCCAGACTGCACTTTGAGGAAGGCCTCCTTTCCATAATCTTGGTCCAGTTTTGGACCAATCTTGCTCAGGTCCAATCTTTGTGCTGCCACTTTGGTGCTTAGTTACCTGGAAAGGGTTTGGAGGCACAGGACTTTGTGCCACAAGCCTTTAGAGATTGTTTCTGCAAGTTTTTACCTGCTTGGACAAAGGTCTCTGCTTTGAGGGGATGGTTTTTAACTTCAGCTGTGTGTCTTCCACCTGCCCCTTCAAAAAAATTCTCAAGGCTGAGTCTGCCTCAAGTTACCTGAAAGATCCTCTTCCCCCTTGGCTTCATTTTTTGGTTTTTTCCCTTGCTCCTTAGAAATGCACTGTTCCCTCTAAGCAGCAGCCCTTGGTTCTGGCCATAGGGAAGCACAGTGCTCTGTTTGCCTGCAGCCTCCACAAAGAGGGGAGGTTACAGGAGCTGCTTGCAGACCCTGCTGCCCCTGTGGTACTTGAAGCAAGGACAGTTGTGGTACTCAAGCACCCGGCTTCCAGGAATGGGCTTTCCTCTTAGGGAGCAGGGCAGCACTGTTCCTGCTTGAGGTTAATAAATAGCTTAATGAAACTGCCTCTGTGTGTTTTGTACTGGACTGTTCTGCAAGGTTTCCCCACAGTTACGGCTGTGTAAACAGAGAGCACAGGCTCGTGGCTCCAGCAGGGGCCTGGGCTGGCTGCAGGGACAGCAGTTGAGCTGTCAGCTCAGACCTGTCAGCCAGCCTGCGCGGAGTAGGGCTTGCCTAAAAATAGACACCAGCATGAGTGTGCTGTTTGCCTTCAGGAGGTGGCTGGGTCTGCTTGGCTGCATCTGTCTGGAACCCCCCCCAGCCCCCAGGGAGAGGAGGAACACGGCTTTGTTTCCCCAGGGAGGAAAGGCACGTGGTGGCTAGGTGAAAAAGTTTATTCCCCTCTCTACAGTGACAAACCAGGAACTATTTGAACACCAGCCCCAGCAGCGACAGCTTGCAGGCCGCTGCTGGGAACAGCTTCACAACAGGTGCAGCAGAAAAAACAACCTGAGACAGCCGGCCTGCACAGCCCCTCGGGTCAGCGGGGAGCGCGGCACCGAGCAGGGCCCTGCCGAGGCAGCCGCCGGCAGGATGCGGGACGGGGGTCTCGCTGCCGCGGAAGCAGTGCTTAGCGGGAGGCAAGGGCAGGCTGGGTACTGACTCAGCAGGGAAAGAAAGTGCTCCAGGCCCTTCCTCGGACAGCTGGAGCAGGCACAGCCCCACTGCGATCCCAGCGCTCGCCGCTCCCATGGATCCCAAACCGCAGCCCCCGAGCACCAGCAGCTCTAGTGCAGGCTGTGAGAAGGCACAGTGCAGAAGTTTACAGTCAGAAAAAGGCAGGGCTTTGGCATCAAGCTCACCCAGCAGCAGCTGAGGGGAGAAGGAACGGGCAGCCAGCGTTGGGTGGGAGCTGGACCACCCCACCATGCTACAGCAGCGAGAGCTAGCGCTTGAGGGGCCGCAGCCGGCGGGGCTGGCAAGGCACCAGGGCAGCAGTCACAAGGGCACAGCCGGGCCGGAGCTGGGGTGCAAACCACACACCCGTCCCCACCACTTCCTCCCACAGCCGCTTCCCCCCTGGCAGAGCAGCGAGGGGATCACGGGCTGCCCCACACCCCCACCCTGCCTGCAGCTGCACCCCCTCTGTGCACCGTATCACCCGCTATGCACCGGGCACTGGGGCCTAGCGGCGGAGAGCTCAGCTCCAGCCCTGGGACCAGGCCCCTCCTGCACCCCAGCCCCATGGCCTTCACACAAAGCAGCCACCACCCTCCCCCCACCCCAGAGAATGGCACCGGGCAGGGCTCAGTACACCGGCGGGGGCTGGTAACCCTCCGGGGCCTCTGCCGTGTGGGTGAAGGGTGGCTGCTGGTAGCTGTCGTGGCTAATGTTGGGGTAGCTGGAGTAGGGAGTGGAAACCTCCGGAGTGGGGTCGACGTAGCTTTGAGCGAAGTCCTCCACCCCTATCTTGTATCTCTTGTAGGCAAAGGTGATCAGGAGGCCCTAGGGAGACGAGAGGGGCAGCAGTGTCAGGGCTGCCCAGCCTAGGGAGCCCAGAGCAGGGCAGGGCCGGGTGCTGTGGTGGCTTCACTCACCCAGGAGAAGATGGAGAAAAAGCTGAAGGTGATGGCGGCACGGGCTGAGTCGGCCCCAAAGAGTACATCCTCGGCCTGTGTCCAGGACCACTGGTTGGTCAGGAAGCAGAAGCCAATGAACCACAGGAAGGTCCAGAGACCTGTGAGGCAAAGCTGGTGTGAGGTGCTGGGGCTGCGTCCTGCTGCTCCCAGGCAGGTCCCCAGGCCAGACCCTGCACCCACCAGGCTGCTGCTCCCTTTGGGGTAGAGGGGGGCTGGGCAGCAGAGGCCAGCACAGCCACCCACGTGCTGCTCCCCATGGCTCCTTTGAGCACTCCTCAGCCGGCAGCGCGTGGCCCACGGGCAGCGTGCCAGACGGGAGCGACTCCCTTCACCAGGCACCAGCAGCCACGTCACGGGACAAGGGCAGCCATTGTAGCAGCTGGAGAAGGCGCAGCCCTGCCCCGCGGTCGCCGGTACCTGAGAAGCCGAGGTCTGCCAGGACCAGGTACTTGCGGTCGGTGGTGTTGCTGATCTGGGGGAAGTAGATATCCACCATGAAGAAGAAGATGCAGGCAAGGAAGGCGAGGATGCCGATGCCAATGCCGTAGCGGCACGCGTCCTCGTTGTGGTTGAAGATGCAGAAGAGGTCGGAGGAGCCAGACTGGTTGATGTAGCCCTCCCCGATCAGGCAGGAGAAGACGACCAGGGCGAAGACCTGCGGGGGGAGGAGCCGGTGGCTGGCGGGCAGCACTGGGCTGGGGGCAGGGGGAGTCCCTTCCAGGGCTGCCCGTGCCCAGCCGGGCTCAGGGCACCGGCTCGGGAAGGGCTCGGCCGAGCACCCGCCACCGCGGCTGCGCCAGGCCAGGAGGGAGGGGAAGGCCAAGAGGGGGAAGGCCGGGCCGGGCCACGCCGCGGGGCCCGGAGCGGCGGGAGGAAAAAGCCGGGAGAGCCGGAGAGAAAGGAAAAGCGGGGCCGGGTCGGGAGGGCTCACGGGGCGCGGGGCCGGGCGGGATCACGGGGCGTGGGGCCGGCCCGACTCGGGGCCCCTGCGCAGCCGAGCGGCGCGGCCCGGCGGGGCTGTCCCGGAGCTGTTCCGGGGCTGTCCCGGGGCTACCCCCGCCCCAGCTCACCGCGCTGGCGATCCGCGCTAGGACCTGCGGCTGCTGCACGAAGCGGCCCAGGTCGAAGGAGCCGCCGGCCTTGGCCGCCCCGTACGCGCCGCCGCTTCCACCCTCCATCGCGCCGGAGCAGCCGCCGCCGCGCTCCTCGCCGCTCCTGCGCGGCACCGCCCCGGAGAGGGCCGGGCCGGGCCGGCCCCCTGCTTCGGGGCGGGGCGGGGCGCGTCGTACTGGCGCCGGTGGCAGCGTCAGCCCCTGGGCTGTTGTCTTAGCGCCCCTCTGGTGTCCCGGTGCCCCGCGGCCGTCCCCGGTGGAAGGTCCCGGTCCCTCCCGGTGCCGCGGGGCCCCAGCGCCGCCCCCCGAGCGCCGCGGACGGGGGAGCCCCTCGCGGTTCGCCGCGCTGTGTGCCCCGGGTCCTCCCAGCCCCACGGCCCGGAGCCCGGTTCCTGCGGGTCGCGGCCCCACGGCTCGGCGCAATCGAAGGGGAAAGGTGGGATCTGCGGGGCTGCCGCCGCCCCGGCACCGGGCTGGGCTGGGCTGGGCCGTGTGCGGGGGGTTCCGTGTTCCCCCGCCCTTCCCGCTGGTGAACGGGGCCGGCTCAGCACCCACACCGAACCTGGGACCCACAACGCCCCGCCGGGGTCCCACCTGCCCAGAGCAGTCTTAGTCCGCCCCGGGAGGGCTGCGGAGCCTGACGGGGCGGAGGACGGAGGCGCTGGGGCACGGGCGGGCGGCTGGGAGCGGAGCCGCTCTCCGGCCCCGGGACGGCGCTGGCGGGAGCGGGGGCGGGGGTGTGGGCACAGAGATCTCTGTCCCGGTGTCTCCCCGCCCGGGGCCGGGGCTGCCGCAGGGGTGGAAAGGGGCATCCCGGCCGGCCGGCGGTGCGGGCTGGCCCCGACCCTTCCCCGGCACAGCCCGGCCCCGGAGCGTCCCTGCCCCGGAACGGCTGCGCAGCCTCCCCCGTCCGCTCTTCCTCCCTCCCTCCCTTCCTTCCTGCCTCCGCTGCCGTTCCCAGCCTGCCGGCGCCGTGGTGCCGGGTTGGCTCCGGTGTTAGACCCGGGTTTAGTCCAGGGTTTAACCCCAAGACCCTTCGCGCCTCCCCCTGTCCCGGGCCCCTGCGCTCAGCGGCCCCGGGCCGGTCCCGGGGCAGGCAGGAGGAGCCGCGGGGTTCGGGGGGAGCGTGGGGCCGGCTGACACCCATCCGCTGTGGCAGGGCGTCGCGTCAGAGCGAGAGCAGTGCCACAGAGACCCGCTCGGCCCCAGCCCCAGCAGGATGTCCCAGCCGCCCTCCTTCGCACTCCGCATCTCTGAGGACACTGAGAGCGATGGGTGAGTTTTCCTGCGCTGCCCGAGCCGTGCCCCGGGATCCCACAGCCCCAGTGCCGTGAAGCTGCCGGGGACAGCAGCCCTTGTGCTCAGCAGGCACCGGGTGCCCGTGCCACAGGGCATCACAGCCGGGCTTTGGGCTGGCACCAGGGCTTTGCTGCGGCTCCATTCCCCGGTGCCCAGCTCCGTTCCCCGGTGCCCAGCCCAGCCGCCGGTAGCACCTCTGTGTCCCCGCAGCCAGGAGCTGAGCAGCCCAGACAATGAAGGAGCCCTGCACACCTCCTTCCGCCAGCTCATCCAGGAGCAGAGCAGCTTGCTAGAGGCGGGTCTGGAGCTGGAGATGCAGGAGAGGGGCCAAGGTAAAGTGCTGTGGCTGCAGCTGGGGTGGGACAAGGACCCCGTGTGTGTCTACAGCCATCTGCTGTTCCAGACGCTGCCTGGGCCAGCTAGGGCTCATGTACTTGTAGAAGCCTGCTGATGCCGGCACCGGCAGCAGGGCAGACCTGTCCCTGGGGACACAGAGAGCCGTTCCTGGAGAAGAGGGCGCTCTGGGGGAGCACATGCTGGCGCAGGCACATGGCCTCCACACTGCAGCAGTGCTGCAGGGACTGGAGCTGTGGGCACACCGGCTCTCACTGCTCTGCCTCCTGCCCTCCCTTTCCCAGAGCACTCATCCCATCTGGCCCCCCCGGACGCCTGTGCCGCCATGGCGTGTCTGGAGCCTGGGCAGGGTGAGCAGCATCCCTGCTACTCCTCCACCTCCATGCGGATCCTCGCCAGCATGCCCAGCCGCACCATCGGTAGGTGCTGCCCACCCTTCCCCAGCCCCCGGAGCTCCTTGGAATACTCCTGTCTGCCTTGTTCTCCTGCGGCCATCCAGCCCACTGCCCTGCTCTTGCCCACAGGGCGCAGCCGTGGGGCCGTCATCTCCCAGTACTACAACCGCACAGCCCAGCTGCGGCGAAGGAACAGTCGCCCGCCCCTGCAGCAGCTCTGCCGCACAGCGCGGCCCAGCCTGCGGCAGTATGACCTGGAGACCGACCCCGCCAGGGCCACGCTGGAAGGTGAGAGTCCCCCCGGGAGCAGGAGCCAGCGGTGTTGGGCACTGTCCCCACGCTGGGCTCGGGACAGGCACGCTGTGTCCTGGCTGGCCATGTCCCACTGAGCTCCTTGTGCCCCCAGACAAGCGGAGCTTGCTGGTGAAGGAGATGCTGAGCCTCCCGCCCAGCAAGTGCAGCCACATACTGCTCATCGCGCCCCTCAACCTGGCAGAGAAACGTACCCTCTGGTAGGTCCCCTTGCACCAGCCAGGCAGGGCTTCCTCAGCCAGGGCCATCCCAGGGCCCTCTGACGTCCCTCTGTGCTGGGCAGGCAGGAGCTGAGTGGGCAGAGGGGCACCCTGAGGCAGCGCACCCAGCACCGCACCTCGTCCTTCTCCTCCTCCTCCTCTCTCTGTGGGTGGTCCAAGGACTACATCGTCCTGGTGAGTCTGGGGGCTGGGTCTGCACTGCAGCTGTGGGGCCACTGGAACAAGCTCTAGCCCCGGTTACTCTCCTGGACTCCCTCTCCGCAGAGCTGCCGGAACCTCTGGTACAGGCTGCTCTCCCAGCTCCCTGCCATGCAGCCCTGGCACTACGCCCTGAAGCAGATCGGCGGTCGCTTTGGCTCCAGTGTCCTCTCCTACTTCCTCTTCCTCAAGATGCTCCTTATGTTCAACGTGTCATTCCTCCTTCTCCTGCTCTTTGTGGTGGCCCCACAGGCTGTGTATCCCCCAGCCTCGGCCAACCCCCAGCCCTTCACCGGCCTTGAGCTCCTCACTGGAGCAGTAAGCACTGGCAGCACATCAGTGCCAGCGAACCCTGGGCCAGAAGCTACTCCAGATCTGGGGCCCTGCCCCTTATCACTCAGCACAGCGATGCCTCAGTCTGTGCCCCATATCACCCAGCGCAGCAATGCCCCAGTCCCTGCCCTGTATCCCCCAGCACAGCAATGCCCCAGTCCCTGCCCTGTATCCCCCAGCACAGCAATGCCCCAGTCCCTGCCCTGTATCCCCCAGCACAGCAATGCCCCAGTCCCTGCCCTGTATCCCCCAGCACAGCAATGCCCCAGTCCCTGCCCTGTATCCTCCAGCACAGCAATGCCCCAGTCCCTGCCCTGTATCCCCCAGCACAGCAATGCCCCAGTCCCTGCCCTGTATCCTCCAGCACAGCAATGCCCCAGTCCCTGCCCTGTATCCCCCAGCACAGCAATGCCCCAGTCCCTGCCCTGTATCCCCCAGCACAGCAATGCCCCAGTCCCTGCCCTGTATCCCCCAGCACAGCAATGCCCCAGTCCCTGCCCTGTATCCTCCAGCACAGCAATG
This sequence comes from Porphyrio hochstetteri, assembly GCA_020800305.1. Classification (NCBI taxonomy): domain Eukaryota; kingdom Metazoa; phylum Chordata; class Aves; order Gruiformes; family Rallidae; genus Porphyrio; species Porphyrio hochstetteri. Next base: position 3,238,142 of record CM036923.1, on the reverse strand, counting down.
CCCCAGTCCCTGCCCTGTATCCCCCAGCACAGCAATGCCCCAGTCCCTGCCCTGTATCCCCCAGCACAGCAATGCCCCAGTCCCTGCCCTGTATCCCCCAGCACAGCAATGCCCCAGTCCCTGCCCTGTATCCCCCAGCACAGCAATGCCCCAGTCCCTGCCCTGTATCCCCCAGCACAGCAATGCCCCAGTCCCTGCCCTGTATCCCCCAGCACAGCAATGCCCCAGTCCCTGCCCTGTATCCCCCAGCACAGCAATGCCCCAGTCCCTGCCCTGTATCCCCCAGCACAGCAATGCCCCAGTCCCTGCCCTGTATCCCCCAGCACAGCAATGCCCCAGTCCCTGCCCTGTATCCCCCAGCACAGCAATGCCCCAGTCCCTGCCCTGTATCTCCCAGTGCAGCGATGCCCCGGTCCCTGTCCCATTACTGCAGTGCAGCGATGCCCCGGTCCCTGCCCTGTATTCTGCTGTGGTGATTCCCCAGCTGTTGATCTCACACAGCTAGGACCCTGCCAGCGCTGTGGGTTTGGGAGGGGGTGCCTGGTGCTCTGTGCCCCCGGCACTGGCACAGATGTGCCAGGCTGGGTGGGGAGTCACGGGCACCAGTGAGATCACCGTGGCCCCATTGTGCACTTTCCCACAGGGCTACTTCACTAACTCGCTGCTGTACTATGGCTACTACCGCAATGTCACCCTGAACGAGCCCTGTGCCTCCAGCCCCAACGGCAGCAGCAGCCCCCTCGCAGCCCCCCTGCTCCCGTACAACATGCCGCTGGCCTACCTGTTCAGCATCGGGGCCTCCTTCTTCATCACCTGCGTCCTGCTGGTGTACAGGTGGGTGAGCAGCGCCTCTGGCACTGCCGACATTCCACCTGCTCTGGCCCTGATGCCCTGACACCCTCCCCCTCGCTGCAGCATGTACTGCTCCTTCCGGGAGAGCTACCGCCTGGGCAGCTCCGTGAAGAACCTGGCTGTCAAAGTCTTCTGTACCTGGGACTTCAAGGTGATGCAGAGGCGCTCAGTGAAGCTGCAGTGTGAGAACATCTGCACCCACCTGAAGGTGAGGACGTGGGCAGCAGTTGACCCCTGTGGTGGGAAGGCAAAGGTGTTCACAGGTGCTGGCTCAGACCCCGGGCTCAGCACCCCTCTCCTGCCCTCTGCACGGGGCAGTTGTGATGCTGAAAACACCCACTGGCCCCAACCCTGCAGCGCTGCCTTGTCTGTCAGCACTCTGGGTCCCACCTCAACGTGGCAGGACCAGCCCTCACTCCAGACCTGGAGCTGGCACTGCTGTCTTCCAGGAGCTGCTCGCGGAGCGTCAGTCCCGCTCGGCCCCCCTGAGCCCGTGGCACACTGTCGTGCTTTTCCTGGCCTGGTTCGTCTCGCTGGGCACGGCGCTGCTCTGCGTGCTGGCTGTGCTCCACTTCTCAGAGCACATGCACATGGTGAGCGCGGCCCATCGCTGTGGGCTCTCCTGCCCTGCCGTGGGGTGCTGGGGAGAGGGAGGCCAGAGCAGCCTTGGAGGCACCCCGTTGCTGTAACTGCCCCCTCCCCGAGGGCACTGGGCTGCTGGCAGCTGCACGCTCACCCTGGCACCCACTCCCCAGGTTCAGCAGGACCACCGAATGCAGGGCAGCAGTGAGCAGCAGCGGGAAGCCATCCTGCTGGCCCTGCCCTTCGTGGTGTCTCTCATCAACGTGCTGATGCCCTACCTCTATGACTTGCTGGCCATGTGGGAGAGGCTGGAGTCCCCCGTGGTGCAGGTCTATGTGTCAGTCTCCAGGTAGGTTGGCTGGGGGGAGTGTCCTGTACCCCCAGCAGCTGCGTGCAGGAGCTTTTTGGGGCCAGGCACCCCATCTGTGGGGCTCAGCCCCTCTGTCCCCAGGGCTTAGGGGCTCCTGGCCTTGCTCCCACTCCCCAGGCACCTCATCCTGAAGATGGTGATCCTTGGCTTGCTCTGCTACCAGTGGCTCAGCCGGAGAATGGTCTGCTCGACAGAGGAGGTCGGTGCTACTGCCCTGGGGCTGTGGGTTGTGTGGGGCTGGGGCTGGGCAGGGCTGAGCTTTGTATGGGTCCATGTGAGGAACACACACAGCCTGTGTGAACCAGCCACCCAGAGCGTGCCTTCCCCAGGGAGTACGGGGCAAAGCCAAGGCAGTGGTCCTCGCACCAGTGGCTCTGCCGGTTGGCACCACAGGCACCATCTGCTCCTTTGCTGGGGAGAGGGGGGTGACAGCTGGACAGGGGCACCCTACTCATGGGGCAGCTGAGGAAGGGGTACAGGGGGAGGAGGTCCCACAGCCCCTCGCACCCCACGGGGCCACAGGGAAGTCGTGGGGTGAGGAGAGGCCTCATTGCCCCCTTGCAGCCACCTTTGCTTGTCTCCACAGTGCTGGGAGACGTGTGTGGGGCAGGAGCTGTATCGCTTTGTGGTGCTGGACTTCATATTCACGCTGCTGGACACGCTCTTCAGGGAGCTGGTCTGGAGGTAACATGTCCCAGGATGGGTTTCCCCATCCATCAGTGTGGCATATCCCACACAGCCCTGCTCTCTGCACGGTGCTGCCCTGGTGCAGCCAGGCTCTGACACTGCTGAGGGGAAGGTGGGGTGCTGAGTGTTCCCCCTGGCAGTGTGGGAGCAGAGCTCTGCTCCTTCCTAGGCTCATCTTGGAGAAGAGGCTCAAGAGGAAGCAGAGGCCTGAGTTTGACATTGCCCGAAACGTGCTGGAGCTGATCTATGGGCAGACACTGACCTGGTGAGACAGCTCATTCCTCTGCTGGAAAACATCTTGTGGTCCCCTGAGAGCCCCAGGGACCAGGTGTGGGGTGTCACATGCTCCTTGCTTTATGGAAGCCTGACTGGAGCTGGTGCTGGTGCCCCACTGCTGCCTCTGGCTCTGCCCCCCTCTCATCTTACCCCCTCTCTCCCAGGCTGGGTGTTTTCTTCGCACCGCTCCTGCCAGCCGTGCAGGTGCTGAAGCTGCTGCTGCTGTTCTACATCAAAAAGGTGTGAGCTCCCCCCTCCTGCAGCTCCCCACACACCCCCGCACCCGGCAGCCCTGCAGCACCCTGCCACAGGCCGCCTCAGCCACAGCAGAGGTGCTGCACCCTGAGGCGAGTGGGAGGGAGGTGGTGCTGGGGGGAACGGGGTGTCCATGGGCTCGCTCAGCTCCTGGTGGGTGGGACAGACAGACAGGATGGTGGGCTGGGGGCACCTGTCCTGCAGCTGCTTCCCAGGAGACAGCAGCAAGCGGGGCTGATCCCTGTCTGCAGACCAGCCTGATGCAGAACTGCCAGTCGCCCAGCAAGCCCTGGCAAGCGTGCCACATGAACACCGTCTTCATCACCCTGCTGTGCTTCCCGTCCTTCATGGGCGCAGCCGTCTTCCTCTCCTACACCATCTGGTCGTGAGTACCTGCCAGACCATGGCTCAGGGCACAGAGCCACCAGCTGCCTGGCAATGGAGAGGGGCTTGGGGAGACCCTGCCCCTGCAGCCCCGACAAAACGTGGAGTGTGTCATGGCCAGGTCAGGGCTGTCCCGGGGAGGGATGCTGCCCAGCTGCTGGTCATTGCATGGAGCGTAGCAGCAGAGCCTGTGCCTGTTTCTCCCAGCTGTTGCCAGATGTTCCTGATGCAGGACAAGGGGATAGGGCCCCTTTGCGGGGGTGTGTGGTGCTTGGTCCCCAGAGGGACAGATGTGTGAGGCCAGGCAGTGCCCTGGGCTGGGGTAGTGGCTGGCTGAGCTGCCCATCGCTCTGACTGACCCCATCGCTCTGTCCGCTCAGGATGCGGCCGTCAGAAACCTGTGGTCCCTTCCAAGGGCTGGAAACCATCTACAAGTCAGGGCAGACCTGGATGCAAGTGCTGGAGAAGTCCAACCCAAACATCACCTGGTTAGTCTGGGGCTGCCAGCCGCTGTTGCTCCAGTTCATGTCTGCGATCTTGCTGTGAGTACGAGCCCCAGGCTGTGACCACCTTGAGGGTCACAGTCCCAACCAGGGGGCTGGGAGCTGGGGTGTCCCTTCAGAGCACCCTGTATCCCAGCCAGGACCTGGAGGAGTGTCCCCCAGGGTCCCACCCCAGCTGCCACCATTCCATCCTGCTGTCATTTGCAGAGCCGTGATCTATGTCAAAATCCAGATGGTGAAAGTCCAGCAGAAGATCATGTCCCTGCTGAATGAGCGGATCGTCAACGTGCGTGAGCTCTGTCACTACCCGTGGCCAGTCCTGGCAGCCCTGGGACTGCCGGCTCCATGCTTTAGCCCTGGCAGTGCTGCCTCCTGGGATGTGCAGGAGCCCGTCCCGTGGCTGCTCACCAACATCTCTGCTGTTGCAGGAGCGGGAGGATAAATTATTTCTCATTAAGAAGCTTCACTCCGTTTACAAGCAGAGAGAGAGACGTGCCTGAGTCCAGGTGAGGCCTGCACCAAGGGGAGGGGGGTGCTCGGAGCATTGCTGGCAGGAGTGTGATGGCGTAGCACAGGCAGGGCCAGTCCAGCTGTGGTGGAGCACTGCTTGCCAGGGAGCAGGAAGGTGCAGGGGATGATGGATGAGCTGGCCTTTCCCAGAAGCATTTCCCCTCGCTCCGCTGGCCTGGGCTCTGCCGGCGGCTGGGTGTGCAGGGCACAGCGTGCTGGGGACATTCCCGGCCTGTGCCAGGATTATGGCTGGATCCCTGCAGCTGCTGCAGCCAGGGGTGCCAGCACTGAGCTGGGGACAGGAGTGGGACTGGGAGCAGAAGGGGATGGGGGCGTTTAGAGAGCCTCATCTCTGCTTTCAGCGTGGGGCAGCGCTGCTTGCCCCTGGCAGCAGACCCTGGGGCTTTCAGGGACACTCTCTCTCCTCTTCATGCCAGACTCCTCGGGAAGGAGAGGGCCAGGCCAGGACTCTGCTCACAGCCTGGGGCCGGACCCGTTCCTCTTTTTGAGCCATTACAGCACCGTGCTGGAAGCAGCAGGACTGCAGGGTGCTGGGGAGACCCTCTCCTTGGCATTGCAGGAGCCAGGGATCCACTGGGACATGTCGGGAAGCTCGGCAGGGATGCTGTGGCCTAGGACGTGCGTGCTCCCACTGCCTGGAGCTGCCAGGGACATGGCAGGCACAACAGGACCAGGGCCAGGACTGTCAGGGCATGACCCTGCACGGGGCAGGCCCTTCTCTCTGGGTGGTTATTGTTAGCAGAGAACAATTCTCCCTCACCTAACATCCCAGCCAGCCCAGAGGTCTGGGGACCCTGATGCTGCGGCTCCCCAGCCCCAGGCTGCCCTGGCCCATTAAAGCGTGGCTGTGCTGGTGGCTCCCAGCCTGACTCTGGACCTGTGTGCTGGAAGCAGGGGAGTGATTTGGTGCATTAATTAGGGGTGGTGACTTGACAGTGCGTGCCCACACTGTGGGTGCAAGGACCACCACTGCATTATCACATCTGGTCCAGGAGCCACTTGCCATCACAGTGTCACAGCTGCAGCCCCAGCCCAGGGTGCTGCTTCCCTGTGCCTGTGCTGTCAGCAGCCCCCAGTCTGGGAAACCCAGTTACCCCACAGCACATCCCCAACAGCACCGGGGAGGGTTGTGCCAGGGCGTGTGCCAGGCCTGGGCAGCCACAATGCCCGGTGAATTGGCACTCATGCTGCCGGGTGAGTTAGCTGCCTGCCCAGCTCGGGGCAGGGGCTAGGTGATCTGGGCAGGTACAGGCTGGGTGATCCGGGTGGATACAGACACAGGTCAGGGCTGGCATGGGTTCTTGGTGTTGCTCCAGCTGCATTCTGAGCCTGAGCACAGGCAGGGCAGCCACAGGCTGGCACCACACTGTCTCTGAGGGATCCTGCCCCTCGGTCTGCCCTGGCTCCCAGCACCAACCCATGCCCCTCGCCATGTCCCGCTGGCACGAGGTCCACAGGCCCAAAGGTGCTGGCAACCACCCACATACACTTGGCCTCCAGCCCCGGAGCCAGTACCAGCCCTGGCCCTGCAGAGCCTGACCCAGGCAGTGCCACAGCCCCCTGGGCTGGTCCTGCTTGCCCCCTCCCCTGAAGGCCGCAGTTCCACCCCCGCACAGCGCAGCCACCAGCCTGGACAGGACAGCCCCAGTTTTACTGTACAGCCCCACGGGGCTCCTCCTGCCACCGGCTGTGACACTGCCCAGGGCCCCACACCCAGCTCCTGCTCGCCGGCTGCCCGCTTCAGTGCGGGGGTTCCCCCAGGGGCAGGGTCAGCGGGGGTCTCCCAGGGTGGCCCGAAGCCACTGCAGGACGTCGGCCAGGCCGGTGCCGTCGCGGGCGCTGGTCTCCAGCATCGTGATGGGCTGTGTGGCACAGGAGACGATGTCTTGCATGCGGAACAGCGACTTCATCTCTGCCAGCGACATGTAGCAGGGCAGGTCACTGCAGACGGAGAGGAGGGGGCTGCGTCAGGCCACTGCCACACGTCTCCAGCCCACCCAGAGAGCTTGCCCAGCTCTCTCCCTGCTGCCCCCAGGACTCACCAGGCTTCCCTGGGTGTCACCTGATGGAAGAGGGATGCAGGAGCCACCACAGGCTCTGCTCTGGGCTGTGCCCCACCCCACCCCGCTCCAGGCTGACCCCCTCCACCCTTTCTGGGCTGAGCCCCTGCTCTGGGCTGCCCCCCCCGCTCCAGGCAGCCCCCCCTCACATCTTATTGAAGAGGACCAGCACGGGCACGGAGGCGAGCTGCGCGGCGGAGAGGACGGACAGTAGCTGGACACAGGACGCGGAGACCTGAGTGGGGCTGGCGGCGTCGATCACGAACTGCAAGAGGAGGAGAAGGGAGAGCGGCGGTGCGGGGCAGCCTGAGCGCACCGGGCCAGCCCGGCCCAGGGTGCGGGGACCAGCACCGAGCCCCGGCCCGCCCCTCTTCCCCTGCGTCCCCCTCGGCCGTCACGGACGCGGCTCGGTGCGGGTCCCCGCCCCGCCGGTGTGGGGTCCCGGTGCCGCCGCCGCTCACCAGGAGAGCACCGCACTCGCCGTAGTAGCTGGGCCAGATGGGGCCCATGCAGCCGCCCAGCTCCCGGACCGTCACCTTCCGCGGCAGCCGCAGGTCGGTCAGGTTGGTGCCCACCTGCCGGGACCGGCGGCTCGGTTGAGCGCGGCCGTGCCCGCACACCGGAGCCCCTCGGCCGCAGCCGCGCTACCGGCCAGCCCCCACCGGGCTCTGCCTACCGTGGGCAGTGTAGCCGGGGGCTTGCCCAGCTCCGCAGCCCCCTCAGCGCTCAGCTGTGCCGCGGGTTAAGGACGCGACGGCAACCGGGAAGGGGACGGGGGACGCGCCCGCTGCCCGCCCGGCCCCCGCCCCGCTCGGCCCTCCCCCGGGGCCCGGCCCGGTCGGATATGCCGCAGCCGCCGCGCCAGGAGGCTCTTCCCGCCGCCCGCCGCCCCCAGCAGCAGGCACGTGGGCACCGGCGGCCCCGCGCCCGCCATCGCGCGCGGCACCGCCCCGCCCCGCCCCGCCCCGCCCCGCCGGAAGCGGCCCCGCCCCGCCGGAAGGCGGAAGCGGAAGCGCGGCGCAGGGGCGGTCTGGGCCAGGCCGGCGGTGGGGGGACACTATGGGGCGCGGCGGCGGCACCTTCGAGCGGCTCCTCGGTACCGGCCGCGGTTTCTCCTCCCCGCGGCGAGAGGGGCGGGCTGGGGGACGTGCCTCGGGGCCCGCAGCGCTCGGTGTCGGGAGCCGGGGCCGGCCCGGGGCCGCGGGCCGCCGCTGGGCACGGCGCTGCCCGAGCCGGGGCCGAGGGTCGGTGTCGCCCGCGCGGGCGGTGCGGGGGCCGCGTCCCGCAGGAACCGGAACGGCGGGGCCGAGGTTACCGGGCGGCCCGGGGTGGGGGGAAGGGAAGAGCCGGTGCGTTCCGGGAAGAACCCGGCTCCCCGAGCGCTCAGGTCCGGGGCATCGCCCGGGGCGGGATCCCTGCGCGGGCAGCGGCGGGCAGGGAAACGCTCACAGCAGCCTGACCGGCTTGTTCCTTGCAGATAAGGCCACGAGCCAGCTGCTGCTGGAGACGGACTGGGAATCCATCCTGCAGATCTGCGACATGATCCGCCAGGGAGACACGCAGTGAGTGCTCCTGGGGCTCTGCCACGCCGGAGCGCTGCTCTCCCTGGCTGCGTGGGGTGAAGTGTGAGGATGTCAAACCTGTCAGCCCACCACAGCGTGTGTCTTGTTAGCCCTGATGGAAGGGCATTGGAGAAGTAGTGCAGGGTGCCCGGGTGTATTGAGGGACTCCTCTGACCTCAGGCACCGCACGTTACTTCTGGCCTGAAATCCTCAGAGGAGCTCAAGCCTGAATGTGCTTACTTGATTTCATCCCATTTTTCCCCCAGGGAACCGGGCAGGCTGCGATCAAACTGTGCCTCTGTGCAGGGTGGGGGTTAGCAGGATGTCAGCAGCAGGTGGAATCTCCCCTCAGATTCTTGATGTGCACTCTCTTTCCTTTCCCAGAGCAAAATACGCCGTCAATGCTATCAAGAAGAAAGTCAACGACAAGAATCCCCACGTGGCTCTCTATGCACTGGAGGTAATGTCAGCCCACACTGTGAGCACTGTGGGGGGCTGGCTCTCAGGCCAGGGAACTCCCCAGCTCCAGGAGCCTGCCTCCTGGGCTGTGCAGCATTTCCTGCCCGGGGACCAGCAGAGTTGTGGCTTGGAGTTCACCTCCCCCTGGCTCTAGCACAGAGGTTTTGTGCCTGACTAGCAGGACGGTGGTTTTTGTTCCCTAATTCTGCCTTGGAATTAGGAACAGACAAGGCTGGAACTAGAAACACTGTCCCTGGGGGTCTGTCTGTGTAGCAGAGCTGCAAAGGCCACTGTGCAGCTGAAGCATAGCTTCCTCTCCAGCGTGATGGTGTGGATTTCCCTGGCTTGAGTGACACCATCCTAACACAACTCATTGCTTGGGTCATGCTGTTCTCTTGGTGTCCTGGCTGCAGCAGCCTGTAACGTGTGCTGGGACTCATCACAGGCTGCAGAGAAGGAAGAGATCATCAGGCTAACGTTGTCCTTTGCCCTTGCAGGTCATGGAGTCGGTGGTTAAAAACTGTGGCCAAACAGTCCATGACGAGGTGGCCAATAAACAGACTATGGAGGAACTGAAGGAAATACTCAAGGTAAATGTATCTTCATTTACCCTTGGTTTTGAATAAGCTTGTAAGAGAAGCAGCAGGAGCAAACGTGTGTGTCCTCTCTCACTTCCTCTGCATAAGGAGCAGAGGGGAACTGTTTGGAAATGCCTGTACTGTGTTATGTGGAGGGATGAGCATAGGGAGCCGAGGAGCATCTGCCAGGGAGGGAAGATGTGGTGAGCAAATGTTTGGCTGTGCTGTGAGCTGGGTAGGAACATGCTGTAAAGGCCTGGCCCATTTCATGGCAAATGCTCCTGAGCACGATGCTTTGCTTGGCTGGGGACAGCAAAGGGAAATGGGGAGATGATGGTCTGGATGTGAGCAGCAGTGAGGTGGATTCCCTTCCCCTAGTGCCTCCTGAGACACACAGTGTGGCCAGTAGGTCTGGGGAAGTGATTGTGCCCCTGTACTGGGCACTGGTGAGGCTGCACCTCGAGTGCTGTGTCCAGTTCTGGGCTCCTCACCACAAGAAGGACATGGAGGTCCTGGAGTGAGTCCAGAGAAGGGCAACCAGGCTGGGGAAGGGGCTGGAAGGCAGATCCTCTGAGGAGCAGCTGAGGGAGCTGGGGGTGTTCAGCCTGGAGAAGAGGAGGCTGAGGAGAGACCTTATCACCGCCTACAATTACCTGAAGGGAGGTTATAGAGAGATGGGTGATGGTCTCTTCAGCCAGGGGACAGGACAAGGGGGAATGGCATGAAGCTGTGCCAGGGCAGGTTTAGATTGGATGTGAGAAAAAAATTTTTTACTGAAAGAGTTGTCAGGGCTGGAACAGGCTGCCCAGGGAGGGGCTGAGTCACCTTCCCTGGCCTGTGGAATTGCTTGAGGTGCTCTGCAGGATCTCGATGTGGCTGTTCTCACTGACAAGCTGTCACTCACCAGTGTGATACAACACGATGCCTGCAGGAGCTCTGTGTGTCCCTGGGTGGGACATTTCCACAAACAAAGTGGAAATGGGAACTTCTGTCTCTAGCTCCCAGCCCCAGAGCAGCAGTGCCCAGACAAGAGCTGGTTGGAGCACTGCTGTTCCTCACAGCCTCCCTCTTCTGCCACACACAGATGACCAGCTGACCCACATACTTGGTGAATGAGCTGTGCAAGCCCTGTCATCTCACACACCGTAGCAGGGTGTCTCCCTCCTCTTCTTCCTGCTAGGGCTGACTCAGTCTCTGTGCAGGATCTGCTGAGGCAGGAGCCCTGCTGCAGTGACACAGGCAGGTGTTGTAGCACAGCCACTCCGAGCGCTGAGGAGATGGGATAAGATCAGACCCAGAGATTTTGTGCTTCTCTCCAGCCCTTGTCTGCCTTGGCAGCTTCAGAGCTGCCCATTCTCCTGTACTTGAGGCTTTGCTGGCAAAGTGGCTTTAGCTCTGATGAGGTTCAGGGCCGTGACGTTTGTGGAATACAGGATTTTGCCAAATCTCCTAGAAGTTTGGAGCTGCAGGAGTTGTCAGGAAGTCATGCTGTGTGGGCTGAGCTCTGGGCTGAAACAGGAGCTTGACAAAGCCCCTCCACTCCCCAAGGAGTTTCTGGAGCAGCCTGTCATGTGAAAGCCTGATGACTTGGTCAGCTGATGACAGGGCTGCTCTCTGAGGGGTAGGAACAGGCTTGCCAGGTTTCCTCTAGTTCCTCTGCCTGTGGGACAACAACTCCTGTCTCCAGAGGGCAGGCTCCCCAGCTGTCCTCAGTGCCTCACATCCCCAGGTGGCTTCCGCTGTTCCTGGGAAGGGGGCTCAGGGCTGGAGGTGCAGTGAGCCTGGCACTGGCACCCTCTGGGCACCCTGCAGCTCTGCCCTGGGGTGCTCAGTGGGCAAGCTGTGCTGTTTTGCCCAGCTGGGCAGCTGTGGGTCCTGCAGCTTTCTGGTGTGGGAGCAGTGACCCTTGTAAGGAGGTGGGCAGAGATGTTGGGCTGGGATGAGTGCTGGTCAGTCCTGGGGAGCGACTCTGTGAGTCTGTGGGTGTTTCCCCCTTTCCAAGGTGGTCTGTGCTGTTCTGAAGGGTGTTTTCTTGTTCACTCTGGAGTAGAGGAGCACAGAAACTCAAGGACTGGGTAGTCATCACCACAAATTGTCCTTATTGCAGCTCTCTGACAGCTCTTACCTTGCACAGGTGCTCTAAAGGCTCTCCATGAATGCTATTTCTGGCTTCTCTCCTGGGGGATTCACACCATCCTTTGTGTTTCAGGGTCTTTTTCTCAGATTTTTCTTTTCCTTTCCCTTTCTGTGCAGAGACAAGTGGAGACGAGCGTCCGCAGCAAGATCCTGTACCTCATCCAGGCCTGGGCTCACGCCTTCCGCAACGAGCCCAAGTACAAGGTGGTGCAGGACACCTATCAGATAATGAAGGTTGAAGGTAAGAAATCTGGGTGCACGACTGGCCGAGCAGCTCTGCTCAGGAGGAGCTCTGTGGGAGAAGCAAGCAGTGGGTGTCAGGACCCTGCCTGGGGGAGGAGGGTGCTGTTAGTTGTGCCACAGTGAGACAGTGGTCAGGGCCGGCGTGCGGAGCCGGGTCTGAGGCGTGGCTGCGAGCTGGGCCTCCCTGTGCAGAGCAGCCTGTTCACAACAGGATGCTGTTGCTTCTCCCACAGGTCACGTGTTCCCAGAGTTCAAAGAGAGCGATGCCATGTTTGCTGCAGAAAGGGTGAGTGCTGCTGCTGCTGGGGAGGGAGGTGGCCCTGCAGGACAGCCCTTGCTCTCCCTTCCCCTTCCTACTGAACCTTCAGTTCATGCACACCTCCGTTCCCTGCGCATTAGAGGCCACATGCTGCTCCCAGCTGCCACGTGGGCTGACTAAAAGGCTCATGGAGATGCTCTTCTCAGCCTTCCTCCCCTCCTTACCTCAGTTTCCTTAACCCTGACAGGCTCCAGACTGGGTGGATGCTGAGGAGTGTCACAGATGTCGGGTGCAGTTTGGTGTTGTGACACGGAAGGTGGGTGCCACTCCTGCCCCCCTGGGTCCCCTGGTCCTGCCTGGGATCTGCAGGACTCTGAGTCTGCATGGAAGTGTGTCATGGCTGGACCAGGTTCCCTGGCCGCTGCCAGGGAGTGCCAGGAGTGCGTGAGTGATGTCTAGCTGTGAAGGCACGTCTTGGCACAGTGCTGATGTCCCCAACCCTTTGCAGCATCATTGCAGGGCCTGTGGGCAGATCTTCTGTGGCAAATGCTCCTCCAAGTATTCCACCATCCCCAAGTTTGGGATTGAGAAGGAAGTGAGAGTCTGCGAGCCCTGCTATGAGCATCTCAACAAGTCAGTACCCTGGGTGGTGTGTTTCTTTCCCACAGCTGGGACTGTGGGGAGAAACTTGGTGTGGAGCCACCTTCTTGTGGACCACAGGAGGTGTGGGCTGGGCTGGGTTCCCTTCCTGGGAACATGGTGTGCAGCTGTAGTGCTGTGCAGGACTGGGGCTCTGGTGTGGGGGAAGGAGCACTCAGTCTGCACCGCTGCCTTTTTCTGACTGCAGGAAGGCTGAGGGCAAAGCTGCTGCCACCTCTGAACTGCCCCCAGAGTACCTGACCAGCCCCCTCTCCCAGCAGTCCCAGGTGAGTGGCTGCTCTGGGTGACCTGGGGGTCCTCACCTGCTTGTTGATGCCTTTTGCTGACCACCTTCCCGATGGGCTGAGACCAGTGGGATGAGGTTTAACAAGGCCAAGTGCAGAGTGCTGCACATGGGGCATAACAACCCCAGGCAGCGCTACAGGCTGGGGGAGACTGGCTGGAGAACTGTCAGGCAGAGAAGGACCTGGGGGTGTTGGGTGACTGCAGGCTGAACATGAGCCAGCAGTGTGCCCAAGTGGCCAGGAAAGCCAAGGGCATCCTGGCTTGTATCAAAAACAGTGTGGCCATTAGGTCTGGGGAGGGGATTGTGCCCCTGTACTGGGCACTGGTGAGGCCACACCTCGAGTGCTGGGTCCAGTTCTGGGCTCCTCACCATCAGAAGGACACTGAGGTCCTGGAGCGAGTCCAGAGAAGGGCAACCAGGCTGGGGAAGGGGCTGGAGGGCAAATCCTCTGAGGAGCAGCTGAGGGAGCTGGGGGTGTTCAGCCTGGAGAAGAGGAGGCTGAGGGGAGACCTTCTCCCCACCTCCCCTGCCCTGCCAGGAGGGTGCAGAGAGGTGGGTGATGGTCTCTTCAGCCAGGGGACAGGAGATGGGACAAGGGGCAATGGCCTCAAGCTGTGCCAGGGCAGGGGCAGAGCAGATATTAGACAAAAATTTGTTACTGAAAGAGTTGTCAGGGCTGGAACAGGCTGCCCAGGGAGGGGCTGAGTCACCTTCCCTGGGTGTGTTCAAAAAAAGGGTAGATGAGGTACTTAGGGATCTGGTTTAGCTTAGGATGGGATTGGTTGGACCTGATGATCTTCAAAGGTCTTTTCCAGCCTGGTGATTCTGTGATTCTGTCTCTCCGCTCACAGCTGCCTCCAAAGCGCGACGAGACAGCCCTGCAAGAGGAGGAAGAGCTCCAGCTAGCTATTGCCTTGTCTCAATCAGAGGCTGAGGAGAAGGAGAGAATGGTTTGTGCCCTGCTTGGCATCTGGGGGGGCTGTTGTTGTGCAGCCCCGATGTGCTGGGTGTCTCCTAGCTGTGTGGTAACGGATCCCGAGGCAGGTCCTGGCGCCAGCGAGTCGCAGGGCCTGTGCAAGGGGAGGTGAGGTGAAAGGGAAGCTGGGCACGTGCAGCGTTGCATTCCCAAAGCTTGGAAGCAGGCTGAGCCCAAGCTGCCAGCCCTGGGGCACGCTGGCCTGCGGGAACTCTGCAAAGCCCGAGACTGGGTCTACAGGCTGTGCCTGGCCATTGCTAGGAATGTTGCCCTCCCAGTGTGCCCAGTGTGAGGCAGACTGGGAGATCTACAGGAATCCAGACAGTCCCTGAGTTGACTTTATTTGTTTTCTCTTTTGCAGAGGCAGAAAACAACCTATTCCATGTACCCAAAGGCTGAACCCACACCCGTCACATCATCAGCTCCCCCAGTCAGCACGCTCTATTCCCCCCCCGTGGTACGTTCAGGGGAGCCCCTGCACATGAAGTGGCTGGTTACAGGCTGCCTCACTAGCCTGCATCTGCCCTGCCTGTTCTGAGGGATAGAATTTGCCCAGCTCAGTACCCTGCAGTTTAACAGCACTGCTGTGTTTTCAGCAAGGTCTGTACTCAGCCAGCATTCAGGTGCCTTGGCTGCAGCACAGCATGTGTCAGGCTGAAGGGGATGGCTGTCCCCTGTCAGTCTCTCACTAGTGCTCAGCACTGGTGGTTGTGTATGGCCAGGTCTGAGCAGGACGCCTGCATGGGAGCTGTGGGTCTCTGGTTCCTCTGAAACACGTTTCCCTGTCATATTTCCCTGTTCCTTTTTCTTTCTAGAATTCCTCTGCTCCCTTGGCTGAGGACATTGACCCAGAGGTGAGGATCTGTGCCTTGCTAGTCTGTGCCAGGGCTCGCTCCCAGCGAGGCTGTGCTGCTCACTGTCCTTTTTCTGGCAGCTGGCTCGCTACCTGAACCGCAACTACTGGGAGAAGAAACAGGAGGAAGTTCGGAAGAGCCCCACCCCATCAGCACCTCTGTCCCTCACAGAGCCAGCAGCCCAGCCTGGGGAAGCCCACCCTGCTTCGCTCAGCGTAGTTGAGGTAAGAGGGGGCCAGGGCCTGTGTGTGAGGGGTGAGGAGTGCCTGGCTGTGTCACACAGCCCAGGCACGTGGCTCTGCAGACTTGCTGCTGGCACAGCACAGGGGGGCTGAGGCTGATGGGCTGCCCTGTCCTTCCAGCAGCAGTACCAGAACGGCGAGTCCGAGGAGAACCACGAGCAGTTCCTGAAGGCGCTGCAGAACGCCGTCACCACCTTTGTCAACCGCATGAAGAGCAACCACATGCGGGGCCGCAGCATCACCAATGACTCTGCTGTGCTGTCCCTCTTCCAGTCCATCAACAACATGCACCCCCAGCTGCTGGAGCTCCTCAACCAGCTGGACGAGCGCAGGCGTACGTTATGTGGGGGCAGTCCTGGGGAGGAGCGGGCGGCTGCCAGGGCCTCCCCCTGAGCCAGGGTTTGGCATTCCCATGACATGGCCTCTCTGGAGGCATCAGTGGTCTCTGAGCACTCTGCCCTGAGGCACTCCCTGAGGCTCTTTTCCCCTTCCCAGTGTACTATGAAGGGCTGCAGGACAAGCTGGCCCAGATCCGGGATGCGCGTGGGGCTCTGAACGCGCTGCGGGAGGAGCATCGGGAGAAGCTGCGCCGTGCGGCGGAGGAGGCAGAGCGCCAGCGTCAGATCCAGCTGGCCCAGAAGCTGGAGATCATGAGGCAGAAGAAGCAGGTGAGGCCAGGAAGCGTTTCCAGGGTGTTGGGGCTGTTGGCCAGCAGCCCTGCCTGCAGTGTGGGCTGGGCCAGGGCTGTTGGGGCAGCTGCCCTGGCAGGTGGGGGTGCTGCAGTGTCCTGGCTTCTACCTGTCATGGCCCTGTTCCCACAGGAGTACCTGGAGATGCAGCGTCAGTTGGCCATCCAGCGACTGCAGGAGCAGGAGAAGGAGAGGCAGATGCGCCTGGAACAGCAGAAGCAGACAATCCAGATGAGAGCCCAGATGCCAGCCTTCTCCCTGCCCTATGCCCAAGTATGGCTGCTGGGCCAGAGGCCCTCCTGCTGAGTCCCAAGGAATGCAGCCCAAAGCTGGCTTTTCTTCCCTCAACAGCTCCAGGCCATGCCTGCTGCCAGTGGGGTGATCTACCAGCCCTCTGGGCCCACCAGCTTCCCTGGCACCTTCAGCCCAGCCAGCTCCGTGGAGGGCTCTCCCATGCACAGCGTGTACATGAACCAGGCAGCACAGGGGGGCACGGGGCCGTACACCACAATGCCCGTCACAGGGACAGGTACGTTGGCAGGCCAGTCCCGTGTGGGTGACAGCTGGGTGCAAGGTGGGTGTCTCAATCCCTGCCCTCCCTGCTGCAGATCCCAGCATGGTGAATGCCTACATGTACCCACCGGGCGCAGGGGGCGGGCAGGCGGCTCAGCAGGGGCAGGCGGTGCCCACCACCACCCCAGCGTACTCGTCCTACCAGCCCACTCCAACGCAGGGCTACCAGGCAAGTGAGGGCAGAGCAGCTGGGGCGTTCTGGGGTGGGTTTGCACAGCTCCCCCCTCTGTGATGGGATCTCTGGGCGGGAGGGAGAGGGAGAAAGAGGGTGTTGGTCCCAGATCTCTGGGATCTGCTGCTGCTTTTGCTGTGGGAGCGGGTGGGGGTCCAAGCCAGTTCTGTGCTCCCTGTGGTGCAGAGAGAAGAACACAGCCTGGTTCTAGCCATGGGGGGGAAGAGTGGGACCAGGGCAGGCGCTGGGTTGGGGGGAGCTGTGGCTGCCTGAACCCTGGCTCACCAGCCTCTCCTCCCCAGAGCGCAGCCTCACAGTCGCAGAGCATCCCGGCCATCTCCCAGGCCCCGCAGTCGGGTGCCATGGGCTACATGGGTGGCCAGTCTGTCTCCATGGGCTACCAGCCCTACGGCATGCAGGTGAGTAGTCCTGGGGGCACAAGGGGTGTTGGGCTCCAGCCCCTGGACCCTGCCTGTGGGAAGGGCCTGAGGGGAAGGCTGCCAGCCTTCCCCTCGCCCTGCAGACCCCCCGTGCCCCGACATCCCTGTGACAGCCACCACCTTACTCTGCAGGGCCTCATGTCTGCCCTGCCAGGGCAGGAAGCCTCGCTGAGCAGCCTGCCAGCCCAGCAGCCCTACCTGCCCGGGCAGCAGCCCCTCTACCCGCCGGTGAGTGCTGCCAGCTGCGGGGCGGGGTGGGGGGCATCAGGCTCCGGGGGTGCCGCGTTTGCTAACGGCACCGCCTCGGTCTGTTCCAGATGGCAGCGGCCGGAGCCCCGCAGCAGCAGCAGCAGCAGCAGCCCCAGCCGGCACCCGCCGCCGTGCAGGCCCCCCCGGGCAGCGCCGAGGCGCAGCTCATCTCCTTCGACTGATGCCCGCCGGGCTCCGTGCAACACTACTCCCCGTCCCCGCCGCTCCCGCCGCCCGCGGCTGCCGGCTCCGGCCCGGGGCGGGGGCGCCGGCCCCTGTCCCGCTGCCCGGCGCCGGCTTCGCCCCGCGTCCTTCCCCAGACCCCCTCCCACCGCTTTCCCATCCCACCCCCATCCCCGTCCCCTGCGTGGGCCCGGCCGCGTCCCCCGCGGGCGCCCGAGCGCGGTCAGCGACAATAAAGTGTCCGGAACGAGCCGAGGCCTGGCCTGCTTGGGGGGGGGGGTGGGCGGACCCGGCGGCCAGAGCGTCACCCCTACCACCGAGACTCGGCGGCGCCGCAGCCCAGAGCGGCCAGGGCGCGGCGCGGGGGCCGCCGGGAGAGGCGGGGCGGACGGCGCCGTGTCCTCTGCGGCCGCCATGCTGCCCGCCGCCCGCGCGCTGCCGCCGCGCCTGTCCCGCCGCCTGCCGCCCGCCTGGCGCTGGGGCCCGGCCGCGATGCCCGCCGCCGGCCTCCGGGCGCTGGGTACGGGCCGAGCGCGGCGCTCGGAGGCGCTGGCCGGGGCGCCGCTGGACACGGCCGGTAAGGAGTATTCGCCTAAGGTGCGGCAGCTGGTGCGGGACATCGCGGGGCTCACGCTGCTGGAGGTGGCCGACCTCAACGCGCTCCTCAAGGTGGGTGGCGAGGGGCGGCCCGGCCCGGCTCGGCTCGGTTCGGTTCAGCCCGCCCCGGCTGGGCCCGCCCGCGTGCGCCGCCTCACTGGCCGCCGGTGCCGCTGCTCTTCCCGCAGGAGACGCTGAAGATCCCGGACGTGGCGGTGATGCCGACGGCGGCTGCCTCCCTCATGTCCTCTCAGGCGGCTCCGAAGGTACCGGGATCCCCGGGGCGGGAGTTGGGTCCCCGGGGGCTCCGTGTGGGCCTCCCGGGCACCCCACGCGGGGGGGCGGGAAGGGAAAGCGGCGGTCCTGGGTCCTGGCCCGGGGTGTTCATCGGTTCTGGCCGCTTCCAGGAGGAGGAGGAGGAGGTGGTCCCGATCAAGAAAGAGAAGACGCATTTCACTGTGCGGCTGACAGAGCTGAAAGCTGCCGACAAGGTGAAGCTGATCAAGGAGGTGAAGAACTTCGTGCCGGGAGTGAACCTCGTGCAGGTGAGGAGGGGGCTGCCCGCGGCCCCGGCCACCCAGATGGGTTCTGGAGCACGTTTCAGCCCACAGCCTTGGTTCTCCATCCAAAAGGGATCCTGGAGTTGTATGTTTGGGGGAACAGGCTGCCTGTGCCTGCGCCTCAGATGTGGGTGAGATGTAGAGCAGGAGCAGCCATGTCTGTTAGGATGGCTGTTCCCTCCCCACTCTCTGTGGTGAACAGCTCAGCCCCTAACGGAACCGGTGGGATGCAGAAGGAGGCTCAGAGCAGACACCTTGAAGTGCTTCATGCCAGCCTCACCTTCTCCAAACCTAAGAGCTGCTGTGGGCTTCCCCACGGAACTGGGGTGTACCTGGGATTCCTCCTTACAGCTCGATTTTCCTTACCCCCCCCTCTGCTTTTCAAGGCCAGCACATTTCTGAGTTTAGACGAGTTTCTGTACTCCACATGTCTTACAATCCATGCTCCCAGTGCTTTTCAGCACTCTTCTTTTTGTAGATGGTGCCTCCCCCTCCTCTTTGCTCTGAGGAGACAGAGGCCTTTCGCAGTCCTCAGCAGCGGCTGAGCCCTTGAACAATGATGTGGGCTCAGAGCAAAGAATGAGTGATACAGGTGTTACTGTGGAAGCATTTAATGTGCTTCAGTTTGCCAGTGGATGATGCTTTGCACCTCGTGGATAACAGCAGCATTTGCTATTTATCCAGTTGCAAGGAAGAAACGTTGAGTGTTGTAAAATCTGCCTGTACTCGTAGCCTGGGATAGCAGAAGGATTTGTAGAAATTCTCCTGACCCATTCCTACCATTGCATCACAAACCCAGCGGTTCAGGAACAGAAACCCTGGTGAGTTCTGTTGGCCCACTGGGATAATGAGCTGGCTGCCAGCAGGGTCAGTCTGGCAGCTACTTCTCCGTTATCAGTCCCAAGTAAACATCAAAGTACCAAAGCCTTGTAACGGACATGAGCTGTGGGTAATCCAAAGCAGTCTGGAGAAGGAATGGTAAATCAGCTTGGCTTAGCATGTGGAACCTGCTGGGCAGGCTGGTTACAGCCCGCTGCAGTCACGAGGTCGCTGATGCAGGTTAGCAGCAGTAAACTTCAGCAAGTGTGACTGACCCGGTGTGTTTGGGTTAAAACGCCCCCCCCAAATTGCTGCTGGGGGCTGTCCCTGTCTGCAGAGGTGGTGTTCAAAGCATAGCTGGTATGATTTTTATTGTCAATTTTGTTGCCATCCAGTTGAGGTGTTTAATTTTAACGAGGTTTGCAGGGAACTTATTTATTCCTGGCCTGCAAGGCTGCTAACGGTGTGGAAGAGAGCATTGCTGGCAAAACCTTTGGTCATTGGGTGCTGACGTGACTGTAACGGGACAGTCCTATGGCAACGAGCACTCAGTGGGACAGGCTCGTCATCAGTACAAGCTGGACTTGAGTTTGCTCCTCTGAAAGCCTGTTCTGAGCCGGCCCAACACACGCTCACCTTGTGTCTTCACCGCCCTGGGCACCGACTGGGATTGGAAACAGTTTCCTCTCTGCTGAGCGGCTGCTGCAGTGCAGGTCCAGCTTGGCTCAGGCCCTGCTCTTCCTCCGGCTGGGAGCTCTGATCGGCGGCTTCCTTGGGGACAGACTGCTTCAGAGCACAAGTTAAGCACTAGCAAGCAGATAGCCAAGACTGTGGTCCCTCATCTCAGCAAGCCAGGCCAGGCTCCTTTCTGGACACCGGTTGGGCTCTGGTGGGGAAGGCGTGTGCCCTGCCTGCACAGCTACGGCCGCTCATCCCTAGTGAAAGAAGTACTTCTGCCACCACAGACACACAGCCACAGTGCCCAGCGTGAATTAAACCAACACAACCTCCTTTCTGTCAGCAATGGTCAGTCTGCTGGGTGCAAAATACCTGCAGAGAGCTGGTAGTGGCTCCTCACAGCAGGAACCTCCCCAGGCTCTGCTTGTAGAGCTGGGGAGCTTTGCTGTTGCTGCGAGAGCAGGAGCATCCTACTACAGCAGGGCTTACCTCCCCCCCCACCAGGCTCATTCCCTTTCTGCACAGCAATACCATAGGAGGTGCCTTTAAATCAGCTCAGTGGTGTTTCACTCTGCCTTCAGTATTGCAGCCCTGCGTAGTACAGAGAGTTTGGTATAAACAGTCCTGGAAATGTCAGGATCCTGTTGTCGGGCACAGTCTGTTTGGGAACTCTTTGTTTTCACCTGGTACAGCAGCCTCCCCGCCTTGCCCAGCACCGCTGCCTGCCGACCCTGAGCTGGCCTCTGCCAGGAATGTACGAACCAAAACACTGGGCTGAAAAACCTCGGCCCAGCAAGGGGCCACTTTGGCAGGGCTGCCCCTCTGGGACCACCATGCATGGCCTGGGAGGGCTTAACGGGCAGTTACTCGGGGGTGGAGGGGGTGTATCATCACAGCCGGGTCAGCATGTCTTCTGGGCAGGATGTGCTGTAGTTTAAGTAAAAGTTGTGGGTTTTACACCAGCCAGTGAGTTTCCCTGGTCTGTGTGCGCAGAGGTCAGGCTCATGGCACTAAAGCTGTTAATCCTGTTAGTGAAAGCCAAGTTTACCGGCCTCGTACTTTGTCCTTCCCGCAGGCAAAGAAGCTGGTGGAGTCCCTTCCGCAGGAGATCAAGGCTAACGCGTCCAAGGAGGAAGCAGAGAAGATCAAAGCAGCACTGGAGGCAGCAGGAGGGACCGTGGTTCTGGAGTAAACAGCTCTGCCTCACCACAGAGGGACTGGCACGATGGCAGCCTTCCCTGCTGCCGCCTGCCCGGGCCCCGGCTACTGCCGGAACCAGGCTCGGGATGTTTCCGAGTGCGAGTGGTCCCCGCGTCGTGTGGTGGGGACGCTCGAAACGATCCGGTGTGGGAATGCTGTGGGGCTCAGCGAGGCTGCTCTCTCGTTCTGACATCCCAGAGAACTGTACCTCCGTCCCCGCTCGCAGAAAAAGAACCCTGTGGTCAGGGTTGGCCTCTCCAAGGCTCCTCCGTGCCTGATCTGCCCCCTCTCCCCCAACCCTCCCGGGGCTCCGGTGCTCCCGGTGCCGCCCGGCCCCTCCTCGAGCAGCATCTCGCTGCCTCTCGCCTCCTCCGCGTTAATTATTGACGGGGAAAGGCGTCTTGCGGGGCTTGGCCGGGCGGCCGGAGCCCGGCGCCGCCGCCGCAGCCGCGCCGGTACCGGGGGGAGGCGGAGGGGGCGGGGCGGGGCGGGGCTTCGCGCAGGACGGCGCCGATGGCGGAGCGGCGCGTGTCGCGCTGGTACTTCGGCGGCCTCGCGTCGTGCGGGGCCGCCTGCTGCACCCACCCGCTGGACCTGCTGAAGGTGGGGCCGGGGGGCGGCTCTCGGGGTGCCGGTAGCCGCTACCGGGGAGGCCGGCGTGGGGGGGAGGCGCCGGTCCCGAGGGGCCGGTTCGCGGATGCGACAGGAGCGGGGACGCGGCCCCGGGCTCGGCGGGGAGAGGGGTGGCTTTTGGGGTACGGCGGGACGTGGGCCCGGGGCAGGGACGGGACGGGGGGAAGTAGCTCTGGGGCCCGGGGGACGGGGACAGGCGGCTGAAGGGCCCGGGGTCACGGCAGCGAGGGGACTGGGCCGGGCCGGGCAGCTGTAGGGCCCAGGAGGACAGCGGCGAGGAGGCGGGGCGAAGGGCGCCCGGGCAGGTGCGGAAGGTTGAGGGGACACGGCGCGGGGGTGCGGGCTCTGGGGGCTCGGCGCCAGCCCGGGGGGTGCGGGAGCCGTGGAGGACACCCCGGCCCCAGCCAGCCTGTCCCGGGCGCCTGTATGAGGCTCGGCGGTGGCTCCGGGGCCGCGGCGTTGGATGCAGGCCTACTGGACTCCGCGTCCTCGGGCCAAGATGTCACCAAGGCGCCGCGGACAGCCTGGCATCCCTGCTCCCGCACAAAGGGCGCCGCACGCAGCCCTGTGCCGCCAGCACCCACGGACAGGGCGAGTGCCAGCGCTGCCCGGAGCCCGGCGTGCCTGCCAAGCCACGACGAGCCTGGCAGCCGGGCTGGCTGTGGAGGGGGAGCGGGAGGGCGAGCCCAGGCCGGGCCCTGCTGTGCCCGGGGCTGCACCCGTGGGTGAGGCTCGGGACAGGCGGCCCCTTCCCACCCCACCGCATGGAGAGGGGGAGATGCGCTGGGGAGCGGTCCAGGAGAGGAGCCAGCGCTGGCAGGGGGATTCACTTCCCTGGTGCTCAGCCTGTTGCCGTGCCCGGCTGGCCCCGGCTGCCCGGCAGAGGTGGCTGGCAGCCCGTGGGAGCTCGCGTAGGATGCCCTGGCAAGGCACTAAGAGGGGAATTAGCCTGGCACATGCCGCTGGGCCTGAGTCTGAGCCAGCGTGATGGCTGCCACTCTTGGGCTGTGTCTCTGTGGATGTGTAGCCCCTGCGGCCATAGGCAGCCCAGGCCAGCTGTTTGTGCCAAAGGGTTTGCACCTGAGTATTGAACACAGACCTGCCTTCGGCCCAGAGCAGCCCTGCAGTGCAGGCCGGTGCCAGGCTGGGGGAAGCAGGAGGGGCCATGGGGTCAGGCAGGGCAGTGGGCCAAGGGTGCTTCACCCCACCTCTGGACCTTGGCCCCGAAGGGAGGCCCCAGCCAGCCAGGCCGCAGGGTGCTCGCATCCCCGCTGGAACGCCTGAGCTGGCACTGTGTGGCTACAGGCCGCCCACAGTAGCCACAGTGCTGGTCAGCCCCTCCCCTGCCCGCCTGCTCCCAGGCATGGCTGTGGTGTACCTGCCTGCCCAGTCCCTATGACCCGGGCTGTCTGGCAGCTGCTCGCCCAGCTCCCCGGTGCACCACAAGCTCTGGTCCCCAGTGTCCAAAATCTGCCTGCCAGACCCCTTCCCTGCACCCTGGCTGCCGCCCTGCACAGGGGACAGACACATTCCCAGCATCCTGCTGTGTGTCCCACGCCCTGGCCATGCCGGGGCTTCTGTAAGGGGAGCCAGGCCTGGGCCCCTGCCAGCGGCCCTTTGCTCTCTTTAGTTTTATCTCCTGGGGCCTTTGACCTACATGTGATCTCGCAGCGTGGGGCCGGGCGGGTGCACGCTGAACATGCTCCGGCCTGTGCAGCGCCGCTGTCCCAGCCAGCACCTGTGTGGTCCTGCCGCCACCTCCTCTGGTGATGGTGGGAAGCGGGTGGGGAGGGGAGCACTCGGCCCCCCAGGCTGTGCATGGCTGTGGCAGGGAGCGGTTTGCAGCTGGTGAGCAGAGCTGCAGCGCTGTCTTCCTGCCTCTGCCATTCCTGCATCTGGGGAGGAGAGGAAGTTACTTCTGGAGGCCTCCCGTGGCGAGGGTGTAGGGCAGCAGGAGGTCACAGATTCACTGCCCCTGTGGTGTTCTCTCCGAGTGAACCCGTGCTGGTTGGTTGTTCGCTCACGTGCTTCTGGATCCCCTCCGTCTCATGGCTCAGGGCCTTTCTTGCTGGAGCATGCTCTTGAGGCCTCAGTGCTGGTCAGGCACCTGGGAAGGACTGTGGGCAGGTGTGTCAGCGCTGCCCCTTCTCCTGCCAGCCTCCAACACTGCCACTGGGCCGGGCCAGTTTCCACATACCACTTAGGTGTGGGGAGCCTGGGGCTATGGCTAACGAGTTCCCCTGACGAGCACTCGGAGCGGCCATCCCTGCTCCGCGGCCCTGCACTCTCCCATCCCTACCCAGGACTGGGCTGGTGTGCTGATGCTGCCTGGCCTCTGCCCCAGGTCCACCTGCAGACGCAGCAGGAGGTGAAGATGCGGATGACGGGGATGGCGATGCGTGTGATCCGCACCGACGGCTTCCTGGCTCTCTACAACGGGCTCAGCGCCTCGCTGTGCCGGCAGGTGAGTGCCACCGTGTGCCCTGGGGAGGCCAGCACGGAGCTCCTGCTGCCTGGCACTGCCCTCCCCACCCGGGAGTTGGGCTGGAGCTGACAGGCTGCCCTGAGCCACGGGGGATGTGGCAGCAGGCGCCCAGCAGGACACAGCAGCTCGCTCTCCCTCTCTCCAGATGACATACTCCTTGACTCGCTTTGCCATCTACGAGACCGCAAGGGACCGTTTGGGCCAGGGCAGCCAGGGCCCTCCCCCCTTCTACCAGAAGGTGTTGCTGGGTGCAGTGGGAGGTGAGTGAGGGGAGAGGGTCCCTCAGCCCAGGGCTCCCCTGGGGCTGGAGGAGTCCCCCCGACCTCAGCTCTTCTTTGGCCGCAGGCTTCACCGGCGGGTTCGTGGGGACCCCGGCAGACATGGTGAACGTCAGGTCAGTTCTGCCCACGGCTGGTGAAGGCAGCTTGTGACTGGTGTGTGGCAGCAGCTGGGGTGGTGGGGTGCTCCCCATGCCCTACAGCTGCCCAGCCCACCCCCAGGGTCGGTAGCCCACCCCCAGGGTCGGTAGCCCACCCCAGGGTCAGTAGCCCACCCCAGGGTCAATAGCCCAGCCCAGCAGGGATCTCTGTATCTGGAAGGCCCTGAGCATTGGCAGCCCAGGTCCCCCAACACGCGGTGAGGGTGAGGATGGGGGGGTTGGCTGGAGGCAGCTTTCTCATGCCTTTGCAAGCAGGTGACACTGTCCTCAGTCTGCTGGGCCACTGCCCTTCGCGGGGGCTGGCTTGCTCTGGTGATGGGGGTCGCTTTGGGGCGCTGCCCCTCCCCTCACCCCGCGGTGCTTTGCCTTACAGGATGCAGAACGACGTGAAGCAGCCGCCCCAGCTGCGACGCAAGTGAGTTGGGGGCCGGGGGACCGGGCCGGGGAGGCGGGGGGCTCCCGGGGGTCCGTGCGGCCGCGGGAGGGCAGCAGCGCGCTGGCACCGGGGCCCCGTGCCCGGCACCGCGGCCCCCGGAGCGGCAGCTGCCCGCTCGGGGCGGGGATGCCCGGGGAGCCGCAGACCCTGACATCTTCCCTTCTCGCTCCCTCCAGCTATTCCCACGCCCTGGACGGCATGTACCGCGTCCTCCGGGAAGGTGAGGCCGTGCCAGCCGGGGCGGGAGGAGCCTGCCGGGGTGTCACCGGCAAGGGGGAACCCGCGGCAGGAGCGGCCCGGGGAGCTGTGGCTGGGAGCTGCCGGTGCTCACTCGGCCGGGGCAGGGAGGGGGGACGGAGGGTGGCTGTGGGGAGCCCAGGGTCTGGCAGCCTGCCCTGCTCCGGGGCAGAGACCTGCCAGGAGCCGCTACGAAACACCCCACAAGAGATGCAGCAGGTGGGAAGGGATGAACGGCAGCAGGGAGGAAGGAGGGGGCTGTTTGGGAGGGTTCTCCTTCCCCGCAGTGTGTTTTTAAGCCCTGTTGTGTGAGCAGCCTGGGATGCAGAGCAGGCAGGGAAAGGGGGATCCACAGGGAAGGGAGAGAGCAATGTCCAGACTACACTGATTCCAATCTGTATCCATAGAGGGCTTGAAGAAACTCTTCTCAGGAGCTACGATGGCATCCAGCCGAGGGGCCCTGGTTACTGTTGGGCAGGTAGGGCATCTCTGCCAGGCAGTACGTGCCCGGGGTATTCCCTGGCGTGGCAAGGAGGGGGCACGTGTCACTGATTTGCCATGTCTCCACAGCTCTCCTGTTATGACCAGGCCAAGCAGCTGGTTCTCACAACTGGGTTGCTGTCAGACAACATCTTCACTCATTTCCTGGCCAGCTTCATCGCTGTGAGCGGGGCAGGGTGGGGGATGGCAGGGTGGGGGCTGGGTTTGTCTGCACCTGGGCTCAGGACCCCAGGGGCTGCCCCTCGGGACTCTGGGGAAGTGAGGCCGGCACAGAGGCTCCCGTGGGGCTCCCAGCCTGGGCTTGGGTGCTGGCAGGGCTCTGGGTCTCTCTAGTGACCACGGTGGTCGCTGGCAGCTGGGTCTCCTTGGAGAGCTGGATCCACTGACCCTCGCTGACTCTCCCCAGGGTGGATGTGCCACATTCCTGTGCCAGCCCCTGGACGTGCTCAAGACTCGCCTCATGAACTCCCAGGGCGAGTACCGGGTGAGTCTCCCATCCTGCCCACCTCACCTCACTGCTGGTCCCAGTCCCCTTTGTGCACTGGCCTCTGCCTCCCAGCACCTTCTCAGCTCTCTCCTCCTCACTCCAGGGTGTTCTGCACTGTGCCATGGAAACTGCCAAGCTCGGCCCCCTCGCCTTCTACAAGGTACCTTAGCTGGGCACGCGTGGGATGGGCTTGGTGGAGGGTGGGGAGGCTGGGCCGGGCTGGGAGCAGGGGTTAAAGTCCAGACGGGTTCTGGGGTGGGAGCCTTCCAGGCTCTGCTGCTGCCAGTCCCTGGCTCGGCCCCAGAGCATCGTGAGCCCTGGCCTCTTCCGAGCTTGCAGCCGGCGCTGCAGCAGCTGCCCTGTCGCTCCCCTTGGGCTCCCAGGCGTGCAGGTACGGGCAGTGCTGCCCCCAGACTTGCTGGACACTCCTGACCATGGACACTGGTCACCCCCTGCGCCCTACGTGCCCAGGCTTGGTGCAGGTCCCATATGGTCGGTCTCGCTCCTAGGAGAGCCCCTGAGAAGGGGTTTCGAACCCACGGCTCCTTCCTGATGCTGCCACTCCGGCATCTTGCCTGTTACAGCCCGTCTGCTCATCTCCCCAGGCAGCGTCCGACTCCTGAGGTGGGGCTGTGGGACCTGGCCTGGGCTTCTGCTGGGGTTCTGCCTGTGTCGTGGTGACGCCAGCACTGATGTGTTTGGGGCAGATGCATGGTGCAGAGCGCTGAGGTGCAGAGCGCTGTGGTGCCTCCCCCACTGCCTGCAGCCCAGGGCCCAGCTCCTCCTGCTGCATGTCCAGCCGGCTGCTCCCCTGTGCTTTCAAGCTCGTGCTGCTCCCTGTGGGTCGGGCTGCTGGGCACCCCGGGCACGCACAGACTCTCCCTGTTCTCACTCTTTCCAGGGCTTCGTTCCTGCTGCCATCCGGCTCATTCCTCACACCGTCCTCACCTTCGTCTTCCTGGAACAGCTGCGCAAATACTTTGGGATCAAAGTGATCACCTGAGCAGGAGGGATGGGACCCTGACTCACCCCAGGGGGGTGAGCAGGCGGGTCACCGCTGCGGTCCCAGAACCCCTCTGTGCTGTCTGGGGCCAGGCTGTTCCCCCCACCCCTCATCCCCACTCCTGTGCCTTGCCAGCGCCTATGGCCCGCCAGTCCCAGGCCTCCCTTTCCCCTCTCACACCTTTCTCAGTACCTCCATTACCTCTGGGATGTTCTTGGGCCTCTTGTCCCCTCTGCACTGTTTGTGGGGGGGGTTCCTGTTTTCTCACCACATTGCCACCTGCAAGTTCTGCTGTTACTTCCCTCAGCCCTGTCCCTTTGGGTTGTGCTGTCTGGGGGGGGACACACACAGGGATCTGGCCTTCTGGCTCCCTGCCTGGACACCAAACCCAGGGCTGGGGGGCCTGTTCCCCTTGTGCCCACGCTGCAGCAGGGCTGGCTCGCTCTCCTGCCTCTCCAGTGACACAGCTTTGGTGTGACAAGGCCCCCTCCTCGCACCCTGCCTCTGGCCCTGTGTCCTCCGCTGCCACCCCCAGCGCAGCTTCCCGGCCTCCCACACACCCTGCTTCTGCTTGCCAAAACTCGCCAGCGCCCGATGGCTGCTGGGCTCTTCAGGGATCGTGCCTCATACCAATGATGACAGCCCAGAGCCTGTGGGCGAGGGGCAGCCGCTCACCCCCTGCCCAGGTCCAGGCTGGAGCCCTCTGTGCCTGGGCAAGGCCAGCAGCCCCGCTGCCATTCCTTGCTCTGGCAGGGGCCAGGCCCTGCCTGTGCACAGACCCAGCACTCACTCGCCCACGGCTGCTCCACAGCCTCACCGGCCCCTTTCCAAGGCCTGGGCAGACCCCAGCCCCCAGCGCCCTGCGGCTGCCCCACGGCCCCCCCACCCTGCACCCCACCCTGCGCACAGGGGCTGTAGGCACCAGCCCCTCTGCCGTGTGCACCCCTGTGCACGGTGGCCCTGAGGGATCAAAGAACTGGAATATCTGTGACCTTAATATATAATAAACAGTGGAACAAGCACAGGGCCTGGTGTCCTGCTCAGGGGGAGTGGGTGGGTGCTGTGTCCCCTCCTGCTGTGGGAGGGCTCAGGCAGGCAGCTGAGCTCCCCAGAGCAGAGGGAGGAGAGCAAGGTGCACCCTCCAAGCAGGGGGGGGTCTTCACCCCATTCTGTGCTCTGGGCCTGGCCCTGAGGGCACATGTGCCCAGCACCCCCCAGCCCTGGGGAAGCTGCAGCGGGGTTCCTGGGCCAGCCCTGCTCTGAGCTGTGCCTGGTCTCAGCTGCATGGGCAGCACCGGGGCCGAGCCATGCCAAGGGCGCCTGCCCACCTCCGCCCCTTGGCTGGAGCTGTGTCCTGGCCCTCGCACTAATTGGGCTCCAGCGGGTGGAAGGCAGCCAGCCCGGGACAGCAGAGAAGTGAAAGCTCATCACCTTAACGAAGCCTAATGATGCTGGCTGGCATCGCTGCTTTGTTCCTGTGCCTGGCCCCGGGTGAGAGCTGCGGGCAGGTGAGTGTGGGGCGAGCTGAGCCCTCCTCATGTGGGGCTGGGGGCTGCCTGGCCATGGCTGGGCTGCGGAGGCTTGTGCCCCCAGCTGCCCTGGCATCGCTCCAGGGCTTGTGGGTGCTGCTCTGTGCCCAGGCAAGAGGCTGGCAAGGAGCAGGAGAGTGATGGAGCCGCAGGGCCCTGCCAAGCCGGCCATCCCCCTCCAGTGGCACGGAGCCCTGCCCGGGGAGCCATTCCGACTGGGCCGTGCTCCCACTGGCTGCACCGGGCACTCACAGAGGTTCTTCCTATGTCCCTTACCACAGCTGAGCTGTGCCCTGGCCACGCCAGCAGGACGGCATGTGCCAGACACAGCCTGGAGCACGGAGCGTCCGGCAGCTGCTCAGTGCGGAGCGCGTCTTACCTCCCAGCATCGGAAAACAAGAGGCCTCGGGACTGTCGACAGCCTGTTGCCAGCAGCGGTTGTGCTCACTGGTCCCTCTGTTTAGCTGACTGGTGCCTCCTGGTCCCATCCTGCCCTCTGCCCAGGACTCTGCCCACCCCTGGGCAGCGTGCTGAGCTCCAGGCCCTGCTGCCTGGAGGGGCTCCCACACCAGGCAGGGCTGGGGACTGCCAGTCCTGTCTGTCCACAGCCCACCCACTCATTGTCCTGCCTGTCCACAGCCTCCCCCTGCCCTGGGGGGGCCAGGGCTGTGTGCCGGGGCAGTCCCCAGTTCAGCCCCCATGCTGGCGAGGCACCTGCAAGCCCCAGGGCGCAGACAGCCCCCTCCATCCGAACCCAGCGACTGAGCAGAACGGGACCCCGGCCGGGGTGGGGGTCCCGGGGAGCCTCATGCTGCCGCCAGCCCTGGGGGCCGGGATGGCTCCAGGTGCCCCCAGTGCCACCGCCTGCCTGGCCGCCGGCCCGAGGTCACCGTGTCTGTGCGCAGCGGCCGGGGCAGGGGCGGGCGGGCGGCTGGCAGCCCGGGGCCGGGGGATCTGCCGGGGTCCGCGCTCCAGCCCCGGGCTCCGGGGGTGCCCCGGCGGTTGCCGCCGCGCTGGGCTGTGTTTACCTGGTCGCGCTGCAGCAGGACCGTGCGCGGCAAACACCGGCCCGTCCCCGCCAGCGGCGGCCGGACCCGGGGAGGGTCGAGGCGGCTCCCGGCAGCGCGGCAGAGCTTCGTCCGGGTCCCCGGGGGACGAGCGCGGCTCCCGCGGCGGCAGCGTGACAGGCAGGACCGGGCAGGAGGGGACGGACCTCGGGCCAGCCCCGAGCCCCCGCCGCCTCGCTGGGGCCGGGGGGAAACTCCCCGGGGGACCCCGCGCACCCAGCCGGAGGGCTGCACCGGACCCTCGGGCACCTCCGTCCCGAGCCCCCGGAGGCCGGTGCGGACTGGCTGCCTCCGCCGCCCGGCTGGCGAGCCGAGCCGGTGCCCGGGTGCGGGGCGGGGCGGAGGAGCTGGCGGCGAGGACCGGCGGCGGGGACAAGCGCCGGCGCCCCCGCAAGCAACCGGCCGCCGGTGATGCGGGGCCGGGCGGGCAGCGCCGCGCCGAACACCCGCGTCTGGCGGCGCCGGGCGGGGCGGGGGGCACCGGGCTGCGCCCCCCCCGTGCCGGCGGGAGGAGCGGGGCGGCGGGACGCGGCTTTTCGCCCGCGGTCCCTCCCCCCGCCCCGGTCCCTCCCCCCGAGCCGCCACAACCGCCGCTGCTGCGGCTCCGGCGAAAGTTTTCACCGGAGCGGCCGAGCGCGCCGGTCCCGGTCCCCGCCAGCACCGAGATGCGCCCGGGAGCCGCCGCCAGCCCAGTCCCGACAGGTACGGGGAAGAGGCGGGAGGAGGGGGGAGAGACAGCGCCCGTCCCCGCGGTCTCTGGGCTCCCCGACGGCGGGATACCGTTCGCCCCGTCGCCGGGATGCGGACTCGGGTCGTGGCCGCGCATCCCCGGGACCGCGGCTTGAGCCCCGGGAGTCCGGAGCGGCAGCTCCCACGGCCATCCCGGTGCTGTGCACCGACCCCGGGGGGGCTAAGCCCCTCGGCAAAGGGCGTCCTGGGCCGGGGGGGGGTGGATTTGGGGGGGCGATGTCCCGCCTGGGCTGTGCCTGCTCACTGCCTGAGCCGCTGCCTCTGGCGTCCCCGGGAAGGGGCTCAGCCTTTGGGCACCCCAGCCCTGGCTGCTGTGAGCCCTGAGCGAGGGGTATCAGCTGGGCTCTGATGTGCCGGGGGCATCTCCCTGAGAAGCCCCTCGCTGCCATGGTACCCACTGGGTCTCCCTGCTGAGACCCACAGCAGCACATATGACTTTCCTGCCAAGGGGCGAAAGTGGGGGGACAGGGACACTTTTCCAGCCTTTCCAGCGCTCCCCAAGCTCTGTGGTGCTGCAGGGGCCCATTGCAAGTGCCCTTTGTGACTCTGTCCCAAGCTCTGCTGTGTCAACACCGTGTTGGTAAATGGCTTTGTTTAACCAGGACATGTTGGGTATGTGACCTTGCCGCCCTCCTGGTTGCAAGCGCATCTCCAAAGCAGCTGCCTAGATCACCTCTGCCTGGTGCTGCTCTTCCCAGCCCGGCAGCTCTCCCAGGGAGAGCAGGGCACGATGGTGCATCTCCCCTGCAGCTGTGGAGGCTGGATGGGCAAAGGATGGGGCATCTGCTGCTACCCAGCCAGCACTGCCGAGCGTGCGCCCACCCTGCACCATGCATTTGCCTTGCCTCACGCTGCGCTCTTGCTGTGTGGATCTCCTGACCCATGCCAAATTCAGTGGTTGTCCCTGTCCCCGTGGTTTCCTTGGCTTTAGCTGTGCATCAGGACAGCTTAGGGCCTGCAGGACCCCTCCTCGGCATGTTAGTGCTGCCCCACTGTCCTTCCCGCCAGTCCCCGCTCCTCTCCGCTCGCTGCGGTGCAGATTATTTCATGTTCTGTTGCCTGGAGAGGGGGAAAAGCAAAAACAGGCTGAATGGAGAAGAGGCAAAATGTGGATTAAAAATAGTTAACGGAAAAAAATGTGGCTGCAAGCCCTGATGGGCAGCACAGGGCTGCTCTGTGTGCCTCGCTATGCCAGGCAGAGGCAGAGGCAAAGGCAGGGTCTGGGCCAGGCAGAGGCAGGGGAGATGGGATGGCCGTGCCCCTCCATCCCCCTGTCCTGCTTTCCCCACAGCCAGGGCCCTTGTCCTTGTCTGTTGACCCTAGCCCAGGCTGTGAGTAGTGGGCACCAGCGGATGGCTGGGCATGAGAGTCACCCCAGGGCACCCCTGCATCTGGCACAGCTGGTGGCTGGCCCTGTCTGGGTGCTGTGGGTACCTTGGCACAGGGATGGGACACTGTGCACAGTGTCCCTTGCACATCCACACCTTGGCAGGGCAGGGTTCGAGCTGGCCCCTCGGTGAGGCACCAGAGGTTATCCCAAGCTCCATGATGCCTGCAGCGTTCATTCCAGCCAGGCTGCTCTGGGAGGTGGGTGCTGAGCTCCCAGTGCAGGCGCACGTGCGCACGGCCCTGTCGGCACTGACCTTTTCCCAGGCTTTTCCCAGTCCTGTGCTCCCCCCGTGACACGCCAGGCGCACGTGGCACACTGTGTCTCATGCCATCCTCCTGTATTATTATGGGGTTTTTGTGCAATGTGATGAAAAGCCTGGTTACCCGAGCCAGGACTGAGGTGCTGTGGGGCTCAGCATCCCCTCACCAGAGCCTGACAAGCAGCAAGGCTATTTGGGCACTGCCTGGCCACGCGTGCCGATCGCATTCCTTCCCTGGCACTGTGGAAGCTGTGGAAGATGCTCTTGACCATCTCTTCCTCTTGGTAGCAGGGCAATCATGGAGGTGATGCAAAGAGCGTTGGTCCTGATGGCACAGGACCTTTGCTGGCAGCCTGTGTTGCAGCTGATGAAGCCACTGTCAGGGTTGGTTTAGGTTTTCTTGGTCCAAAGTGACGCAGAGTCCAGCGTTGCTGGTGCCTGGTGACGTCGGCTCATTCCCTGTGCTGCTGCTCAGTATTTCCACAAACATGTAGCTCTGTGAAACGAGCTGTGGTCTTGCAGAGTGAGGGCTGCTCCAGGCAGCTCAGCTGTTCCTTGGCTGCCCACGGTCCTTGTAGTTGCTTTACAGGGCACACTGGAGCAGTTGTGGGTCACAGGTGGGTCGCAGGAGGCCCCCCAAGCTTGGGGCAGGGACACAGGAGCAGGGTGCTGGCCAGACCTCCTGGGTTCTCCCCACTGCTTGTCATGCTCCTGGGCAGAAAGTGGAGCAGCATCTGCAGGGCCAGGCTGGTGCTGGCATTGCATCAGCTCTGGCCCCGCACCGTCCCCTCCCCTGCCAAGTGCCGAAGCCCCCGCTGCGCTGGCTGGTAGCTCGGAGCTCAAAGCCAAACCAGCCGGGGGAAGTGCTGCATTAGCGCCCTGGGGGCTAATCCCTGCGCCTGGAGGGCACGCAGCCCCCACTGTCGCCCCCTGAGCAAGGGCTGCTCTGCTGGGCATGGGTCTGCGCTCGCAGGGCCGGGCTGTGCTGGGCTGTGCCAGCCACCCAGCACTTGTGGCTGTGCTGGGGCTCTCCCAGGTCACGTTGCAGATGCCCACGAGTGGCCCCGTGGGGGCTTCACGGAGCCACTGATCCGTGCGGCG
The DNA here is from genome assembly GCA_020800305.1 of Porphyrio hochstetteri. Taxonomy (NCBI): domain Eukaryota; kingdom Metazoa; phylum Chordata; class Aves; order Gruiformes; family Rallidae; genus Porphyrio; species Porphyrio hochstetteri. The sequence goes on along the minus strand of CM036923.1, from coordinate 3,204,910 downwards.
ACCGCCGCAGCGATCCCAGATGTGGAGCTCGTTCCCTTGCACGTGTGGTGGCAGCCAGAGCCGGGCGCTGCCAGGGCACCAAAATCCCTTGGGGGGTCAAACTGGGTGGGAAGAGAACAGTGTGTCCCCACCCCCTGGGCAGGGGTCGGCACTCACCAGCCAGGGGGGTCTGCGTGGGCATCTTCGTGGGTGCAGAGCTGCTGCAGGGCAGCACGGGGGCTGCACACCCATGGCGGGGGGGCAGAGCCCCAACACAAGCCTTTTCCCACCCATTCCCTGTGGCTCGGTGCGACACAGCAGCGGTGCAGCCTGCCCTGGCACCCGGCTCACCACAGCCCCCCCAAGGCTGCCGCACACCCCGCGCTGCCGGGCCGTGAGCCGCAGGTCCAGGGGCTGCAGGGAAGCGGTTTGGGGGGGGGTCCTGGCATTATCCCGGCCACTGCAGCCAGGAAGGGCTCAGCACAGGAATTTGGGGGCCAGTGACTGCTCCATTCCTCCACCCCGAGGGTTGATGACAGTGCCTGTGTCTGACACCTCTGGCCCCCCAGCACTGGGGCTGCCAGCACTGACCCCTTGCCACATGGGTGCAGCCATCCCCAGGCTGGTTCCTCTTTCCTTCTCTCCCATCCCAGATGCAAGGTCTCCCCTTCCCAGTGGTGGCAGCAGAGCAGCACTGGGTGTTTGCAGCCCAACCTCCGCGGGGGTCAGCAGCCGCGGAGCCACGACACAGGAACACACCGTGTTGCCCAATGCTGGCGTGGGGCAAAAGTCCCCTGCACGCCCATGGCAGCACACCACAGCCCCAGGTGATGCACCCACTTGCATGCCTGGTGCCCCCCACCCAGTGCCCATGGCTCGGAGTGGCAGGGTGGTCCCCCCAAAGCCTGGTCCTGGCTGGGGGTGAGGTGCCAAGTCACGGATAGGTGTCACCAGGAGCTGGGTATGGCAGGGTAAGGGGACATGGTGACATGGAGCTGGGTCCCTCTGGAAGCAGTGGGCACGGCAGAGAGGGGCTCCTGGCTCCGATCACTGTGGGCACCGATGCTGGGCAAGGCCGGCTCCCTGCTGCTGGTGGTCTGAGTCCCCCCAGATCCCCCATCCTGGCCATGCAGGACCACTGCTCCTTCCCTGCTGCCACCAGACCTGAGGTGGCTGGGCCACACTATGCTGGGTGTCTGCTGAGAGCCTGCGTCTCTGAGAGCGCACCGGGGGGTAGCTGTGCTGCCGGGGGTCCCTCGCACCGCGGGGATGGGGTGGCCGGCACACTGCTGTGGCTGTGAGTCACCACGGGCAGCTGGGGCAAAGGGCCTGGGCAGGGCCCTGCTGCGGAGCGGGGAGCCCCGTGCCGGGGGCTGGGAGCGTGACCAGTCCCGCGCCAGGACCCCTCACCCAGTGCAGTCTGCCCAGCTTGGCCGCAGCAGAGCCCCGGAGCCGGGGGACCGGCTGCCAGCCCAGGGGGGAGTCTAGGGCAGAGGCCTCCCCGCTGCTAAATCCCATCGCAGGCAGCTAAAAATAGAGACACCTCTGCCCCAAAGCTGCCCCCCCCCCCGGCTGCTCAGAGGGGCTGGCAGCGAGTTCGCTGCTGACCCGCCGTGCCCGAGAGAGGAGTGTCCCCTCGCAGGGCAGGGATGCTCCGGGCACGGGACGGGCACTGGGAGGTTCCATGGGACTGAGCCCTGGGTGGCAGCGGGATGGGGCAGGTGGGGATGCTGAGGGGGCTGGGCGGGGACAGGGATGCGGGTGGGGGATGAGGAAAGCGATGCTGGTGAGGGGCTAGGGGGGATGAGGACAGGACATGGGCAGGTGGCCGGTGGGCACCCACCAAAGGTCGCTGTTCCCAGAGCCCACCCAGGGTGGCCCGTCCCAGGAGACAGCTCCTTCTGTCCTGGGACTGTCTAAATAAGGCGCGCCGGCAGGTCCAGCTCCCCGAGCCGCATCTGGAGCCCCACACACTGATTAATGAGCTTCTCAGGCAGCCGCTTGCGACATGGCGAGTGGGTCTGCACGGAGGAAACACCCCTTTCCCAGGGATAAAAATAGACCCGGGCAGAGCAGCGAGCCCTGGGAGCGGTGGCTGGTCGGGGAGCGCGGCACTCCGGCCGGTGCCCGGGGGAAGCTGGAGGCAGGGGGGAGTTGATGCCACAGTGTCTGCAGTGGCACTGGCACCGCTGTCTGTCCTGTCCCTGTCACCCCCCCCGCCCGGCTGCCCTCACCCCACACAGCTGCCCTCAGAATGGGCCCTTGTCGGAAGAGCCGCAATCCCGCTCAGGAGCCCCGTAACCGGCTTAGGGGGATGGAGGGAATTACAGCGCCTCGTGAGCCGGGCTCTGCACTGCAGCTCAGGCACCGTGTTGATTCCCCGGGCTGGGGGTGATGGGGCTGCAGCTGAGCCGGTCCCAGGGCCACAGAGACCCACAAGGTCCCTATGGGTTAATGGGTACCTGTGCTGGGGCTGGCAGCCACCCCTGCCCGCTCCCTGCCCGCCTCCATCCCCAGACCTGCTGGGACGGGGACAGGGCACCCCAAGAGCCACTCTGTGGGGTTGTCCCTGGGCCTGGCCACCTCCACTGCTGGACACTGCTCTGCCATGGAGGTGGTGAGAAGGTGGGGACGGGAGGCAGCCAGGGCACCAGTTGCTGCCCTGGGCAGATGCTCAGGCATGAGGAGCAATCCTGCCTGCTGCCAGGGTCCAGAGATCTTAGGGGGCAGCACGGGTGCATTGCTGGGCATCAGCACCGGTGTGGGGTGGCCCCAACCCAGGTTCAGAGGGGTGGTCCTACCCCTACATACCCCCAGCCACACCTGGCTCTGCCCTAGGATGGGTCCTGCCACCCACATCCCTATGACCCAGCATCTCGTGCAGGGTCACCCACGCACCAGGACCTTCCCCGACGGCACAGAGGAGCTACTGAGGGCCGGTAGGAAGGCAGGCAGCCCGCACTGCTCTCCATGCAGCTCGTGGCCCAGCAGAGGGATGTCCCAGCCACGTCTCCTCATCCTCCTGCTGCTGCTTCTCTGCTGCCAGGTAAGGATGTGCCATCATGTGTGATGCTGGCCTGTGCCGTGCCCAGCCCGCTGCCTGTGCCAGAGCCGCTGCCAAGACACCCCTGCGTGCCGCTGCCCCTCGCCGTGGCATGCTGTGCAGCAGCCACTGCCCTCTGCTCCCTGTGTTGCCATCCACTTGGCGTGGCACAGCGTGGCACAGCACAGCACCTTAGCCTGTGCTCACCCATGGCTGTCCCCAAGCCGGGGTCACTGCCCTGCCCAGCACAACAGCCCTGCAGGCAGCACATGGGTGACGTGCCCGGTGCCCGTAGGGCCCCGTCGCCCAGATCACGGATTCCCTCTTCGAGAGCTGGAAGGCGTACAGCGAGGAGTGTCACCGCAACATGAGCCGCCTGCCCGCGCCCACAGGTGAGACCCCGCACAGGGCCCAAGGGGACGGGGACCTGGAGGGGGGGACACAGGCTCCAGCGCGGCACCTGGCCAAGGGTGATGCCAGGGGTGCCGCCATGTGCCGTCCCTCCGCAGAGCTGGTGTGTAACCGCACCTTCGACAAGTTCTCCTGCTGGCCTGACACACCGCCCAACAGCACCGCCAGCGTGCCCTGCCCCTCCTTCCTGCCCTGGTACCAGAAAGGTAACGGGGGGGTGGGTGCTCACACGTGTGCGTGGTCACACCTGGGCTGGTGCCCAGCGCTGGTGGTGCCTCCGGGCCCTGCACACCCCTCGGCCCTTCCCCTTGCAGTGAAGCACAGACACGTCTTCAAGACCTGTGGGCCGGATGGGCAGTGGGTGACGGGTCCCCGCGGACAGTCGCTGCGCGATGCCACGCAGTGCCAGCTCGATGCCGAGGACCTGGAAGCGCAGGTGGGCAGAGCTGGGGGCCAGGGGCACGGGGCTCGCTGCCCACCCCCCCTGCCTGCCCCTGCCCACACGTTTCCTCCTCCCTTCTCCAGGAGAAATTTGCCAAGACCTATGGCAGCTTCAAGGTGATGTACACCGTGGGCTACTCAGTGTCCCTGTGTGCGCTGCTCCTCGCCCTGGCCCTGCTGCTGGGCTTCAGGTAGGGGTGCAGGCAGAGGGATGGCGGGGGCTGCGCTGAGGGGTCCGTACACAGGCACTGACGGCAGGTCCCCACCTCTGCAGCAAGCTGCACTGCATGAGGAACTACATCCACATGAACCTCTTCGCCTCCTTCATCCTGAAGGGCGTCTCCGTGCTGGTCATCGACGCCCTGCTCAAGACCCGCTACAGCGACAAGATCGATGACTACAACGTGCACATCTGGCTGAGCGACGAGGTGAGCGGGGGGCTGGAGGGGGACAGGGGATGGGGACAGGCGGAGGGCAGCCCTGACCCCTGCCCACAGGCAGCTGCCGGCTGCCGGGCAGCCACGGTCTTCATGCAGTACGGCATCGTGGCCAACTACTGCTGGCTGCTGGTGGAGGGCATCTACCTGCACAACCTGCTGGTGGTGGCTGTCTTCTCTGAGAGGAGCTACTTCACCCTCTACCTGTGCATCGGCTGGGGTGAGTGCAGCAGGACCAGCACCCTGTCCCCTGCCTGTGTCCCCCACCATCCCTCACCTGCCCCCTGCCCACCTCCCTTCCAGGAGCACCGGTGCTGTTCCTCATCCCCTGGGTTGTTGTGAAGTTCCTCTATGAGAACATCCAGTGAGTACCAGCCCCTGCAGCGGGCCAGCCCCCACGGGTGTGTGGGGCATGGGTGGGTGCCTGTGGGACACGTGTGGGGATGGTGTGACAACCTGGAGAGCCTCCACTCTGTCACCCTGTGCAAGGAGCAGGGTGCTGGGACACGGTGCTTGTGTGGCTAGGGCTGCTGACACCGTGCCAGGCTCCAGCAGCCACCCGTTCAAGGGGATGCCCAGCAGTCCACTTCCCCTCCCCTCCCCGGCAGGTGCTGGACCACCAACAATAACATGGGCTTCTGGTGGATCCTTCGCTTCCCCGTGTTCCTGGCCATCCTGGTGAGTCTGGTGCTCCAGCGCAGCCCTTGTGTCACAGCTGGGAAGGCCCCAAGCCTGCTGCAAAAGGGGCTGCCCTGGGCAGGGGACAGAGCTGTCCTGCCCCTGCCCCTCACGGGTCACTCCTCCATTGCAGATCAACTTCTTCATCTTCATCCGCATCATCCAGATCCTCGTCTCCAAGCTCCGTGCCCACCAGATGCGCTACACCGACTACAAGTTCCGGTGGGTGGTGGGCATGGCCCTGGCCCCGTGGTGCATAGGCTGGGGGGTGTGTGCACCCCACCAACCCCGCTGCTGACAAGCCCCTCTCTGTGCAGGCTGGCCAAGTCCACGCTGACATTGATCCCACTGCTGGGCATCCACGAGGTGGTCTTTGCTTTCATCACGGATGAGCATGCCCAGGGCACCCTGCGCTACGTCAAACTCTTCTTCGACCTCTTCTTGAGCTCCTTCCAGGTGAGTCCAGCCCCACACGGGACCGGCCCTCCGTAGAGACCCTCAGGATAGGGGGTGAGGCTCCAGCTGCACACCTCACACCTCTCCTCTCTCCACCCAGGGGATGCTGGTGGCCATTCTCTACTGCTTTGTCAACAAGGAGGTGAGCAGGATGGCGGCACGGGGGGGCTCGGACAGGCAGCGGTGCGGGGCAGCACTGACAGCAGCTGCCCGCAGGTGCAGGCAGAGCTGCTGAAGAGGTGGCAGCGCTGGAAGCTGGGCAAAGACCTGGCAGAGGAGTACAAGCACACCTACAGCCACGCACCTGGCGCCCGCAATGGTGCCGGCAGCGCCTGCGAGAAGCACCAGCTGGTGAGCGGCTGTGCCAACGGGATGGGGCGCAGCCCGGCCGCCGGGCGCCCCGGCACCCACTACCTTGAAAAGGCCAACTGCAGCACCGCCGAGCACCTTGCGCTGGGGGACCGGCACCACTGCTACGAGTTCCCCGAGACCACGGCTGAGAGCCACTTCTGAGCCTGCAGCTGGAGCGGGAGGGCTGTGCCAGCCCTGCTGCCGTGGGCTGAGCCGGCTTGGGGTGGCTGCCATCTCCCTTCCCAGCCCCGTCCTCCTCTGGGTGCCACACGGGCTGTGCGGGACCCTGCCCGCCCCGGGGAGGACGCTGCGCCGGACACGTGCGGGACGATGGACGTGGCTGGGCCGGCTGCGGGTGAGGCACGGTGAGCGGGACCTGGACCTCTGTGGGGAGGGGATCCATGGGATGGGGGGGGATCTGTAGGTGGGGTGGGGTGGGGGGGTTTGTCCTGTGGTGCTGCCCTCGTGCGCCTTCGAGACCCTTTGCGCAGTGCTGTAATTTATCTGTCGTGTCTGTAAATAGGTGTGGGCCCGTGCCGGGCTGCAGGGCCAGCTGTGTGTGCCTCTCTGTCTGCTACGGGTGTCCGGGGTGTGGGCACCAGCGATGCCATGCACCTGCAGCATGCCCAAAAACACCCACTGAGGATGGCCACAGCCACACACATGGGGAGCTGGGCCAGCCGGCACGGATGGGCTACAACAGCATACAGCCCCACTACCTGCCCACAGCCCCACTGCCTGCCCCACAGCCCCACTACCTGCCCCACAGCCCCACTGCCTGCCCACAGCCCCACTATCTGCCCCACAGCCCCACTGCCTGCCCCACGGCCCCACTGCCTGCCCCACGGCCCCATTATCTGCCCCACAGCCCCACTGCCTGCCCCACAGCCCCACTATCTGCCCCACTGCCTGCCCCACGCAGGTGAGTGGGGCAGACAGGAGGCAGCGGCCGGGGCGGTGCTGCCAGCCAGGGCTCCAGCTCCCGCCAGCACACGCTCTGCTCTGGCTGCTAATCGGCTCTGTCCTCTCACTGCCAGGAGCCCTTAATTAAATCATTTGGCTCTGCCCGCCGGCACCCCCTCTCTCCTGGGAGTCGGCCCAGGCCACGGCCCGGGCAGTAGCTGCGGCAGCGCTGAGCACCGTGAGCGGCACCGCGGGGTGCAGGGATGTGGGTCCCGGTGCCGGCAGGTTGGGCTGCGATGAGAGGGGCGTGCGGCGGGCTGGCACCCTAAGAGGCTTGTGCCGTGCACATGAGCACTAAGCCCGGATGCCGGGGCTTTGGGCACCACAATCGGCTGGTGTGCGGGGATTAGCTGGCACACCTCCGCAGCCGGGACACCCACGGGACAGACAAACAGCCCTGCCGCAACCCCCTGCCACCCCACAGGCCCCGGGTGTGGGGCACTGCTGGCTGCCTGCCCCACAGGCCCCTCCTGGCCCCAAGCAGATGACAGTCCCTGGCTGTCCCCACACCATGTGCAGCCCAGCACAGGGTGACATGAGGAGCAGGGCGAGTGGTTGGAGCTGTACCCCAGCAGCCACCGGCAGCCCCACGCAACAAACAGCAGCACAGGGCAGGCGGCCACCCCCCTGCCAAATCCCACCCTGTCCCAGCATCCCCGGCACTGCCACGGTTCCACGGCCCTGCCCACCCACGCCAGATGGCATGAGGGACAGCAGGAGCCATGCTGTCTGCCCGGGGTGGTGACAGGGTCCCAGCTCACTGTGAGGGCGTCAGCAGGGCTGGCCACGGCATGGGGAGAGCATGTCCGCAGCGCCGGCCCTGGCTGCGCGGTGCTTGGCGCCCGGCGGCAGCGCCGTGCCGAGCTCGCAGTAATTTTCCTCTGTTTACTTGAGAACTCGCTGTCTGCCCTGGCCGAGCGGGGACGCGGCGTCCAGGGGCCACTGCAGCATCAGGCAGTGGGGACACAGGGCACAAGGGTCTGGGTCTTAGTTTGGGGGGGCCAGGCACTGTGGCAGCACTGGCATGGGGCGGCGTGGCACTGCTGCGGCGACGCTGTAGCCATGGGGGGAGCGGGGCTGAGGGGGCAAGGGGAGTGACTGCAGGGGTTGGGGTCTGCCTGGGCCTGGGAACACAGGGATGGGGATGGGATGGGGAGGGGGACGGACCCTGCCCAGAGCTGTGGAGCCGGAGCTGGCCGGAGCAGCCCCCGCGGAGCTGCCGGCCCCCACAGCCGCTGCCGTCACTGCGGCCTCCTGTCGTGGTAACGAGCCTAATTGAGGCAAATTGCTGGAGCACGAAGTGGTTTCTGGGAAGGTAAATATGGGCAACGTGCGGCGCCGGGCCCTCTGCCTGTTGCTCCAGTGTTGCCTTGGCAACACCCCACTGTCCCCACGCTCTGTGCCACTGCGATGCCCTGCTGGAGTCAGGCTGGCCCCACAGCACCGAGGGCACAGGGACCCCCAGCCCCTGCCTGGGAGGGGGGACATGCAGTGCCAGGGCTCTGTGTCTGCCACGCTGGACACACTGGTTCCCTTTGGGAACCCCAATCCAGCCCAAGGGCTGTCTCTGCGGACACACCACATGCCCCCCAGTGCGATGGGGCACCCCCTGGCATTGCTCTGCAGCCCCCTGCCCCAGCCCCTCCATCCTGCCTGCAGGCACGCCACCCACTGCCAGGCTGAGCCGGCAGCCCCTGCATCCCAGTCGTCCCCCCATTCCCACACAGCCAGCAGCTCCCACCTGTGCCCAGAGGCTCCCCCAGCACTGCTGGGTATGGCTTCTCCTCAGGAGGGGGCACAGTGGCTGGGACCCCAGGACCAGGGTGCCCACAGCCCCTGGGCACGGGGCCAGCCCTGGCCTACGGAGCTGGTTCCCATGGCACGGCTGTCAGCATCCTTTCCCATCACGACAGGGCCTGGAAGGGGACAGCTGGTGGCCCCTGTGCTACTGTGCCCACCAGCTGATGGGGCTCTGGCCACAGCCAGGGCTGACCACAGGGACACCTTCAGCTAGATCAGGCTGCTCAGAGCCCCTGCCAGCCTTTCTGGGAACGTTCCCAGGGGAGGGGGCATCTCCCACCTCTCCAGGTGACCCGCACCAGTGTTTCACCACCCTCAGCCAAACAAATACACCCCCCTGCCTCCAGCTTGGGGGGCAGAGGCTGGGCTTGGCTGCAGCCTCAGTCCCTGTCTGCGAGGTTAAACATGTCAGAAAGGCGCAATAAATTGCCACTCACCACCCAAGTTGGCCAGCCCAGGCAGTGGCAGCACTGTGGCTGCAGCCAGGCACCCCGGGGCCGCGGCGCCTCGCAGGAATACTCCCACTTTATCAAGGGAATTGAGCACCACAAATTGGTCTTCTAAGTAGATTCTGCCCGCCGCTGTCCCCTCTTCCCACCGCTTAATTCAATGATACAACACATACCTCTCCTCCTCCCACAGTTTAATCTAATGATGAGCACTGTATCCGAGTCACAGGGAAAATAAACCCTCTCCCAGTTCAATTTGTGTAGGTAAACAGCCCGATTCTCTGGCCTGCGGCCCCGCTCCCTCGCAGGGGCACCCCCAGTACCTGCCTGCCACGCTTCTGCGCCGCCTCACCGCCCTCACCCCCGCCGTTTGGGATTAGTCTTCATAAAAACTGCCTGTTTATAGAATGATTTTTGTATGACATTTCATTAGAGCTCGAGCAGCTGCTTCGCCTCAGGCTTTACAGCACCCAAGCCAAGAGAAAAACAAGGCTGAGGCCGGCAGGGTTGGGCTGCAGGACCCCCACACACCCCCTCGGGCTCCAGGGCACTGTTGCAGCCCGCAGGATGGCTACAGCTATGGGGAACAGTGTGGGGCCCCACAGCAGCCAGCCCAGGGAGGAAGCGGGGGGGGTGTGTGTCTTGCAGGAGGGGCCACAGCAGCACTGACCAGCACTAACCAGCACCTCTTGCTCTGGTTCCCAGACAGACACAGGGCAGCAGTGGCTGGACAAGGGAGCAGGCCCAGGGGCAGCTCTAGCAGAATTGGGATCAAAAGGGGCCAAGGAACCATTGCACCGTGCCTGAACTGGGCATCACGCCCTGGCATGCATGCAACCCCAAGAATGTTTTGGTGATGGGAGGTAAACAGGGTCATGGCTACATGGAAAGAGATGCACTTGAGGAGAAATCCTAGCAATGCTAAGTATAGTTGAACTGCCATTAAAGCAGGGGAGGGAAGAGGATACGTGTGTATTAATAGTCTCAACATTTAAATCTTTGGTCCAGCGACAGCTCCTAGGATGCTGGCAGGAGGGCTGCCAGAGCCCAAGGGCATCGTGCTGCACATACTTCCAGTGAAGTCAAGAGCCCAGAGCAAGTGCCAGGGCAAGATCCCCTCTGGAGAACAAGAAATCAAAGTTAGAGGCAGCTTCAGCTTTCCATGTTAGCACTCAGTAGGAAGGGGTTGGGGCTGAAAAGGCATGGAAAGCCCTGGCCTTTATTGCTGGCACTGAAAGCTCAAATGGAAAACTGGAATGTCCTGGGCATCTAAAATAAGGAAGAACAAAGACTCTGGCCCAAGAGGCCACAGGCACACACGATGGAGCAGCAGGGAGACTGCTCGTGGGCACAGGTGGTGAGGAAGCCAAGGGGTTTGGGCAGGGAACAGCCTGCCAGGACACCCCGGCCAAGGCATCCCTCTTCTGGGCCTTCGTGCTGCCGTGCCAGGCACCGTTGGCAGCGGACAGGCAGCGTCCCACACCCGGCTTTGCTGTCAGGCCAAGAGCCGATGGAGCAGCCCGGTCCCCGGCCCAGGCAGCTGCAGGGGGGGCTGTGGTGGGCAGTGTCACACAGAGGCAGACCCAAAAGGACACCAGCTTTTATTTACAACGCTCCTCAAGTGACAGACAACAGAAGAAAAAGAAAAGGGAAAGGTAGAGCTCAACGACAACAAAGGAAAGGTAATGGCAGCCACAGCTCCCCTGCACCCCTCCCAAAACCCACCAGCACTGGGCAGAGCCCCAGCAGCCCCCTCCCCGCTGGCTCCAAGCACCGGTGGGCAGGGGGCTGCTCTCACCACTCCCCAGGGTCTCCTGGGGGCACAGAGCGGCCCTGTGGCTGCTCTGCTCAGATGAGCGAGGACAGCATGGTCACTCTCCCTCGCTCAGAAGCGATGATGCTGAAGCCACCCAAGGCTTGCCAGGAGTGAGGGTCCTAAAAAAGCTCCCCCCCACCCCAAGCAAGTCACACCAGCTACAGCAGCCCCCACGCAGTGACATTTCTGCCAGCTGTGGAGGGCAGAGCTCTTCCAAGGGTGCACATCTGGAATATGGTGTTGGTATAAAACAGCGTGCCACTGCTCAGGCAAGGATGACAACAAGCTTCTTCCTGCATGGTCAGGATCAGCTGCCCCCAACTGCTGCTTCCCCCATGGAACCGCCAGAGCACTGAGGCAGGGGGCTGAATGTGGCCCAGCACCCCCCTCTGAGCTCCTCTCAAATGCCTGGGGCTGGGGCCAGTGCTAACAGCCCCCATCTCCCCATCTGCAGGGAGAAGGGAGCAGCTCCACCTGCAGCACCACTGGGGTCTGACCCATTGTAAGCACGAGGGAAATGCAGGCCCAGGAGCTCTGGCAGCCCAGGCCCACGCTAAGCCCCCCCAGGAGGGAGAGAGGAACACCCGAGTGTGACCTGCCCAGCAGTCAGCTGCACAACGGGTGTTGAACTGGGGCTGCCCATCTGTCCCAAGGAACAAGGACACCACCTACTCTCCTTCCTTCCCCCCCTCGCCCACCCCAGCAGCTCTGGATCCCAGGCACACAGGAAGGAGCAGAGAACGAGTGCTGCCTCTGCCAGTGCCACCAGAGCCCAGGGAGCCCGTGAAATCAACGCACTAGGGATGGAGGTGGAAGGAGAAGGGGAGCTCTGTGAGGCCAGCGTGAAGGGAGGAAGGACAGCTTGAGGCCAGAGAAAGCTACGAGCAGGGGACTGGAATCCTTTGCAAGAGGCTCTGGGCATCCTCAGCGAGGCGCTGAGCATCTCCGATTTCAGGTAGCTTCAGAGTCAGCCCCAAAGCTGACTGGCTCTCCCACGGGCTTTGGGGAGTACAGACCAGAGGAGGAAATCAACACAAAATCTCAAATTAAATCTGCTTGAGGACCTTAGGAGACCAGCCGACCCACGGGGGGGGACCCGCCTTAGGACTTCTTTGCATCCTGTGTGTTCCTCCTCTTCAGATCCCCCAGGTCAACAGGTTTGAACGCTGCAGAGGAGACAGCGGGGGGGCTCTGGCAGCACAGGCCGCATCGCAGCGCCCTCCCGACCCGCAGAGGCTCCCGGGGCCGGCCCTTCCCCCCCTCGGCGGGGGCTGGGGGAGGGTGCCCGGCGCCCCCTCACCTTTGAGGCTAGGGTTCGGCATCTTCTCCACGTACTCCTCAACCAGGCCGCGCTCGGAGCCCATCTGGCTGCGCAGGTCCCGCTCCACGCACTGCCAGGCTGCGGGGACACGGGGAGGGGCCGCTGGCCTCAGGCACCGCCCGGCCGGCCCCGAAACCCCGCGGCCCGCGGCCCCGCTCACCCTCGTAGATGAAGCGCACGTTCTCCTCGTGGGCCGGCGTGAAGATCTCGCTGCCGGCGCCGGGGGAGCGCGGGCCGCCGCTCCGCTTGCCGTTGTAAACCACCCGGGACACGGGGGAGCTGAAAGCGAAGCGCGGGGCTGAGCCGGGCCCGGAGCCGCGGCTGGGCCCGGGGCCGGGCGGGGCTCACCTGGCCATGGCGGCGGCTTCGTCGGCGCGGCGGCGGCTCGGCTCGGCTCGGCTCGGCGCGGCTGCGGGGAGAAAGGAGAGGGCGGCCAGGCCGGGGCTAGGCCGCGGGCCGCCCCCCGCCCGTCGCCATGGCAACGCGCGCCCCTCACCTGGGCCCGGCTCCCGCCTCCGTTCGCCCTCGGGCCGCGACGGAAGCGCCGCAGCGCGCATGCGCCGCCCCGCCCCGCGGCGGCCCCGGTGAGCCCCGGTTGGCTCCGCCCGCCCCGGCCCGGCCCCGGTGTCAGCCCCTGCGCCCGCCCCGGTGTCAGCCCCGCTGTCAGGCCCGGCCCGGCCCCGGCGTCAGCCTCTGCCCCGGTCCCGGCCCCGGCCCCGGCCCCAGCCCCGGCCCCGGCCCCGGCCCGGCCCCGGCGGATGCGGTGTCCGAGATGCTTTATTGGAAAAGTACAAAGTGGTTCCCGAGACGCGGTACCGAGCGAATCCCCGCTCGGCCGCCGGTCCAGGTCCAGCCTGGGCCCGGCCCTCTGCCCGGCGCGGCCCCGCCGCCCCGGCCCCCTGAGGCCTGCTCCTGGCCGCCCCCGCCTCAGTCCATCGAGGCGGCTCGGAAGAGCTCCACCAGCTCCTTGTACTCGGGGTCGATGAGGTCCGAGGGCTTCTCCCCCTCGTCGGTGGTAGCCTCCGGGCTGGCCCCGAGCGAAATGAGGTACCTACAGGAGAGACGGGAGCTGAGCCGGGGGAGCTGAGCCCGGGGCCCAGCAGCCAGTCCCAGTCCCCGTGATGCCAGGCCACGGCAGCAGCAGGCTCAGCCAGGCCCATGTGCACCATGGGTACCAGGCTCCCTCCTGGGAGCAGCCACCCAGCATGGCCCCATCTGAGCCAGCTCCTGTTCTTGGGGCCCTGTGGCACAGGGGTGACCCATCACGGCCCCAGCCAGGCGCTCCTCACCTGGCTATGTCAGCGTAGCCGTCGCTGCAGGCCATGTGCAGGGGCGTCCACCCATTCTCATCTTTCTGGTGGATGTCGGCGCCGTATTTAACCAGGAGCTTGACACAGTCCAGGTTTCCAGTAAGCACAGCTTCATGGAGGGCTGCCATGCCTACAAGGAAAGAACCCGTTAGCCCTGGGCTGGGGAAGCAGCCTTAATGCTGAGCTTATAAGTGGGGGTTGTCCATACTCCGGGAAACGGGGGTGCCAGCAAAGTCAGGGAGAAGAGGCTGGGGAGGGAAGCAGAGACTGAGGAGGTGAGAGGAGCTGCCACAGGTTTCTGTTCCCTGCTGCAGGACAAGTGCCCAGAGATGGCCTGCCTCTGGGCCCGGCAGGGCAGATTGATGTGGGAGCAGCTGCCCTGTCCTGCAGAGCTCCAGGCCAGCAGCCTGCCTGCACCCCAGCCAGCACTCACATGGGCACATGAGAAGACTTGTCTCCACAGTCCTGCTCTGTCCAAGCTTTGGAAGCTCCTTACAGAGCAAGTAAGGAGCAAGTGATTAGTGGAAGCCCAGGGTCATTTGAGACCATGTCTCTGTGGCCGCATGACAGCAGAAGCTGAAGCCAAGCACATGAAAGGGACAAACCTGGGCCCTGCACCAGCCAGTGTGGATCAAGGCATTCCACAGACAGTCCCTGGTGAGGTTGGGTGCAAGCTAAGCACAGCGCCTTCCCCACAAACATCACGCTGCAAGGCTGCAGACCCACAAGTACAAGAGAGAGCAGCGTTTGTGGGACTGAGCCAGGAACAAGATATGGAGTGAGCCCTGTGTCTCCCTGCTCTTGCCCTGAGCTGCAGCAGAAGGCAGGAGCCCCGTGGTCCTGTCCAGAGCTCCACAGAACAGCCTGTGCGCACGGCTCCTTTTCCAGGCCACACCACACAGGTACCCAGTTACACCCAAAAGGCACCCCGGGGTGACCCTCCCACTGACCATGCTGCTGAGGGGACACGTTGAGGCCCTGGCATGGGCCCTGCTTGGTGATGCAGGGGGCACTTGGGGCAGAAGATGGCTGATTTGACTCCAACCTGGCACCCCGCTGAAGGCTGCCCATGCCCCAGCCTTGGCTGCACGGCTCGCTCTCGTCTCCCTTGCAGCCCAGTTGAGCCGTGTCGCTGTGCAGGTTCCACCTCTGCCAACGCCGGCGGCACTCACCGGAAGGGTAGATGGTGTCCAGCGCCACTTTCCTGGCACGTATGAACCTGCCCACCTGCTCCAGGTCCCCCTGCCTGATGTGGTCCTGAAAGACGACGTCGTTGGGGAAGCGCACGCTGCGTGAGGCTCTCAGTCTCCGGGCGTACCGAGCATACCGCGGCCCTGCGACTGGGTAATAGTCCTTCATGCTGGTCGCAGCCTTCAGGCACTGCTGAGGAAGAGGAGGGGCAGAGGCACAGGGGCTGGAGGAGCAGCCGGAGCTGCTCAGCGCTCGGCCCTTCCACTCGCCGGCCTCGAAGCACTGCTTTCTCCTCTTCTGCCTGTCAGGGCTCTCCCTGCCACCCAGGCGTGATGGCACCAGCGCTGCCGGGCTCCCTGTGTGTGTCTGTGTCCGTGAGGGAAGCGGTGGCCGCCGGGCTGTCCCTACACTCCCACACCACGCGCAGGAGGTGGCGCTGGGCACACACAGTTCTCCCGCCGGCCCGTGGCCCAGGACTGATGGTTCTCCAGGGCCGGGGTGTTATATAGGCTCCCGCGGGTTATTTTGAGGATGTGCAGCTCATGCTGTTTGCCACGATACTGTGTAATCGAGCCGCCCAGCCTGCAGCCTCCCACTTTTGGGCAGAAGTTGGTGTCTCATCTTACCACCCACCTGTTTGATGCGCCCATCCAAGGGGTCAATCTACTCCTGCCTTTGCATGGGGAGCCCAAGGGCCCGCGAGCAGAGCTTCCCCGCAGCCAGCCCTCACACACGTGTGGCAGGGAGAAGGCACAAACACGATCGCCAAGCTCACGTACCGACTGGCCAGCTCAATGCAGACGTGTCAGAGCCCTGGTGCCAAATACATTTGGAGCTAAGTCACTCTGCTGTAGTTGCATCAGACAGAGCAGAATGAGCACAACTGTGAGACAGCGTACAGCTAAGCACAGAGCCTAGCACCTTGGCTATCATCAGCACCCTTCTGAGGATGGAGGTGCTGCTGGTGTGGACCCAGGAGCCTGCAATGCCAGTCCCAAGGGTCCAGTGTCCTACTTGTAAGGCAGAACCAGCCACTGCGTAAGGGCAGGTTCCTACAGAGCAGCCTTGCACAACGGCTGAGGAACAGCACCACCACCAGCCGGGTCCTGCAGTTGGTACTCACTGGCCATAGTTTTCAGGAGCCAAAATGTACCACGTAGCACAGGGGAATCTGTCAGGCCCACCAAGGACAGCTGCCCCTCACCCCCCCCCTCATTCTTTTTCCCATCAGTTGTTTCTGATACGTGAGCATATTTTCATGCTGATGGGGATTGCCCAGGCAGGATGACTAACCCCACAGCAGCACAGCAGGAAAAAGCCCCCATCCTGCCTTAGGAGCCCTGGAGGTTTCATTCTGCCCCTTCTGCAGCGGACATGTGCCATGAACCCCTGGCAGCAGCAGGGCCGATGGCTCAGCCAGCTGCACCCCTGAGGACAGCCCATGCTCCTTCATCAGCCGGCAAACACATCGATCGCTGTGCCGAGCATCGCGGCTCAGTCACGCCAGAACACCAAGCAGGAGGCGGCTGAGCTCTGGAGGTAGAACACTTTTAGCCTGTTTTCTTGGAATGGCAATTAGCTGCGTACACAAGATGACTCCGAGTCCTGCTCTAAGAGCGGCCGTGGTGCATCAGAACAGACTCCGAGCTGGGCAAGGCCTGTAAACAGAGGAGAACCACTGCAGAGCTCGGCCTTGTTTACCTTTTAACTGGCTCCACAAACACAGACCTTTTGGGGTCTCACTCCTCATGAGCTGTGCCCTCTTCCTCCCCACACAGAAAGGCAAGGCAGCTTTTTCTTACTCAGGAGCAGCCACCTCAACACCTGCCCCTACCACTGCATCAGGGCACAGCAGCCTGGCACCAAGTTCCCTGCCTGCCCCCAGCCTGGAGAGAGGCATCTGAGATCCTTCCCCACACCACCACAGGTAACAAACGGCCCAACGTGGCTGACCACTAACAGCACAGGCCAGAGCAAATGCTGCTTTCCCACCCCACAGCCAGCAAGGGCCTGTTCAGCCCCAGCGCTGCCACACTGAAGGTTTCACAGAGTTGTAGGGGTGGGAAGGGCCCTCCAGAGCCCATGGGGTCCAACCCCCTGCCAAAGCAGGGTCCCTGGGACAGGTCACACAGGTCGGCGTCCAGATGGGTCTGGAATCTCTCCAGAGAAGGAGACTCCACACCCCCTGGGCAGCCTGTCCCAGGGCTCCCTCACCCTCACCAGGAAGAAGTTCTTCCCCAGATTGGTGTGGAACTCACTGTGCTCCAACTTGAGGCCATTGCCCCTTGTCCTGTCCCCACAGACACTGAGAAGAGGCTGCCCATGTCCCCCTGTGTCCCACCCTTCAGATATTGATAAACATTGATCAGATCCCCTCTCAGTCTTTTCTCCAGGCTGACCAGCCCCAGCTCACTCAGCCTTTCCTCACAGGGGAGATGCTCCAGGCCTTTAATCATCTTTGTGTCCCTCTGCTGGACTCTCTCCAGGAGATCCCTGTCTTTTCTGTACCAGGGAGCCCACAACTGGACACAACACTGCAGGTGGGGCCTGACCAGGTTTGTGGATCCAGTGCCCAGGGGAAGAAGCCAGATCCACAGCCAAGCACTGTACAGGGCACTCTCCACCCCAGCACAGCCCTGTGCAGTGACAGGCACAAGCAGCCTCCCAGGTTGCCCTCTAGCTGGGCCATGCCCTCCTGTGTGACATTTATAGCATATTTTCTTACAAAAATATTTCCAGCAGTAAGTGACTGGTTTGGAAATAGCAGAGTTGCTCATTGATCATGTGAGCCCAGGCAGCCCCAGGTTTCCCTAGGCACATGCCTTAGTGAGCAGCTCAGGAGCAGTGAGGGCCCTGCCCTCAGGCCAGCTGGCAAGCCCAGTGCTTCTTCTCCAGCCCAAGCCAACACCCTCCCTCTGCCCCGAGAGCTTGATTTAACCTGGACATAACACAAGCATCAGTAAATTCTTTTCCTTTACAGATTAGGAAACAAGTCTCTTCAGGTTAAGGTACCAGAAGTCACCTGCAGAACTGGAAGTGTAGTTCCTCTCAAAATGTGGATATTGAGACAGCTGAAGCACACCCCATTGCAAGAGAGTGCTATGAGAGCCACCCCAGCACTCCAAACCTCTTTGAGGTTCAGGTTCAAATCCATGAGGGAGCTGGGGCTGTTTAGCTTAAAGAGGAGGTTGAGGGGAGACCTTATCACCACCTACAACTACCTGAAGAGAGGTTACAGAGAGATAGGTGATGGTCTCTTCAGCCAGGTAACAGGACAAGGGGCAATGGCCTCAGCCTGTGCCAGGGTAGGGGCAGATTAGATATTAGAAAAGCATTTGTTACTGAAAGAGTTGTCAGGGCCTGGCACAGGCTGCCCAGGGAGGGGCTGAGTCACCTTCCCTGGATGTGTTCAAAAAAAGGGTAGATGAGGTACTTAAGGATATGGCTTAGTTTAGGATGTGAATGGTTGGACTTTATGATCTTCAAAGGTCTTTTCCAACCTTGTGATTCTGTGATTCAATTCCATGCTGACACAGACACACAGTAGTATTAAAATCTCAACTTTATTTGGCCAACAAATTGGTTTCCAATGTCATTGCAGTGGAATGCCAAGAACCAGCCCAACACAGCTCAGGCTGCTGCTGCACTCCCCTGTTCCTGTTCCTCCCCAAACCCCAGTAATTGCAAATGTCCTGTTTGATCTGTTTTATCAGGCCCTCCCCCACCACCCACCTGCCTGGTCAACCCATTCAAAGTAAAATGCATGAAGTGACTGCCTAGGTCTTGCATTTGATCAAAGGATGGCAGCTCAGCTAGTTCTTGCCTAAGCTGGTGAGCCAGGGAGCACCTCCACCCTCAGAGCCTGCCACAGCCAGTGCACACAGTATTCCACCCTTCCAGGTGTTTGGAATAGTAATCACTAAGTCTTAAAGCAGAGGGGAAAGGAAACATCTGGCCAGCATGAAAAGAAGCTCCTTCAGATACACCTTTCACCAGGATGACACCATCAGCCTACTGCCTCTCCCCCCACATACACCAAGGCTGATTCCAGGGAAGAACAGCCAAGACCATTAAGGACCCTGCCAGGTGCAGAAGTCAGCTACAGGCTTTAGTCTTCAAAGGGAAAAAAAGGGGAGAAATAAAGCTTTCTTGAAGATGTTAGTGGCAAGGCTCCAGAACGTGGGGCCACTGAACTCGTGCTACTGCTTCTCAATCTGCTTCTACTCAGAAGAACAGAACACCTCAAGAGCTGTGTACAAAAAAAGTACATCACAATAAAAAAAATGAGCCCAGCTGGCTGGGCTAGCTACCTACTGACAGATCCCTTCTCAACAGCAAAAAGAAAGAAACAAGATAGTCAAGTGAACAGACAAGTGAGGGTGAGTGTTACTTTAAAAGCCAATCCCTGAATTGCCAGTCATTCACCTTCTGCTTTAAATCTTAATGGGTTTCTGACTCACTGGGCTGCGTAACAGCAGCCAATTTAGTGTCTGATTTTCTTTTGGGGGTGATGTAGATCAGTCTTCTCTTTACAATTCATCCTTTTGGATTTTCTGCTCATCATCATCACCTTCCTCAAGGTCTGTTTCTTCATCCATCTCCAGGTCCTCCAGGTCCTGTACAGGTTAAAGACAGCTACTGCTTTCTGGCACACCCAGTGGGTCCAGTGCCAAGCACAGCACTGGTCCTGTGCACTGCCCTCTGCTGCCATGTTAACAAAACCCCTGGGAAGTCCTACCAAGAGCTCCAAATTTGGGATTTTAAGGACTAGGAACCCCTGGAAGCTGGTACCTGCATGTCTAAGCCTCCAGCCCAGCAGGTGAGGAGCCACCAACTAGATACACCATGCTCACACCACACAGCTTGAGTTCCAGCTGCTGAGCAGGAGCTCAAAGAACAAGCCCTTTCAGTAGTCCAGCAGGCTCAGGACTGCTTGTGCAACCCAACAGGTTGAAGTTTATCATGCAGGCACTTCTGTTCACCAACAGCACCCCTGCCTGGACCTTAACTCAGGACAGAGGATTCAAGCACAGCACCAGAGCCAACCCACACTCCCCCTCTGAAAGCCCAGAGCACTGTATGATACTCACATCATCAGCTGCTGCCCCGTCCTGACCGCCGCTCTCCAAGAATTTCTTGAAGCCTTCTAGTGTCCTCTCCCCATTATAGTCAATGACCTACACAGGGGAAAGAAGCACCAAGAGAATGGTTATGGGCACCTACAGACCCACAGCCCTGGAGAGGAGAATTCTCTGAGCAACAGTTAACATGCCAAGCAAAAGGGAATTGAAAAATTCACCTTCACCCATATGAGACGAAGGAAAACAGCTCAGCCACTAGACTTCAGAGATCACTGCGAGGAGAGAATAGCCTGCAGATGAGCACACTGTCCTCTGTATGCTCCCTTTCCCCCATTCCCACCCCAGCAAACACTTTCCTACAACCCAGCCCCCCACAGCAGGTCTCAGATGTCCTGTAGCCTCGATGCGTTCCAGCCCCACAGAACAGAGAGCCCCTCCCCAAGGCCTCATCCAGAACTCAGGGAACTCCACTGCTCCCTCCTGTGATCTGCACAGAGCTCAGCTGCCCCCTTACATTTCTGCCAGAGCCTGCAGGGAAGAACTTGAGTGTGGGGAAGCTGTGGATTTTCACAGCCTCTACTTCATTTGCTGTCGAATCCATCTTGGCAATGATGATGTTCTCATGGTCCTGGTAGGTCTCTCCCAGTTTGTCCCAGATTGGAGCCAGTTGCTTACAGTGACCACACCAGGGAGCATCTGTTAAATGACACACACAGAGCTGGCACCAGCAGCCTAGCAAGCCACCACTGCTCACCCTCAGCCCCCATGCCCACACACTGCATTTCAGCCAGGGCACACCCTTTGTGGCTGAGGGTTTCTCAGATGTTTTCTCCCCAATCCCAGCCATGCAGGATTTTGATGCTCCTTGCACACCAGTTACTTGGAATCACTTACAGAACTCCACAAAGACATTCTTATTCTCATCAAAAGCAACTTCTTCAAAGTTCTTCCCAACTAGGACTTTGACAGGCTGCTTGTCCCAGTCATCAGGAAGGTCTTGACTCATCAGGTGGGGCTGGAGGAAGAGGTGAAGTTGAGACAGTTTGTCACACAGCTGCTCAGAACATGCATGCTCTCACATATCCAGGAAGAGCCAAGTTTAACCACCCCCCTCAGTGCCTCAGTCACTGGCTGTGAGCAGCCAGATGAATCAGCCACTTCCTCTTCTGCTTACAACATCCTTCCCACCCTGAGCAAGTGGGAGCAGCAGCTACTCCTGCAGAGCTGCACAGGAGCTCTAAAGGAAGCAACACTGCTGACAGGATGAGTCCCACAGCGCTGAGTTTAGGCACAGGGTCACTGCTGGAGTATGTTGTGTATGGCTGCATCCAGCAGCCATGAGCTGACAGCTCTGAGCTGAGCCACAAGTTCACACCCCTCCCCACCCCCAACTACTGGCAGAAAGAGCAACTGGATAAAGCAGCACAGCTACCACACAAGCTCCAGCAGCACAGTGCCAGCACACAGCTCACTTCCCTTCCCTGCAGCCTTCATGCCCCAGTAGTTTTGCCTTTCATTTCTCCACACAAGGCCCCAGGGGCACTCTGTGCATTACAGGGAAGGATTTTCTCCAGGTGACTTGTGGCTCCTCACAGGGAGGATTTTTATGCTTGCTTAGCCAGCAGCATTCATCTTTGTTACCTTGATCTTGCCCTCCAGGAACTTATTACAGAACTCTTTGATCTTGTCTGCTGTGAGGTCATCAGACTCAGGCTTGTATTTGGTCATCTCCTCCTCCAGTGTGATCAGACGTACAGCTGGACATTCCTCCTTCTTGAGGCCAAAGAACTCCAGAATCCTCTGGTTGTCACTGTGGTCACTGTCGATGAAGATGAACAGGATCTTTGGAGGAAAAAACCAAGAGCAGCACAGTGAAGGTGAGCACCTCATGGCTACAGACATGTCACACACACAGAGACAGTAGCTGAATTGTCCCCTCCCTCTCCAGGGCTGTGAAGAAGGCAGAGCACAAGTGCTGGAGCTGCAGCTGGTCCAGCAGCACCCACAGACCCAGCACTGATGTTAAGGCAAAGACAGATTTACACCCACAAGGAGGAAAGTTGGGAATTAACAGCTATTCCTTCAGCAGTGGGGCAAGCCAATGAGTGGCTGTCACCTAGCATCAGGGGACACAGAGGGAGCACTGGCTTTGAGCTCTCCTCCACAGCCAGCTACAGACAGGCAGTGCCACACTTCTCCACAGGAGGTGGCTGCTGAAGTCATAAGCCCAGAAACCATCTCACCTTCCCTTTGAAGCTCCCAGCTGCACTCTTGAAGTTGTCAAGTTTCTCTTGATAGTCAGACACACTTTTTGGTAAGAACAGCAGAATATGAGTCTTGATCTCTCCTCCAAAGATTTTTGGAGCAGTCTGAGGAGTAGAAAATACACTTTATTTATGGAAGAGATGTAAGTTAGTGTCAAGGCCAGCTTGGCCCTGCTATTCTAAAAAGACCACCAGAGCCTCCAGTCCTACAGGACTGCTCTGAGCAGCAAGCTCACCCCTCCTTCCCACTGTGCCCCCCTTAGCCCCCACCTAGTTTCAGCTCCAAGATAACACAGCAGCACATAACCCCCAATTTGGGCTGCTGTGTATGTACAGCAGTGATGGGAAGAAGCCCTGCCAGGTACCTACAGACCTACCTGCTCAGTGAACTCGATGACCAGGGGCAAGGCATTAGACTTGATGAAGGTCAGCAAGTTATCCTTTGTGAGATCCCCCTCAAAGTTGTTGCGTCCTTCATCAAACTGCAAAACAGATTCTGGCATTAGAAAAGCTCCACATCCCATAAACCCTCCCAGGAAGATGCATTCACACCAGAGTCCCTGCCCCAGCCCATCCCAGCTGCACTGATTCAGAGCAGCCTCCCATCACTCCAAGCCTGGATCAGGGTGTTCCTCAAACCCCCTGCTCACAGCAGGGCACGAGCAGCACCAGGACAGTGAGTGTTGATCTTGGCATCATTCTGTACAATTGAAGAGGGTCACCAAGGCTGCACCAGCTGCCATACAGCCTGCAGAAGGCCTCAGAGCACAGGCAGCTTCCTGCTCAGCAGTGGCCACACATTAACCAGACAGCACCAGGAGATGCCTGACAGCAAAGCCCACTACACACTGTAAGCAGCAATTCACTCAGCTCCAAGGGGTTGTTCCAGCCTGTCAGAGACAACAGCACGTGTCTAACACACACATTGCACTAGAGCTGCCAGATCCTGTTTTATATTGGGCATCACCTGCATCCTGAGCAGGATTCTCAGAACCCTCTGGCAGCCTGGAAGGGGAACAGCTGTAGCAGCCATCAAGGTTAAAGAGGATGTGCAGGAGAACCCAGCAGCAATGCTCGAGTTACTGGCAGAAGCAGGAGTGGACTGGGATAACCTCCTGTCAGGGGAAGCACACCAGCCTCAGCTGAGCAGACACTGAACACTGGAAGTTGAGTTCAGAAATACTTTAGTGTTGAACGTGGCCTCAGGGCCTTTGGAACAGTTGTTCAAGGGTCTCTGCAAGTCTGGACAGGTCAGTAAGGTGAGGATCACTAGCTGAAGCCTCTCAGTTCAGACCCAGCTAGCTATCAGCAGGAAGCTGAGCCAAAGCCCCAAACCAAAGCTGTTGGTCAAACCCACCCCCTGGTTCCTACACCCCAGTATTTGGTTACTGGGGTACTTCCTGCACCTGGGTTTGGGGCAGACATAGCTGAGAGCTCTCATGGCCCTCCCATGCAGTCACACAGGAACAGAGGCAGCTGCCTTTCTCCCCTGCAGAGCAGGGCCCTTCCACAGCCCCTCCAGTGGTCCTCAAGCTGACTATGCTCATGGAAAACAGACTGGGAAGTCCTTCACTGCTAAAGACAGGTCCTGCCACTGCCCCAGGTCTTCAGGAGCAGAGGCAGCAAACCAGAGCCCACAGGACTGCAGGGCCAGGGGACAGCACATCAGCTCAAACCAGCACAAGTCCATCCCACAGGGCTCAACGTGAGAACACACACATGTAGCTGAAAACTAGGGTAATAATGCACAGTGCTGGAAGCCCCAGCTGTCCTCGGTTGCCCTGCCGAGCACCCAATGCCATACACCCCACAGCCCCAAAGAGAAGCATGGAGGAAACCCCTGCACACAGCTATTTCAGCCCCACATTAACCACAAACAGCACACACAGACAGATCACACACAGACAGACACACAAGAGCAAGATGCAGGTTAGTAAGTGTGAACACCAAGCAGCTTTGAGCCCTGCCTCACTGCACACACACAGTACCACTGAGCCCAGGGAACTCAACTTGTCTTCTCAAAGCTAGAACTTCCTCCCAGAGAGTTGGATTTTAACAGTAAAAGGCATTAGGAGCTTATTTTCTGCCTCTGCAGACTGCCTACATCCCTCCACATGTAATCCAGCTGCCCCAGCTGGGGAGCTGGAAGTGCCAGTCCCCTTGGGGACTCTGCTAGAATTGCTGCACCACAGGACCCACAGCAGCACGACACAGAACAACTCCTGGACTCAGCATCAGCTGTGTCTGCAGAGGCAAACACAGTGTTTAAAGGCAACTTTGCTAAGCCACAGAGCATCACAGCAAGAACTCTGCTTGAGAGCTTCAAAGTCCAGGGCAGGCACAGGACACCTCACTAGTTACTGCCATGAATAAAGGTGTGCTGATCATGGCCACACTGCAGTCAGATATCCAAGAAACAGGGAAGAGTGGAGCAAGGGCTTGGACCCAGAAGCTTTGGGCAGCACTGAGCTGGGAGACATGCAAAGGGACCTGGGGCTCTGCCACCCACCAAGGGGCTGCAGGCTCTGAAGCTTGGGAACCACACAGGATCTTCTGCTGTTCAGCCCAGGGCTGCCCTCATTTGAGCCTGATTAATTAGAGGAGAGCCAAGAAGAGGCAGAAGACTCAAGCACAGTGCTCACACTTCACACCAACCAGTACCTTTTTGAAGAGCACCACACCATCCTTGCTGAGCTGGTACTTGGTGAAGACATCAGCACTGGAGGAAATGCCAAAAGGAATGTCATCCACAGCTTCTGCTGCCGCCAGGAACTCCTTCGCTGCCTCCGATGTCAGCTCCTGGAGAGGAGAGAAAGGTGTCAACACACCAGTGCTCACCAGCCAGGGAACTGGCAGATCAGGTAAGGCAGGGCAGCAAGTGTTTCACAACCCAGAGCCTTCCCAGCTGTCAGGCTCCTGACACACTCAGGAGCTTCTGAACTGGGAGCACAGACTCTACCTTAAAGAAACCGATCACCACCACTTCACTGGAGTCCACCAAGGTCTCCGCTGCAGCAGCGTCTGTCAGGGTGGCTGCAGCTGGGCCAGTGCGTTTCTTCAGCCAGCTGACGATATCATCTGCTTCTCTGCCAGCTGCACCAGCAAGACAACACCACCCATTCACTTTTAAGTTAAAGAACCAAGCCCCTGGAGCTGAGATAGACTGCTCAGCAGCTGGCCAAGAGGTCAGCAAGAATCAAGATATCGTTTACGCAACATTTCCTTTCACTCCTGGAGTAATTAAGCTAATCCATAATTGTTAAGTCAAGGTACAACATGCTCCCAGGGATCCATTCTTCTCCTGCTTATGGAGCAAGCGTGTTCTTAAACTTTGACCAGCAGTGTCACACTCTGCCAACACACTAACATCTTCCACACACGCAGACCCCCTTTTCCTCTCCAGGTCAGCACTGTGCATCCTACACTCAGCACAACATGCCTTATTCTGGTGAATTCTGCTTCTCTGCCACACCTGCCTCACACCCCCTGCTCACCCCTTCACCCAAGCACTTCATTCCACACTCAGTGCTATGTCACTCAGGTAAAGGCAAGCCAAGCGAGACACCCAGCACGGACAGCTTCCCTCTCCTACACAAAGCCCATTTCACCTGCTTTAGCTCAACAAGGGGTTTCCCCAGCTTCAGCAGAGGAGGCTGCTACAGGTGGGCTTGTCCCCCAGCACACACCTGCCACAGCTCCACAGCCTTGGTCACTGTGGACCTTGTCCAGCCACCCCAGCACACACAGGAGAGCATGGCCAGGTACAAGGGCCTGTCGCCACGTCGCTGCCCTCTGCACCCAGGCGCACGGCCAGCTGCCCCGGCTCACCTGTGTACTCCTTGGGAGCGGCCTTGTCACCGTTCCTGAAGAACTTGATGGTGGGGTACCCGCGCACGCCGAACTGCTGCGCCAGCTCCGACTCCTCCGTGGCGTCCACCTTGGCCAGCCGGATCTCGGAGCCCTCTGCCTTCAGCTTGGCGGCCGCCTTCGCGTACTCCGGCGCCAGCGCCTTGCAGTGCCCGCACCACGGGGCATCTGCGGGGCGGGACGGGGGTCAGTGCGGCCCGGGAACCCCCCACACGCAGGCCCAACGCCCCCCTTCCCCTCCCATCCCGCTCTGGCGAGGGAGCCCCGGCGGCGGGCACGGGGCAGGGCCCCGCGGCGCTGCAGAAGCCGCACCCCGGCCCAGCGGCCCGAAGCCCGAGCGCAGCCCCCTCTCTCGCACCGGGGGAGAGCGGTCCCCCCGCGGCGGCGCCATCCCCCCAGCCCGCCCCGGCCCCCCGCCCGCCGGCCCCTCCCGGCCCGTCGCTCACAGAACTCGACGAGCAGGAAGCGGTGCTCCGCCAGCGCCTGCTCGAAGGAGGCGGCGCGCAGCACCAGGACGCCGTCCTCTTCCTCCAGGGCGCGGGCGGGCAGCGGCAGGAGCAGGCAGAGCAGCGGCAGGACGGCGCGGAGCCCCGCCATGGCGCTGATGGCGGCGGCTGGCAGCGAGTCGGGACGGGCCGGGACGGGCGTGCGGCCGCGGCGCCGCCTCCGCTTATAAACCCGCCTCCCCGCGGGCACCGCCGCGCCCCATTGGCTGCGCCGCCGCCGCCCGCGATTGGCCCGGCCCGCAGCGCGGCTCCGATTCGATGACGGGACGGGCGCGCCCGCCGCTCGGCGCCGCGGGTTGGCCGCCGGCCTGGCCCCGCCCCCGCGCCGCCATTGGGCGCTCCCCGCGCCGCGGCGCTCGCGATTGGCCGGCGCCGCCGCCTCGCGCGGCCGCCTGCGCTGGAACGTGGCACTCGGGCGGCCCCGGCGGGCGGGCGCTGCGCGTGCGCGCGGCCAGGCGCGCGTGGTGCATTGTGACTGGGCCGCGGGTGCCGCCCTTTGACCCGGCCCGGAAACGGGAAGCGGCGCTTCCGGTGGCCGCGCGGGGGGTCGCTCGGCATGTGATGAGGCCGCACGTCACGGCGCGCGAGGCCGGGGCCCGGCCCGGGAGGAACCGGGGGGAACCGGCGGGAGCGGGGCCGGGCCGGGCCGGGCCGGGCCGCCCCCTTCCCCCCCCCCCCCCCCATCCCGGGCTGCCTCGGTGCGGGGCCGGTTCCCCTCGCGGGGCTGGGCCCGGCGCCTTCCGACCGAGGGGCCCCGGCGCTGGGTGCGGCCAGGAGCCGCGGGCCGGGAGCTCTGCCCGAGTGCGGCGCCCGGGAAGGGCCCAGCGGAAGCACAGAGGAGCATACAGTCATCCCCTGATATCCCATCTAACCCTCCCCTCCTTCAGCTTCACTCCAGCCCCCTTGTCCTGCCATTATCTACCCTTTTAACAAGCTGATTCCCCTCCTGTTCCTCTGCTCCCTTCAGGGACTGGAAGGCTGCAATGAGGTCCCCCCACAGCCTTCTCTTCTCCAGGCTGAACCAGCCCAGCTCCCTCAGCCTCTCTCCACAGGGGAGCTGATCCAGCCCTCTGAGCATCTTTGTGGATTCTCTGACCCCTCTCCAAGTTCCACATCTCTCTTGCATTGGGGCCCCAGCTCTGGACACAGGACTCCAGCTGGGGCCTCGTGAGGGCAGAGCAGAGAGGGACAATCCCCTCCCTGTCCCTGCTGCCACCCCTCTGCTGATGGAGCCCAGGATCCCATCGCCCTTCTGAGCTGCAAGAGCCACTGCTGGCTCATGTTAAGTTTTTTATCCACCATGACACCCAGGTCCTCAGCAGGGCTGCTCTCCAGGAGCTCTTCTAGCCCGTAAATATGTCTGGGATGGTGAAGCTGAACCTGGTGGGGACGGCTCAGGGCTGGGCTGCTACAGTGGGGAATCAGCTGCCACTGGAACGGGTCCCTCAGGCACCTTGAATCCCACTGGGTGCCACAGGCAAGGCAGCGCTGGGCCCGGCTGGGCTGTGCTTGAAGGGCCGGACCCTGGAGCAGGGCAGCTCCTGCCAGAAAACCCTCACCTGGCTGGGGCAGCTTTCCTGCAGCCTGGGGGAAGCAGTGTGCCCCGCTGGCAGCAGACTTTGGGGCCCCAGGCTGGCACGCTGTCTCACCACAGAGCCACACGTCAGCAGAGGCAGCGGGGCCTGGTGTGGCACTGAGCAGCGGTGTCTGCACCCAGCAGCTCTGGCATGGCCAGCAGCGCTCACCAGTGCCTTGTCCCTGCTTCTGGTGCTGGCTGCGATTTGCTGAGTGCAGCAGTCCCATGCCCACCTTCAGCACGCCTCGAGCAGAGCACAGCCCTTGTCTTCACCCCCTGTCAGTGCCCTGGTCCACTGATGTCTCCGCTGGGGCCAGCAGCTGGGGCCGTGTGTCACCCCCATGCCTACCAGCCGCTGGCACAGCGGGTTCAGGCCCCGGCTGGGGCAGGATGTTAATTCACAGCCCTCCCCTGCCCCTCGGGCTGTCTTCTGGCACACACATGGGGAGGGGGAGGAAGCTGCTGCACTTGTGGAGCTGCAGTTCTGCTGCTTCAAGGCAGCTGCCAGGCCAGACCCGGGCGGTGCAGCACCAACAGCCGCCTGGCCAGAACAGCCGCCGGGCCCGGCGTTGCGCAAGCTCAGCCCCGCGGCTCTGGAGGTGCCGCTCCTGGGAGGGGCTGAGGCTTTTGCTGGGAAGCCACAAGCAGCCAGAGCCACCCGGCCCACCCAGCCGCCGTGACCAGAGCTGCACGTCCCTTGGGCTGCTCGTGCCAGGCGGAGGAGCCCAGCCTGCTTCCCTGCAGCGGGCACCTTGTCCCATGGAAAACACAGGCAGCTGATCGCTGCTGTAGCCCCTCTGTTCCCGTACTGCAGCCGCCCTGCGCACCCCTCCCCAGGCACCCCACCATCGCAGGGGTGATCTAACAGAAACACCAACGTCTGGAGTGTGGAAAGACTTGCCAAAGAGCTGGGGGGGGTTGCATCAGGCAGGATCTCGCCCTGACAGCGACTGCCCGCAGAGCGGCTGTTGGGGGCCAGCACAAGGGGGCCTTTGTTGGCTTTATCGGCGCGGCTGGGCTCGCTCTAACCGCCACGGCACAGGGTGACGCCTGCTCGAGCTCTGCCCGTGTGCTGCCGGTCCGGCCCCACGGCGCAGGGAGGGCTGCACGGGCACAGCTACCGGCTGCCTGCGCCTGCTCCTCACCCAGGAGGCTCCTGCCCGGCTGAGCCCTTCGCTTCAGCCCTCACGCTTCCTTTAGCTGCGGCATCTGGGAAGCACAGCGGCTTTCCTAGGAGCAAGAAGGCACCCCCATGCCCTTTGCTCAGCAGATTCCCCCCTCTTGGGTACCAGGAGAGGCCTGAGCTGCCTCCTCTACAGCTTCTCCAGTGCTGTAGGTTCTGTAAAGAGCTTTTCCCAGCTACACTTTCCTTATCCTTAACACAAACATACCACACGCTCTGCAAACATCCGCAGCCCCTTATCACACAGTGCCTCTCCTGGATTCCGTTCTCCCTCCTCCTCCTGGCTGCACGCAGGAATTTCACTCTGTGGTTGCAGCTGGATTCAGCACAGCACAGAGGGGCCAAGGCTCTGAGCCCCCTTCCCCTTTACAACCCAAGACCCAACGTTTGCACTCCCCCACACCCTTCTCATCCCTCATACTGCTGGCCCTGCACTGTGAATGGCAAAGGGGTAGAAGTTGAGGACAAGCACTGCGATGGGGGCTCATTGCCTCCTCTCCTCTGTCACAGACAGCCCCAGATCTCATTCCACGAGCCAGCAAGCCTGGGGAGTCTGGTGTTTGCAGAGATCCCCCGTGGAACAGTCCCCAACAAAGACCCAGAGGGCTGGCAGGCAGTCAGTTCAAAGATTTTATTTAACTGTCATAAAAGGAGAAGCAGACGATGATGATTCCAATCCTGTTAACCCGGGTCTGGGATTGACAGACAATACGCACCAAATCAACCGAACCAAAACAATCTCTCTAGGGACAGGGCAAGGGAGGGTTAGAGGCAGAGACGTAGCTACGAGAAAGCCACGGGTACTTGGTCCCAGTTCTAACACGACCTCAAGCGTGGTAGGATCCAGTCAGAGGGCTGCGGAGCTGGAACGGGCCTGCCCAGCCCTCGGGCTCTCAGAGGGCTCCTTCGCCCCGAGCGCTGCCAGTGTGGCCTTGGCTGCGGCCTGCGTGCTGCTGCGGGCACGGGGGGAGTCGAGTGTCAAGGCAATAAATACTGACAGGCCAGGCACAGGTTTCAAAGGCAGAACAGATAGGTAAGGCATTAACCGCTTCCGAGGCCTCGCCCACTCCCAAGCTCTGTGATCGGCCCGGCAGAGCAGCCGCAGGAGCAGCCCAGCCCGGTCCCTCCCCGGCCCACAGCAGCCAGCAGGGCGGGTGCCCCGGAGTTTCAGTGCTTTGCAGCTACCCTGGCTGCAAGGAGAAGTGTGAGGCGATGGCAACACTGGTGACTCCCCGCACCCGCCTGCCTTGCAACCCTCCCTGCTCTGCCTCGGGGTGCTGAGGCTGCCTGAGCTGGGAGTTCTACGCAGGCAGAGCCAGGGCTGCTGCCAGCCAGCGCTGGCTGGGGACACAGGGAGGGGTGGCCAGGTGTCACCCAGCGTGTCACACCACCCTCCCCTCCGGAGATGTCCCACCTGGGGTGAAGAAGGGACCAGCAGCAAAGCGGGAAGTTGTGAATCTTTCCTAATAACCCATGAGGGGGCGTGACCAAGATGAGTGCCATGCCAACGAGCTGGGGGGGACAGGGGGGTGGCGTTTAAAAAGTGTAACAAGGGCAGGGCCCCCTCCCTAGAGGATACGTGTTACACATTAAGGCATCATGGTTACAGGGAACATCCACAAATGAAGCTGCCAGCGTTCCCAGGACACTGACTGGGTGGAAGGGGCAGGCCAGACATGATTTTAGCCAACAAAGGGGTTCAATAGCTGCCTGGCATCGAAGTTCCTCAGCTACTTGGAGGCAGTAGCTACACTGAGCTGTGCACAGGATCCTACACAGAACACGGGAGCCTCTCCCCTTCAGCACCCACCCAAACAGAGGGAGGTGAGAAGCAGCAAAGGGCCTGGAGAGGGAGCGAGCGCTCCCACCCCAGATCAGATGCAGACAGCACGGTTTGGTCAGTGATTCTCTTGGGAGGGGGCACGTTACAAAACTGAGCTCTCTGTCAAATTATAACAGGGGGTGAAAGGTAAGAGGGTTCCAATGTCAGCACTTTGGTACAGGGGGGGATTTCTACGGTAGCCACTGTCTGATTCACGCTCTCTGGGGTTTGGCCTCGGGAAGGGCTAGTCCTTCCAATCCTTCTTGATGGTCAGGTTCCACTCCCAGGACAGGTGGTCAGTCTTATCATCATCTGTGAACTTGGATTTGATGTTGTAGCTGCCCCGGGCCAGCATGCCCTTTGGGGCTTCTTCCATGGGGGTCAGAAACTCATACTCCTCCGCTCGGGGGCCGTAGCTCCCGACCATGTACTCGGTCTTGTCAACTAGAAGGAGAGAGAGAGGCGTATGGAGGCTGTACAAGAGCCCCTTCCCCTGCATATGGGGCAAGGCTGAGGCAAGTGAAGGGTCTGTTACTGCTCTGGCAATCCCAGAGGAGCTGTGAGAACCAGGCTGCCACCCACACCCACACCCCTGCTCTCTCCAGGAACGGCTGCTCCTGCAAGGAGCCATCCCCCCGCTCCGCAGAGACCCGTTCACTGCTGTGCTCCAAGGCCACAGGCGCAGCCAGGATCACAGGCTGCCACCCTGCAGCGGACCCAGAAGCCTTCACCCATCACCACAGGGTCAGAGGCAGAGACACAACCAACGAGTCTCCTCCTGTTGGGAGCTGCTGGCGCAGCAGCAGCTGGGCCCCACTGCAGCAAGCCCTCGTGCCAAGCAGTACCCCAGTGACAGACACACACTTACTTTTCACTCCTTTCCGGAACGTGTGCTGAATGTACTTCAACCCTGACACGATCTCCCTGTTCACCTGCAGAGAGACGGGCAAGGACTGTAGGACAACACATCCCCCAGACACACCACCCGCCTCACCCACGGGAGGAGACAATTCCCTCCATCACACCACTTCTCAGGGCTCAGGCACCCCCTGTGCTGGGGGTGCAGCAGGCTGGTGTTCCTCTCATTCTTCCCTTCCAGATCTCAGTTCTTACCCGAAAGGAGATTTTTATCCGGTATTCCACACCCTCCTTCAGCACAAACGCTTGCTTCTTGTAGCTCTCCAGGTCACCTACAAAGAAGAGAGAGTTGCTCAGAGCCCCTTTGTATTGTGCTCCGGGGCAAATTCCAGTTGCCAGAGGTGATCAGGAGTGGACCTGCCACTGCAAGGGATGACCCTCACTGCCTGGATAGCAGACAGTTCATCCCGTTGTTGCTGCAGGACAGGACCCTGCTGCACTGCCCAAAGTGGGTGAGCGATGCCGTGTGTGAGGGTCCCACCACACAGCACACATTAATTCAAGAAGGTTCCTTTGCAGACGGCTGCTCTGAGGCTGTCACCATCTCGAAGCAGCGTTAGGTCACTGTGCAGGCTGGAGGGCAGCTGGCTCCCCCACCCGGCAGCTCGCACCTCCACAAACAGAGGGCTCGGAGCACGGACCCAGCAGGCACCTGACTCTGCCTGTGGCACAGGGGTGTTCCTGGCGGCTTGCCCACCGCCAGCACTGCTCCCAGGCCCCACACCAAGCCAGCACAGAAGGGCTGGTGTCCCTCCCTCGCTCACCTGTCAGGTCCAGCTCCAGAGGGCCAGGAGCAGTAGCGCAGACCAAGGTCAGTTTGGTCACCACCACATTTGGAGCGTTGGGATCTACAAGTGAAGAGCGAAGAGTTGTTCAACACTCATCCCTGACACACACCAACACAAGTCCTTCTCTTCTCCAAAGCACGACAGTGAGGATGACACCTGCTTCCATGCAGGTCTGGGCTCCCCAGCGCATTAGGCCTGGCCCCTCTAACCTCAGAGAGCCCCCCAGTTCCCATGCCTTACTCCAAGGGCCAGAGGTCGGCACGGGGGGAGCGCAGACACTCTGGGTTCACTCCCAGCTGTGCTCCAGCCCAAGCGCAAAGCGCTGTGAGTGGAACAGCTCCCCAGCAGCAGGCAGGGCTGATGGATGGAGCTCTGGCTGCAGCAAGGCACAGGCATGTCCTAGGGCTCACCTGCAGTCACGGTGACGGCGCCGAGCAGCGCCTCCTTGTACTTGCGCAGGCTCTCGTCGTCCTTGTCCAGCTCCTGGATCTCCTGGATGCTCTTCTGGGCAGGTGGCTTGTAGTTGACAGAGTGTTCGTCCTCCTCATTTTCAGCTGCAATCTGGGCCAGCTGCTCCGCTGTGGGCTCCTGCTCTGCCATCCTCACACACACAGGTTACACTGAAGCGGGGAGGAGAAGCGTAACTGCATCTGCCCGCTCCACCAGCACAGGCTCCTTCCCAACACCAGCCAGGCACGCCCAGAACTGCCCCAATTTGAGTCCTCAGGCTCCCCCTCTCACTTGGGCCATCCATGGGCTGTCCCCAGGGCCTTCAGGAACACAACCCTGCCGAGCACCCACAGCCCCAGCCAGCTCCTCCAGTGGGCCAGGTACTCAGCCCATGGAGGCCCACGCAAGAGGGCAGGGAAAATTCAACCTCAGCACTTCAGTTGTAAGCTGGAAGGGGCAAAAACCCAAACCAAAGTGCTTTCCTCCACTAGAACAAGCAGGTGAGGCGTGAGCCCAGAGCAGTTCAGTTCTGCTCTGCACAAGACACAATTCCAGCTGAGAACAGGCCCCACTGCTGGCAGGGATGCAGGAGCCTCTGCCACACTCCGGAGCTCAGGGTTTGCAACTCGATCGGATCACTGTGCTCTGTGCCAGGTGCCTCTGGAAGACCCAGACACCCAGCTGCCTGATTCCACGCTCGGCCCCTGCCAAAGGCCTGTGTCACACAGGGCCAGCGAAACAGGGAAGAGGTTAACAGCACGTGCGTGGTTTGGCTCTGCTGTCTGGGACTCCTGGCAGGGAGGTGCCACTGAGGGCTGGTGAAGGGTGATGCCAACACCCTGCTAAAGACCTCAGTAAAAGCTGACTTCTTTGGTAATGCCTGATGCTCCGCAGGGCGTGCTGTCCAAGGGTCATCCTACCGCAAGTACCGACTTGGACTCTTGACAGACTCAGGAAACTCTTTCAGTGGCAGCTATTGGAGGGCTTTTTGTGCAAGCAAAATCTTTCACAAATGACCCAGTGCATCCAGGTGTGTCTGGCATTATCTGGCATTCCTGCATTGACATTCCTGCTGAGAGCTCTGTGCTAGCAGCACAACTCGCTACAGAACAGCGTTTGCTGCTCTGGCATCTGGTTTCCAAATAAACCAAGAGCTACAGCGTTTGCTACAAACACCACACACACACACACACACACTTGTATACTGGTGGAATTCTGACCTGTGTGCACCTAAAGCTTCTCACACGGGTCACACTAAGCTAACACCCGTTCTTTCTGTCTTCCAGCTAACCGACACGGCAGCGCATGGTTCCATTATCCCCTTCCTACCCCATGTGCCACCCAGAAGGGGAAGAGAAGAGGCCTCAGTGCTGGCATTAGTCACACACCGTTTATGGAGCACGGTTTATAGCGACACAAGGCAAGTTCTGCAGATGCCAGAGCCAGTCTGACTCCACATCCAGTTTGAGCCTGGCAATGGCTGCGATGCAGAGCAGTGGAGCTGCCACCTGGGCTCCACTGAGATTTTCATCCACAGCCATTACGAATGTTTTGTTGGGGAACAGGGCAAAGGAGGCAGATCAGACACAGAAAGGGAAATTTCATGCATCTCTGCCAGAAGAGAAGACTGCAGCAGACCTACCAGCAAACAGCCAGAGGAGAGAGAGGAGGCAAGGGGGGAGAGCTGCCAGCCAAGCAGCGGGTGTTGAGGCAGAGCTGCAGCCAGGTCCCTGTTTGGGACCCATCCCTTGCCCCCTCTCAAGCCTGAGGAGAGACTGGCTGACTTGCCTGGGCTGGCAGCGCTCCCCCAGGGAGGCTGCACAGCTCAGGAGTCCTGGGGTGGGACATTCCCCAATGGGTGCAGCTGGCTGCCCTGACTGAGATTTAGCCCCAGCCAAATGTGTGGGGAGATGCAACACTGGGGGGTTATGACAAGGGCTGTGGACCTGCATGGCATGGGCACCTCTGCGTAGAGATGCTTCTCCCACTGTACCTCCTCCACACCCGTAACTCCCTGTGACCTCCAGTACTGGCCCCCATGCTTTACAACAGCTGGCCCTTCTGCCTGGCATTCTCCATCCTCCTGTCACTGAACAGTGGGGATATTCATGTTCAAAAGGCCATTTAACTTCAGATCATACAAGAACAACAGATTAGATTTCGCCCTGGTATCTCCATACCAAACCCAGTCACTTCCTTTGTGCTCCTGTCCCTAAAAGCCCCCAGCCTTGAGGACTCCCAGAAGGGCTGAGCACTCACTCAAGCACCTGCTCTCCTTCTTGATCCCCTTAGTGAGTCCTCTGTCTCGCTTCCAGGCTGGATTTCACCTCCCAAGCACTACAGGTCCTTCCCTCTGTAGGCTGAAGAGCTCCTTAACCTTCCTCCCAAGACACTGTGGCTTTCAGGGAGAGCTTTAACCACCTCAAGTCCCAAGTCACGGACCTGTGTTGACACCCAAGCTCTGCCATCGAGCCCTCTTTGACAGCATCAATATAACAAACAGACAATCCACCAGCATCCACCAGCATATCTGCAACAGTGCCCGTCCCTTTCTGTGTCCACAGATGCATATTCCCTTCCAATTTCCAGGCCAAAGTAGAGACCAAGCTTCTTACAAACGTCTGGATCAGAACCAGCAAGTGCCAGGCCACAGGAGTCAGCCAGCCTCTCCTCCCTCCCTCAAGCAGAGCTCCCCCAGCCAGCGCCGTGCTCGGCTGCGAGGTGAGCAGAGCAGCGCCAGCCACAGTGTGGGGCCTGGGCAATCGCTGTGCTCTGCTCAGGAAGAGCCACAGCGTTAAAACAGATTCCCAGCAGCTGATCTCCCGGATCAGATATCCTATCCCAGTCGGTTAAGAAATGCTTTGGTTGGAGCTACCGCCCGCTGATAACCGACCTCCCCATGTAACACACGAGGGGGCAGCGGTTCCTCCCACACATCAGCAGCTGTTAGGGCAGCCCCTCTCACAAACAGCAAAAGCCACGCCAGAGAAGGCACAGAACTGCCCCCCGCAAACCAAACACAAACCAGCCCCAACTAAAACCCCAAATCCCCAGCCCCTCGGTCATGTCCCTACATCTCTAGCC
Organism: Porphyrio hochstetteri; assembly: GCA_020800305.1. Classification (NCBI taxonomy): domain Eukaryota; kingdom Metazoa; phylum Chordata; class Aves; order Gruiformes; family Rallidae; genus Porphyrio; species Porphyrio hochstetteri. The sequence continues at coordinate 3,168,725 of CM036923.1, read as the reverse complement.
TGAATCTTGTGATGCAGAGGTAAAGAAACAGTCATGCACACCCCTACATGGTCCCCACAGGATCTCTGAAGCAGGGAAGCGCCCAGAGGCAGAGCACAGCTCTTCACACCAGCACGCAGCCCTGCTCCAGCCAGCAGCTCAGGTCTCAGCCCTGGAGAAATAAATTCCACTGCAGCTCTTCTGACAGGCCTCCCCCGGAGCAGCAGGCAGCGAACAACAGCTCCGACCCGGCTGTGTCCTGGGCACTGCTCGGTGCTCCCCAGAAGAGTGGGCACCTGCACCCTGTCCCTGAGGGTAGGGAGGCACCTGTGGCATGGGGTGCAAGGTCTCACTGCCATGGGCCGCAGTGCTTTGGCTACTTCTATAGACAGACAGACAGACAGGAAGGAGGCTCCTAATCACATCCAAACTTTTCTGAGAGCCTCAACCTCGCCCTTCAGGCTGCTGCCAGGAGGGAACTGTGCTCCGGGGATCCCACCTGAGCCGGCACTGAGACCCCCAGCAACCACGCACAGACACACAGAGGAGAGCGGGTGGGCAGCACAGTCCTTCAGAGGGTTCAGCTCCTGAACCTTCCCACCACACTGCTGACCCGCAGCTGGGTGCAGGTGCCTTACAGGACCTCTCAAACCTCAGGCACTGGAAGGAAATTCCCCCTCAGCTCTGCTTTACACGAGGGAGGCTCTCGGGTGCCCTGCTCAGTACCTCTGCACCACAGCTCTCCAGCTTGTAGGGCGCCGCCGAGCCGGTGCCTGGCAGCTCCGGGGGCCTGCTGCTCTGCGAGGCGGCACAGACCTGCTGTGAACTCTGCCACGGCCGGGACAGAACGGGGGTCCCGTGCTCAGCCTGGAAGCGCATCACAGGAGGCAGGCTACTTGGCCACAGAGGGACGGCTACAGAAAGCGCCCTGAGCTCCTCTCAGATCCACAGGAGCCTGCAGAAGACAGCAGGAGGCTGAGTCCCTTCCCGCCTGGGACTTTACAGCCGGCTGCCTTCCGTGCTTCCTCAAGTCAGCAGTTTCTCCTGGATTCTCTCAGCATTTTTCCCGCCGGACAGAGGAGCCAGCAGCAGCGAATGCGAGAGCCCCACCTTCTGCCCGACAGACACACTGCTGGGAACACAACCCCGTTTGTTTTCAGGCAGACGGTGATAAACAGGGACTTCTCCATAGCCCGGGATCAAGATCCCAGAGCACCAGAGTTAGTCAGAGTCTCTTCAGATGAGCTAATTGGCTTCCAACGTCCTTAAGGCCAGGGCTCAGCCGGGGACACAGCAGCGCCAGTTCCAGCAGTCCCCACCCTTCCTCCTTCTGCCCGTGGCGCAAGGGAAAGCCTGTGCAGCCACACGGCAAACTCGACTGGAATTCCATCTAGTTAGCAGCCGTTTCTGCAGGGTTCTTTTCCAGCTGGACCAGTCTGCTTCCTAACCTGGTTCACGCTGCAGCTACAGAAGCTGCTACGCCATGAGGAGCTCACTTAAACTGTCTGGAGGCTGCGCTGCTGCACGTGCACAACGGCCCCTCGGGAGGCTGGACCAGAGGTAACCACGGCTCGGAGGGCTCCCAGCACGGCGGCAGGGGAGGGAAGGCACATCAGCAGCACAGGAGGGACTGGTGACTCACAGACACTTCCCAAGGCAGAGCATTGTCCCCTGATTCCTCACAGGAGTCCGGAGGCAAGAGACTCCGGTAATGCTGCCACACCAGTCGCTTTGTAAGGGTGTCAGAGAGAACTCTCATCTCGCCTTCAGATGAAGCACTCTGGAAACAGCCCGTGCTGCCTTTCAGGGACTCGGCTGTTTGCAGATGTAGGGGTTTTGTTTGGGGGTTTTTTGGGTTTGCTTTTTTCTCCTCTCTCGTGACGTAACCCAGGACTGCAGCTCACCTCCAAGGCGTTAAGTGCCACGAGCAAAACCGAAGGTGTGAGCAGAGCTGCGCACGCTCACGACTGCAGAAGTTTAAACCCTCTTTGCAGCCCCACAGCCAGGATGCAAACGAGTTATGTGGGTAAACGGGCTGCAGCCCGGCTGGCTCGTGTGGCGACCCCGGTGCTGCAGCCATGGGCACTGCCAGGAGCGTGACCCATTTGTATGAATCACTCACTGCTCCTCCCCACCGTGGGACAACACAAGGAAACTGTCCCTGCTCAGCAGTTACGGGACAAGGATACCTGCACCGGAAGAACGCTTGGAAAACCAGAGCAGTGAAGCGCTTCTGGACCAGACCTGAAACCCTCAAGGCAACCATTTGGCTGCTTAACACGACTGGGAGTTCTCCTTGTGTTAACAAAAGGGAAGTTGTGACTTTCAGACTTGCAGCGAAGCCCCTGTGGAGCCAGGGAAAGCCTCGCCGTCCCTCGGGCAGGGCTGCAAGCGCAGGAGGAGAACAGACACCCCTGGCAGGGGCCTGGCTGCAGTCCTCACACACGCTGCCCCCGCTGCTGACGTGCGCCCAGCCTGCAGCACACGAAGGGGCACGAACCAGGCTCCTCGGTTGCTCCAGCGCGGGCGGAAAGGGACCCCGGGGGAGCCGCCTCCAGGTTCCTCGTTTCGCACCCAGAAGCCATTTATGGAGAACCTGCCCGAGGCACACGGGCGCGCTCGCACCTCCCACCGCCCCGGGAAGCCAAAGGGGCCCGGCGCTCGCTCCCACCGCCCCCCCCGCGCACCGGGACCGCTCGGGACCGCCCCGGTCCGCCCGCGTCCCGCCCCAGCCTCCAGCCTCTCGCCCCGCGGGCTCCGCACCAACCCCACCGGGACAGCGGCCTCCACCGGCCCCCCGAAGGTCGCGCAAGGGCACTCGGGGCCCCGCTCCCGCGCCCCGGCCGCGCCCCGGCCCATCCCGCGGCCCGGAGCCAGCGGGGAGCGGCTCGGCCCCGCTCGGGCGAGGACGGAAGCGCAGCCGCGGCCCCGGCCCCGCTCCCCCTCCACCCCTCCCCTCCCCGTCCCGCCCTACCGGCCCTGCTCGCTCGCTCTCCGCGCCGCGGTGACAACGCCGCCGGGATCCGCCCAGCCGCCCGCGCTCCCCCGCACTTCCGGGACACACCCGTCACTTCCCGTTATGCCGCTGCGCGCGCCTCACTTCCGGGCGCGTTGGTTGGCCGCGGGGGGGCGGGGCTGGAGGGAGGGAGGGGGAAGAGGGAAGCGGGAGGGGGGAAGAGGGAGGGAGAAGAGGGAGAAGAGGGAGGGAGAAGAGGGAGGGGGATGTTGGGAGGTACGGGGAAGAGGGAGGGAGGAGGGAGGGGGAAGAGGGAGGGAGGAGGGAGGGGGAAGAGGGAGGGGGATGTTGGGAGGGAGGGAGGAGGGAGAGGGAGAGGCGCTTGGGCAGAGGCGCACGAGGCGGCGGTGTCGTCACGCGTCTGTTTATTGCGGTGGAAAAGCCACCGGGCCCGGCGCGGGGCGAGTATCCCAAAATGACTCGGTACAAAACAGGGCTCGTCAGCGTTAAAAAAAACCTTTACAGGAGTTTAAAACCTATCCCAGAACCAAAGGAAAACAAACGCCATCCTCGGCCGGCGCGGCGTCGCGGCAGTGGGGGCGCAGCGGCGCGGCGCGGTCCATCCCGCCGCTTAGCTGGTGTCCATCTGGAAGAGAGGGGAGAGGGGAGATATCACCGTGTGGCTACTGGAGCCACAGACCCGTGATGGGTGGCTCTGGTGTGGCTCTGCACCTCAGGGAGCAAGAGCCACCAGCACCCCGGCCGCAGGGATGCTCCAGCAGCACCGGCACCACCCATGGCCTGTTCCTGCAGTGCCGCCAGTGCTGCTCCCACGCCCTCGCCCCAAACCTGCACCAGGAGGGTTGGGACATCCAAGGGAGTCCATCATGAGGGACTCTGTGCATTACGGACTCACACCCGCCCTCAGCACCCCCACCCCTGCCATGGCTCTGTCTCAGGGGGTTTGTTGCTGCTTTCCCTCTCTCCAGCCCGTTATCCCCGTGGGGTTTGTTAAGCTGCTACCGTGGGTCAGAGCGGCTCCAGCTATGGAAGAACCCGCCCAACACCAGCCCCAGCGAGCTGTGGAGATGGGTTTGGGCATGGGTGGCAGCAGCTCCCAAGGTGCTCTGGGGAGCAGAGCCGACCAACGGAGCAAGGTGCTGTGTGGCTTTAGATGGAGACAGCTTCAGTCCAATGACCAGGAAGCACCTTCTCTTTCCTGCCTGCTCCGGGCTGCCATGGTTTCCCAGAACGCGACACCACGGGAAGCCGGGCAGTGCCCGAGCAGCACTTACCCTGGCATTATAAGCATCCAGCTGTGCATCTAGTTCTTCTGCGGAGAGCTGCTGTTTGGAAGTTCTTCCAGCTCCTCTGCCTCTCCCTCTGTTCCCACCACGAGCTCCTCGCCTATTACCACCTCCACCACCGAATCCTCCTGAACCACCACGGTTTCTGGTCATGCCACCTCTGTTTACACTGGAATGTTTAAAGAGCGTTCCCATTAGCCCAACGAGGCACGCTGCTTGCCCAACAGGACACTGGTCCACGCTTTCTCCTCCGAGAGGGACCAGGCATGCTCCCACACCGTGCTGATCGGGTACAGCATCTCCCGGGGCCGTATGGCCTCTCACCTCTGTGCTGGTCTCCTCTGTGTGTCAATCTGTGACGTGACCAGCTGAATGTTCATGGGGCGGCCTGCAAGGAGAGCGGCCCGTGAGCTGGGGCGCAGGCTGCTCCAGGCAGCAGCACACGCTACGGAGACGCCCCGCAGACTCACCGTCCAGGGGGACTCCGTTGTACTGCTTCATCGCCTTCAGAGCGTCTGCCTTCCTTTCAAAGTGCACGTCCGCTGTCCCTAGGCTGCGGCCGGATCTGTCGTAGTGCACGGCTGCCTTCTTCAGGGTCCCGAACTCTGCAAAGAGCTCCTGAGGAAGAGAGGGAGGGGAGCGCACAGGTCTGCCAGTGCTGCAAACACTGTGGCCCAGAGCCACACACAGCCGCTCTCAGCCATCGCAGGCGCCCCCCTCAAACCGCTTCTGACGACTGACAGAAAAAGCACCACGGAGTGGGGAGCACAAGCCCACCGGGACTTTTATTCACCATAGCACGGTGCACACGTTTAGTCAGCAAAGCCGACTCAAGTGATGCCGACCTGCTTCTTTTCCCAGGGAAACTGTGGGTGTTCCTGCTGGGGCTGAGTCAATGGGACAAGTATTTAAAAGTAACCCAGCCCCTGCTCCGTCTCAGAGAGGAAGGTGGAGCTGTAAGAGCGCAGGGTACAAGGATTCACCAGACGATCGTGGCTTGATTGTGCCAGACATTTCTTCTGCCCACTTAAAACTTTACTAGGCCAGGTGCAATTAAAAACAACCCCATTAAGAACGTACCCCGAGACCTGAGATGAGGAAGACCCCACTGCTGAAGCATGTCATTCACTGTCACAAAGGATGGAAATGAAGAGGCAGAGATGGAGCCACCAGTTTTGTATCACAGGAGCTGTACTTCATCAGTCACCAAGGACACCTCACCTTCATGAGCTCCTGCTACACCCTCTGCCTTGAAAGCTCAATGCCTGCACCAGAGCAGCCAGGCACCTGGAGGGATGGGCCACCCTCCAGTATCTGCTCAAATCCCAACTGTCCCCGACAGCCACACAACTGCCCCTGTGAGCTGCTGCACAGGCTCCTGATGGGGCACCCTACGTGTTCATCCACTTGGTAAGGCAGCTGCGCTTCAGGCAGGGCTGCAGGCCAGCTCCTCCTCACACTCATTCATTCACCAGAGGTGAACGTTAACACGGAGCTCAACAGAAGCTTCCTGGAGCGGAGGATGGTGCTCAGCCACTTCTCCCAAGCCAGACTCCCTTGGCACTGCGGGGAACGCAGGTCCCTCCTGAGCAGCGGCCAGCGCTCAGGGAGCCACACTGCACAGCTCCTGTGAGAGCAACACACGGACAAGGCAGGTTCATGGCTCCTCCTGACACACGCCTGGAGCCGGAACGCTGCACCGCAAGAGCGACGCCATCAGCATAGAAACAAAGAAACCGCCACACCTGAGGCAGCTCTGAATTACTGGGTGGCAGGAACAGACAGAGGCAGAGCCGTGGGGTCAGCTTTGCTGCTACATAAACCAGAGGTGGAAGCTCACCTCAGCCTCAGCGGAAAAGGCGAATCCCAACTGCCAGACAAGGCAGAGAGGCGGCTTAAACTGAGGCCTGACTCTAACAAGCCTACTTAACCCCGATCTAAGCGGACACGAGAACAAGAGGTGGTTTTAAGCACGTTAGGCAGTAACTAGGTGACCCCAAAGAGCTCACTTCCAACTCCCCAGGCACAGCTGGACCAGCACGTGGAGCAGCCAGCATGAACCAGCTGATGAAGAGAGCATACAAGTGCCCAGTGGTTTCTCCCTGGTGAGGCCAACGAGGACCAGGAGCCAATTCCAGAGGAAGCACTTTGCAGCGTGGCTGAGCCTGCGGTGGGGACGTGCCCGGCATCCACAAAGGTTTATTTCTGCACAACTCACCACCCACTGAGGAGCAGGGCAGGAGCCCCATGCCCCAGGCACAGCCAGAGACAGATCACACCATACACCTGACCGAAAGGATCCGGCAGGTTCTCACCCAAGGAAGGACCAGGACAGGGAATGCGACAGGTGACTCGGCCAGAAGAGCTGCACCAGGTAGTGCAGATACAGGAGCGTAGGGAGTGTGTTCTCCCTCCCTCCCTCATCACATCAATGGATGAGTCCTCAGGAATACTTTGCTGCTCCGTGGAACGAGACTTTAACAAAGCTGTACAAACCCATCCCATGGAGCCAGCATGCAGATGGATGCATGATACAGCTACAGAGCTCCTGCACCTCTGTGGACCTGGAGAGCTTACAGAGCTTGTGCTAAATTCTCTGCTCCCAGCTGGGCCCAGCCATAGAGCAGCATCTCCCCACACGTGCCATGGTGGAGTCACTCACACCACGATCAGCTCTGCGGAAGGCAGCAGCTTTTCCCGACTGCAGCCCCCTCAGGGTCACCAGAACCGCGGTAGCATTAGCACTTGCAGCACTGGCACAGAGCTCCTCCTCTCAGGAACCTCCCAGCACGGTAGTGGAAGACAGAGAGGCCTGTGCGGCTCCCACGGGTGCCCAGGGCACCTGACCCCAACACTATGAATGAAACCCCCCGTGAACAGCCCCCGCACACCCCCCGGGGCCGCTCCCAAGCCCCCTACCTGGATGTCCGCATCCGAGACGCCGAAGTCCAAGTTCGAGACGAGGAGCTTCCCGCCGGTCTCCACACCGGCCCCCGCCCCGAAACCGCTGTCGAACAGGTCGTGCTGCCACTTCTCGGGGAGCTGCTTCGGCTACAACGACACCGGGACCTCACTGAACCGGCGCCGGGGAACCGCCAGTCACGGGCCACCGGCGCCACCCGCGCTTCCCGCCGCGGACAAAGGGCGCCGGGAGCGGACAAAGGGCCGCCCGCGCGCCCGCCCCGCGTCCTCCCGCCGCCGCCGCCGCGTCCCGCCCCATCCCGCCGCCCCTCGCCCCATCCCGCCGCCCCCCTCCCCCGCGGAACGCCCGGCCCGGGACCCGGTTCCCCACAGCTCCGCCAAACCCCGCAGGCAACCGCGGCTCCCCGCCCGCCCCGCCGCGCCTCATACCCGGCTGTAGGGCGCGGGCCGGTTCCTGCCGCCGCCCCGGGCCATCACCGGCCTGTTCCGCACGGGGCCGCCGCCTCCCGCTCTCCCGACTCCCACGCCGCCCCGGCCCGGCCCTCCCCCACGGGTGGCGCCGCCCCGGCCCCGGCCGCCTCCTCGCCCGGCTCCCCGCTGGCTCCGGTTGAGCTTAATGATATCGTCCAGGGACATGTCCATCTTGTCGGCCATGATGGCGGCTCCGCTCCGGGGCCCGCGCTTCCGGCCGCGCCGCGCCGCCGCCGGTAGCGGAAGGGGCGGAGCGGGGGGGGGGGCAGGAGGGGAACCCGCGGCGGCCGCGCGCGCTGAGCGGCGGGAGGCTTCCGGCGGCGCGGGGCGGAGGATGCGGGTGCGCGTGCGGAGCTGGCACGGCGTCGCCTCCTGGCTGTGGGTGGCGAACGACGAGAACTGCGGGATCTGCCGCATGGCCTTCAACGGCTGCTGCCCCGACTGTGAGCGGAGCGGGGCGGGGCGGGGGAGGGGGGGCACCGGGAGCCCGGGCTGACCGCCCCCGCCCCGCCCCGCAGGTAAGGTGCCCGGTGACGACTGCCCGCTGGTGTGGGGGCAGTGCTCGCACTGCTTCCACATGCACTGCATCCTCAAGTGGCTCAACTCGCAGCAGGTACAGCAGCACTGCCCCATGTGCCGCCAGGAGTGGAAGTTCAAGGAGTGACGGCCGCTCCCGCCGTTAAACCGGGGGCGGGGCCGTTACCTCCCCTCCGTGCTCCCGCCCCACGATAAACGCGCGGCCGCCACCCACCCGCCCGCTTTGCCGGTGCCCGGTCCCGCCTCAGCCACCCGGGGGCTGTGGCGGGGCCGCCGGTGCGCGGCTCCTCCCGGGAGGGCGGGACGTGCCCCCCATCATCATCATCATCATCATCCCCCCGCGCCCGGTTATAAAGGGGACGGCAGCGGCGGCGGCCCCGGAGAGCCGCGGTCCCGGCGGAACCATGCGCGCCGCCGGCTGGCTGGGGCTGGCGCTGGGGCTGCTCTGCCTCTGCCGCCCCGCCGAGCCCTGGTACAGGCCGGCGGCCGGGCCCCGGCACTACTCGGTGGGCAGAGCCTCGGGGCTGCTCGCCGGTCTCCGCCGCTCGCCGCACGCCCGCCGCTCCGGCACCGACGGCACCTCCGAGCCCGGTCCCGGCGCGCTGCCACCCGGCTCGGCCAGCCCGTGCGAGTGGCTCCGCGCCGCGGTGAGTACCGGGGCCGCCCCGGGGACTCGGGGCACGGTCTGCGCCGGGCGCCGCGGGAGCGGGACCCTGTGCCCGCCGGGCGCGGGGGGGGTGGCAGCCCCGGCGCCCCGTTCCCCGGGCAGCGCCGCCGTGCCGGCCCGTGTCCATGGTCTCCCCGCAGGTGCTGTGCGTGACGGATGTCGCCCCCGGCCCGCCGAGCTGCCGGGCGCCGCCGGGAGCCCCCGGTACGCTGCAGTGCAAGGCGGACGTGACCGTGTCCATGGACCCCGCGGGGTGCGCGGCCGCCTGAGCGGCCACCGGTGGCTCTGCCGTGACAATAAACGTGCTTGGGCCGGCTCCGTCCCGTGTGTCTTTGCGGGGGCGGGAGGTGCGGTGGGGTGGGGGGAACGCAGCGGGTGCGGTGGGGCTCGGGGCTGCTCTGCCGGGCTCACACGGAGGAAGAGTCTCACCTGCGAGGCTGCTGAGCATCCCCCTCACACTCTGCAGCCCCCCTGCGCCCTGTGGGACCTTGTCCTGGGCTGGGCTGAGCACTGGGTGGGGGGCAGCAGCACCCTGGCAGTGGGGAGGGGGCTGGAGCTGAGCACAGTGCCCAACCTGTGGCTGTGCAGGTGCTCCAGGGTGCCTGGGGGGGACGGGTACCCCCATCCCCTGCCTCCTCTGGGGCTTGGTTGGCCAACTGAGTGCCCATCACCTGCCTCGACTCACCCTCCACTGAGCCCCGGGGACCTGTGACAGCGCCAGAAGGGCTCTGTCCCCACTGTCCCCAGCCCCTTTCCCCCTCCTGGGTGCCACAACTGCCCAAACACGGGGCAGAAGGATCACTTGCTGATGATGCCTGTCAAACTGCTGCCCCACTGTGAGCTCCAAGCCAGCCTGATGGCTGCAGTGGCCACAGGACACGGTGCAGGGAGCCCGTGCAGGCAGCACAGTGCCAGGCTGAGCCACAGCGAGCGACAGGAACCGATTTGCTGGGTGGTGAGTGAGCACAGGCAGGTGCTTCTGGCCCTGCATTGCCCCAGCTTGGAAGGGTCCCCCTGCCCAACCCCCAAACACACTCCCCCCCAACCCCACTGTGGTTCAGATGGAGACCTGAGCATGGCTCCTGCCCAGCACTAGGGCACCTGGCTGTGCTCCAGCAGTAGGATGTAGGCTTGGGGACAAGAGTGGGGAAGCAGCAGACCCTAACACCAGCTGCTCCCTAGAGCAAGGGCACCCCCCTGCCAGGCATCTGGGGGGCTGCCTCTTCCCTGGGGGTGAGGTAAGAAGCACAGCACCCAGCCTGGTCCCATCCTTCCTGGACCCACCATGTCTGGCAAGGGGTCACAGAGCCCCAGCGCTCCCTGCACAGTGGGACAGGTGTGCCAGTGTGCCAGGGCCATCAAGGAGCCGGGTCTGGGCTCTGGCCAAGGCAGTCAACAGTGACTCACGGGACATCGGGGTCTGCTCAACCCATCACCCCTTTCTGTGACTGGCTGATGGGGCCCTGAGATGACCCCCAGCCCTGCACTGCTGTGGGGTCTGGGCTAAAGCTGCTGCTCCCTTCAGCAGCACGATGGGTGCTCTTACAAGATTGAATTATGGCACCAGCAAATTAGTCCCCATTAGAGGCACGTCAGGCACTCACTGCAGCCTGTGTCACAAGGGGGGTGGGGTGGGTGTCCTTGGGATGGGTGCAGAGCCAGCATCATCATCTTCTGTGCTTTGGGGGGAGGGAGGGGGGAGAAAACACCCAAACCCCAGAAAACAAGCCAGTCACAAACTTGAAATTGATGTAATTATTTTCCCCAATTTAAACCCCACGCTCCTTGTTGCCCCTGGGACTCACAAGCTGTCAGGAAGCAGAAGCGCAGAAGAAGAGCCCAGAGGCATCTGGAGGAAGGAACAATGGGCAGAAGTTTTCAGAGTAAACTCAGAAGCAGCCCTCAGCTGCCCCAAGGAACATCCAAGTTGATGTTTCCATGCAAATAAGTGATGCCAGCGGGCAGGCACCGGCGCAGGGCCAGAGCAGATGTAAAATTCCTCTGTCATTTTTTAATAACAGCAGCACCTGCCTGGGTCCCAGAGGCAGCTCGTTTACATGCAGATGCTCAGCCCGGGGTGGATGTGTCACTGTGGCTGAGAAGTTTGTTTTTAATGACAAACTCTCGTGCTGTCTCAGTGGGGAGGCCATGCACTGCAGAGGGGCTGTTTGTGCGCTCAGCAGCTGGTGGAGCCTGGGAAGGTGCTGTCAGCTCGGTCTCATGGCACTTTTGGGGCTGAGGAGCAACTTTGCCAGCTGCAGGCATGCCCTGATGAAGTTGGATGTCAGCAGGAGGGTGCACAGGGCAGCTGGGTGCCATGATGAGACCGGAGCAGAGCACCAGGCACAATGGGGTCCCAGCACACACATCCCTCAGGCAGATGTTTGGGATCACTCCAGCACCCCAGGGCTGCCCTTTCCTCTCCTCTAGCTGCAGAAGACTCCCTGCACTGCATGGCCTTGCTGCTGGAGCCCTCTCACAGGCCACCAGCACCCTGGGGGGACAGAGAGCCCAGATCACAATGTGAATGCAGCAACAGCCTTGAGCAGTGAAGACCATCCCTGCCCTCCTGCATCGGCTGTGGGGCTGTAAGGGACAGCTGGGAGCAGCCCAGGGTGAGCAGACACACATCACCCAATGTCACCCATGCTCAGTGCAGCACAGGGACCTGACTGCCACTGCTGTCTAGGCACCCGAGGGGCTCCAGCGGGATGGGACAGGAGGCTCCCAGCTCCCCTAACCCTCCCCAGCCCTGTGCTCAGCTGGGAGCATCCCCACACAGGTGGGTGTCTTGGCTTTACAAACACTGTATTAATTACCAAAACGCTGATGTGTGAACACAGGCTCTGGGATTAGCAGCTACACAGCCGTGAGATCCCGAGCTCCACAGCTGATCCATCCCCCACGCAGCCCCGCTCCAGGACAGACCCTCCACAGCTGCTCCAGACGCTGCTTTGGCATCATGATACACCCAGCCCTGAGCAGGATTCAGGCTGCCACCTCCCTCCATACCCACCATGGTCACCAAACTGCCAGGATGCTCCCCTTTCCCATGCAAATCCTGCTGCAATTTGAGCCTGGAACACATAAACACCAGAGCACAGCACAGCAAACACCCCTTCCCCAGGCACAGCTCAGTTTTCTAGTGAATTCAGCCAAAACCTCCTCCTTCAGCGAGAACAAACAGCTTCTGGGCAGAGTGATCCCCAATTCCCACATCAGAACAAACCCAATGCACCCCAAGGCTCTGGCTTGGCTGCCCAAGGGCAACGAGCTTTCTCAGGGCTCAGCTGCCTCTGTCAGGAACCCACCCCACTCCCCAGGAAAAGCTGCTGCAGAAGAGTCTCTGGCCAGGGCCCCTTACCCCTACCTGGGCTCGAGTCCCAAAGAGACCATCACACAACCCTTCCACAGTTTATTAACGATCAGCAACAAAATTTACAACAGAGAGAACAGAACCGGTGCAGTAGGGCCGCCCAGCACTGTGCAGGGATCAGGCCAGACACCCCCCACACCACCCTGGAATGTAAGAGGCAGAAAGGGGCTCAGCCCAGCACCCGTCCTCCTCAGGCCCTGCACTTGCCCGCAGGGCTCATAAGCTGCATGCCGGCCCGAAGGACCAGGTCCTCCTTCGGTAACTGCTCAGGCACGAGGTAGGCCCTGGCGGCACCAGTGAGCAGGGCTCCGGTCCGCACACAGCACCAGGGCCCGCGGCTGCGATGGGAAGAGCCTCTGGAAAAGCCCCCAGAGCTTCCATGCAGAGAAATCCCCCCAGGGAAACTGCAGAATGGAGGGTCCCAGTGCCACCAGCCACCCACCCCTCGCAGCAACGGCTGTGGCACTGCCTGGGACTGGGGCAGTGGGCACAGAGAGGCTGTATCCAGCCAAACCCAAGCAGCTCTGCCCTGCACTTGTGCAGAGGCAGCAGCTGAGAAGAGGCAGCACGGTGAACCCCAGAGCACTGGGCCTGTCGGCACCTCCCGCAGCCGGCACACGGGAGGGCCCACCGTCCCCAGCCCAAAGCGCACAGGAGGAACCGCGGGTGCCACATCCCTCCCCTGGGGAGGCCGCTCTTGCCCATCTCTCCAGCTGCCCTCACCACCGCCCCCAGGGCTGCTCTGACACACAGACTCCTGTTGGGATGGCCGAATGTGGAGGGCCAAGCAGGCCGGGCGGCTGCTCCATCTCCACCCTCCTAAAAGCCAGAAATGGCAGAAGTTAAAAGCACATCAACATGTTAAAACATTAGTTATAATTAAAACTGGTTTTGTGGGGTTTTTTTCTCTCTTGTCAAATCTTCTCCTGGGAAAGGGGACGGGAGCTGATTAAGGGAGGAAAAACTAGGCAGCACGATCCTGACTCGTTATTTCTGTGTAAATAGTGCAGGAGGAGCTAGAACAGAAGAGGGTTGGACAGCACATCCTGCGTGCCAGCAGCGGCGGCCCCGTTCGGGGCTCCTCTCTCAAAGAGCTGTCTGCCCCTCGAGCAGGGGAGGCTGCGGCGCTCTGCAACCCACACGTTGGCTCTCCGCTGGCCTAGTGCTTCTCTTCTTCCAGTCTCTTCATGGCCTCCAACACAGCCAGCTCTTTCGCTTCCTTCTTCTGGTTCCTAGCTTCAAACTCCAGCCTACAGCAAGCACAAAATGCTGTGAGATTCTCAGCCATCCCCATCTCTAGCAGACTAAAAGCACCCATAGCAGGGGAGCGCTGCTTTCTCCTGCGCTGCTTGGTCCTGGGAGTGCTGCCAAAGCCTCACCAGGAACCCCCAAGGCTTTTCTTCAAGGGCAAGCACCCAGAGCTTCCGACCATTACCATCACCACAAGCCCTACACTCCCCCACTGCCCAAGCACTGCTTGTTTCTCCCTCCACAGAAGACGCTGGAAGACCTTGCTCTGACCTGGCTGTGCCATGACACTGAAATCAATTTTACCACTGAGCTGAGCTGAGGTCACTGAAAGCAAAGGGCTCAGGCTTCAAAAGAAGCCACATGCTAAATCCCCAAGGACACAGCAAGGAAATGTTGTCATTAGCAGAGGAGGAAAAGCAATAAAACGTGCTGCAAAGCACATGCTGAGGCAGCAGCGTTTGGCTGCTCCTGCACAGTCCAGTACATCCACATTTAAGCCGCCTAAACTATGGGAGATGAAGGATCAGCTCGCTGATGCTGTGCCTTCAGGTGAGCCCTTCTGTCCTGCTCCATCCCATTAATTAGTCCTCAGGTGAGCTGGACAGAGCAGCACGCGACAGAAGCAGGAGATCAAGAAAGCCAACCTGTTCTTGATGATCCTCTGCACGATTAAATCCGTGGTGAGGTTGCTGCCACTGTCCACCAGCTGGAAGATGCCACGTCTCTTGGGCTCCTGTGGAGAAGCACGCCAGGCTCAGCTGTGAAAAACGCTCAGGACGTTCTGGGTTCACAGCCTGAAGCCACAGCAGGTCCTGCAGGCACCCAGCCAGGCACGACACAAACCCAGCTCCAAGGAGGGGGAATAACTACTGGCTGAAAGCAAAGCTTCACCTCTGTGTGAGCTGAGTGAGGCCGCCCAGGACTGGAGTAAAGATTACAGGATTTCTCCTTCTGCCAGGAAGGCCTCGGGAACAGGCACAGCAGAACAGGGACCACAAGAATGAGCTGCTGTGAGTGAGATTCACAGGCTCTGCTCCAAGGGAGGAGGGGGGGCAAAAAGCAGCATCCCCTGGCAAGGGCAGCATCTCCTGTGACACCCCATCTCTGCTCCAGAACATGAAGCCATGCTGCATCTAACGCTGACGAAGGTGCACGGACAACAGCAGCTGGTAGCTTACCTCGTAGGGATCAGAACCATCCTTGTCTGGCACCACCTCAGTCATCCCATGACACACAAGTGTGACCTGGAGAAGGACATGACATTGCTGACAAGACCCCAAAGGTGACAGGGACTTTCCTTGCTGCTGCACTGCCAGCAGCATAGCCTGGAGACTGGCAAAGCCACCCCAAAGTAGTGGGCCTTGGCAGTGCACCTGGAGCTCCCTGCAACCCTGCTGCAGGACTGTGCCTCTTGTACACACTGGTGTTTTCCTGCACCCCTTTATCTCCCTACACACATCACACCCCTACACCTTCTGCTTGACGACTCTCACCTTGAAGTGATCCAGCAGGTCAGCGGTGACAGCGTAGGGGGCTCCAATCACCACTTCTGAGACGTACTGGAAAAGATAACCAGGGAGAGTCTGGATTTGAAAAGACAAAAGGAAAGGGCAAAGGACCCAACCTGCCAGCCTGGGGCCTGACCTGACTCGGGCAGGTGGCCTGGCTATTGTCAGTGGGCAAGTAAGGGAATGGGAAAGTGGGGTTAGCAGCCACTGCTTGTCCCACAGCAACTTTCTGTTCCACTAAAGAACGTGCTTTCTGGTAGCACATGTAGTGAATCCAAGAGTTAAAGGCTCAGGGAACGTGATCCTGTGCCTCCCTGCATTTCTTTCTCAGGAATTTCCCCCCCTGATGCAGGCAGCAGAGAGTTTTCTACAAGAGCAGAGCTGCAGAGCTGAGGAGCGCTCTGCAAGGCATCCCACCCAGGAGCTGCTGGGGGAACAGAGGTGGATGGGTTCAGCAGCACCATCAGCCACGATGAGAGAGGAGCCTGGGGCTTCCTCCTGAGCACACACCAGCACCTCTGGCAGCCTCAAGTGACCAGCTCTGTCTCTGCCTTCTCAGCGCATACCCAAGAACTCGACTGCTGGCTGCAGTGAACATCCCCCAGCTCCAGGCCAGGGCTGGAACCTACCCGACAGGCCAAGACACTGAGCGTTCTCTCATGGATGTTCATGATGGGATAGTTCTTCCCTTTGTAGCGATTTACTTCCTAAGATGAAGCACCAGGCACAATTAGAAGCGGGACAAAGCACCCCCCCTTCTCCCTCTTTCTCCCAACACAAAGATCCAGCACTGGCCAACACCCCCCTCTCGAGTCTTACAGATCAGAGAAGGAATGGGCCAAGACACTCTGTCTCTGGACCACTCCACACACAGACCTGATCGAAGTGCAGCCCAGCGATGATGTAGGGCTTCTCTGCCAGCTGGTGAACCTTCTCCAGGAAATCTACGTGCCCGATATCTGTGGACCTGTTTAAGGAACTGAACATGGAAAACAGGGAAAGGAAAAGAGAAACAGACACGCTGCAAAGACTGCACAGCTACAGAGAAGGAAAGAAGGAGGAGGGGAAAGGAAAAAGTGACTGTCCTATTGCAGTGGTTGAAAACATGAAAACCTGGACAGGCTGGAGAGCTGGGCAGAGAGAAACCTAATGAAATTCAACAAAAGCAAGTGTAGAGTCTGGCACCTGGGGAGGAATAACTGCTTGAATCAGTACAGGCTGGGGGATGACCTGCTGGAGAAGAGCTCTGTGGAGAAGGACCTGGGGATCCTGGTTGATGACAGGTCGGCCATGAGCCAGCAGTGTGCCCTGGGGGCTCAGAGAGCCAATTGGATCCTGGGGGGCAACAAGAGGAGTGTGGCCAGCAGGTCTAAGGAGGTGATCCTCCCCCTCTACTCTGCCCTGGTCAGGCCCCACCTGGAGTGTTGTGTCCAGTGCTGGGCTCCCTGGGATAAAAAAGACAGGGATCTCCTGGAGAGAGTCCAGAGGAGGCTACAAAGGTGATTAAGGGCCTGGAGCATCTCCCCTGTGAGGAAAGGCTGAGTGAGCTGGGGCTGTTCAGCCTGGAGAAAAGAAGACTGAGGGGGGACCTTATTCATGTTTATAAATATCTTAAGTATGGGATGCAGGGGGACATGGCCAGCCCCTTTTCATTGTCTGTGGGGACAGGACAAGGGGCAATGGCCTCAAGTTGCAGCACAGGAAGTTCCACACCAACATGGGGAAGAACTTTTCCCCGGTGAGGGTGAGGGAGCCCTGGGACAGGCTGCCCAGGGGGTGTGGAGTCTCCTTCTCTGGAGAGATTCAAGACTCGTCTGGATGCCGACCTGTGCAATATGAGCTGGGAGCTGCTTTGGCAGGGGGTTGGACCCCATGAGCTCTCGAGGTCCCTTCCCACCCCTGTGATTCTGTGATCAAACAAGCCGGCCAGCGCTACTCTCTTGACAAGAGCCAAGGATACGGAACAGGTCAAAGGCTCCGGCCACGTAGATGATGGTGTCTCCTGGCTGTGGCTCCTTCCCTGATGCAAACTGGATGATCTTCTGAGATGTCTGCAGGAACTGTGAGACGCCAGTCCAGGGACTGTGACCCTTTGGCCCCTGGGAAAACACAGACAGCACACGGCTCCTTTCCAGGCTGCGGGAGGGTGTTTGGAACAACACACAGGATGCAGCCACAGGCTGTGGCTGGCCTGAATTCGTCTGCTGGCCAGCATCTCAACTCTCAGCAGCTCGGATTTTCTATATTCCTGACAGCAAATGTTTAGGCAATCGCAGGAGTGCCCCTCTTGCTCTGTCAGTCTGAGCCATCCCCTCAACAGCCGGCTCAGGAGGTGCCCAGAAGGAAACTCAGGAAGAAGGAAGGCAACAGGGCAGTCCAGGATAACCAGGAGAGGCCAGGCTTGCTCAGGAGAGAACACACAGCCGACCTACGCCTTTCTCAAGCCTTTGGGCAGCCCACCCATCACTGGCCACGCCAGGAGGGGACCACCCAGAGCTCTGGCAAGGGCCAGACCCAGTGCCGGTGAAACCAAAGACGGAGTTTTATCCCCATCACACAGCAGCTTTGGGGACAGCCAGCAAGCCACTGGCTGCAGCCCTCCTGTGACCCAGTAAAGCCACCTGCTCTGCAAGACCAGAAAGCACAGAGACAACTTGGAGAACAAGACCAGTCACACCAGTGCCACATGCGGAGTGGGGCTCAGCTGGTCCCTGCACGGGTGCTCTCCCCAGATCCAAGCACAGGGAACAGCCATGCTGGAGCAGCAGACCCCGTAACGCCTCCTCAAAACCCCAACATGGTGGAGAGGATGATTCCTCCCAGCCAGCAAACCTCAGTAAGTAAAAAAGCCTCACTCAAGCTGTGGGTCCAGGTGCTTCTTAACCAGGGACAGTCCAACACCCAGGAAAAAAATGGTGCTGGTGGCTTTTAGAGGTATCCTGAGATGTGAGCTGGACACGACAGCACAGAACCCTGGGACTGCTCTACTGCTGGAAGACCAGGCATGCAGACACTGCACACAGCATGCTAGCTCCACACCACTCCCCAGACCCAACGCAACACCTGGAGCACCCACAGAGACTGTCCTCAGGCTGGGACAGCGAGTGCTTGGGTCCCACAGGACATGGCAATGACAAGCAAGCCAGAAACGCAGCAAAGCTTCAACAGGCACAGCAGCTCTGTGGTATCACTGAGCTGTGAGTTCACTTGCCAAACAGGGACATCTCCCTGCACTGCTGACCACAGCAGTCGCTCCACGGGGGCAGCAGATGATGACTGAGGTTGCTACTAAACGTGGGGGAAAACAGGCCTGCAAGCAGGTTTGGAACCCCTCTCAGACAGGACAACAACCAGAGGTCCACAACCAGAACTCGCATTACCTTCCCAAAGTTGTCAGTGTGCTTCCGATAGTCTAGGTCCTCATCCTGAAGGGAGACAGAGAGTCACAATGTGTAAGCACCCGCACAGCTCGTCCAACCCCGGGCAGCGCTGCTCAGGCCGCTCGCCATCGATCCCTGGCACCGAACGCTGACAAACCCGTTAATGTCTAAACCCGAGTCGTGTCCCAGCCTGAGGCAGGTGACGCCTGTCCTTATGTGATCCCAGCCTGGCATCATGGCAGCTCTTGCACAACCTGCAGAGCCGGCAGCGCTGCGCACCTACGCGCCCCCTCGGCTGCCCCAGACCCCTAACAGCACAGCATCCCTCTCCTTCCAAAGATGCTCCGCTGGAGCCGGGCTCAGATGGCTGCAGGCGGCTGGCAGCTCTGCACCAGCTCTTGGTGTGAACGTCAACAGGGCAGCTAAGCCAATCTAAGGGCTCAGCACAGCACATCTCCCTCTACCCCCGAATTCTCCTGCGGTCCCTCACCACGTCCCTGCCGTTATCTAGGTGACTCCATTCACTGGGCTGCTCGTTTATCAAATCAGTTCAGCTCGTTACCTAATGTGACACTGCCTCCTTTATTTTCCTTTGGTTAGCTTAGCTCCCTGCCAGGCAGGGAGCTGAGGCGGCTCGGGAAAGGCCTGACAGGACCAGAGACAGCAGAAGGCAGAAGCACGCAGCTTGGGGAGAAGGAGGAGGACTGGGAGTGCTGGCTGACAGATCGATGTGGCTGCACGACCTAGTCCAGCCATGGAGAAGCTGTAGGCAAGCCCAGAGTTCCTGTAACACTCCTGAAGCCCCCAACCAGCCAGGAGGGATCGAAGCCTTTGTCCCCCCACGCCCTTCCAAAGCGGCCAGGGCTGAGATCACGCCGTGATCTCAGACAGGCTTAAGCAAACATAAGCAGGTTGTTTTGCTGCCACTGCCCATAATCCGCTTGCCAGGTCTCTGTGCACCTAGGAGCCAGACACAGGAGCCCTACTGCCATTTGGGATAGCGAACGGAAAGAGCTGGCATATGCCCTGGACTCCAGACTCCCACCCAAAGCCCTCTCACTCACTATGTTGCTGTGGTGAGCCTTAGTCATGAGCAGCATGCGGCCAACGAGGTCGGTAGTAGACACACCCTGGGTGCGTTTGCATTCCCTGCAGGGAGACAAGCAAAGGGTAACGCAGGAGCCACAGGAGCATATGCCTCTCTCCTCCCACCACTACCAGAAGAACCCCCCTGACACCTGATAAATCCAGACCAGGGACCTTCTGAAAAAGTCTTCTTACTACCTGCTCCCTTGCTGAGCCTCTGCGTCTTCTCCACACCACAGCAACTGCTCGTATGAGGGAAACTTATCTTGCACAACCCTCCCCACAGAGCTAACTCCCAGGGAAGCTTCAAGACTAAGGCTAGCATCTGCCAGGGACAGGAAGTCCCTGCCAGCCAGCTGGTAGTCTGCAACACTTCCCAGGAGCCAAAATGGTGTTAGGACAAAATTAAAGTGTGACCTGAAGAGAGCTGTGCTCCATCTGGCTTCCCTTCAGGGCACAAACTCCCAGAAACTCTGCGCAAAGCAGGTAAGAAGGTAAGCAGCAACGGGTTACCTGTATCGCCCCGCTGTCTTCACTTCCTCATAGGTATCCTTGCCATCTATCGTTAAGGTGATGTCATCTGTGGAGAGAGAAAAGCCTCAGCTCTGCACCCAAGGCTTCCTGCACACAAGCTGTAGCTGCACAGGTCGAGCACATAAGCCAGACCAGGCCTCCTGCGATCCGAATCCCTGCGCATGCACATGGGGTACATCCTGCACCCCTTGGAAATGCCAAGGGTTTGCAAGACTAACCCATCCACAGAGACAAGCCTGATCCTGGATGCTGGGCACCACTAGCCACCTGGCCCACTGGCTTTTTAGATAGCCCAGAAAATCTGAGCCAGTTGCTCTCACAGTGAATCCAGCAGCATGACCGATCGAATTATTGCCTGAGTGAGAGTGAGCACCGGTCTCAGTGTTAAAAAGCACTTTAATCTCAACCTCTCTGGGCCAGGTTTTAGCCACTGGTTCACGTTACAACTTGCTCAGCCCTCCTACAGCCAGTTTTACCCCTCAGCGACAGAACTGCTACAGGGACATCAAGCTACTGAGTTAGTTCTGGCTCATCCTTGGCATGGTTCCTAACCCCCTTGACAAAAACACCTCTCACCTATTTTGTGACACTTTAAAATCTTTGCAGGTGAAAACCTAGGCTGGCTTTCCTTTGGCTGAGCAGCCAGAGGCACAGGCAGCTCACGAGCTCCTGCACATGTGGGTGGCTGCTCAGGGAGGTTCTCACCCCACACCCTCACACCTCGGGGCACAGGGCAGCGGGACCATGCTGCAGGCACAGCTCCATGTGCCAGGAGAGAGGCAGGAGGTGGGTTTGCTGCCTGTGGCCTTCCCAGCCAGGCTCAGACATTTCAACACTCTTACCTTCTGCACAAACAGAGCCCGGCAGAACCCCAGCGTGTGGGGGTACTGCTCAGGCAGAAGCACCAAAGGATTTGGCAGAGGGGATAGCCAGGGTGGAACTGGAGCAAAGGCCAGCCATGCGCGCTCGCTTCCCAGCAGCCATAATCCCTCACCACATCTTGTGAGGGGTCACGTACCCCAACAGCACGTTCAGGGCAGGCAATTAAGTTAACAAGGAATTTGATAATCACCCTGTCCACGTGAAAAAGCATATCTTAGGGATGATTAATGATTTATTCACATTTGATGAAATACTGGCTTATCGACGGCAGGTGCTGGGAGCGGATGAGGAAGGATACGTGAAATGAGTGCAAAGACCACTCCTATCACAGGACCAAATACCTACAGAGGGGCAAGGAGGAGGGGCTGAGGCTGAACGAACACAAGCAGCAGTCCCGGGAAGGGACAGAGTACACAGGTCCCATCTCCCCCCAGCACTGCTTCCCTTCAGCGACTACAACCCGAGAAGCATTCATATTAAGAACCAGGTCTCTGGCACACGGTCAGCTAAGCCCTTGAACAGCTTATCAGCTGGATAAAGGGAGAGAAGCTTTTCACCTCTGATCTCATCCCAGGGTAAGCAGTTATAAACATGACTGTACTTCTGCACACTTACCTTTTGGACAGTGTTTTTCATGTTTAAGTTTTGTACATGACTATTCCCCCCCCGCCATTTCTACTGGCACTAAGGGCAACCTCACGATGCAGCGTCAAAGGGATGCTTAACCCACGGGATCTCTCAGGGTGCCTAGCATGTGGACGGGGCAGCCGGACAGCCCAGAGTGGGTGCTGGTACAGCAGACACACCAGGCATCCCCCCATGGCCAGCGCTGGCCAGGACGTTCCTCGGTTGGCAGCAGGGAATCCAAGAGCCCGCATGCCCCAGAGGGGCTGTGTGTAGCACAGCCATCGCCTCAGAATACCACTCACCACCGTGCACACAGAAGTCACAGTTGTATTTGTCCAGGGTTTCCAGTGTGGTGACATAGGGAGCTCCTGGAGCAATCTCATCCACCCACTTGATGGCTTGCACCATTTTGTACCTCTCCTCCTGTGTAAAGACAGGGGGGCCCTTGTGCTTGGCAATCTCCTCTGGGGGAGAAACAGAAAATCCCCGTTAGAAGCATGTACCACACCTACAGAGACCCTCACCTACGGGAGCCTTGCTCCACACTCATCTGGGTGACCATCACTGCGGGCCTAAGCTCTGCTCAGAACTGGTCTGCAGTACAGAAAGGAGCCCCAGATAGGTAGGAAGAGATTTTGATTTGGCTGCTTTTCTTAAAGGGTGTGACAAAGACCCTGAAAATCACCTGGAAGGCAAAGGTCTCGGTGCTGCCCTGTACCCAGGGCCTGGGCCTCCTGACAGCCCCCGAAGGGAGCTTCCCCCTTTAAACAACAGCTTAGTGTTACGCTCGGTTCACACAAGATACACATCCATAAAACAATTCAAAATCCATCTTCACGCACAGGAACTAGTTCCTAGCACTTAACTTCTGGATGGGGTGGAAAGGAGCTGTCTCCAGAGAGCCACTGGTTTTGGTGCAGCGGCTCTGCATTTTGCACCAGCAAAACCAGCCTCCTTTCCAACCGGCTCCGGCGCTTTTAGAGCACGGATCGCCCCTCAGACGAAGCCTGCAAGCCCTGACCCTGACTGCAGGGAGCGTGCCGGGGGTGACTCCGCTCCCTTTCCCGGTGAAGGGGCGCTTTCGGAGGCTGTTGCTCCTTGAGGAGATGCAGCAGCTGCTCTGCACCGGGATATCCCCGTTCTCTCGAGGCCGGGAGGTGAAAAGCCGAGAAGAAAACCCCTCTTACCGTCCGTGTGGACACCCACGATCAGATAATCCCCCATGGCCCGAGCCTGGCGCAGCTGGTTCGAGTGCCCGTAGTGCACCATGTCGTAGCTGGAAAGGCAAAGGGCCGCGGCTCAGCCTGGGGACGCCGGGCCGGCCCTTGCCGGGGAGGCGCAGGAGGTGACCTTCCCCCTCAGAGCTGCCGGGGCTCCTCGGCCTCAAGTGTCCCCGCTTGCGCGGCGGCTGACGCCGTGCCAGGCAGCGCTCGGGGGGGGCGGCAGCGCTCCGCGTCCGCACCGCCTGCCGCGGCCCGCCGGATCCCCCCCACACACACACACCCCCCGGCCCCCGCAGCCCGTCCCGTCGCAGTCACACAGAGCCGGAGGCACGGACGCAGCCAACACGGTTTATTGCCCGTCCCGCCGCCCCACTCACCATCCGTCGCACCAGACGCGCACGGGCCGGTGCAGCCCCGCGCCGCCGCTCGCCGCCGCCCCGTTGCGCAGCATGGCCGCGCTGTCACCGGCGGCGCCGCCCGCCCGCAACGGAGCGAGCGGGGCCGCCGCCGCCGCCCGCCCCTCCCCGTCCCGCCCCGCCGCCATCGCGGGGCGCGGCCCCGCCGGTCCCGCCCGCCCTCAGTTGCTCTTCCTGCGCCGGGCGCCCTTGGCGCAGCCGCGGCCCAGCCAGCCGCCGGCACGGGCGGGCGGCTCCTCCTCCCGCGGCGGCTCCTCCTCCTCCCGCGGCGGCGCCGTGCCCGGCGGCGGGGCCACCGGCTTCCGCGAGTGCGTGCCTTCCTCCCCGGGGCGAAGCGGCTCGGCCAGCACGAAGATAGGGTCCCGCGCCCTGCGGAGACAGGGCGGGCGTGGGATGGCTGCCGGACTGCCCCGGGAACCCGGCCGGTCCCCGTTCCCGAGCCGCTCACCGGTCGTAGCGGGGGATCTCCAGCCCCAGCTCCGCCATCAGCAGCCGCATGACATCGTCGCAGCGGCCGTGCAGCTTCAGGGCGGCCAGGTCATCCTTTGGGGTCCACTGCAGGGGGGACAGCAGACCCGCGGCTGCAGGCATCTCCCAGCAGGGTCCCCTCGAGCGAGGGGGGCTCCCTGCCCGGGGTGCGCCCGTGCTCGGGGCCCCACACGCTCCCAAACCCACCAAGCCCCGGGGCAGGCAGCTCTCACCTGCAGGTTCACGATATAGAGCTTTGGGCGGCGAGCGGGGGGCTTGCTCATGCACCAAAGCCGGGGGTATTTTTTCAGAACCTGCCAGAAAACAGAGATTATCAGTAGAGCCAAAGGCACCTGTAACCGTGAACCGTATCAGCGAGAGGAAAAGGAATGTATTACCAGGAGGGGAAAGAGGGAGGAAGAGAGACTATCACAGATGGTGGGCGAATCCTGACACCAGAGTTTACAGTTGTCTGTTTGGGAGGAGACTGCTCAGCACCAAGGTGTATCACCAAGAGGGAATGCTGCTAACAATCTTCACCGAGTCTCTAAAGTTACCTTTAAGCTGGAACCCAGACAAAGAATCACATCTGCTTTGCTTGCAGCTTCTGTTGCTGCTTCCCAGTTCAGGGGCTGCCTCAACGTCCCCTTCTCCCCAAAGTGGACGATTGTATCTCTCAACTGTGCCCCACACTTGTGGCACATCCTGCCAGTGTGATGCCTGTGCAGGGCTGTGCGCTCCGTCACATCAAAGACTCGCACGTACTCTCTGTTGGGTGTACAGGAAGTGCAGACCTGATGCAGAACGAAAGCAAAGAACCCATTAACATCACTGGCAGCCAGCCCACGGCACCCAGGCACTTCTATCAGAAGTGCAGCACTTCTTGGGGACAGCTGATTGGAAGCAGTAAAAAGGGATCACCAGGGATTGGGTGCTGACTTGGAAAAGTGTGGAAAACCTCAACTAGCAAGTGGAATTACAGGGTGCCTGTTGGCTACACGACAGCTGGGAGTTCAGAGAAGGTTGGAGGAAGCAGAAGGCTCCAGCAAGTACAGAGAAAAAAGCCACCAACTTGCACAGAACACTCTGTTTTGGTGCTTGCTAACTAGTTCACCCCAACCTGACGTCCTGAAGACAGGCTGGCCCCTGTCCTAGCATTTCTCAAGTGAGTGAGAGGTCTGTAGTTTACGTTGTCTCTTGTGAGGCCACCAGACACCCACACCCTGCTCTGGCCGCTCACCTCTATGTACATGTTTCCATGAAGCTCGGATATTGCTGCTCGGGGTAACCCGCTCCGCAGGTGCAGCCCATCGCAGTTTTGAGACACCACATGCTGCACCTTGAAGAGAACAAAACACTGAGCTGACACACAGGGAGAAGACTCTGAAAGCATTACTTGAATGCAGGTGACACACACGTCTCTGTGCTGTTTGGCAAAGAGTTAATTTTCCTCCTAGTAGGCAGCACAGTATTGCAATGTGGATTTGGGATGAGAATAATGCTGGTAACACACTCATGTTTTCAGTTGTTGCCAGGTAGTTGTAGTGTTTACACTGAGTCAGGAACTCCTCAGCTCCTCAGGCCTGGCCAGGTGCTCAAGAACCTGGGAGAGCAGAGCCAGGGTGGCTGGTGCAGGTGCAGCCCATGGATATTCCCTGCCATATGACATCACACTCCGTAGGTAACTGGGGGAGCTAGCTTCTGGATCGCTGCTCAGAAACAGACTGGACATCAGGTAGGTCATTTTCTGTGGGTGGTGAGCAACTGCATTTGTGTATCACTTGTTTTACATGTATTTTTATATTAACATTACATTATATATTTAATAGTAATTATAATAATGATAACAATAATAATATTATCTTTGTTATCCCTTTAAACTGTCTTTATCTCAAGCCATGAGGTGTTTTTTTTCCATTCACCTCCCCATCCCACAGCAGGAAGGGGTGAGCAAGCGGCTGCCTGGTGCTCAGATACCAGCTGGGGTTAAACCACAACAGCCTCAGTTCACACCAGACAGCCCTGGACATCAGAGCAGAACTACCCGAAGGAAAGCATGGAGAACAGACTGTGGTGAGAGCTAAACCAAACCACTCCTCCTGCTGAACAGAGCTCTACCAGGCCTGGCTGAGTCCGTGGCCAGGTGCCCACAGCAGCCTCAGCAGGAGGCACACACAAGGTGTTAAAAGAAAAGGCACCTGGGGAAGACCTGCCAGAGCAACAGTCAGGAGCTAGGTGAACAGACTCGGCTGTATGTGAACACAGATGCTTTTTCCTATGTGGATGTTTACCCACCTGAGTAAAAACAGTAGTTAGGCAATCTTGTGAGAGGCTTTTCCCCCACTGTTGGGTTTTATTTATCATACTTAGAGAGGTGAGGTGGAATGTCTTACCAGGTTGTGCTTGTGCAGGCAGGCAATGCTCATGTGGGTGAGCGTGGGCTCTGCCTCACTCAGATCTGAAGCCCTGACAAGAAGCACAGGAAAAAAAAAAAAGAGAAAAAAAAAAAAAGGGATTGGAATTGTCACTAATCTCTCCTTCAGTGTCAGCTTTCTGCTTCACAGCTCAGTTGTTCTCCTCACCTGATGGTCCTGCCCTTCTGCAGCAATGTCCATATGCCATTAGGGCCTCTGTAGTCTGGGATTGAAGCTGCCTGTTATCAGGAGAGAAAAGTGAGGCCTGACGGGAAGGCTTGTGCCTCTTCTGCACAGACACAACAGGCTGCTCTCACCCAGGACAGCCAGATACACACACCCCATTCCCTGGTGCATTCCCATTCACTCCCAGTTTTCTAGTGCAGTGGTTCTCTAATCACAGGGAAGTCTTTGTTTCACATTTTTTCTCCGACATCTCCTACCTCACAGCTCTCATTTTCACCTCCAGTATTTATTTTCTTCCATTCTGTCATTCTGGAATCCCTCCAGAAATCCTTCTGACCCTCAGTGCTCCCCATTTCCCTACACAGAACTCAGTTCTAGAACCTTTCCTTGTTTTCACCAGGCTGATTTCTGGTTGCTCACACTTTATCCTCCTTCAGCAAAAGCACTTGTGCCATTGGTGCTCATACACCCGCCTCAGAATCGTGCCCCCTATCAGCAGAGATGGCAGAAAAGGGAAAGAAAATAAGGATCTCATCTCAGACTTCAGAGAGACATGACATGTTAGGAGAGGCAGGACCAGATTTCCACTCTCCCAGAGCCCAGCTATTTCTTAAACTGTCATTTATAAGTTCATAGCATGGTCAGGGCTGGCAGGGACCTTAAAGATCATCAAGTTCCAAATCCCCCTGCCATGAGCAAGGACGCAAGTTCTGATAACCAGCTGCTATTCCCACTTGTTCATTAACACAGATGTTAATTAGTTAACTTGCTTTTAGGTTTTACAGCAGAAGTAGTAAAAGAGACGTGGATGAAGATTCATGATTGCCTCGTTTAAGAAGCACACCCATCACTGGGGCAACGCAGCCCTGGAGTCTCTTGAGCAGCAGATGCACCACCAAACCTCTTGGTCAGGGTTTGCAGCACAGCAGCATTAACACAGCAACCCATAGCACACATCATGCAGCCATCTGGAAACCCCAAAACTGTCCCAATAGCATTGCAACGTGCCCGAAGGAGCTCCCAAAGGTCCAGCTGCTCACCCTCAGAGAACCCTACCGTACTGATCCCGGCTCCTGTGTAGATGACAAGGTGCCTGGCATTCCGGACAGCAGCAGCCAGCTCAGTAACCTTTCTGTTTAGCTCCTCTGGTTCATCACACACCTGGAAAACACAACTGAGGAAGTTGACATCTTTCCAAGATGCAGCACATCACCAAATCAGAAGGAACGGGGAGCTGCATGGCCCCGGCCTGGCCAGGATGAGCGACACAAACGTTATCAGCAGTGGTTTCTAACTGAAAGGCCGTGGGTCTCGTCCAAGGGAGGTGAAGGGAAAGAGCTTTCTGGAGAGCAGCACAGGCTAGGAAACCCTGTGCATCTGGGAAACACGCGAACCCGGCAGCTGCTGCAGGTAAGGCTGAGGCAGAGGCAACTCGCGGGCTGACACGGGGGCCGCAGCCTCGGGGGCCGGGGCGTTCCCGGTGAGGCGGCACAGCAGTCCTTCCACCGAGGCCTGCCGCCGCTCCAGAGCCGCCCCCGCAGCAGCCAGCCCGGCGGCCTCAGCGGCCGACGGAGCGCGCTGAGCTCCTCTCCCCGCAGCCACCCCGCCGCCCGGAGCTGCCGGTCCCCGGGCCGCCCCCGCCGCCGCCCACCTCCTCCTGCCGCCGCCGCAGCCGCTCGCGCCGCTTGCGGCGCCGCTCCAGCTCCCGGACGATGTCCTCGCTCTCGCTCAGCACCTGGCACTCCTCGGGGCTCCGCTCCGCCGGCGGCTTCCTCCAGATGCGGCACACCTGCCCGGGACACACGGGCGGTCACGGCGGCCCCGCGGTGGCGGCGGGGCCGAGCCGGGCCGGGCCGGGCCGTACCTGTCTCCGCCGGTCCCGCTGCTCCTCCTGCTGTAGGATCTCGGCGCGGGCCGCCGCCTTCCGCTCCGAGCGGCTCAGGCTGCCGCCGGCCGCCATCACCCCGGAAGCGCCCCGCTTCCGCCTACCGGGCTCCCGGGCCGCGCCCCCGCTTCCGCGAACCCGCCCGGAGCGGCTGAGCGCAGCTTCCGCCGGCGGTTGGCGGCACCGCCCCGGGTGCGGCAGCGCCCCCCCGCGCCGCGGCGGACCGCGCCCCAAGGAAGCGCCAGGCGGCGGCAGTTGAAAGCGCTTTATTGTCACGTACAACCGGGCGGCCGCGCGCGGACACTATGTACAGCAGCGAGTCGGTACCGCCGCCCCCGCCCGCAGCCCCCCGCGGCAGGGGCCCTCCGGCCCGCCCCATCCCGCCCCGGGAGCGGCGAGGCGGGTAACGGGGCGCGGGGCTCACCGCGGCCCCCGCCCCTTGGGGAACGGCCGCAGGCAAAGAGAAAGAACACAGACACCCTTCACGGCAGGGAAGCAAAGGACGAGCACCTCAGAACACCAACTGTCACACCCCAGGGCGCTGTACACGAGAGAGGGGCCGGGACCGGCCTGGCTCAGTACCCTGTTGGCGGGCACCAGCCCCCCGGAGCAGGACAGACACTCCTCGGACGCTGCAGAACATCACTCGGGGGTCAACGCTTCACCGGGAACAGAACCAAAGCCGACACACTAGCAGGGGGAAGCACCATGTCCCCACCGACACCCAGCCCTGTGCCTTGCAGAGCTCGCCTGCCGCACCGGCGGCCTCCAGGCCTGGCTCTGCGCCTGCTCCCGCCACGCGACGGGGCCTCATCGGATGCGCTGGGAGCCAGCTGGGGTCACAGGCCAGCGGGCACAGGAGAGACCGGCCTTAATGCCTGGTGAAGCCAGCACCGGGGGCCTGCTTGGCCCTCCTGACTCACATCCTGCTCCAAAGCAGCACAGCCTTGCCAGCAGTAGCATGGCTGCTGCCGAGGCAGCAGGCTCTCCTCACACCACAGCCTCTGGCCCCACACACAGACCCTTGGCTGCTCACCCTGTGGAGGCCAGGCCTCCAAATAGGTTCAGAGCTGCTCTCCGGCCAGGTGCGATCTCAGGCTGGGTCCAGGAGGGACAGGATTGGGACTGACACCCCAGGCCAACCGGAGGTCTCAATGTTTTGGAGTGTCTCACCTCTCCCAGGCACCACATCACCAGCTGGAAGACAACGGCCAGAGCCCAGAGCTCTGTGCCAAGTGCTGCTCAGCACGTCGTCTGTCCGGTGAACGGCTGCAGAGCAGTATGTCAGACACTGCAGCTGAGAGAACAGAAAGCCCAAGGCTGGGAGAGGGAAGCCTGGAGGCAACGTTCTGACCCGCTCCCAGTTCAGGAGAAGCATCCCAACCAGCTTCTCCCTCAGCCCCCCATCAATCAACGCAAAGCTGCTCTCCCCTCCAGCAGGAAATCCCCACCAATTATCTGCTCCTCTCCTGCGGCTTCACAGCTTTCATCAGGTTTGCCTGCTTCTCAGCCTGGAGGCCAGCAGCAGCAGTTCAGCTACGTCAGCAGCACATCACCAAAAACCACCCAGGATGGTGAACTGTGCCTCCCCACAGACCTGCGGTTTCACTTTTGCCGTCCTGGTCCTGCCCCCTCTGCTCATGAGACTTTCAGCAGCCAGATCACACGGACCTCACCCCCACGTCCTGCTTCTCTAAACCAACTCAGTAATCAGCTCAAATCTTTGGGGAGGGGAAAGGTGTGTGTGTGGGGGGAGAAAATCAAAGTGTTTGTGGAAATGGAGCCTGGCCACAAATAGCTTCTCAGCTGCGTCACAGCTGTGAGTCTAAGCACTCTTCCAGCGCCCACAGACAGAAGCTGCACCAGGAAAGACAGCAACCACACCACCACCTAGTTTCCAGCAATACAGACACTCCGGACTAGCGCTGGCCCTGCAGGGCCCAGGGGACAGGCAGCTTTGCCCCTCTTGTCAGGAGAGCCACAAGAGCAACACAAGTTCCAAACACAGGATCCAATTCCAGAGTTAAATCCCATCGGTCTCCTCCTCAGCTTGGACAATTCTCCCTTGTGTTACTTCCCTACTGGTTTTGCTGGAGGAGGGAAAGGACAAGGTTCTCCCCATTCAGGTATCAGCCACCCAGCGCTGGCTGCCCAGCCAGGGGCCCAGCTGCCTGCGCTCCTGCAGCACGCCTCTGCAGATCAGTGTCTTCCAGGCAGGCATCACTACTCAGTCACACCAGCCATTCTTTCCTGCCTTCAAGAACAACAGCACCTCTCCCCACACACCAAAATCCTCCCTGGAGAATCCGGAGGGGTTCCAGCTCCATCTCTCGGTTGAGCTTAGGGGAAAACGACGGCAGCATGAACAGGACAGCACACGGCACGGGCAGCCACGGGCACCACCACACCACAGCGCCACGCACGAGCTCGGGGAGCACAGAGAGCGCTACACAAGGGGACACAACAGAAGCCAGCAAGGTCGAGAATAAGTCACTTTTGGTACAATTGCAAAAAGATATCAAACAGGACTTGCCTCTTTTTTTGTCTTTTTTTTTTTTTTTTTTTCTAAGTTTTATAAATAAAGTCTGATAACTCTTTATAAAAACTAACCTCAGAGCCACAAACGGTTTGCGGGAGGTTCATGAGAAACTTTAAAATTATTTCTTTATTAACTTTTAACTAGCAAAGTCTCCCGAGAATATTTCCCCATTCGTATGGTCAAATATTCTCGCCCTCTCAGATAAAAAAGCTGACTATAAATACGCTCTCTCTTCTGTCTGATTTTTTTTTTTTTAATTTTAAACTTAGATAATTTAATAACTCTTAAAACGATGTTTCTCTCTTTAAATAAAGGGCTATTTAACCACATAAACTGGTCGTGTAAACCATCACACTAGAGCCACTTGATACCCTCAAAACACGGGAACAACTAGTGATTTTGGTCTTGTTCAGTGCAACACATTAGGCACAAAACCGGCCTGCAGTCCACACGGTACCTCCCCTCCCTCCCCTGCAAGGGCTCTGTCCTGGCTCCTTCCCCATCACTGGGGCAGGGCACGACTGCACCGTCCTTCCCACCACTGCTAGTTTACACGGCTAAACGCAACGGACGTCTGAAGGAAACCCACTGTTAGGGCACAGAGGCACACCTAGAAAGGAATAAAAACCTATTACACAGAACACCCCAACTGCAACTACAGGTACCGAAGGAGACAAAAGCAGCAGGTTCAGGCGCCTGGCAGTCGGGCACCGCGATGCACCACCTGGAAGAGTAATGAAGTAAAGCCTTTGGAAGTGACCGAAAAATTAGGGTTCCCGGCCCCAGGAAGAAAGCCTCCCCTCTGGACCGTCCCCAAAGCCCTTCCGTTCGCCCTGCCGTCGGCCACACTGCACAGACTTTCTTTGGCTTGGAAACCAAGATCTTGCAGTCTGTCCCAAGGGCGCCCGAGGGCTACAGACCGCTGGGCTGGGGAGGGGGGCTCTGTCTGCACAGGACAAGGGACGCACCACCACTGCTCATACCAATCTGGACACAACAAAAGAAAACTGGAGTGATCAGCAGGCCAGTCCTGGGCCGAGTAGAAGGAACCCAGACCCGTGTGGGGAGGGTTTGTGCTTTGGGGATTCCAGGCTGGTTTTGTGCCTAATTGCCCTGCACAGACAAGCTCAGGCAGCACTCGCTTCACTAAGACCGGGCGTCCGTTTTGGATTTCACTATTGTGATGACACTAGTAGTAGCAACCTTGCCAGGGACAAGGGGCCCCATACTGGAGGTGAGAGGCCCCCGCACAGGGGTGACGGGGCTCCGGGCCACGGTTCTGGCGAAGTTCTGGAGAGCCTCGTATTTGGAGCGAAGAGCATCGAGTTCCATTTTCATGCTGGCGTTCTCAGAGGCCAGCTTCTCCACTTCTTGCTGCAGCTCTGCCTTCTGCTTCTCCAGTTCCTCCTTCTGGGTAACACGCTTGACTCTGCAGCTGGCTGCGTAGCCCCGGTTCTTCAGCGTGCGCCGGCGCTGCTTCAGCTGGATGATCTCCTCCTTCGACAGGCCCCGTAGATGCTGGTTCAGCTCCCGCACAGACATGGTCACCAGCTCCTCATCTGTCAAGCTGGTCCCATTCTCGCCTGGCTCCCTCTTCACCTGGAAGAGAAGGTGGCACCAACTCATGAAACCCAGAGCGGTGCCCACACCCGCCACCCACACCCCCTTCCTTCACCTGCTGCTTTACCTTCAAGGCCTTGTTTCCTTTGTTGGGGGTCGTCATAACACGACAGCCTTGTCAATCAGGTTCTGGAAGGGAAGGAAGGTCACATTATTTCCCCCTTGGACACAGCAGAGCCTGTGACATTCCTGTGACAGGGTCCAGGTGCTGCTGCACATCCCACCCCCCCCTCCCCAGACAATGCTTGACAAGCACCCGACTGAGCTGGACTCACAAGCAGCAGATTCTGTCCCTGAGCAGAAGCTGCTGCCCTTCCACACCCCTACTCCCACGGAGACTGTGGCAACACTGGGTTTTGTTGCCTTTTTTTTTTGGCTTGGGGTGGGGGAAATTAAAAACCGAGGAGGAGTCAGAATACACGGAAGCCACGTTTTAAAAATAGCCTGGCAGGCAGCAGGCTGGGTCCAGAGCACGGCTGCTCCGGGCCAGTCATGCTGACTCAGCACACCGGCACTCTGCGCCTCGCGCTCCCAGCCTCTCATCCTTGTCGCTCCCCAAGCGCAGCAAGGCGGCCGGCTGCTCCAACACACCCTCCCAACAGGTGCCCAAGCTCAGCCCACAGGGTAAGAGTCCTTCTGGATCCCAGGAGCCCCCAAGGTCCCAAACCAGCATGGTTCAAGAACACGCGACCCTGGGCAAGGAGGGCAGGGCAAGCCTTTGCCTCTGCAACACACCTCGCTGGGTGCCCCGTGGGATGGGAGAACCTTGTTCCTGTGCTCACGCCTCTCCAAACTTTTTCTGCTTCCCAGGAAAGCGAGCACATCCAGGTTCAAGTCAAAGTTCTGCACCCAACCTTTCCCGAGGAGCAGAGGGACAGCCCAGTACTGCAGCACAAGGAGGCCTTTGGGCACGAGTCTGGGCTGATGCCCTCGCAGCCTTCACCAATCCTGGTCACACAAAGCTGACCCCAGCTGCGGGTCTCCCCTGTGAGACAGTCCCTGTGTGAAAACCACCTTCCCCCTCCCTTATCTTCAGGGCCAAGCCATGCTCGAAACAAAGATTCAGGGTGACCAAAACCAGAGGGGAGCAGACCCCTCTGCTGCCATGCAAGACAGGACATCAGACCTCGAAAGAGCAATTCCCAGGCCTGTTTTTACAGTGAATCACACCCGAGCTCCTGCTCCTGTCCCTACGTACCTCCTCCCCTCAGCCTTCAGTTCAGAGCGCTGCTACACTGCCCAATTAAGTAATCCACTCAGATATTGCTTAACACACTCAGCTGCACCCAGAGCAGCCAGGAACGGCACGGCTCCGGAGGTGAGGCCAGCGTTCCAGTGCGAGCTCAGTCCACAAACACCCCTCCACCTTCTGTCTCCTCAGCACCAAGCAGCCAAGAGAATTTCTGTTCGCTGCCGCGTTGCTGAACGTGAGGTGCTGATGCAGTTACAGCCAAGAACCAAATGCACAAGTCAGCAAACGCGAATTTATGCTCTTCCAGCAGCTGTGGCACAGCTCCCTGCAATGCATCTACCACCTTCCAGAGGTGAACGGGGTCGGCGTTCCCTGGGACACTGGTAGAGACACTCCCACAGCCTCCAGCCTGCCAGGAGGCTATTTATACCTGGAGGACAATGCTGCCTCCAGTGAGATGTCCACTACAACCTGACACTGCTGGTGTGGAAATGGCTCCTTTGCCACCCAAGGAAGCTGCGATGAAGCAGGCTAACACAGAACGGACAGCACGCAAACGACCGCTTCATCAAATCAATTCTTTGCTCCTTCCCAAACCGCTGTATTTCTTCCCTCTGCTGCTGCTTGGCAAGCAGCACGGCTGCTGGGAAAAGGGGGGAAGGAAGGGAGTAGCTGGGGAGACCAACCTTACCCCTTCAGCACCTGGGCACCATCCTCTGGCGAGTGCCAGGGGCCGAGGGCTGGCATGGTCAGAGGGACCCCCAGAAACCTGTTCACCTTGTGTCACTGCAGAATTGCCAGCTGCCTGCCAAGCACTCGAGCCTCCTTCATTATGGCAGCACTAACATTAAACAGGCAGGGTGCTGCGTGAGGCAGGGTACTGGGAAGAGAGCCCTTGGGGTAGACTGGGGAGTCAGTAGGGCGGCTGCAAAGGCAGCAACAAGGACTTCTGCTAGAGCTGAGAAAGGGGCAGAGAAGAGGCTGCTCCCAGCCCCTGACAAGAGCAATTTAACTTTTCTGGAGCTTCAGGCTTAAAGCATTTTCACCCAGAGGAAATTCCGACCTCCAAAGCTGGAAGCCTCCTGAAGCTGTAACAGGACCATCCCCAAAGGCACCAGGGGATCCCACCCCTCCCGGTCCCCTCTCCGTGGGATCAGAATGAGATGCAGCCTGGAGACTGTTGGCTGTTCCCTGGGTCCCACTTGAAGGATCGCAGACAAGCCCATTCGGCAGCTCGCAGCACAGAGGACACCCAGGGAACTGGCACCAAGACAGAGACCAAACTTGGCCTGACTCTCCAGGCTGCTGATTGCTCAGCTTTCGATAGCTTCCTGAAGAAAGATCACACCGAAAGCGCCAAACGTGATGACTGCAATGAAGAAAATGCAACTTCAACACATTTCCCCAGAGCTCAAAAGGCCTGAACTCAGCACAAGCGCGGCCAATTCTCTCCTCGGCTCAAAGGCGACACAAGGGAGCTGACAGCACCGCGCATGATTCAACGCAGGCCCCATTCTCCACATTCCTGATCGCGGAACCGTGCCACGAGCCCCGTGTAAACACGCTGACGTCACCCATTCCAGCGCAGGCCGGCCTGGAGACGGTGCTGGGAAAGGGGGGGGGAAGAGAGGGACACCCCTCGGTAGGGACTGGGAGGCAGAGGATGGGGCTGTGCTCCACAGCTCCGGGCGGGGGGAGGAACGCGGTGTGCTGGCAGCGGTGGGGCACGCTGCACGACAAGTCTGTCCCGGTGTGGATTTCATACTGGGTTTGTTTGCTTTCTCGGAATTGAGGTCGCACAGCCCTCCCAGGAACCCCAACAGATGGGATGACTCCCCGGGTTGCATATGGAGTCAGGCCAGCAGCTCTCCTGTACCCCTCTGGGAGTCCCCGGTGAACTCACGTCCCACCCGGGGCACTCGGGGGGGGCAATTCTACCCCCGTTTCCCCTCACGGACCTGCCACCCAGCCGGTTTTAGCTCCGCTCACCCAGCTACGGAAAGAACTGGCTCCCAGAGACCCCATTCAGCGCCCGCCTTGCGTCCCCTGGGCAGCCAGAGCCCCCCCGGCACGGGGCTGCAGGACCCGCACCCCGGAGAGCCTCGCCGCAGGGAGCCCGCTCGGCGCCGGGGACGCCGCGCCCCCGGCCCGCTCCCTGCGCCCACCGCGGGCCCCCCCTCCCCCGGTCACCGGCTGTCCCCGCGTCGGCGCCGGGGAAGCGCGGCTGTCCCGCCTGCGGCCGAGCCTCTGCGCGAGGGAACGAGCCGCGGAACCTAGGGGGCCCCCGCGGGGGTCGCCACCCGCCCCAGAATCGCCCTCCCCGGTCAGGGGAAAACCGGCGGGTCGCCGAGGAAGCCTCGCGGGACCGGGGAGCCCGCAGCAGGCCGGGCCGCGGCAGCGCGGGGCAACGGGGGCCGCATCGGTACCGGGAGGGGCGGGCCCGGCCCCGGGGCAGCCGGTCCGCCGGGTGGGACGCGCCCGTGCTGCCCGCTGGTGGCCCCGGGAAGCGGCGGTCGGAGACGGACCGGGACAGGCCCCAGACCGGCGGCCCCGCGCACCTGTTGCTGGTCCGCGGGGCGGGGAACCGGGCGGGGCGGCGGGGGGAGAGGGAAGGACAGCGGCGGGGCGGCGCGGCGACCGCGGCCCCGGAACTCACGCCGAGTCAGCGGCGGAACCTGCCGACCCGCGGCGGCCCGAGCCGGCGACCGGGCCACCATCCCGGGCCCGCCGCGCCCCGCCCCGGCCCGCCCCCGGGGACCGGCCCGCCGCGCCCCGCCCCGCCCGGTGCCAGGGCCGCGCCCGCCGCCCGCGGCCGCACCCGCCGCCGCCCGTCGCCGCGGCCGGTGCCGGTGGCGCTCACCTCCTCACGGAGCCGCCGGGGCCGGGGCCGGGCGGGGAGGCCGCGCTGGGAGGGACCGGGACGCCGCGAGCCGCCGCCACCGCCGCCGCCGCCGCTCACGGTCGCGTCACGTGATGTTTGGGTCACGTGGCTCCATTCATGAAGCGCCCGGCGCAACCGCCCCGGGCCCGGCGGGGGACGCGCGTCGCTGCCGGGGGCGGCGCCTTAACGGGGAGGCGGCAGCGCGCGCCCCGCGCCTCCCGCTCGCCACGTCCCGCCGCGGGCGCGAGGCCCCGCCCGGCCCCGGGGTGCGCGCGGGGCTCCGCGGCCCGGTGGGTGCTGCCGCCCTCCGCCGGTGCGGGGCGAGCCCTGTCCCCGCTGAGCCCCGGCGCACCGGCAGCGGGGCATCTCCCGGCCTCCCGCGGCCCAGCCGGCGGGGCGGGGGAAAGGTGACCTTCGGGCTGCCACGCGTGTCCGCGGGGAGCAGCCGCGGGAGCGGGGGGGTGCGCACCCCCCCACACACTCCCCTCCCCCGGTCCGCATCCCGGCTCGACCCCCGCGCCGGGGCGAGCACGGCCACCTGGCCCTGCCCGGCCGCAGCCCCGCGCTCCCTCCACACCCGCGTCCGTCGGGGCTGCGGGGCCGCAGGAGGAGCGGCCGCGTCTCGGCGGGACGCGCTGGCCTGGAGAAGGCGGCGCTGCCGCAGCTCTCCCGGCACCGGTGGCGGTGCTGAAGCCGATCAGTCCCGGGCCGGGACGTGCTGCGGCTCTCCCCGATCCTGCCCCGAGCCAGGCCGTTCCCACCTGCCCCGCCAGGACCGTGGGTCCATAACGCAGTAGGGGCACAGCAGAGCGGGCGGTGCCGCAGCAGGCTGGGCTCGCTGCTAACGGGGAAGCAGTCCAGGCCCTGGGCGCTCGGCACCGCTGCAGGGATGTGAACTCGAGCCCTTTGGGATCTCCTCGCCCCTCAGAACCCGGGCTGGTTTCCATCTGCTGTGTCACAGGTCTGCAGTCATCCCTGTGGCCTCTCCTGTGAGGAGTGGTGGCACAGGGCCCTGTGTGGCTGGCGGTGCTGCTCAGGAGCTGCGGGTGTCAGGAGCAAGGGGCAGATAGGCTTCTCCTGCCCCCAGCCACACGCCAGCCTCAAAGGCAGGTTTGCTGCACAGCTCCAGCAGCAAGGAGCCATGGCCACTGCCAGAGCGAGACAGACCCAGTCCAAACAGCTGGGATGAGCCACAGCCCTGTCAGAGAAGCAGTTTATTATGTAAAGAGGGAAGAGGAGCAACCATCCGTCATGCTTACAGTCATTCCCCACTACCAGCTGAAAGCCTAACACTAAACACGCTCTAACATCACTAGCACCTTTGGCAGCCCCTGCATCGATACCAAAGCTATTTTCCCACGACCTGCACGTCCAGGATTCCTCAGGACACAGTAAGCCCATCTTAAACATTGTCCTACCTGCGGGCCCCCAGCACGCCCCAAGGTAGAACACAGCATGGCAGTTACCCACCCAAATCTGTTCCCTCCCCTCCAGCCTGTCGCTCCCACTGCAGCCCTGTGAAGGTGGCATGGGCAGCTTGCATGCTAAGTGCAGTTCTTGCTTGAGACAGGAATCAGGCTCTGGGACAAAAGCAGAGAGCAGCAAGGAAGCCACCCAGGGAGGCTGGCTGGCTGCAGAGGAATCGCAGAGCAGCAGGCAGTCATCTCCGTGGTGCTGCTGGGGCTGGTGCCCAAGACCGTGTCGAAGAAAAGCTTGACCATCCTTCCTGATGACAGGCTGCAATTCACCTGCTGCCTGACCAGAGCACTGGTCCCTTCTGCCCTGGGAAGAGCGGTGCCGCGGTGCCCTCGACACGGCAGTGCCTGCTCACGCTGTGCCTGGTGCTCAGGCTGCAGCAGGAAGGGTTGAGCAGGGCCACCCTCTGCTCGCTGCTACCACAGCCATGGCCAGACTCCTCCCCTGCAAGCACTGGTCTGAAGGGGAGAGGGACCACCCCTCCTACACCTCACACCTCTCTGCCATTTCTCACTCATCGATTGGGAGTCAGACATGGGAAATCCTCCAGACCACAACAGCGAAGGTCTTCCTCCTCTGCAGAGCCCCAGCATCACCATGTGTTTCAACAAACAAGTCCCTGTCATTGGACAAGCACCAGGCATTCTCAATCCCCCCCTGAAACTCTTTTGTGTCAAGAAGGGACTGACTTTCCTCCTGGGGCTCATGTGGGACAAGCTAGGTGAGCTGGGACAAGGTCAGAGCCACAGCCTGGACCAGATGACTGGCCTGGTTCCCTTCAGTCTTGTATTCTAAAGAACTCAGGATGCAACTGCACAGAGCAGCCCCAAACATCTTTCTAGGTGTTTGAACCTTTTTCTAGGTGCTCTCCCCTTCTAGCCATCAGCGATGCAACACCTTCAGAGGAAAAAGGAGAATACAGGAGAGACAGACCTGCACCAACACAGGGCAATGCCAAGGGCTGCTGTGCTGGATCTCACCAGCCCAGGAGCTCTGCCAGGAGAAATGCTGCCTTGAAGGGACACCCAGTCCACCACCAGTCACTGAGCAGAGCAACTGCAGAGTGGACGCTCTCAACAGGCACTGATGATGCTGAGGAGGGGGTACAGCCTGGTGCAAGGAGAGGTGCTGAGGAAGGGTCCCATGCAGCAACCCAGCAGCTGGGTACAAAACGCTGCTCCAGACCAAGGGACCAGCACAGATGGTGGCTCTCTCCAGAGGAGGTTGTCCTTGACTCCAGCTCTGCTCCTGGCTGCCCCAGGAGCAGTGCAAAGAGCCAGGAGAGCGTCAGGGAGCACAGTGATGCTGAAACATGTCCATGGGCATGCAGGAGCAGATTCTGCCCATGGAGAGCATGAAGAGGTGTCAGAGGGAACAGGGAGTGCTCACTACCCCCCACCTGCCCTGCCACCCAAGCCAGGCCAGCAGTGAAGGAGGGACAGGGAGCAGTTCACGGTTCCCCAGACCAGGCAGAGGAGACAAGGGGCAGCTGGAACAGACTGTGGCCCAGGTGTCTCTCAAAGTCAAGGCAGATGGGGACAGGGAAGAGGAACTTTGGTCTTTTCTGAGAGCTGCTCTAGGGCCCAGCCTCTTAGGCAGTGTGTAGCACTGTGTCTGCATGGCAGCATCTGCTCTAGCTAATAAAGACAGCGACAAGCTCTGACAGCAGAACTAAGACGGGACAAGAGGGATCCACGGGACAAGAGGAATCCAGGGGACAAGAGGGATCCAGGCCTGTTTCAAACCTTTGAAACCAAAAGACGTTCCAAAACCTCTTTAAAAATCCTATTAGAAACCATCTCTGTGTGGGACACCACAAACACTGCCCGAATCCTAGGAGTGTCCAAGGCTTCTGGACAAACGTCGCTCTTGGTGAAGCTCTGACGATGGTCCCACCCCTGCCCAACAGAGAACAGCGATGCCAGGGACAGTCTGCACCAACCCCACTACAGGTTGAAGACCCTCTTCTACAGCGTTGCACTGCCCCAAAGCTGCTGCGAGCCAAGAGCTGGGTATGGGGGACACCAACATTCAGAGTAAGCGCTTCTCCTTGGACAAACAAGAAAGGGTGTGGAGGAGCCGACGCTCAGCAGGGTCAGTTCTTCTTGCTGCTCGGGCTCTTACTGGCGAACAGACTGACTTTGCTGGCAGATGTCACGGACAGAGATGGAGACTCCAGCTTCACCTTATCCAGCAAAGTCTTCTTTATGGCTGCAGGGGAGATCGTCTCTTGGTCTGCCAGGTGCTGCAGCTCCCTGCAACGGGGCGATGGGAGAGAGAGACATAGCAGAAGGAGGAGAAGGTGGGGAGGAATGACACAACGAGTTTTTCAGGCCCTTTAGGACTTCCTAGGTGCCCACCTTGTCCGGATGCAGGAAGCCTCCACGGCATTGATTAGGAGTGAGCGAAAGCCACCGCTCTCCAGGAAGTGCAGGGCATGGATGGTGGCTCCCCCAGGCGAGCAGACATTGTCCTTCAGCTGACCGGGATGCTGCTCAGATTCCAGCAGCATTTTGGCTGCACCCTGCAGTGAGAGAGAGAAAACAGCTGCCAGAGCTCCAACCGAGGGACTGACTGCCACAGACTGCACAGGGCAGCCCCACACTATCGGGGGGGGGGCAAAAGCAGTGCCCCAGAGCCTCTAGCAGGGTGCCAAAACACCCTCCAGAGCTGGAACAGCCTGCGGAGCAGGCACAGCTCCCACAGCAGCACCATGGCTGTGGACAGGTCCCACATCCCCCCGCTGGGAACGCGAGTGCAGGGAAACCAGGTGTGTTTCCTAAAGCAGATCTGGTGAAAGGACAGAGATCGTTTCAACCTGGGATGTGCAGAACGCTCTGCACAGGGCGGGAACAGACTCAGATCTGTGTCCTGGAGGAGGGAATACTGACCAGCAGTGCCTGTGCTCCCAGTCGAACAGCCAGCCTGCGAGGAAGCCCCATTTTCACTCCCCCATCTGCCAGCGCATCCAGGGCAGTGAACGCCTGAGACCAGACAGAAGAAGAAGGTGACTGCAAGTCCCTACTCCAGGGCTGATGCTCTCGGGGAAGAGAAGCCAGAGCTCCACTGTGACCCTGTGACTCCCATCCCTTAAAGACTTGACAGAAGCTCCCCCCACCATCCCCCTTTACCACCAGGCTGCCATGCCAGCCTCCCCTCCCACTGGCTCCAGCTCAGGAGTGGGGAAAAATGGGAGAAATTCAGCTTCTCCATCACACTAAGTGCAGACCCACATTTTGCAACACAGGCACGTGGATGCTGCGCGCTGGCGATGGACTTCAGACCCATCAGACTGGTAATGGACTTTTGTTGTTGACCCAAACTGGTAATAAAATGGATAGCTGGATTATATGTCCCATCGTGAGCGATGAGAAAAACAAGAAACAACTGGAATTGCAAAGACTTCCAGCGCATGCAAAGCCTACTGCCCCCCCCAAGACCGTCCCGAGTTGAGGAAGGGGCACATACATACGCGGGGCCACTGCCACTGAGCCCCGTTACAGCATCTATCAGGTCCTCTTCCACCTCAGTGCAGAAGCCTACACTGGCCATCAGCTGTTCCAAGAGCTTCCCATCCTCCACATCTGCGTGGGTCCCAGTGGCATAGACTGTAGCACCTTCCCGGACAATCACAGGGGTGTTGGTCATGCATCTGATCACTTTTGGCGTGGGGCAGAAGGCAGAGAGTTTCTTGGGGCAGAAAATTATTGGAGAGGGAAGGAAGAGAAAAAAGAGCTTTAGTGCTCACGTGGCACACCGGATCGGCTGTCTGGGAGGGGGCTCCCCAGGGGCAAGAGCGGCACAAGCAGAGGGAAGAGAGATGCTCCTGCATTCCAGACTCCCTGAGAGCAGCCAAAACTTAAATGGGACGTTTTTAGTAGCACCAGCAAATGGGAAGCTGCTGTTGGGAGCAATACCCCCCCTGAACGCCTTGTTCCCACGTCAACTCACGAGTCTCCAGGGCAGCTCGTGCAGACACTCGGCACAAAGTCTGCAGAGATTCAGGGGAGGTGACCCACCACTGTTGAGAGAAGAAAAGACCTGATCTGATAGCACCTCGTGCCATGGAAGAGCGGGCGTGCAGCCCCTTAGAGCTTCTTCTGGTGAGGACGGGCAAAGGCGTCCCCAAGCTACGGAGTGATGCTGCACGAGCTCAGCCCTGGGGAGCGCAAGCGACACTCATCCCTCACATCAGCTGTTGGGGGGCTACAGGAGTGCCACAGCCCATGGCCGGCTGGCACACGGTGCTGCCTGGCAGCAGGTACCTCCCGGGCATGGGGTGTCCCCAGCCCAGCCACCCCCTCACCTTCTCGATGGAGCTGATGGTGACGCCGGCCGCACAGGACACCACGATGTGCCGCGCCTCGATGCTGGGGCCCACTTCGTCCAGGATGAAGGGGATGATGGGGGGCTTCACGGCCAGGAAGAGGACATCGCTGTTCTTCACCGTGTCCTTGTTGCTCACCGTGAAGTTCACGCCTATTTTCTGCAGCGGTTGGGGACAGATGGGGACGCTGTCGTCAGGCCTGCCCGGGGGTCCAGGGCCTGCCCGGGGGTCCAGGGCCGCCCCTCCCTCCCTCCCTCGCTCCCTCACTCACCCGCAGCCCGCTCACGGTGGGCAGGTCGGTGTCCGGGGAACTCGCCGTGATCTTGTGCGCAGCCAGGACCCCTGCGAACGGCACCGCGCGTCAGCCCGGGCGGCCCCTCAGCACCGCCCCCCCCCCTCCGCCGCGCCCCCGCGCCCACCTG
This sequence comes from Porphyrio hochstetteri, assembly GCA_020800305.1. Classification (NCBI taxonomy): domain Eukaryota; kingdom Metazoa; phylum Chordata; class Aves; order Gruiformes; family Rallidae; genus Porphyrio; species Porphyrio hochstetteri. The sequence continues at coordinate 3,126,193 of CM036923.1, read as the reverse complement.
CCGCCGTGAAGCCCCGGGCCAGGGCGAAGGCGAGCTGCCCGGCGCCGATGAAACCCACGCTCATGGTCGGTGCGGGGAGCGGCCGGCTCGCTCGGCCCCACCGGAGACACCTGCAGCCGCGCCGCCGGCCACGTGGCCGCGCTCCGCGCAGGGAGGCGGTGCCGCCGCGTGGCGGAGGGGCGGGGCGCCGGCGCTTGGCGAATCGGCGGGCGGAGGGGCGGGGCCTCCCCGGCTCTCTGCCACTCAGGAGCCGGGGGCGGGGCCTCCCCGCGCAGCTCTCGCCAGCTATTGGGGTAACCGGCGCCGGGAGTTGCATCATTCGTCGTCCGCGGGGGTGGCGGGGAGCCGCTGGCCGCGCTGTGCCGCCAGGCGGCGCTGTGTCCCCGCCGCAGCCGCGGGACGGGGGCGCGCGCACTTCTGGAAGCTTCGCGTGCCCCGCGGGGTCGCCGCCGTGAGGGCTCCGGGTCTCCCCCCCCCCCCCCCCCCCCCGGTACCGGCTCCCGCTCCTCCGGCCCGGCGCCAGCGCAGCCACGGTCCCAGGGTGGGTGTCAGCGGGGTGGGGGCCGGTCCCAGCCGCCGCGTTCCCGGGATGCTCCAGAGCGGAGCCCTGCGCGGCACAGCCTGGCACGGCCGGTCACCCCCTTCTCCCCCCGGGCACCCGGGGTGGTGGAGGCTGGGGCAGCCCCGGTGCCTGCGGGTTCCCGGGTGCGGGACCTTGGTCACCCGGTAGCCAGGCGCGTTGTGTCTGCAGCACCGGCACGTGCTCGGGGCAGCCAGAGCAGCGCGGCGGAGAGACCGCAGCGGCCTCTTGACCTGTGCGTGGGCAGTGCTGGCCTGTGTCCCGCACTCGCTCCATCCCGGGGTCTCTGGCCTTGGCCTCTCTGGCCAGCGGGCATCCCCCAGCGTCTTGGGGCCTCTCCAGCCGATGGGCATCCCCCCACATCTTGGGGCCTGAACCCCAAACGCCAGAACCAGAACAAACCCAGACACAAACTGCGGCGCGGAGCCTGACGGAGCCCGGCCCGGTCACCACTCTGGGTTCCACATTCATGTCTCCCTGCTCCAGCGGGTCAGAGAGGCTGCGCACCCAGCACACACAGGCGCCTTGCCACTGGCTCACCAAACAGGCCGAGCGACGGGCACCCTGGGAAGCCTCGTTTGTGGCAAGGCACTTGATCACGACTTATTAATTAAGGGGGAAAGAAGAGCTCTGGAAATAAAAGTGTTTTTTAATTAACTGCATCGTGACGAAAGCTGGATGCTGCAGCCCTGTGAAGCAGATATCGGATGTTCGCTGTCCCAGATTGGGCAATCTCATAGTTTCCAATGGTTAGAAGATGTTTTAACCACTGAAGCATGAGGTTTTGATTTTTTTTTCCCTCCTAAAAGAGTGGGTTGTTGTCAACACAATCAGCTTTTGCCATTTTGACCATGCTAACATTTTTTGCTCAATCTTTGGCTGGCAGATGAGAAAGCTAAAATCCGAACACACTGTTCTTGGCAATGACTTGTCTTTCCACTCCTCCAGTCAGTGGTATCATCATTTCCATGTTAAATTCTATTTCCTCCTTATTGTGAAGGCATTGAATTTTACCCCCGGTGTCTCCCAGTTACCTGTCCCTCTTGGGCCTTTCTCCACATCCCTGGTGCTGGTTCAGTTGCATCAAACATGCCCTCAGCAGATTTTGTTGTGTCCCTGGTGATGGCCCCTGCTTGGTGCACACCCTTCATGGCAAAAGGCACATGTGTAGCCAGAAAAGAGTGTGAACCAGCTGAGGCACTTTCCGACAGACCTCGCTGCCAGGAAGGTGTGTGGCATCCTCAGGACAGGCAGCCCCTGCCCGCAGGGCACCCACCACTGCCATCCCCCTCCTGCCCCACCAGCCCCCTTGGAGCCACCCCGTGCTCTGTGGGAAGGTGCTTTCCTAAAGCAGTGCCCCAGCCTCTGCGGGTTTGACTCTTACAACAGAAGCCACGAGGGTTCACAGCCGCCTGTTTGATTGTTATCCCTCTGATAACAGGAGGAACCCTCAAGTGTGATGGAGCTTAATTAGTCCCGGGTGACGGGTGTGATAGGAACATGTACACACGCCAGGTTCCTCGTGCGTGCAGTGGCTCTTGGGTACAAATAGATTTATTTCCCCAAGTCAGCATTTCTTTCTTGTACGGCCCCTTAATGTGTTTGGGTGGCAAGAAATAAAGCTCTCTGGTAGCCAGGTTTGCGCCCATAGCAGACAGTCTCGGGTCCTGCCCTAGAACAGGCTGGCCAGGCAGCTGGAACCCCTGGGAGACTGTTTGGCACCTTCCCCTTATGCTGAGTCCCGATCCCTGGCCTTCCTGGGTCCTGATCCCCGAGCTGTCTGCAGACAGACAGTTCTCACTGCTACAGGCAGGATCCCTCTCTGTAGCAGGGTTATCCTGTGTTCTATCCCGGCAGTTTTCCCCTTTGCTTTTCAAACCCCATGCAAAGTGCTGATGAAAAGTAAGTGTCCCTTTTTCCTGAGTGCCTCTGCTACAAAGGACGTCAGTCAGGCGTCTCTGACGTCTTGCCTACGTACTTTTTTGGGGGCCTGCTGACGTGGATGGAGCTGTGCCTTCCAGCAGAAAGCAGAAGGGCCCTGTCTGGAGAAATAAAAGCTGTGTAGAGAGCAAAAGTACAAAAACCTCTGGAGAAGTGGTATGTGAGCCTGCCATTCAGCTTTATTTTAATTCGCTTAAAAAATAAATCTTGCTTCTGACAGCCAGCTACTTTGGATTTTAATCAAGCCTATTTAGTCTGCATGCTTTCTGCACAAGCACTCGGGCTGCTTTGGCTTCTCGCTGGACCAGAGACGAAGAACATTTCTTCCTATTAAGCTTGAAATCTGAGCTATGCAATGTGGGACTTCAAAGTGGGTGTTTTGTCAGGGATGGGTCAGAGAAATGCAGCTCGTGGGTGATGCGGGGAGCCTGGCATGGTTAGTGCCTGATCTGGTCTGTGCCAGCACTCCCCGTTTCTTACTGTCAGACACAGCTTTTGTCATGTCCCGCCTGTGCCCTCCTCCTCCTCCTCCCCCTCCCCAGTTTGGTTTTCCACACACTGCTGTGACATCAATTCGTCTCTGCATCCCTTCCCCCCAGAATTTATCCTTAAGCTTCCAGAAAAAGAATGGTTGACAACAGGGACAAAGGAACGGTGGCACATGAACTGAGACGCACCATGTGCCAGGGTCCCTTCTGGTCCTGCTCAAGTGAGGATGCCAGTCTCAGCTGGGCTCTGTCCTGCACCCTCCTTCCTGGTGGCACAGCCCTGATTCCACAAACTGTCATTTTGGTTTTCAGAACCAGGGTCTCCCCAAAGCTTGAGGGTAATTTTTTCTGTGCAGGAGAGGAGAGGAGAGGAGAGGAGAGGAGAGGAGAGGAGAGGAGAGGAGAGGAGAGGAGAGGAGAGGAGAGGAGAGGAGAGGAGAGGAGAGAGGAAAGGACTGGTAACCTTCAAAACAGTGTTACAGCTATGATGTCCTTCTCAGAAACATCCCGACTGGAATTTCCCACACTCGCAAGCATCCCGTGTCTCGCCACACAGCCCAAGCTAACCCAAACTCTGAGGGATTGGTTTTCATCCCCAGAACTGGTGTTCCTTGATGCAGCTTTTGACTTTGCCACTTCCTGGGTAGTCACTTGATTATGGTTAAGTGTCGGTAAGTGTTTCAAAATCTTTGGTGTCTTTCCTAATATCTGGCCTGGCAGCCCAGTAGCCTGCAGAGCCGCCCTCGCAGCGGGCGTTTCTGCTCTCTGGGGATGACAGGCCAGTCTCTGTGCTTTGAGCTGCATCATTTCTGCATGCTGGTGCCAGGCGGCTGAGGCAGAGGCCAGTCTGTGGTGGAACTGGGCTTTGCCCAACGCTGGCCGCAGCCCACCCACCATTGGGCATTAACTGCTGGTCCAGTCAGTCTTAACCTCAAGGGTTGGTTGATGGTTCGCGCGCGCATGCCCGACCAGTGCCTCCCTTCCCCGCATCCTCTGTCCTGCTGCATCCCCAGTGCCTGGCACTTACGGCGCACCGGGACGGCTCTGCAGCGGCAGACCCGGCGTTTCAGAGGTGTGAGACAAAGCGGATGCGCTGGGAGTACGCCAGGTCCACAACATAGAGCAGCAGGTTCACGTAGGTGAAGATGGCGATGACCAGCTGGCTGTCCCAGGGGCACCTGCCCTTGGCGCAGAGGTCAGGCCGCCGCGGGGAGCCATACTTGCTGTCGAAGCAGAACACTGGCCAGATAACCGCTGCACTCACGTACAGCAGCACAGCCCCGAGCGTGTAGACAACCACGGAGCGCTCGAAGGGGAACCACAGCAAGGCCGTCTTACCGGTGACGCTGATGGCCACCACCACCACTGTCACCACGAAGCAAAAGCTGTAGACAGCCACGCACCACTGAGTCGCCACATATTTGCCATAGTCGCTGTCGTTCACGAGCGCCCCAAAGATGATGCAGGCCACAAAGGCCTGCACGATTTTCAGGAGCCCGGAGATGGTGGCCATGTAGCTGGTGACTTGTCCCGGTTTTGCCCTGGTTAAGAACACCTCGGCGGCGTACGCGATGAACAGCAGGCCTGCGAAGACGCTGGCTGCGATGCGGAAGTCTCTCACCTCACAGCCGATGGGGTAACAGCCCAGCTGGACGAAGTAGAGCGGGTAGATCACCGCGGCCGTGACGGACATGAGCGTGGCGAGCATGGCGAAAGCGGCCGTGAAGTTTCCCCAGGAGATGCTCAGGCAGCTATGCAGATGTGTGAACTCGCAGGTGATGATGAAGGTGGTGACAGCGAAGCAGAAGGTCCAGACGAACATGCAGAAGGTGCCGTACGCGGCGCTGAACCCCCCCCGGTGTGCTACCAGGCTGAACGTGGTGCATCCAAACGCCATCTGCAGCAAGCGAGCTATTCCCACGGGGGCCGTCACAGCAGCGGTGTTCAAATAGGGCCCTCCGGTGCCCTCCATCATCTTCCCAGCCCGGCAGGCAAGGCCCTTAAAGCCCCCCCCGAACGGCCTTTTCAGGGTTTGTCTCCTTTGTCCTGAGTCACACCCGGTGCTGGATCAGGAGAGCAGCAGCTGCAATCCCTGGCTCGTCTCTGCCGGTACCGGTAGGTGCTGTGCGTGATGCCGAGCGAGCGCTGCCGGCAGCCTCTCAGCGCAGCCTTGCCGGCTGCAGGGAGGTTACTGCCTGGCTCTGCCCACTGCCTGCGTCCCCGGGGTGCTGCAGTCAGCTCGCTCCGTGTCCTCGGGTCTGGACTTACCCGTGTGCCGTCCCTTCACCGTCCCCTTCCCCTCTGCAGGGCCAAAAGGATCGTGTTCTCCCTGGAGGCTGCCATTTACTCCCTTTTAGCTCTGCAGCTGTAGCTCTGCTGCACCAGTCGCAGGGACCTCAGGGTATAAATAGGGGCTGTATTAATAGATCTGGAATGAGTGCGGCCCCCCCTCCACTGCCATGAGCGGGTATTATTTACCACCGAAGCTGTGACGACCCTTCTGCTGTTCCTCTAGAGACATCCAGGTCACCAGCACGCTGCCGCTCTCCCTGCGGCCGCCCCATGGCGCGGGGGCTGCCCGTGGAAGTGGGCTGCGACCGGCCATGCTGTGGAAAATGAGCTCTGACCTGCGGGGCCGATGGCCTCTGAGCCAGGGGCACGAGCCCGGAGGCGTTGCCAGCCCTGTGAAAGGATTTAGGCCAGAGGCTGCCCTTTGGTCCGAGCCAGCAATATACTGACCTGCTGTGAGAGGCCCCACTGTGCTCCGAGCGAGAGAGCACATGGCTGGGAGGATTTTGAGCACCCATCCTTGCTGTTTCCTTAAGCTCTTCCCCATCTCTCTTCTGCTTACTCAGGGACTGGTTACTCCCTGTATCTTTGAATGCCAAAACCAAGTACAATTGTAAGAAAATCATAGCATGAATCATAGAATCACAGACTGGTCTGGGTTGAAAGGGACCCCAAGGATCAGAGAGCTCCAACCCCCCTGCCACAGGCAGGGACACCAACCTCCAGGCCTGGAGCTACACAAGGTTGCCCAGGGCCCCATCCAACCTGGCCCTGAACACCCTCAGGGATGGGGCATCCACCACCTCTCTGGACAGCCCATTCCAGCCCCTCATCACTCCCTCTGTAAAGAACTTCCCCCTAATATCTAATCTAACCCTTCCCTCCTTTAGCTTCACTCCATCCCCCTTGTCCTGCCAGTCTCTGCCCTTTAACAAGCTGATTCCCCTCCTGTTCCTCTGCTCCCTTCAGGGACTGGAAGGCTGCAATGAGGTCCCCCCACAGCCTTCTCTTCTCCAGGCTGAACCAGCCCAGCTCCCTCAGCCTCTCTCGGTAGGGGTGCTGATCCAGCCCTCTGAGCATCTCTGTGGCTCCTCTGACCCCTCTCCAACAGTTCCACATCTTTCTTGTACTGGGGCCCCAGATCTGGACACAGGACTCCAGATGGGGCCTCACGAGGGCAGAGTAGAGAGGGACAATCCCCTCCCTGTCCCTGCTGCCACCCCTCTGCTGATGGAGCCCAGGATACCATTGGCCTTCTGAGCTGCAAAAGCCACTGCTGCCTCATGTGAAGTTTCTCATCCACCAGAACCCCCAGGCCCTTCTCAGCAGGGCTGCTCTCCAGGAGCTCTTATCCCAGGCTGTAAATATCTCTGGGATTCCTGTGGCCCAAGTGCAACACTTTACACCTTGCAGTGTTAGGTTCACCCAGGCCCACCTTTCCAGCCTGACAAATATTAACAAAATTAACAAAAATATTAACAAATATTAACAATATTTAAAATTAATATTAACAAATCTTAACCAAAAAAACCCCCAAAGCTTGGAAAAGTCTGTGCTTGGACCCAGCCAGCTTCAGTAGCAATGCAGCACATCCAGCTTCTGGCTGCCTGTTCGCACCCCGTCACCCTGTCACCCTCCTCCCTTCCCTTCCACACCCTGCAGCAGCCGCTCCGCGGGCCGGGTGGGGGTACTCATCTCAGATTGAAAAAGAACAGCAGAAAACTTGCACCTGACAGGGATTATTTTTAACCCGGAGCCATCACTGGTTGGACTGACACTGCAGATGTGCACGGCTGCACCCAGACAACCGCGGTGCTCCCAGATTGAGCAGCCAGGGCCCAGGGACTGGACATGGGCTACCTAAGCTAGTGGTGCTGCTGCGATGCCCTTGAGATCCAGCTGTGGCTTGAGACAAGAGACAGGTGTAGGTGACAGCACGATGGCTTCGGGTGAAAAGCAGCGGCTATGGTGCTCTGTCAGCTCATAGCTGGCATTGTGGGCCAGGGGTAAGTTTGCAGAATGAACAGTGCTACTTCTGTGCATGTTAAGACAAAAACATGCCTACCTTCAGCTCTGTCACTGTCTTGTAACCCCAGTTTCTCTCTCATGAAAATCCCTCCTGTTTGCCTTAAAAAGACTGCTGGTGCTGGAGGTGGGAAACCTGTGTTCAGTTCTGTGGGTGGGAGCGGGCAGTTAATGAACACCACAACAGCCAGGAAACAGCAAGGGAGCCAAGGGGCTCCAGGTGGACACTTCCCACCCCAGGTCTGTTAACCCTCTGCCTCCAGCAGTTTTCCAGACACTCCTGGCCGTGGCAGTCATACAGAATCACAGAAAGTTAGGGGTTGGAAGGGACCTCAAAAGATCATCTAGTCCAAGCCCTCTGCCAGAGCAGGATCACCTAGATTAAATCGCACAGGAGCACAGCCAGTCCTGCCTGAGATGGGCAAAGCTGCTGCTGCCGCTGCTCGGCCGGCCTGGGGACGCTGCTTGGCCGGCCCTGCGCAGCCCAGCCCTGTGCCAGTGATGCTCTGCTGCTGACATCTCACTCATCCTTTTTCTTCTTAAGCCCCAGCAGGAAACCCTCCAGACCTGCCCCGCCTTTCCACCTCCCCCACAGCATTTGCCTGCAGCCGTCCCACACCGGCGGCGTGGGGGCGTATTGGGTACTTAGGGTGCGAGTCGAGGGCGGGTACCAACTCCGCGGTGGCCGGAGAGTGGTTTTGCAGTTTCTATCCCCCTGTTATTGCTCACATCGTAACTTGCTGCATCACCCCCCAGCTGAACAGGGGACCAGCAAGCAGAGAGCGAGGGGATGCTCTGGGTCAGGGCATGCTTGAGGACAACTGCTTGCAAAGCCACAGGCTGGACAGGGTAACAAGGGCTAGCACAGGGAGGGCAAAAGCTTGATCAGCTGCCCCAGGGCTGCAGCAGATGTTGTGGGACTGAGCAAGAGCAGCAGCAGCAGCATCGCAGTCCCACTGCTGCTCCCACCCTCTTGCAGAGTTTTCACAGCAACAGCTCTGGCTCCACACTGCTTGTCCAAGGCATGGGGCACCTTTCCCCAGAGCAGCCCTCCCGTGCCCTTTGTCTCCAGCGTGCTGCTTCCTCCTTGCAGCTGCCCCCAGGGCAGCATGGAGCTGCAGCTGGCAAGAGGGGCAGAACATAATTATCCGTGGTCTCCGCTGCACCGTGGCTGGGTTTGGCGTGCATTACCCAGTCAGATCTGCAGTCCCCCTCCATGGGTTACCTGGCTCAGAGCAAGTCTCTCCCAGCCCGTGCACTGGCAGCAGTTCCTGTAGTGAACAGGGGAGCAGGGTTTAGCCCCCAGCTCATCACCCACCAGCTCATACCCAACGCCCATGTCAGGGCGACTGTAGTCCCACAGTGCAAATCCTACAGCCTGCTATCAGTTGCTGACTTCTTGGTTGCATTTTAATCCTACCTCAGTCACGTGAGGCTTCTGGAGATGGTTTTTCCCTCTCAGAGTGAAGAAATCTCATCTGGTCACAAGGTCCCAGAGTACCAAATTCTTCCAGTCTTGCCTTTTTTGCCACTGGCGTTCACACAGCAGATGCCACTGGGGATGAACTTAGAAGTGCCAGCTTTACAAAGCTTGGGAGAATTACATTTATTGTACAAGAAATGTAGATGGAAATTACTTCCCAGGTTACAGATTCCAGTTTCCAGGTGCAACTTGCAATGACATTGTATTATTTCTCTAATAAATTGCCCAAGATCCCCTTTACAAACATTTCTGAGTCTTCTCCCTGTTACACTGCTCCAGAGGCACTCTAAGCTAAAAGTGATCCATGACTCCCAGGGATTTCTTCCTGTGCTTGTAAGGAAAGTATCACCTCTGAACACTCTTTGCCGTTTAGAAATTAACCTTTGAATTAATGTTTGAGATAAACAGGCTCCACAAACAGCATTCCCAACTTCAGCAGCAGCATTTATGCTTCCCTGTTTCCTGGTACAAACACATCTCTGGACACAGCCTGGGGCACTTGCTGTATCTCCGGGTGCATCATCTTGCAGAGAGTCATCCCATGAACAAGTGATCCGTGCAGTTGTGTCCCTCAGCGCTCCCAGCTGATGAAGTTCTGGCTCCTGCCCACATACCAGCACTCTGACCAACACCATGTGCCTCCAGCCCTCCCAGGAATCCCATCTTGCTGCATGCTTTTCCAAACGTTGTCCCTACTGAAGCAGCCTCTCAATTCAGAGGCATGGAAAATGCCATCAGCCCAATTTCACTGTTACACCCCGGTCCATCGGGCATCAGCAACCACTAGGCCGATCGCAGGGAGACCCCTGAATAGCTTTCCCACATTTCCCTTCTGCTGGAAGCACTGATCATTTTCTCTTCAGCTGCTTTTTGATCTTGGATGGGTACTAAACCCATCAGCAGCACAGCTCATTTCCTCTGCAGGACTGCCTGCTGTTTGCTGGTCCATGAGCAGCAACCAAACGGCTGCAGGTTTGGTTGTTCCCGGGCTCCCTCGCCTGTGACCGGGGATCTTACGGCCTTAACCTTGGGAAACATGTCCTCAAGTGCATGAAACTGTTCTAAAACTGGGCCCAGACTTCACACAGCCCTGCACATTGTGTAACTACTTACACAAGCGTTAAGCACATGCCAAGTTGGTATAGATAACTTTGGCAGAGCGGAGCGAGTTCTGCTCCTGGTGTGGGTTTGTGCAGGCCAGCTGCAGCACGGAGCCCTCCTGTGTCTGCCCGCCTGCTCCCTGTGAAGGGTGGCTCGCTCTCTCCAGCTCCAGACACACATTCCTGGTCCCTCCCTCCTCCCCCTCCCATCCCCATCAAAGCGATTCTCCATGTTCTGAGGCGGGCCTGCGCGCAAGCGACTGGGCCTGCCAGCACAAGTACATCGGTGCCGTCTGGCGTTCTCCGTCTTTGAGGTTCCCAGTGCTCCTGTGGTGGTTTAGGCCCCATTTTAAGGCAGGCCAGGCAGCTCATCACAGAATCACAGGATTGTAGGGGCTGGAAAGGACCTCCAGAGATCATCGGGTCCAACCCCCTGCCAAAGCAGGGTCTCTAGGACAGGTCACACAGGTCGGCGTCCAGACAGGTCTTGAATATCTCCAGAGGAGACTCCACACCCCCCTGGGCAGCCTGTCCCAGGGCTCTGTCACCCTGACTGATTTTAAACAGAAAATTCACGGCAACTGTGTCAGAGCAGAAATACTAAGGGTCTATGGGCAATCATCCAACCCACACCTCTGCTGCCTGCAGGTATCTCACTGACCTACACCCTCAGCCCAGGGGCTTCTTTCCTGTATGTGCTCCTGTGGAGAGCCCAGGAGCCACCCGCCTCGCGAAGGACACGACTGACATAGTCTTCTGGAAGCCACAATTAAGACCCAAGTGTAGAAACTTACACTGTCTTGCCCCAGGGGGAAATAGAAGGGGGAAAAAAAGCCAAGACAGCACGTATATGTTACATCAAACATCCCTCCCTGGAATAGGGGACGTTGCTGCAAAGTGAGATCCCCCCACACCCTAAAACACAAAGCACCTGGCAAACAACAGTCAAGCTGGAAATGCTGTGCAAGTGTGCAAACATCAGATGTGGGGTGAAAATCTCTGTACTTAGACCTCGTATTACAACCTCTCATCAGAGCAACAATGACAAAGCGTACTGCAAGGAGAACACAGAAGTCTAATTATTACAAGACGTCAATACCACCCTCAGCCCTCTCCCAGGCACAAGTGATCCTAAGGATAACCCATCCAAATGAGCAGCATATACAACTTTACAAAGACATATGTATGGTTCTCTGGTCAGCCCTTATAAATAGCGTTTTACATATTAAAATAAATATGTCCACGTTGCCAAAGTAGCAAGAGGTTTCTTCCGTTATTTAAAAAAAATATGTTACAAAACAATATCATTTATATTTCTTGGTTTTAAAAAAAAGTAATAAAAAAAGTCATTTTATAAAATAATACGAAAAGTAACTCGAGTACAAGAGTGTCCGTCCCTAGCACGTGTCCTGGGTTTGTACATGATGACTCATCACGAGATGCTGACCTCCAGGAAGTCATGGAATCATTCCTTCACTTCTACTTGGACAAAAGAAATCCAGTGCTTGCTTTGTTTTTTTTTTTTTCCACCACTCGTATCAAGTCTCTGATGTAAAATTCGTGGCAAGGGAAGAAGTCCTGGGTCTGGGGAAGGTTCTCGTTGCTGCTATGTATGGCTTTGCTACTCCCTGTGTCAGGTTGCTTTGTGTAACACAGGAAGAGGATGTGAACGGCCAAAACTGAGCCCTGGGGGTTGGAGGTAACATGTTCCAGCCAAATAGTGTAAGACAGAAACTGCCTTTTTTGTTTTCTTTGCCTTTTTTTCTTGACACATCCTACGTGTGCAAGAGTGTGTGAGCAGTGGGGGTGTGTGTACAGGTTGGAGCATGCATGGGTGTGAGCGTGCATCTGCCTGAATGAGCATAGGGAAGATTAGAAAGCGTGGGAGAAGGGCTTTGACTCTCCTCCTGATCTAATCCCTCTGCCCCTCTGAAGACCCCAGCCTAGTTACCGCTGCTGAGCATCCCCAGGAGTTTGCTGGGCTCCAGGCCCTGCTGCTGTGCCATCTTCTGAACATCAAAACCCATGTGCATGAGGAACTGGATCACGTTCATCTCCTGCCCTGTGAACTGGTCCCTGATGGTGGGGCACGAGGGGTTGCAGTGAGGCCACGGACAGCTGTCGATCAGATGAATCGGGCAGCCTTTCAGAGGGGCCTTCCCGTTCCTGTTGCTCTCGTGCAGGCTCCGATCCCAGCAGTGCAGGGCACGGGGCAACGACGTCCCCTTCACCTGGATGTCTGTCCAGTGACTGAAAAGACAAACCATACAGATTGTGTCAGTGGGGCTGGCTGCCAGCCCTGGTTGGTTCCCTTACCATTTCCCTGTTGACCTCTGGTAGAATCTGCAAAAGCACTCACTTGCGTGTAATGATCTCATGAGACAAACAGGCAGGAGCAAAGCTAGCACTAAAGGAGAAAAGGAAACATGGATTAGGTCTTGGAAGGACAAAGCAACTCCTGCTGAACAGAACTTTCCAGACTAGGTAGAGGGTGGAATTTCTGCTTCCCCTGGCAAGGTCTTTAGGAACTAGCATGATAGTCAACTGGACTGGAAAATACCCAGATAAGAAGGGGTTCCATGCTGCCTAACAGTGTGCACTTACAAGAGATTCCCTAATACCTGCTCTTGCATGAAGCAAGTGTGGCACGTTAATCATAGAATATGCTGAGTTGGAAGGGACCCATAAGGATCATTGAGTCCAACTCCTCCTCTGCTGCCTCATCAACGCTCTGGATGTTTCGTGATCAACACTTTTCAAAACACCCCTGCACCCTTGTGCAACAGCAAGGAGCCTCAGACTCACCTTGGAGGCAGGGGGGAAAAACCCATGCTCCTATCAATAACAAGGGGTAGTGGATAGTAGTGAAACTGAAAATTACTTCACACCTATCCAGTACAGAGAAAAGGCAAGATTCTTGATGGAGACTAACAGTCACCAAGCTTACAACAACCCCTTTTTGCAGGCATCTGAGAACTGCTGCTAGGATGCTGGGTAAGAATGCCCCTTAGAAATCAACTTGCCAGGTCTTCCTCAATGAAATACTTACGTCACATCCTTCAAGGTGTTTCTCAGCTCCCTACCCAGATTCTGGATGTAGAGCCACTGCCCCTCCTGAACAGGCTGGCCAGTGAGGTGTACATTGTCTACAGTTAGCTGGGCCTCATCGAAGAGCCACTGCACAACGAAGACTGGACCTGGGAAGATGAAAAATTTGGAAGAGGAATTGCTCTAAGTTAGCTAGAGATACAGGGGAAACCCTGGGATATATTTTGCATCTCTGCTCTGATACTTACATCGAAGAGTGGGGTAAATCTTATATCCAAAAAAGCAATTCCACTCCTCTCCCTCTTTGAACTGCAGCTTACAGCGTTCAGGAACGATACCATTCCAATACCTGGAAGACAAAGCAGCAACAGAGTGAAAGTCACAGCAGCAAATCTTAACAGATGGCCTTTCCACATCCCACTCTGCTCCGGGTCTGGCTGTAATTCCAATTTACTGACAGCAGAGCTCTTTCTTGGCTACACTGTCCCAGAGATGATAGAGCATCTGCAACTGCAAGCACTCTTACCGATGTCTAGAGTTTAAATTACCATCTTTTCCAATAAAGTCATTGAAAAAACACCAATGTGATAAATATTCTTCAAGTATCAAATGCAGGAAGATAGGAGGAGGACATCTCCACACTATCCTCTCCCAAAAGCCTGCTTTAAGGGACCTGATTGTACCTTATTCCTCTTCTGATGGCTTCCGTGGGAGCACACGTTATGGTATCGATACAGTCGGTCCTGCGGTACTGTTTGTTATCCAGGAACCACCCGGAGTCTGCCAAGCCTCGGACCTGAATCCCCTGATACCCCATCTCCTCCAGCTGCTCCGCCACCCGGTCCACGTTCAGGAGCACTCCTGTGCCTCCAGCACTGCAACGGCAAGGTTAACACTGCAGGATGACACACACACAGCTCCTAAGGGGCTGAGGGTGCCCACCCCCCACAGCACCAACCCTCTTACACGGGTTCCATCCACCCCCAGCACAACCCACGGCTAGCTCAGGAGTCACCCAGTCACCTCCCTGCTCTGCAGACAGAGCCAGGGCTGAGTAACAATCCGACACCTCAGAAACTAAACCCTGTTCCTGTTCTTTCTTCTGGAGATGGATGCGCTTTGCTCCCCTGGGAAGCAGTTTGGCTGCTCAAAACCATAAGGAATGGGACAGATCCAGCCTTTGCACCTTCTGTATCACAGCCCTGGGCAGGGTATGCCGAGCGTGCCACGGCGTACTGCAACACAGCACGATTCCCAGCACCCACGCTGGGAAACTCTGGGTCTCTAATTCAGATGTCCTCCATCTGTTCATGGGAGGTCTGTGGCTCACAGTGTGGGCATGGAAGGCAGCATTCTTGATGCAGGGAAGAATGAGCACATCCCTTCCCCTTGCAGACTTTTAACCCTGTCGTTATCTTCTCCGTTTTCTCCAGACCAAATGCTGAGGAAATAACATTTTATCATCCCCTGTGGCACCACTCAAAGGGAGAAAACTGAGAAGAGATACAGGGTTTGCTGTGTTTGTGTTACCATGCTCCAAGAAGGAATATTTCAGGAGCTGCTGAGGCCTCCTCCCTAACAGCTTCCTACTGTGCAACTCTCCTGGCTTCACCACAGGAAACCTCGCAGATACCTACCTGCTCCCTGCTAGCAGCAACACTTTTGCAGTGCCAAGACCTTTTCCCACCAGCTCCTTTATAACCTCCTGAATGATCAGTGCTCCCATGAAGGCGTATTCATCTGGAAGAGAGAGCTCAGTGTCAACAAAACCATTTCCTTTCCAGGCTGGGATTTTTGCTTTCTCTCCACAAAAGCTTAAGAACCTTACAATGGGATTATGAACCTAAAGCCAGGCTGATGTTCTCCTCCAGTATCAAGTCCATCAAGTAAGAAGAGATATTCCCCCCATGCAGCACCTGCTTCCCTTAGAGAAAGTGAACGGGGGGGAACAGAGTGCACAGCAACACGAGCGTTACCTTCTGACAGCAGCACTTAGGAACTGCTCAGCTTGGAGAAGGAAAACAAGGCAGCAGGTGCCAAGACACAAGGTGTACACACATCTTCCTGGAGTCTCAGTTCCAACTCACTGCATCCCTTCTGTCCCGACTCATGAAGCCGATTCAGACGAGCCATGTTCCACAGAACGTTGGACCCACACAGACCGCTGCTCCCCCAGCACCCCCTGAAGGCAGCTGCACTTGCCCAGTGTATCTGCTGCACAGAACAGCCCTGAGAAGCAGCTACGAGGAAGTGAAAGGGTCCCTCAGCATAACAAGGGTGTACCTGTGGTACACACCAGCCATCACTTTCTCAATGCAGGTGTTAGTGATGAGTGATGCTGAGTGCCACCATGTCTGGTTTAAGGCCAGAGCTCAGAGACCAACTCAAAGAAAAGAACTATTGCTTTTCTGCCTTTCCACACCACGGAGCATCTCAGGCCCAATTCTCTTCTTCACAGCATTGTAAATCCACAGTAATTCCATTCTACTCAAAGCTCTTAATGAACAAGAGAACTATGGCCCTGGCATTTCCACAGACATCACTGCACCCTAACACCAGTCCTGCATAGGCTGGGAAACCCAGAGAACTACACGAGGCAGAACAGCTCATCTGTGTGAAATCTGGCTGAGCCAGGACAAGGACTGTGTTACCAGGCACCCAGAGCTCCTCATCAGCAAAGTGACCACCTGCAGCAACATGTGATGTTGAGATGAGCCACTCATTTCCCAAAGAAACCTGCAGACACCGTTACCCCGGTGTGGCAGCTCCTTTCCAGTACCCTCCCGACAGAAGCCTGAAAGCAGAGTCACTGCACTTGCCTCTCAGATCAGCAAACCCCAAGCCACACACAGCCAACCACAGGCCCTCAGCTACAGCATTTAATCTGCTGTGTGCTGGAACCCGGAGATTCATCTAAAAGGAATTCTGCTCCTCCAAGGCTTGCACACTGCATCAGTGTGCCATTCTGGCAAGCAGTGGCTCTGAACCGTGTCACAACAGCTCGAGCTAAAGAGATCAGGATGTTTTATCTGGAAGTAGCTTGATATTCTTTCCCGCCCTTCAGCAAGAAAAAGCCTGTTCTTCGTTCACATAATTTCACAGAAGTCTGGCCACATCCTCTAACGTGTGATGTCTGGGGCAGCAACAGCCCATCAGCAACACTCACTTTTCTCAGACTTGGAAGAGGCACCACTCCAAACATCACTTGAGCAATACGGGATGAATCTGTAAGAGAGAGCTGTGTGAGTACTGATGTGCCTTTGACATGCGAGGAGGGGTGAGGATAGGGTCAAGGAGCTGGAAGAGAACTAAACCCTGGGGACAGGAAAAGGGGAGAGCTTCTTGGTCAGAGAACATACCTTCTTGTGCACCAAGCAATTATAACTGCCTCAGGTTTTTCTGCTGAACACCAGTAGTTTTACTGAGCTAAATCAACAAATAACGTGTCTTTTACCAATCTGATGGAGGCACTGAGCTCAGTGCACAGAATGATGGGCCAAGATTTTGCTCTCAGCTGTCCCACCGATACGGAGGGTGGCCTGCCACAGGGAAACTCTCTGTGTGTCAGTTTTTTGCATGAAAAATGAGAAGAGCTTGTCCACACAGTGTAAATGCTGATTGCAGCCATGGGAGGTTTCTGCAGGAATGAAGGTATCATCCTTTTTTTGTCTCTGGCTTGCAGAATGCAGATTAAGATCCCTCTCAGAATTCAGCTTTTCCCTCCTATACAGATGCACAGATAAACTGGCATCTTTCTCTTTTCTCTTCTTTGATCTAGAAGAGCTGCTCCACATCCTTCCCAAATGGGCAATACGTAACATACACATACTACCAGCCCAGCACTCACAACAGCATTTGCCACTTCAGGTATGTGAGAAGGCTCCCCAAGCTAGCCCCAGTTTAACTTCATTAGATCACTCCACAACTCCAAGGGGACTGGGCTGAAGTTCCTCCAGACCCTCCCAGTGCTACTTGGTAAGAGAGGTGAATTAGGACGAATGGGGAAACACACAAGTTCCTCTCACGAGTGTTAGTCTGCCCTTGCAGCTCTCTTGCTAGCCTAAAAGGCAGGAGATGCTGCTCAAGTATAACCCCCTTTCCCTTCGCTGTCCCTCCTTACACCATGTTTGCGTTCCACCAGTGGGGATTCTCTTCTGGCTGTGATGACAGGATCCCTGTTCCTGCAGATGGGCACAAAGAGACAAGGAGTGTTCAGGTGACAGTCTGTGGCTTCAGGGAAACCGTATGAGCCTCATGCAGGGTCTCTCAGCATGCGGAAAGCAAAGGTCTGTGATGAAGAACACTGGCAAGGGCAGTGGAAGGAACATGCCCAAATTTGCCCTTAGGCTGAGGTGACTTTCAGAATTTGATTCACGCCAGAGGTGAAGCCTGTCCAGAAGAACCTGTGACACATGCTTAGGATACAGCACTTCCCTGGACACCAAGTCCTAGCAAGAGCAATTACAGGATCTGTGTGAATGGCACAGGTTTAGGTGCTCAGAGAGCACTGCGAATGAAGAGGGAAGCTCAACCTGTCTGTGCTGACTCAGGAGCCCGGTGGTCCAGAGCGTGGGCATTGGGGTGCCGATTCCTTCTCATGCACGGCACAGAAAGGTGCCACAAGTAGGCACCACAGGTATGCTTCCCCACAGGCAATCACTGCAGCTGGTGATGATGCTGCACAGGTCTGAACGAGGGAAAAGGTGGGACCACAGAGCCCCAGGTGAAAGCCCAGCCAGCCACCCGACTTCTGCCTGTGCACACAGGGCCTGTCCTGCTACAGGCAAACCCAACACCCAGGGCAAGGAGTGAGGAAGCGCATCTGTCCCGACAGAGCGGCCCAAGCACAGCTCTTCTGAACCCAAAGCCCCGTGCAGATCCCAGCGGGTCCGTGGGTAGGTGCAGACATCAGACATCACCACTGCATGTTGGCCGGTGCAACACAGCAGCGGGGTCTGCGGGTGACCACGCACACCGGGGCCTGCCTAACGCAGCGCACGTGTCCGGGCATCCTCTGCCAGGAGCCCGTCTGCGTGCGGGGCTGCACCGGCAGCGTGGCGGGAGCTGTCACGGTCACGGCAGCCACCACTCGCCTGTGAGGCTCCCCACGCTGTGGGCGTCTGCCCGGCCCGGCCGCGCTGCGGGGCCGTCCCCGTCCCCACGGGGCGGGGGGATACTCACCCACTCGGGTCGCGGGCCACTCCCGTGAGCTCATGAGCCGCCGCATGGTGTCGTAGCGGGTGTCGCAGTTCTCCCTGTTGAAGCAGTACCACCCGCCTGGCAAGGGGAAGACAGGGCTCAGCCGCCCGCCCGGCGCCGGCAGCGGGGCCCGCGGGGTGGGGGCCGGGCCGCGGTTGGCGCGGGGGATGGGGGAGGTTGGGGGGCCGGCACGGACACGGACCGCGGAGCGGGGGCGCGGTGGAGGGGAGGCGGCCCGGCGGGACCTCCGCTCTCCCGGTCCCCGCCCGGCGGTACCGGGGACGAGGCGCCGGCGCTCACCTTCCAGGAACAGCAGCCACCGCCGGCTGCCCTTGGACTCCTTGAGGTAGTAGCTGGGGACAAACGAAGAGGCGGCGCGGCGTCAGCGGGAGCCGGGCCCGGCCGCGGCGCTTGGCCGAGCCGCGGGGCAGCGCGCGCCGGCACGGGCCGCCCCGCCCGGCGGGAGACCGCTGCACCTGTCGCCGCCGCGCCGCGCGCCGCCGCGCGGTGGCGCCACAGCCCTCGGGGCCGCGGCCGGGGCGCGGGGAGCGCGCGGCGGCGCGGGGCCGGGGCGGGAGGCCGGCGGGCGGCGCGCGGGGCCGGCGCGGGGACTCACCCGGCCGGGCTGCCGTCGTTGCAGGTGACCGAGGCGTTGTGCAGGAGGTGGAGGCGCAGGTCGTGCGGCAGCGCCTGGGCCGAGCAGGGGTACAGCGACTGCGCCAGGCTCTTGACCTGCGCCATGAAGCTGTCCATGTTGCCCTCCACGGCGGTGAAGTCCAGCGGGAAGCTCTCCGCCGCCGCCACCGCCGCCTCGCCGCGCTCGCGGACCGCCGAGCCCCGCCGCCGCCAGCCTTTCCTGCCCTCGCCGCCGGGCCCGGCGTGCAGCAGCCCCAGCAGCAGCAGGAGGTGCACGGCCGCCGTGCCCATTGCCGCCCGCCGCCACCCGCCGCTCGCCGCGGCGGCAGCCAGCCCCCGGCGGCGGGCAGCGCCGCCCGCGCTCCGCCGCGCCCCGCCGCGCCGCCCGCGGGGACGGGGGTCGGCGGCGGGCGGCGAGGACAGCGCCGGCGGCGCGGGCTCGGCGGCGCGGCTCCCGGCGCAGGAGCCCGCCACCCGCTCCCAGGCGGCGAGCATGACAGAGGGGCACGGAGTGCGCGGGGAGCGCGCCGGGGGCGCCGCCAGCCCGGGCGCCGCGTGGGGCAGCAGCCGGCCAGCCCCCGCCCTGCCCTGCCCTCCGCCCCCTCGGAGCGAGGCGGAGGGAGCGGGGGGTCTGCGCCGCGCCGCACCGGCACGGCGGGCCGCTCCGTCGCGGCGCGCCCCGCGCCCCCCGCCGCCGGCGCCGCCATCGCCGCCCCTGCCGGCGCCGGGGCAGCCGCCGCGGCCGGCGGCGCCCGCCAGCCTCGCCCCGCGGCGGGGAGCGCGGGGCGGTCCCTCGTCGGGGCCGGGACCGGCCGTGGGGGTCGGGTCGCGCGGGCGCGAGGACCCGCACGTGGCAGCCCCCGGCCCGCGCCGACCCCCCCCCCCCAACCCCCCGCCTTCGCCCCGTTCCCCCCCGCGGCCGCGACGGCGGCTCCTCCCCGGCTCCACGTGGGCGGCGCTGCCCGCCCCACCCCGCGGGACGTGCCACCCCCGCGCCCCCCGCCGCCGGCGGTGCGGAGCCTTCCCCTCCCGCGGCCCCCTCCCCCCGCAGCCCTCGGGGCGAAGGGATGGGGCGGCTGCCGCCCCGGGCTCCAGCCAGGCCCCGGCCCGCAAGGAGCAGCGGAAAGCCGGGACACGGCCATTTGGCTCGGGACGTCGGTGTCCGGTCCGCGTAGGCGCCCGCTGGTGACCGGGGCGGGCAACGGGGCAGGGGGGAGCTCCTGGCCAGAAGCCCCGGCTGCCTTCGGAGGGACACCGGGAGAGGGCTCTCCCGCAGCGGACGGGAACCTGCGTCCGGGCGGCCCGGGCTGCGGCGGGGCCCAAGCACCGGCCGAGCCTCCCCGGCTCGGTCCCTGCCCGGCGCGGCGGCCCCTCGCCCTGCCCGCACTCAGGCCGGCGTGCGCGGCTCTCTGCGGCGGGCGGGGGCCGGAGCCTTCGTGCCGCAGCGGGACTTCGCCGTGCTGCTCTCGGCAGCTCATCAGGGTTACCCACCGCCCCCCCAGCAGCTCTCGCGGGGGGCCGGGACGTCTCCAGCGATTGCAGGGAGAATCCCGGGGCAAAGCCCACGCTGAGTCCCAGTCACCGCAGTGCCTGTCATCTGTGGGAGCCAGGAGCGGCACAGAAACGCTGCCCTCATCACAAAGCTCGGTATTAAAGCCAAGGGAAAGCTGTGCTGCGAATAATTCCATCCTCGTGTGGGCACCAAACCGGACAGCTCACGCCCCTCGACAGCCCTCTGGAGAGGAGCAGGGAAACCGGCTGTCCTTACCAGGAACTGTGATCTATCTGGGATCAGAAAAGGTGAAAGCAGCATGACCTTAAAATAACAAGTTGGAGGCTTGTCTTTGTTTTGAGGAGGAAGAGTTAAGGCTGTCCAGCTGCTGCAAGTACATTTTTTACCTTTGTGAGTTTGGATTCTGTGCATGTACCCTCAGCTCTGCATCTCCCAAGTCTGTAGCACATGGTTTTACAGAATCACAGAATTGTGGGGTAGGAAGGGACCTCCAGAGCCCATCAGGTCCAACCCCCTGCCAAAACAGGGTCCCTAGGACAGGTCACACAAGTCGGTGTCCAGATGGGGCTGGAATATCTCCAGAGAAGGAGACTCCACATCCCCCTGGGCAGCCTGTCCCAGGGCTCACTCACCCTCACTGTGAGAGCTGTGATGGCTCTTGTGGCTTGGATTTTTTTATTTTTGTAATCTTTCAGTTACTCTTACACAGTTCCAGCCTAATTCTGTCCCCAACCAGATTTTTAGCTCCAAATGTTCTCTCTTACTTAAGTGCTGATGGCACCAGCAGCATCTTTAAGCCAGGAAGAAGCACTCAATTGAACATATCCCTCTGCACGTGCATTGCATTCACCCTGATGTATTTGTGGCCCCAGCACAGTTCTGAACCATCACACCTTTTCCTACACTGGCCCTAACATCCCTTCCTTGCTGGCCATGGCCAGTATGAGCAATTGATGACTGGACCAGTTAGAGCAGGTTAGAGAGCCTGTCTGGCCGCCTGAGCAGGGGTGCAACTGGAAACTGGTTTGTGCAAAGTCTGAATAGATGAATCAGTAAGTCCTCAAGAGTGCTTCAGGATCACTGGAAGAGTCAGCATAAACAGCTCCACGACCTCGTATTCCACTATCTGCAGCAAGAAAAGAGGCTGGATAAGACTGGTGAACTGCATCCTACTGTGTTCTCACTGTGGCTGCTGTTCATCTCTGCTAGGCTTCTGCTCGCCCTTGTTTCCACGCTGCGTCTCCATGGGGAGGTCTGCAGGTGCTGGGCTCTGTAACTTGCTGGTGCCTTAAGGGCTGACTGAATGGGAGGCAGCAGTGAAGAGCCTCAGGGCAAGGAGCAATGCACGTTGCAAATCTTTGGGCCTTTGTCCAATGAGAAGCAGCAAAGAAAACTAAATTTTGCCTGTGTTGGCTTCACAGTGTGCCCTTCAGCTGGCTTACTTCCCCCGGTTCAGGTAACTGAGGGGCATTTCTTTCAGAGCAGTCTGTCCTGTCAGCCTTCCAAATCCCAAAACCTTGGCATTGCCTCTGTCACGAAGGAGCAAGGGGGCTGTTGACTGTAAGGGTGTGCGAGGTTCATGCGTGGCACACCCCGTTCTTACTGCCAGACATTTAAATCCGGTGTGGTTTAGCTCTTTGACATACTGAACTTGAGAGAACATCACAGTGCACACAGATTTTGGGGAGTTTTACTCTACTGTCCCTCAGCAAGAGAGGCTCACCAAGTTTTGGTCTTTTGATAGGAGCCACTGTACATTGCAAAGGTTGGGCTGACATGGAAGGAAGCTGTGGGAGAGCTGGAATCTGGCTCCAGGCACTGATGTTTGGGCACTTTTGTTGGTGGGAGTAAGGCACATAGGAGGCCAGCAAGAGATTTTTATTGTTAATGAGACTGATGGTAAGGGAGATGCTGTTTTCATTTAACACCTGTCAGAATGAAATATGCTGCATGGTGCATTCCAGTATGTGCTACTGCAGCTCTGTATGCTGAAGTAGATCGGACTACAGGATGCAGTAGCAAATGAGGCAGCTCTGAAATTCCCTAGTACTCTGCTGGGATCGAGGCAGCTCCAGGATGTGCCCTTTTGATGTTTCTCTCTCAGAAACCACAAGGGATGCCATGCCTGGCATCCCATGCAGGGACTTGTGCTGCAGGCATGCTTCCCCTTCCTAGCCAGCTCTCACGCTCCACAGCAGCAGCTCTGTGGCCCTGGCTCAGCTGAGGTTCTGTGGCTTGTTTCCTGGGTCTTGTGTGGATCCAAAGCGTGTGTGGGGCATAAGCTGTCCCATAGAAGATCTCTCACCAACAGATAAAATCCTGCTTTTGTGCAGTACCACCGCCTCTTCCAACACCAGTGGTGGGTGAGGGTAGAGGAACTCTGCAGAGCTTGCTTCACACATAACTTGCTGGGTGATGCTGTGGTAGAAACCACCCTCTTGAACATCCCCAGGACCCAGCATGATCTGCAGCGTGTACTGTTGGTACAGGCAGGAGGAAATACTTTTCAGAATCGTCGTTTCTGTGGTAAGAAACTACTGTGCTGTATTGTATTTTGGAACCAGTCACAACACATTTCTAGATGTTCACAGTTAATTTCTTATCTATTCGAAAGGAAAAGAGGGGTGGGGGAAATGGATTAAAGCTAAAGGAAGGAAGATTTAAATTAGATATTAGGGGGAAGTTCTTTCCAGAGAGTGGTGAGGGGCTGGAACAGGCTGCCCAGAGAGGGGGTGGGTGCCCCATCCCTGGGGGTGTTCAAGGCCAGGTTGGATGGGGCCCTGAGCAACCTTGTGTAGCTCCAGGCTTGGAGGTTGGTGGCCCTGCCTGTGGCAGGGGGTTGGAGCTCTGTGATCCTTGGGGTCCCTTCCAACCCAGCCCAGTCTGGGATTCTATGATTCTCCCATGTTTCAGTGGGAAGCAAATTTATGCATTATTCCCTGTGTGGGTGTGGGACAGAATGCAGACATGTGTAATGCCAGGGGCAGGGAGGTGAGGCAGAGCACTACCTGCCAGAAAGGTGGCTTTAGGGACTGGTGGTTCTACAGGCTGTTCAGTGTGATCACTAATGAAATGCTGTTCCTGAAAAGCCTTTGGCAGGGTGGACATCGTTTCGCTGAGGCTCACCTGGTAGGTTTGTGGGCACCCACTCGATCCTGACAGAGGAGAAATGCGAATTGTTGTGGGTATTTCCAGCTATTCCCTAACAAGTTCCTCTTCCTTTGTAGCACTTTAATGAACTCCAGGTTGTAGTTACCTTCCCCTTCTTTCTCTCCCGATGCTTCTAATTTCAGATAAATATTTGAGATTAGAAATGGCTCTGGGTATGAAATGTGACCCTTAACCTCCACGAAGCTCTCTGATTGTGACATGCCATTAAAAGCTGGATTCATCTCTCTAATCCCACAACTTGGAAATGTTCAGCTCAAATTACATCGGTGTCTTTTTAACAGGAGCAACGTTTCTTTAAGGGATGTGTCACTTTCAAATGCAAAATAGGAAACAGCTGCCTGCTTCAGACATCAAATAGGAGCTACACCCCATCCAGAGACAAGACCAATTTTTGGGGGCTCCACGAAACCCATAATCTATCTTTTAAAATTGAATGGCTGCTCCATGTCAGAAGCTGAATAGTCACTGGTGTTAACATAGACATTTTAATTGTTTCTTCTTCTCCATATCATCTGTGAAGGTATTAATTACTGGAAGGACAGGATATCGTCATTCTGTGCTAGATACTTGCAGAGCTTTGGATCTCCACCCTATTTTAAAGGCTAAGAAGACCTTGGCACACCATTGGTGCTTGGTTGCACCCTTTGTAGGAAAAAGGGTGAAAACTTCCCAAACAATCTTGCCCTTAAGTCCTCGTGCCTCTTCACATAATTTACATATTGCAAAAGGCAATTAAAAATATATGAAAAGGAATGGAAAGGAATATATCCCTAGATTTGTAACCATTACAGAGGTGGTAGCAGGGAATGATTAGTGACTGTTTCTTAACAAGAACTGGGGAACACCAAGGAAGCAGCTCCTCTAAGATGTGGATCTTTCCCCCAGAAAGGAGCAGCCTTGTGAGGACAGTCAGTCATTCCTCATCTCCTTCTGCAGTGCTGAATTTCAGAGTATGAACAACTTCGCTACACCGGCTGGGGACTGACACGGAAGAGGAGGATGGTGGCAATACCTCCATATACAGCTATTGTGAATATATTCAAGAAGTTCCACAGCTAAAATCGTGGAAGGAAATAAAAATAGTGCATGCAGAGAACTTACAGAGTATTGGCATATGATTGAAAGTCCTTCAGCCGGTGTGGACTGACAATAGTTACTAACCAGCTGTTCTGTGGTAACTGGATATATCTCTATATGTGTGTGTGTATATACACACACATACACACACACCCCCTTGTCCATCCCCACTCTGAAAGTAAAATACTTTCAACTTTAACAATTTTAGTGTTTTTTGGTACTACATGTGTAGCCGGGGATGCCAGTATCCTGAACACTGGAGCTGTGTAAGTGGTACGACAGCGATACATCCCAACGGAATGAAGACATGTAAAGACATTTCCAAGTGCTATTTTTAAACAAAGTATAGAATCTTTAAGGTTGGAAAAGACCTCTAAGATAGTCAAGTCCAGCTGTGGCATTATACACCAGGACACCTGGTTACTACACCTTATTGAGTGGTTATGGTGTGGGGTGGACTTAGGAATCCAGATGCATAAGCACAGGGATGTTTCTCCATCACTAAAGTTCCAATTCTCTGTTTTTCTCCCTTCTCACACTGCCAGTATGGTAAAAATGACCAAGTGTTATCTTTTACAAAAGCATCTTTCCTTAAAAGGGCCTTTTTCCTTTACAAGCCCAGCAAAGCAGACATTTTTGTGGGTGCTGGGGGTGGTGGTGGGGACTTAACATATATGATAAATATAGAAGTAGTAGAGAAAATATTTGGCATGTGGTAACAACTTAGGCTAAATAAATTCCAGTGGTTACCCAAACGAAGAGGTTTTTTATGATAGCAAGCGAAACAGACGGCAGCTAAATCTCTGAGAAGAAAAGGCAGTGCTGGGAGTGAAGGGGAATCTCACAAAGTCCCTGAGAAATTGCATGTGTGTCATGAAACATTATCTTGGTTCCCTAGTTGCAGTCCTCTCATCTGAAGGGCTGAGTTTGCAATGCTAATCACGAGGTGCATGGTCAACATGTTTGGGTTTTTTTGGCCAGAAGCAATGGCTGTTGAAGGCAGCAGGATGCTTTGTCTTCCAGCAGTGTCTGGTGATGACACCGACACTCATTGGACAACTGGACCGTGGCACAATGCTCCCTCTTCCCTCGAAACACAGTCAGGGCAGCAGCTTTTACGTGCTGCCAAGGAGTACCTTGTGCAGGGTGGTGTTTTCAGAGTTACTAGTTGCTACCAGCAGTGCTTGGTGAAGAGGTGACAAGAGCTTACATCTGCGGATGAGATTTATTGCCATAAATCTAGCATGTGGGCGCGCAGCCGCCCCGACAGGCCCTTCTGACCAAGGGATGCCTGGCACAGGTCTGCGGGCTGGCGTGCCCGCACCCGGGGTGGCCATGAAGAAATCCCTTCTGCTTCCTTGGAAGCCAGGCAAGGTCCTGACACCGCAGAGCCCAGGAAAGCACAAGGCGCTGCACACAGCCGCTGGAAATGCCGGCCGTGCTGCTCTCCAGAGCTGCGGGACGGCGGCAGCCCCGGCTCCGGCGCCTCTCAGGATCCCGCGGGCAGGCCCGGGCCGAGCACCCCCTCCCGCCCCTCTGCCTCGGCCCAGCGAACAGCGCCCGCCACACGTTCCCGGGTCTTGCCCGGCATCCTCCCCGGGGCCGCCCTGCCCTCGCCCCAGGTGCCGCTGGTGCTGCACCCTTCGCACGCGAGAAACGCGAGCGCCGGCTCCCGCCGCAGCCCCGGCCAGATGCCGGCCCCGCACAGCCGCTCGCCCGCACCACCTCGGGCCGGCTCCGCCAGGCCGGGGCCCGACCGGCCTCAGCAGTCGGACCCACGGCCTCCCGTCCGCGGCGGGGCGGGGTTTGCGAGCAGGGGCGGCCCAGGGCCCAGCTCCGCCCCAGCCGTGTGCGGGGCCGGCGCCGCGGCGGGAGGGAAGATGGCGGCGGCGGGCGGGGGGGTTGCCGTGGTGTCGGTGCTGGCCCCCAGCGGGCGGCGGGTCACGGTGCGGGTGGGGCCCGGCACGGTGCTGCTCCAGGTGGGTCCAGGGCGGGGGCGGCCGGCGGCGCGGCGAGGCGAGGCGCGGCGGCGGGCCCGCGGGCCGGCCCGTAACGCCTCTGTTCTCTCCGCAGATCCTCGAGGAGGTCTGCAGGAAGCAGGGCGGCAGCCCCGGCGAGTACGGCCTGAAGTGAGTCTCACCGCGGGGGCGGCCCGCGCCCCTCCGCGGCCCCGGCTGGAGGCCGCGCCGCAGGTGGGAGAGGCCCCGTCCAGCCTGCCCGCGGTCGTTCTCCCGGGCCGGGCGGGGCCCGGCGGCTTCCGAGCCGCCCGCCGCGTTGTCGGTGAGGCGCACGCCCGGTGCCCGCGGCCTACCCGCTGCGAGTGGCGCCGGTGGCCCGAGAGCCGGCCGCGGCTGGAGCCCCCGCGCTGTCTGCCCGCCCGAGGCCTGCTTCGCAGCCGGCCTGGCCGGGCCTTGGCCGGCGTGTGCGGGCGGGTGTCTGAGGGGACGCGGGCCCTGGAGCCGCTGCCGAGGTCAGCCTTCGTGCCACCCGTGCGCAGCTGCGTGGGTCTGGTGTGGTGCTGCTCGAGGGAGGCCCTCGCAGTGATCCGTGGGGAGGGATCCACGGGCCGCGTTCAGATTGTTCTCCAGAAAAGTGATTTTGTTCAAATTAATCTCTCCCACTTTCCCACACCAAGTTCCCTTTGCTTTTGGGATTGATATTGAGATCCTGTGAATAGTGTCATGACAATGTCCCTCCTGCCATACACACCTGTGCTAGCTCACGGACTGGCCAGACTCTTCTCCTCATACCTGATGGTCTGACCGTATACTTTCACGGTGTCATCACCAAGATGTTACTTGTCCTGAGCAGCCAAATGAGAAAAGTTGTGTGTTTGGTGCTCTGTGGCTTCTGCTCAGGCTGCCAGGAGTTCTTTTGCTCAATACCTGGACTTTGCATTGTTGACAGTCACTGAAGTGGCATAAGGATGGTTCCTGGTGTCTTCACGGGCTGTGTTCTTCTTTAGGTTTCAGCGGAGTGTGTTGGATCTCTCTTTACAGTGGAGATTTGCCAGACTGCCCAACAATGCCAAGCTGGAGATGGTGCCAGTGTCTAATAGAGTGGGAATTGGAAACACGGTATGTTCCTTTCACAGCGTGGCCTGATTTGTTTAGTTATCTGTCATTCCGAATATGATCTTGTCAGATCTAACGAGCAAGAGTATGGCAGAGCTTGGCCAGTGCTTGAGTTGACCACCCAAAGACTGGTTGAGGTGTGGTGGAAAATGGTAATTGAGTTGCTGTAAGGCTTTGCTTGCAGTCTGTGCTGGTGGAGTTCCACCTGTGTACTGGAGGATGGGGAGAACGTTTGGGGAGCTGACAAACTGGTAGTCAGCAGCTAAGCTACTAACTGGAGTCCATTTCCTAATTTCTGTTTCTGTTGTGGTTGTCTGCCTCTGGATTTTGACTAAAATCTCAAATTCTTAAAGAATTCTCTTTTGTTTCTTTCCCAGCATCACTGTCACACAGCTTTAGAATTTAGTGTGGTGCATGAGGGATGCAGTTGCCAGGCATCCCTATTTAGTACAGTTTGCAAAGGGCTTGTGGATGGCATGTTCTGTAGGAGCTGTTATGTTTAGGAGATGTAAAAATCTTTTATGCATGTCATTATAATGGCTGGAGGCATAATTTTCAAAATGATGTGTAGGTGTTAATGAGCACAAACGTTTTCCATGGTAAAAAACTATGTATGATTTTATTTACATAGCCTGGGAATGAAAATTTGTCTGTGAGTAACAGTAATCTCTCTTCTTCTTTTTTGTGAAAGTTTCAGGTCTGTTGAAGTCTATCTGCCAAATTGGGGTAGTGGTCTTTTGTTGCAGGCAGTTGCTTTTAGCTGTCACAAAGATTGACTGATACATACGTTGAAAAGGGAACTTTGCAGTGTGAGGTGGTTTTGGAATCTCAGCTCTCCTTTGCTGTGGGTGTGCAGAGTGGTTCTGGGGGTCACTTAGGTCCATGTTTTCCTCTGTAAAGCCTCCCTGTGCTTTGTTGTTGTGCTCATGTTTTCTTTCTGACTTTGTGGTAGAAAGAATTTTGTGCTCCAAGTGACGTATTTTAGTTAAAAAAATACCACAAGCTGGTAGCATCTGCTTAAAATTTTCAGTTTAAAAAAGTTGTGATGGCATGGAGTTCATCTTCCAGAGGAAAGTGTTTCTATTAAAATGGCACAGCCATGACTTTATCTGACATCTGCATCCAGTTTAGGGGTATTCTACTCAAGGAAAACACAGGTTGACTTTTTAATTACTTTCTCAAGAAGATATATGCAGCATGTTAGAAAGGGTGAGAGGGACTGTGCTGTAGGAGAGGTATTATGACATGGAATTGCTACTGTAGATCACAAAAGAGAAGAGCTAATGACAGTTTAAGTTATTTCCCTTTAGTTGTATTTCAGCAGAAGAACCTACAGAAGGGAGGCTTCCCGTGGGGTGCTGGCTGCTGTTGTATGGAGTCGAGAAGATGCAGCAGAAAAGCTTGTGCAGTCCAGAGAGAGTTGCTGTCCCATAAACTACCTGATTTCACTTGGAGGAGTTTTACAGACAGTGTAAGGGAATGCTTTGTACAGAGGGATCGACAGAAGGGAGTCCCTGCTTGAGGAACCAGTGTCAGGTACTGTAGGAAGTTTAAAATAGCAGGATAACTGTGGCTAGAACTGATGCTGCTGTTGTGCCCTAATGCAGGAGCAGGTGAGATGTGGACTCAGTCATGCAGGCTGCCTGCAGTAGGGTTGGGATGAGCTTGGCTCTGTGCCTGTTATTATTGTCCCTCTTACTGAGTTAATGGGGGTGGAAGTTGGTGTGCTTCCCTGTGGTGCCTTGGCAGCAGTTACCACTAGAAAGAGAATACAGGTTTTGATAAATCACCAGCTTGTTCAGCAAGTCTCATATTTCAAAACCAGAATGCTTTTTGCCTGTAAGAATCGCTGGTTCCTGTAAGATAGTCCTTGAGAATGTGCAGAATTCCCCTTGTGATGGAAGGTGACCTGGGGGCACCAGCAGTGCAGTGCTAGTGTTAAACCTGTTAGCCTTTTGTTTATATTTTTGTAAACTTAGAAGGTAATTTGCACTTCTCTATTGAGGCTGGGATTTTAAAAAAGGCTTCTCTAATTGACTGAATGGGACTTTTGGGACATGCTTAGCTTTGAACTCTGGCCCAAAAACTGATGCAACTGGTAGTCTGAATTTCTGGGCTGGATTCTTATAGAATGGTGATGTCAGCTGTCATCACTCTGCTGTAGCTGAGGATAATCCAGGGCTTGTCCCCAGGAGGTTGTGTTAGTGGTGGGATGAAAGGACTTAGTTCTGTTGGCTGGTTGCTGCTGCTGCTGCTGTTTCCTTTATGTAGAAAAATTCCCATCTCCACAGTTTGCAGCCCTGCAAGGACTGGTAGGAGCTGAGGCAGATGACAGACAGGTTCCTCCAGGGAGATCAGGGTTGATTCCTGGTGTGTGTTTTGTCTGTTTTCCCCTCTCTCTCTCTCTGTCTCTGTCTTCACCCCGCCATGGCCTTGCACAAATCCTGCACATGCTGTCACAGACAGAGGATGCACTGAGATTGTTGGTAGGCACACATGAAAATGCAGAATGAAGGAAAGCTTCTGTTGGTGTCCTAGGCTTGTGTCCTTCTCAGACTTTGAAGTTCAGAAAATGATAGCTGACCAGAGACACTAGGTGCTATCTAGTAGGGATTTTATTTTTTACTTTTCTTTAGACAGGTGAGCTAATTGGGAAAGCTTAAGAGTTAAAAATTTTTTAAAAGAAAGCTGAATATTCTGTAAAAGGTAATGGTAAGCCCTGAAGTGCTCTGCCATTCTCTTGTTTCTTGGTCAGCTGCTAGGTTGTTCCCTTGGGACCATCAGGAGTTTGAAGTTCTTCAGGACTGTCCTCAGTGTGCTCATTTTAGAAATGCCTTGGAGTTTGGTTTGTTTATTTTTGGTAGTAATTCTCTGAGGAGTAGGTAGGATCTGCCTGAGCACCTGCTAGTGAAGGTGAGCTTTCACATTCCAGGTTGGAAGAGGTGTGTTAGAGCAGGTGGCTAGCTGTCCTTTGCCTTTTCCTGCAGGTGTTTACGATCTTGTTAACTGAATGTTTAAAATGACTTTTGATCGATTCACTCTTAAATTGCCTGTCACAATGTTGTGGTTAGGAAGCACCACTGAGTTGCAGGTCACACCTGCAGTTTCTTTGGACCGATAGTAGTTGTTCAGGATTTTAACTCAAAGGCCATGCTGCTTGTTTCTCTGTGTGGATGTGCAGGTGTATGGTTTGTTCTGGTAGTTCTGCAAATCAGTGCTTAAGTCAGCAGAGCTCTGGGCTGGTGTGTCAGTTTGTGCAGCTGCACTTACCCTGTCTGGGGTATTGGTACACATCCTATATCGCTGGGAAGACCCTTGCTGTAGAGTTCCAGCCGGTATAAAACAGACCATCGCAGTGCCTTATGATGACACATTGTTTGGGACGCTTGCTTTGGCTTTTTTCTGACTGTGTTTCAGTTCAGGATATGTCAGGAAAGAGGGGCCCAAGAAAGCTGGTTAATATTCAAAGGTTGCTCCTTCCATGCTCAAGAGTGGTCCCTTACAGTGAATGGGAACTCAGGGAAAAGGCCAGGATGCCTCTGTGCATGAACAGGATCCTGGCCAAAGTCAAACACAAAAAGGGAGCATCCAGAGAATGAAAACAAGGATGTGTAACCTGGGAGGAATGGAGGGACCTTGTCCAAGCATCCAGGGTTGAAGTTAGGAAAGGTTAAGCCCAACTGGAATTGGGAGGTCAAAGACAAAGAGAAGGGGTCTCTAAGTACATGGGTGACAAAAGGGAGACCGTGGGCCCAGTGATAACAAGGCAGGGGAGTTGGTTACGTGCAAAAGGCTGGGTGCTTTCTCTGCTTCAGTCTTTACTAGTGAGACCAGCCTTCAGAATGCCAAGTCCCAGAGACCTGAGGAAAGGCTGGAGCAAGGAAGGTGTACTGCTGGTGGAAGAGATCAGGTCAGGGAACGCTTGAGCAAACTGAAGTCCATGGGTCCTGACAGGATGCACCCACAAGTGATGAGGAAGCTGGCAGGTGTCACTGTGAGGCCATCCATGGTAGTCTTTGGTCAGCCATGGTGAATGGGAGAAGTCTGAAGATTGGAGGAGAGCAAGTGTCACTCCTGTCTTGAGAAAGGTCCTCCTCCTCACCCTGGGGAACTGCGTGTGGGTCAGCTCACCTTGAACCCTGGGAGAGTGATGGTGAAGCTAATCCTGGAGACCGTTTCCAGGCACGTGAACGGCAGGTAGATCATCAGGAGTAGCCAGCATGGATTCAGTAAAGGCAAGTCGTGCTTGACCAACAGTGAGGGTGAGGGAGCCCTGGGACAGGCTGCCCAGGGGGTGTGGAGTCTCCTTCTCTGGAGATATTCCAGACCCATCTGGACGCCGACCTGTGTGACCTGTCCCAGGGACCCTGCTTTGGCAGGGGGTTGGACCTGATGATCTTTGGAGGTCCCTTCCAACCCCTGTGATTCTGTGATTCTATGATGTGCTTAATGGATAAAATGACTGGCCTGGTAGGTGAGGGGAAAGCAGTGGATGTTGTGTCCTGGACTTCAGTGAGGCCTTTGACACTGTCTCTCATAAGATCCTTGTGTATGATACTCACATTCACAGCAGAATAGAACTGTTCTAAATAGGAACTTGTAAAATAACCATTTGATTACTCCTGTGCATGTGTAATTAATGTCCTCCTTTGCAGCAAGTGTTTAGAAGGAACTCTGTTTTGAATAGCAGGTTCTAGAGCTTGTTGAAATTCTGACAAAAAGCAGATGTAAAGAAAAGGAAAAGGTTTTATTCAGTTTTCAGATTAATTCAGTGTATTTTCCCCCAGGTTCGGATCGCGTTACAGCTGGACGATGGCTCCCGTTTACAGGACACCTTTCTCTGTCAGCAAACACTCTGGGAACTTCTCAACCATTTTGCCCAGACCAGGTGAGCAGTGCAGCAGGAGGATGCTTGTTTGGATGGATCTCTGCCTACTGGTAGTTAGTTGTTGTTACCGTGATCAACTAGATCCTGCAGATCTTTAGTATTTGCTTTTATTTGACTGTGGTTTTTCCTTTACAGCACAGATCTTTGCCTTTTCCTTCTCTTTCAGATTTGGCACTCCATAGTTGATTTTTTTAATCCTGGAGTGGCACTTCTGGTTCAGGGCATAAACTGATAACAAACTCCTGAAGCTAGGGAGAAACCAGAACTGGATATGTTGCTGCACCTGCCTTTCACACAGACTTGTTTGAAGTCAAGTCGCTGCCAGAGTTGAGATGGTACCTAGATTCTCTTGATGAGATTTCTGTGCTGTGGTTCCATGTGGTGTAGGGGATTCTTTCTCAAGTGAGTTGCTGTTTGGAGGCTTGCTGTTGTGCAGGTTCTCCAAGATCTGGAGCTCTCAGAAGGCTGATGTGGAATCTTCAAAAGACTGATTAAATCCTGTTTAAATTAAAGCATTCCTGGTCCTGCATTTATTGAAGATATAGATATGGTTTAGAAATCTTGTTACAGTCTGGTCTGTGTTCAGTGCTTTCTTTTGTTTTTGGTTTTGACTTAAAAATAGCATACTGTTTTGAAATGTCAAGCCAATAAACTTCTTTCCAAAGATGTTTATTTTTGTCATGGCTTGGAAGAGGAAGGCCTGAAGCTGTGACAGTCATTCTATTCTGAAAAGAATTTCCAATATTTTTTTTTCCCATTGTAGTTGGCTTTACCATTCTCTTGATATTTTTTTTTCAGATTCTGCATTTCTATCTTGTTCTTTCTTTTACATTCCTCACCTTCTGCGCATTGCTGTATTTGAATCTCTTGCTCATCTGCACAGGTGCTGTGCTATGGTAGCTGGAACTATTTTTGTGAATTTCTCAAACCAATGAAGTGCTGCTCTAAAGAGAGACAGTAGATTTCTGTGTCAGAACTCTTGAAATCATTGAATGGCATGGGTTGGAAGGGACCCCAAGGATCACAGAGCTCCAACCCCCTGCCACAGGCAGGGACACCAACCTCCAGGCCTGGAGCTACACAAGGTTGCCCAGGGCCCCATCCAACCTGGCCTTGAACACCCCCAGGGATGGGGCACCCACCCCTCTCTGAGCAGCCTGTTCCAGCCCCTCACCACTCTCTCTGTAAAGAACTTCCCCCTAATATCTAATCTAACCCTTCCCTCCTTTAGCTTCACTCCATCCCCCTTGTCCTGCCATTATCTACCCTTTTAACAAGCTGATTCCCCTCCTGTTCCTCTGCTCCCTTCAGGGACTGAAGGCTGCAATGAGGTCCCCCCACAGCCTTCTCTTCTCCAGGCTGACCCAGCCCAGCTCCCTCAGCCTCTCTCTGTAGGGGAGCTGCTCCAGCCCTCTGAGCATCTCTGTGGCTCCTCTGAACCCTCTCCAACAGTTAAAATTGCTGAGGCTGTGGTGCCAGAGAAGTAGTCAGCAGAGTAAGGGTGATGGTGCAGTAGTGTTTGGGTGAGCTCAGCCTTTCAGGGCACAGCTACAGGATGCAAAATGCTGGATTGTCACCTGGTAGCTGAGCTGCAGTAACTGGTTACAGTGTGTTAGTACTGCAGTGGCATCTATTCACATGAATTCCTGTAACTGAAGTTAAAGTTGCTTGTTTATGCTGCAATTGAAGTGGCCTGAGGAGTGTGGTTCTGGGGTTGAATTGGCTGTTACCTCATTGAGTCAGGGCTGCACGGTGGTGTGATTGGAGAGCTGTGTCCAGGGTGAAAGAACTTCTCCCAGCCTCCCAGGGATGTGCTCTGCTAGCCTGGCTGCCTGACCCTTGTGACTAGTGCCGGCCCGAGGGAGGCAGCCTAGATCAGGGGCATCCTTTGTTTAGGCTTCCTGCCCTCCTGTCTATCTCCCTTGTGGGGAATTAGCTTAAGTAACTGATTGAGCTGAAACCCCAGTATGTTCCCCTGCGTTCTCTGTCAGGTAGACAGGCTTCCTAACCCAGTTGACAGTTCTCTGTCTTGGGCAGCTGTGGGAAGCAGCGCAGCGTGTGTGGAAACAAGGGTCCAAAAGGGAGGAAGCAGCAGATGGGCAGCAATGGTTTGTGTCAGTTTTTCTATTCAGTGTTTTGTATCACCAAGCCATAGTTTGAGGTGGTCTAGTGACTCTCCAGTGATATAAACGAGTCTTACTGAGCATTCTGGGTTTGTCAGGGAACGGGTCTACACTGTGGCATTTACTCTTAAAGTCAGAAGGGGCAATCTTCATGTAATTGCTAGAGAGAAAGCAATTCTTTTGCTTTTCCTTTAGGAAAGACATAGGCATGAAAAGCCAGGTGTGATTTTCCTGGGTGTTATAAGGCCTCTCTTACATACTTTGTGCTCTCTTGGAGGAGAAGAGTGCCTGTTGCAGCTTGGGAACTGCTGGAGGTGGCAACTGTGGATAGTGGCAGATAGACTCTCTTGTGGCTTTCTCACACATCAGTTGGCTATTTCTTTGGCTTAGATTTTGAGCTCTTTATATAATTTTTCTCCTTTGGAGTGGTTTATTTGTTAAGAGTTTATTGTAATACTACAACAGCACATTGTTAATGTACATGCTGCTGCTCTTAAGCTTCTAACTGCTACAGTGTGGTAAGCATTAATAACTTCATTTCTTCTTAACAGCTGTTCCCTTCTGCCTTCTGGAAGCTGAACTCAGATGTCTGAATGGACTTTGCAAACTTTAGATTAAGTTCAGCAAGCAGCAGAGATGCTGTATGTGAGTTAATCACAAAACAAGCTGGATCTGTAGCCATCCACATAGATTTAATGGGCTCTGCTTCCTTTCAGTGTGTGTTGACTCTAACTCCTCAGCTGGCTGTTGACTTTTGCTGAATCCTCCCTTTGACTTCCCGACTGGAGACGTGTTCCTGGAATGCTCAGCCGCGCTCAGTGCGTGAGGGGAAGGATTCTAAATCCACTGGAATTTCCCCTGGGTTTCCAGCGTCCATCTTGGCTAATTTGGTCTGAAGAAGGTCTGGAAGCTATTGTGAGGCTGCTCCTCCTCTCAGCGTGCGGCAGGCCTTGCACAAGATGTTTACAGGCCCTGTCAGATCACTACATGAAGGAATCTAATCTGCTTGCCGTTCCCCTTCTGAAGAACAGCACATCAAAGAAATGACAATGTGTTTGATGTGTGTGCTTGCCTCAGTGAATGCATGTAGTGGATTAACAGCAGCTGGAGGAGGAGCCTGCTGGCTTCCAAGAGTTATACAAAAATAAGTCTCTGGGGGATCTTTGCTTTGGAGTCTGTTCTGCAGAGCCTGGTTGAGGGCACAAGCCTTGTGTACCCTTTGAGCATGAGGCCTGGGAGAGCCGTTGCTTTTCTGTCTCCTCCTCTTGCCTGTCTGGCAGCTTCAGCAGGTGTGATTGCAGCCTGGATACTTGAGGACAGTTTTGACAATGACTGTGACTCTTTGCTACTTTGGCAGTATTATTCATTACCTTCAGATATTTCCCATACATTTTTAGAAAGCTCTTAAATCCAAAGAATTGCTTGAACTGAGAAAGCAGTTTTGGAAAGATGAATGAAACTAGGTTGTGTAAGTCAGATTGGTTTCCCCTCTCATGGGTCAGGGTGGTGAGGACCTGTGTTCCGTTGTGCCTTGGCTTCTCTCCTCCTAAATGGTGATCATTCACCTTTCCTGATAGATGGGCAACTTGGGGTTCAAGGTTTTATTCCTGGTTTTATTCCTCTGGGCTGTTTTGGCTGCACAATTGTGTGTTTCTATACTGTTTCCTCCATGTCTCAGCAGACCTTTATCTTTTGTGCACTTTATTGGGGATTCCTGTAGGGATACAGCTGATCCTGTTTGGAAGCAAAAAACACAAGGTGAATAGCTCTTCCTAGGGGTGGCTGGATTGTCTGGGAGAGCCTGAGTGCATGAAGTCTGCTGTGGTGTGCTAAAGGTAGTCTCTTAAGCATCTGTTTTGTGCCAGTCTTCCAGTCTTGGCAAGATTTTATTCTGCCTTTCCTCATCAGCTGTTGGCCTGTGGAACTTCATTGGTTTCTGCTGCCAGGGGACTGAGGGGAGGTTGGAGCCTGGGTCTTGCTCCACAAGGTGCTGCTCATTCTGTAGTAGGAACTTAATCTCTTGCTTCATGCAGATCATTGTGTGTCTGTGACTTTCTGTCCTCAGCAGAGAGTAACTGCAAGCCCACAAATGGTGGCAGACTTGTTCTTGATGTGTTTCCTTTGTTCATCTTGAGTTCAGACGTTAACTCTGTCTCATAATCTGAAGCTGGAATGGGATGGTTTGGGTGCTCTGGGTGTGTCCATTGCTTCCTGCACGCTGGGATTTGGTGCAGTGACTGGGAGAAGTGTTCTGAAGGAAAGGTACCTCAGGACTATAAACTCCATGATTTACAGCTGGTCCGGAGGTAGTTCTCAGCCCCTGACTTCCCTAAACCAGACCTAGGGACTGGTTTTACAGGTTACTCTCTGTGGATTTGCTAACTCTAGTGAGGTTTCCAGTGGGGTGACTCACCCATGTCCCATATCACCATGCTGTTGGCTGTTTTTAGAAAGGCTTGAATTTTAATCTTTAGATCAGGATGGGAGATAGACTGCAGCAATTAAACAGAAGTCTCAAATCTCGTCTGTGCTTAACAGGTTTGCTGCCCCACATCTTCCAGCTGGAGCTCTTTGATGTGCTCTTGAGGATTGCTCAAGGATTGAGTATCATAATTTTCCAGGTGGCTCGTTCAAACCTGAGTGACTTCTGGTTCCAGCTATTTCACTGACATTTCATTGAAGCTGTGTTTTGAGTCTAAATATAAATGTCCTTGATGAATATTCCTGGGGCTTAATAACTATTTCCCTTAATTTTCTACTCTGTAGGCTGGCTGGCTCCTTCCCTATTCAGTTTGTTGTGTCACTTTGTGCTGGGCTAATAGATTCATGTTAAAAATAGGAGGTGATACATTGTGTGTATATTCTTAAGCTTCTCATCTGTGACTTACTGTGGTCACAGTAGAAAGACTACATCAGATAATATTGGCAAAGCCTTTGCTGTTAAAGAACTTTGAACTTTAGGATGATACTTGAGATTATTGGAACCGCTGCACTGAAAGTTGTGAGATCCAGTTGGGCATGCAGACTCTGTCCATTTCCTGTGGAACAGATTGTTAAAGTGCTGAGGGTTGTTGGGCTGTTTCCTTTCCTTCTTGCCTGAGCAGAAAATGTTATCATAGAATCATAGAACCATAGACTGGTCTGGGTTGGAAGGGACCCCAAGGATCACAGAGCTCCAACCCCCTGCCACAGGCAGGGACACCAACCTCCAGGCCTGGAGCTACACAAGGTTGCCCAGGGCCCCATCCAACCTGGCCTTGAACACCCCCAGGGATGGGGCACCCACCCCCTCTCTGGGCAGCCTGTTCCAGCCCCTCACCACTCTCTCTGTAAAACCTTCCCCCTAATATCTCATCTAACCCTTCCCTCCTTCAGCTTCACTCCATTCCCCCTTGTCCTGTCATTATCTACCCCTTTAAAAAGCTGATTCCCCTCCTGTTCCTCTGCTCCCTTCAGGGACTGGAAGGCTGCAATGAGGTCCCCCCACAGCCTTCTCTTCTCCAGGTTGAACAAGCCCAGCTCCTGTTATCCCTGTCTTAAGCTGGCCCTTCTGTAATGGGGGGTGTAATAGTCACCTTTGGGCTGGGTTTATTGTGTGCCTGTTTGTGGACTTGACCAGCTGTGAAGTCAGGAGGCTTTTCTAACAGCAGTGGTGGTGCTGTGTAATGTGTGTAGTTGCTTCAGAATTAGACTCTCAGTTGAGTGAATGGATTTTGACTGCTCTTTGAGGAATCATTTTCCCACCTGAATCCTGGAGATAATGTCATGTCTGGTAATACTGCACCACAGAATGTGCATGTTTAAATTACATGATGCTGAAGGCAGAATGCTTGGAGTAGTGGAACTCCATCCTTTAAACTCCTCTCCTGGAACAGTCAGAATGAACCCAGCCTTGATCATTGGCATGATTTTTCAATACTCCTTCCCTGTTCCACCCCCAGGTAGGATGCTCCCAGATGAAAGCTGTTTTCCTCCCCACAGAGACTGGACTCCAGAGAGCACTGAGATCAAGGGAGTTTCCCATGAGGAAGAACTTCAGCTCTTTTGCTTCTGATGATAAAACAGCTGTTGCAGTGCAGATGGTATGCACAGCTTCTTGCCAAGGGATGTCCTGCTGCAACTGCAATGAGCGCTCAGGACAGAATGTGCTAACAAGAGCTACTGGAGTGTTATGAGAAGGATAAATCTCACCAGTTACCTTCTGTGGATGGAGAATGTCCTGGGGCAACTCTCTCCCCTGTTGTTTCTCAGTTTCCCCTGCTAGGTTAGGCTGAAACTTTTGAATCTAAAACTTTTGAAGAAAATGCTTGTGAGAATGCAGGAAGTTACCTTCCCAAACCACCACTGTCTCAGGATGGACAGTGTTCTCCTGGTCACCTTTTGCCTTTGATGTGCTTAGGGGGGAGAAGCAAACTGTTCTCCTCCTTAATCACATATTTTACCACCATTCTCAGCTGATTTCAGTTTGCTTTTCACTTTGCTTCAAGGGAGATGAGCACGGAAGGGAGCTGCTTCTGCTCTGGAACCCTATCCTCTCACTGACTTCAGTCCTTCAGTGTAATGACTGGTTAATTCTTCAAGGCTTTTTACTTTTCAATAGACCTCTGAGGCTTCCTTGCTGAAAGTGTTAGCACTTTTTTTCCCCCAACACCCTGCTGTTGGGTTTTCCACATGTGCTCTCTTTGGAAATTGCATAATCCTGGATGGATCAGGATGAGACTTGCTGTGCCAGACAGTGATTGGCTTTTTTTGCCTGTCTGTCTTCAGTGCTTGATGGAGTGAATATGTAATAAGGCTTCTCTTCTACCTGATTGCCTCAGAATTGCCTGTTTAGAGGAAAATGGGAAGAGCAGCATCTCATCAAGAGTAGAATCTTACTGTTTTTTTTCCCCAAGAGTCCTTTATTTACACCTTCCTCTGCAGATGGCCTGTCAGTAGTTTGCATCACTGTTAATATGTGTCCCACCTCACTGAAATACTTAGATGTGGGTTATCTTTGCTTTGTCTCCTGGGGCTGCTTTTCCTTTGGCTTTGGTTTGTCCTTGGTCTCCAGAATCTGAAAGCTTCTGTGGTTGCTTTCTTCTTTTTGTTTTTTAATCTGTTTGATACTAAGACAGGCAAATTCTTCCTCCTCAGATTATTTGCTTTAGAGCAGTATTTCATTCTGTGTGTTGCCATGCATGCTGGCCTGTCCCCAAGGAAAGTGCAGTCTAAACTGTAATACATTATCTAACTTTGATAAGGAATTAGAATCACAGAATCACCAGGCTGGAAAAGTCCTTTGAAGATCATCAAGTCCAACCATTCCCATCCTAAGCTAAACCATATTCCTAAATACCTCATCTACCCTTTTTTTAAACACACCCAGGGAAGGTGACTCAGCCCCTCCCTGGGCAGCCTGTTCCAGCCCTGACAACTCTTTCAGTAAAAATTTTTTTCTAATGTCCAATCTGCCCCTGCCCTGGCACAGCTTGAGCCCATTGCCCCTTGTCCCATCTCCTGTCCCCTGGCTGAAGAGACCATCACCCACCTCTCTGCACCCTCCTGGCAGGTCAGTGTAGGTGGGGAGAAGGTCTCCCCTCAGCCTCCTCTTCTCCAGGCTGAACACCCCCAGCTCCCTCAGCCGCTCCTCAGAGGATTTGCCCTCCAGCCCCTTCCCCAGCCTGGTTGCCCTTCTCTGGACTCGCTCCAGGACCTCAGTGTCCTTCTGATGGTGAGGAGCCCAGAACTGGACCCAGCACTCGAGGTGCAGCCTCCCCAGTGCCCAGTACAGGGGCACAATCCCCTCCCCAGACCTACTGGCCACACTGTTTTTGATACAAGCCAGGATGCCCTTGGCTTTCCTGGCTGCCTGGGCACACTGCTGGCTCATGTTCAGCCTGCAGTCACCCAACACCCCCAGGTCCTTCTCTGCCTGACAGTTCTCCAGCCAGTCTCCCCCAGCCTGTAGCGCTGCATGGGGTTGTTCTGTCCCATGTGCAGCACTCTGCCCTTGGCCTTGTTAAACTTCATCCCATTGGACTCACCCCATGGGTCCAGTCTGTTCAGATCCCTCTGAAGAGCCTCCCCACCCTCAGGCAGATCAACACTTCCTCCTAGTTTAGTGTCATCTGCAAACTGACTGAGGGAGCATCCAATCCCTTCATCCAGGTCATTGATAAAGATGTTGAACAAAACTGGACCCAAGACTGAGCCCTGGGTAAAAGAGCAGTTATTATTAAGTCATATATCAGGTGCAGAGGCCACATAAGTTTGAACATGCCATTCATCTAGAAAGATCAGCTAATTTCAGGATTAATGATTTCTTCTTTGCTTTTTAAACTTCCAGGGCTGTGTTTAAGGAGCAGTGAATGCATTGGAGCAAATCCTTTCCCTAATGTCTACTACCTATTCTCTGAACTGTGTGACAGTGGTTGCTGCAGGAGCACAGAGAACTGTGTGGCTAGCTAATTTAACTTCTTGCAGTTGCTCCACGTTGGTTCTGGAGGGATTGGGCTGTTCTACAGATGCTGCAGTAGTTTACTTTTTATTGCAGGGAGCTCATGGAGCAGCAGGGTGACTTCTCTCCAGTCTGTGTTTACATGCGAGATGAGGTAAGTCAGCAGAGGCTTCTTAACTGTCTCTTCCCCTCCTGTCTCTAAAAAATAAGAAAAACTCAGCTCTGCTTTTCAACCTGGAAAGTGTTTCTTTTGAACTTTCTTGAGAGGGGAAGTAGAGAAATGTTGGTCTTTTCAAAGCATGACGTGTCTGTATGGAAAAAGCTCTCTTGGAACGTAACCCTGGGCCGTTTAGACCTCTGAGCCCATAAAATGAGCTCAATGACCTGTTTGTGTTTTTCTTTCCAACTTCTTTTAAAGCTCAAGTCAAAACAGTGTTTTCATTTTAATAAATATTTGCTTTTCTCTGTGTTTTGATCTTTTGCTATTAATGTTTTGTTTAATATTTTGTATGTGCGTATTATGGAATTCGCTCTCCCTAGCTGTCCCCTTCACTTCCCCCTGACCTCTGTGGACAGATCAGCTTTATTCTGGAACAGGGCATTACAAGCAGATGGGAGGTGTATGTCATGAAAGCCAATGTCTTTCAGCTTGGAGATGTTGCCCGTGATTTAACTTCTGACACAAAAATAATGCTTTGCTGAGGTTGGATCTGGTTTGGATGTATGTATGGGATGGAAATACACATAGGTCATCTTCCCTTGAGATCATTTAATAATTAAATACCTTGAGATCAAATAATAATTTGGTAAAGCAGTGCAGGTGAATACAAATGGATTCAGATCTCATTTCCAGCTGCAGAAAGAGTGTATTTTGAACTGTTTCTGGTGCTGTGTGGTGCTTGTTTAGATACAGGCTTCCTTCTTGAAGGTTGATCTCTTGAGGTCCCTTCCAACCCCTACAATTCTGTGATTGTGTGAATGCTGTCCCAGGGAGGCAGTTGCCGTACTTAATTTCCTCTGGTTTTGTTGCAGATAGCAGGAAAAGATGCCCTAGAGAAGACAACGCTGAAGTCACTTGGCCTGACTCGAGGCAGTGCCATCATCAGGTTGGGAGATGCAAAGTTTAGACTCTTTATTCTTCTGGTGGTGAATTTGTTTTGTTTCAAATACCAAAAAAGAAAAAGCATGAAAAAACTTCCAAAAGGCAAACACCACAGCACTCAGTAATTATTGCATTTGCCTGTTTATCTGAAACTGCTGCCCAGATGTGCTTCCCACAGCTGCAGATGCTGGCACTGACCAGTCCTGTGCAGATTAAAGGGGCTTGTT
This sequence comes from Porphyrio hochstetteri, assembly GCA_020800305.1. Lineage (NCBI taxonomy): Eukaryota > Metazoa > Chordata > Aves > Gruiformes > Rallidae > Porphyrio > Porphyrio hochstetteri. The sequence goes on along the minus strand of CM036923.1, from coordinate 3,083,790 downwards.
TGCTTGCTGTGTTTCCCCCCCTCCTCTTGTGAGTGAAATAGACGATTCAAAGTTAAAAGTCCTTCTGAGGGGACAACCATCTACTGCTTTATTCTTCCCTGCTTTGGATTTCAGGCACAAAAACTCCCAGTCCCTGCAGTGCCTCCTGCTGACTGCTTGAGAGGGTGAGGTGGGGGACAATGACAGCCTTTCTCTGATCTCCTGGCCAGTTCTTTGCAGCATGTGCAGAAGGCAGGAGGGGTTAGAAGCTGTGCTTTACAGCTGACTGACATTTTTTCCTGGAAGGCAGTTGCCTTCCTGTGGAGTGGGTAGTTCTGGTTCTTCCTCCAACCCCCTACCCTTAACTTCAGAGCAACTGGAGCTTGTTTTTAGTGCCTGGAGGAAGCAGATCACTAAATTAGGGGTATATTTGAGTCTGGTTGTTGTCTTTGTGTCATGGTCACATTAAGAATGGGGAGGGCAGTACTGTTAGGATAAATTATTTGGGGTTTATTCTTTTTGGTGTCTTCTTTAAGAGTTGTCATGAAGAAATGCAGTTCATCTGGCCAGGAGGAAGCTGTGGGTGCCATGGTACGGTGTGATGAGCTGACAGTGAGACCAGGCTCTACTGAAGGAGCAGTGGATGTCCCCTTACCTCAAGCAAACACATTCCCAAAGGACTTGGACCACAGGGATGTGGCCATGTCTTTAAACAGCTGCACAGACAACCAAGACTCCGTTAGAGAATCTCCTGCCAGCTTGGAGGAGCTGTGCCCCTCCTCAGAGCCCGAGTCTACCCCATCCCTCCCTTTTTTTGGAGATGGGCAGCGTCTGGGGGACTCTTCTGTACCTGCACCTTCACTTGGGTTAGATATGCCATCTTCAAAGATGCCAACAACTTTTTCCAGCCCTGGAGGCCCTTCTAAGCCAAAGAAGTCTAAGAACAGCCAAGAACTCCAAACAGAGCAAGAACAGGTAAGGGAATTTTTTTTTGCAATGAGAGCTTCTTTTATTCTGCCTTGCCTGATGCAGAGCTCCTAGGAGGGAGGAGATTTTTCTGTATTTTAAGACTTTTTCCCCCCATAATCTAGGGTTAAGTGCTTTGGTGTGATACACAGTTTTCCCAGGAGTTCAGTAAGGAAGCATTGTACTTTGTACAGGTTACTGTAGGCGATAGAAAAGATGGGAGTTTAAGAAACTGCTGTCCAGAGGCAAGTGAAGCTTTGAGAACTAGGAGCAGAAGTGTCTTAACAGGCTGTTGTCTTAACAGGTAGTTGCTAGTAGTTGTCATTATTGCCTTCCTCAGAGTTCTGCCTGTGGTCACTGACTTACAGTCAAAGTCTTTTGGTGCCACGTGCAGTAGAATGTAAGGGGTGTAGATTTGGGAAATGAATTTTTCAGCTACAGTTGCATTTTACTTGCCAAGAGTTCATTCTTGGGAGGGGGTGGGGAGGATGACATTGGGGGCCACACAGACAAAAGCCAAAGAAACCCAAACAAACCAGGTCTGGACCTCTTCTCTTCCTTTGAAGTCTAGTCCCATCTCTTTTGTGAGTCTTAATTTTCTTAGTCTTGCAAATGAAGAAACTTTCCATCCTTTTCCTTCCCTGTTCCTGCTTGCATATGAGAGTGTTTTCTGTCTTGCTTTAAAGTACCCTGCTTCTTAAATAAAGTGTGCCCCTCTCTAACCTTTTTTCCAGACAGAAAAATTGCATGTCTGTCATCACAGTTGGTGTCTTTGAAGTAAAACTCTGTGTGTTAAAATTAAAAATGCTTTAGCCCATGTAGAGACCCCAGAAGTGGTGACTGGGGAGTGCTGTGATGCCATCGCAGGGTGGCCTTTGACTGATGTTAAGTTTGCTTTCTGTAGGGGAGCTACGTGGAGTTGAATGCCTTTGGCAAGGTTGGGATGTCTGGCAAGTGGTGTAAAATGAATGTAAAATGCCAGATTCTCTGTGACCAGCTCTTTCCCTTGTCCTTCACTGCACACATCATCATAAGGGCTGGCTTTAGTGTTCAGAGATCCCTGTTGTTGTTTCCTGCTCTTCAGTACCTCTTAGAGTTGGAGTTCTGCCTTTATCTCCGGCTCTGGTCCAGTCACAGGATTAAACAAGGGAAAGCTGTGAGGAGGAGGAGGAGGAGAGGGTGCTGGGTGAGGTTTAAAGGGTGCTCCATCTAGGAGGCATTTAGCAAGAGTGTGTGTATGCTCTCACATTGATGCAGAATCAACCAAGCCTTGGTTGACTTGTTCGTGGGTGCAGTCAATTCTTGATGAGTTTCCGAATTGTTGAGGAGCAGCAGCCAGACCCTGGGAGGACTCTGGAGTAGGGGCAAATGGAGCAGAAAGAGGCCTTACCAACCCAGTGGTGAATATCTCAGTATACTAGAAACATGCTTTGGGTCCATCTGACTGATGTTTAACCTGTTGGAACAGACCTGAGCATGGAGAACTGAACAGTAGACCTGGTGATCTGTCCAGCCTGATGTGTTGCACGCTTCAGTCACGCTGTCTTTGGGGAGGAGGAGCTTACTTGTGTCTGAAAAGGAAGGGAGAAGCAGCACAAGGGTTTGTGGTGGTGGTTTTCACCAGTCCTGCTGCCTACCCTTGTCCCTGTGGCTGCAGAGACACATGTTGTTATCACTTTGCTGCCCATGGTGAACGATGCTGGATCACCAGAGTCCTGAGGCCGCTTGCTGCTCAGCTCTGGGCCTCAGTTGTGCTGCTGGGCCCAGTGCTGAGCAGCAGTGGCCTCAGGACTCAGTTGTGCTGCTGGGCCCAGTGCTGAGCAGCAGTGGCCTCAGGACTTGGTTGTGCTGCTGGGCCCAGTGCTGAGCAGCAGTGGCCTCAGGACTCTGGTGATCCGGCATCGCTCTCAGAACTGCAGTCCAGTTCAAACCACTCAGAGGCACTTCTGGAGCCAGCCTCCCTTCCCGTTTGAGAGCAGCTCTGGGAGCAGCTGCAGATTCTGTTGGGGGGGTTCTGCCCTTGTGTTAAACAGCATGTGATTTTGACTGCTGCTCTCAACCCTTTGATCTCTGGTGCTTTTGCTGCTGATTGATTACACTTTGTTCCCTCCTCCATTCCTGCCATCCTCCGCTCTCCTTGCTCTCAGCAGCAGCAGCGGCGCAGGGCTAGCCACATGGCATCTGCTTTTTGTCCTTTTTCAGTCCTGAGGAAAAAACCCAAAACAAAACAAATTATTTTTAAACATCAAAGGTCCATTTTTGTAAAAGAATCTTCCCATTAATGCTTTGCCTGTGTGTGGTTTTTGAAGCTGAGGAGGGAGGCTGGATAAAATCTGTGCCGGCGTCCCTTCGTTTCTTGGGCAGAAGATGGTTTACAGACAGCTGCATGCTGACTTTGATGTCAGAACATTAATTATTAGAAGGTAACTTTACACCAGATTCCCTGTGAGATTAGAGCTCCCTGAGGTGGTGGGGAGGAGGTGGGTCTCCAGGGAGAGCTTGCTGCTGTGGAAAGCACAATAGCCACCACTTCTCATAAAGTTTTCCTCAGCTTACCTACTCGCTCAGGCCCAGGGTGGTGATCGCAGGGTGACCTGTGTTCTTCCCCACACCTGGTTTTATGGTGTAGACTGCACATGCACAGACTGTCTAGTAGATGCTGCTGTGAATAGCAGCCTACTGCTGAAAAGTGCTTCACCTCTCAACTTTGGTAGAAGTAGAGAACAAAGGTGACAAACCATGTTTATTGTATGAAGGTGACAGGAGTGTGATGGCAGTGGATGGGAGAAGCTGCCATGTGGTGGCTGTTCATTGCTACAGGAGATGATTGCCTTTCATCATGGTTGCAGAAAGCCCTAGGTGTGAGGTGGACTGGGAAGTGAGTTGGTGTACCTGGTAGCATCCTTTTTGTAAATTCCCATGGGAAGGCAGCTTTTGGAGTCTGTCTGTGCTTTAGGATTGTTGGTGACACATTGGAGTAAGGTTGTGTTGAGGATACTCAGATTGAGAGGTGCCTGATGGAGCAAATGATGATGGACAAAGAAGGGGGAACAGGCTGATGGCTGGACTCTGGGGAGACTTTACAGAGCATCAGGAATGGGTATATCTGTCTTTCTGAAGAGATTTTCTTGCGTCTCTAAGGAGGCAAGAGGTATGGCTGGTTCCACAGGGTGTTAAATACATGGCAAAAGAGATGATATGATGATGTGTCAGTCTGTGCATCTTCAGTGGCAATGTTATCATCCTGGGTGGTGAAGCAGTGCTCAGTAGACCTCTTGTGCTGCCCTTCTCCAGTCAGACCCTGTTGTCCATTTCTGGAATTGAGATGGAGAAACTCTGAATCAAACCACCTGAATTATGGTTCACTGAGACTCAGTTGTTCCAGCTTTCTCTAGAGGTCTTACTCTGTTGTTGGGGCTTAGCTGAAAATTTAACATTAGGGAATTCATTGTGTATTTTTGCAGTCTGGTCAGACCTGCACAAATCCCCTTCTGTACTGAAAAGCGTGATTCCTCATGTCAGGTGATAGCTAGGTAATAGTCTTGGTTTGGAAGTGAAGATACCCGTTTCCCCAGCCAACACTGAATAAAATGACAGACTTGGACACCAGAAGATACCAGTGTGTCTGTGTGGGGCCAGTACCGGTATCCCGCAGGGAATGAACTGGGGGCATCTTGGCTGGGTGTAAGCTGGGGGTCAAGAACAGGGTGTCTGTTGGGGAGCGGTGGGTTTTGTCTCACAGCAGGTAGGGAGTGCTGGTAGGCTGGGGAACGGCTTTGGAGTGGAAGCTCCTGTCTGCCCATTTGCAGCACTGTGCTGGCAGGGGAGACTCATCTGTTTGACCAAACATGTCTGGAGTGTGATGCTTGAGTGGCAGCTGTAACAGAGCCATCCGGAGCGGTGGGCACGCAGCGAGGGAGAGGTGTGAACACTCAGGACTGGGATACATCTGCCTTCTGCTGTCTTGTGGTTTCTGATGTCTTGGTTGAAGTCTTTCAGCTACTGCTCCTTCTTTGGGCAGTGACTGACACTTTCCCTGTGGGACCTGCTGCTGTGTGGAGCAGTTGAAGTGCTTGCTAGAGCCAGTGCTGAGTGGTGAGTTTAGGAGTTGCTAATGCAGACGTTGGGGTTCTCTCCGTTCTATCCCAGCTCCCTGCACAACAGGCTGCAGGATGGGCCTGCTCAGCCTGCGGGGTTTTGGGTTTGATGGAGGGGTTTAGTCGACCTTCAGTGTGTGAGTATTTGGAATGAAATGAAACTTCAGCCTGTTTGAGGAGTTCGAAGTGTATGTGGTTACTGGGGAAGCCTGATTAGTTCTCCTCTGGCCTCTGACATGGACCTGTCCTTACCAGACCATGTGGGCAGCAGCAAGGACCCTGTGCAACAGGCCCTTTCTCTGCACGCCCAGGATCACCCTGCGGTGCTGAGCTGGGAAAGCTGCAATCAGGCTCCTTCAGCCGCTGGTTAGAGCTGACCCTGCTCAACTTTCTAAAAGTAGCCAAGGGTCCCACCCACACAACCTCGCTCTTTTCATTTCTCAATTACCCTTTAGTGCCCACAAGCAGAGTGAACCTTGCCTTGTAATTTGTGTTGTTGCCTTCGACAATTGAGGGAGACTCCTGTTCCCAAGGGGCCCATGCCTGGGGGAAGGGAGGAGGGACCAACAGATGGAGGGAGGACATTCGGGCATTAATTCGGCTCAGAAAGGGTACATGAGGGAATGAGGGGAGAAGAAATGGGTCTGAGGTGTGTTCGTAGGGCCTAAAGCTGGCAGCTGACTGTGAAGAAATGCTGCATGAGCTACCAGAATTCTGTTGTTGTGGGGGTCCTCAGTCATGGGCTGCTTCCCCCTGCATCTCCTGCAGCACACTGTTCTGTTTCAGGCTTGGTGCATTTAAACAGGTCTGTGATTTTAAAAGTTTGAATTGTTCAGGAGCCAGTAGGTGTAACTGCAGCTTGTCTGACATGGTTTATAGTCACATACTGACACAGCTGCTGCTTCTGGCGTAAGGGATGGCAGCCAGTAGCTACCCTTTCCTGAGGGATACCTGATGTCATTCTCCCTTCAGAGGCAGCGAATGCTGTTTGCCTAATAGGGTGTGGGGGGTGTTGGGGTTTTGATTTGGATTTTTGGGGAGGGTCATGGGGGTGTTGGGTGGTTGGTTCTTTGGTTTTGGTTTTGTATTTTGTTTGGGGTTTTTTTTTTTTAATAACTGCAACCACAGGCCAGGGCAGAATTGTGCCATCGTGATACCTAGCTCCCAGTTCTGGGCTCTGGAGGTTGGGGCAGCAGGGCAGCCAGGCTGCCTGTGCCCAGTGTGCAGGTGGGACAGGTACCTTAGCCCTTGGAGGTCTGTGTGCTGCTTGAATGGCCTGTCTCCACAGCAGTGCTGTAAGGAAAGTACATGTATCACAGCTGATGGGTGCAGTGAGCTGCTCCCCTCCCATCTGTGCCCTTTGCCTGCAGCAAGGGCTGAGTTCAGTCCAAAGTAATTTGTAAGTGCCCAGCAAAGGGGTTTGCATGGAGGGAGCTGTCTGCACACCAGAAGCCAGGTGAGAAATTCATACTGTGTACACTTCAACCCTGCCACAGCTCAGTTCAGAGAACTCAGCAGGTCAAAAACTACCTTACCCCAAACCAAAGGATTGCACTCTAGATCAAGAAGAAATGGAGACCATCCTGTTGGTTCTGTGTCAAGAGAACAGGAGATAGGGTGTGAGCCAGGAGTGTGTGGTGGATGAAAAATGTAACTGGGCAGTTTGTAGTCTGTAGTATGAAGAATAACATCTGTCTGAGCTGGGTGCTGCTCAGAATGGTGAGGAGGCGATTACATGCTGAGAGAAGTTTGGAGTAGAGCAGAGAGATAGGCTGTGGTTCTGGGATAGGAGTAATTTCTGAGTACTCATAACTGTCTGGAAGTATGGTTCATCTGCAAATACCAGTGTAAGTGAGGGGATTCCACAGACACTCCCTGGAAAGAAGTCATCTCCTTACGTTAGGTGACTGCTGGGGTTACTGCCCTGGGCTTCCTATACCTGGGAAAGCAGCTAACTGCTCGGGTGTGACTCCTCTGACAATACAGATTGCTTGTTGGGACATCTGCCCCAAGCTCTACTAACTGTAAAGAGGTAACACTGACAACCCCTGTATTGTTAGTCTGATCTCAGTGTCTTGAACTCCATGCCAGTGGTTGCATTTCAGTTGGAAAATACTGTCGCTCTGTCACTCTTGCCTTGTTTCAGGAACCTGTATAACATACTCAAAGCACTGCATTGAAGACTAATTGAAATGAATTTTTATTCTAGTTTATAGATCGAGAGCCACTTGTATGTCACCCAGACCTGCTAGAACCACTTCCTGCTGGCCCAGAAGAGCTTCCTGATGAGTTTTTTGAAGTCACGGTGGATGATGTGCGGAGACGCCTGGCACAGCTGCAGAGTGAGAGGCACGTTCCCTTTGTGCTGCTGACACAGAGTGCTCCGTGTCCCTTGGTTGGGCAGAGTGACACTGTGCACCTAGAGCTGGCTGAGATCTCTGGGTAAAAAGTTGTAGATAAGTTGCAGGCCATGGAATGAATGAATGAATGACCAGCACTGGGAATCTACCCTTTATGCCACTTGAGCTGTGTCATGGTTCTGGTTTCATGTCAATCAGATGTGTGTTTGTGTGGGGGATAATGGCTTCACATGGATGCTGAAAATATCATCAGGAAGTTTATCTGAGAACCTTAAGCTAATCAGGGATAGGCCCTCATGGAGAGAGGATTAAGAGCAAGATTCCTTCCCCTGTTCTGCTTTTCAGGGAGTTACTCAAAGCCACTTAACACCCTACCTCTTTCTTTCTTTCTTTCTTTCTTTCTTTCCTTCTCCCTTTTTCTGAAAGAGAAGCCACTGCCTTTGTAATTAAATGTGCTCTTGTTTGGTAGGAGCCCAGAGCAGTGCTGAGTCCTGCTATCTGGTTTGATCTGACTTCACATTAACTGTTAGGAATGAAATGGACAGAATTTATAACTTGTGTTGGACAATGATATGAATGTAAAGATCCAGTTTCATGGGAATAACTCCCTCTGACTTCACAGTAGCATTTTCAGCCAGTAAGAAATACCTTGTATTTTAAGTATCAGCATTAACCTTTTCATAGATCTCATCAGAAAAGACCAACTCTGAGGCGTTACCCAAATGGAAATAAAGCCACAAATCAAGACATGAGAAAGTTTGGAACACACACAAAGAGGGAAAGAACTCTAGGAAGCTGGACTAACAATGCATCTCACTGTTCAAGTAGCTTGTTGTCAAATATTTATGCTTCTGCTGTATTCTTATTCCAGTTCCAAATTAAAACCAGATTAAGATAAACTAGCCTCCTTATCACAACATTTTTGCTGTCTGTATACTCCTTAAATAAATTAATTTTCATGAATTTATTTAGTTTCAAGTAGATCCTAACATTCCTTTAAACTTTACAAGCATTCTCTGAGGTTGTGGGGCAGCTACTTACACTCCAACCAAGTCTGAGTTGAACTTTTTACTTAGAGCTGATTTTTTTCCCCACAGGCCACTGAAATCCACATGAGTACAGACTGGCCTGAAAATTGCTCTGCCACTTGTGGGTCTGGAGTATTTAGTGGTACAAATGTAGCATCATTTGGTTGGGGGTTACTGGAATACAGCACCCTCAAAAAAAGACCAAAATTTCCAAACTTGCTGATGCTTGTAATGCCATTTTCCCTCACAGCCAGCCAGGGATAAAAATAAAGGCAAGTTACCCATGAAACTCACACTGGTTGGCTTCTGAGCCTTAACAAAAACTAGTTGCATACAGTGCAAGCTTCTATATGCAATTCCACTTTGATTCTGACCTCATGAAGAGCTGATAATTGGTATGAATCAGCAATTGGTCACAGAGAAGGAAAGGCGTGGGTTAGTTTCATGTTTGCTTTTCAGATTGTGAGTTGGCACTTTCAGGGCATCTTGGGATGGGGTGTGCCAGCTGACAGTTGGGGTACCCTCAGTGAAGTAAGCCTGTGGTTGTTTTGATCAGCAGCTGTTCCTGAGATAGCTTCATCACTCTTAAAAGTAAGTGGTCCTTCAAGCTGTATAGGTGCAAGGGATGAACTTGCAAAGAGTTGTGCAGAATTCTGTGATCAAATGTTTCACTGGAATCTGGCCTAGTAATCTGGGTGTTCAGAACTAAGTGGAAACAAGGAAAAGGGACTAAAACTGAACACAGGATCTATTTGATCTAAGCTGATTTCTTTACCTATAGGAAACAATGTCATTGTTCTCTTGAAGTTATTGTTTCATTGTAGATACAGGTAGATTATTTTGCTTTTGTGCACCCACTACTCCTTTTAAAGCACCAGTCTCCAATGCCAGCCTTGAATGATCTGAAAAGTCTCATTTTTGTTTTGTTTCCCTAATTAATAGCCATTAGCTTATTGTGCCAGCATTGGTTTTCAGCTTCAGTAGCTCTTCTTCCTCCCTGGAATAATCACATCCAACTTTAGTCTGTTTTGGTGGGATAATGAGTCCATCTCCTCTTGACCAGTCTAAGCAAACAGTCCTGTGCTCTTCTCAGTGTCTTTTCTGGCATCTGCTGTAGTGAATTGTTCTTAAACATGTACAAGGACAGTAGTTTCATACAGTGTTGTTGCTGATGCTGAATAGTTCCATATATGAGATGTTGAGGTAGAAACCACAGGAAGTGGAGAAAATGTTGAGAGAGATATGGAACAGTTGAGCAGTTCTCATCAGCTGTTCTTGGACCTTTTGCTTTCTTAATAAAATAAAAATACATCCTAAAATTCCAGAAGTTGACAGCCTGTCTTCTTTCCTTGTGTCTAGGAAACGCCTGGAAGAAGCTCCACTGATTACAAAGTCTTTGAGGGAGGCTCAGCTGAAGGAGAAGTTAGAGCGTTACCCAAAGGTAGCTTTTGTTCTTGTTCCAGTCCCTCTGCCTAGCCCAGACTCAGGGTTTAAGTAGCTGTGGGAATCAATTGTGATCAACTGGATCTTGAGCTACTTTCAGGAAGACTTTCCAAACTCTTGTCCTTGCTAATTGTGTGTGGGACTTGCGTAACAGTTGGACCATGTAAAATCAACTGGCCTGTAATGATATGAGGCAGGCAATATAGCTCCTTTTATTTTGTTCCAGATATTTCAAAACCCCTCTGTGGTGCACTTGTCAGTCTGTATGACTGAGCTTTCCAGGCTGTTCTGTGGATTGGAGCTTTCCAATCTGCTCTGTACACTCGTGCATTTTGAGAAGGCTGTGGGGGGACCTCATTGCAGCCTTCCAGCCCCTGAAGGGAGCAGGGAAACAGGAGGGGAATCAGCTTGTTAAAAGGGTAGATAATGGCAGGACAAGGGGATGGATTGAAGCTGAAGGAGGGAAGGGTTAGATTAGATGTTATGGGGAAGTTTTTTACAGAGAGAGTGGTGAGGGGCTGGAGCAGGCTGCCCAGAGAGGGGATGGGTGCCCCATCCCTGGGGGTGTTCAAGGCCAGGTTGGATGGGGCCCTGGGCAACCTTGTGTAGCTCCAGGCCTGGAGGCTGGTGTCCCTGCCTGTGGCAGGGGGTTGGAACTCTGTGATCCGTGGGGTCCCTTCCAACCCAGACCAGTCTGTGATTCTATGATAGTATCTCATTACAAGTTACACAGTGAGATGTTACAGGTTGACCATATCTTACTCTCTGAATATGTTCTTCATGTGTTTCTTGTCTTTGGTGATTTATTTGGGGGGTGGTAGTGGTGGAAATGAAGTTCCCAAGTTAAGAGCTTTCCAACCAATGCTGGAAATAGAATGGTGTGAGTTATTTCAGATGTAAGGCAGGAGGATTCCTGCTGCTATGGACACTGCAGGATACTGATACTCTGTACCTGTCCATGGGTGACTTGCTACTTTGCTTGTGCATTGCTTAGCACTGGGAGCTCCTGCTCTGGACAAGTGCTGCTGCACTGTATGTCGTGCTGTTTCTATACATCAGCTCTCTTAGAGCCTTTGAAAGCCAGGTTCTCCCAGGAGCTGCAGAGTACTTGTTAGCCAGTCTGCTGCTCTATCCCTGTAACTATCTCCAGTCTCCCCATTAAAATAACCCAATCAGACCACTTGCTCACAGATTCCAAGCCAAGGACAGGTGTAACAGAACAGCTGTAAACAGCTGACCTCATGTGTTTTCCCTCTGATTTAGGTGGTGTTGAGAGTCCATTTCCCAGACCGTCATGTTCTACAGGGGTTCTTCTGTCCTGGTGAAACTGGTAAGAGCAATCTTGGATCCAGTCTGTGTAGCTGCAGCTAACCTCTCTCATCACTGATTAGTTGCATGGCAAAAGAAAGCAGCTCTGGAAAGGACCTTTCTGCTGTCCAGGGAAGTAATACTGCTTTGAAAAAGTAGCAGTAGCTAGTTACACCATCCTTATGGGGCCCCTGAACTGGATGTGCAAAGGGTCTGGGGTGATTCACTTAGTAAAGAGGAGTTTAGTTTCAGGGCTACTTGAAGGCTGTCAGGTTACTTCATGGCAAAGTACTTGTCCTTGGGAAAGTGCCCCACATGTTATCCCAGTTTGTGTTCAAATGGTGTGTTACCCAGGTTTGGGCACTTCTGTGTGTTAAAGCTTAACAAGTTTTTGGGAAAAATCAACACTCACACTTCCCCAATCCAAAATAAACCAAATAACAACACCCCCCAGAAGATACAGAAGCTTTACCTACTGTGCTAAGAATAATGAGGGATGAACCTTTATGCCTCATCAGTTCACAGAGGGTGGTCAGACCATACATCAAACAGTTAGTTGAGATCCTCCTGTTCTCAACTCTCAGTGATGGTTACCCACAGGATTTTTTGGGTACTTTTGCATGGAACAAGAAGTAAAAATCTAGTTTCCTGTGTCTCACTTGGCTGGTCTCTGCAGATCTTGCAGCTGCTGTTGGATTTCCTAGAAAGATCTACACTGGCATACTTAGATTTTCCTAAGGAACCAGCATGTCTAAGTGTGGGGTGTGGTGGTTTTTTTTTGTGGGGGTTACTTTTTGTTGGTTTTTTTGTTGTTTCTGTTTTGTTTGGGTTTTGTTTTGTTTTCTTTTTTTCTCCAAGATACTTGTAATAGTGTTCTTTTGAGGAAAAGGCAATCTGCAGACACTGTAGAGGGCAGTTCTGCTCGTACAGGTTAGTCTTTTCACCCAGCATCTTAAGACAAATGTAATTCAGCAAACCTTTTTCTCCTTTTCTTGCAGTTGGCACTTTGAAAGAGTTTGTAAGAAGCCACCTTGCAGATGCAGACTTGCCATTTTACTTGTGTGAGTGTGCTGTCGATGATCTTGGCCTTATTTACTAAGCCTGTTTCTAGCTGTGTGCATATGGGATGTTGTGATGCCACGAGGTATGGCCTGGGGAGGAATTCCTTCCCTAAACACAGCCTCAGAGTGCAGAGAAGGTGTAACCTGCTCACTTAGCTGCATTATGCTTCTGCCTGGCAGGAAGCTTGTGTGGGCAGTGTGAGTGTGTCACTCCTTTAAAGGGCACCAGTCCCTCCCATACCTGCTGTGTTTATTGTTTTGGTTGCTAGGTGGTCCTGTTTTATAACTTGTTTTTTAACTTCAGTTGTTGCACCTCCCAGAATCATCTTGAAGGATGAAAGTCTGACCCTGTTTGAGGTAAGGACTCACGTGTGCTCTGTGCTTCTCCCTGACTCTCTGCTTCCTTCCACCCCACCCTCTGCTTCAGCCACTTTGAAAAGAAGCTGTGTGATGTCCTGTGATCCCTGTGGGCTTCTGCTTTGCCAGGACCAGTTGCACCAGGTGTTTTGGAGCACAAGCTCTTCACCAGAAGAGGTCCACCTTGTGCAACAATATGCACTGGCATGTTGTGGCAGGGTTGAGGGGTTCTCATTGTTGCATATGCTCAGTGCCTTCTGGGGTCTGAACTGTATTTAGCCCTGAAACATCATTACAAGAGCTGAGCTAAGCTGCCTTTGCTGTGCCTGTGGTTGGACTGGTACAGTAGGAGCTGAGAGGCTGGGTTTGGCCAGGTAACTCTTTGCAGTTTCTACAGCAGGAGCTAGAGGCCATATTAGACAAAAATCTGACCTTTTAGATAACCACTATGCAAGAATTTATTTCAGGCCAGCTTGCACGCTGAGGGATATGTACTCTGTGTGTGTACTGTATGTGTAACTTCTCTCAGAGGCTGAAGGGCAGTTTTTCATACCCAGATTCCTGGAGGCTTTTTGCAGATGTCACATAAGATGGCCTTGAGGTCTCTGGCCAGAGACTCCTGGCTGTGGAAATCGCACGTGTTAAGAGGCTGATTGATATTGCTGGTGTTACTTTGCCTCAGACTCACCCTGTGCTGTCGTTCAGGGCTTCATGGATGTTTGTAGAGTGATGCACTGAAGAGGAGTTGGGGGGTAAAGGGTCAAGCAGGCTGCAGTGAGAGTTGCTGCTTGATGCCTCAGAGGGAGCAGAAGGGGTGGGGCAGAGAGAGGGCTAGAGAAAGGGACTTTTCAGGCAACGTGGTGAATTAGGTAGGGATTAGCATGCCTCTGAAGTTGTTTGTAATGGAGCTTTCCAAATTCCACAACTTCCTGACCAGGCCATGTGGAAGACATACATGTGCAGCTGCTTTTAGACTATTGAGTGTTGAGGGCAGCGAAGTGTGGGTCTGTGTGTTCACTCACAGTGGGAATTCTCTGCTCTGCCCAACACCCTGGTAAGAATTCTGTGCTGAAATGTGAAGGTTTGGGAGTGGCTTTGTAGATGTTGGGGTTCCCTGTATTGTCACCATGTCTAGGACAGGTTTAGCTTCCTAGGGAGCCGGGAGGCTCTTGGGGCTCACAGCCCTGCCTGGCTCTGTGGGTCAGGAGCTGCTGTGCAGTAGCTCTTGGCCTCTGTCCAGCTCCAGAGCCTGAGCACTGCTCTGTTCCCACCCGCTGCCCGCTCGGCGGTGGCCTCATTCAGACACAGGGTGTGCAGGGCACTGCTGCTCCCACCACAGGACCTGGGCAGCCTGTGTTGGTAAGGCATAAGGTCAGCCTGGGTGGGGAGAGCAATAGTTTTTCTTCTCACAGTATCATTGCACAGTGCTTTGTGTCTTGGAGCCAGATTTTCCCATCCAGGCACGAAGGCCCTTCTGCTGGCTTCCTCTGACTTGTGCCATCTCACCCACATCTGCCACCCAAACCAGTGTCTCGAGGCACACGTGGTAACTGGGATGGGAAATGCAAAGGACAAATCTTGTCTTCAGATTTCTGAGAAACCTCATGAAGGGGGAACTGGCTACGGTTGCATTGCTGAGGATGCCTTTGGAAAGCACTCAGAGGAACAGCAGATGATAAAACTCTGCTGTGCTTGTTAGCAGCCCTGAGGCAAGGGAAGCAGCCCTAGAGCTGACTGGTACAGACTGGTTTGACATGGCACATGCACGCTACGCTCCCTCAGAGCTGCCATGTCTGAGCACAGGCCTCTCCATTGTCTGGTTCAGCTGGGTGTAAAATGGGCTTGCAGATGGGAAGAGCTGGTAGCCCTGCAGCCTGTGTCCCTTGCCTGGAGCCCTTCAGCCCTTTCAGGTCTGCTGTGGCAGCAGTGATCATGTGTGTTTACAAACATTTTATTTGGATGAAAAAAACAGGAAAAAAACTATTACTGCCAAGAACTTGTCATCTCATTCTGGTCACTGTACTTGTCAGAGAGCACCATGCTCTCACGTGTCAGGATGGGGCCTTACCCCAGTGTAGGCTGGTGAAGCTTTGCTCCCTGCTACCAGAGTAAATCCTTTTCCATCTTTTAACGTTGCCTTGACTTGGTGAAGGCCCCCATCCTGTGATGTCTTCTGCTCGGACAGGCTTTCCCTTCTGCTGCTGCAAGACTGAGTGCTTGGCAGGGGCTGAAGGAGGCTTTCTTCTCTGGGAAGAAGCGGGTGAGGAAGTTGCTCTGGCTTTCCTGTCCCTGGCCACCCTGTTATTGTTGGATGCCCTTTGCATGGGTGGCTCTTGCTCATCGGGCTGCTCGGCCTGAGCCTTGAGCTCTTGGTGCAAATGAGAGCAGCAGCAGGAGAGGTGATACTTCTAGTGTTGGGTCAGGTGGGGCAGTGCTGGGGACAGGACTTGCTCACTGCTTCTCACTTCTCTAGTGTTGCCTTCCAACCCCTGACATCGGCTGTCTGGGATGAGGTTTGTGTGGTTCAGCATCCACACTTGCTGCAGGGCTGCGGTGCCTGGATGGGGTTAGGCTCTGTGTGGGTGGCTTAGGGGAAGACCTTCCCCCTTTTAGTCATCATGTGGTCTGTGGAAGGGAAACGTTTTGTCCTTTAATCAGAGCTCCCCTTCTGTTCCCATTATCTGGAAGGATGGAGATGAAAAGGCAGAGCTGCTCTGGCAAGATAGAAGGCATACAGTTCAGGTAGTGTGTGACACGTGTGGCTCTTGGGCTGGGGAGCTGTCATGCCAGGAGACCTTGCAGTGCTCACCATCTCCACGCTGTGAGAGCATGTTCTGGAATAATGCTGTGTTTTGGCAGTTACCATGCATGAACTCTGTGGAGTGTGCAGCTCTTCCTGACATGGTGGGAAGAGGGAATAAGGGTGAAGGAACAGCTCATTTCTCAAGCTATTTTTGTAGGTGTTTGATTTTTTTTTTTTTTTTTTTGGAGGATGTGTGAAAGGCTGAGGAGAGACCAGAAACCTACATTTCTGTTAAAAACAGGTCTTGCAAGACAGGTTACTACCATGTTGTATCTGGCCATTCTGGATTTTTGCCAGCATGTAGCTTTCATACCATCAGGCTGTTCACTGTTTCATGCACATCTTACCTGAGCAGAGGATAGCATACCAAATGAGAGGCAGATGGTAGGTGCTTCGTGCAACACCTCTGGAGTGTGTATTTATTTCAGAAATAAAATGGCTTTCAGAGGAAACAAAGGCAGTCATAAGGAAGGTGGCACTGAGATGTAATTACCTCGGGGATGATGGTGAGCTGTAATTGAAATTATATGAGCCTTAGAATCCCTAACTTTCAAACATGAGATTTTGCCTGATTACACTGTGTCATAAATGCTTCTCCACTTTTTAAATGGCATTTATTCTCCTTTTGCTCTTAGGGACTACTTCCCCAAATATGGTGCTTAAAGACTTGAGAAACAGAAAATGAGAAAAAGTTAAGAAAACCAAAGAGCAGAGTAACAAGAGGTTGGCTTATGGCTTCTGCAGAGTCCACTTTTTTTTTCCTAGGTTGCTTCATGTCTTCTCAAAATACATGATGCTGTCATGGCTAAGTGCAAGTGGACTGTTACTATTACTTTTAAGTAGGACTGTGACACAGAAGCATCCGGTTGTTTATTCTCTTCAGTTTAGTCAGAGACTACTCAAATTGCCTTCTGTTTTCTCCTTTGAGAAGTGCCTTGGCACATATGGAATCCTAGCATCTTCCTCCCAGGATATGGGGATTCTCTTGATGAACTTCAAAAGGGTTTTCTAGAGGCTTCAGGTCTTTGCTGAGAGTGTCAGACAGAGCCTGTTTGAGCCCTGCTACAGAGTGCCCTGGACATTGACCACTGCCAGCTTGGATGTTTTAGGAACTTGCTGTCATGGAGATTTGTGATGGAGTCACAACCCCACGCTGTGCTGGGGTGGAGGGCAGAGTTGCTGCTTCTGTGATACAACTGGGAGCTGTCTGTTTGAGATTGCTTGTCTGATGTCAGACAGGAGTCATGGAGTTGCACCTGGCTTCCCCAGGTCTCAAGCTGGTGGTAGGTTATCCTCTGTCCCTGGACTGCCTTGCTGCTGGCTGTAAGGAGCAGTGGCTAGTGTCTGAGGCAGTAATGTGAGCACATTCGACCATTCAAATATTTGTGAAGGACTGAAATCTGTGCTGAAGCCAGTAACAGGAGCCACTGCAGATGGTGGAGTACTGTACTATCAACACTTCTGCTCCCTCTCCACCCTCTCACTCCATTCAAGCTGATAAGATTGGAACCACATTCATTAGAAGTGATCCCTCACAATGGAGGGAGAACTTTTACACTATAAGCAGAACCAGGAAAAAATACAAACATTGTCAATGTGTTTGCCAAGATCCTTGGGCTGAAGGAACTGTCTGGAGTGAATTCTCCCAAAATATGTGTGTATTTACAGTATAGTGAGCACACAGATTGGCAGCAATGTGGAGTTTTTGGAACCCATAAAGACTTCAAGGCATTGCTTTGATTTTTTGTTATTGCTATTTTTGCTGGCTGCCTTATCCTCATGTCCCTTGAAGTGTTTTATAATGTTCTGCTCTCCAGAACTGATCAACTGCAGGCTTCCCTGTTGTAGCACTTGGCTTTGGGTTCCTTATAGCTCTAGTTGCCTGTCTGTGTTTTTCTAGGCTAGCTGAGCTTTTCAGAGTTGCTGCCTCCCTTCTTTCTCCTCCCAGAAACAGGCACTTGTGTAGTGCATGTCTGGGGTGTGTTAGTGGAAGAAATCATGGATTGCTGAGTTAATACTAGGGAAGAGTTAGTGGAGGGTAAGAATACCAGCTGCTGAAGAAGTCAGGGCAGCAAAGAGGGCAGGAGGCTATTGTCTGTCTTCAGAGGAGCTCAAGGAATCCACAGGCTTCCACATAAATAATTAGGTCTTCTAATCAGATCTTAGAATGCACCAAGTGTTGCCTCTGGCATGTACCGTGGGGCAGAAATCCAGAGGAGCTGTTTGTTCCTTTCTTTGCCTTTAGTTCTGTTTCCATGTCCTATTTGTTAATGCCAGTTTGGGCAATACATCTGGCACGCTTGGTCAGTGCAGCCAGCTGTGAACTGAGCAGTGTGAAGCCTCCTCTGCTTTTGGCAAGAGGCTGAATGCAATCTCAGAAAAAAATTACTTTGTCAGAGCCGGCCTGAGGGAGGTGTTGCCAGTGGCCAGTGGCCTCGTGGTTATTCCACTAGCCAAGAACATTGTAATTAATAGTAAAATCCAGCCAGCCAGGAGGATGGCATTCACCTTCCTGTGTGAAGGCTTAGCCCTGGGTTTATCCATTCAGGATTTTCTCATCTGACTAGATTTGGGTAGCAGTCTTACCTGTGGTTTGTCTTGCAAGGTCTGTTACCCACGCTGGCCATGGCTGGCTGTCCATGCTCCCTTCTTACCCTCACTTCGAGTAGGGCCGGGCACTTTGGCTGAGGTCAGGGGGGATGTGCTGACAGAAACCCTCTCTAGTGTACTCTCAGTGTCAGAGGCCAGATCTTTCTGATCTCAGCTCAGGGGCTCAATGAATGCTCTTTATACCTGGATCCCTTAAGTGGCCTTCTCAAAATAGTGCTTTTCAAATCTTATCTTCACCGTATGAATTTTAAAGGTTCCCTGCTCGAGCTGGGTCAGGCCTCCTCTGGATTGGCTGCAGAATATCCATCTTCCTTGGCAGTTGCAGTCCACATTGAGCAGCTTTGTTC
Organism: Porphyrio hochstetteri; assembly: GCA_020800305.1. NCBI lineage: Eukaryota > Metazoa > Chordata > Aves > Gruiformes > Rallidae > Porphyrio > Porphyrio hochstetteri. The sequence continues at coordinate 3,065,431 of CM036923.1, read as the reverse complement.
TTGGGTTATAAACATGAACCACTGAAGTCAGTTTGCCCCTTTCACCAGGCCTGTAGTGTTTATTTCTGTTTCAGCGACACTTTGCAGTCTTGCTGGAGAAGCTTTTGATCCCCCGGCTTTCCGGTTGAATTTTCCAGGAGCTGGTTGCTGTGTTTGGGGTGTGTGTGCTGGGCAGTGTTTCATGTTGGGAGCTTGGGTTTCTCCTTCCACGCGCGTGTCCCTTTGAAGTGCTTATTTTCTTCTTCATCTTTTAACATCAAACTAACAGCAGACCTGTGGCACTCTTAATCTTTGCAGATTGTGTAACGGAAAGAATGCTGCTCATTCTGGCAGCTGCAGGGTCCCCTCAGACAGGGGCTCTGCCTGGGCTGAAAGCAGCGCTCTGTCAGGGAACAGAATCATAGAATCACAGAATCACAGGGGCTGGAAGGGACCTCCAGAGATCATCGGGTCCAACCCCCTGCCAAAGCAGCTCCCAGCTCATATTGCACAGGTCGGCATCCAGACAGGGATGGAATCTCTCCAGAGAAGGAGACTCCACACCCCCTGGGCAGCCTGTCCCAGGGCTCCCTCACCCTCACTGGGGAAAAGTTCTTCCACACGTTGGTGTGGAACTTCTGTGCTCCAACTTGCAGCCATTGCCCCTTGTCCTGTCCCCACAGACACTGAAAAGGGGCTGGCCATTTCCCCCTGCACCCCATCCTTCAGATACTTATAAACATTAATAAGGTCCCCCCTTAGTCTTCTTTTCTCAAGGCTGAATGGCTGTGTGGTAGTCGTGTACGTAACCTGAGGCCTCTGTGCTGGGATTTCTTTGAATGTGCCTGTCTGGAGAGAGCCAGTGGAGGAGGAAGTCTTGAGATGTTTGGAGGTGGTTCTGCCTGAAATCTTCCCTGTGCTCTGAGAACCAGTGACAAGAATGTGCAGTAAAGGCAGCAGAAATGTTGCTCTTGTGTGTTGCCCATGGATTCAGGGGGGAATATTGTTCTAGTGCAGATACTTTTATCATGGAATGTGAGCTGCAGCAGCCCCAGCAAGCTGCTCTGCAGCCAGGATGCCCAGCTCCCATAAACCATGCTCACCACTGTGCTGCCTGTGTAACTGCACTCTGCCTGCCTGGAATAAAACTGGGAGTTGATTAGCTACACGGCTTAGTTTCAGACTAAACGTGGCTCTGTGAGCAACGGGCTGGTCTTTGGATTTCTGAGATGGAGAGTGTTCATTTAAACTAAGTAAATTGATGGAGCTGTGTTATTTAGATCTTTTTAAAAACTGAGGTCGTTTGGAATGATACTCCTTCAATGGGAGGACAGTAAGCAGGACATTGGCTTCTTCCACCTCTTGCTGCATCAGTCACGTTCTGATCCCTTCAGAGGAAAGCTGTCTTGTGATTAAGGCTGTGGATGGGGTTCTGGAGACTGACATACTTAATTCTCATTTCTGCTACTGCCATCCTGTGTGACTTTGTTATTTAATGTGTTTAGGTCTCAGTTTTTCACCTGTACAAACACCCCCCACCCAACAAAACTCCCCAGGCCTGATACTGTATTACATGTCATGTTGCTGCTGATTGCATATATATAACTGCACAGTGGGACACCATTTTCAGTTGAATTTTTAGTTGCTGCTGCAACTAAAAAAAACCCCAAATCTAACTGTATCTTGTTAAATATCCCTTGATTTGAACATTGTATTTCTATAGCATCTCTTTTCCCAGTCAGAATGGCATTGTATCTTTGGCTGGGAAGCCAAGCAGCAAGGAAGAGAAATGCTCAATATTTGAGTCTAATTAACTAGCTGTGGACTTACTCAGTTGTAATAATTCTTTGGATATAACTGAATGGGGTGTTTTGAATGCTCATTTCAAAGAGCCTGTGATTCTTCTGACACGTGCAGTGTGACTCCAAGAGGTTTCTGAGTCTGTTCTGATTCACAGATACTCACCAGAGTCCTGTGCAGTGAGGCTAAGAACTGCAGGGTGGTTCTTCTAGAAACATTGGTACATGTGTTAGAACAACTGCAAAGAGGAAACACCAGCTGACTTGAGAAGATAGTTTTCAGGTAATGATCTGCCCAATATTTGATCCTTTTATTCTCAGCAGTGCTAGAGAATAGTAAAGGCTTCAGCATTGGGTTTGTGTGTTTTCCTGGACTGTAGCTACTAAAGCCTTCTCATCTTTGTGCCAAGACATTCCTTGGCTGGTGGGATCATTCCACTGGCTTTTTTTTTCTTTCTTTTTTTTTTTTTAATGTGCAATTGGTGCTCATTTAAATACTTTTGTGTTACAAAAAAAATCTGAGACAGCACTGTGTCCTACCAGTGCCTGGCTGGAGAATTCCTGGGGTGCTCACTGAGGTGTAGCTAGCTGCCTTCTGTACCCAACCCTCCGTAAGAGTTGAAATGGGGATGGTACCTGAGAACTGTGCACAAAAGAAGCTGGACAAAGGGTTGTGTGAATGAGCCAGTAGCCTGTTGGAATTGAAGAAAAAGAACTTACTGGATGTCGATTTGGCAGGAGGAGGCTGTGTGTTGGCTGACCCCTGGGAAGGGATAGGGATGCAGGGAGTGGAGCCATGGGAAGGAGGTTGCATTCTGTACACTTGTGAGCTGCTTTCGCTTCCTTTAAGTTTCTTTCAATTAGAAGATTTTGAACTGAAGCATTTGGACTGATGTTTTGCCAGTGCTGGGAAATGGCTGTGTAGGTGGATCCTGAAACTTAGAACTATGGTTATTTGTCAACCTGTGAGTAAATAGGGTAGAGGTTTATATTGGGGCACATTCTGTCTGTTTGTGTGGCTGAGTGTGCCTGTCTAGCTCTTGGTCTGTGTTTTTCACTCTCTTTTTCTCTTTGTGCCTCACCAAGTCCCTGCCATGAATTTTCTCTGACCCCTTGGGGCCATTCCCACATGAAGCTTTGATGTGTGTGCCCAGAGCCTGATTGACAAGGAAGTTTCGGTGGTGGCAGCAGGGAAACGAAGAGAAAAGGGCAGGGCTTTGAACTAAAGGGCTTTGAGCTCTGAGATGCTGTGCTTACTTATCTCTTTCAGAATGTTAATTATTTACCAAGATAATTGGTCGGGAGGGGGGGGGGAAAAAAGAGAGGGGAGGTTATTAAAAAATTCCAACACTAACACGCTACAAAAACCTCATTTTCCAACTTGCAGCTGGCATGAAAAGGATGTTGTGTGTAAAAGGGCTTGAGTGTATGTGTGTTGGGGGGGGGAGGTGGCTTTTTAAGGCACCCATTTCCTAAATAGAGGGAACCCTTCAGATGAAGGCAGCGGAAACATCAAAGCTCTTGCAAGAGTTTTCTCTGGGGTTTCTAAACCGTGTCTGGTACTTTTTAATTAAAAAAGTTTATGGAGAGCAGTCTTTGTGACTGGAGCAGGCTAGGCCCTGGTGATTGAGGAATGAAATGTTAAAAGACCTAATAAATAATGATTTCTGCTAAAATGTCAGTTCAAGGATGTGAAGATGTCTGGCCACTTTAGCAGGAGCTGATGGAATAGGCTGATGAATGTCTCCTGCTTCAGCCTGACCCGCTGTAGGCCGTGCTGTAGGCCGTGCTGTAGGCCGTGCTGTAGGCCGTGCTGTAGGCCGTGCTGTAGGCCGTGCTGTATGTGAAACTCTCCTGCAGCCTCTGAGTAATGTGAAAAAGAAATGGTAATACCACATACTCAGTTGAAGTTTGTAGTTGGGAAGATAGGTGAAGCTGTTTCGTTTTGCCTCTGGTTAATAGAGTTTCATTAGTCTGTTTATTAGGCAGCAATCCACGGGCTCCTCCGTGAAGGTCAGGGCTCCTTTGGGGTTCTGGTAGTCGCTGCGCTGGATCAGGTCCAAGGACCATCATTCCAGTATCCCAACTGTGCTGATGGTGGTAACAGAGGTTCAAGAAGACACCAGAGCAGGCAGCCTGTCCTGCACAATTCCCACCTGTGCATTAGTGATATGAAGAGAAGCAGTTGCTTGTTTTTATTTGTGTATATATTGGATCGAGGTGAGAAATCCAGTTGTTCCTGTTTTCCCAGGGTACATGTAGACCATTAATCAGCAGTTGCTGTACGGTGTCTGGCTATGACAGTACTTGGCTCTTTCACTCTTTGATGGTTTGGTTTCTTTATCTGTCTCTGAATAGAAGGTCTTTTGAAAGCTTAAAATAATTGTTTCAGATAGTTTTTCTTTATGTAGTGTTACACGGACCTGTTAATTCTACTAGTCTGACACTGGAGTGGGTTGCCTGAGCAGGTTGTAGAGTCTCTGCCTTTGATACTCAGCACCCAGCTGGACAGCAAGATCCACAGATACCTGCTCTGACTGATCCTGCTCAGAGCTGGGGGTTTGGACTAGATTGTTTGCAGATCCTCTTTCCAGCCTCAACCATTTGTGATTCTGTGGTGGCAATGGCATTGCAGGATACTTCTGCCCTTTCAGCTGCTCTGTTGTACCTACCTCATGGCTTGTTAGAGATCTTCTCCAAGTCTCCTTGATGAGGAAACTGATCCAAAACCATAATTGAAATTATTTTCTTTAATTGAATTCCTTAGTTTTAGTAATTGGTGGTCCAGCCAGTTATTTTAGGGACTTCCTTTATCTGAACTTTGTGTAACTTTTTGTTGGTTTAATCCTTGAATTCTTTTAGCTTGCCAGATTTCCTTCCCTACACCTGTTCTGCTGCTTCATTCCTTATTATTGACCTCAGAAGTATTAGCTACCAAAGTGGAAAGATATTTGGGTTCTTAATTATAGGTAAATGATTGATTTGCATTAATGCTTGCTTCCCTCCTTGCGTGTTTTAGTTAGGGCTGTGCAGTGTTTCTAAGAGCCCTCTTCTCTGAGTAATGTTTGTTCAGCACCTAAAGATTCAGTAGCTAAGGATTTTACTTCTGTTTCTCTGATTTAACTCTGTTAACACTCTCCAGAACATGGTCTTGGTGGTAACTGTTTGTACATTTCCATTTCTTACCCTGTTGAATTTTACTACATTGGGATCAGGTTCTTGTTGCCTTGGATCTGATCCTGTATCTTAGGTAGGGCTAGTTGAAAATAATTAATTTTATGTTCACAAATACTCAGTAGGTCATGATTTGAGCTACTAATTGCTTCTCAACAGTGTAATGTCATTTAATGTCTTAGTATGTTGAACAAAATTCCTGTTTGTGGATTTTATTGGGTAGATATTTATGCAGAGGTCGTTGAGTGAAGCTGTTTAGTCATGATGTGAGACTGAGTGTGAGTGAAAGCAGAAGGTGGTGAGAGTGATGATGCATAGTTGTTGTTTTTTAAAATGAGAGGACAACCAAGTGAACTGCAACCAGTCAGATACCATCTTGTGCACTATGCTTGAGTAACTTGAGGAACATCAGCTGCCATCTCATTCTTGCTGTGTGATGGGTTTGCACCTTAGGATGGGGGAAGCTGGAGCAGAAAGCAGTGTGGTAAAGTTATGGACAGGTTACATCAGGGACCAGGCCTGCTGACTAAAATCCTGATGTTCCCACTTTTTATTTGTTCCTTGTAGAGATTGTGTCTTCTCTGTGGAGTGGTAGTTACTGGTCACCAAGAGCTGACTCTGGCTTGACTGCACTTCTGGCTTGCAGAAGGGTTGGTTCTCTTAGATGATGAGCTAATGGGAACCCTGTTGAATGTGTTTCTCTGTATGTGCTTGATGAGAACTTGCCAGTTGTTGTGGAGCACTGAAGAGGGAGGTGAAGGCACAAGGTTCCAGGCATTGTGGTGCATGCCTTTCCAGGGCCATTCCCAGCGAGACAGGCAGCGTCTCCCACCTTTCCCCTGATGTGGTGGGCACTAAGGCACTCTCCTGTTACCATGGGTCTCTCTACATGGAGACAGTGCTTAGGAGATCACAGATGATACGTTTACATAGTTAAACTGACTTCACTTGATTCAGTGCTTCATGACCTATATGGGGGCCTTATTTTTTTTAAGGTGTGCCCTAATGTGTAATTAAAGCACACAGTAAATGAGTTATGATCTGGCTGACTGGCATCTCCAATAACAGAGAGGAATTGCTGAGAAGCATAGATCACTTGTGCTGGTGGTTTGCTGAGTTGGTTCTGGCCACACGCTTCATTATTTTTATCTAGTTTGGAAGTAGATACATAAATACAAAATAATAATTACTAACATTTGCAGATGAAATAAAGATCCTTGGATTGCTAAGTGCAGACATGAAGAAGGATGTCCTGTGGGTATCTAGGTCACATAATGAACTAAATGGAGGAGAAAAGACACGGTGATGATTCTGACAAGTAGGAACTAGGAATTCAGGCTGGTTTCACAAAATAATAGACTGCATCCTGGAAAGCTGTTGAACCTGGATAAATTCCAACTAGAGACAAGGTGTAGATGTAATAGAATAATCTAGAATAGATTTATGAGGGCATAGTTGGATTTTTCCTTCTCTTCTGTCAGCCACTCTGGTCTCAGAAGATTCTTAACCATATTCACTACCTGCTCAGTGGTGGAGAATTGTGGGTGAAATAACATCTCAGGTGATAGGGGGACAGAGGAGGACAAGTTGTAGATCACTGGTGTAGTGAAATAGATGATAGAGTTTTGCTTCACATGTTACTCTGAGTGCCCTGTGCTCTGCACAAGTTTAGCCTTTCCTGAATTATAGACTGCTCAGTGACCTCAGCTCCAACTCTGTCAACTTGTCTGTAGCTGCCTAACTTGGCTCTAGTGTTCGTAGTGAACTGTGAAAGCATCTACAGTCAGTGATCTTCTCCCCTTTTTACAGGCCAAACTCTTCCCAACTGCTGTCATTCACTTTGGATCTGAGGAGCGCAGGGGTGAGTGAGTTTCCTCTCCTCTTCTGACTGTATTGCTCTCACAGCAGACCCAGAAGAGTTATGCTCTAGAGTTCTTCCAACAGAAGATAACATGTTCCTTGAGAATGCTGGTGAATGTTCCCATTCTGAATGGCTTGAGCTCCTCAGAGCCAGCTTGGTGGGTTAGCTTGAGCACAAAAATAAGCATAGTGCTTTTCTTAGGAGGTTTGACAGGCTCTGGAGGAGGTACTGTCTGTTTTGGGGAGAAGGATGGTAGAAGAATGGGAGAGCAGGTCCGTGTCTTTGATACTTTGGCACCTCTGGTACATGCTTAGAAGAATCTCTGTTTCTCCTGGAGGTGAAAGCATGGTCTGGCTTCACAGGAAAGTTTCTGAGATTCAGTGAGCACCACAAGAAAATGTGGAGATACTGAGCTTTCACTGATGAAGTGGGGAACTTTGAGTTGGGAAAGAAACTCTTGTAGTTTGTGTCCTGTGTCAGTTGAGGGGAGGTGATGGGGATTTACTGTAGTATACAGCAGGTACCTGTGTGATTCTGTGGTGATTGATGCCTCTGTTACCAAACAAGTGTTTGGGTTTTATTTTTAAACAGATTGTTACCTGAAATCTGACCTGCTGGGCTCTGCAGTTTCCCCTTCTGCAGCTGATTTATTAGTAGCCAGGTATGTTTGGACTGAGTTGCAAGTGGGTGAGTGTTTCAGGGATGGGAAGTGTGAAACATGCCTGTCTTACTGCAAAGAAACATGCTCTGATGATACCAGTACTTTCTGTTCTTCTCAAACAGTCACACTGCCATACTTGACTTCATAGCTCTGTGAGTCCTTCTTTGCAAAGCAGGATTGTAGTGACGTGGCTCATGTAAATCCAGAGGCTTTTGTCATGAAAAAGAAGAGTCTTTTCAATCTCATGTCAAAATTTAAACTTGGTGTGTGCTACAAGGGGCCATAAGGAAAAAATGAAGCTTAATTGTACTTGTGTATTTTCTCCCTCAGGTGTTTGTCAGAATCATTAGTTCCTTCTGCATCATCATCCTTAGAATCCATAGTTCCCTCCCTGTCTGAGCCAGAAGCAGGAAGGGACAGAAAGACTGACAAACAGCCAAAACCCACGAGTGTGTGTGAAGCTCCACAGGTGCCCAGAAGCGCCCCTGGGAAAATACCCAAGTGGCTGAAGCTGCCAGGTACTGTGAGATCAGAGAGGAGCTCTTCTCATTCCCAGCTCCCCAGAAGGGCAGCCTCCTCTGTGCCAGGCTTGCTGGATGTTGGCAGTGTTCTTGAAGATGTCAGCATCTTGGCTTGCAGGACACTGAATGCTTGTCAATCACACATCAGTCTGTGACTTAAACAGCAGCCTTCACTGGAGCAGCATCTGACTGCAGGACTCAGGCAGTGCCAAGCCTAATCCTTGTGCTTGCAGCACTTTTAACTTGGTTCTGGGCTCAGTGTTCTGAGGTCTTAACTATGCTCAGATACCAGTGGGCATGAGATTCTTTGTACCAAGGCCCCATCCCATCTGTTAAACCTGTTATTTTTTCCTTTGCTGGTACAGTCTGGTTTAGCACTTTTCCTTCCCTTGATTTTTTTTTTTTTGAGTTGTTTTTTCTGGTTTTAATCTTCACTGCAAAACAGTAGTGCTTTTCCACAGCTAAGATTGCAACTGAGTTTCCATTATTAATTTTTCCTTGTTTTATCCTGATCAGACAGATGCAGCCTTGGTTTTAGTCTCAGAACCAGTAGCTTATCTGTGGCTTTATAGGAGAACTTGTGAAAAATACCAAGTAACAAGAAGGATTCCTGAACTAAGCTCTTGGCAATATTCACTTTTTGACTCAGTGGCAGAGGGGAGGAAAAAGCCCTCAGAAGTTCAGTCAGCCCCCTTAACAGCAGTAAAACTAGGAAGAATTGTATGGAATTCCCTGGCTAATAATGCCACATGTTAACTGAATGAGGAGTTGAGTCTTTGATTCCAGAAGATCCTGAGGGCATCAGCTCCAGCAGGTGTGGCATAAGATGTGCAGTGGTGGCTGGCAGGCAGTAGTGGTGGGTCAGTATGTTTCCCTGCTGTGGCTGGTCTGTTCCAGGCTGGTACTGGGATACTGATGCAGATCATGTAGGAAATGGATCTTTTCTGTTTCCTCAATGATTGCAGTGTTCCAGTTAAGCATAGAACCTTCTTTCCCAAGTAAAGATTACCTGGATTAAGTCTGAAATAACCTTTCACCTACCTGTGCATGCTGCTGGTATGGAGGGTGAGTAACATGCTCTAACAGGCATGTTAGTTACACGTAGGATGAAGTGCCCTGCTCCAAAAGTTACAATGAACTTTAACCATTCCTTTGTGCTACCCAGCTGTTGCCTGAGCACAGCAGTGCATAAGAACCCTCAGCAACCAGATTTCACTATTGAGAAACAAAACAATGCAAGTTAAGTGGTTTAAGTGTTTTAATGCTCTTCTGTTTCTTTTGTAGGTGGGAAGAGATGAAGCATTCTGGGCTCCTGGATCAGTGAGCAGTCAGCTGTGCCTCTTTCCTGCTGGACTTTTTCACAGTGTGTAAGAAATGGCTGGGGGCCCTGCAGAGATCTAACCTGTATGAACTTAGCTATAAATAAAAAATTGCTATTTCAGATGCCAGCTTTGCCTTTTGGAGAAGTGAAAGGCCTATTTGTGGTCTTCTTGACTACAGAAGCAAGGTTAGAGGTTCTTGCATGCAAATAAAGTGAATAGAGAATTAAGGGGGAAGTAATTCCTAGGTGCTTTCTGTGAAGGACTTGGTTTCTGTCTGTATTCTAAAATTCAAATCCTCCCAGCTTTACCTTCAGAGATGAGACTACCTGCCTGAATTCTAGCAGCAGTACATGATCTGATTCAGTTTTACCTGTGGTTAAGTGCTGCCTAGAACAAGACTTCTCTCTGCTTCTTGCTGTCTGGAGTCAGTGCTGCTGCTAATTCTGGGCAGATGGCCAGAAAGGGAGTGAGGAGGAACCACCTTGGTCACTTAACACAATTCAGGTAGGCTTCTCCTGTGACCCTTGTGCACTTGTGTTGCTTTCAATTGCCAGAAGAGCACAGGTTAATGGAATGCACGTGGAGGTTGTTTCTGCCCCAAGCTCTGTGTTTATTTCACCACATAAAATTACCATCAGTCATTACAGGGAGTGAAAACCAAACCCACCCACCACACGGGTCTCTCCACGGGACCTTCGCTCCGCGGGTCCCGCTGCTCCCGCGGCAGCGGCTGTGCTCCACAGTGCCGTGAGCACGCAGAGGGGAGCACCAGTTGGGACCTTTGCCTCGTGCAGATGCTGCACAGAGATGGGTATTGCTGGTTAGAACTGCACTCAGGCTGGAGCTGAACCCCACAGTGCCACAGGAGCCATGGTGCTGTTTTATTCCAAGTCTCCTCCATGGATCAGTGACTCCCTGGGCTGCTGGGTTCCGTGTTAGGGTAATAACATGGGTTTGCATTTTCCCTGTGTAGACAATTCTTCCCTGACCCATGTGTGCATCTGCACAATTTGTAGATGAAATAAAGCCCAGTGGCCATCGGAGGCCTTTCTGGTCGGTCTCTTTGATAGTGTGTTTCTTCCCCCAGTACTCGGTTTCTCTGGCAGTTCACAGGAACCTGCTCCCCTTTCAATGGGCCTGTCATGCCTCATTCCCTTCCTCCCATCTTTTTCCAACAAAGCAAAACGGAGCTTTGTACCATCTGAATGAACTTCAAAGTGGCTAGAAAGGGCACCCAGGGTTCCTGGCACTTGTCATTGTCTCTCAGCCTGGCCAACATTTCCCTTCAGGTCTAATTACTTCCAAATGTTCCCAGATGCTTTGAAGAAACTCAGAGGGAGGGGGAGGCATGAAAGAAAGGTGGAAGCGGGGGGGAAAGGGAGAGTCAAAGTGGAGGGAGCAGAATGCTTTAGGAAAAATGTTGATTTCTTATAGGACACCCAAACATAAACAGGGAAGGTGTGTGGCCACTGGCAGTGAGGAATTCAAGAGGGCTACGTACAGCTGCTGCTGGAGCTTCTTCCTGTGGAAAGCAAGCCCTTCTTGCACTTGTTAGGGCATAAAAGACACGCTATGGCAAAACAGAAATTACTAAAATAATGCTGAGAGTTCATTACTTTACTGGATTAAGTGTGGGCTGAGCCCGTGCTCTGTAGGGCTGTTTGTGTCTCTTCAGGTGCTGTGTCAGGCTGACTCACTTCACGGGAGTCAGACTGTAGCTAGAGCTGCTCTGGTCTTTATGTGGGGTGTATCAGGGCCAACCAATAGCTGTGGCTAATGACAGGTGATGGTGGAGAGTGGATGGAGACAGAATGGGGGGAAAAGATGAGGATATGAAATCTGAAGAAGGCAAGAAAATAGGAGTGTGAGTGCCTTAAGAGGGACAGGATGTCCTGGTATTTGAAAGTGCAGGATTCCTACCCTGCCACATACCACCACATGCAGAGACTGGATGAGCTGGCTTTGTTTCAGTATCACTTCTGCTATGCTAGCTGAACTTATCCCAGGGAAAATGAGCATCAAAGATAGTATTACTTGTATTACTTGCCTTTTGCCTTTTTTTTTTTTTTTTTTGCTATTGCCTTCTTATTTTACCATATGGTTGTGGGACTGAAGGCTGAACTAGGTCAGTTCCTTCACTGGCTTCATTATACGGCTGCACAAACAGTTGTCTTGGCAAAGAAGCTGCAGCACAGAGGGATGGGGCACTGCTCAGGCTGGTACTGTCATCAGAAAGAACTCGTATTAAGCTGCGGGTTTAGGTGCAGTTACCAAGGGGCTGGTGTCCTGAGTGATGACCCTCGATAGCTCTTGCCTCAAAGAGCACAGTGACCTACCCAGCCTTCGCCTGCCACAGCAGCCTAGGGGACATAACTGGCTTGCCAGTGGAATGGCTTGCCAGCCTGAAGGCTGCAGCCAGCCAGCCAGAGCGGGCACTCCTTGAGGCACGCTGCTGGCAGCTGCTTTCCGTGCAGCTTCCCGACAAAGCCGGTTCAGTTGTGTGGGTCCTGCCGACATGTGTAAGGTTTCTTATTTCACAGCCTCCCCCCCCCCCCCCGGCCCTCCTGCTGGCTGAGGGGCCAGGCTGTCCCATGATGTGGGATTCTCACACATGCTGTTTGTTATTCTGTCCTTTTTCCTTTCGTCCTACAAAGATTTAGAGAGAGGGCGGGCGAGGGGGAAACTCTGCAAGTCTTTGAAGCAACTTGACTTTCAGTGATTAATTGCAGCAAAGAGCCTACACAAGGGAGGGAAACTCGGTTTTAATTTATTGATGTTTCTTCGTGAGAACAAATTTATAGCAGAGGGGAAGCAGCTTCTGAGGAGAATATCAAATGGTTAAAAGGTTCCAAGCATTCTTTGATGTCACAGCCCTAGAGAAATACTGGAAGGTAGTGAGGGACAGACACTGTTTATTTATAAAATAAAGATCAGTTACCTGCTTTTGGCAGGAGCCTGTGACTGAGCTGTTAACAACCTATTCATTAGACAGGCTTGGAGCTGGACCTGAAGTTTCTGCCACAGCTGCCTGTTGAGGGGATGAGAAGCCTCAAGTTTGGACGACGCTTCCAGGCATCTTTGTGAAGCAGCACCTGTTTCTCCCATCAGCTGAGAAAGCAACAGCATCTCCCTGTGCTGTGAAGTACAGGCTGCTGTTTGAGGAGGAAGGCAGCAGGGTGGAAACCAGCGGTGCAGCTGGCCCGGGGCCCCTTTCCAAACACAGCATCTGACAGCAACGTTGCCGAGGGCTTTGTTGTGCTTGGTAAAGGGGAGAGAAAGCTACCGCAATGGAAGAGAAAGGAAAAGTTCAGAATCTTCTTCCCTGAGTGATGTTTACTGTCAGGTCAGGGCTGGTGGGCCACATGTGCTTCCCGAGGCCTCTAGAAGTCTAGAAGCTGTAAGGAGACAGCAGCAAGCCTGTCAGCAGGCTCCCCCGAGGGAGAGGATGAAGCTGCATCAGCCCCTGTCCCTACCCTGCTCAAGGGCGGGCATTTTTCTGCCCTCGTTCTGCACGTACCAGCTGGGGCAGCACCTTCTCCACCTGGTCGATGTCCACCACCTCCAGGTCCTCGGCCTGAGCCTGCCGTGCTGCGCGGGCTGCCGCTTCTGCGGGGCAAGCGCCAGGAAAGCGGGCTCAGAGCCGTCCCGGCTGGGGCCCCGGGAGGTGCAGGGGGCCGGTTTTGGGGAGGAAGGTGCCGTCCCACCGGACGGAGGCCGAGCCACTCCCCAGCCCACGGGCTGCCCAGCTTCCCGGTGCGGCGGGGCGGGCTGGGTGCTCAGGGAGGGGGAGTCCCCTCTGACACCGGTAACGGGCCCCCATCGCGGGCCCGGCCCCGGGAGCCGGCGCTGTGCGCTCACCTCGCACGAAGATGTTCAGCATCTCGGCCATCAGCAGCTGCGCGTCGCCGTTAACTGCAACGACAAAGCGGGGATGGAGGGAGGGATGGAGGGAGGGGGCCCGGCCCGCCCGCTGCCGCCGCCCCGGTACCTCGGGTCCTCCGGTCGCGGAAGTGCAGGCGGAGCAGCCGGTCCACGGTCTCCTGCGCGGGGAGGACAGGGGGTGAGAGGCGCGGCGAGGGGGGAGCAGCCCGGGCCCGCGCCCCCCGCCCGGGCCCGCCGCACCTTCCTGAAGCCGCCGTCCCGCTCCTCCATGGCCCCGCGCGCCGCCCGCCTCCCGGAAGCGCTGGCGGGGGCGGGGCCCGGGCGTCTCGGCGCCGCGGCCATGGAGGAGTTCCGGCGGGCCTACGCGCGGCTGTGCGCGGCGCCGCAGGACGCCGTGCTGCGCCGGCTGCGGGAGCGCGGCGGGGCGCCGGGCCGCGGCCGCCTGGACCTGGCGGCGCAGAGCCTCTCGCTGGAGACGTGCGGAGCGCTGGGCCGGCTGCTGCCCGGCGCCGCGCCCTTCGCCGAGGTGGCGCTCGGTGACTGCGGCCTGAGCGAGGAAGGTGGGCGCGGGGCCCCGCGGCGGCTTCCCGGGCGGGCAGGGCAGGGGCACCGAGGGGGCTCGGCCTGTGAGCGCGCAGCGGCCCGGCAGCGGCAGAGCTGTCGCGGTGGCTCCAGGCCGGCCTCTGGCAGCGGGGGAGCCGGCCCGGGCTGTGGCCGGACGGGCAGGCGGCAGCGCAGGTTGAAGCTGTTCGTGAGCCCCTGGGTTGCCAGGCGCGTTGGGGAGCTGCTGGGCCTGGGTAGTCGGGGCTGGTGGCAGCTGCCGCTGGGGATCTGCCAGGCGGCACCGCCAGGTCCTTGGGCCCTGGGCGGGATTCTGCGGGACGGAGGAGCTGCTGCTGCTCGGCCCCTGCAGCCTGAGCCGGGGCTCGGCCGGCCAGCGGCTGCTCTGTGCGGCCTCCTGGGTACGGGCTGTTGTCACAGCGCGTTGGGGCTCGTGTGGGGGATGTGCAGTTCCCTACCCGGGCACCTCTTGTGCTGAGGAGATAAATATAAACCTAATAATAAATCTCCTGCCCTGGAAGTTCAGGCTCACACTTTCTTAGCAGCAGCAACCTTTTATTAAGTCATATGCTTTACCACAGCCATATCTTCTGAGCTGGCTGTTTGAAAGGATGCTCCTCTTCCAGCTCGGGCACAGGGTGACACTAGGAAATAAACAGCTCTGTGGGGTTTTTCTTTCCTACTCAGGTGTAAAACTTCTCTTGCACGGTCTTTGCTCCAACACCACGGTCAGATCTCTGGATTTGAAGGTGAGTCTGTTCAAATAAAATGAAGACAAAGAGATGGGAAGGGAATAGGAACACAAGCTTAATTAGTTGCTCTAAAAGGTCTGTATTTATGTAAAGTTCTTGTTCACAAAGGGCTTAGTTCTTGCCTCCCTAACACCATGTCAGAGTTTCCAAGTTACTTGTCAGCTCATGTTTGTCTGGTTTTATCCAGTTACCCTGGTTTGATAGGCAGTTATTTCTGTTGGAGCTTGGGCAGATGAGATGCACCTAAGATTTTCTTTGGGTTTGTGCATTACTAGTTGTTTGACTTGTGCTTCCATAGAGTGTATCCACCTTGCCAGTGTCTTTCAAGCAAGCTGGGAACTAAGCACCCACTTTGAGAAGTGACGATCGCTGGACTGTCAGGGTGACTTTCTGCCTGTGCTTCTCTGGCACGTAGCTATTCCACTGAATCTGTGATCCCAAACCATGGCACACGTTCCTTCCCTATCTGTGCTGCTGCTGAGTGTGTTGAAATGGTTCTGCTTACCTACAATCATCACTTCCCATCCCAGCTCATCCTGTGCTGTCCTGTGATTCTCCTGAGCTCTCAGTCATGCTGTGACTGAGGGTGTGTGTGTCCACCGGCCCTCCTGGGGTCCTTCACTTTCTGGAAAGCTGACCGAGTTGTGAAACAAACGTTACTCTGACCATCTCTGACAGAGAGAACTCTGCACTAGGCCTCGGGCGCGCCTGGTGGTGTGTGATGGGATAGCTGGATGGGGAAGGGCCTACTGATCACCTGGGAATTTTGTTTCAGGGAAATAACCTGCGGACTGTGGGAGCTGAGGCTTTGGGAAAGCTGCTTAGGCAGAACAAATCCATCAGGAGGTAAAAGAAAATAAATCCTGTCTACCTCTCTTATTCCTGGCAGATGGAGCACAACATGAGCAGAGGGAGGAGGGTGGTTTTTTTCTTGGGGTAGGAGAAACGTCAAGTGGTGCAGTTTCTCCTGAGGGATGGGACAGGAGAAGGAGTGGGAACTGGAGGTGCCCTCTCTGAAGATGCATGGCCCTAGTAGCATCCTGCTGCCTGAAACTGAGTCTCCATTAGGGAAGCTCGGTGTTCAAATGGGTACTGTGATCCAGGTCACAGTTAAGCTCTTGCAACTGCCCGTTTTTCCCATGAACTCAAATCTTGTCTGATTTTTCCCTAGCCTAATCTTGGAATGGAACAGCCTTGGTGTGTGGGAGGAGGGCTTCTCCTGTTTCTGCCACGGACTGGGAACAAACAAGTCTCTCCAGCGACTGGATCTGCGCAATAACCAGATCAACCACCAAGGGGCTGGAGAACTGGCCCTGGCACTGAAACAAAATGCCAGCCTCCAGGAGCTGGGTAAGGGTGTCTGGTTCTCAGCACATGCACACACACACACATTCATGTATTTTCAGGGTCGTTGCAGCCTCCCCTGATCTCTGCCAACTGATCAGTGTCATTCCCAGTCCCTGTCGGTCTGGAGTGCTCTGCAGGCTTTGTGCAGGGGTAGAGCCACAGCCCCTTGGCCTCTGGAGAGTGGGAACTTGCTTGTAATTTCTGGAACCACACCTGCAGATGGAAAGTGTGTGCTGGGAGCAGGACAGTTCCTAGTGGAGGAGGGAGTGGGCTCATTCCCATTTGTGGATGCTGTTGGCACGTGTCATGACACACTCTGAGACATGTCCTTAGGAAGGAATTTTCCAGAATTTCCTTCAGGAAAATGTGGCTGTAGTGCCAGTTCTTTCCCATCCACAGACTGTGGTTGTGGAAGGAAGTCTCATAAGGTGAAAATGGGAGGGGCAGACTTGCATACCCCTCCAGCTGTAATGCTTTCCTGCACTTTACTGTGCTTAAGATTCACCCTTGCCTTTCCTTTGTCATTGTCCCTCTGTCCCCTTCATCTTGAAAAGGTGCTTGCCTGTGTTTGAGGCCATCTGGAACTAGTTAGCCATGCTGGTGGGTGTGTGAGGACTCTGGTTTCTCTTGAGCTCTGTGTTTCTCAGCACCTGTGTGGCTACCAGGGTGAAAGTTGCCCTTCTGTATAGATCTGCGTTGGAATAATATTGGGCTTCTGGGTGGTCGAGCTCTGCTGAACTGCCTGCACAGCAACAAGACCCTGAAGAGGCTGGAGCTGGCTGGGAACAACGTTCCTAGTGACATCCTGAAAGCAGTGGGTGAGTATTGCTTGTTGCATGGGAAAAACTCAGTAACTCCTTTCCCCTTGCAGCACTTGAGGGGTGTAGGGTGCTTGCTGTGCCAGAAGAGAGCTATTCCTCCCCCACTCCCCTTCTCAGCAGTGTTTGCACAGTGCCCTGTATCGCTTTGACCTTGTAACTTGGGCTGATCAGGTTGGAGGTGTCACTTGGGAAGAACTTGGGATCTGGTTTGCCTCTGAGTAGCCCAGTTTGGATGTAGCTGATGCAGCACATCCTTTGTCATGGTCCCACCTGCAGTGGAGTGGAATGGTTGGGGTGTTGCTTACCCTGTATGTGCTGCTCTCTTTGATTCCACCCCACCTTGTGTCTGTGAGGTGAGAGCTGTCTCCCTACGTGGGCCAGACTGAGAAGGGCTCCTGTCTGCTCAGGATGACACCTGTCTTGTCCAGCTGTGCTTGCTGTTCTCTGTGGAGAAGGACCTGGGGGTCCTGGTGGGTGACAGGGTGGCCATGAGCCAGCAGTGTGCCCTGGGGGCTGAGAGAGACAGTGGGATCCTGGGGGCATCAAGAGGAGTGTGGCCAGCAGGTCACAGGAGGTGATCCTCCCCCTCTGCTCTGCCCTGGTCAGGCCCTACCTGGAGTGTTATGTCCAGTGCTGGGCTCCCTGGGATAAAAAAGACAGGGATCTCCTGGAGAGAGTCCAGAGAGGGCTACAGAGATGATGAAGGGCCTGGAGCATCTCCCCTGTGAGGAAAGGCTGAGTGAGCTGGGGCTGTTCAGCCTGGAGAGAAGAGACTGAGAGGGGATCTGATCAATGGGGATCAATAGCTGAAGGGTGGGACACAGGGGGACATGGGCAGCCTCTTCTCAGTGTCTGTGGTGATAGGACAAGGGGTGATGGCCTCAAGTTGGAGCACAGAGAGTTCCACACCAATCTGGGGAAGAACTTCTTCCCGGTGAGGGTGAGGGAGCCCTGGGACAGGCTGCCCAGGGGGTGTGGAGTCTCCTTCTCTGGAGAGATTCCAGCCCCGTCTGGACACCGACCTGTGTGCCCTGTCCCAGGGACCCTGCTTTGGCAGGGGGTTGGACCCCATGGGCTCTGGAGGGCCCTTCCAACCCCTGTAGTTTGTGACTCTGTGCTTTGCAAACACATCCATGCTCTCCTGCTCTCTGCATCAGAACAAGCCTTGGATCACAACCGAGACCGTCAGACGATCCTAAGTGAGACGCAGAACCGAGTGTACATACTCAGCAGGGAGGTCTTGAGCCTGAAGGATGAGAAGAACAAGCAGGTCAGCAATCTGACGTGTTGGCCTTTCAGATGGGCTGCCTGGAATGCTGTGCTTTCCCTCAGTGTCCCCATGAAACACTCAGTGATGGGACTATGGTGTACCTGGAGTTGCCTGTGCCTCTGTGTGGGTGGGCACACACAGAGCATGGCTTAGTCTGAGTTAGGTTTCCCAGGAACCAAATTCATGACAACATGGGTATAGACACATGTCCTGCTGAACCCACTGTGGATTCTGGAGGAGTTTTGGTGACTTTTATTTTTTAGTTATTTTTGTCACCCCTGTTAATGATTTCAGGTTGTGTTTTACAACTGGTTTGATATTTTCCAAGTGGTGAAAACCTAGAAATAAGAGTCTCTCTTCCTTCTGATACCTCTTGGTGCAGTCCCTGTGGTTGGTAACCTCAGTCAGATATGCTAATGAACCTGTCAAACCTCCAGTACACCTGCTTTCAGTAGCTTGACCTGTCTTCAGCTGTCACTAGGGAAGGGAAAGGTGAGAAAGGGAAATCATTCAAGCTGATGTAGTTCCTTTCCTCACTGATGTTTGCCCTGTTCACAGCTCTTGGATTTGATGGACACAATAGACAAACAGAGAGAAGAAATAACCAAGAGTGGCAGGTGAGTTGTATTTCTGAGTGCTTTCTGTTTCTTGACAGCAGAGTTGGGTCCTCTCCATTTCCTGGCAAAAAATTACTCACCCTTTTTTGTTTTCTCTCTCTTTTCTTTCTCCTCACTCCCTGCCAAATGCAGGATGTCTGCAGCACGAGTCAGCCAGCTGCAGGAAGCCTTGGATGAGCAGCGCTCCATTATGAATTCACTGAAAGCCAAGTATGGAGGAGGAAATCCTTAGGGCATCTTCTGCTCTGTTCTGTGTAGGCAGTGCTGAGCAGAGCTGTTGGGAAGAGGGATAATCCTGCAGAGTGGCAGGCTTACTGTTTCACTCCGTTCTGCAGGAATACCCAGAAGTTATGGTCAGATTGGGCCCTTGGGTTTGCTGCTAGACATCTAGCAAGGGAATTACAGAGGGTGAAAAGGGGGGAAAAAAAAGGGATTTCTGGGGTGGGGGTATGTTCCTTGAGCAGTTTACAGCCTGGCAAGAGCCTGTACCTGCTTGCTCTGGCAGTTGGCAGTATCTTCTGGGAGCTGCTGTGGGTATGGAGGAGCCTGCCCAGCAAGGCTGTTTGCTAAGGAATGATGAGGTGGAGCTGCCCATGAGCTGTGTTAGATTGTGTAGGGCTGTACACACATGACAGAGGTTAGACTGCAGATACCAGAGAGCCTGGCTCCTTTAGGGATGCTGTGCCTCAGTGTGGGGATATCCCTCACCACCAGAGCAAGCAAATCATTCCTGCTGCATGTTAAACAACCTCTCAGTGGTGCAGAACAGCTTTGTTGTTCTGTGGGGGTGGGCAAATCCTGGAGGGGTCTGGGTGTGGAGAACAGCTCGTGGAAGATAACACAGGAAAAGGCACTGGGGCACCAGAACACTCAGCTCTGGGAAGCCCCAGGCCCCCAGCTGCAGAGGCTGCTGGGCACAGAGATAAGTGGTGGCCCTTTCCCTGGGCAACAAGTGCCTTGTTCAGCTAGTCTGATTTAATCCTCTGCCAAGCATGCATTAGGGACTTGTACTGTGTGGTGCAGAGAGCCCACTGAAAGCATCTCCCTCAGAAAGGCCCCTGGAAGGTGTTTCTCTGTGTAGGCTGCAGATGACTGAAGCTGCCCTGGCTCTGTCTGAGCAGAAGGTGCACGACCTGGGAGAGCTGCTGACTGCTGCGAAGCAGGAGCAAACCAGCATGGCTGAGCACCACTCTAAGGAGCTCCAGCAGCAGAAGCAGGTGAGCTGGATAAGTCCTAGTTAGGTTGGAGAGCAGGGTTGCAGGCCATACCTGGTTTGGGAAGGTTTGGAGCATGCTGGGTGGGGTGGGCAGGCATGAATCTTACCACTGGTGCACTAACCACAGCTGCCATCACAAAAACTCCTGTGGAAAGTATTTGAGTGCTTATGTGGAGAGGAGCAGTGGTGTTCCTGGGGCAGGGTGGATTTAGTTGGATGTGCTGGTGGCTGGAGTAGGTAGGTGGTGCCAGGAACTAAGGTGCTTTTGATCCTGTTTGCAGGAGGCTGGTAACAGGGAAGGGAAGCTTTTGCATGACTTGTCTGCTGCCAGTGAGAAGCACCTGATTCTGAGAAGCCAGGTAGGACAGCTGAGAAGCAGGACTTGGAGCACTGTTCACTTCTGCTCTGTATGTGTGTCTCCTGCTCTGATCCTTGCTTGTGTCTCTGCTGATTGTTCTGTGCAGCTCTGCTAAGAGGAAATAAACATGCTCTGTGATGGTCTGTGGTGATAATTTCCTTGTAGGTGGATGAGCTGGAGAAGAAGTGCAAAGTCCAGCAGGATCAGCTATTCCAGGCAAAACAAGACTTGACCAACACAGCAGCAGAACTGAAGGTTCGGGCCGTGCAGGCTGAGGGTGAGTGGAGCAGCAGGAGCAGCTCGTGGGCACCTGTGGGTTGGGACTCACTGTGAGTTGGTGGTGCAAGGCAGCCAGAGAGCAAAGGTGGAAGAGGCTGTGACAGAGTAGGGATGCAGCCTGCACAGCCTCACTGTGCTGTGCCTGCTCTTAATCCTCAGAACGCCTGGAAATGGAGAAGAGGAGATTCAAACAAAGCCTTGCAGACATGGAAGCCCTTCGGTTAAGAGAGGTAAGGATGGGCTTTCTGCAGCCTCCTCACTGGTCCTGACATACAGGTGCCACTGGAGATCCTTGTTTGCTGCCAGCTGCTCTTAGACAAGTTTAAAAATCGGTGGACTTGGCCTTACTGTGGGGATCACAGGCTGTGTCTACAGCAGAGCCCAGCTGAAGAGATCACAAAACATCCTGCTGGTTAGTGAGATTTTGTAGCTTGTAAGAGTGAGGGCCAGAGAGGTATGTGGTGCTGCAGGAGAGGCTTGGAGGATGGGCCCTCATGTCAGACTTGCTGTGTGTAGGGGTAATGAGGAGTAAGCAGTCTGGTCATACTGGCTGAAATAAAGATGTGTTAATGGAAGTTGAATATGTGCTGTATACAGCCAGTCCTTCAGGGTGGGGCTGTGTGCTAGTGCCTTCTCTGGTATGTTTCAGGGAGATTCTGTCTTGAGTGTGGACAGGACAAGAGGCTATGGTCAGCTCTCTGGGGAGTGTTTATTGAGGTGTGAAATCTCTCAACATTATACTGATAGATTTCTCTGAAGATTTTGAAATCTTGTAAGAAAAGACATAGGCCAGGAAGACTTTTTGCCACACTGCAGCCACAAAATGAATCTCTGGTGTTTTGTACCACTTGAAGATGAGAGCTTGGACTCTCTTATGTTTCATCTTGGCCTGGAAGGGATCTCTGTCTAAAGTTCCCAGTTTCCAGAGGGCAGATTCTGTCTATATTGCAGTTTCCTAGTGGAGCACTGAGGTGGTAAGAGGAGCTCTGTGGTGGTAGGTGGGTCAATGAGAGATGCTCTTTCTCATGCCAGATGGCAGTGCTGCTGTGCCTGGATGTAGCAGTGGTTTTCCAGCTTAGATGGTTTCTGCTGCTTTGCAGGTGGATCGTGTGACACAGCAGCTTGAGGCCAGTGAGCGTTCTATGCAGGAGAGGATCCAGAGGCTGGAAGCTATCAGGATAGCTCTGGAGGAGGTGAGAATGCATTGCTCCAGCTCTGCTGGAATGCTGGGGTAGCAGTGGCAGGAGAAGGCTGCTGGGGGAGCCTTCATGGCTGGGCTATGTGAAGATTGCCACATGCTCTGGGGAAGAACAGAGAACAGTGGTTTCCCTGCCAAAATGATTTTTACTGCTTTGGACTAGGGAAGGAAAAGGCTCCAAGGAAAAACTTGCAGATTCTGTTCAAACAAAATTAAAGTTTCTGTTGATCATGGTTAGATTCTCACCAGGATTTGACTTCAGGGGTCTCCCACCTGGTCCCAAGTAGAGTAGCACATTGCTCCTACCTGTTCCCCCTGCTAGATTGCCCTGGGTTTGTCTCCTCTGCCCCCAGTTGAGAGACAGCAAGTGAGCTGTGTCTGGATTGCTGATGTCTGTGACTGGAAGCTGCTAATGTCTCCTGGTCAGTGCTGCAGCTCCTCTGTCAGGAGTGGCCTGTCTTGTTTCTGTGGTAGGAGCTCAGCCAAGCCCGAGCTGCTGCACTCGCCCAGCGAGGCCAGGCAGAGGAGGAGCTGATGAAGGTCCGGAATCAGGCGCGGCTGGAGGAGGTAAGGACAGGACCTGCCTGTGGGAAGGAGAGGATCTGGCTGCCTCACCTGTGTTTTTGTCTTGGGGAACTGCTGAGTAACTCCCTGCTCCTGGTTTCACTGGCCTGCAGATAGTGTGATTTCTGAGGAAGGAGTCCTGAGCAGTCTGCTTTGGGTTGTCTCCGGAATGCAACCACTGTCCCCACCTGCTCTGTGCTTTTCAGTGCTGACAGAGTTGATGTGGATATTGCCAGAGCAGATTTCATTGAAGATGCCAGTTTGCAAAGCTAACAGCTAGGTGTTGGTCTTTCTGTCCAACAGCAGCTTTCATGGGCTGCTCCAGTGGCTCTAGACTCACAAGGAATCAATCTTTGCAGGTGGCTACTGCTGCTGGATAAAAAAGGTCACTGTAGAACTGAACTTTGTGAAAATGGCAGTGACTTTTTCACAGTCAGCACCCTGTGAAAAAGAAGAAAGGCTGAGGAAAATACACCAAAACTATTAGAATGTTACTTATATCACAAAAGAAAATGCTTTATGGAGTTCCAAACTGAGTCAAAAGCTGCCCTGTGTGTCTGTGGTGGGACATGGCAGTTGCTTGGCAGTGCACAGTGCTGTTTCAGAGATGTTTGGGATACAGAGGAAGCCAGAGCATTAGTTACAAACACTGACAGTAGCCTTGGTGCTTCTACCAAGGACGCAGAATCATCGAACCATTAAGGGTGGAAAAGACCTCCAGGATCATCTAGTCTACCCATCCCCCTACCACCCATATTAAGCCACGTCCCTGAGTGCCCCATCCAACCTTCCTTAAACACCCCGAGGGATGGTGACTCCACCACCTCCCTGGGCAGCCCATTCCAGTGGGGAACCACTCTTGCTGAGAAAAAAAAGTCTCCTAATTTCTAACCCAAACCTCCCCTGGTGCAGATTGCAGCCATTCCCTCCTGTCCTATTGCTAGTTATCTGTGAGAAGAGGCTGAGCCCAGCTCACCACAACCTCCTTTCAGGTCTGTTTCTCAGGGAGCGAGCTGGGCTGTGCAGCATCTCCAGCATCGTGCTTTCCCTGGCAGCAGCAAACAGCTCAGTGGATTCTCTCCTGAATGCAGGGGAGCAGTGCTGTGTCTGTTGTGGGCAAGTCTTCAGTGGCGCTTGACTCAACTGAGGAGTCCTTGTGTTGGTGGAGAAAAAGGGGAGGGAGTGAGGTATTGATGTTCTCCTTTGTGTCTTGCAGCAGCAGCGGCTGGAGCACCTGGAGGAGAAGCTGCGGCTGGTGGCCGAGTCACGCGATGAGGCTCAGAACTGCTGCCTGAAGCAGAAACAACTGGCTGCTGAGGCCCAAGCCAGAGCCAGCCAGCTGAGCCTGCATGCTGAGGGGCTCAGGAGGCGGCTAGAGGAACTGCAGCAGGTAATTTGGACTGGAGCAGAGATGGTGCCAG
The DNA here is from genome assembly GCA_020800305.1 of Porphyrio hochstetteri. NCBI lineage: Eukaryota > Metazoa > Chordata > Aves > Gruiformes > Rallidae > Porphyrio > Porphyrio hochstetteri. The sequence goes on along the minus strand of CM036923.1, from coordinate 3,041,828 downwards.
CACAGAGGCAGAATAACTTGCTGAAGTTTGGTTATTCGTGGATTTGTCTTTGTGTGTCAGGACCTGAACAGTAAAGAGGAGGAGAAGGTGGTGGAGGTGAACAAAGTGAGAGTGGAACTACAGGAGCAGATTGGACACCTGCAGGTTGAACGTGCAGCACAGGAGGGGCTGAAGGAGAAGATTGCAGCCCTGGAGAGACAGGTGAAAGGTGATGGATCCTTTCATGCTTTCAAATGGTGATGCTAGGTTATCCTACAGCAGGCCTGGAACTGAGCTACGCTTACAGGTAGGGACAGTGGTGCTTCCTGCCTCTGCGTGCAGCCTTGGATCATTCTCTCTGTCCTGGTCTGTCTGCAGGGATTCTTGTCCTCATTTTGTAGAGACCAAGACTCAGATGACTGCCCAGTGCTGTGCAGCAAGTAGAACCTTTGCATTTCCTGCAGAGTGGAGCGCAACACCTTGTCTGTGTCAAACCTCTCACATTCTCATGCAGCTTCTCCTGTGTGCCTGTTGATCATCCTGTTCCCACAGCCTCTGGCCACATCTGTAGTGTGTTGTTCCTGTTTATTCTAGATACACCTTACCTGTCTTCACTAATGTTGCTGTTCTTCCACAGCCATGTCAAGTAATCACCGTGAGGCACTGCTGGACAAAGAAGGTGAAATCTCTATGCTGCTGGAGAAACTGAGAATGAAGGAGGCTGACATTGCCAGGATGAGGGAAGAAGAGGCCCAGCGAGCAAGTTGCTTGCAGAATGCCATCATGGCATATGTGCAGGGCTCTCCCTTGGGAGCCCACAGCTCTAGGAAATGAGAGCATGGCTTAAAGGATCCAGATACCTGCTGTCAGGAAGAGAGTGAGCATCTCAGGTACAGCTCCTTCTTTCTAAGTGGCACAGTTTTGTCAGAGTGGGGTGACATGAAGGCTCACAGCCACAGAAAATTGCTCTTGCTCTTCAGAAATCTTGCTCCTGACTGCATAAAGGAGAGGAGGAAACCACCATCCAGGGCTGGGATGGAGGCTCGTGGGTCTCGGTTCATGATGTGGAGCCTTCCCCTGCACTGCTACAGCATTTGAAGTACTTTGTGGCCTTTTCTATGGGACTGGTCTGTCGGTGCACCCTATTGTTACCAGGGGGTTGGCTGTTCCCTGGGCAGCAGTCCTTCCCAAGCATTTGTTTGGGTGCCAGGGCTGTCTGCAGTGCAACCCAATAAATGATTTTACAGTTCCCTGTAGGTGGGAGCCAGTCACTTTGTTCCTCAGGTCCTGAAGCTGCTGGAAACACACACGTGCTGTTAAACCCAGCGCTTGCAGATGGAAGCAGTGGCTGACAGGGCTTGCTGTGGCTCTTCCCCACTGTCCCCTGCCCACCCCCCGGGGCTCTGGCTCTAGTGATGGGCAGTAGAGTTGCATTCCTGCTCTGTAGAAGCAGGAGTGCTGAGGGGGCGCTGCGCAGCGGCTGTCCCTCTGCTTGAGGGGTGGCTGGGGGCTGCCTGTCCTTCGGGTCTCTACACCAGTGACTGGTGCTGGGGGAGGCAGTGTGGGCGCCGGGGGGGCAGTGTGGGTGCCGGGGGAGGCAGTGTGGGCGCCGGGGGGGGCAGTGTGGGCGCCGGGGGGGCAGTGTGGGCGCCGGGGGGGGGCAGTGTGGGCGCCGGGGGGGGGCAGTGTGGGCGCCGGGGGGGCAGTGTGGGCGCCGGGGGGGGCAGTGTGGGCGCCGGGGGAGGCAGTGTGGGCGCCGGGGGGGGCAGTGTGGGCGCCGGGGGGGCAGTGTGGGCGCCGGGGGGGCAGTGTGGGCGCGGGGGGAGGCAGTGTGGGCGCGGGGGGAGGCAGTGTGGGCGCGGGGGGAGGCAGTGTGGGCGCCGGGGGGGCAGTGTGGGCGCCGGGGAGGCAGTGTGGGCGCGGGGGGAGGCAGTGTGGGCGCTGGGGGAGGCAGTGTGGGCGCCGGGGAGGCAGTGTGGGCGCGGGGGGAGGCAGTGTGGGCGCGGGGGGAGGCAGTGTGGGCGCGGGGGGAGGCAGTGTGGGCGCCGGGGAGGCAGTGTGGGCGCGGGGGGAGGCAGTGTGGGCGCGGGGGGAGGCAGTGTGGGCGCGGGGGGAGGCAGTGTGGGCGCGGGGGGAGGCAGTGTGGGCGCGGGGGAGGCAGTGTGGGCGCCGGGGAGGCAGTGTGGGCGCCGGGGAGGCAGTGTGGGCGCGGGGGGAGGCAGTGTGGGCGCTGGGGGAGGCAGTGTGGGCGCTGGGGGAGGCAGTGTGGGCGCCGGGGGAGGCAGTGTGGGCGCGGGGGAGGCAGTGTGGGCGCCGGGGGAGGCAGTGTGGGCGCCGGGGGAGGCAGTGTGGGCGCCGGGGGGGCAGTGTGGGCGCCGGGGGAGGCAGTGTGGGCGCCGGGGGGGCAGTGTGGGTGCTGGGGGGGCAGTGTGGGCGCTGCCTCACTTGTGAACTGCAGCCCTTGGCTGGAGTTCTTGTGTCCCCAGAGTCCAACGGGCTATGACAAGTGGCAAAACTGTCCTGCTGGCTCCTCAGGATTCTGGAGCTGAGACCTGTTGTCTGGTCCTTACCCTGGAGAGGACCAGCCTTGCTGCTGAGGAGTTGCTTCTCCGAGCCCAGAGGGGAGAAGGGTGCTCCCTTCTTCTGGTAACACAGGTCCTCATGTGGCAAGGAGAAGGGAAAGGGATGTAAGGGTCTGAACTGGAGGAAGCAGGGCGCTCTGTCAGGCAGCAGTGTGGGAGCCTCCTGCTTCTTCAGCGAGTCTGGGGTGGGAGAGATGAACTTGTGGTATGTATTTTAAGAAGCAGCTGGAAAAAAGAAACCCCACAGATGGGTTGGGTTGTGTTTCTGATTTTTCATATTGGGTTTTGCTCTGTATTTTTAATAAAGAGCTTTTGCATTTTGCCATAGAGGGTGGTGAGCTGAATGTTTGGCTTACGGGGGGGAGGGCCCTTCTGCTGGGTTATCTTCATTAAGACTCTGCTCATCCGCCCTGGAGAGCTAAAAGGCTGTCGTTCAGCCTGGAGAAAAGAAGACTGAGGGGGGACCTTATTAATGTTTATAAATATCTGAAGGGTGGGATGCAGGGGGACATGGGCAGCCTCTTCTCAGTGTCTGTGGGGACAGGACAAGGGGCAATGGCTGCAAGTTGGAGCACAGGGAGTTCCAAACCAACATGGGGAAGAACTTCTTCCCAGTGAGGGTGAGGGAGCCCTGGGACAGGCTGCCCAGGGGGGTGTGGAGTCTCCTTCTCTGGAGAGATTCCAGCCCCGTCTGGATGCCGCCCTGTGCAATATGAGCTGGGAGCTGCTTTGGCAGGGGGTTGGACCCCATGAGCTCTGGAGGTCCCTTCCAGCCCCTGTGACTCTGTGACTCTAAGGTGGGTGGGCTACCCACAGCTTTTGGTTCTGAGTGAAGCTGGGCACCTCTGTCCTCATCACAAGGAGAGGGGAGAGCTGGTGCCAGCTGGTCTGTTTGCTGGGCAGGGCTGTGAACCCACAGACAAGGCAGAAGCAAAGGCTGCTGAGACCCTACGGCTGCAGTTCTCTGCTGGGTCAAGGTGGGCGGGAGGTGGAGGAACCCCCCAGGCACGATCTCCTGAGCTGGGAGGGACCCGCAAGGCCCATCGAGTCCCGCTCCCGGCTCGCACAGCCCAGCCCGGCACCAAGCGCGGTGTCCCGGCGCTTCCTGCCCGCAGCCCCGCTGGGGCTCTGCCCCCTGCCCTGGGCAGCCGGTGCCAGCGGCCCCTCTCGCCGCAGAACCTCTCCCTGACCCCCGGCCTGACACCCCGGGCCCATGGCGGGTGCCCGGGGCCGCTCGCGCTGCGCCGGAAGCGCCGTTCCGAGCCCCGTCCGCGAGCGGGCGGCACGCGCTGCTCGGGCCCTGCGGCGGGGCGGGGCGGCACGTGCTCCCCGCGCGGACGCCTCCCCGGTCCCCGGCCCGGCGCGCGGAGCCGCCGCGAGACCCGCGCCCCGGCGAGGGCGGGGCCGGCGCGAGGCTCCCGCCCCGCCCCCGCCGCAGGGCTCGGCTCGGCTCGGCCGCGCTCGGCTCGGCTCGGCTCGGCCCCGCCCCGCCCGCGCGGGCTGTCACTGCGGCGGAGTCGCGGCGGCGCCGCCATCGCGGGCAGATGCAGGCGATCAAGTGTGTGGTGGTGGGCGACGGGTGAGTGCGCGGCGGCGGCGGGGCCGCCCCGGCCGCTCTCGGCCCTCCGCAGCCCCGCGGAAAGCGGCCGGCGGCCGGGCTCGGCGGGGCCGCGGGAAGGAAGGGAGGGAGGGAGGCAGAGAGGGGAGGAGGGCCCGGCGCGGCCCCGCCCCGCGGCCCGGGGGAGACGGCTCCGCCGGCGGGAGGCCCGGCCCGGCCCGGCCCGACCTGCAGCGCGGAGTCCGGGCGGGGTGGGGTGGGCGCTCGGCGGGGCTGCGCCCGCCTGGCCGCGGTGGCCCGGCCCGCCGAGGCCCCTCACCCGCGGGGCGGCCGCGGCGCTGGGGCGAGATGAACCAGGCGGCGGCCGCGGGGTGAGGAGCCGGGGCGGGCCGCGGGCCCAGCCCTCGGTCCCCCGCCGGCACCGGTGTCTGGGCGGCCCGCCGGGGCCGGGCGCGGGGAGATCGGGGCCCGGCTGCACGGTGGCCGCCACCGTCCTGCCCGGCGCGTCCTGCGCCTTCCTGGGTTCATCACCGTGGGTCTGGGTCTCATTCTAGCGGCGTGCCGCCTGGAAAACAAACGCCTGCCCGTCCTGGGCTGTCGGGCTGGCCCCGGGTCAGGGTATTGGCCGCCTCTGTCACACATACAAGTGTGGTTCAGCACAGAGTCCTCCCTAAAAATCTTGGTGCTCAAAGGCTTCTCCTGTCCCTCCTTTTGTTGCATTCTAAGTTGAAGGCGTCACTGGGTCTGATTCAGCACGTGCCTCTCGCCACCCTTCGTGTCCTTCTCCTGAGAACACATCTCTCTGTGAGGCACAGGCCTGCAGCAGGGCTGGGATGCTTCATAACTTCCCCTAGCTTGTCCTGCCTATTTTTCCTCATTAACTCCCATTTGCCTTTCTGATTGTCACAGAGGTGAGGTAAGGAGAGCCAAATGAGAAGTGGCCTTGGGCAGGCATTGGTCTTTCCACCTTCCCATGCACGCTGCCCCCTCAAGCACATCCCTGGAGTGAGGCGGGTCAGGGTCTGGCCTGTGGCGTTAAAGAGGGGAGCAGGAGAAAGAGCCACCCACCCGTGTGGTGGAGGGGAGAGCAGTGGCTGGGAGCACAGCGTGTTGGAGTTGGCCTCAGCTGGAGGTTTGTGGGGTTTTGCTTTTTCTGACCAACTTGACAGTGCAGAGACCAAGTCACCTCAGGTACCAAAACGCTGCAACCACAGATGTGTGTGTTTGTTGTGAATTCACTGACTTACCTGTTTGGTGGGAGAAAGGTCACAGTTCAGGAGGAAAGTCAGGAGGTCAGTGGAGTGGTTCCTTACACAGCCTCCCTGTTATCCAGGAGAGGGGAAACACTGGGTGGATTGCTGTAGTGGTTCTTGTTGTGTTATGTGTCGTCCCAGTGCAGGGCTGTGGGGTCTCTGGGGGTCTCTCCCTCACTCCTCAAGCCTTTCCTTAGGTCACTCCAGCTATGGAATTGGGTGGAGGATATTTGCTATAGCTCTGTTGGCTATTCAGCTTCACTTGGGTGCCTGGCAGACAGCTTTTCCTGTGACTGGCACTCATGATCTGCTTCCCTGGAAGGCTGTCTGCAGTTCACAGCACCCACAGTGATGCAGTGGGCCTTTCTGCTCCTGGTCCCCCTCTGTTGTTACAGCAAAGCTTTCACCTTACTGCGCTGAGCTGACTAGAGTTCCTGTACTCACGCTATTGCCAGACTGGCCCAGTGCCTGCCAGTGGGCTTGACTGGTCACACTTGCCTTCAGCAAAGTCCTGAGCTGGTATTTTCGGTGGTCTGCATTGATCACACACACAGAATCACACAGAATCACCAGGTTGGGAAAGACCTTTAAGATCATCAAGTCCAACTGTTCCTGTCCTGTGCTAAACCAGATCCCTAAGTGCCTCATCTACCCTTTTTTTAAAAACACACCCAGGGATGGTGACTCAGCCCCTCCCTGGGCAGCCTGTGCCAGGCCCTGACTACTCAAGTCTGAACTGACAGTGGTCAAATATAAAGTTCATTTCTGTTTACAGATAGACCTTTTTTTTCTCCTTTGTATTTATTGACATCGAATTCCTGCACATGAGGAGCTTCAGCAATGCTGTCGTTGCATGTTTCTTCACCTCACCATGTGCCCATTTTGTGAGATTGTAATTATAGATGTGTTGAGCCCAGCACAGGATGCTCATTTATTCCCTGTCCTTTGGTTCCTGAACAAATACATTTTGCCTGGTGTTTTGCTGAGGCTGAATGTGTGGGCAGAAGGAGCAGGAGAGAGCAGGGTCAGGCACACACTCTGGCAAGGTGCACATTGCTGGAAACAGCTGGAGAATCCCAGCCTGCTGCAAGTTTGTTTCCTCACATAGTAACTTTGTCCCTAGCTCCTTTGTTGGGTGGGAGAAGGGTGAGTTGTACTGCCTTGCTGCTTCCTGCCATGCCCTTCTTTATGCTTGTCACTCTTATCCTCTGCAGAGCTGTAGGGAAGACCTGCTTGCTGATCAGTTACACCACAAATGCTTTTCCTGGAGAATACATCCCCACTGTGTGAGTAGTGGCCTTGGGCTTCAGTTGGGTTTTGCTCTGTGTGCATGTGTGTGTGGGAGTTGGTTCTGTAGGTGAGGAGTCTGCCCCAAACCGGGCTGTGAAGTTCACACGTGAGGAGGTGATGCTGGTCTGGCTCACTGTGTGAGCTGCCCTCACCAGGGCTGTGTTGCATGGACCTCACCTGATTCCCTGCCCCTTGGATGTCATATGAAGGGCTGTGTGGGTCACAAGAAGATTGTCACTGACTCTTCCTTGGCAGGTTTGATAACTATTCTGCCAATGTCATGGTGGACGGAAAGCCAGTGAACCTAGGCCTCTGGGATACAGCAGGGCAGGAGGATTATGACCGACTGCGGCCTCTTTCCTATCCACAGACGGTGAGTGTTGGGCTTGGGCTGGCTTGTAACTGCTTCTTCTTGGGGACAGAGAGGCACCCAAGGACTGCCAGGCTTCTTTCCTCTGAGGAAAGTCTTGCTTCCTGCAGTTCCATCCATAATTCTGGTTGTTTAGAAGTGTCACACCTGAGTTTCTCCTAAGAGATCATCCTGTTCTAGTCCCTGTTTTGTGATGTTCCTTGAGCAGCTCAGTGTGCTGGAGTGACAGGGATGGCGTGGTGCTGCTGTGCAGCTTAGCCACGTTCCATCGTGCTGCTCTCTGGGTCACACAGCTCACTACTGGGCTGCACTAGGAGCAATTTAGTGATTCCTACACGGTCCCCTACCAGGCGTGAAGCCCATAGCACTGCTAAAGTCTTTGTGGCTGCAGATTCTCAAGATGCAGAGCCCAGTATTGTAAAAGAAGATGGTCATACAATCAAAGTCATTTCCTTCCCTCTCTGAATTAGTTTAGCCCCCTTAATGGGGAAAATTTTCTTACAGCCACAGTCCCAGCTTGTGGGAGGAGGTTGTTCTCTGTCAGGCTCCCTCTCCACCATCCCTCTGGTATCTCTAGCCATTTCTTTCTACACAGCTGGCACTCTTGTTTCCATACAGGATGTTTTCTTGATCTGCTTCTCCCTCGTGAGTCCAGCCTCCTTTGAGAATGTCAGAGCCAAGGTAAAGTACTCTCCTTCTGGGTGAAACAGTGGGAGGAACCAGCACCAAATGCAAGCCCAAAATTTCCAGCAGTCATGTTTTGATAAGGGACCCTTATGCAGAGTCATGGGGGAGGGAAGCCACTTTTTATTCATGACTTCTTTGGCTAAGTTTTTGCCTTTTTGAACCTGGGTCTTGAAGAAGGTAAGGGATGTCCTGGAAGCTGAAATGCATTTAAGGGAAGCCCTGTGTGTGCTGAGTTTGCTGGCAGGGATTCCATGCCTCAGTGCTTTCACCATTACATCTGCAGAAAGATTCTGCAAAGCATATTCAGAACTGGAGGCAGAAGTATCCTGTTCAGGTGTTGCCACCTTATTAGATAGCAAACCCCTTCTTCCTAATTGCTAAACACATCCTCATGCTTGGATCTGCTGCTACAGCTGCTTTTCTTGCCATGCTGCTTTGTTGCAGTGGTACCCTGAGGTCCGACACCATTGCCCAAATACACCCATCATCCTGGTGGGCACCAAGCTGGACTTGAGGGATGATAAGGACACCATAGAAAGGTTACGTGATAAGAAGCTGGCCCCCATCACCTACCCGCAGGGCCTGGCCATGGCTCGGGAGATCGGTGAGTCTCACGTGCTGACACGTCTGTCTCTGGGCTTCTGCTTTGGAAGGGGTGAGGAGGCCCAGTGTGTCTTGGCAGGATGGAGTGGTTGAGCTGGGGCTCTCTTTCCCCTAGGGTCAGTAAAGTACCTCGAGTGCTCTGCCCTGACGCAGCGGGGCTTGAAGACGGTGTTTGATGAAGCCATCCGGGCCGTGCTCTGCCCGCCGCCCGTGAAGAAGCCTGGCAAGAAGTGCACCGTGTTCTGAGGGCTGTGGCCTAGGTGCTGGCTCAGCATGTTGTTGTCCTCTGACAGATTGCATATTAGCTGGGTGTTTCTGGAGGGGGCTGGGATGTGTAGGGCCCTTCATCATGTACGAAGTCAGTGTTTTTTAAATGTCTCTTTGATTTAACGTCAGTGTTGATGTGAAGGGGCAGCGGGGGCAGGAGGCTTAGCTGGGGGCTGTGCAGCCCCCAAGGGAGGTACAATGGGGAAGGCAAGGTAGCTCCTTGGGGCAACAGGCTGTTTTGGCTCTCCTGAACTCGAAGCTGAAAGGGCTGAGACATCCATCCTGCCCTGGAAACACCTGTTTTCAACACATGGGTGAAACAGGCAGTGAAGATCCTTGTGGAGTGGGGAAGGAGCTGCTGCAAATGGTGCTGAATGACAGGAGTGGTGGGGAGAGTGGCCCCGTCTCCTTGCCCAGCCTACTGTGGCTCACACTTAACAAATTGGTGCTCTAGCCTGAGACTGTTACAGAAACCATAACCAGCCCCAGAAGGGGCCAAAGCAAATGAGGCATGAGGATGAAGAACTAATCATTAGGTGCTTTATTGGGTACTAGCCAATCAGTGAGTGAAGCAGCTCTGTGCAATCAATGTATTTGCCTTTTTGAGAGTGCACACCCTAGGACAGCGTGGTGCTGCCCCCGCCCCATCAGTCTTTAGCGGGGCCTCCCCCCCACCCCCAAATCCAGTCTCTGCAGAGCAGGGCTGTGGTTGTTGCCTCTGTTTTGTTTTTTTCTACTAAAGACAGCAATGGAGCAATGAAGAGTCTGCTAACTTCTTTCCCTTCCCACTGAAAGTGCAGGCAGGCTCTATGGATTTGGATGGAACAGGGAAAGCTTCTGAAGGGTTGGGGCGGGGGGGAGGGAATAGGGTTGGAAGAAAGACAGGTCCAATTTCTAATCATCATGTAGAGTGACAAGATAAAACCTTATTTGGTGCAATAAACATTCTCCATGACGGCATATGTGAGCTTTATTGTGTCAGCAGCCTTCTAAAGGTCATTTTCTGCCTCACTTCTCGTACAGGTTCCAGCCCTGCTGGCCCTCTTCTCCAGCAAGACTGGGTCTGTGGCACTGTTTTCTATCCAGTTTGCATCTAAGCAGTACTAGTAGGAAAAGTAAGGCCAGGTGTGAGATGCAGGTGTCATCTTAGGAGACAAGAAATCCCCCATCAACCATCAGTGAGCTGCCAGTTGTCATAGCACTCTTATCGCTCAGCAGGAAGAGAATGCTGTTCACCACATCATCCACCTCTGGAATCAAGCACAGAGAACAACTGATGCACCCCTCAAATCGTGCTAGAAGAGGCATCCCAAGAGGTCTGTCTTTGACCTCTGCGTGCCAGTGCAGCAGGGGAATGTCCTTGCCCCCAAACTGTGCTTGATGCAATGCACAGGACAGTCTGCCTGAGAGCTGGGCATCACAAAGTCCTTGTTGTGATCCAGTGATGCTCAGGTCACAGCAAGCACCTGTGCCCCCCTCCCAGTTGTGTTTATGGGCAATGGAGTAGGTGCATGTCACTTCTCCTAAGAGAAGGGGGCTGTAGGAGCAGGAAAAAGAAGGTTGATTCTTGCTCAGTCCTAGTGAAATGCTTCAGGAATTCAGCCCATGCCATTCTGCAGAGTTGGGGCTCTGCCCCTAAAGCAGCAAGGTACCTCTGGCTGTGACAGCAATGAGAGAGCAGGCTTGGACACAACAAAAGTGCCCAGCTTGGCCACAAATGGACACCACTAACCTGCAAACTTCCCCAGTGGGATGCGATGGAGCATGGCAGCAGACTTCTGAGGGTCACTCCAGTTAATTCTCCCCATGTCAGTCATAACCACTGTGGGGTTCACAGTGTTCACCCTGATCTGGGACCAAGAGCAACAAGCAACCTAACCAGGCTGCTCTGAGAGGAAACACTCAGGTTTAGCTTTCACACTTCTCTTTCTCTTGGAAGAATCTTTACCTTGTGGGGTCCCAGTTCCATTGCCATTACCTTGCTCAGCATATCCAAAGCACTTTTTGTGGAACCTTCGAGGAGGAAAAAAAACCAGGGCATTTAACTGCACAGCACTTGGCCTGGACTGCACAGGAGCATCTCACTGCCCAGAGCTGGCAGCCAGCAGCTTGGTGGCTGCAGATCTCCAGTCAAAGGTGAGAGGGACACTGCTAAAGCTAGCCATACTTACAGTAAACAGCATGGTCCCTCAGAGCACGCTGAGATGCCTGGCTAGAGACATTTACAATAGCTCCTGGCACCCCCTGAGCAATCATCTGCCGAGCAACAATCTGGGGGGTGGGAGGTTAAAACAAAAAGGATGCCAGAAATGATTCTTTCATTCAGTAGGAATCTGGCTGCTATGGCAGCCAAAAGACCAAAAATACCCAGAGGAAGGAAGTCCTTGCTGCTTCCCACTCAAAAGAGATGAGGCAAAGCAAGAGAGTGAAGGGGGTGTATGTGCAAGTTGTCAGGTTAACTTTGGATTACAGCTCCCCCACCCCAGCAGACACTTTGCTGTGCAGAATAGCTCAGAGACCACTGTTTATGGAGAGACAACTGCAATGAAAATTCTTCCTCACCTGGGAAACATGAAGCACAGCCTGAAAATTCACGTCAAAAGACCTACAAATAAAATGGAATTTAGAAGTTACAGAGTGGCTGCAATCTGGGCAGAGAAGAAAGGAGTTTTGGGAGGCAGCAGAGGACGAGCGCTGCTGGTATCCTGGAAGCACTGGCAGAAATGCCAAGCAGACTGGGCAGCTTTCAGCAATGAACTGGTCACTGGATGCAAGGTGTTCGGCACGCAGGGGGAGGTGCACTCGTGCATCCTCACATCTCTAGCAGGACTCTGATCTTCAGCACTCTACTCAAGTTCAAAGAGTGAGCCCTGGGCCTCAGCCAGTGGCTCTTCTTAGGTCAATCAAGCGCTTCACAAGGCTTTAGCAAATAGCAAATCTGCGGTAAGATGGGGAGCAGCAGCTTTTCTTCTGTTTGCCACATCATCCTTCCTTGGTCAGGTCTTTACCTGCTAGTTCACCAGAGTGGCCTGAGTAGGATCCATACATTTTAAACTCCAGTGACAACTGAAGCCTTTATTATAGGCCCACAATACCAATTTTTAATGTAGGGACAAAGCATGACCCCTCTCCTCAGCAGACTTGTCATCTCCTGTGTTCTCAAGCTTGCCCCCACCTGGAACTATGGGTCTTTTGAGAAAGAAAAAGAGATGTTATTGCAGCAAGCAAATTCCCCACCGTGACAGCCTTATACTCTCTTACCTGGCTTTGCCTTCTCTCTGTCTGGAATGTGTTACTGACAGCTGCCTCTCAGTCCAGCAGAGCCTAAGTCAGAGCCAGACTGGAAGCTCTGAGCTCGACTGACAGCAGAAGGCTCTCCTCTCTCCAGTGCAGGCAGCGTGGCACCGCACCACCATCCAAGAGGTGAAACTCTGGGTTCTGGCTACTCAGTAACAGCGTGGAATAGTGCCAGGGCTTTGCTTGCTTTCCTTTTGGTGTTTACAGGGTGAAAGGTGGTTATGTGGAGTGTTAAAACACAGTAAGGAAAGCGGGCAGAAGCAGTAACAATGACAAACCATGGAAGGAGTGAAGGTGGGCACTTCTGACAGCATGTGCCCGGCTGTGGGGTGCCAGGCTGCGGGGTGCCAGGCTGCGGGGTGCCACACTGTGGTGTGCCAGGCTGAGGGGTGCCTGCCTGTGGGGTGCCAGGCTGAGGGGTGCCAGGCTGAGGGGTGCCAGGCTGCGGTGTGCCAGGCTGCGGTGTGCCAGGCTGTGGTGTGCCAGGCTGTGGTGTGCCAGGCTGAGGGGTGCCAGGCTGAGGGGTGTCAGGCTGAGGGGTGCCAGGCTGAGGGGTGCCAGGCTGCGGTGTGCCAGGCTGTGGTGTGCCAGGCTGAGGGGTGCCAGGCTGAGGGGTGCCAGGCTGCGGTGTGCCAGGCTGCGGTGTGCCAGGCTGAGGGGTGCCAGGCTGAGGGGTGTCAGGCTGAGGGGTGCCTGCCTGTGGGGTGCCAGGCTGAGGGGTGCCAGGCTGAGGGGTGCCAGTGCACCGGCTGCTCCTTCCTGGGAAGCTTGGCCACGCCGCTGGATGATCGCGGTTCTGTGAGGGGTTATCAGGCGGCCCCTCGGCACCGCGGGCCCGCAGCACAGCCCAGGGCAGCGGGCCGGGTCCGGCCGAGGCACTCACCGCTCCAGGGCCGCCCGCGTCACCTCCAGGAAGGGCTGCAGCACCGCCACGGCCGCGTTGTTCACCAGCAGCTCGAAGGGTCCCGCCGCGCCCACCGCCGCCTCCGTGGCATCCCAGTCGGCCAGGTCCAGGCACAGCGGCACGATGCCAGGGCACTAAGGCGAGGGCGGCCGCCGTGGGGCGGGGGGGCCCGGGCTCAGGGTAATCCCGAGCCGGGGAGGGTGGGGAGGGGGAGGCGGCCCGGGGAGTCCCGGGGGTCCCGGGCGCGGCCGGTACCTCTCGCGCGAGGCTCTCCAGGTCCGCGGCGGTGCGGCTGAGCGCGGTCACACGGGCCCCGGCCTTGCTCAGCGCCACGGCCACGGCGCGCCCGATGCCTGCGGGGAGACGGCGTCAGCGCCGGGCCCAGGCCCCGCCCGGGCCCAGGCCCCCGGCCGGACCCCCGCCCGGCCACCTTTGCCGGCCCCGGTCACCAGGGCCCGGCGGCCGCGGAAGCTGAGATGCGGTTCCATGCTGCGGGCGGACTGCGGCCTGGGCGGGCCCGTTAGCCCGGGGCCGGGCGGGGCCCGGGGGCGGAGCGGCCTGATAGGGCCGGGCCGGGCCGGGCGGCGGGATCGGCTCCACCGCTCTCCCGGCCGGGGACGGGCAGGAGCCCGGCTGGCCCTGGCTGCGCGGGGGCACAGCAAGAGATGGGCGCGCAGGGGCGAGCTTCCCTGGCTCTGATCCTCACTACAGTATCGCACCACAGGAAAACTGCGCTGCCCCCTGGAAGCTGCTGCTGTTCGTAGGCAGCCCCAGCGCAGCAGCCGCTGCCGAGAAAAACCAACTGGAGGTACACGAGCCCCCCTCGCCCAAGCACCCCGGCGTACAGTCTGAGCCGTGCAGAAGCAGCAGCGCGCTGGAAGGTACAACAGCAAACCAGGCCAGGGATAGCTGAGGTCAGGAGACCACTGCTGCTTGCAGCCCCAGCACAGCAGCCCTGATTCACAGAGCTGGCATCGGGTAAGAGCAGCGTAGCACAATTACACATCCTGTTGAAAGGTCTGCTGGTAAGACTAGCCCCTTCAGTCCTTGCTTTCCAATTTAAGAGTTCCTCTAACACATTTAATAACGACAGAAACAAAATAAGTTTCCTCATTTCAGTTCCTTTACTTCACTCTGTTAATCATCAATAATCCCATTTGTCCCTCTGCCCATCTCACTCACATACTTCTGGCTATTTGGCATCAGCAGCCTGAGAGGAGGCTGTGAGCACAGGGCATGGAAAGCACGGCAAGAAAAGTGACAAAACACAGCCTTTGACATGATTTAAATATTTATTTTGCAGAATCACTTTATGTACCAGGCAGTAGTTTGATTTAAAAGCTGCATCCTGATAGATCCACAAACTATGTATTGCCAATACAAGAAACCTTAAGAGAAGCTTGCAGGCATGCAGGAGAACACAGCCCTGTCTCAGTTTAACAAACACCTTACCAGCTCAGAGCATGCTGCCTCTGGCACACCCAGCTCGGGTGACCAGTGTGAAACTTGACTCAGTTCTGACTGCCATCCAGATGAAGCACTGGCATTTCTGCCCTGCAGCTTGCCACACAGTTCCTACCCAGTCCGTGCTGTCTGTGGTATCCTACCAGAGGCTGCTACCAGCAGAAGAGGAAGGAAAGCTCCAAGAGAAGAGGTCAGAATCAGTTTTTGAAGACAAAAATGTCATCAAGACCCCCTGAAGTTTCATGGGTTTCTGCTAGAAGTTCAAAACAAGAAACTAACAAGTGGTATGTGGTGGCTGAGTTTTTTGGGTAGTTTTTTTCTTTTTTTAAATATTTATATAGATGAAGGAATACTCCAGAGCTATTAATGAAACATCATTAAACCCCAGGACACCTTACTGCTCTTGAGCAGAAGGCCTAATAAAAGGGTAGAACATACCAGGACCACAAGCCCACCTGTTTGCTGTGACAGGCTGTCAGCAGGACAGGTATTCCTGTTACAGAACAGCTGCTGTGTTAGTGGGGCTTTGATATGATTCCCCCAGCATTCTTACTGCAATACCTGTCACCTTATCAGCCATGAAGGAAAGGAAGTTTAAGGATGAGCTGCAGGCCTGTGTAGCCAGCAGCAGTCACAGTGTTTACTCTGCAGCAGAACTCAGAATTAATGACAAATTCAGGCAGAGCACAGCGTGCCCAGGTAACACTGAGAGGCTTTTGTTAGAAATAAGAGTGCAGGGGCCAGTGTATTTCAGGAGGGTGACATCTCTGCCAAGTTTTAGACTTAATATACCACAGGCATTTGCCTCCATTATACCACATCCCCAATGGCAGGACCTTAAGCAACGAGGTGAAGCCCACAGGACAGTTCAGCACAGCTGCTTAGAAATCTGAAACCCTCACTAGATCCACATTCTGCCCTTACTCACAGTTCCAGAGTATCCATCATCCTGTAATCTCCTTTTAATCCAGCCTCTAGCACTAAGCAGCAAGTATTTTCTGAAGAGTTTTGAGAGTAGAGTGGTTTTGCAAATGAATTTTTATACTGCTCTTCATGTCAGGCAGGGATTGTACCTGGCCAAAGTCTGGGCTGAGAAGAAAGTGAACATATAGGGCCCCATTTCTTCCACTTTGAACCTAGGCTTGCTTTATTTAAAAACAGCAATACTGCTACAGCACTGAACTTCTGCCCTTGTGTGTGTGCAGTCTCCTCTGAGTGACTGCATGAGTTATTTATTGAAAAATTAAGAAAAGTAAAAATAAACACAGATCTAAACCTTAAGGTAATTAAAAAGATTATCTGAAGAAGCTGAAGTGGAGTAACCACAGTCATACAATTAAAGGTCCTCAAATGATACCATCAAAAACCTCCTGAGGGCATCATGACTATCCAGCATTCCTCCTCAGTGACAGATAACAGCACAGCTTCAGAAGCAGGACATGTTTCATCAGCCAGTGAGCATGCTCCAGCTCTTCCAGCCTGCTGTGGGCTAAGCAGGGGAAGCGATTACCATCTAGTCTGGCAAATACTTCTTCAGTATCAAATATCAAGGGAACAGTCTCAGACCTGGCAAACCACCATCACCATCAACAACCACTGCAGTTCAGCTGGGAAGAGAGCCAAGTCTGACAATCACCTCCATGGGAGGCACACACACACTACAGGGGACAACGTGCACTGTAAGCAATTTTTATCCAGTGCTGAGTAAGCTTACCCTTAACACAGGGTTTTCTCTGTAACAAAGGCTTCCAGCCTTGTTTACCATAGTGATTCCAGGAGTTCTGTGTTTATGAACAGACCCTGTCCTGGCCCACAGGTTGGGTTTTAATATGGCAGGCCACAGAAGCTGTTCCCAAGGAAGATGAGTGAAGACTTCCCCTCTCTTGTCACCATGGGGACTACAGTCTGCTATAGCACTCCAGCTTCAAGACAATGGGCCTCTAAAAGCCTCTAGCAGTAGTAAGGATGCTGTCAGTCCACACACTGCATTTGTCCAAGCACAGATTCACATGACATGAGAAGAAAACCTAGAGTGACTCATACACATGTAGGAGTAGTCATTATACAAAGAGCCACTGGACAAAAGGACAAGGATTCTTCTCAGGATGTCCCAGGCTGCAACTGAACAAAGCACACCACCTTGTGTTTGTAAGTAGAGTCTGTCTACCTCCTGTGTAGATACCTCTGCTTGTCTTCCCAAAGAAGAAAAGAACCCCGAAACAACAAGCCCCAAACCAAAGAAGTCCACCACAACTCCCATCTTATGCAAGCCAGGTCAGATACAGGTCTCAACAGCTGGTCAAGAGCTACGACATCTTCTTAGCAGGGCACCAAATCGTGTCAGGATAGAGCAGACAGTGGACAGATTTAAATCTGTGAAGAAAAAAGAAAGCATTGGATTGGAACTCTCCATCCAAGGAGCACACTGGCATGTGCAGCAGCCCAACAGAGCAGAGGGGGTGGGTCTAGTTGCCTGGGGCACAGCAACAAGAGCTGACAGGAGAAAGTAACCTGATTAGCGGGTTTGATTCTCTCACAGTTGATAAACAAGGCAGGGAGATCTTGTTTTGGAAGTGGACACTCACCGTGTGGGATCCTGCTGAAGGCCAAACACTCCTCCCACACTCACAACGTTGTGTTTGTTCCCAGGGTCCCCATAACTCAGGGTTACCTGAAAAAGCAAATAAATACTCAGAAATGCCAACAGTGATGCAGAAAATCACAACAGGGACAGCAGGAGTATTAACAAAGCATGAAGACAGACTCCAAGAATCCTGTCTGATCCAAACAGTGGATTACATTGAAAAGCAGTGGTTAGCTTTGCCATAACCCATACTGGCACCAACAGCTGTCACCACTGCCCCTCTAAAGTCAGCGTGGGAGAATGAACACAGGAGCTGGAAGTTGCATTGCTCTGAAGGACAAGCTGAGTTACAGCTCAGCTCTGCAAGGGATTAATCCTGCCAGTGTCTGCACCTTCAGTAAATAACCCATGTTCATCCCCACCAGACACTGCCTCAAGTCCCAGCAGCAATGTCTGAGCACACAGGGGATACAAACACTTGGCTGTTAAATGGCATGGAAAGGGCAACACAGTTTAGATCTCTGCAACTCCAATTCAGAGTTATTCTTCCACACAAGCACTGTATTAAGAAGCTTTCATGCCAGGCAGAAGACTACTTATAGTTCCTTTCTGATTGTAGCATCCTGGATTTGGGGTTAGCTGTTAAGAGTCTCAGGGGAACGCTGATGACCAACGAAAGGCTGTATTCCACATACAGTTAAATTCATCACAGAGATTACATCATGCTGGAATTTGGCCCCAAGTGTATATTTCTGCTGCCTAATACAAGTGCCAGGAAAATATAACCAAGCAGTTTGTAGGGGCAAAGCCGCTCCCTCTCTTTTCTCCTGGTGCCAAACAGCACAGGCAGACATAACTTCTGGGTAGCCTTACAGCTCCATCTACTGCCCACAGTGAAAAGGCATCCCGGCCATTAAAAACGATTTGATTTTTCCTAAGACTGATTAATTGATTAAGTTTCTTGAGATTCAGACAAGTTATTCTTAAAAATTATCAATTATTTAGCTGTGTCTCAGAGATTTTGAAAGGCAAAGACAGAAATGCTTTCTCACATGGCAGGCAAACTGAGTATCGACCTCCATCCACACTTGCTGCTACCATGACTTGTGGACAGTCAGTTTAGGAGAACACCCTAATTAGGCTTAATGGAGCAGAACAGGTCCCCAAAGGAAGGGGCTGCTACACGACCTCACTGGCTAAGGTGAAAGTATGGGGTTTACCCAAGTGAAGGAATTTGAGAGGACACAGCTCAGAGTCTGCAGACATCCTTCTTTGCTGAGAGAGCAGAGTCATAGAATCACAGATTGGTCTGGGTTGGAAGGGACCCCAAGGATCACAGAGCTCTAACCCCCTGCCACAGGCAGGGCCACCAACCTCCAGGCCTGGAGCTACACAAGGTTGCCCAGGGTACCATCCAACCTGGCCTTGAACACCCCCAGGGATGGGGCACCCACCCCCTCTCTGGGCAGCCTGTTCCAGCCCCTCACCACTCTCTCTGGAAAGAGCTTCCCCCTAATATCTCATCTAATCCTTCCCTCCTCCAGCTTCACTCCATCCCCCTTGTCCTGCCATTATCTACCCTTTTAACAAGCTGATTCCCCTCCTGTTCCTCTGCTCCCTTCAGGGACTGGAAGGCTGCAATGAGGTCCCCCCACAGCCTTCTCTTCTCCAGGCTGACCCAGCCCAGCTCCCTCAGCCTCTCTCTGTAGGGGAGCTGCTCCAGCCCTCTGAGCATCTCTGTGTCTATGGAGAGTATTCTTTCTGATCAGACTGAGGTCTAAGTGTGACAACAGGACATGAGGCTTAGTCCTACCTGCTGCAGCACAGACTCTCCTTGCAGTCTCTGCAGGTTTTCCAGGTGGGAATGGAACAATGGGCTGTGCAGCAGCTTCACCTCCAGCAGCCCTTCGATGATGTAGCCGATAGTGCAGTCATCGGGGAGCCGCACTCGCTCTGCGGTGCTGATGAAGTTACCCAGGCTGAGACAGAACACAGGAGACAGGATGAGACGTGCTTTAAAGCCTGCCAAGCACAGTGCTGTGAAACCATGGAATGCCCTGAGTTGGAAGGGACCACCAGGATCATCAAATCCAACTCCAGAGCCATGGAGCTCAGCTCAGAACGGTGGTTACCTGGCCCAGGGACTCATCTTCAGGGCAAGACCTCTGCTGATACAGAATCCTGCTCCACCTGTGGCAAACCAGAATTTCACGGTTGTCTTCTGAAGAGCAACAAGAAAAACACACAGTAGTTACTGGTAATCAGGTTTTATCTGTTTGGCTGGGCAGGGAAGGGAACATGAGGTTCTACAGGGTATCTCGTGCTGCACTTGAGTCAGAACAAGGCTACAGATGAACTCCTCTTTCTTTAGGCTGCTGGAAGCCCAGCTAGCTGCTTTATCAAATGAAAGCTGATCCTGGAACTGACAGCAGCTGAACTGTCAAGATATCACAGGTAGCACACATGAAATGGGGAACTGCAGCCCCATTCCTACCCAATTCCACCTGTTCCCTGGTCATTGTATCCAAGGGTCACAGCCAGCTCAGTGTTCCTGAGGGAACCAAAGGTGGGCCCATAGCCCATGTCCAAGGAGACTGTTTTGTTGTGCAATCTTCCCCAACAAGCTGCTTTGTAATAACTTTCTGGCCTGTGATTAATCTTCAGGCCTGTCAGTACAGGTGATCCAGTCAGGACTTGTCCTTTAGCAAATGGATCTCGTGACTGAGGTGTGTTTACTTCCACCTCCTGGAAACCCAGTAACCACTCAGTCCTAGAAACACCTTGTGTACCCAGAGAGCCTTTGTCACCCACCTGAGGTTGGTTCAAGATGACAATGTGGTAACTGCTCTCCAAACAAAATCCCCAACCCCTAAGTCAATGAACACTGCCCTCAAAACCACTGAAGGGAGAGTCAAGGTGGGGAGGGCCCTTCACCTTGTGAAGGAGATCGACATACAGGAGTAAAGGAAGAAAAACAGACATCCAGCCAGGTGACAAATACTACTGTACACAGGCAGAGGAGGTCACACTGAAGGCTCCTCTTTCTGAAAGTGACCACTGCCAAGTCCACTTGGTTTTTTATGGCAAAATCCTATGAATTCTCAAGGTTTTAGAAGCTCAGATTGCTTACTGATCCATCACTTTGGACATGGTCAGCTGCTTCAATGGGATGGTCCAGGCTCGGCCGCCCCACGTAGACATCCTGGCTGTGTGAGAAGGCAGAGAGGAGACGCAGGAGAGTCCGAGGGTTCACGTAGTTGTCATCATCCACATGGCAAAACCACCTTCCAACAGAGCAAAGTGAGGAAGTTACAGCAGAGCAGTGACAAATACAGGAGTTACAGGTCTAGAGCCAAGTCTTAGTGTGCCAGGCTTGGAGCAGAAAGCATTTCCCACTGTTCTGAATGACAGAATTTGAAAGCTGAAGGCATCCACAGATCCTAATTCTGGAAAAAAATAATAAATAATAATAAAAATTAACAACCCCCTTTAGATGAGCATCCTTTCCACCTTTCAGATGAGGTTTGTTTAGAAACACTGCTTCGTGCTGTGCTCCCTTCCCCCCCCGATGCTCATCACCACATTTTGACTTCACTCCTTACTGGAGCAGAGAAGGTTACTCAACTTTCCTGTGAACACAGAACTAGAAGAAACAAAGTCAATCAGAACAATGTGTTTCACCTACTTTTGCCCAGATTCCAGGAATTTGTCATATTCCACAGACATCTTGCAGCAGAGAGCTTGCCGGGTATGAACAGCAGAACAGTTGGTGTTGATCATATGATCCCCTAGAAAAACAAAGATCATCCCTTTCAGGTTCAAGAAGCATGTGAAGTCCAACAAAGACTACAAAAGAAGCCCACATTTGGCACTAATACCCTGCCTCTGAAGTGCATATGGTGCACACATGGAGAGTGAACTGCAGGACAGGCAGGGCTACAGGCTGTGCATGTGGCATGCAAGCTGCAGAGTACAGAACAAGGTGAGTGCAGAACGTGGGTGTGAGGAAAAAATTCTTCCCTGAAAAGAGTTGTCAGGGCCTGGCACAGGCTGCCCAGGGACAGGCTGAGTCACCTTCCCTGGGTGTGTTTAAAAAAAGGGGTAGGTGAGGTGCTCAGGATGTGATTTAGCATAGAATAGGAATGGTTGGACCCGATGATCTTAAAGGTCTTCTCCAACCTTGTGGTTCTGTGAGGTAACCAGTGCCATGACCCTGTATGCAAAAGGAAATGCCTGATGTAACTTTGGACCAGGCAGGCTGAAGCTTACTAACATGAAGGAACTGGCTGCACAGGTGAGCCCAGTATGCAGGAAGTTCCAGGCATCTTGTCCAGGTGGTAAGTAGGAACAGCATATTCTGTGAAAGGAGAAGTTTTTCTCCATCCTAACTTCCCCAATTGCTCATACATTGTCACATAAGGACTTCTAGGTACAGTATGACAGAGAACCCCTCAGTTATAACAGTTGGCATGTGCCTGTGGCACAGAGCTTACCTGCTTTCAGGCGTAGCTCCCGATCCTCCCAGTCTGTGAAGATAAATGTCTGTGGGAGACAAAAGGTGTGTCCACATTTGAGAATTTCAGAAGCTAATTTCAGCTTTGCTCAATTGCTCTCAGAATTTGGAATACTTTGCCTTGTTAGCTTATTTCACAGCAGCCATTGGAAGCAGGGTGGGGAATGGTGGTGGAGAGAACCCCAGCAGCTCCAGCCCTTGCCTTATTTGATAAGTGTTTGCACTGCAAACCACATGAATGTGATTTTAGTAAAACATCCCAGATTTCACTCTCCTCTTCTCCAGGTACAACCAATTTCCAGATAGGAATGACCATCTTCTTTGGTAGTAACTCTCTCTGGAGCTTCACCTACTCTCTCTGGAGCTTCACCTACTCTCTCTGGCTAGGAGCCACCTGAAAGTCAGGTGGAAGGTGCCAGCTGGTACCAGCATCTCTTTCCAACTGCTGGACAAAGCTGCATGAACACACTTGAATGGGCTAAAACTTGACAGAACAAGTTCTGTGTTGTTCAGTGGGAAAACCTCAGTCACTGAGCTTCCTAACCCAAAGTAGCATCTTAGATGCATCAGCACTGGGGATCTTTCCTTCTCCTGTGGTGTTTTCCACAGTCAGATGGAAGCCAGCAGACTGTTCCTGCTCAGGTCCCGAGTGCCCAGATTAACCAGTGAAGAACCCTTTGAGGTCGGTGCAGCTGAGCTCTTTCCACACGGCGACCTCCCTGGCCCTGCCAAGCAAGCTGGTCTCAGCACAGGCAAGGAAAAGCTCAGCGAGGGAGCGCAGCGGCTGCCGCCGGGGGAGCGGCGGGAGGCGGCAGCCCCGGCCCGCGGCGACGCCTCACCTGTCCCCTCGCCTGGGAGATCCAGGTTTGGAGGAGCAAGTCCAGCCGGCTCTTGTGGTACTTCCTCGTGGTCTTCACCGCGATGAAGATGTCCTTCAGCTCCAGGCTCTCCCTGGCCGAGCCCCCGGCAGGCCCAGCGCGGCCCTTCCTCGCGAGCTGCGGGCTGCCGCCGAGGCCCCCGCCCCGGCCGCCCGCCCCGGTGCCGCCGCCCGGCCCCTCGCGAGAGCCCGCCCGCGTGCCGGGCACGCCGCTCCCCCCGGGGCCCCCCCGGTGCGGCGGGACCCCGCTAGGCCCCACGGCGGGCGGCGGGCGACGGCGGGGCGCGGCGGGGGGCTGCCCCCGCGGCAGCAGCAGCAGGAGGAGGGCGGCGGCGCTGACGGACAGCAGGAAGCAGGCCTTGCGAAGCCCCAGGCAGGAGCCGCTCATGCTGCAGCCCCGGGGGCCTCCGCCGCGCTGCGCGGCCGCCTCATGGCCCCGCGGACGGGCGGCGGCACCGGGCGGGCCGGCGCCGCCAGCCCAGCAGCCGGTCGCGGCCGGGCAGCCGCAGTCCCCGCGGCCGGCGGAGGGGAGCGCCCGGGACCCGCGGGGGAGGCCGCCCCGAGCGGTGCGGCCCGGCGAGCGAGGGGAGCCCCGCGCAGTCCCGCCCCGCCCGCACCGCCGCCCGCTGCGCCGGCGGGAGAGGCGAGGCGGGCCGGGCCGGGCCGCGGCCCCTTTAAGGGCTTCACCTGTCGGATGCGGGCTGGCGGCGCGCTGTGACCCGGAAGTGGAAGCCCCGCCGGAGGGAGAGGCGCGGGGGGGGGGTAACCGGAAGTGGCTTCCGCGAGGGGAAGGATGCCGTTGCCCGTCCAGGTTTTCAACCTGCAGGTACGGGGCAGCGCCCCCGGCCGCGCCCGCGCTCCCCGGCCCCCCCGCACCGTGTCCGACAGCGCGGCCCAGCCCTGCCACGGCCCGGCCTAGCCGCGGCCTCCCCCCTCGGCTCCCCGCGGGCTCTCGGCCGCCTCCGGGCCTTCGCTCGCCCTTCCGGTCCGGCCGTGCCGCTTCCGCCGCCGTTCGTGGCGAGCAGCGCCCAGCCCAGCGTCCCCCGGGCCCGGCGGCCTGCCCCGCCGCTGCAGCGGGCCCCTGGCTGGGTGTTCGCGCGGGCCGCGCTGTGCGTGGGGCTCGGGAGGAGGCGGCGGGTGTAACGAGGCGGCGGGTGAAGAGCAGCCGAGTGTCCGCGGGAGCGGGGGCGGGGAAAGCCGCGGGAGCCCAAAGGGGGTCGGTGTGCTGAGCCTGGAGCCCACCGGTCACTCGTCCTGAGTTCCCTCTCTTCCCGGCAGCAGCCACCAAGCGTTCTGCCGGGGCCCAAAGCGGTTCTGCCAGGGCAGGGTGAGGGGTAGCGTAGCGTGCAGCTCAGCTGTCGTCAGTGGCAGATCTGTGCTGCACCCCCGCAGCTGTAGGTCACACCTCTTCTTCCTCTCGAGTACAGCAGAAGACTTCAGCTTGAGCGCCTGCTGAGCAGCTTGCAGGAGCCTTAGGAGGCACCTTCCGACAGGGCTCAGAGAATCTTAGGGAGTGAGTGCTGTTTTATTCACTTTCTGAGTAGTTCTTAAGTAAACCTTGCCTTTTGCTTCCAAAATAGTTAGCTTGAAAATGTTGGGGCTCACATGCCCTAGCGGGACTTCTGGCCCCCTTGGTGTGGGAGCTCCCCTTGTTTGGGAGTCGAGAGAGAAATGCAGAGTATAAACCTGCCAGCACAGCAGGGCAGAAACCATCCTGCTCCACCAGCTGGGGATACTGTTTGTTTCTGGAATGCTGCTTTCTAAGGAATCCATGTCAGGATTTCACTGTCATAGGCAAACACAGCCTAAAAAAGACAACTGTGACAGTGTTTATGATACCAGGAAATACAAGGTAGATAAAAATGGTCTGTGTATCTGCTGACTTAAATGATTTTGTGCAGTTTTCCCAAGTAATGATCTGGAGAGTCAAACTCTCCTTGTCTCCTCTTAACATGGGGAATAACAAGCTGGGAAACAAGCTTTTCCATGCTTTCCTTGCTTTTACTTCCCACTTTGGGAGATTTTGCATCAGCATTGAGATATGTATGTAATAAACAGGCTGTGGGTGAATACAAGATGGTTCCATTTTTAGAGCTGGGAAATCTGGCTCTGCTCTGTCCCTCCTCACCCAGGGAACCAAAATACCTCAGCCCACCCACTTCCCCCCATCTTTGATTTCTCAACAGAGCAAAATCAGTAAAAACATGGATGTGAGTTTGGGATGGTGGGAGGAGGGTGGTTGGCACTTTTGTGCTTTCTAAGGCCTGCTCATGTCCTTTACCCCAAGTCAGGTGTTGCTTATGGTCACACCAGCACATCCTCAGCATTTTACAGGATGACATTCAGCTTGGCTTTCACCAGTTTAAGTTGGTAATACCCAGGGGGAGTGTCCAGCATCCTTCTGACTAGGAGAAGGAGCTCCAGTTTGCTTTGTGGGTCTGAAATGGGAACATGCCCAGGTGTCCCTGATGCGGTTGTGCCAGGGTCACTGTCCTGGTGTGATTCCCTGTGTGGTTCAGAGCAGTACCAAGTGGACTGGGAGAATAAAACCCTGTTGCTCTTGCACAAGAGAATCAACCTAAACAGTTGGACTCTGGTAACTGTGGTGGGATGGTTCAACTGCTGCCAAATTTTTGCAGTGCAGAGAATTTTTTTTCTCCAGTATTTGTCACAAACCATGGAATTGCCATTCTACATTCTGAACTTTACATTTTTTAAGCTTTTACCAAGTTCTAACAGTTGTTGGTTGGGTTCCCCCCCTCCCCCCTTACTGCTTTGAGCAGCTTGGAAAGGTTCTGGTGAGATTTTTTGGGTACTTCTTGAGCTGAGTGGTAACACTTGCTCTTGCTCAAGGAAGAGACCTGGAACATCATTGGGAATTCAGCATGCATGCTTAGGATCCTTTGTAGAATGAGGTTCTTGGCCCCTTCACTTTCTTGCTTGCTGATCTACCAGCCCAACCAGGGTGCTGGGTGGCTGCTGGGCCTCAGCGCTGCTCGTCTGAGACGAAGCGTCGAGCTGGGTGGTGCTGTGGCTGGAGGAGAAACCTCAACATCTCTAAAGACACAGTGAATGTGTACTTAAGCAA
Organism: Porphyrio hochstetteri; assembly: GCA_020800305.1. NCBI lineage: Eukaryota > Metazoa > Chordata > Aves > Gruiformes > Rallidae > Porphyrio > Porphyrio hochstetteri. The sequence goes on along the minus strand of CM036923.1, from coordinate 3,016,512 downwards.
GTCCTTAATACACTGAGTGATGTAGTTGTTTCCTGCTCAGATGTAGTAAGCCCCTTGACCTCCTTTTGCTGTTCCAGGGGGCAGTAGAACCCATGCAGATTGACGTAGATCCACAAGAAGATCAGCAAAATGCTCCTGATATCAACTACGTGGTGGAGAACCCCACTCTGGTACGTGCTGCTTGAGGGCTGTTTCTTGGGCATGGCCTCTTCCTATAAGGTGTTTGGAAAACTCCCTCATTTTACTCCTTGTTGAAGTTTCACTTAGAGAGGAAGAGATTTCTTTCAAAGCAAGGGGGAGTAGGAACAGCAGTTACCTCTTCTTAGGGTTAGGAGCTCTTCTGTAGCTCCTTGTCACATGCTGACCTCTACTGCACCTTCTGAGATGAAGGAGGGTTGATGTTTCATGTCTTGCTGCCTCTTGGGCAGGAGATTGTGCACCACCAGGCATGAAACTGTAGAAGAAAGAATGCTCCTGCCTTTGTATTCTTCAAGCTCTGTAGCAAATAAAGTAGGAATCCCAAATCCAGAATTCCAGTGCACACAGGCCTGTTTCAGTCTCACAGCAGGATCATTCTTGCACTGAGTCAGGCAAGAGTCATGTTAGAAAATGCTGATTGCACATTGATACCCTGATCCAGGCATTCGTGGTGAGGCAGCCAGCTGTGACACAGGATGTGTATTAAATGTGGACAGGCAGCCTGAATCTGGTGTTCCCTACAGCCTGAGTGCTTGACTCTGCCCTGAACATCGTGCTGTGCTTGGTTGCATGTCTACTTCTGTCTTCAGGAAGTCTCCCAGCAATTCCCCTCTCTTCCCCCCTCTCTCTTCCCCCCCTCTCTCTTCCCCCCCTCTCTCTTCCCCCCCTCTCTCTTCCCCCCCTCTCTCTTCCCCCCCTCTCTCTTCCCCCCTCTCTCTTCCCCCCTCTCTCTTCCCCCCTCTCTCTTCCCCCCTCTCTCTTCCCCCCTCTCTCTTCCCCCCTCTCTCTTCCCCCCTCTCTCTTCCCCCCTCTCTCTTCCCCCCTCTCTCTTCCCCCCTCTCTCTTCCCCCCTCTCTCTTCCCCCCTCTCTCTTCCCCCCTCTCTCTTCCCCCCTCTCTCTTCCCCCCTCTCTCTTCCCCCCTCTCTCTTCCCCCCCCTCTCTTCCCCCCCTCCTCTCCCCCCTCTCTCCACCCCCTCTCTCCCCCCCCCGCTTCCCCCTCTCTCCCCCTCCTCTGTTAAGTGTTCAGAACATACACCTCAGCTCTTTCCTCAAGAGTAGGAGACACTATTTGCTCTCAAAGGAAATAGTTTAAGGAATTAGTGTGAGCAGAAGAGTGCACATTCTCACATTAAAACTATTCTTTCAAGAAAAAAACCCAACATCTGGGAAGGCTGTCTGTCTTAGGAATGCTGCACAGTGGTTAACTGAACAGGAAGGTGAACAGGTGATGGAGCTGATGCACAAGGTGGGTGAGCTGGTTGGCTGAGTGAGCAGTGTCACAAGGAGGCTGAACCAAAGGGCCCTGGGCCTGTGCTGCACACTCAGGGAGTGACAGCAGTTGGAAGGCAGCAGACAGAGATACAGCCTGGGAGAAGAGCTCCTGGAGAGCAGCCCTGCTGAGAAGGGCCTGGGGGTTCTGGTGGATGAGAAACTTCACATGAGCCAGCAGTGGCTCTTGCAGCTCGGAAGGGTGATGGTATCCTGGGCTCCATCAGCAGAGGGGTGGCAACAGGGACAGGGAGGGGATTGTCCCTCTCTGCTCTGCCCTGTGAGGCCCCATCTGGAGTCCTGTGTCCAGATCTGGGCCCCCAATGCAAGAAAGATGTGGAACTGTTGGAGAGGGGTCAGAGGAGCCACAAAGATGCTCAGAGGGCTGGAGCAGCTCCCCTATGAAGAGAGGCTGAGGGAGCTGGGCTTGTTCAGCCTGGAGAAGAGAAGGCTGTGGGGGGACCTCATTGCAGCCTTCCAGTCCCTGAAGGGAGCAGAGGAACAGGAGGGGAATCAGCTTGTTAAAAGGGTAGATAATGGCAGGACAAGGGGGATGGGTTAAAACTAAAGGAAGGAAGGTTTAGATTAGATATTAGGGGGGAAGTTTTTTACAGAGAGAGTGGTGAGGGGCTGGAACAGGCTGCCCAGAGAGGGGGTGGGTGCCCCATCCCTGGGGGTGTTCAAGGCCAGGTTGGATGGGGCCCTGGGCAACCTCGTGTAGCTCCAGGCCTGGAGGTTGGTGGCCCTGCCTGTGGCAGGGGGTTGGAGCTCTGTGATCCTTGGGGTCCCTTCCAGCCCAGCCCAGTCTGGGATTCTGTGATTCTATGACTGGAGTAGTTTTGCCTGGCTCTTTATGACTCATGTTGCCCCTGAAGGAGCCAGGCCTGCAGGGAGCCCGGTGCGGGTGCCGGTGCGGGTGCCAGTGCGGGTGTGGGTGCCGGTGCGGGTGCCGGTGTGGGTGCCAGTGCGGGTGCCGGTGCCGGTGCGGGTGCCGGTGCGGGTGCCGGTGTGGGTGCCGGTGTGGGTGCGGGTGCCGGTGCAGGTGTGGCTGCCAGTGCCAGTGTGGGTGCCGGTGCGGGTGCCGGTGCGGGTGCCGGTGCGGGTGCGGGTGCCGGTGCGGGTGCGGGTGCCGGTGCGGGTGCCGGTGCGGGTGCGGGTGCGGGTGCCGGTGCGGGTGCCGGTGCCGGTGCGGGTGCCGGTGCGGGTGCCGGTGCAGGTGCCGGTGCGGGTGTGGGTGCCGGTGCGGGTGCGGGTGCGGGTGCCGGTGCCGGTGCGGGTGCCGGTGCGGGTGTGGGTGCCGGTGCCGGTGCGGGTGCCGGTAGGGGTGTGGGTGCCGGTGCCGGTGCCGGTGCCGGTGCGGGTGCGGGTGCGGGTGCCGGTGCCGGTGCGGGTGCCGGTGCCGGTGCGGGTGCTGGTGCCGGTGCCGGTGCCGGTGCGGGTGCCGGTGCCGGTGCCGGTGCCGGTGCGGGTGCGTGCTACGGCCGGTGTCGTTGCAGGACCTGGAGCAGTACGCGTCCAGCTACAGCGGGCTGATGCGCATCGAGCGGCTGCAGTTCATCGCCGAGCACTGCCCACAGCTGCGGGCGGAAGCTCTCAAGATGGCCCTTTCCTTTGTCCAGAGAACCTTCAACGTGGATGTGTACGAAGAGATCCACAGGAAGCTGTCTGAGGCCACCAGGTACCGGGAGGTGGTGGGAGCCTGAGGAGCTTCGTGGCTGAGTTAAGGCCAGAGCACCAGGGTGGGGGATTTTGCCTGGAATCCTGGCGTGTTCTGTATGCAGAGTGGCTTGGGCAGGGAAATGTGTGAGTGCAGGCCTGAGGTGTCATGCTTTTTAAAGGACAGAACACACAGAACACCAGAAGACATTATCCTGCTTGAAGTCTTAATGTTTTAAAAAACTACAGGAAAGTTTAGTCCTTGCAACTGCTTCAGATATTAATGAACACAGTGTCTTTCCTTAGGTGGATTGCAGAGATGAAACCTGTTCTAGATGCTCCTGTGTTCATAAATGAAAACCTTATCTAACTGCCCTGGTTTGGTTTGTTCTGCCCTGGGAGTCTTTGCCACCTCCATGTAGCTGTGTGTTTGTTGCTTTCTTGGGCCTGGCACAGGCTGCCCAGGGAGGGGTTGAGTCACCTTCCCTGGGTGTGTTTGAAGAAAGGGTAGGTGAGGTGCTCAGGGATCTGGTTTAGCACAGGATGGGAATGGTTGGACTCGATGATCTTAAAGGTCTTTCCCAGCCTTGTGATCGGAGGGCCCTTGAGGAGGCCACAGAGATGCTCAGAGGGCTGGAGCAGCTCCCCTACGGAGAGAGGCTGAGGGAGCTGGGCTGGTTCAGCCTGGAGAAGAGAAGGCTGTGGGGGGACCTCATTGCAGCCTTCCAGTCCCTGAAGGGAGCAGAGAAACAGGAGGGGAATCAGCCTGTTAAAGGGTAGATAATGGCAGGACAAGGGGGAATGGATTAAAACTAAAGGAGGGGAGGTTTAGATTAGATATTAGGGGGAAGCTCTTTCCAGAGAGAGTGGTGAGGGGCTGGAACAGGCTGCCCAGAGAGGGGGTGGGTGCCCCATCCCTGGGGGTGTTCAAGGCCAGGTTGGATGGGGCCCTGGGCAACCTTGTGTAGCTCCAGGCCTGGAGGTTGATGGCCCTGCCTGTGGCAGGGGGTTGGAGCTCTGTGATCCTTGGGGTCCCTTCCAACCCAGCCCAGTCTGGGATTCTATGATTCAGTGATTCTCACATGTGAAAGGCCTGTTGGTAAAAGCCCAAGCAAGCAAAAAGCCCAGGAAACTCAGCACGTGTTTTTCTGTTTGAAATACTGGAAAGTGAGTTCAGTGCAGGGAGATCTGTGATCTGAGCTGGATGGAAAAGTTGAATAGTATCTGCACTCTGTAGCTTTGCTGTGGGGTCATTGCAGTGTAGCTGGGGAGAGGACTTGTAAACACGTCCACCCCATGTAGAGATGTTTGACTGGATTCAATGAATCTTTCATACACTGTAATAATGAATTGCAGCACTGTTACTAACTTCCTTATGATAGAGCAGGTTGTTTCTTTAAAATAACAGTGATTTGCTTGTTAATGAAATACCTGCAAAAAATCACTAGGGCTCCCTGGTATAAAAAAGCCAGGGATCTCCTGGAGAGAGTCCAGAGAAGGGCTACAGAGATGATTAAGGGCCTGGAGCATCTCCCCTGTGAGGAAAGGCTGAGTGAGCTGGGGCTGTTCAGCCTGGAGAAAAGAAGACTGAGGTGGGACCTAATTAATGTTTATAAATATCTGAAGGATGGGATGCAGGGGAAATGGCCAACCCCTTTTCAGTGTCTGTGGGGACAGGACAAGGGGCAATGGCTGCAAGTTGGAGCACAGGAAGTTCCACACCAACATGGGGAAGAACTTTTCCCCAGTGAGGGTGAGGGAGCCCTGGGACAGGCTGCCCAGGGGGTGTGGAGTCTCCTTCTCTGGAGAGATTCCATCCCTGTCTGGATGCCGACCTGTGCAATATGAGCTGGGAGCTGCTTTGGCAGGGGGTTGGACCCCATGATCCCTGGAGGTCCCTTCCAACCCCTGTGATTCTGTGATTCTGTAATTTTGAGAAGAGTTTGTAAACACCTGTGGTTCTTCTGTTCCTACTCTCACTGGGAATCACAGTCTTTTCCTTTTCCCCTCACCATCCTTGTTTCCTCTTTGTTCTGTGTATGCTCACTGTTTGTGAGGGTAGGAGTGCCAGGCCTGTGTTTTGTAAAGCTTGGAGCATAACAGCCCCGTTCCAACTCTTTCAGAGACCTGCAGAACACGCCCGACGCCGTCCCTGACAGCGGGGTGGAGCCCCCTCCCCTGGACAGCGCCTGGGTGGAAGCCACACGCAAGAAAGCTCTCCTCAAGCTGGAGAAACTCGACACAGACCTGAAGAATTACAAAGGCAACTCCATCAAGGAGAGTATCAGGTGAGATGCAGAAGGCTCTGCTGCAGCAAGGAGGAGTGTTTTGCTCCTCCAGGCATCTAACAGAGGATGTTGGCTGCATTCAGCACCGTAGGTCAGTGTGGGGAGTTACTTGTTTGGGACAGACTGAGCGTGGCTGTTTCTGAGCGTGCTGTTCATTGGTGTTTTAATTCCTGTGCTCCAGGAGAGGCCATGATGACTTAGGTGATCATTACCTTGACTGTGGGGACCTCAGCAACGCTCTCAAGTGTTACTCACGAGCCCGTGACTACTGCACCAGTGCTAAACATGTTATCAACATGTGTCTCAATGTCATCAAGGTAGGAGGGTTTGGGGAGATGGCACTTGGTGTCTTTCTGATACCTGCTGTGAAGTCCACCTGTACTTTGCTCTGGATGCATCTCTTGTGGCTGCAGTGATGCTGCTTCTCCAAGTTACACCATTTATCCCTGCCTGTTCTACACTGTTTCTGGCTCTCTGCAGGTCAGTGTCTACCTCCAGAACTGGTCTCATGTTCTGAGCTACGTAAGCAAGGCCGAGTCTACACCAGAAATTGCAGAAGTAAGGTCCTGCTTTTTAACTTGCATGAGTTTGCCCTTTATTTCCTGTCTCCAAAATGATACAACGATTTCTTCCTTTTCTCCTTTACAAGTTGCTCCCTCTAAGACTCCCTTCATCTTACAGCCTGTTCTTCCTCTCATCCAGCCTCCTTGGCTGCTGTACTATTTTGGGTTTTGAGACTCATTATTTCTTTTCTCCCATGGTAATTGTGTAGGAAATCTGACTTAGGGCAAAACCAGAGAGACCTCCCATCCTCAGTTATTGCCATACTTCCCAAGACAAACAGGACAGTTGTAATTAATCAAAATGGATTTCATGCTGCTTGCTCACTGCTGCTTTTCCATGTCCTTTAGCAAAGAGGAGAAAGAGACAGCCAGACACAAGCAATTCTCACCAAACTGAAATGTGCAGCAGGTGAGTGAATCCCTCAGCTGCCTGTAGTGCCTGCCTGTCTTTCTGCCTGTTACACAACACTCTGTGCTAGGGTTATTTTTTTTCCCTCTCAGATTTGACAGGCTTTGTATTTTCTCACCAGAAATGCCAAATGTAATAAAGCTGATGAGGTGGAGCTGCTGACTTGGCTTTGCCATTTCTTTCTTCTCCCTAAGTTTCTTCAGTGTGAGTCAGTGTAGTTCAGAGGATGCTGGATACAGCCTGAGAGTCTCACTTCACCTCAGTTAGTGAAGGCACCATCTGGGGCCTGCTCTACCCCCCAGATTTTGCAGTTGCTGCTAATTTGTGTGCTGTCTTAAACAAAGGACTAACCTTTTCTGGTTCTTAGGCTTGGCTGAACTGGCTGCTCGGAAGTACAAACAGGCAGCAAAGTGCTTCTTGTTGGCATCATTTGATCACTGTGATTTCCCTGAGGTGAGGACTGGAGGGGGCTGTGTGCAGGTCTTGGGAGGGAGGGGGTGCTGTGTAGTTCTTCTGATGTTTAGTTATTCTCACAGCATTCCTGTATAGATTGTGGTGCTGGGAACTGTGAGGGGGGTGGGGGGAGGTTTGTTTGGGTTTTTTTAAGTCTTTCCTTGAGTTCTCCAAATGATCTGCTCCAGATTACACAGGAGTTGCCAGTGGGATTTGTCTGTCTGTGTATTTCAATGTGAAGCTGTCTGAGTTGGTTTCTGCTCCCAGAGAATCACACCCCAGGCTGTGGGTGAATGCCTCAGGGCACGCTGAGGGCTTTCACTGCCTTTGACACAGCATGAAGGAAAGGCCTGGGGTAGAACACTTAATTCCAACCTTCTGCCATGCTCAGCAGGCAGTGACAGAGCTGCTCTCCCCCTCTGCAGCTGTTATCTCCCAGCAACGTGGCTGTCTACGGGGGGCTCTGTGCCCTGGCCACCTTTGACCGGCAGGAGCTGCAGCGCAACGTGATCTCCAGCAGGTAAGAGGCACCTTGAGTGGAGTTTGTACCTACTGGACATCTGGGGGGATATGGGGCTTTGGTTGAGGGTGGATTCTGGCAGGAGCAACAGCTTTCTCATACAGGAGAGCAGACAAATTGCTGAGCTTTAGTTTGGCTTTAGCATTGAGTGATATTTTGCTGTCTGAAGCCTGGGTGTGTTTCAAGGAAGCAGCCTTATAAAGGCCCAGGAGCAGGCTGTCCCCATGTTGCAGAAGATAAGCTGTTGGGGAAAAAGACCAACCTGGCTGAACAGAGAGCTGGAGCTGCAGCTTAGGGAGAAAAAGAGGATTTATGGCCTCTGGAAGACAGGGCAGGCCACCCATGGGGGTGACAAAAAAGTAGTGAGGCTATACAGGGAAAAAAATAGAAGGGCAGAAGTACAGCTAGAACTTAACCTGTGCTCTCATGTTAAGGACAACAAATAAAGTTTATATAAATAGATTGGTAATAAAAAGAGACCAGGGAACTGGTCTGTCCTCTAGTAGATGGGGCCAGTAACGTGGTGACAGAGGATGAGGAAAAGGCTGAGTGGCTGAATGCTGCCTTTGCCTCAGTCTTAACAGCAAGAGCAGTTGTTCCCTGAGCCAGAAGACAGGGATGGGGAGCATCATGCAGCCCCCATAACCCAAAGGGAAGTGGTGAGGGACCTGTTTCAGCACCTGGATGCATGCAGGTCGATGGGGCTGGATGAGATCCCCCTGAGGGGAGGGAGGGAGCTGCCAGAAGTGCTCACCAGGCTGATTTCCATCATGGAGCAGTCCTGTCTGACTGGGACGGGCCCAGTTCACTGGAGGTTAGCAAATGTGACACCCATCCAGAAGAAGGGCTGGAAGGAGGACCTGGGGCACTGCAGGGCTGTCAGTCTGAGCTCGGTGCCTGGGAAGATCATGGAGCAAATCATCCAGAGTGTCATTGTGCAGGAAAAGCAGTGACCAGCCCCAGTCAGCATGGGTCCTGCTTGAGCAACCTCATCTCCTATGACAAGGTGACCCTCTTAGTGGATGAGGGTAAAGCTGTGGCTGTTCTATCTGGATTTTAGCAAAGCTTTGACACCATTTCCTGAAGGGAGCTTTATAAGCAGGAGGGGATTCAACTTTTTAAAAGGATAGACAATGGCAGGACAAGGGGGATGGAGTGAAGCTGGAGGAGGGAAGGATTAGATGAGATATTAGGGGGAAGTTTTTTACAGAGAGAGTGGTGAGGGGCTGGAACAGGCTGCCCAGAGAGGGGGTGGGTGCCCCATCCCTGGGGGTGTTCAAGGCCAGGTTGGCTGGGGCCCTGGGCAACCTTGTGTAGCTCCAGGCTGGAGGTTGGTGGCCCTGCCTGTGGCAGGGGGGTTGGAGCTCTGTGATCCTTGGGGTCCCTTCCAACCCAGCCCAGTCTGGGATTCTATGATTTCTCACAGAGTTCTCCTAGGGAAAGTGACTGCTCTTGGCAGGGTGTACCCTTTGCTGGGTGACATGGGTTCTCCCCTTGGCTTTTATTGGCTGATTCAGAGGATGGGGCCCCAAGGTTCAGAAATCTGTGATGGAGAAGTGGGAGAGCACTCAAAAAGAATGCATCCTGAAGATCTCCCATACTTAGGATAGGTTGTATTCCATGCTTAACCTGCCTGTGGCATACTGCAAGCTCTGCTTTGGGAGGGAACTCAAAGCTGGCTGGCACAGTTGGAATTCTCGGATTATAGGGAGAGTTTGTAACCTTACAATTTGGAGTGATGGGGTTGTGGGGGTGTTTAAGTGGTGGGTTCCAATGGCTGATCACTGACATCTTTATCTGTAGCTCCTTCAAATTGTTTTTGGAGCTGGAGCCACAGGTTCGTGACATCATCTTCAAGTTTTATGAATCGAAATACGCTTCATGTCTGAAGATGCTGGATGAGATGAAGGTGAGTGCAGGACAGACCCTACAAAACCCTTTTGCCTAGCCTTTTGTGAGAAGCAGGGACAGAAAAAGAGCTGCTAAGAGTGTTCAGCTCTTCTGTGTCTTCTGTCTTCTGACGTGGTGGACAGAAACTGGGAGCAGTTTAGCAGGGAGGAGAATAGACAGGGGTTTGTTTTAAAATACACTGCTAGTTCTTTCATTCATCCTTGGTCTATGGTGTTGTCTTGCTGTAGTGTAGTATCTTTAAGGTTGAAGTATATACACACAGGAAGAATGTATTTTTCCAGGCTGTTCCTCATCTTCTGATGCTTTTGGGGTTTTTTCCCCTTTTCTGCACAGGACAACCTGCTGCTGGATATGTACCTCGCCCCTCACGTCAGGACGCTCTACACCCAGATCCGGAATCGTGCCCTTATCCAGGTGATTGTTCTGGGATCCTGAGAGGTGGCTGATCAGTGGCCATCTCTTTGGAATGGCTCTCTTGTCAGAGGGTGGGGAGGACACTTGGCAACTGGGTGTTTCTTTCCCCAGTACTTCAGCCCCTACGTGTCAGCAGACATGCGCAAGATGGCCACTGCGTTCAACACCACGGTGGCTGCTCTGGAGGATGAACTGACCCAGCTGATCCTGGAGGGACTGATCAACGCCAGGATAGACTCCCACAGTAAGGTGAGTGCACAGAGCCAGGCTCTGCTCTGGGGTGGCAGTGACAGGACAGGGGCAGCGGGTGTTTCACCTGAATGCAGGAGGAACTTTGTCACTGTGGGGGTGACAGAGCCCTGGGACAGGCTTTCCCAGAGGGGCTGTGGAGTCTCCTTCTCTGGAGACATTCAGACCTTCCTGGATGTGTTCCTGTGGGATTTAGTCTGTGTGATCCAGGGGGTTGGACTAGATGATCTTTCAAGGCCCCTTCCAACTCCGGACGTTCTGTGGTTGTGTGATCTGAGCCACTGAGCAGCTGTGCTGAGATCAGAGCAGCTCCTGGGATGCTTTGAAGCTGCACTGAGCTGTTGAGACTGGGATTTCCAGTCGTGCAGCTTGGATCCCTTGCACAGACAGGGTTCCCCTTTTCAGTGTCTGTGGGGACAGGACAAGGGGCAATGGCTGCAAGTTGGAGCACAGGGAGTTCCACACCAACATGGGGAAGAACTTTTCCCCAGTGAGGGTGAGGGAGCCCTGGGACAGGCTGCCCAGGGGGTGTGGAGTCTCCTTCTCTGGAGAGATTCCAGCCCCGTCTGGACGCCGACCTGTGCAATATGAGCTGGGAGCTGCTTTGGCAGGGGGGTTGGACCCCATGATCTCTGGAGGTCCCTTCCCACCCCTGTGATTCTGTGATTCCCTCCTGTGGAGCCTGTCCTGGCTCCTGTGCTCAGTCCCCTGCCTGGGTTACAGATCCTTTACGCTCGAGACGTGGATCAGCGCAGCACAACGTTTGAGAAGTCTCTGCTGATGGGCAAAGAGTTCCAGCGCCGCGCCAAGGCCATGATCCTGCGCGCCGCCGTCCTGCGCAACCAGATCCATGTCAAGGTGCGGAGGGGCCTGGGCAGGGGGCACCTGGGGACACTGTTGAGGTTCTTAAATCCAAACCTGTAAAAGTTGGTGAATTGCAGATTCTGGAGGGGAATGGGTTTCTCATCCTCACGGTTGGGCAGATTCTTACAATGGTAAATGTAAATGTAGAAGAGCGAAGAAAGATGTGGGGCTGTTGGAGAGGGGTCAGAGGAGCCACAGAGATGCTCAGAGGGCTGGATCAGCACCCCTACAGAGAGAGGCTGAGGGAGCTGGGCTGGTTCAGCCTGGAGAAGAGAAGGCTGTGGGGGGACCTCATTGCAGCCTTCCAGTCCCTGAAGGGAGCAGAGGAACAGGAGGGGAATCAGCTTGTTAAAGGGGTAGATAATGGCAGGACAAGGGGGATGGAGTGAAGCTGAAGGAGGGAAGGGTTAGATTAGATATTAGGGGGAAGTTCTTTCCAGAGAGAGTGGTGAGGGGCTGGAACAGGCTGCCCAGAGAGGGGGTGGGTGCCCCATCCCTGGGGGTGTTGAAGGCCAGGTTGGCTGGGGCCCTGGGCAACCTTGTGTAGCTCCAGGCCTGGAGGTTGGTGGCCCTGCCTGTGGCAGGGGGTTGGAGCTCTGTGATCCCTGGGGTCCCTTCCAACCCAGACCAGTCTATGGTTCTATGAACAAGTGTTTCCAGCCAATACATTGACCTGCTTGTACAACACAGAATATCCTTTGAAGTTTATATGTTTGAGTTGATTCTAATTCATTCTGAGTAACTCTTGAGAGACATGCCTTTTATCCAAACAAAGATTGTTCAAAGTAATTTTTTTTTAGTAGTGGAAGTTAAAAAAAAAAACAACAAAACAACCAAAAACCAGAAGAGAGGAATTGCTTGGAGTATTCCTTCCAGGATGTGGTTCCAGTGAATGCCCTGAGTGAGGCTAAGCCATCTTCTGCAGAATGTGTTTAATTTGTAGTACATTAATCTGTTATAACTAAATGCCAGATAGGATTCAGCTTTGGGGGCCAACAGAAAGAGAGTTTAAAAGCCAAGAGTGGTTTAAAAGTTTCAGTTTGACTTGGGGGTTGGACTTGATCTCTTGAGGTCCCTTCCAACCCCTACAGTTCTGTGACTTTTTCAGGAACAGTTCTTGTGAACAGGAACTACTGAAGTTGTAAACACAAATCTCTTGCAAAATTAGCATTATTTATGAGGTTTGGGTATGTTTTCCCTCTGTGGTTATCCTGCTGTGCTTCATTTGGTTTCTCAGGAAGGTCTTTGCAGGATATTTTATTTACACATCACTAACCAGGATGTGTTTTGCTCTTGTTGCAGTCTCCTCCAAGAGAAGGCAGCCAAGGAGAGCTCACTCCAGCCAACAGCCAGTCCAGGATGAGCACCAACATGTGAAAAACTTCGTGCACTACCAAAAGGAACAGTCCCTCCAGGACTGTACCCAGTGTCTCACCCACTAATTGCTGAGCTACACAAACTGCCCCTGTTTCCCTCTCTTCTTGCTGGGATTGAGAGGCTCAGGGCTGATGGTAGAAAATAGGAATATTCTGGTAACTTTAATTCCCCTTGAAAAGAAATTCTGTCTGAGAACAGCGTCCCTGCAGTGGGCTCATCCTTTCAGTTTTGGTAGAACATCTTCATTCTCATTTTCCCACCATCAGGAGCTGTCAGGTTGTTGATGCAGAGGCTGATTTGAGAGGGTTTTCAGCAATTATTAGTTTTCTTGTTTCAAAGCTGCAGAAATAGTGTTCAGTTGACCAGACGGGCGTGATGCAAGTTGCATTCTGCTGGCCTGAGAGTCTTGCCCTGATGCTGAGCAGTGCTGAGCTTTCCATTTCAGATAAATTAAGAAGAGTGTTGCTCTCAGTGAAGGAGCTGGAGTTTGATGGAAGAGATTTTCCTCTGAGAAACTTGCTGATTTTTCACCTGCACCAGGAATCCCGGCGCCGCGTCCGTGTGTCCAGCCACAGCCTTTGCTCTGGGGTGTTGTGTTTACCTGGATCCTTCCTTTCTCTCTGGTTTCTGTTTTCAAAGTCCTGTTTCCCACTTGTGCATGACCTGGCTCTGGGGCCCAGTGTTGGCACAGCAGTAACCCCTCTGCTTCATGCACATCCTGCTGCTTGTCCAGTCCTACAGCCTTAGTGTGTGATGGTTTCCCAACGTGTGTGACAGTTGCTCCTGGCAGCAGGAGCCATAAAATCCCACTCCAGGCCTGTGGAAGAGCTGGAAGGAGCCCTAGGTGCCTGCTCTCCAGGTGCATTTATTCCCTTTTTCCTTTTATAAAGGGATGGAAGGTGGCAGCCCAGAGGGATGTGTGCTCTGTGTTCATGAGAGGAGATGTGCACTGAATTTTCTGGAGTCACTGCAGCCTGGCATTCAGCTGCTGAGAATTTAGCTCCAGCCCTCACTGGTCTGGCACCTGGCTACAGATGTTCCTGTTCATGTGTTCATGCTTTTTTTTTTTGCTTTTTTTTTTTTTTTTAAGTTGTTCTGGTCAGTGCATTAAACAGTGGGATAAAAAGCTGCTGAGTGTTTGGAGTTTGTGTTACAGTTGGGGTTTAGGTATTCTGACCTAATGCCATTGATCAGTCATTGGCTACACACTGGCAGGACAAGGGGGCTGGAGTGAAGCTGAAGGAGGGAAGGTTTAGATTAGATATTAGGGGGAAGTTCTTTACAGGGAGAGTGGTGAGGGGCTGGAACAGGCTGCCCAGAGAGGGGGTGGGTGCCCCATCCCTGGGGGTGTTGAAGGCCAGGTTGGCTGGGGCCCTGGGCAACCTTGTGTAGCTCCAGGCCTGGAGGTTGGTGGCCCTGCCTGTGGCAGGGGGTTGGAGCTCTGGGATCCCTGGGGTCCCTTCCAACCCAGACCAGTCTGGAGTTCTGTGATTTTTTTGCCAAGCCTGATGATGTTTTGTAGGCCACTGCATTTTCCTTTCTGATCTGGTTGGAGCTGTAGCTTCCATGACCTGTGAAGTGCAGTTTGAGGGCACGTTCTAACAGCAGAATTCCTGGACTGTGTTTGCAGTGCTCCCTCCCTCAGCCTCTCCTTGTTTCTTATGACTTACATGCTGAAAATGGCAGCAATAGTTCCTGTGGAGTCTTTGGTTCAGTGTCTTTCATTTGGCATGAAAAAATGCTCCCATTTTGGGGGGAAGAAAGGAGAGAGCTGGAACTGTGGGTCAGGCGTCACCAATAGGCAGCTCAGTGAGAGGAGCAGGTTGAGTCCCAGGTACAGTGCTGTGCAGTGGGGCAGAAATGAGATTTACTGTAACTCCTACTGCTCACACTGCAGCTGAGCCACTCAGTCCTTCAATACTACCTGGACACACTTGGCTTTCTTCCTACATTGGACCACTGAGCCCAGCTTGAAGGACAAGACCTCGTGCTCTGCCCTTGGAGAGATGGCCTTGCAACTGAACTCGGTGCAGCGGGTCAGCTCTCTGCTTACGTTCAGCTGCCACTGCCTCCACTGGATCAGATGACCTGTGTTCCCTCCTGGACACCAGCTGCTGGAGGAGCCCTCAGTGTGAGATGGCACCTTCAGCAGGCTGGCTCTGCTGGCTCTGCTGGCTCTGCTCTCCCACATGCCAGGGCTTCTCCACTCTTGGGAAGTGGCTGGAACCCTGTATCCTTCAGCAGTCGGTGTGGAGCCCATGAGGTGGCAACAGCAGTTTCTAGCTCTCTCTGCAGCCCCAGGCAGTTCCATGGCTGGGGCAGAGATGATCTGTTTCTTTTACAACCTCACTGGGACAGGCAGAGCGTGTCTCTCTCCCTGCCTGGCTCGTTGACACTGTCCCAGCACAATGTGTGCTCTGTATGGAATGACTGACAGGCAGCTCTGCCCTTTCCCTGGGGGAGAAGATGCTGTTGCTTTAGGATCTTGTAGATGTGAGTCAGTTCTGGGCCCATTTCTTCCAGACATTGTTCAACACCTGCTTCAGTCCTCACCACTCAACAGTGCAGAAATCAGGGGGTACAACACTGCACAGAGGTATGTAGGACTTGCATTCCTGTGCAGCTTCCTGCAGGGAGGGGTTATTCTTGCCTTAACCCTCTAAGATTCCCAGCAATAAATGGGAACACAGATCACAGAGCTCTGAGAGTCAGATTCTCTGAGTGTGACTCACATGGAATCAATTTCCAGTGGTTCCCTGTGACCACCAAGGTCTTCCAAGGGATTAAATTTTGGGGGGTCTGTAGCATGTTGTCATGTCCAGGGTGTGTTCAGAGAAACCTGGATGGGTTTTGGGAACTGGTGCAGGACCTTTTTGTTGGTGAGGAAGGAGGTGCCAGTGACAGGCCATAACTGAAGGTGTCCTCCTGCTCTCAGTGCCTGCCAGGGCCAGGCAGGAAGGAAAAGCAGCTGCAAAGAACCTGGCAGCTTTAATTAGCACAAGTCATTTTAGTGGTGATGTAGAAACTGCCCTTGTGAGCTTTGTGTTGGGGATAATTGGTAATTATCTGGGCAGAACTTCTCCAGCACAGTAGAGGGAGGTGTGTAAGGGGGGGAGGTTGTGTTACTGCTTGGACTGTGTCTGGGTGCATCAGCTCTGAGCTGCTGTTGCCTGAGAGGTGTCAGTGGGTGAGAGAGAAAGTAGTAAGAGTTCTGCTGCCCCATGCCACACGTGTCTGATGGGTATGTAGGTTTCTGGGACTCTGCAGCATCAGTCTTGGTGTTACTGCCTTAGTTGCAGTTTCAGGATTGTTACAACCTCTGGGCAGGTCCCCAGCCCCCTGCTGAATAGTGTCTTGTTTCTGCTGTATCCAATGTAGCACAAACTCCCAGGAAAACAGATGAGGAGACGTTAGCAACAGCAGCACTGCCTCTGCTCAAGAGCCAGCATGCACAGGCAGAAAGTGTGGGTCAAGCATGTATTTATTAATTTATTTCTAGAGAGTAAAGTCCCAGCCAGCTTAATGAGGCTGTTTTGAGGTTCTTATAGTTACTTTCATTTGAAGCAGGTGACAGTGGGAGAGCTGTCCCCTCCACAGGACACTGCTCTGAGCTTTTCTTGTGCCAGCCCTGTGTGAGCATTGCAGGGCAGCGCTGCTTCTTGCTGTAATCCCATCCTTGCTGTAGGGTGAAAAATCCAAACTGGTATGGAACTGACTTCTGCTTCCCTGTGATGCTGTTAGGGAGCAGGGTGTGAATCACCCTGCTTTACAGATGAGCTTTGTACTTCAGCTTCTGCTTTCCTGTGGATCCAGGAATCCCATTCAGTGATCACAGAACCACCTCCCTTTAGATTATCTCACAGGATAATTTCATCAGGCTAAATTAATGAGACAGGGAGCAGAAACAGGCTAATAGGGTATGTCAACCTCTCAGAGAAAGGGGTGAGATCCTGGAGGTAGAAGTTTGGGAAATGAATAAGTGAGCCAGTTTCTTGAAGCAAAGAAATAATTGCAGCTGAGGTTTAAGTAGCCTTATTAGAAGCTACAGACAGAAGAACTGGCAAGACCTGAAAACCTGTCTTACATGGTAGCTCAGGCTGGGCAACCTCTTGCCCTTGATCTCCCAGAGCACTGTGCCAGCTCTCAAATGCTCCTGCACATCCAGCTTTGACTGTGGTATCCATGTGCCTGGAGTCCCTGTAACTATGAATCTGTGTGCATAAAGTTTGTACCCTGTACACACATGCTGAGCTCCAGCATTTTCAGCCTGTTTTGATGTACTTTGTGTCTGTGGGTAGTTTTGTTGTTGTTGGCTTTGCTTTTGTGGGGTTGTTTGTTTTTAATTCTCTGCTCTTGGCTCATAAGCTGGTTGCCAAACAAAGGCAGCTGCTTTGGGATTGATTTTTTGGGATTGATTTTTTGTCAGGTGAACTAGAACCACTTTATCTTGTGTGCCTCTGAAAATGGATTTAGATAAATTAATTCAGCCCCCTCAAACCCCAAGACTGAGCATCATTTTCACCATAATCCTCCCTGCAGAGCACTGCCTTCTATCCCCCAACACATTGTGTATCTTGAGGGGCTGTGAGACACAAACAAAACAGGACGTTCCCTTGCTGAGGTGTCAGGCTGCAATTCTTTATTGGAGATAAAGGCCCTGGGGTGCTGGTTGTGCCACCTCACAGGCCTGCTGCCTTCAGTGCACAAAGGATGTGCTGGCAGCTCTGCATCTGCAGCAGGCAGCACTGTGCTGGGAGGCTGGGTCACCCAGCCTGCAGTGAATCAATAAACTGCATTCAGCACACACACCAGGGGATAAACATTTCAAAGCTGAGCTAAATTTTATGTCTTTCTTTCAGCTTAAGCATGGGACAGGCCTTGATTTCTATTGCCTCAGTCTGTTGAACAGCTGCACAGTACTGGTCCTGTCTGGTTTTTTGGCTGATGTGCTTCACAGCATACTGAACCCTGACAGGCTGCACTGAGCCTGTGCCTCGGAGGCTTCCACAGCCCAGGGTAAAAGCCAGGCAGGGATCGTGCATGTGTTGACCTGCAGCTGCCCTGAAACACTTCTCAGACTTTATCAGGTGAGAAAGAATGATCATACAATTTAGTAAGAGGCATTGAGCAGGAAAAGGTGTATGGATCAGGTTCTGATTCAGCACACAGTTTCAGACAACTCTATTAATACTGAGGTTTGATTTTTCCCCAACCTTTGGCTCCTGGGAGCCCGTTAAGCTTTCCCCTGCTGTATAAAACCAGGAGCTGTGAACACCTGATGTCACAGCTACACCTTGACAGTTTTAAAGTCACATTCTCAAAGTACAGCTGGATTCCCTGCTGCACTGAACACACCCTGCTGAAATGCAGCCAGCTGTGACACGCTTTCTGTCAGTGAAGTCCCTGATGTTGCTATTTGCAGCACAAAGAGGCTGCTCTAACACAAGGAATTTCTTCCCCCATATCAGAACCCAGGACACGATGGGCTGCTGAACACACCCGAGGCAGAGTGTGATGGCAGCTTACACCCAGCACTGCAGCACTGTCAGTCCCTGAAACAGCAGAAGAAAGTCAATTCCATCCTTTTTTTTTTTTTTTTTAATTTCAAATGCAGGATAATTCCCTGAGTAAGCAGCTTTGTACTTAAATAAACCTTTTCCAGAACTGAAAGTAACACCTGTGGAAGGAATTCACACAGCTGACGGTGAGCTGGAGGCGGCGTGTTCTTTGGCCTGGGGAAGCAGCGGCCTGGCTGGAGCTCGGTAACTTCATCTCCACACATCACACTGCACTGTCACAGGCCTCCTTCAGCACAGCAGCGTCCCCCACAGCTCCCTCTCCTCTTCGGCTGAGCCCTGGGGTCTGAATGACTCTTTGACTACTCTGCCAGGAAAGGGATTTTTCATATTTGGTCTTAAAAAGTAATCCATGACCTGAAGGAGCAAAGAGGGGGGAAACAAACCCAAAAACCTGAAATAAGCTGAGGGCACTGGTAAACAGAACAGCTCAGCCCATACAGCTGTAAAGAACAGGTGCTCCCAGGCTGGAAAATCGGCATCCCAAGGCTCTGGAAGCAGAATACTGGACACAGAAGGAAGAACAGGCTTTTCAACGTGGACTGTAACATTGCAGAAGGCTCTGTCTGTAGGTATGTAGACTTTAACACCCACATTCAGACACTGTAACCCAGACATGTCTCACTGGAGATGAGCTGTTTGCTCAAGGCCTTGCAAAGAGAGGTGCACTTACCTGGGCAGTCTGCTGTCTCTTTGAAAGCTCTTTTCTTACAGCATCCTCGGCACATGTTAAACACACACTTATTGCCCTGGGTTGGGATGAGGGGTAAAGAAGCTTGTATCAGTGGAGATAAAATGATTCTTTAATAAGCAAGAAAGACACCTCTGCACAGTCAGAGCTTTGGGAAAAAACATGAACTTGTCTATTAGGCAGTCACACCTCAGTCTAATGAAGAGGACAGCACTGGTGTCATATGAGGGGGAGTCCCAGGTATCACCTGTTTGTGCACAGAGAACAAAACCCACCCAACCAACCAAAAGAATTTTCACATTCAACTTCTGCAACGTCAGTACTCAGTTGGGCAGCCTGAGTTACACAACAGGAGCAGCCAAGTGCCACAAGCCCTTCAGAACAAGCTTTATGACATGTGTTGCATGTGAGCTTGTAGTTCTCTGCAGAAGTAACATGTGAAACAGTGCCTGACATGCTTGCTACAAGCTAGCTATGCCTAAAATAAATGTTACCACAGCAATTATGGACCTACTTACAGCTGAGTATATATTAAAATATAAAGTATGTCCCTTAGGGGACAGCAACAGTTGAGTGTTGGGTAGCTGACAAGGTAGCTAGACTGGCCTTGGGTGCCTGTGGTGCCTGGGCTCAGCTGTGCTTAGGGATCCTTCAGGAAAGTGTTTGGTGTTTGTCCCTCCATCCCAATTAAAAATTACTTCATGTTTAGAGAGCCCTTGATTGAATCAGTGGTGGTGGTGGTGGTGTTCTCCCCTATTCTATGACCCAGCTTAGAAACATGATGTAGAGAGCAAAAAAGCCCACAGCCCAGTCCCAGGGTTCAGGGGCTGCTTGCAACACCACAGTGATGTAAGAGCAAAACAAAAGAGACTAAACCCAGTTTCAGACAAGCAGGGTTGACACACCAAGCTG
Organism: Porphyrio hochstetteri; assembly: GCA_020800305.1. Lineage (NCBI taxonomy): Eukaryota > Metazoa > Chordata > Aves > Gruiformes > Rallidae > Porphyrio > Porphyrio hochstetteri. Next base: position 2,997,161 of record CM036923.1, on the reverse strand, counting down.
TGTCACCTGGATTAGCTATGGAACAGGAGGGCTCTGACAGCAAGCCAGGTAATGCTCAGTGTTTTCCCAATAATCAACAGGTCAAGAAAAACATTTTTCAGCTGCAGCTCCAAGTGGAGCCCCAGCTGGGTGCTGGGTGTAAGGTGCTTTAACAGCGTTACAAAAGAGTGACTCCACGTGCCTGTGTCCCTGTCACTCCACCTCCCCAGCTGTAACGCTGCTTTTCAGCTGGAACAAAATGATTCCTTGCTTCTTACACCCTGCTGGTACACCTGTGCACACAGGTCTATCAGCAGCAGTAAATACACTCTGCTGACCCAGCTCAGCAACAGCTCCCTGTGAAGTGAACAGCCATGATCCCCAGGGAAAACAAACACCCACCCCAACCCCCCAGCTCTGCTGTACCCAGCCTGAACAGCTGCCTTGTTCCACACTGCTGCTGGGAACGCTGATGTTAAGCTGCTGGCAGTCAGAGCTGGATGCAGCACTTTGGGGGGGGGGGCGGGGGGGTCTCCCCAGACTGGAGCAGAGGGGCAGAATCTGCCCCCCAGACCTGCTGGGTCCACTGTCGGGGTGCAGCCCAGGACATTGTTGGCTCATGTTTGGCTTTTCATCCACCAGTACCCCCAAGCCCTTCTCCTCAGGGCTGCTCTCCAGGCTGTGCTGATACCAGGGGTTGCCCCAACACACGCTCAGGACCTGGCACTTCATCTTATTGAACCTCCTGAGGTTCATGCTGGGCCACTTCTCAAGCTTGTGAAGTCCCTCAGGTGTGTTAACCCCACCAGTCAGCTTGGTGTCGTCAGCAAACTTGCTGAGGGTGCAACTGCTGCTGCTGCCTGTGTCACTAAACGTCCCTGGCCCCAGTATGGACCCTTGAGGTACAACACTTGCCACCGATCTCCAACTGGACACTGAGCCACTGACCACTACAGGGTTATTTAACTTTAACCTAATGGAAATGCTTTAATGGCACCAACTTACCTTGGGGTTTCCACACTGATCACATTTTGCATATTTGGCTGGAAAAGAGAGATACCAGATTTCAGCAATGGTATTTTTATGGAGAAGGAAATTAATTAAAAAAGTCAGGACCAGACAAAGCTTGGCCCTTTTCTACCCATAATTTAGTTTGTTAAGCATTTGGATCTTAAAGACCTACTCCTTTGATCCTTGCTTGCTTTATTAATTAACCTAATTTGAATCACACTGCCTACTACCAAAATCTCCTGATGATAACCCCCTCTTTTTAAAGAAATTTCTACATCAACAAGGAAAATAGATAGTGGCAAAATTCATGTCAAAGGTGGTATCAGCAGCTTTCCATGCAGGTATGCCAATAAATGGAACTTACGCTTTAGAGATGGATCAAAGGTTTTATTTGGATTTCTTAACTTCTTTTTTTGCTTATTCTTGGACAGCAGCTCAGGATTCCCATCCTCCTCCTCTTCTAAAGCCCGTTTCCCTCGCACACCTTTTTCAGTCTCACTGGCTCTGTTCTCCTTGCATCTCTCTTTTGGCCTGAAACAGTGAATATCATCTGAAGTTGGCTGAAGGGAAGAATTGAGTGTTCCCTGGCCACTATTCTGGTTTCCAGGAATCTGGGTAACCTGGAAACCTTTCTGTCACAGCTAAATTACAGGGATGTGGAATAGAAAAGCCTAACTTGTTGCTATCATTGGCTATTAACAACAAACAGGCTCTCAGATACTGGTTGGAAAGTCAATGGAAGTTGGCCAGTTAAAATTAGGAACCTGTTGACCTGTTATTCCCAGTTTTTACTTAAGTATTTACTTTATTTACCTAAGGATTAATCTTGACACACTTGTTCTCTTCTTCAGCCCAAGGTTCATAACAGAGAAGGAATAAGCTATCTGAAAAGCTTGTCCATGGAACACGAGATTCCTGTATAGAATACACTTCAGTTCCCATCTCTGCCACCCTGGCAGCTACCAGCAGTGTTTGTGTAACACATAACAATAGGGTATTGTCAGGGAGCATCCCTCTTGCACATCAAGTTCTCCTTCTGAACTGCAGAGCAATTCTGGGTTTTTACTTTTCAGAGATAAATCTGAGGGGGATCTAAAGGAGAAGGTGCACACAGTGAGTGACATCCCCACAAAGCAAGCAGTAATGAGGAAAAAAACCCTGAATAAAAATAAATTCAAAGTCTTCACTTATTTTCAAATGAATGTAAGCTCCTTAGGACAGAACTGGACTGCTCTGTACTGAGAGCATGGGTGGAAAAGGCCTATGGGTACCTGTCCATGTTAGAATAGACAACTCACCCTGGCCTGATGTATGGCTGACAGATCCAGTGGAAAAAAGGCAACCCTTCTTTTGGCTTTTCTCCTTCCTTTTGATTAGCTATTTCTTCCTGCAGCACAGAGTTACAGTCAGTTATCATAGAGTTCTCAAGAAACACTCTAAATAATACTTCAAACTCCAGGAAACCACAATTGGAATTTAAACTAACAGTTACTGACAGTTAAACAAATAACCTCTACTAGGACAGATGAGCTGAAAGAGATTGGTAACTCCTAAATCACGTCGATGCTGTGTCAAGCTGTTCAGATCTAAGGGGCTGCTACTGTAGCAAACTACCAATATCAAGCAACAAAATTCCAGTTAAGTGACTAACAGACATCAACTGCATGACATACATGGTAAGCTCCCACCAAGTGTGGACAGTGCTGTTCTGTGAGATTAGGCCCATCTTGGTACCTGGCATCGTAGCTTCAGCTCCCTGTTGACATCTACAATGCCCTCTAGAGTCTTCACTTTGGCTAATTCTTCACGCAGCTGCTGGTAAACTTGAAGCCTGAAGCAAATCCCAAACATCAAGTCATGTTTATTTGTTATTGCTCGACTGAGGAGATCAACTAAAATGTCTTTATAAAAACTGTATAGGTTTTTCTTGCTTTCCTAATAAGGGGGGACCTTATTCATGTTTATCAATATCTGAAGTATGGGATGCAGGGGGACATGGCCAGCCCCTTCTCAGTGTCTGTGGGGACAGGACAAGGGGCGATGGCCTCAAGTTGGAGCACAGGGAGTTCCACACCAACATGTGGAAGGACTTTTCCCCAGTGAGGGTGAGGGAGCCCTGGGACAGGCTGCCCAGGGGGTGTGGAGTCTCCTTCTCTGGAGAGATTCCAGCCCCGTCTGGACGCCGACCTGTGCGCCCTGTCCCAGGGACCCTGCTTTGGCAGGGGGTTGGACCTGATGATCTCTGGAGGTCCCTTCCAACCCCTGTGATTCTTTCTGTTCAGTCCAGAGTAAAGCACACACACTCACTCCTCCTCCCCAAAGAAATACCTGGCACACAACCACGGTGCTCTGAGATAAGCTAGCATGAATGTACCAGCTGCTCCCCAGCAACTGCCCATGGCCACGCTCTTACTCCACAATAAATGCAAGACAGCTTGCCTCACAAGGAGCAAACATGAGTTAACCCCTGTCTGCTGTGAAGGGCAGGTGTGCAAACTGCAATTGCCATATGGCAGCTGGTGCACTGTGAGCTCACGCCCTCGCTGGGCTTGTGGGAACTTGTTGACTCCCTGTGCCCTGCTTTCCAGAGGCCTCAGCCCACATTCTCTTCAGCCAGGTCCAGGAAAGAAAACCTTGCAGCACACTAATTCTGGTCAAACAAATCCAGAAAAGTCAGACACTTGCTAAGCAGGATGAGCCCTGGAAACATTCAGAGTTTTCTGGAGATACTCACGTGTGATGCCAGAGCTTGAAGAGATGAGCCCTAACGTAGGACAGCGGACAGGGGTACTTCTGCACTATCTCCAGGTACTCCTCAGCCATCTCCCACACCAATGGGTTTCGGCCCTCAAACAAAGCTGGGTTGTGAAGATTACCTTCTAGGGAATGAAAAAAATACTCAAACTTCCATTTCAGGATTGAAACAAATCTAGGCTGCAGAGCTTGGTCAGCTCTGCTGTGGTTCTACCAGCCAGTCTGACACATCACTTGTACTCCCAGGGCCCACAGAACTCTTGCCTGACTGCAGGATACTCTATTTCCCTATACAATTCTTAATCCAGCCAAAGAGCTCATATTGAATTAAAGTATATTTTCCACACAGGCATCCAATCTTGACACAAAAAGAGTAAAGAAAAAAGAAAAATCACTGCTTTTGCTGTCCAATGGTTCAGCACTTGGACAGTGATGGCTGTCTTACCTTATGTCTATTCACATTTGTCTGGCCTAAGCTTACAGATACTGCTGCTCACTGGGCTTTTCTCTACTAGCTTCACAAGCCTTCTGTTAACCAGTACTTCCTAAAAATAACTACAATCTCCCAGAAAACATGTTTAATTGTTTTAACCATCCAAGTGATTGGGAGTGTTTTTCTGGTGTCTATCCTAGCTCTTCCTGTAGGAAGTTACCCCAATTCTTTCTTGTCCCAACACAACATGAACCATCTGCAGGATTATTAGACAGTGGATGCACTTACTGCATCAAGATCCACTCAAAAAAACATTGAATGGATGAACAGATGTCTTGAAAACACTCCAGGACAACAGGGCTTTGACATGCCTTTGTCAGGTAATTAGATTTGAGGTGTCCACTCAATGTACTATGAGTGCAAAGTAGCAATTCTTACAAATCTCAAGTGATTCCTAGTGCTGGTAGACAGCCAGGATAAGAGGAAAGAGAATAGCCACTCATAAGCTGTATATGTTAATGTACATGGGGCTGCTAAGAGAGTGAGCAACAGTTCATATTCTCCTATGTTATGAGTAACAGTCTGGGGTTTTTACCTGCACTCATGACACCATGCACTCCTGTCTTACGGATACATTCTTCCACATCACTGAGGCACTGGATGTTTCCATTTGCAAACACAGGAATGCTTACAGCTTTTCTACACCAGTGAATAAAGAGATGCATAGAATTAGAGTCAACCCACAAATTCTACTCCTGGCACACATATTTGTTTTCTCTTCAATGCCACTGCACACTCTGCTTAAAATCCACCTTCAGAGCACGTCAGGAAAACTCCCCTGGCAGTGGCAGAGGGGTACTGCTCCCTAACCTGACAGCCTGAATGTGCTCCCACGATGCCACGCCAGCAAGGGGTCCTTTCTGTTCCTTGGTACGGCCGTGCACAGTCAGCAGCTGAAACACAAAGTTACAGTTACCCTTCCTGTGTGTGAATCACTGAACAAATCCACTGACAGAAATTTCCTTTTACCCCACAGGCTTCATGGGCACCACAGAACTCCCACTGCTGTGTCAACAATTCCTGTGTCACAGAAAGGTACCAGCAGCTCACCTACCACTGTACAGCCTAGGGCTTCTTTCAGCCTGCTATTCCACAGCATCACAAGATCCTACCCTGAGACTACCCACAGATCTCCTATTGTGCTGGCTCCCATTTCTGATTCACTGTGGAACTTGTGATCTATTGCAGATGACACTAAACTAGGAGGAAGTGTTGATCTGCCTGAGAGTAGGGAGGCTCTTCAGAGGGATCTGAACAGGCTGGACCCATGGGCTGAGACCAATGGGATGAAGTTTAACAAGGCCAAGTGCAGAGTGCTGCACATGGGACAGAACAACCCCAGGCAGCGCTACAGGCTGGGGGAGACTGGCTGGAGAGCTGTCAGGCAGAGAAGGACCTGGGGGTGTTGGGTGACTGCAGGCTGAACATGAGCCAGCACTGTGGCCAGGAAGGCCAATGGCATCCTGGCTTGTGTCAGACACAGTGTGGCCAGTAGGTCTGGGGAGGGGATTGTGCCCCTGTACTGGGCACTGGTGAGGCTGCACCTCGAGTGCTGGGTCCAGTTCTGGGCTCCTCACCATCAGAAGGACACTGAGGTCCTGGAGCGAGTCCAGAGAAGGGCAACCAGGCTGGGGAAGGGGCTGGAGGGCAAATCCTCTGAGGAGCAGCTGAGGGAGCTGGGGGTGTTCAGTCTGGAGAAGAGGAGGCTGAAGGGAGACCTTATCACCACCTACAACTACCTGAAGGTAGGTTATAGAGAGATAGGTGATGGTCTCTTCAGCCAGGGGACAGGTGATAGGACAAGGGGGAATGGCATGAAGCTGGGCCAGGGCAGGTTTAGATTGGATGTTAGGAAAAAATTTGTTACTGAAAGAGTTGTCAGGGCTGGAACAGGCTGCCCAGGGAGGGGCTGAGTCACCTTCCCTGGGTGTGTTCAAAAAAAGGGTAGATGAGGTACTTAGGGATATGGTTTAGTTTAGGATGAGAATGGTTGGACTTGATGATCTTAAAGGTCTTTTCCAGCCTGGTGATTCTGTGATTCGGCTTGCTCCTCAGCAGAGGGCTGACTACTGTCAGTCCTAGCTCTAACTACAGACTGCCTCTTCCAATTCAACTGAAGCCCTAGACAGCTGCCTGTTTCTTCTCTAGCAGTAGCAACCTGTGGTGCTGCTTCTCCTGCAGCCCTGGGGATCTCATGTGTCCCGCAGCCCATGTCAGACTGCGATGCCTAACCACAGTGAGGGCTGCTGTCCTGTGCAGTGATTACAAGAGACTCTGCTCTGCCCTGGTCAGGCCCCACCTGGAGTGTTGTGTCCAGGTCTGGGCTCCCTGGGATAAAAAAGACAGGGATCTCCTGGAGAGAGTCCAGAGGAGGCTACGGAGATGCTGAAGGGCCTGGAGCATCTCCCCTGTGAGGAAAGGCTGAGTGAGCTGGGGCTGTTCAGCCTGCAGAGAAGAGACTGAGAGGGGATCTGATCAATGGGGATCAATAGCTGAAGGGTGGGACACAGGGGGACATGGGCAGCCTCTTCTCAGTGTCTGTGGGGACAGGACAAGGGGCAATGGCCTCAAGTTGGAGCACAGGGAGTTCCACCCCAATCTGGGGAAGAACTTTTCCCCAGTGAGGGTGAGGGAGCCCTGGGACAGGCTGCCCAGGGGGTGTGGAGTCTCCTTCTCTGGAGAGATTCCAGCCCCGTCTGGACACCGACCTGTGTGACCTGTCCCAGGGACCCTGCTTTGGCAGGGGGTTGGACCCCATGGGCTCTGGAGGACCCTTCCAGCCCCTATGGTTCTGTGATTCTGTGACTCTGAAGTCACCATATCTTCTATATCACACTGTTCACCTGCTGCCTACGACTGCAGGTACATTCGATCTCTCTGCACCCCCTTTCGTCTGTCTGTAAAACAGCACAGCCTGCTCATCTCTGCAGTACACCAAGAGCTGGTCATCAGGTGCTGTACAGAGACATGTGCCCAGTCAAGAGTAGAGGCAGCAGCTGGCTCCTTACCTGGCAGCCAGCCTTCTCCAGCATCTGTGCATACTTCACTGTCTTGTCAATTTCTGGGAACACGCGGATTTTGCATGTGATGGGAACAGAGAGCTTCTCGTTAGCCAGTAAGACTGGGAAAGATTGAAAAGACAGGTAAGTGGGCTGCACAATGCTATGGAAAGTGCCTACTCTCCTCAAGATCTGACACTGGGTGTGGTATAGAAAAAGCCTAAACAGTTAATGCTATGCAGTTCTCACAGCTTATACAGTCAGCAATGCCCTCTACAATCCTTATTACACAGGTTAATCAAGCAATAATGAAACATGAAGCACAACATCTGCATTCTAATAAGAAGGCATAAAATAGTCAGCATTTAATTCCCCTAACATTTCCAGTGCAGCAAACCTTCACTTCCAAGGACCACCCCCTGAAATCTTAATCACTGGTACAGGTTTACTATAGTCACAGGCTACTGTACTCCTCCTATGCAAGACCATTAACACTTGCTCGTCCACCTTTCCTACAAGAGATGCTTTGCTTCTTTCCAAATTATCACCCCAAGTAGAGTCCTGCCCATGGCAGGCAGAGGCTTAGCAACTGAGGTAGGCAGTGGACCCATAGAAGCAGTAAACTGAGGTTACAGAGTCAGGGTGAGATCCAGAGCAACATGTTAAACTCCCATTGTCTTTCCCCAGGGCACGGAATCAGAAAGTACTAAAGAGACAGCTAATGAAGACAGGCAACAGGAAAACACTGAGCAGTGACATGCCTGAAGTTCTCCTCCTCCAGAGCTCAGAGGTATAATGTAGGAATTCACGTGCTTTCTTCCAATCCAAACCCCAGCAGCTCTGACAATAGGTACCTCCTATCACCCCTTCAAGGAACAAGTGAGGTGTACACAAGAGCAGCAAGCAGAACACAGTGCTCCATCATTTTAAAGAAGTCTGGGGGAGAAGGAGGAAGAGGAAGCTTGGCATACTAGACAGCCTGGGTTGTCCCCCAACTAGATGATGTGGGTTCTCTTCTCACCATGAGGCTGTTCTGATTTGCATCTTTCACTCCAAAGTGCCCCAACAACCACACTACATGCCAGACAGGGAAGCACTGTGTATCTTTCCAGGTTCTAAGCAGTGCCTTTGTGCCAAACATCATTCAAGATCCCTAGACCATGGGGAATGAAAACAAGAAATACCACCTTAACTTCACAGTTCAGACACTTGCTTTCAGGAGGGGTGAAAGCCATTCTCAGCTCTACACAATGGCCAAAACCTTGCTCATTAAATCAGTTCCAGATGTATTTCTTAAAAAAACAAACCAACCATGATACTGTTTGCAACTGCCATCAGCTGTCTGAGAACATCCTACACTAATTTGGAAGAGGGAGGCATAACTTGCTACGGGGGGGACAGAAACAGTATGCTGAGTTGATCAGAAAAAGACAGCTGTGGCTTCAAGCAGAAACACAACTCCTGGGACCTAAGAACTTCAAAGTGAAAAAGCAAGGCACTGGGAGCTTTGCTGGGTTTTTTAGAGTTGGAGAGCCATCAAGCTGTCCTTAGATGGGGACTCAACTGACTCACTTTCACCTAAAGTCTTTTAGCAGATCTAACGTGAGTTTGTAGTAGGATACCACCAAGTACCTTGAGGGTGCTACTGGAACACAGTAAGAAAAGAAAAAAAGCCCCAACACAACCCTCCCAAAAGAACCCTGCCACATCTCCTTTCCCCAAAATCCCTCAGCCTCCTCTCAGTCATGAGTTCATCACATTCCCTCTCAAAGTGAAGCCTCTCTAAAGTGAGGTCTCTCTAAAGACTTACTCATTCTCTGAAGAAGATCCCACTCCTCTTGCAGAAATGCTCCATAGTGACCTGCAGTAAGACAGCAAATGACAGACAGACAGAAGAGTCAGATCCTAAAGTATCCAGCTTTCACACACATTCAGATAGAGATCCAGACACTCACATGCTGCACTGGCAGAAACAGAGGTGCTCTGTCCACCCAAACTGGAAGAGCTGGCCTGCTCTGTTCCCCATGCCACCCTAGATTTACAGGATAAACAATGAATCCCTGCTTTTACTGCTACTTCCTAAGGCTGGCAGCTGAAAATCCAACTTTCAGAGGTTTACACCAGGCCTTTAAAAATTCCCTTCAGGATAAAACCTGATCAGATTGAAAGATCTATTTGCCCTGTGCACCACTGATCATTTCCTATTCGCCTTTGAAAGACATTTTGGAAGAGGAATGAGCAGTTACTGAGCAAATCTTTCCTCAGCATCCTAACAGATCCAAAATATTCAACCCCCAGTTCTGGATTTCAAGCACAGCTCTCTCTGCAGCACCTTTAAGGGATTCAGCAGGTGTTATCCTCCTCTTATACATTAATGTGATTAAACTGTGCAAGTATCAAGGAAGCAGGAGGCTAGGTGCCTGCCTGCATGCTGTGATTTTCAATGCAGTTTTGCAAAGTTGGGCTGTTTGAGCAACTGAGATCAGAAAGAAAATCAAGCTCTTGCTAAAAATACTTTTTTTGAAGGATATTTTAGACACCAGAGCTGTCTGTCACTCAAAAGAAGCTGGGATTATTACCATGCCAAATTTTTGGTTTAGGTACTGAAAAGCATTACTTGTTTAAGTGGGTGTAACTAAGTCTGATGAGCAGGACTGCAGCTGCCCCCCTGCACCACGGCCTAATTTGGTCCTCTTGATGTTTTACCACCAACACTCACATTTGAAACATGCCACTTCTGTTTATCCAGGGTTCAGATTTGCACATACCTCTCTTTGCAATCATTTGGGGGCAACCCAAATTTAGGTCTATGGCATCACAATAATCCTGAGCCAACAGTGCAGCTTGGACAAACACTTCAGGGTCATTGGCACAGAACTAAGACAAAGAAAAGTGGAATAATCAGACAACAGCTTGCTTCAAGTACCAACAACATGTTGTGATGTAGTTAGGAAGCAATTACTTGCTACAGAAAAGAGGAGTAATATGCACTGTTAATCACTGCAAACACCATTCCTCAAGAAAAAACCCCCAAACCCAAATAAAATCTGTGATGTTTACCAGCCACAGACCCTCAGCCTTCAAATGACCAAATGGGAAAGATGTGCATTCAAGAGACAAATAAATATTTCTAGAATATTTTACATACAGTATCCAAGAAAGAACGAGAGGGAATAATTCTTACAATCCTCTGTAGAACAAAGAGCTGCAGCACTTTAATTCATAAAGGTGGCACAGAAGACAAGTGTTACCTGTGGTGTCTCTGGGTCTTGAGACAATTCAAACTTGGTAGATACCAATAAACACCACTGCCTATAAAATGAATTCACTTAGTGTGGAGTGTGAAACACACACTGGGCTGTTAGGCAAATGCTCAGTCTCAGATATAATTAGTATTACATTTAAAGCACAGTGTAAAACCCAATTTATTAATGAAAATGAGGTTCATTTCAAGCTGCTTTATTGAAGAGGACAGAGCCAGACCATTCTTCTCATCTATGCTTTTAAACAGATGTTCTAAAGTTCATTCATTATTAACTGACAAGAATGCCCTCACATCTTTAAATAACATGGATTTAAACTCAAGCATGTGTGAGCAGAAGGTGTTACTTAAACCCACCAGCACTACACAAATGATGGCTGACAACCACTAAACCCAGAAAAGGCATTTGTTTTCTCTGAGATGGTTGAAACAATGGAAAGCCTCCCACCAAACCACATCAGTGAGGACTTCTGCACAGGAAACAAAGCCCACAGAGCAGGCTGGGCTCAGATCTACCTGAATCTATTTTCAAGAGCCTGTGACCAAAACCCTACATGGCCCTGAAGTACTGCAGAAGTCCGAAAGGCTTGCTGCCCTGACTCAATTCAAAGACTGCTCTAGTTAGTTCTGTGCCTTGTGTCCAATAGTGCCCAGTGGGAAGGACAATAAACACAGCAACCTGGCAGCAGCTGTTGCCTTTCAGGTAGGCTCGCCCAGAACATGCCGCTTACTGAGCTGAAGATCTGTGTTCAAAAGACATTTCTGCCACCTCTGTTTTTCTGTGCCAATAGAAACTACCTCCTGTGAAAGAAGAGGAATATACAATACTGTGTTGACAGACCGAAGGTGCACCTCATCCTACTCTGGTAATGGTAAAGAACAGACATCTCTGGGACAGCAGGAGCTGGAAAGCATCTTCAGGGACTCTGGAAGCAGATGTGGTGTTCCCTGCACGTGGTGACCCTCACCAGTTTTCCTTCATTTGCTTTCTAAAATCAAATTATAACCCTTCAGCATCCAGTCCACACCATGATACTGAATGCTGCAGTTTATAACTCTCACTACCCACACTTCACCCTCGTTTCCTGCTTGTCATACTGTCACTGGCTTCTCACAGCTCTCCCTTGAGTCACAGAAGACACTTCTCCAGAGTCCCCCACATGCAGAAATCACGCCTGGTCCCGCTCATGCCAACTGCCTTTCCCTGTGTTAGCCTCCAGCTCCGCAGGCCCCTCTCCCTCTCTGGGATGAAGTACCTGTGCCTCACGCAGTACTCAAGCAGCAGAAGCAACACAGACTTTAAAGCATGTCCTATCTTCAGAGAGCTTCTCAAAAACCTGAGATCCTCAAGCGTTACCAGACCTTGAACTACCCCTGACTCTGGAAGACCAACTGCTAATCCATCTCTAAAGGTGAGACATGGAGGACTGAAACCCTGTGAGAAGTCCTGTGGCTCCAGACCCCTGTGGTGAAGACACCGAATCCTCTCTGCTAGGCACAGAACAACACTCTTGTCTCCATGAGCTAAGGGCTGTTTAGGCAAAGCCAGAGATCCCTCTGCCGACCTACACACCCACTTTAAAACCTGCGTTTGTGGGCGGACGGCTCGGCCACGCCGCCTCGCTTGACAGCGTTACCGGCAGCGCACCGCAGGGCGACCCCCGGGAGAGATCCTCCCGGCAGCCGCCGCCCCGGTGCCGGGGCTGACCGGGCAAGGCGCCGCCGGTCCGGGAGCGCAGCGGGAGGGCCGGGGCGGGCGCCGGCGGCCCGCGGGAGGTGGCGGCGCTCACCTGCACGATGAGCGGGCGGTCCTCGGGACAGGCCTCGCCGTAGAGGTTCTCGCGGCGGTAGTTGGCGTCCCTGAGGAAGACCTGGGCGTGCAGCATCGGCGTGTAGCAGAGCTGGGCGCCGTGGCGGCGGCTCAGCAGCCTCCAGGCCAGCTCGCTCTGGTCCACCATGGGCGCCACCACGTAGTGGGCGCTCCGCAGCGTCTCCCTCCAGAAGGCCTCCCCGCGCAGCTTCGGCATCTCCCGCCTGCCCCGCCGGGCAGCGCTGCGGCAGAGTGCCGCCCCGGGGCTCGCAGCCGTCGCCCGAGTCTCGGAAGCGGGCGCGATCGCTGGGCCCTGGCAGGGCAGCGAGGCGGCCGGACGGTGCCACCGCCATCTCGCTCCGGCCGGCCCGGCGGTGCAGCTGCGCGCCCGGCCCCTCCGGAAACCGTGGCGCTGCCAGCAGGGGCCGCGTGAGGAAGAATCCGGGCAACGGCAGGGCCGGAGCCGCCACGGGCGGGGGCCGCGCTGCCCCGGTTTCCTGGGGCGGGCGGAGGCCGCGACTCTGGAAGCCCCGTCCGCAGCGCCTGCCGGGGCTCGGCCCCCCCGCGCCGGCCTCGGTCCGCGGGCGGGTGCCACGGGCGGTCTCCTCGCGGGCCATGGGGCCCGCATCGCGGCGCCCTGGGCCAGCACGGAAAGCCCCCCGCCCGTCAGCCGCCCCCGCTTGACTGGGCGAGCTCGGGAGGAGCTGCGGCCTCTGCCCCAGCAGCGGCTGTTGAGCTGCGGCAGAGCTCTGAGCAGTCCCAGAGAGTGGCACACGGTCCGTCCCCCTGAACCAAAAGGAACCGCGTTCAGGGCAAACCGCTCCTGCTGCGGCCCTTGGTAGAGCTGCAGGGGCCCACCGGGGCGGGCACAGGGCAGGGCGGCCTCTGCTCAGCTGCCAGCGCCCTCTAGAATATAAACCCCCCTCTGGCTCCAGGAGAAACATCAATCGACCGTTACTCACAGGGGTTTAGACATAGATTATTTTTTTTCTAAAGGGAAAACCTCAGACCAGAGCAGCACTCCGTGCCTAGCCCCCTGGTTCTGTTCAGGGACAGGCTCTCACCTTCACAGGGCAAGTTCCCTGTCAAACCCTTTCTAGTGCTCGTGGTTGCACTGGACCCTGCCGCGGGGTTCAAGAGCCCCTGCTCCTTTTCTACCCTCTTCCACTACCTTCCAGGGGCATCAACAACCCGTTCTGCCGTTTTAAAAGCACAGCATCTCCAGCTATCCTTCAACACTCCTGCTCCCTTACACAGCTGCTCTGGAGTTACTTTTTCTTCCTTTTGACCCCAATTTGCTCACAACCAATCACAGAATCACTAACTGTTTGCAGGACAAAGAAAGATGTGCTTCACTTATTGCTATTCTACCTTTAGGGATTTACTTGACATCTCCCTCAGCACCAGAATTCTTCCCCACTTAGTCCTTGAAGTCCCCAGGTCTGTTACCCTGTCACCCCTCTTGCCTTTTTTTTTTTTTAAAGAAAAACATAATCTTTGGCAGGAAAGGTGCATTTCCTTTCTCCTGAGGGAGGTGGTAGAGCAGGAAAGAATAGCTTTAATGCTCTGTGCCAAACATTGGTATAGTCACTATTAACCACATACATAAACATTGCATATTTAAGGTGTACTGTCTCCAGTTTCAGAATGGCAGTGGGACTTCATGAACCTAAGTTAGTTTACAGGGCCAACAGGGCACTATGCTTTTCAGTCTCAAGATTTAAGACCAACACATTGATGAGAAGCTAGATGCTGAAGAGGGATGGAGAGCAAATATCAGTTGATGAGACTCCCACTTCAGTTTCACATAAAGGGTGGATGTGAAAGACTTGGCTTCTGCCCTGATCTTTTCAAAACAAGTAGCTGCAGTGTTGGATTTTGCATTATGAAATTATTGTTCTGTCTGTCTGACAAGCTACTGAGAAACAAGCAGTAGTACCAGCACTAAAGGTTTTTATTTTTGGCATGCTGTATTCAGCAGCCAGTTACATAATGGGTTACAGAGCAGCAGCTCATAATTAGACAGTTATGGGAAAAAATCCCCAAAATCAACCTTCTGCTTTTCAAATAACAACCACAAGAACACCAAGAGTATATAGGCTGCAAGTAATTGAGGAACTCTGTACTAAACCAGTATCTTAAGCTTTGCTTAGATGAGACCATGCACATTTACATTACAGAGAACTTATCCAACTCCTGCTCCAGCAGCTGAAGCAGTGTTAGTCCTTGCTCCCTCATGCAGCCCGTTCAGACTTGCTAAACACAGTAGCACAGACTGTTGTGCCTCTTTGCTCAATTGCTCCTTGAGGCTTGCTACAACTGCCAGCAGTTAAATTTAAACCAAACCAATGAGTCCACATTTTATTTTATGTGGTATCCTCTGCTAGGATGCACGTGGGTAGTATGCAGTAGCTATGATGAAGTCCCACAGTATGGATGTATGCCTGGTCACATAGCTCCTCTTCAGTTTTGGCAGCTCTACAGCACCTTACCCTCACTTACTGCCCACTTCCCTCACCCCCTAGCCATGATTCCTAATAATGTAACAGCATTTATACCCAGTGCCTGTCTAATGCTCCCACTGACCTTGAGGTAGATGCTATTATTCTCATTTTGCAGATGGGGAAACTGAGGCAGGAGCAATAATAGCTTGTCCAAACTGCAACAGTGAGGCCAGAAGTACAGAGTTTCCATTTCAGTCTTGTGGGTACATGGTTTGGTTTTATTGAAGGTACCAAAATCATGGCAACAAGAAGCCATCTTCCAGAATTCTATGTCTTCTTTATTATTGTTATTATTTCTACAGACTCAAAATCAAATATGCCAGCAGCAGTTTTGGCTTTATACCAAGAAATGAGAGATGCCAGATGAAACACAGTATTAAGAAATGGCGATGGAGAATAAGACAAGAAGTCAACCAGTGATCAATTCTGTTTAATACTAGGAAAGCCAAAGAGAAAGAGACACTCTTCAGACCAAAAAAGTATTTAAAAAAAAAAGAAAAAAGAACAGGACTTATTCCAGAAATGCTTTAAGCTGACATTATGTTGGTTTTATTTCAGATTTCACAAAAGAAATACGTTATAAAACTAAAATCAGTTAACCCAGCCACTATCAACAGAGGGTGGTATAAGCAAAAGACACTAGGTCAGAACCTGCAGTGAAGAGCCACATGCCATTCCCATCACTGGACTGCTCCTGAACTGGCAGAATACTTCACCAGGGGACACAGATGGAGAGAACTGGGGTTTTACAGCAGTTCTGAGAGGCACAATAGCTCCTCCTAGTTGGTGCTTTGTTGCTACCTAGGTCTCCTCTGTATCATAAGTGTAGCAAGGGTTTACTGATTCTGGGAAGGACAGATCCAGCACAGCAAAGGTGAGAAAGGTTTTAATGGAATTTAATGCAAGTCTCCTTTAAAAAGGTTCTGTATCTTAAAATCATGCCATCAAACTGATTACTCAGCTAACTTACGTGGGATCTCCAGCCTCATTACTGACAGGGAAATGCATACAAACAGCTTAAGCAAGCCCTGTGCTAAATAAAATATACAAGGGCTTTGGGCAGATGCCAGTGTGCTTGCCTGAGCTTTGGGTCATGGGAGAGCAGGGGTTGGAGGATTTGTTCAGTTACTGTTCATTCCATTTGCCTCCCCCATCCCAAATGTCTGGTTGGGCAGTGAGACCGGAGGTGGGAGGGAGTAAGGTAAAGCCATCAGCCTTAATGCTTTGCTGAGGTTCTGACACTGCAGAGCACAGAACCTTGCACAACTCTAAATGAAGCACCTGCCCAGGGACAGCTTTGCCTGTTTTTAGAATCACATCCAAGTCAAGGATGTTCACTAGAGTGGCAACTGTCAAACCACCTACCATTCTCCTCCACCGCCCTCTCTCCTCCAAGTGTGGATGACTCTGGATTCTACCTTTTCCTTTCTGAACAGGGCAGTGGGAGAAAAAAAACACCCCAACAACAAACCACAAACAAAACCTAAAGAAACCAGACTGTTCCAAAGATGCACTTTGGTTTAACAAATGAGCAACCTCCCTTTGTAGAGCAAACCTTCCCCTCCAAGGAAGGGCTGTTTCCTTTCTTCTATAACCCACGATAAATTAAAACCAAGTAAGAAGTCTCTGGTTTGACACAATAAATACTTAGAATATATCAAATTAAAAAAATATAGTTACAAAAGCCTCAATTGAATTCTCTGTGACCTAACTACAGACAGATTCTTCACAGACAAAAGGTATCTCCGAAATCAGCTGCAGCTCCTCTCCCTGCTCACTGGGCTTGGTCAACAAGTGCTATCACATACCCTTTGGAATACTGTTAAGACAAAACAATGTAGAGCACAAGAGATCAAGAAATTTACTCCTAAATTTGTTTTTCATACTGCCAAGGGTATAGGAAGCAACCATCAGTGGGGAATCCTCACAGCAGTGCAGTGACAGAGTCACAGCACCAGAGTAGCACAGACAAGGATACCAGCGGGGGGAAAAAAAAACCAAAAAAAAAAAACCACATAGAAAGGGAAGGAGGAGAGAGACCATAGAAGTTGGAAAAGGAAAAGATGAGCCAGAGAGTGAGAGAAAAAGACCAATCAAGTTCAGCTGGACTTCCCAGTTCTGGCAGCAGAGCAGATGAGATGTTGAACAACAGGAAGTTCCTTGGGGTCTGTCATAACAAGGAATGTTGTTGGCATTTTCTTCACTATTGACAGTAAGTAAGCAGTTAACCCTCTCTGACACTGACACGTGGCTCTGCCAGTGAGCTGTGGATGATCCCAGTAATGGATTCAGCACCATCTCCCTCCAGTAAGGTGCGGTGATCCCCTTCAATAACATGGATGAACACTTTCCCATTGCATACCTGTACAGAATCAAAAGAGAAAAGCTTTATACTCACAATTTACAACCATCTGGTCACCTAGCTGTTTTGCTTTTGTCAGTCTTCTAAGTTACTCATACTTTACACCACTATCTCTCTATCAAACTCAGTTGAAAACACCACCAGTTTTACTCTGACACATTTTCATGTCTCAGCTGCAGGGCATGGTATGGAACCAGTGTTGTAAGGCACACGAGTCTGACAGCCTGGCAGGTGATCTACTCAAATGTAAGCCAGGCAGGAAGCCAATCACCCCAATACTCACTGAATAATTAAACTATAATATAAAAAAATTGATTGATAAATTATCTACTTCCAAGCCCTTATGAAAGCCAAGTAACACCCCCACACCTAATCTTTCTCTCACCACCAATCTGCCTTGAAGATCATTATGTAACTTTAGCAACACAAGTCAGCCTTGAATCAATAGTGAATGTAAGTTACCTGAAGGCACAGGAGATGCCAGAAGCAGGAAAATAATAAAGAAAGTCACCTCCTTTTTCCTGGTATCTGTACTATACCATGAGACAGAACCCTTTTATATGAGCAGGGGCCAGAGAACAGTGACTTTATCTGGACAACAGGCTTAAACCATCTTTGTTAGGCCCACAAGAAACCCACGCACTAACTTTGAAGTGGTCCACAAAAGGTAACCAAGAGAAAGCTGCCTCCTGTCTGACAGCTAACACTTGCTCTTCAAAAACCTGACCTCATGCAGTGGACAAACTTTAGGAGTCTACAGGGAAAGGAGGAGACTAAAAATTACTTCTGTCAAGTTACTCCCTTTTAACACCTTTATAATCTGAAGTCTGTTTAGAGAGCTGCAAGAATTAGCTACAGAAAACACCTTCTTATCCAATATAGAGGCTACACCTCCTGGTCCTCACTACCCTGAGAAAATGCCTAGAACCAGTCCACTCATTTGCTTTTAGGGACTTTCCATTCTTGTTAGAGCATGAAAGCTGCAGAATGATAATTCCTCTCCGGTTGCTTCGGTCCCTTATCCCTCAGTAAGGATGATTTTCCATGCTTATTTTTTGATCCCAAATACATCAGAACCTCAACAGTCACCAGTGGGCCTCAGACTGACCTCTGAGAGCCTGTAGTCTCCACCCAGCCCTTCTTCATATTCGTTGTTAGATTTTGCCCGCAGCAGCGTCACATTCCCACGGTACTTGGCCTCTGGGATGTACTTGTCAGCAGCCTTCAGTTTCCGGTAGAAGGAAGCGGCAGCAAAGCTGAGAGCTTCACGATTGATGTTTCTGTAAGTCTGAATTATCAGGTCTGCAGCAGCATTCGCACGAGCCTCCAGATCTTCCAGGGGCAGAAGAACCTCCAGCACCTGAAAATATTAACAATTTTTACCCATTAGTCTCAGTATCTGATAATCTGTCTCCATTAAACAAAGCACCACCCCCACCCCCCAAAAAAAAAGCCAAACCCCAAACAAACCAAAACCCCACAACCCCCCTTGAGCAATGTGAAGGGAAGTTAACAAAACAAAACATTACTTTATTGTATTCAATGCCTGTAAACTGCTGAACAAAGGCACACAATGCTTCAGTCTCCAGTGCAGCCTCGTTTCCTTGGGACAGCTTGGCTCTGTAGCTCTGGAAAAAGAGAAGAATAAGAGGTGAACATGAGTGATATGCCTGATCTTGAATGTTAGATAACAATTACAGTACAAAGGGCTCTGAGCTGGGGAAGGGGGCAGGGAGAGGGGAAGACAGACTGAAGCTTGAGGTTGGGAGTCCCCTTGAGGAGAGATTATAAAGCAAACGCACAGGTAGCAATTGCTGAGAGCTTAGTATGCTCTAGAAAGTACAATGAAAGTGGAAAGCAAGGCTTAAGCAAGGCTTCCTAGCAGCAGCTACGTGAGGATATTGTCTTGCAGGCCTTGGATCTTTTAGAGGACATTCCAATATTGATTTACTATAGAAAGAGCAACATTTCTGTCCCAGTCCTCACTAGCTAATGAGGGCCACTCCCCATGTGCTTCCACCCTTCAGCCATCCCTAAGCATCCACTGTCTACAGCTGCCTCTCAGCTCCCCTGTTCAGAAAAGTCTGTCAGCTTTTTGTATGGCTCCTATCTACAACAGTCCCCTCTCAGAGCATGGGCCCCCATCACTGAGAACAGTCCCCAGACAGAAGATTACCTGAGTGTATGCTGCCACAAAGGAATGAGACCCATCAAAGAGGAACAGACTGTTGAGCACATGGGAAGCATTTTGTTGTGCCTGCAGCTGGGAGCACATTTCAAAGGCTACACAGGCACCGAAAGAATACCCAGCGATGCGGTAAGGTCCCTCAGGCTGTATCTGCTTCATACAGTTGATGTAATAAGATGCCAAGCTCTGTATGCTGTCCAAGGGAGCAGCTAGAACATGGGAGCAAGTTAGAAACAGACTCTGGTAAGACACTGGCAGAGACAGTTACTGTTTTGTGAGCTCAGAAACAACCCTGCTGAAAACATTCAGGTTCGGTATGTTTCTAAATGATGTTTAGCAACTTAGATTTTGGTCAAGGAATAGTAATGCTCCTGCTTTCCAAAGACATGTAGAACATGACTTGGTTTTCTCCTGCATGTGTATCTCCTGGCAGGGACTCAATGCAACTTCCATTTCTCCATACATAAGATATTCAATCTAATCTAGTTCTTGTTACCTGGGTACACCTGCCACGACCCTATGCAGACTATAGGTACTGATGCTCGATCCTCTGAGTTTGAGTCTAGAAACAAACTCTCTCTCTAAGGCAACGAAAATTCAGAATGCTGTGCTTACAAATTCAAGATGCCAAAGAACTGAGATACCTTTTGTGCACTGGAACCCATAGCAGGGTATATGAAGTTTGGAGGCAAGAGTGTAGAAAACTGCAGTGGATCCTTCAATGGGGTGAATGAGGAAGAGAGGGCGCTCTGTGCTCTGAACATCGTTGAGGCGGATGATCGTTGGTCCTTCTGGGTTCACTAACAAGTTGTTCAAATCCAGTTTTGGAGGTTCGCCCGGGCCAGTCTTCGTCACTTGGGATGGCTTCAGCTCTTTGAAGGGAAGCACACCAGACAGATGCAATAAGATTCAGGATCTGTCTTGTTCATACAGCCATAGTCCTAAAGGAGGATCTCAGGGCTGCTCTAGATTAGCCCATTGGCTCACGAAATCATGAGGGCACAGACATAGGGATCTTCCTATTCTTAGCTGCTCTACAGCAACCCCACACAGTTTTAGCTTCAGTAACTATGGCATCATATTGTGTATTCCTCAGACAGGTAAAAGGTCTCAAATTACATCCTGCACTCATGCAGGCAGAAACTAGCCAAACTCAACAGCTGCTTTCATGTTCTTTCTTATACACTGCCCCCAGGAACAACTGGTCTAACCCAATGGCTGGTGCACTTCAGTGAGATGCCTGTTGCCTAAAAGCCCATTATTCCATGGTTTGATAGGGGCTTATGGCACTAGAGATGAAATACTGGATTGGGAGCTTAATTGTTTGGGCTCAGGTGGGTGGTAGCAATGCAGGTGCAGACACTGTACCCTCTGTGGTCCCGGACTTGGAAGAAAGCTCCCGTAGTTTGTTGATGGTGAGCAGCCGGATTTCTCTCATGGTCATCACGATGTCATAGTCCCTCTCCAGTGTCTGGCGCACCTCCACACCCATCAGGGAATCCAAGCCCAAGTCTCCCAAGGAGCTTTCAGCGTTCAGACTGCTGATGTCACGGACACCTGTGAAAAACCCAAACCAGCACATTAATAAATGGCAGATTGCCTTTCAGCTCCAGGCCTCTCTAGCAGTCCTCTCAGCTTTTTCTCCTACAGCTTGCTGCAGCTAGAGACAAACGCCTTTCAGGATCATATACAGCTTTCACACATCACCTCTTCTACAACCCACATCTGATAGGATCTAGTCTTTAGAGCAGATGTTTAATGTGCACAGTTTTGCAACAGAGCTATGTAGCTGTGACCATTCATCACTTCAGCTCTAGACCAAGTTCTGAGCAGTCAGCTAGAGTAATTCCACATACTGAAGGCTCTAACTTAAACTGTAGTCCTAGATCTAACCCAACTAATCCTCAGCTGTAACAGGAGATGACACTTATCAGTGTCAATGATGGTTGATTGCAACACTTGATGTCTATCTATCACACTGCAGGAGCAAGTGATTCCTCTAGTCTTCAACACCTCTTTTCCTTCAATTTTCATTTTTCAGGTCTTTCACCCTTTCCTTATCTGTAAAAGGCTTCTAATACCACTTGCACCTACAGCTCTTCCTCCCCTCCTCCACCTTGTGCCCTGTGCTGCCACCCTTTCCACCATTAGGCTTCTTACTAGCTTTTTCCATTGTCGTCTTCACACACCCTCTCCTTCCAAACCTTACAATTTCCCAGCCACTTTCCTATGACTTTTAAAAGCCATGTGTCTGTTCTCTGAGGTCATATGGGGTTGGATTAGATGATCTTTTGAGGTCCCTTCTAACCCCTAAGATTCTGTGACTGTGGTATTTGCTGTCAGTTACTACATACAACTCCTTCAGGAGTACTCAGGAGACTGCTTCAATCAGTACTTTTGGTAGGAAAAAAATCTGTACATGCTTCTGCCTGAAAAAGAGGTAACTGAAGTGGGACACAGCAGAGCTGACAGAGATTATTGTTTCAACACAAGAACAGAGGACACAAAGGTTAAAGGAAGCAGGTCCAAAACAGGCAGGGAGACACAGCACTTTTTGTAACACAGAGTTAAGCTGTGGCTACTGGATGTTCAGGTGGGATGACAGCTGGTAAGAGAATACAGCACCACCAAGTGACCACAGTTAAAACCAAACCAAAACGTGCTATACTTTGCAGTATGTGGCTACTCCTAGGTGCATGTTGGAAAGCTGGAGTAGTACTGAGTTACTCATGTATGTGCCCTATTATGTGCTGTCCCAGAATTTTGCTACTGGGGGATGTTCTGTTGGTTCTCTGTTTGGAGAGCTGCACCAGTCCGCTCTAACCAAAACCCAAGACACTGAGGTATGTGTGTGCATGTATTCAAACACACTGAGAACAGCCAACACTGAAGAAGAACTGCTTATTGGAGGGAAGAGCAGTGTAAAGATAAAAACCAATGGTCCCACGACACATGCGCCACAGGGAAGTCGGGAAGAGATGCTGAACAGAGCCACCTACAGCAGCAGCACCACTGCCTTCCAAGAGCATCAAGGTGGTAGACACTGCCCAGCAGTGCTTGTCCAAGAGCACTTACCTAGGATGTGAGCAACAGCTTCTACGAGATCCCGCTGACTGCCTCCTTCAGTCTTCACAGAGACCTTCTCTGCTAGGACAAAGCTGGACATGACGGGATGGGGCTGGTTCAGGAAGGTATCCAGCACCTCCAGGCATGAGCTCATTTGCTGGGGAATGGTTCCCCCAACCACAATCTCTTTGTTTCCTACTGTCTTCA
Organism: Porphyrio hochstetteri; assembly: GCA_020800305.1. Lineage (NCBI taxonomy): Eukaryota > Metazoa > Chordata > Aves > Gruiformes > Rallidae > Porphyrio > Porphyrio hochstetteri. The sequence goes on along the minus strand of CM036923.1, from coordinate 2,974,526 downwards.
TAAGGATCCCCACATCACCAATGGCTCCCCACTGGATTGCCAGGCCTGGAGGAGGAATCAGAACACATCAGGCAGCTAATGAAAGCACATGGCAGCAACAGAAGTCAGTGTCCATTCCCACATGAGTCACACAAGGTAACAGCTAGGACAGAAAACAGCCTTAAACATTCATTATCACTCCAGACAAGTGCACAAGTTAGTGCTGAGCTGGTTCTCCTCTGGATGTGTGCTGAGGAGATGATGTTATTCATTGTGCAGGATAATCTATCTTACCTGGGAGCCCATCGTGATGTCGCTGCTCACAGATACGCTCCATGGTAGAATTGGCAAAGCCATAGTTACTTTGCCCAGCATTTCCCCTTCCACAGCTTACAGAGGAGAACACAACAAAATAGTCCAGGTCTGGGCACTTCTTACGAGCCACCCTTGGAGCAGAACAGGAGAGAGAGAAACACCATCAGAAAAACCTGCTAACTATGTGCTACTGTGGAAGGGTAGCACTAGAGACCCAAGTTTGATCAGCTCTGTGACCATAAGAACAGTTCCTATTTTTCCCTTACCAATCCAAGTGAAGGGTGCCTGAATACTTGGGCTTGTTGACCTCCCGGAATAATTCTGGGGTCTGGTTTTCAATCATGCCATCTCTAAGGACCTATTGGGGGGAGGAAAGAGGGTGTGGGAAAAAAGAAAGAGGTACTTTCAGTATTTCCAGTTTCTCTGTCTAAATTCATCACATGGTTTCAGATATGAAGAGGCACCAGCACACACCACCTTTCTGCAGCTTCAGAGTACAGACATACCCTGACATATGACAATGACAGCATGGCTTTTGGCAAGTCTGCTTTTTGCAGTACTGCCACTGCAGCCTTCAACTGCCAAGTTTTGCATGGCTTTTTTTTTGTCCCTATGAGTCTTGGGCAACATTCATCTTATCCTAGAACTGAGCTTGCTGTTGCTCTCCAGATCAAGGGGCCAGACCCATAAATAAGCCTTTAGCCACCACGTAAGGTCAAAAGCAAAGCATCCTCTGAAACACAGAGAGGCAACCTAAAACTAAAACTATACAGAGTCTGACTGCCCCCAGTAAAAAAGCCACTTGTAAGTGACAACAGCCATTCAAGTTGTCCTTGGCATTTCTGCCACTTACCACAGCCAAATTAAAGATGCCTCCAACTGGGCCAAGCTCCAACGCTTCTTCTATCAGCAGCTGTGCTCCTTCTAGTGTTCCGATGTCGCTGGTAGATACCAGCACTTGGACTCCCAGTGCCTTCCACTCTTTAACACGATTAGCCTGGTAGCCTACAAAATATAAAGATGAACAGTGCCTGGGATGAAGCATTCAGAACTGTGGTTAACCTGCTGCTTACACTTCACTGGCTAGGTAAGGACTGAACCAGGAATTATTTAGCTCTTCAGCTACAAGAAGAAAATTAGACTTGGAATGGTAGATAGAAATCACTTGAGCTTCAGAAATTCTCTAAATAGATCTAAGGTGAGAAGAGAGTCAAAAGAACATAGGATGAGGAGAAAAAAGGAAGAAAAAGTACAGCAGTAAAGAGAAATTAGCTTAACAAGAATTTGGGTGTGGAGACAGGAAAGGATACCTAGATTAGAGCAAAGCAACAGGTAACAGTGCAACCAAAACTTGAGCTAGCACATAGACCAAACACTTCAAGTGGTGCAATTGTGAACTTGCAAATAGAAAGAAGAAATCTGTAGAGAGAAGCTTTGTTCTGACTGAATTTGTGTGAGGAAACAGTAAAGATCACCTCTGGTAAGAGGTCTCAATGCAGTGACTGTAATCAAACTAATAGCATAAAACAGAGCAAAAGTGCTTAATGATGCTATCAGACTGTAGGACACATCCTCACAGATAAGCTATCCAAGGGAGCAAGATTAAGCATCCACAGATGTAAATGAGGGACAGAGTATCTTTAGCAAGTTTATAGGCCTTTCCTTGTGGCATAGGATCCACCATGCTACTGCCACTGAGGTATCTGGGTACAGGCTTTGTAGAAGGGGTTAAAAAAAACAAAGGTAAGGCTACAAAATCCTGGGAAAAAATGGGTTGATAGAATTAGGAAGCATTAAAAAAAAGAAGAAGTAGTGGGCAAATATCAAATTCAAAGATACTTCTGCCTTTAGAGGAAAGGGGACAACAGCTTCTTTGAAGTGAGAGGTCACATACCTGAGAGGAAAGAAGAGTGGATCAAGAACACTTAAGAATTGAGAGAAACTACGAGCTTGGGCCCCTTGAGAGGCAGCCACATTTCCTGTTCCTTTATGGTTTTTACTTACCAGTTCGTATGCCAGAACGAGATGTCAGGATAAGTTTCTGTGCTCCTCTCTCAACCAGCCACTGAGCCAACTCAAGCCCAAATCCTCCTAGGCCCCCTGTGATGATGTAGGACTTGGTAGGTGGACAGGAGGTTCGGGAGATGGCAGAGATTTTAACTGGTTCAGACTTTCTTGAAGGATATTCCTTTTCCTCTTCTTGGACCTTCCCCCAGGCAGGGAAAAAGAAAATTAAAAAAAATAATAGTTAAGATCAGCTAGACAATGCATTCCTTCTCTTTCCATGCTATGATCCTCTAGTCAGTGGGAATGAACCTTGTAGAATCAGAGTGACATGCCTGACAATTACATTTGTTACAATGTCAGCAGTAAAATTTAGAACCCTGTGCTGTCCTGGTCATACAGCTTAACTGGATCCAAACATCCAATACAGTCACCTACAGAGGTTAAGAGATGCATCACAGAATCAAGATCATTATCATTACCTTGATCATAACTTTGCCAATATGTTTTCCTTGTGCCATGAACCTGAAGGCAGCTTCTACGTCTTCTTTGTCGAAGACTGTACTCCTCAGGGGCTTTACCACACCGTCTTTTATGCCTTTACTCAACAGGTCGGATACTATTCCCCACTCCTGGTTTCCACCCTCAAAGATTGAATCTAGTAGGATCCCATGAAATGCCACATTCTTCAGGAAGAGAGACATTCCTAGAAAAAGGAACTTGGTTATGACCTGATGCTGCTGGTGTTTCAAAACCTAATCTATCTTCTGCTGCAGAAACATTTCTGCATGTGTCAGTACTATGAGGCTGAGGCATAAAGCAGTCATCACTTGCTATAATTCTGCGTTTTCCAAAGTAATTCCTTGCATATACTGTCTCAAGGCTACATTAAGTGGGTTGCTTTCTTACAAATGGACAGTTTACAGAAATTCCACTCAAAACCTGCATGTCAGGACAACAAGCACTAAGTCAGCTGGATATTAAAAATGACATTTGGCATCTAGTGCCAGCTGAGTTAAGTCACAGATGAGCTTGAATTCCAAGTAGAGGGGATCCCCAGAGATCTTGTCCATCTCCACAGGACACTTGCCCTCATAGGAGGTTTATCCATGATGGTAGGCTCTTTTGAAATTTATTTAGAATAAGAAAAGAGACTGTCAACACTTCCTATATGAAATCATCCTACAACAGGAGAACCTTCTTGGAATTGTTTTGCTAACACTGTAACACTCAAATCTGGTTTTGCATCCAAAGGAAGTCAGGTTAATTTTGTTTCTATGCCATCAAAAACCAGGAGGTGCTGTTGAGTCTGTGAGCAGTAAGTGAGGACTCTGGCTGCTCCCTGCTATGCAGTGATAGGAGGCATGGAAATGGCTCCAAGCTGCATCACGGGAGGTTTGGACTAGATGTTAGGAAACGTTACTGAAAGGGTGGTCAAACACTGAGGCAAACTTCTTTGAGAGGTGTTTGATGCCCCAAGCCTGTTTGTGTTTAAGAGGCATTTGGAAATGCCCTTGAATAATGTGTTTTAATTTTTGCTCAGCCCTGAATTGGTCTGGCAGTTGGACTAGGTGGTTGTTGCAGGTCCCTTCCAGCTATTCAAGCTGGCACAGATGGCTTCTTGTTTTGCTGCACAAGGTACTTTCAAGATCAGTTCCTCTGTAGTTATCTGAAAAATTCCAATTACTTTCACTCTACAAATGATCAAGTTTCACCTAGAGCAGAGGGAAAAACTGCAGCTTGTACAGCTAGGAACTTGACTTGCTAAGTTTTACATCACACTCGTCTGTCTGTCTATCAAACTGGTATGTTATGTGCCAAAAAGCATATCAGTCAAGTCGAACAGATCCATGAAATCTACAGGCTAACAGACTGGTAAACAGTGCATATGAGATAAATACTGCTCCTTGCTATCCAAATACTTCGTGGGCAACATGTCCTATACTGATTTTAAACAACATTGAGCAACTTAGTTATTTTGCAAGTTCTATGCAGGCTTCCAGAAGAATGCTGAGGTTACCTGCCTCCAAGAAGATAAAGTTGAAAAGACTACATAAATTGTTAGTGGTAAAAGAGAAACAAGTATTCCAGCTTAAAAGCCTTTCTAAATTTGAAGAGTAGTCTGCATTAAGACAGTTAAGGTTAGTATACAGGTTGTGCCAGTGTGCTTGCTTAAAGCTAATGAGATTTATTTCCCAATTCCTCATCTTACCCAGCTGGCTGTTGTTAGACAGATCAAATTTGCCTATTTCCAGAAATCGTCCGTGGCGAGCAAGGCACCGCAGGCTGGCTTGGAGCTTCTCCTCTGCCAAGGAATTCAACACAAGGTTGACACCTGCAAAGAAAGGAGAAACAATCATGTAATAAACTCAGCTCTGCAGAGAGCCTAGCCCTATTTTTTAGGGACTCATGTCTTTAGAAAGTGCAACTGCACAATGCAGCACAGCTGACAAATGAAGAAGTGCTCCTTGCCCTCACCTCTCCCGCTGGTCACTCGCAGGATGTGCTGCTCAAAGGCAGTACTTCTGGAGCTGGCAAAACTATTGGCATCCAGCTGTGGGAATCTTTTTTGGAGATACTCACGCTTCTCAGTGGAGCCTGGAAGTAGAAGATAGGTTGAATGATGCCAGTCCTTTGACATTAATTTTTATGATGAAACAGCCTATTTTCATCTTCACATCTTTTCCCAAAGCTCTAAGTTTAAGCAGCCATCAAGCACTTGCTTCAAAGGTCTCAGGCTCTCAAAGTGCCAAACCTCAGGACAAAGGCTGTCCAGTTACTGCTCATTTATGAGCTAGAGCAAGGACCAAAACCAGACCAAGCCTTATAAGGCACAGGCATTCTTTGATCACATTAGTGAACTTAAAAAGTAGTCGTCTTTGTCATCTTCCGTACTCTTGGTTATCTAGTGTGTAGAGGTCAACAAACTTAGCTGTGCTGTGGAAGTTTCAAGCATGTAGTCAGTAGCTGAATTTACCACATAGCCTGTTCTCAGTCTAGAAACTAGATCAAAATTACAGGAGATCATACTGTAGGGGAAGCATATACTTAAATATGTGGCTTTTTAATCTATAAACATATATGCACATGGGCATTGCCTCTATTTTTTCTCCCCCATGATGCTGGGCCCTCAGTACTCACCTACAGTAGTGAAGACACGGCAGCCCATGCTCAAGGCAATGGCAATGGCTGCTTGGCCCACACCTCCTGAGCCAGAGTGAACAAGGATGCTCTCACCCTTCTTCATACCACCTCGAACCACCAAAGCATAGTAAGCAGTGGCATAAACTACAGGCACTGAAGCTGCTTCTTCCAGAGTCCTAGGATGCAAAGTGAAAGGCAGAAGAAGGTATCTTTAGTCTTGGAAAAGACTAAAATTCTCCTGATGAAGTTTACTTTTCTGCAATGGAAAGGTTAAACTGCCAAGATAAGCCAAAAACTACAAACGATTCTCAATCACCCAGCAGACTACCAGAGCTGCCAAGCAAAGCCAAGATCTGTAGCCTTCTGCAAAACTACTCGCGCAACGAACCAGAAACACAGCACTGAAACACCAGTGTATGCTGGAACACACAGCCAAGAGCCCAGGAAAGAGATGAGAACGTTGTGCAAACCACTGTACAAAAAACCAGCACTCAACTCCTGCAGTGAATCCAAGTCAAATCCTACAGCTGCTCAGGGGACCACAGCTCTCCCAGCACTTCCCAGAGGGGAATCTGCTCGTTGTACAGTCCTCCAGCCTGATCAGGGCTGGATCAGCCTCAGGCAGGAATGCAAGTCTTAACCATATACACAAACCTGAAAACAGAAGTTGACCTACCAGTTTTTAGGCACCTCCCACAGAAACATCTTGTCACAGTCTACTATTGTAGCCAGCCCCTTTGCTGGAAGCAATCCCATCACCCTTCTTCCACTCGTGTCCCGTCCAGAGAACTCCATGCCCAGCATACACTGCTGCAGAGCCCAGTTACCTGAAAGAATAGCAGCATTTTTTACAAAGGAAATTGCTCTTCTACAACCCTTGGTCAAGAATTTACTACAACAGTTGCCCCTAGAAGTTGGAAGCCCAGACACAGAAAAATTGCTGGCACTTCTCTATGCATAGTTCATAAGTCACCATAGTTAATTTCTCACCACAACTGTGGAAAAGGACTTGGTCTCATTCTATCATACTCTGATATTGCTTTAGTGTCCAGTTTTCACCTGAGACATTTCATAAAAATATCCTGTTTCAGAGGCAACTTTATTCCTCTTTGAAAAAAGAGCTATACATAAACTAGAAAGGATGATCACAGTAAAGACAGCTTTACTGCAAGAAGCTTTATTTTTGCTTTAGGCAGAGGCTAGTCTCAGTCATTAAGGGACACCCAGCCCTAGTCAAGTTGCCCTTAAGAACCTCCAAACACATTTTTCACGTGTTCTGACCCCTGTGCTTTAAATAGAGCTTTAAGTCCATTAAATAGATACTGCATTAATTCTTAACTCACTTGGAGGCAAGAATCACCTTCATTTTATAGGCAGATTACTTCACCTTGCATTTTTCTCCCCTAAAAGCAAAGCATGTCTAGCAGCACAAAACTTCAGCGTTCTCACCTTGGTATCTACCTCCCCCAACAAGCTGTCTCACTCCACACCTATACAATGGGGCCAGTAATGTTTCCACACAGCAATGTTTATTCATTTTGCCATGTGAAAAACGGGACCACAACTGGAAGCAGAACTTCCAAGCTTCTGGGGCATGGTCCTGCAGCAGGGCTACGCTGCCTTGCTAGAAGAGGAATACAGGGATGAAGCGTAACTCACCAGGGATGGCATCTGGAGACAGCTTCCCTGTGGCCAGCATGATGTCCCGGAAGTTGAGAGAGGCGTAGTAGACTTTGCAGAGCTGGACATTGGGATTAGTGGCACGGAAGTGTCTCAGTGGGGAGACGATCCAGCGCAGCGAGGAGAGGTCACCACGAGTCAACACATTGACGTAGGCGTATTCTGTCAGCTCCTGAGGTTGTGCTGCCAAAGGAACAGCAAGAACTTGACACCCCAACACAGACACACATTCTCCATAATGAGAAAATCCCTTGTGCAATTGCTACATCCACCACTTACTCTCCAGAACACCCTTTCATACCCTGCAATACTCCAAATAGCTCATCCCCCCCTCCTGACACCAGAGGATGCTACTGTTCCCTCTGAGCTGGAGCAGAACAACTCCAAATTATTAATTAAAAATAAGAATAAAACTAATTGCAGGAATAACAGCTATTCATTTTCTATTCAAAGTCTATTCAGACCCAAGTCCCTGCAAGTGATCCTCAGACCCCAAAGGAGTTACCTTGCTGCATTGGGAGATGCCTGAAGGAGCCCCACTTCCCATCACGATACACATTTGTCACCAGGTCATTCTGAACAATTTTCTGCATCTCCAGGGAAGAAAGACTCAGGGGTGGGACAGGTGATGAAGGGTTCAAGTTGGAAACAAACACACACCTAGAAGCAAAGAGTTGTCGTTTTGTCTGTTTTGCTACAGGCCTGAAAAAGAAGCTAACACAAAAAGATCTCAGGTCCAACAGCAACTCAAGGGCATGCTTCCATACCTGATTCTGTGGCCTTCTGCTTCAAGACGGAGGCAGTTCACCATTCCCAAAATTCCTGAGTTCCCAGAACTGGTGGCAGTCAGCCACACAGGCCGCTCTGATGGGTCAGCCAAGGCCTCCTACGGGACAAACCCTAAGCTGTTTTACCAGGAACCACAGAAAGGAAACAGCCTTTGTATCCTTAAGGCAGAGATGAGTAACTTCTATTTTAAGAAAAGTAACTGGACACACACACTCTTTTCTTGTCACAATGCTAAGTATCTTGTTTAGAAAGTATAAAGATTTGGAAACTCAGATGTCCAGGACACAGGAATTCTCACCTTTAAGGAGTCAACCCACTTAAAATGGTTCTCATCCACTGGCAGAAAAACAGGTGTTTTCGTAGGGGCTCGTCGTCGACACAGGAAGATAACTGAGCCAAAGAAAGACTTCTTCATGGCAACCAGATTCAGTGAGGCTTTGCTGAATAAGCCCTCCCACTGTGCCTGTCAAATCAGGAAGACAACAACGAAGAGGAGAGTCAAAATAAGTCCATTATAAACACAAGTCACATCCATGCTTCATTTTGAGTGTCCTCAAAGGCTGCTTCTTCACCAGGGAGACCAGGTGCTGTCCACCTCTTTCTTGCTTTTGCTTGAAATCTTGACTTCTGTTGTACATTGTCTCAGTACAGATACACATTCGGCTCACATTACAGTACTTTATCCATGTCTAGACTATTTCCTCCCTAGAACATCCTCAGAAAGCAGCAGTACAAATCTCAAAGCTCTGGTTAGGGAACAAATACTACCACGCTATCAGGTGTGCAAAAAACAGCAGCAACCATGTCATCAAATCCTACCAGGCACTTGAACATGTCTAGAATTTAATTCCAGACACAACATACTGATTCCAACACAGAAAACTGCAGAATTGGAACACCAAGTTTACATGTTACCTGTCTGTGTCACACAAGCCCTGTCTGCAATGGAAAAGCGTGACAGAGGTAACATGAAAAACCAAGAAACCCAAATCTTTCAGTTGCAATGGGGTGGGGAGAAGCAACCAGCCCATAAGAGGGAAGATGCACCTATGCACCTAAGTTACATTGAAATAACATTTAAACAAAATAACAAACAAGAGAATGAAGATGCATGTCTGGCATGTCCAGAAATACTCTTTGAACAAAATACAGATGACTGCAGGCTCTTCTAAAGGTACCCATTTGCTTTTCATATGCCAGGCACAGACAGCATCCTTGTCAGGAAAACTTTAAGAACTGTATTAAGTCCTGCCCACCTGTCTATTATCATTTTCTTCAGAGAAGTTCACAGATTCACAGAATTTTCAGGGGTTGGAAGGGACCTCCAGAGATTGAGTCCAACCCCCTGCCAAAGCAGCTCCCCAGCTCATATTGCACAGGGCGGCATCCAGAGGGGGCTGGAATCTCTCCAGAGAAGGAAACTCCACACCCCCTGGGCAGCCTGTCCCAGGGCTCCCTCACCCTCACCAGGAAGAAGTTCTTACCCAGATTGGTGTGGAACTCCCTGTGCTGCAACTTGAGGCCATCGCCCCTTGTCCTGTCCCCACAGACACTGGGAAGCAGCTGCCCATTAATGGCCAGTACAGGGTGGTCACTCCCAGCCTGTACTGATACAGATGGTTATTCCTTCCCAGGTGCAGACTCTGCACTTGCTTTTGTTGAACCCCATCTGGTCTCTCCCTGCCCAGCTCTCCAGCCTGTCCAGGCTGCACAGTGCTCCTGTGTGTCAGCCACTCCTCCCAGCTTTCTACCATTGGTGTACTTGCTGAGGGTGGACACTATTCCCTCATCAAGGTCATCAATGAAGGTGTTAAACATTCAACATGAAGATGCTGAATGCAACTTGCATGTATCTTACCCAAGGGTTTTGCCAATACCAGGCTACTGACATGACAGATCTACATTTTATCAGCTTCAAGCAGCACCCCAGTCTTTTTTTATCCCACTCTCTACTGGGCAAGATGCAAAGCTGAAGAACTCACCCTTTCTTCTTGAATCTCCTTTGCAAAAGTCTTTGTAGAAAGCAAAGCGCTAGAACCCACATTATTGCAACATTCAAAATCCAACTACTACCCTCCAGCACTATAAAAAAATAAATTAAACTAGTGGAAGGGCTACTCTCTTATTCTAGAGTAAGAGCTGAGAGGTTACAGTTCTTCAAATCAGGAAAGTTCTGCAGAGGAGAGCTTTCCCATTACTGCTTAGTCTAACAGCTGCCAAAAGAAGGTGATGTCCCAGTTCCCACCCTAGCTACTCACCCTCCTCCTCTTGTGCCCACACTGGCATCAGCTCATCTGCCTATTATACTACTGGTTTGCAGATACAAAGCAGACATCCTACCCTGCCCCACACTCCCCACTTCCAAGGGTTTGTTTTGCTCTGTCTCATTATGGGATCAGATAAAGCAGAGAGGAAGGGAAGGAAGAATAAGATAGAGAAGCCATCCTCTCTGGGAGCACTTCAGCGGTGGAAAACTTAGGTTGTGAAGCTTCACTCCTGGCAGCAAAATCAAAAGGAAGAGAGACATGGAATAGAGATATTCTGATAGTGAAGCATTTTGGGATCTTACTGGGATAAAGCTGTACCCCACCCAATAATGCAGCACATTATTTTAGCTATAAAGGAATTGCCCTGACCAGTGTTTTCCCACAGATTATACAGATATTCAGGTGACAATGAGTAACTTCCAGCACAGTAAGAAAGGATGTCCTGACTGAACTCAGTTTACTCCAAGCTAAGAGGTGGAAATTCACAGTGTTTCTATTCTGAAGAAGTGTTTATTACATATTCCTGCAGAAAGCCTCAATGGAAAGGGATGCAAGCCATGTCTACTCAACAGGCACCACAAGAGTGCCTGCAAGCAGCACACTCCAGTCAATCCACCGAAAGAGTATCTGCCCATCCAGAAGGCTTACCTCACTCAGGAAGCTGTGCTTCTGGTGTGCAACTGGACTTGTAAGGAAACTGACAGTTTCCCCAAGAGTTTCTCCTTTCAGCAGGGTGTGTAGCAGAACAAAGCCTCCTTCTTTCACCGCAGCTGCCAGATTAGAGAGAACTGCAGCAGTGTTCCCTAGAACACTTGCTGAACAGTTGCATACCACCAGGTCAGCACTGGTCAGGTTTCCAGAGGGAAGGCTAGATGGATCCCACTGGCTGAAGGAAACTCCAGCATCTTGTAGCTCTGCTTCAATAGGGGGGGTTCCTGGGGCACGGTCAGTGGCAGTGTAGTCCACCTGCAGCAGGGGCTGAGTATTCAGAACACTTTTGATACGAGAGAACATACGTCCACTTCCTACAAGAGCCTGTGAGGAAAGAGGGGAGAGGAAAAGGGGGAAACAAAGTTGAAACATTGAATGATATCCAGAATAACAACCAGAACAATAAAAGTATGCAGTCATATTACTGGAAAGCCTAGAAACACTAGCTGTGTCCTATCCCAGCTAACCTCTACTATCTTCATCCTGTGACTGTTCATGTTCTCCAATACCACACCCAGGCAAGTCTTCAACTCTGAGGAATCCAGCAATCCATTGAGAAGAGGGTCATCCTGGAAGTGCATTTTCTCTCGAGTCACAACCTGTTCCAGCTCAGAAAGGAGGTTTCCATTCAGTTCCAGCTGGCAGATTTCAGCAAGGATATGCTGCAGGCCCTTCTGGATGGGTGAAGACTCTGTAGCAGACACTTCAGTTTCTAGTCCAGGGATGACTAATCTGACCCCATGCACTGCCACCTTAGCCTGTAAGGTCTGGATCAGATCTATGGAAAAGAAGAGAAAATGTTATTTTCCTTTCTGCCTTCATTTGCTATGCCAGCTGATAAGAACTACAAGTCACAGCATGCTTCATTATTAGCCTGGCTACAAAGATACAGTACATGCTCCTCTACATCCATGTGATTATGGATTTTGCAGTAGTTGCAGCCCCCAAGCTGCAGGCTTCATGGCAAGACAGTTTAAACCACCAGAGATACCTGTGACAGGACTCTGCCTGAAAGAGGGCAACACACAGAAAACTCCTGTTTGATTTAGGGAGCTGTGTAGATAAGTCATAAGTTCCAAAGATACACAAAATACCAAAGGGCTTTTCTGCTTTATAACAGGATGGAAAATAGCTCATCCTCACTGGTATCAGAATTATCATCAGCATCACAAAAATGAAAATAAAAACTCCACTGTGGCACATGGGGAAAAAACCCACTTTGGGGATAGTATTTGGATGCTGCAGAGTAGGAAAAAAAAAAAAATCTTAAAAAGTCTTTTAAATCTATTGCCAAATGAAAGGGTGAGCAAGAAGCCACTTCTTTACCAATATAGAGTGACAAAAGGGCTGTCAAGATCTAGCAAAATTCTTCACTAGAGTAAAAACGTTAAGTATCTTTTTCTCTTTGATGAAGAGACACTTGAAAGTTACGAGCCAAGTAGATGTCTCCCCATCCAGAACAACACCTTACTAGGGCACCAGTTTCACAGACTAAACTGGTCCTATTCCATTCTTGCAGCAAACACATATTTTTTGGGGCTTGCCCCCCTAGGCCACTTTCCCTCCTTAGACAGGCTCTTGTGTCCAGTTTACCCACCTTGGCAGTTCACAGGGAAAAACTCAACAAGCAAGCTAAAGACTTGAGGAATTATGCTCTCCTGTCAGTGTTTAAAGCAAACAGGCTGGATTTCTCCTTAAAGCTGATGACTTGTGTCTCTGCTTGCTTAGTGCCATCCAACACCTCACTGTTACAGAAGGGTAGATGTCCCTCCCCCACAGCTTTATTCCAACTCACATTCTAGAGATGCCTCAGGCAAGCACACAGACCTATGACTCCTGCTGAGGTCTTCTACAGAGACAAACACTTTGTTTTCTGAGGTAGCTACAAACTGCTTCTCAGCCACTTCCATCAGGCCAAAAGATTCCCCTATCCCACTGTACCTTTGCAGTGCTCCAGATAGTCTTCAAGATGGCTGTTGGAAGACAAACAGTTACTCTCCATATAGGGCACAAAGCAGAACTTTTCCAGGGTGGGAGGGTTTCGTTCCTGTTGTCGTCGTGGTGCCACAGAAGCCTGAAGACCATTGATCTGAACACCTCCAGCTTTAAGGCTATTAAGGCAGTGGTCCACAGCAACATCAAAAGCTGAAAGACAAGAAACATCAAGTTTGCATCACACAACACAAGTATTTTATTCAAGGTGATGAGATGAACAATGTCAGACTGTTAAGGAAGCTGCAGAATAGCTTGGACAGTAAGAGGGCCTCCTAAAGTCTATCCTATTTCTTAGGAAGTCATAAAATCATCCACACAGCAGACACAGCAGCTAGCAAAAAGCACAAGGGTAAGAGGCATTACCTTCTATGTTGTCCTGGTATTGGGACACCTGCTGTTGGTGCAGTGCTGGGTCAATGGTGACCGAGCGGATCCTGGTGGGTAAGCGCAGGCTGCGCCCAGTCTCAGCCAAGACAATCATGTGCAGCAGGGAGTCAAGGAAGGTCACCCAGTTCCCATTCCACAGAACTTTACCTAAGCTTCCTGCAGAAGAGGAAAGGGAAGCCTCACTGGGGTTCTGTCATTCAGCAGATGCCAGAAGTCACCACTTATCAAACACAAAGTTTGCTTTGTGCCCAGCCTCCCCTATAAACTCCAGTGCTCAGCTCTACTTTGGAGACAGTTTTCCCTGTGCTCTGTCAGAACTCTTGGTGGCTCTCCATTATCACACCCAGTACAATCACCACAGAGACCACAGTTGGGTGGACTATTAATACAAATTGAATTACAACACAAAATAATAATCATTGCAATAACCATTCTTATCATTCTGCTGCAGAAAGTAATTTTACCATCACTGTTGCACTCCAGAACACCCTGGAAAGTTGGTCCATAATTATATCCACGCAGATGCAGCTCCTGGTAAATATCCTCTTTCAGGAGGCAAGCCTTTGAGCTTCCTACTTGAGGCTGGAAGTCAGCTACCTCATTATGGAAGTTCTTCAGAGCAGTGCTTTCCAGGAGGGAAATCTTCCCTGATGGACACAGTGCCAAGAATAAGAGTCAGTGTCCATAAATAATGAATTTTAGTAGGACAGTGCATACAGTTACACCTCTGTCACTTACCACTCACAGACAGATTCCCATTCCCTGACACCTCAAAGCAGTGGGAAGCAGGCATAAGTCTTACTTCCAGCTGTACTGTTCCTGCAAGAAACAAAGATTCAGGAAAACAGGACTTTAAGGTCATTCACTGCTACCATCCTCAAGCAGAGCTTTCTCTTTCACCACACCCAGACTTGCTGCACACAACATGTAATAAAGACGATCATACCACGTGCTACTTAACTGCATCAACTCCCTTTGTTCAGTCATGTTGCACTCCTCTTTATACTCTTTCTCCTGAGTTCCTCCCCACTTTCCCCTTGCATTTCTTTCCTCCAACTCCCTTCATCTTATTTCTACAGCTTTGCAGTTGTAGCAGCACTCCTCACTCACCCTTTTTGGGAAGGATAGTTGCCTGATGAATTGTTACATCTTCAAAGGTAATAGCCATTTGCTCCATGGTCATGCTAAGCGACCGTGCCAGCGTTCGCCAAACCAGGACCAGGTACCCAGTTGCTGGGTACAGGACTCTGCCATCAATGCAGTGACCAACCAGGTAGTTGTCAGGAGACTCAGGACTCACATCTGTGAAATAAGTGAGCAGAATAAACATAGAGGAGCACTCTGATAAACAGGTCTTTTTCCTTCAATGTATATAAGAGGTTCAAGTGGTTTCCCCAACTGTTCTGCCTGCCAAATGCAGCTCTTTCAAAGTTGAGTGTCTGAATCAAGAGTTTCCTGCTCTGTTCATATTCTTTCATCCCATTTCAGAAGCAGATCCAGTGTTTCAATCTAAACCAGACATTAAGGTCTGGAAGATGGCTTCAAGGATGCTGCTTTGAGTAGTCTTTTCCCAGTTTTACAAAAAATGCAGAGGTAAAGCAGGACAGAGACAAATAGAAAACCCCAAAGAGGCAAACACACCAATATTGTAGACTGAAGCAGATGCAGAGCCTTTGGAACCTGATGGAAAGTCTTCAGCTTTTGGAACATCCCAGTCCTGACTGTGATCCCATTTAATGTGTGGAGAAATAAGGGGTGTTCCCACTGGGACAGGGTATTCCACACGTGGAAACAAGTTATTTCCAAGAACATTTATCCTAGGAAGACAAGGATGAAGATGATATTTGTATACTTATATAATACTTCAAGGTATTATAATAATACTTAGAGGTCAGATGGTAATTGGTCTTGGGCTCCAGGTCTGAGATTCTCAATGAGTACTATGAACACTTACTGAGGCCAAATTTGTAATTCTAACAGTATGCATGACACAGTGTTATTTCCAAGAGCTAGTTCTAGGTTCCTAGGCCTCTAAAATGGAACTCCTCTTTAGAAGGCACCTTCCCAGTCCAAGCAGTCTCTAACTCAAGGCAACATTTCATAAGCAAACTCATTAAGTACATAAAGTACAGATATAAACCATATTTTCCCCCCTCCAGGTTTGTTAAAGGAGTATTTCAATTCCTGAAGACATACATGCTAGAGGAGATCTCAATTTCCTCCTGACACTCCGCCCACCCTCTTCCCTTAGTCTCCTTACCCAGTTAAATGGATCTTTCCCATCTGTGTTAGGAAGAACTCCAAATTGTTTTTGTGCTCTTTCTTCATCAAAGGTAGAATGGTGCAAGTTGGTTTCAAAGTTCGCCTCAAGATAGCCTGGTCAAGGAGAGTCCGTAAGTCACTGGTAGAAGGCATTACTTACTCTTTTGTCTCTGAAATTTTCTCTATACATCTCAAAGCACTTCTGTTTCTGTGCTAGGTGCTAGAACATACACCACTTTACCAGGCAGGAGGAAGAGCAGCACAATACCCTTGCAGCATTCCGAGAAGCTGCACAGCCGGTAAAGCAGACCCTACCCAATCTTCATGAAGTTCTGCCAGAACACACATCTCTCCCAGCAGACTGAGCAGCGCATGTCAGAAGCTGCACTTCGAGCACTGCAACATCACCCTGCTCAAGCCTCCCACCAGCACACACGCAGCTCGGGCCCTTACTGCCAGGAGCAGTCCTTTTCAGTCTGAAGCATCCTAAAGCATTCTCCAAGCAACAGCTTTTACATCAAAAAACACACCCCTGGACAACTGACCCAACTTGTATCTTCCCTTAAACATGATCTCAGGGTCTCTAAGTAGGACAATGGGGGTGGGGCAGATTGAAGAAACAGGCCACTTTCAAACTCAGGTGATAAGTCTTTGGTCCCTTGCAGTAGAGTTCAGAATTGTGCAGTGAAGTGCAAAATCTTTTTCTAGAGGAAAATATCTGCCTAATTTAAAAGTTCTTGCTCTGATTCTCCCTTCAAGTCACTTTCATAGTATAAAAATATGACTAACATGACATAATAAATAGACGTCGGATTGGAACTCAGGAGCACTGTGTAACTACTGAACTTTACTCACAAGTTAACTACGATTCTTCTTAAGATGCTTCTCCTCTTGCATGCCAGACAAAAAGCCAAGAAAAACCCCACTACTCTCCTCCACCCCTTGAGTCTTAAGTGACAAGCATGAGACCACAGTATTGACTTTTTGGAGCAAGCGCATCCTAACATGCCTCATATGCTGCATCCTCTGGTGCCAATTCCACAAAGATCAATTATGGGAAGAGGAGAAAGGATTAATGATCTGATCATTAGGGGAAGGGAGTTTATGAAGAGAGCAAGCTCCTGTGGTCTCAAGCTACTTGGTCTACGGGATGAGAGGAGCAATCACTACAAGCCATCACCTTCTAAGGCAAGAACCTCAAACCCAAGTCACATTTTTCTCAGAGAAGGCCTGTTAAACAGTCTTTAAATTCTACCCCACCTCAGTGTGCACACACAATCTCCATTAGATTCAAATAATGGAATGCTTGTCTTGCTCTTGCATTTCAGAGAGCTGATTTTCAGCCATGGCAATGAATAAAGGTAGCAATGAGTAAAGGCAGCAATGTGCACGAATCAGGAGGTGACAAACTGGTGGGATTATTTTTGTCCATTAACATATAGTATGCCTCCAAAAAATCCACAACAAAAACAAAATAATTACACCCAAATCCCATCAAGATGCCGTTAAACATTGTGTGAGATTCAAAAGTAATGGAGGGAGAAAGTGTTCTGAGAACTGGGCAGAGGGGAAAGCAGTAAAGCAGTTCTTTCCCTCAGATCCTCCATCTCCTTCCCACGAGAGCAGATCAATATAGCATGGTACAGATGCAATCAAATACAGTACCTGTAAGAGAGCATGTGGAGCAATCTCAACTACAACAGCATTCTCTGGAACATGCATCAGACCTTCGTGGAACAGCACTGGATTCACCAGGTTGTTCACATGATACTCTGCAGAGGAATACTTAGCCAGATCACTCTCCCATTGAGATTCAGGGATAGATGTACTGATCCATCGTGAAGAACGAGCTCTAGGGCGTGGAATGACCTACACACAGGTAAGGAAGAGGGACAGGAGGAAGAGTTACATGTCATGGGTAACAGTAAGACAGGCAAAAGCAAGCAGCCCCTCCTTTCCACAGGCCATTTTTCTCAGCTTGATTACTCAGGATATCCTTCTGCTTGAGGCCACAGGACTCCAAACCTTAGGTCTCAGAGGTCTACATACTCGAGAGACTTCCTTCTCCTCCTAAGGAAGGAACCCACTTGAACTCAACATCACCTATACTCCAATGCAGGCACCCAAGCATAAGCAAGCAGTATTACCTTCTTCAGGGCACTGAGCAGCACTGGTCCAATAGATGCCATGTAGTAGGAATGAAACGCCACTCCAGCGCTGCGCACCTCCTTGGCAAACACACCCTCCTTCTTCAGTTTGGCTACAAATTCATTCACAGCGTCCTAAGAGAAGGAGTACACATGAACCAAAAGATATTTGGGATCTCTACGAGTCCCCCCCATACTCCCCCCATGCCCTTCATCACTTGCCACTTAAGGAGAGCTGTATCTGTAATGAAGTTACTGCACTTCTCAGTCTAATATCACTCACTATGCCCACAGCGGCAACACTGCTCGGGGTAAGAGATCTTTCATGACTAGCTTACTAAGGCACTAACTGCTTCCTCACAGAGCATTTGTGTGCTTAACTTTATACAAAGCTCTATGTCCCCTCCCACCACTTCAATCCAGCTCCCCTTTGGAAGCATCTGAGCTTTAACTCAGGTTCATGCTTGCTTCACACCAGAACTTCACAGGTCCCATTCAAAACTCCAGTATCAGTTCCCTGCTCACCAGAGGTCCCGAAACAGTGACAGTATCTTCAGAGTTGTGACAAGCTGGTACCACTTTTGGTGGACAGCACTCCTTACACTCCTCCCATGTCAAACCTGCAGAAGGAAGACCACAGGATAAAACAAGTGTTTCTAGCAGTGAGCTTCATAAGGCAAAGCAATCTTAACTGCACAATCACTGTACTTAATACAGCATTTTGCAAAACTAGGAGGGATTCTTAAGAGAGAAAGAGATATCCCCCTCTTTTCCCTGAAAGTGATTCTCCAAAAGCTAAAGATATTTATCTCAGAGCTTTAACATCACTTTTATCACTGTGATATTGAGCACAAAACCAGAGGACTGAATTTCTGTACCATCCCATTAAGGGATGGGGGGAAGCCACACACTTTCAAAGCTACAGAACTGGTTGTTTTGCCTCATCTTGCCCTTAGAAATTTGAGCTACAGCAGGAGAGAGACCACGTGAGCCTGACTCAGAAACTGAAAGCCACAAAATATCCATAGAAACCAACAACTCTAGAGGCTTGAACCAGCTCAACACATGCAGCGCCCAGTCACATATTACATGGATACAAGTCACAGGAGAACTTAACGTCAGATCACAAATAACATTTTATGCAGCACTCCAACAGGAGGTCTGTGGTAAGAGAGTCAAGCACTTAATGTGGAAGAAGGAAAAAAAGAGGCTAGGTTAGGTGGGTGAATCCCTTGTGGCACTAGTTAAAGTAAGAATTCCAGGATTACAATGTGTGATGTAGTCAAGCATACCGTATTAGACCCATGACAGTTTTTCTCTTGAGCACTTGAGTTTTTCATTGACCACTACATCCAATTACTAAGAAACAGCAGAACAAGAATACTACTGAATTTCATTTTTAAACATCTAAGTCACCCTGAAGCCACACCACAAAGAAAAACTACTGGCTCCAAAGTTCAAAATTTCACCCAATAGAAGGCCAAACTATGAGATTCACAGAGCAAAGCTTGCTCAGGAGAAAGCTTCCTAAGCGCACAAGTAAGTTCTAACAGTACCAAGCTCCACTAACCAGTTGCCCACTAGGCAATAGTGGCTTATTGGTTGCAAGTCTCATTGCTCTTGCAGACAATGAGAAGTTTCTTTTTCATTTGTTTAAAAACACGTGTGTGTGAACACACATATACACACACCCTAGAGAGCGAGCGCCAAAGCCCCCAGTGCCTTAGATTTTCAACCTCTTTTAAAGATGATCCATCAGGCCTCTGTCATTGGTCACCTTCCAATAAATCTCTTCATTTCACAAGGATTAGCAAAATTCTGCTCTATTTCAGGTCACCTTCAGTATTTAATAACCTGTTCTATGTCAGAAGGCAACAGCAGCCAACACTTTACAGGTGTGATTGTTTCCACTGACCAGTTTCAGAGCTCAGTTCTATCCCAATGCCACACAGCAGAGATCAGATGCACTTCATCACTCTTTTGGGAAGGGGATACCTACCCACAGCAGCCATTGCTCCCGGGGGCAGTTTGGCCTCTTTAACGCATCGGCCTCGCCAATAAGCAGCAAGAAGAGCTTCTTCATGGCTTAAAGAGTTATCTGCATAGCCACAGGCCAGCTCTCCCACTGAGTGGCCCACAATGCCATCAGGCTGCAGACCTGCAGCCTTCAGCATGTCAATCAGGGCAATCTGCAAGAAAAAGTAGGATCTGTGATTCCATGCCAGGGGTGTCAGGCCTCAAAGGCACACAACAGCAGCAAGTACAGTACAGAATGGCTTTTTGGTAGAGACACTCTTCCTGGCCTCACTGCTTCCCCCCACACACTCAACTGCAGCTTCAGGTTCATTTCAAAGCAATCCCATGAATTCTTAAGTGACTTCAGGACTGCTGGGCCCCTCCACTATGTAGTCTTCCACTAAGAAGCTATTTCCAACAACAGAAAGCTGCCAAGAGCATATCTGTACATAGCAGGAGGCAAAACCATCTTTCCAGGTAACTATAAAAGCTCAGAGCATCTAGTTTTATTAGGAAACAATGAATCACAGAATCAATGAATCCCACGTTGATACTCAGAATTAAGAGACTTCATTTTAGTTCATTTGCAAAACAAGTTTTAGAAGGTAACCTATGGAACCTTGTTCTTTAGCACATTTACACAAATCTTACAAGACATTCCTTAGTCTCTTTAAAAGGAGAAACTGCCTCTCATCCATACACAGATACAGATCAGTTTAGACCAATATTCATCCAAGCACCTGGTAAACAGCAGAGCCCAAAAACATCACATATGCAACACACTCTATCCTACCAGAGGGGTGTTTCTAAACAGCTGTCTTTTGGCAATTACATCAAACAAGCTTCCATGCATCAGTACCAAGAGTTCCCAGCCAAACAGACCACTAGCAGAACATGCTTACGTGGACAGAGACTGTGAGCCCCCTCCAACCATCATTTGAGTCTTACCTGAACAGCAGCCAGTCCAACAAATGCATGGATAGTTTCATCAAAAGTGTTATCATCTGCTTGCAGAAGCAGCTCCGAGACCTTCAGGCCTGTGCCCTTTAAAGCCTCATCTGAGCGTAATATAGACTGCCAAAACACATCCAACTTCTTAAGGCTCAAGCCCATACCTTTCCACTGTGTTCCCATACCTGCAGGATAGGCAAGGAGAAAGCAAGCCTTAGCAGTGCTCCATGAAAGCAGTGAGAGAATTCTATCTCTAGCATCCTATAAATTCAGCACTGCTTTTTATTCTCCTGGACTTTGCCATCATCAGAAGATAGCAAGGTTGGAAGGATTAGGTAAGACACTGGAAACATGAGTCTCCTGGACATACTGCAGGGCTGCAAGGTATTTATTTCCTCATGCTAAAGTGGAAAACAACATTAGAGCAGATAATCCAATTGCTCAAGCCCCAGATGCACAGAGGAATGCAGAAGCCCTGACCCAATGCTCCACACTCACCTGAGCAGATGTACCAGAGTGGTCTACCAGATGCTTGAACCTGCTGAATCTCTTTTATGTCACTCTCAGTACCAACCAGTGTGTACCCCCTGTATGGCATGGAAGATACTGGAATTGTAGAGATGTCACTGAGCAGGCTTAAAAATGGGGTGTTTTTTTCTTGCTTTCTGCTCTCTTCAATCAGTACTTCCACTGCTTCTTGGGTTCTGCCACAAAGCTGAACCAGTCTTGGCACGTTGCAGGTCTCCAGGGGCTGGGATATCTTCTCATTTGGCCTCAGAATGACATGAGCATTAGCACCTCCAAAGCCAAAGGAGTTGATACTGACAAGGCCACCTTTCACTGGCGTTGGTTTACAAACTACCTCCAAAGAGCCATCTTGTAAGGCAGGAATATCTGGATTTGGGTTATTGTAATGCAGGTTTGGAGACCACAGCCTATGTTCCAGACAGAGAAGGACCTGGAGGGAAAAAAAGAAAAGAGAAATAGAGTGTTCTGTGCTTTACATTTTCTTCTAACAAACATTTTTTGTTGTTTTTCTTTTACTCTCAGTGACCATGTAGCACACACTAAGGCAGCTCTCTATGTTTGGATAAAGGGACACTCTGGAGAACAGCATTACCCATGTTACTGAAGTAGTACCTGCTCCCCCATGGCATATTTTAAATCCATGCAGGCTATGTCAGCCATAAAGATGAGGGTTGTAGCTTTAATCTTTGCTTCCAGACCGTTTCCAACTGAAAAGCCATGCAGTCTTGCTGGAACAGCAGTCTGGCTACTAAGAATATCACACCATCTCTCTCCCCTTTCATAATCTGTCCCTTCATCCCACCCCCCTTCAGGCTCTCCCCAGTCACACACCACCACACATACTCTTCCTTATCACAATCAATGCTTCTATGTCTGCCTTTACTAGAAAAAAGCCAAGCTGAAGCACTGGTAAATGAGTTTGGTTGCTGCTTTGCACTCATTTGTCATCTTCATCCACAAAAAAAAAAAAAAAAAAAAAAAAAAAAAAAAAAGGAACAGTAGACCAGTCAGAGCCAAAGGGAAGGACAGAAACAGTGCAAGAGTTAGAGTAGCTGTGCCAAAAAAGCAAGAGCTCCCTTCTCTCAGCAGCATCTCTATGAGCAGCCTGTGACATCAAGCCCATGCTCCTCTGTGGCAGAAGCCCAGAAAAATCACAAACTACAAGGTCAGTTGCAAACGCTGCTCTGAATGTCTGGCAGTTCCTTTGTCACCTCAAAATGCTCAGAGAAAGAGATACTGGTTTGGCAACTGTTCTTCCAAGCTGACTATCAGACATGGCAGCCTACCTGGGAAAACAACCAGCATAAATGCATGATTTCAACTCCAGTCAGCATGTTTCAAGCTGCAGTCCAGCTACTTCCATGCACACTGTCCTGCACACACAATACTATGCACTATGGTGTTGCTTTAAAACTACAAATAAGTATCCTATGTATAGAAAGCATAGCAGACTTGTAAGTTTGATAATACAATACAGGGAGCATACACCAGAACCACCAAGAAGCTTTGCCTTTGCTGTACAGCAAGTAATTACCCAAGCTGAGTAGTTCAAAGGAACAGGTGAGTTTTCCCTCCCTTACCAGAATTTAACTACAGTGGCCTTGGCAAGCACTAGCATTTTTCCTCCCCCATCCACAAAGATCAATGGATTCTTACCCAGTCTGAAATCAGGTAATGTACAGATCTATTTTCCTGATGGACATCACATCTATAAGACCATTTTATAGAATTCCAAAAGAAAACATTTACCAAAACTGCAGAGCTCAAGACAGTTCCTATGAGACAGTGGGCTTGGTCTCAAAGTTCCCTCATCTGCCATTCTGATGAAGTTCCAGAACTTATTTATTGCTAAGTGAGGCTATCCACAGCCTCAGTAAATGCATTTGGGTCATATGAACCATTTTAAATATCCTAAAATCACAGTAGTGTCAGTGTATGCGACTTCAATTTGTCTGGCTATAAGACCATCAGTAATAGGCTTACAACCAAATGTGAACACTGGTTAGCTCTCTAAGCAGTTTAGCAGCCATAGCCAATAGATGATGGTCTGCCTGCAGCAGTAGTTAGCAGGCTGGTTACTAAGACAACCAGTTATTCAAGCTCCCTCATCCCAAAGAGCTCACCTGGCTTCTTGCCAACATGAGAGGAAGAGACTATACATCCCTCACAAACAGCCTGAGGAGTCAGCCACTCTTAGCACTGAAAGCCTCTTGCCTTCCATCATTGCCAATTACTCCCAACATTTACATCTCTCTACTTGTACACCCCCTCAGACCCAAATAACTTAGAGCAGAACTCTACTGGAAGGCCAGCTGTGAGGACACTCACTGAAGTGACCCCAAAGCCTATTTTGAGCAGAGCTATGCTCCTAGAGAATCCAGCAGGAAGAGGGAACTAGAGCAGGTGCATGCAGGCCCATGTGCACACAGCAGAGAAACACCTGGGCACTCCTGTCCAGCTTGCACAGTAGAGACTTGAGCTTTTAGAAGTATTTGCTGGTGAAGCACCAAGTAGATGACGAATGACAGTGACCTTTTCATTACCAGTACACGTTTCATTCTGGACCAGTGAGAGTTTTCATTAACACAAATATTTAAAAACCCACACACTGTTGTGTCCCCATCCACCCACGTCCCCCTTTTCCTTCCCAAGCCCCCTGTTACCTTGGCTAATGCAGCAACCCCAGAGGCAGGCTCTGCATGACCCATGTTTGACTTGACTGATCCGATCAACAGGGGCTCTCTCCTGCATTGACAGAAGACCTCTGCAATGCCATTTACTTCCTGCGGATCTCCAACCTAGCAGGAGGGGAATAAGAATGGCTATTAGCTAGCACTTCTACAACACATGGCAAAGGAGAGATCTGAAAGGTTAAGGTGTTTGCACAAAATCCACGTGTGGTGAATAGTGCCTATTCTAACAACTGGTAGAAGGGAGAAATACTCTGGAAAAACTAAGAATAATTTGATGGAAGAGTGTGGCATGTGATATAAGGGAAAGAAGATGAGGGAGAAGAAAACATTCCAAACCCCAAGGGGCCATGCTGACCTTGGTGCCTGTCCCATGAGCTTCAACATACTCCACTTCTTGAGGGTTGATACCACTTTCTTTGTACAAAGACCCGACCAACTTCTGCTGCATCTCTCCAGAGGGGAATGTCACACCTAGGACCAAAATCATTGTCAATTCCTTGCTCCTATCAGATGCTTCCTGTTTTGACTTGAGCACCCTTTTAACTGCTTGGGGCTACCAGATCCAAAAAACCCCCGAGAGATTTCTTTAGGGATTTATACCAACATTCTTAGCACCAAATGCAATAAGCCTCTCAGGCTCTTTGCAAGTAGAGCACAGGAACCAGAGATGGACCTAAAGCAGTTAACCAGAATCCACACTAGTCTAAGAGAATACTAGGAGATGTCTAGATCAAGCAGAACATGTGAAACACCAAGTGTCTCCATAACTGGAGAGTGGGAGAAATGGGACAGCAGTGGGGAAAGAGCCTTACAGTCACAAACCCACCTATGCACAAGTAACTACAGAAAGGTCCCAAGGAAGACTAAACTAGCAACAGCTAGTCTGTTACCTTACACAGTAAAAAGCACTACTTGTTTCCCACTTCTTTACAAAATAGTGTCCTGAACTCTGCCATTACCAAAAAAGAAAAAGCCAAACAATAAAACAAAACAAAAACCCCACCCCAAACCAAACCTACAGCTTTCAAACATGTAAAGAACCCCACAGCCACCTGGTTTTGATGACAAAGACTCTAAACTGAACAGTTCTGTAGGTATCACATTTTCAGAGGCTCAAGGCCTACCTTGTTCCTTAAAGCCATCAGTGTTACTTCCAGCATTGACTATTGTGGCATAGATCCGCTTAGCCTGAGATCTCTTGGTCAAAAGCATGACAACAGCAGCTTCAGAACGACAATATCCATTTCCTGAGAGCAGAGATATTAGAACAAGTCACTAATCCTGCTCTGCTTTGAAAAAAGTTGCAAAACACCATGCAGTAAGGTCATCTAATGCCTGAGCTACTACTTACAATAGACAACTTTGAGAGTATGACATTCATTTTAAAAAGAAATAAATAATAAAAAAAATCATGTCCTAGAAAGGCTTGCCACTCATCACAAGTGACAACAGACATTTCCAGCTAGACAACTATTTCCTCTCCCCAGTGGCTGAGGATTGAACCACAGTGTTTCTTCCCCATATTGAGTTTTCCAGGTCCAATGGAGCATGTGATACAGATCACATCAAGGTAATGTCCCAAACAGTGTACCTAGGAACAACTATGAAGCCAGCTCTCTGCTGTATTACAAGAGCATCTACGTCATCGATTCCACATAAATGCCTTTCACACAACGTAACAACCTTCTGTACTAATGGCTTACCTGAAGCATCAAAAGCCTTGCAGGCACCTTCAGGACTAAGCATACCCAGTTTCATGAATTGCACTGAAGTGTTGGGTTTCAGCAAAAGGTTGACCCCTCCTACAAGGGCTGCACTGCACTGTCCATGACGCATTGCCTTGTAAGCATTTTCCAGAGCAAAGAGACTAGAGGAGCAGGCCGTGTCAATAGTTACACTTGGTCCTTAGGGAACAGAAAGGTAAAAGAGAAAAAGCTGGGTTTTACTGTTTGGTAGAGTTGCTCTCTAAAAACTACACAAGATGGTTCACAAGAAAAAGCATACAAACATAAGAGGTAATCCTGACACAATGGGAGACAAGAATCATCTGCCTGCTTGCCAAGTAACAAGGGACAAAAAGGGTGGAAAAAAATTGCAAACAGTTTGGCTTTAAGGATATTATTTTAAAATTCTATTTATGTCTCCATTAAAAAGACATACTGTGGCTTCATAGGCAGCTCTCACCTATTGCCCCACTGTCACCCTTCCTCCTCCTGGTGCTACCCTTGCCATTATCTCTGTTCTCTGTTGCTCTTTGGAGTGATCTCACCTCCACTGCCTTCAGTGCCAAACATGGTTCAAGTCACATCCATGCCTTCAGTTGCATAATTCTGGTGACCCTCTACTTTCCTCAAGCCAGCTGTTCCAGTCTGTTGTTTCTAAGGCTAGCTGACTCCTACATAGCTAGATACCAAAAAGCAGTCTAAGGGCCTGAACAAACCTAGGCCTTTCTACAAAGGCCTCCTAACACCATCATCTTCCAGGTGAATGCCAGCTATGCCCATTAACATCAACTGAGTTACAAAGCCTTTCAAAGAGTCTCATCACACTCTTGCCATACACTTCCCATTTCTCACATGCCTCCTTATAATAGTTACATGGTACTTTCTTATCCCAAAAGGGGGCAACATCATCATATACATCCCACTGCTCTACAGAAACTGTGCTACAATCACGTTCACATTGCAAGTGTTGATCAGCATCAACAGGTTTAGGGACACTTACCTGAAATGTCAAAGAAGTAGGAAATCCTGTTGGCAAACATAGCACGCTGGCAGCCAGTCATACTGTATCCCATGAGCTCTTCTGGATCTTGGCTGAACACTTCACCAGCCTCGGACCCACTGGCACCAATCCATACTCCTGTGTCTGTGCCACGGATGGTGGCTGGATTAATGCCTGTGGGGATGTCAGAAGGCAGGTTACAGTACACCAGCTGGGCAGTTATCAGGTACACTGGCACCAGCCACAAAATACTACCCCTTTCTGGCTGACCTGCAGCATCATTCCCTTACCTATAGCTACCTTCAATTCCAGACCTAGTTTATTATATATATATATATATCAATTTCAGACCTTAAGTCTTACTGCAGAGTCCACCAGAACTTTGGTATGGTTTTTTTTGCCAGCACATACTGTGCCCAGAGACAGCTTTTCAGCTCAGCTGGGCATTGCTAGAGTCTTGTATGAAGAAAGCATATGGACTATGAAAGACACAAATGCTCATCAGATAAGCTAACAGTTGACTACCAGTGCAGAGAAAAGGAGCAGACCAAATGGGGGGAAAAACCCCCCACAAGAAGAACACAGCATTTAGATGTTCTTGTGCTCACGTGACCTTTCATCTATAGCCACACACAAAGTTCAGATCTGGAGTACAAGACAGAAAGGGGATTCTTAAGCACAAAAGCCAATGGCCAGAAGAAACAACTCTCCTCTAGAAAACTGCACAGCGAGCTCAACTGGCAGCAATCTGCTGTTTCTTCTCTGTTCTTCAGGAAGCCTGAAGACAAGCAGAGTATTCAAGCCTCCAGACTTGATGCTCAGCAGCAGAGGAACTAGTGTTCATTTTAATAAGTCAGTACCAGTGAGGTGGTTTCAACCCCTCCCCCGCCATGTGCTCATGTTCAGACATGAAACTAATTAGCATGAGGAATAAGCTTTTAGGCTCTGCAGGTACATAACTCAAAAGCTTGAGACACCAGCAGTGATGGAAGAGAGAGGCTTCTATTTTTGAAAGCACATTTCCTGGGCAAACCACCTATAGGAGCAGATCAAATGCCACAAGTTTTCCATGAGCTGGGCTAACAAGAATGTATCAGGCCAGATGCCACTCTTAGACCATAAATGAGAATTCTAACCAAGTCATCTTCCTTTTGCACTACAAGCATGCCTTCAAAGGGAGCTGTTATGGCATATTAGGGTAGTGTAGAACGCGCCAAAGCTCTAGAACTGTTGACTATTTCAAGTGTTTCTGTCATACTGGTTGTACCATATGATACAGGTACAGATTCACACAGATTTCTCAGCTTGAATTACAGGTATGTCAGCTTTATTTTAACCCCCTATCTGTTATTTGGCCTCCTCTCTAATGTGATGGTGTTCTCTTGTTGGAGATCTCCTCACACAGGTGCACATGAACACAGGAAGAATACAGCACAGTTCCTCTTCCATCATTGAGCTGCTTACCTGCATCCAAAACAGCTTCATAAGCAGCTTCCAACAGCAAGCGAATTTGAGGATCCATTGTATGAGCTTGTTTGGGGTGAACCCCAAAAAAGGTTGCATCAAATTTGGTTATGACCTTGAGCTTTCCATTCCTCCTGGGCAGTCCATAGATTCCTGAGAGGAAAAATTCAACACTGAGTCACAGAATGCTTAAATTTTGAAGCAGCCACCAGCCAAGTCAAAGTACTCATGTCCACAGCTGATTCTGGATTACATGTGCAACCTCACCTGCCTGATGCAGTACCCACAGTGCTGCACAAATATCTAGCTACCCATCTCTCTCAGTCTCATTTGGAAATGAGAACACTGCATTAATAAGAACAGTTGTCATTTTTGAGATTCTCCTGAATACATGAGCAAGAGACATCTATTTAGTTGAAGGATTTTGCTTTGGAGTCCAAATCAATAGTTCCAGTCACCAAGAAAAACAAGAGCTATTTTTCACTTCCACAAATCACTGGCTTGACTTGGATAGATGTGTGATAAACACTTCAGAAAGACAACCAGACAGAAAAGAACATTGTAAAAAGTCTTCAGTCACAGGACTGGAGTCCTTGCACTACTTCCAAACCCAGAAGAATGCCAGAGCCATCTTACTGCCACAGCTATCAACAGCAGGTACAGGATTCGTGTTGCCTAGCTGCTCTGCCAGAGTGCTCTTTTATTCAGAAGCTATATATTATTTACAAGTTACTACTACACAGAACATAGATATTATAAAATGGATTGAATGAGACCTTCATAAAGGTGTTCTGTTCCTGAATCTCTTGATAATGTATCAGAAGTGAATACAGAGGCTCTGGCAGGGTTTTGTATCTGATAAATCCTTTCCTTTTGTACGATAATTCTTTCAGAAGACTCAGAAGCCAGGGCTCCAAAAGGAGAGACAGAAAGCACTCACCTGGCTTCCACCTCCGATCATCCTCTGTAACCATATCAACTCCATTAAGCAGATTCTCCCAAAACTCTTCCAAGTTCGCAGATTCTGGCAGTTTTCCTGCTATGCCTGCAATCACTATGTCCTCCATCTCAACTTCTCCCTGTTGCTGGATCCACAAAGCAGTAAGACTAGTAAGATTTCACACAGAGAAGGAAAGTATATGTGTCTTGTCTTCCTGACATGTTATGACAAACAAGCATATTTGCGGGAGAAACACCCACACAGCAACAGCCCATGGAGGCTCAAAAAAAACCCCACCAAAAAACGTAACAAGAGAAACCCACCCCCAAAACCCCAAACAAAAATCCCACTCCAACTAATCAAATGGACCACAAGATCTGTGGGGACAATGAGGATGAGAAAACTGGTCTAAAAGAGGTGTTGGGCTCCAAGAACCACTAGAAAAAGAACAGTTCTAGCTCTACCAAACACAGAGCCCTCTGAAGTCAGCAAAGAAAGATTAACATGCTGGAGCAGAGGTGGGTGGAGAAATTATGAAATACATATAGTAAAATACATAATTACAAGGCAAATGTAACAGGTAGCAAAACAAGTTCTACCATCATTCCAGAGTTAAATGCTAACTTAAGAATCAATAATCAGAAAGTTTGTTGGAGGGGAAAACCCCCAAACCTCCCCCCCCAGCAAACACAAAACAATGAACCACACAACCCACCCCCCAAAAAACTGCCCCCATCCCTGACCACACAGGGAAGTACTCATATAAAAGCACCAATATTACAATACAACTTCACATGATTTAAAATACCCAAATGAGTAAGTTTTACATATAAAGTGTTTCACAATTGGACCCTTCACTGCCACGTATTTAGAGTATCGAGTTCGTCATTCCCAGTCCACATAGTAGAGTGGTGCTTTAAAGCAAGAGATGATAGAACATATCTGGATTCCAGATATGATGAAAAACCTTAAGTGTTATCCCAAGAAAGGTGCATTCTAAAGACCCCAATCTCCAATACCACAAGAGAGCATCATGCTGCATAATTCAGCATGGCAGGCCATCTTTCCAGATCATTCCACCAAATGAAAGCTCGTATTACCACAGTCATTAACTTCCTATTTCACAAAAAAACTATGTTAAGAGCTAAGCAGAAAAGGCAAGTTAAGCTGATATTTCAGTGAAGTTCAAATTCTAGTTTGTAGATCCCAAGTATGCAAGTTAAAGGAAAGAAACCTATGAATATCTATGGATTATTATTTTATATATATATAAATGAAGAATAAGTAAGTGTGGCTGCATGAATAAGAGAGGCAGTTAACATTCACAGTTCTTCCTTCTGGTAAGTAGCGGCAGAATAGTCTTTAATGCATGGTACATTGTGTTCTTCACAAGTAAAAAACCCACAGAACTATGTATCCAAATCACTAGAAGCCTCCCTTAATAAGCTGGAAGGAAAGGCTCCTATGGAAGACCTGAAGTTTGACTTCTGTTAGGAATTATGCTCTGTAGTATCCCGCAAGCACTCTGCTCAAGCAGTGCTCCATCATCTCCTCCACAAAACAGCACTAAGAGGTACTCTCAGCCGAGCATTTCCTAACTGTTTATCCAACCCAAGCCATTTCACACACTTTCATGGGTTGGCAGCCTCTCCCAGGAGATCCCAATGCTTCTGAGCAGCAAACAGGCCTCTCTTCCCTCCCCAGGCTGCTCAGACACAAGGCCCGGATGAGGCTGGGGAGCACAGAGGGAAGGCAAAGCCCTGGGGTTGGCTGGGGTGTCGCCCAGCCAGAAGCACAACACCACACAGGCTGCTTGATTTTTTTTTTTACCTTTCTTTCCTTCAGCTGTTATCTTGATTCAGATCAGTGGAGTAACTGCAGAATTATGCAACACTGAAGCAGGAGAGGAGATTACCTCATCCAGTCCATCCCTTCTGGGAGCAGACACAGAAGTGCTCCCGAAAGGACACGCTGGATTTCCAACTCTTCAGCCGAACACCCAGTCAGCCTAAGCTCCATTCCACTCTGGTTGTTCATTTAAAAAGGGAAACTTAGGGCCAAACACTGAGAAATCTTTCCCCAAAACTTAACGTTGGCAACAACAGGCCCAGGCCACTCTGCTCAGAAGAGAAGCCTCTCAGTTTTCCACTCACAGAAGTCTAACCGGCATCACCACTGGAAAACTTAAAGGGCCACAACTCTGCCACACTCACAGCAGTTCTGCACCACAGGTGGAGAAAGACTAGATCTCAGGCACAAAGCTTACAATCTAAGCCTAAAACAAGAGACATACCAGATGAATCTGGGATTATTACTCAGTTTTATGCCTCAGACTGTTGCATGATGAGCTCTAGGGAGAGAAAGAGAACATACATTTCAGGGGACTGAAACATCACTGCTGGGATTGTTCCTTCCCAGCCTCATCTCTTTCTCTGGAGCATCAGAAAAACTCCATTCAGGTATGGCCAATCTTGACAAAACGTCCTTCTGAGACAGTGAAGTAATGGTATTTATCAACAGAGCTGTTCTTGCCAACATGTCATGAATGTAGTTGAGCAAGACTGTGCCAAAGGTGGAGAAAAAGATGCTGCAGTAATCAAAATGTAGAAGAACAAGAGCCAAGAAGTTAATTTTAGCTGGGTGAACGGGCAAGAAAAGCCAGGATTTTTATAAATTTGTTTTATTTTTATAAATAAAGTGGAAAGACTTAGACTTGACACAGACAGCTCCACATGCCTACATCTAAGATAACATACAAGTTATGGATCTAGCAGCAAACAGGAGAGATGATTTGCTATGGAAAATGAATGAAAAGAGAAAAATCATTCATGGTAGCCATCCCTGATTAAAGTAGACATTACAGCTACCAGCAGTGTCTTTGGCATTCCTTGACAGGTAAGGAGCAGGCACACCGTTTTAAAGCTGATTGAGTTTACCCCCAAATAGTGCCTTGTGTTATTTTACTGTTTTAGAGACTCTTTCTGTAGAGCATTTTTACCCTATACACAGTATACTGACAGTTTCTGAAGTACTGGATAGCTCAGATTAAGAAAACTATTTCTACACCTGTTTTAAAGGAGATTGGACTACAAAAAATACACAGAAGAAATTGTTTGTACTACAATTGATAAGCAAGGTGATCAAAAGCAACAGGTCAAAAAAGGAGACAAAAGAAGATCAAGTGGTACAAACAGGATTCCCTGATTTTTAAGGCTGTATTCTCCTGGATCCAGCCTTTTTTCTCTGTCTACCCCACATTTTTGCTGGGATTGAATTCTTCCCAGGCAGCTAGCATTTTAAACTGAGGGGAGAAGCAAACCCCTCCCCCCTTCCAAATATCAGTCTGACAGACACCTCAGTTAAGCATAAACTACCACCTCACTGGATTTACACAATATTTTTTGGCAATGATACGGTGTTGCTGACTCATTCAGTTTGTGACTGTAATAACTAACAATCCCTTCTGGTATTATTGACTAGTAACAACTTTCATCACTTTATACCTGTGCTCTGGTTATCCACCTCCCACATCAGCCATTTGACAAGGCTGGTTTGTTTACTGATGCCAGTTCCTTCCTCCAATCACGTTATACCTTCTTAACCTTAATCTCTGCATTTTGGATACCTACTGGTGTCATGTTAGCTTAATGCTATTATCAAGTTTATTCTTAAATTAAAACAGTGTACTCCACTGTAGTTAAAACATTTCTTTTTTCAGTACTACACTAACCCAGCACCAAACAATGAATAAAGTATTAATCAGTTGAACAATTGGCAGGGATTATGGAAAACAAAACTATTGTTAAAAAAAGAAAAAAATTTATCTACCGTTTCCCTACAAAAAAAAAATCTTTATATCCATTAAGCATTTAAGTTTTTAGAAAGGAAAATAAAAAGAGACAAGAAAAATTTAAAAAGTAAAGGTAAAATTTGGGGGTTTTCCCCCCTCACTCATACCCGACTTGCCAAGAGAATACTTTTCTTACTCTGCTGTACTTATGTCCACCCAAGGGTCAGTGAGGAAAGAAGACGGGAAAGGGAAGGAAGAAACTGTTTGCAAAAAACCACAAAACCCCACCAAATCTTGTTCTCTTTTTCTAGCCAGGAGCATATTATTTGTTTTACTGTTATTCCAATGGCTGTCATCACCACATTGGGACAAAAACCCCAAAGTGAATTCTGCTGCTGTTCCTAGGCAGCTCAAATCTCAGTCTTCTTTGGAGCTCCCACTATTGTTAAATGAAACATCTGTGCACTTTCCATAGCTTCCTTTAGCCAGACACTGACAAGAGAGTTGCTCTCATAGTTTTTCAGTATACCTACATCATAATCCAGGTTTCCAAATCTGTTTATAACTTCTAAACTTTGTAATTAAAACTGCCATTTCACAGGAACTTCATTTGCAAAGAGCTGTAATGTCTGCTTCCAAAAAAAAAACCCCAAAACAAACCACTTCACCAAGTAAGAGGCAAACACAGGCTGCTTTTCATTTTTGAAAGCATTTGGCTCCCATCAGTGTGTGTGCACTATAGCTATGAATTAACAAAGACCTTTTAACTGTCTTTTTTTTTCATTTCAAGCCTGGATTTGTCCCATTGACCACAAGACAAATGAAAAATGGAAGGGTGTTTTCATATTTAAAAATGCACTGCTGAGCAGGAAACAGTCTGTTTCAGAGCTGCTATGTGAGAAAAGTATGTTAGATTTATGTTCACAGAGTCAGCAGACTGAGTCTGTTGATACCCAAAGGGTCAGAACTGATTTGTGCACAGATTTAAGATCTCAGTCTCGTTATACCACATTAATAACGTGTCTGTTCATCACTGCCCTCCACCTAAGGCCCTCATCCTCTCAGTTCCTCCACTAAACACAGCCTTTCAGAAGATACTCTTATTTTCAGCTTGTTTCAAGAAGCACAGGGGTTGCAGAAGGCGAACCCTTTGCTTGCAGGGCTTGAAGCTTCTCGCTTCAGAGAGCTCCGCTCTCTGAAGGAGAGACAGGGCTGACACAACCTGTTCCTGATTTAAGCACAGGAACAAAGCTTTCGGCTAGGAAAGAAAAGCCCTCGGTATCTCAGAGGGCCCTCCCGCCAGGGAAGGAGCGTGGAATCAAAACTAAGCAGGCACAAAACCATCAGGGACGAGAAGGTGATCACCAGGGTCGACGGAACCCCAGCGTCAGACCCGGCTGCTGCACGATCGATCCGCGGGCTGCTTCACGTGAGCGGGCGGCTCGTATCAAGTGGAAGAACGAAGAAGTTGAGCAGGACATGCGGCACCTTTCCGAGGCAGTTTCCTCGTTACCTACTGACGAGCCGCCTCTGGCGGCGGGGGACGCCGAGCCCCTCCTCCCTCAGATGCTGCGGTGCTACGCTAAACCCCGACACGGCGGGAGCGCGGCGCCGCCGCCCCACCGCCGGGACAGAGCGGCCCATTCAGCCCCAGGACCCGCCCGCGACAGGCCACGGCTCCGCTCCGCTCGCCCGGCGCCCCAGCCGCGGCAGCGCGGGGCTGCGGAGGCCGCCCAGCCCCGCGGCGAGCGCTGCTCGCTCCGCGCCAGGCGCGGCCCCCAGCGGAGCCCTGCCGCCGCTGCCAAGGAACGGCACGCCGAAGCTCAGGGGGAACGGCATGAAGACTTGCCCGGGCCGCGGGCAGTGGTACTCCCGTTCGGGTTCCCTGTGATCCCCCGAGCCCAGCCGGCCCGACGGCGAGGGATCGCGGCGGCACGGCCCCCGCCCGCCGCCAAGATGGCCGAGCGCCAGCACTACAATGCAGCCGCTCAGCCTCCCTCCCTCCCTCCGCGCCACCTCGCCGTGCGGGCGGAGCGGGAGGCTGCGGCTCGGTAACCTGCGGCTCGGTAACCTGCGGCTCGGTAACCTGCCGCCGAACCAGCGGGGATCCTCCTCGGCACGGCCGCGCTGGGAGGGCGGCCCGCGGCAACAGGGCGCGGCGGCCGCCATGCAGAACCTTCTGGGCGAGCGGGCCGAGCGCGACCACTCCTCAGTCCCCGCAGCGAGGCGCAGCCCCGCACGGCGCGGAGCGCAAGATGGAGCCTCCCCAGCGCGCCCGCCGGGCGAAGCGCCCCGCCGAGGCTGCCGCTCTCCCGGCCGCGCCGCTTCCATTGTCCCGCCGGTACCTGCATAGGGGCGGAAGACTTCGTGCCGAGAGGACTCTGGCGTCAGCTCAGCACCGAGGTGCTACGGGGCGGGCTCTGCGGAGAGACGCGACGCTGCGGTGGCTGGTACCAGGCTGCGAACGGCCGACGCTCCGCACTCCTCACTGTCTCCCTCTAGCTCCCACCGCTATTTAAGCAGCCGCCACCTCCGGCGGCCACGCCACATGGGCTGACAGTTTACTCCTCGCCGCAGTCCAATGAGAGCCGGGGCAGGGCCGCCCCTAGCCGGCCCCGGGGTGATGCCAACCCCTGCCCGCCGGAGCCGCTCTACGGGAGGAGGGGTCCCCGGCCAGGCCGGGGCGGACCCAGGCGTGCCCCCGTGCCCAAGGCACCGAGCCAAGATATCCCGCCCCGCCCCGCCCCGCCCCGTATTGGAGGCCGCGGAAGGCCGGGCGCTGTGGGGTGTCCCTGACTTCGGGCCGGTTTGGCCGGGGGCGAAACGAGCAGCGCCGGTCCACCGCTGGCGCGGACTACTTCGTGTCCCTGTCCCTGCTCCCCGCGGGTGTGCACACCGAAGGCGCTACCGCTGCGCCGGCACCGTGGCTCGGCGCGAGGGCCAGGCGAGGGCCAGGCGAAGGCCCGCGCGCGCGCCCGCAGCCCACAAAGGGAAAGGACGCCGGGCTGCACGCGCAATCACGGGCCGGCAGCCAATCCGGAGGCGGGAGCGTGTGGGCGGGGGTGCGGCCCCGCCAATCGCGGGGCCCGTGGGGTGTTGCTAGGCGATAAGGCGATGTGGTGACGGTGGAGGGGACGGCCGGGGCCGCCGGCGGAGCGAGCCGCGCTCCCCGCTCTTCGGCGGCGGCGGCGGTCGTTCACCCCGGCGCAGCGCGATGCCGGGGTTACCACAGGGCAGCGAGCACGCCGGCCAGGGATGCGCTGCCCCGTGCCCGGGCCCATCGCGCCGCCGCGGCCTGGCGGGAGCGGGTCCGGAGGCAGGGGGGCGGGCCGCCGCAGAGGGCGGGCCGCCGCGCTCCCCGCCGTGCCCCTGGGACGCCCACCGAAGGACGGGAAAGGGCAAGATCGCCTTTCATCCGCTTTTGTAGTAGCTTATGCTATAATTAAAGCGGAGCAATGAGCAGTTTGGGATTTCGTTGTTTCACCTACGGCACAAAAGAACGGTGCCCTCCCCTCGGCCCGGGCATCGCGGGGAGCCCCCTCCTCATCTCCCGGCCCCGGCCCCGCACGCCTCGGGCAGGGCTCCCGCTGCCATTAGCGCTTGTCACGGCTGCCAGAGCTGCGCGGAAACGCTGCTGCTACGCAATGCCGCCCGATGGAGCCTTTCTCTGGGCAGAACTTTCGCCTTTGTCCATCTATTCCTCAAGGCTACCCTAGCTTTTCAACCCGTTGATAACAACCACAGCCAGGAGCTTACTCAGTGCTCTGCAACCGGCTGCAATGCTCCTTTTTACACGCTCTTCTTTGTACCACTCACCAGCATCCACCTTGTCACCACCCTTCCCCATCTGTTCTTTAAGAATCGATACCCCCCATTTGTTAAATATTTTGCTCGTAAGAGAAATACATGAGAATCTCTCCCCTCTTACACGCTCAGCACAACCTCCCCAGGCCGGATCCAGGCAGGATGTTGATGCTCTTTATTGTCATGCAATACTTCGTTGATTTTCAGCATACCTACCTGTGATGTTCTTGCAGTTTCTCTAAAACAAACGCCAATAAATGATCTACTTCTTTTTTTTTTCCCTATCCAAAATGAAACAATCAGGATCTATCATCTGCTCTTACCTACAACTGCCTTAAGGAAACCTGTTTCTCAGGGAAACTGAATAAATTAAAGTTGCATTTCTGGCAAGAGGTCTGCATGACCAGGCATGCCAGGTGCCATACGGCAGGGTAGTGGGGGGGGAATGGAACCAAACCACAAAAAAACCCACCCCAACTGCCCCTCAAGCAAATAAACCCCCCCTTAAAACCTGCAAAGAAACCTACACAAAGGCGTTTCTGAAAGTCTGCAGCTCCAGAGGTTATATCCACGATGCAAGGAACAGAGGCTCAGACACAGCATACAAAGATCATGGAACACACTGCTCTTTTCCTAAGAGCCCGCTGCTTTTAACAACTGCATACACACAGC
This sequence comes from Porphyrio hochstetteri, assembly GCA_020800305.1. NCBI lineage: Eukaryota > Metazoa > Chordata > Aves > Gruiformes > Rallidae > Porphyrio > Porphyrio hochstetteri. The sequence goes on along the minus strand of CM036923.1, from coordinate 2,937,264 downwards.
ACTTCATAGCCCTGAAATGCTGTGCATCTCCACAGTTCAATATTAAACATGGAATTGGGAAGAAAAAAATGCTTTTCAGGATAATCTACAGCTATTAAAACCTTTGGAATTTACACAGCGTTCTAGAAATAACCAGTGAGAGCTGCAACTGGTGTGATCTGGGCCAAAATTCCTGTACTTGTTAGAAACCACTATGCTTTGAGCTACAGAAAGAGCTCATTCAGGGCCTGGTTCAAGGGAATGCGTCGTGTTGTTCCGGCCGGCTCATGAACAATGTCAAACGTTGAATCCAACGACAGGATTTCCAAGCAATTAAATGTTTTAGAAAGCCCTGGTGTGGGCTTGGTACATCTCAATGAAATTCACTGCAGATTTAGCATCTGATGGTAGCACCTCTGCACTAAAGCAAAACATTTCCAGCAGGGAGGAGGAAAATAATTATTCAAATTCTCCGAAGTATCAATGCCAGAGTGTCACCCTGTGACACAGAGAGCAGCTGCTTGCAGAGAGTACCAGCAGAGCATTCCTAAAAAGAAAAGTGCTACAGACCCCCCCCCAGCAGTCATTGGTAAGTAGCACTCATCCTTCATTAGTCCTGTTTAGATTTTATAGGTTTTTAGCAGCAACGGAGAGGTGTCACTTGTTTCAGTGATAGCACACTCACAGAGTCACAGGATCACTGAGCTTGGAAGGAACCTCTTGAGATCACCTAGTCCCATCTCTGTGTTCAAGGAGGGTCAGCTGGAACAGGGGGCCCAGGACTATGTTTAGTTGGGTTTTGACCATCTCCATGGATGGAGACTCCACAACCTCTCCAGGGAACCTGTTCCAGTGCTCAGCTATCCTCAGAGGAAAAAAAAAAAAAGGTTTTTAGTGTGCTTTTCACGTGTATTTCCTTTATTTATAGTCAATTCATCACTGTAATATTCTAAGATAACTCAGCATTACTGAAAATGTGACAAAAACACACTAATTATTTGTTTCAGTGCCCTGGCAGTTTGAGATGCCTTTCACTCAGGACATGCTTTTGTACCACTCTCAGTGTTGCTAATGAATGTTTTTCACAGCTTTAAACTCTCTGCACTTGTTAAAGAAAAACACAATTCCTGGGGTGACAATAGAAATTTAACTGTAGACACTTCCATGCTGTCTCAACTAGTGGAAAGAGCTGCAGAAGATGAGAAACAATCCAGATCGAAGTGCAATCTTTGCAAACCCCCTTCTTTCAAGCAGAAAGATAGCTGCACAGGATTAACGGTTGCATTGTTAATTATAAGAAAACAAGTTGGTTGAGGCATCCCACTTCTAAGCTTGAATCACATACAGTTTCTCAACAAAATATTTGCTAAAGACCTGCAAGCCCTGGCTAGCGGCACAAGGCTTTACATATGTATTAACCAGGCGTTTCTAAATCCATGATGCAAGCGATATTTAACATATATAATTAAAATAAATCAGTATTAACAGTGAAGACTGTAATGTCAGTATGTACACAGATTAACCCTTTATTTTATTTTAATATAAAACATGGTATTTCTTCTCCTTTCTGGCTGCAAACACCCCACTTTGTCATACAATAATGAAGCCTGTATCTATACCTGATTCACAGATTTCCAAGTAAGTTAATAGCAAATGATGACCTAGAACGTTCTGCCAACAAAGAAATCAGTCTTTAATATTATAGTTACGGATTTTTGGCATGTTAGAAGGGATTTTTTGTTTTATGGGACGAGCACAAGACAAATTCCTGGATTTTAACTTCTGTTGAACTTCCAGCCTGGTTCCTCTGACTCTCAAATCTGCAGCTGGCATTTCATGTTTATTCTTGGCTTTGGTACCTTGCTGAGATTCTTCAGATTGCTCAATTGAACGTGTAACTTCAGACTCCACTGTTCAAAAAAAGAAAGAAAAATTCATTTGCAGTTATGCATGTATTTAATTATGGAACTGGATAGCTGAAGAGAACAGGTTTACTCTTTTTCTCTAAATACCTTGCTGCTATAGTGCCACATGGTACAAGTCCTATATTGAGTGAGTAGCAGAAACATTTCTATACATAGGGGGCACAGAGCTGTCTGCTAAAACTTGCTGTGCTGTTGGTATAATACATGGAGCCTTTCCTGCTCAATCCTCACTTCATCTGTACCTGTTCATTATCCTTTAGCATCAGGCTGCTTAAGACAGGAGAAAGGAGACAGCTGGGAGGTCAGTTTAACTGTTCAAGTCAAGAACATCTCCATTGTGAGACAACACCTGTATTAATCAGGGCAACACCAACAGACTGGACAACATCACACAAAGTTAGGCCTACCTGTTCCCATGTTTTGAGAGGATGATACAGGAGTTGGCTGCAACACTCTGATTCATTTCAAGAAATCACCATCAGCCATAAAAGCTGCAGCCAAATATGTCCGGATATGCATGACCCAACGGGCTCCAAGGCAGTTCTGATGCTTGACAAGGCTGCAGCTCTACCAGGAGTACCCTCTGGGGGGTTGTGTGGGGTTCTTTCTAGTCTTCTCTCACAGAGGAAGGAATTTACTGTGGACTAACTCAAAAAGTACCATCTTTGGTTGGGAAGCATCAGGGTCCATTCTGCAGCCCCTCAGAGAATTATCTCTAACTAACTGGACTTTACTCTTATCAGAGGTTTCATTAGGTAAGAGAAGTGGAATTGGTCAATCGTGTTTCTCATACGCTGTAGGGGATAGTCACAGGCTCCACTCACTTCACCCTGACTTTTCAGGGCACTGAGGTTTTTAACTTCATATATTCTACCAAGATCCAAAGCAGAGAGCAGAAGCAGCCACAATATACTGGTGATACCTCACACTACAGCTGGGTATCTGAGCAGGATGGGGTTCAGTCAATCACAAAGCAGGAACAAGAAGTGCACAAATTGAAACAGAGAAGTTGTTAGTGTGGCAAGGTAAATTTTCACAGTCACCAGAGCATGGCAGAAAGTCCAAACAAAATTCTATATGGAAAGAAAAAAACCCAACTATTTAATTATGGGATGAATTAATCTCTTGAGGCTTTATAGCTCCAGGCAAAGCCTGACACTGGGGCCAGTGTCAAAACATGACACTTTCTGAAATAATTCTTAGGTTCAGCTTTAGCTTGAACCAGCTCTTCACTCGTGTGTGTGCAATCTCCACACTGAGTAAGCCCAACAGCATTTGTTATTACAGGTGGCAAAAGCTCAGAGGACTCTTGTGCTGTTGATGCAGAATCACGTTGTTCAGCTTGCCACCTACTGGCTGTCTACAGCTGCGGAAGGTATGCAAGAGGATGCTTGAGCTCATGGAAGACCTTCTGGTGTATTTTCCTGCCTAGAAAAAGGACTTTAACAGGGCATTACCCTAGTTTGCTACCACTTCTGGCAGATAATAGAGCAGATTTCGTAACATCAAGTTTAGAGGAGTGTCTGAAAGGCACCTCAAGAGTGATTTGGCTTGAACAGGAGTCGGTGCAGAATGAGATAACCTCATTTGTGGTCTAAATAACAGCAATGAGCAGATCCATAAATACCATGCAGTCAGCACTGCTTACAGACTGGGGTTTTTAAAAATATTCCTTCTGTTTTGAAGGGTCTTTTGTATTTGATCACGACTTGTAGAAATAATGTCAGAGGCCCATCTCCTGTAGATACAAAGGCAAAGTAACCAGGCACCAAGGCACCGCAGGCATCCCTTCCCTTGAAGTCTGCTGTATGTCTTTTGAGATAGTAGCAACACCAGAGTTACAAGTGATAAAGACTACCAAGTTAGGTGTGTGGAGGGACAACACAGGACACAAGCATTCCATATGGCTGCTGTGAAGTTTTGGACTGTCAAAACTCCACATTAACACAGGAATTTAAAACCACAAAATTACAAATTTGTAAGGTTAGTTCTACAAAACCAGAAAAATACAAAGAACCAACACCCCAGAATTACAAATTCTATTTAAAGTGAAATACCCTAAAAGAGAACACCAAATAGGGACCTTTATGCATCACTGGTTTGGTTTGGGACTGTTCAAATGGGTGAAGGAGCCTGAATAAAGTCAGCATGAATAGGCACCATGCACTAAAATTTAAACACAGTAACTTGGTTTTCATAAAGAAACAACAATGAAAAAGCATGCCTAATCTACAAGCCTGTAAGATACTTTCAGCAGTGACCTTGGAAACAAGAGCTAGTAACACCATAGTTAAGAGCCTAAACTGGTGTTGAAAATGAACCTAAATGTTTAGTGTATGGAAATGCTTACCATATCTTCTATTTAATGTGTGTAAATTACAGTCAGAAATAATATTCATGGATTATTCTTTCAGAACTAAAGAGATCCAGGTAGAAATGCTGTATGAGCAGAGTGAAATTTCCCCAAATGGAAAATTTAATTTCAAACACTGGTCCTTAGATATTTGCTTACAGCTAACAGTGTTTCTGAAGGAACACCAACTCAAACAAGCTCCTATTCAGGAGAAGAACATTTAAGTGAAGAAAATGTAACTAGGGGATTAGTTAATATTTGTGAAACACTTCAAAGATGAAGTTTTATGTAACGCAGAAAAGAAATCATGAGTCTTTTTCTCATTGGAGCTGGAGGGAAGCCAGAGCCAGAGCACTCTTTCTCTTTGTTAATGTTTTACCAGATTCTTTCTCTGGCCAGCTTTTTACCCACATGGATTGCTCTTAGAACTGTCAGTGATGTCAAAGCTGTTGAAATTCTGTCTAGTGTGGAAACACTTAAGATAACTTTTGATCCATAAAGTGTAGAATTTCAGACCACAGAGCTTTGCAAGCAACACTAACAATGAGGAGTAAAGAAATTCCCCTGTGGAAGTTCAAGTAGTAAACCAGAAAAGTGACTTTGCTTCAGAGCAGTTTACCTGTGTTGTCAGGCTACAGTATAAACTCACATCAGTAGGCCCAGAGCACAGCTCTGAGTGCCTGTGGAGGTGGGGTTTCCCAAAATGTGCAGTGGTACCATTCACACAGCTGCAGCCCTTCTCTTGCATGGAAAACAAGAGTTTCACCTACCCCGAGTGTGTGTGTAACAAGGGACCAGTGGGGACACTCTGAGCACAGGCAGAGGTTGCCTTATGCTCTTAATCCCTCTGCACTGACCCCAGCCTCTGTTGACTCAAGGAGATACAGCTGATCAGGAGCATTTCACATGGTGCCACAGAGCACCCTTCACAGCCCTGGCCTCACTCTAAACACAGTCTTACAGCTGAACTTTAGTAGGTGACATTTGCCTTTCTTTCCAGAGGGGGAAAGAAAAATAAGTCCCCAACAGCAAGTAAAAAATGTCTGAAGCTGAATTACTGGAAGAAAAATATATTCCCATTTTCTAAATGTTTTACAATGCTGCTCTTCCTCCTGCCTGACACCTATTCTAAAATCAAAATAAGCCCTTGAACCCTCAAAATTCTTCTTATATTAAAGTTATATTAATTAATATAACTTTAGTATAAGAAGAATTTCTTATATTAAAGTTATATTAATTAATTCTTCTTATATTAAGTTTATATTAATTAATTGTCTCTTAAGCTAGATCTCTGTCAATCTACTCAATCTACATCTCACTGAACCACCCTGTAGCCCCCAGGTGAACAGAGAAACCTTGCAGCACGTACAGAACTAATCTCCCAGCTGTACATGTGCATCAGGGTCTTCAGAGGAAAGCACACAACTCTTCTGAGAAGTGCCTTTCCTTTGAGGTTGGCCTGTTCAAGATACATGGGATAGAGATTGCCAAGCAAAGTCTCCCACCTGCTCTCAAGCTCTGGGATAGGGCTAGAAATACAGCAGCCTGTTTCTTACTAGTAAAGCCTGTGTAGGTCACACTGATGCTTTTAGTATCATTGTGGCTGCATCTGTCTGCTGCTGTAGCAGGATCTTTTCCTTCAATAATAGAGAACAATAAAAATAGCTGAACATGTGTTCCTTCTAAACCCTTTCTTTGTACTCATCTGTGCAATTAACATATAAATTATTAAATCCATCTCTCTCCCACAGTACAAAGTAAAAATCAGGAGGTAGAATAAGGAGAGAGAAAAGGAAAATCTCTCCTAGCCTCCTGATTGCTTGGATGCTTCCACAAGTCCTGAATTGGATGATGAAATGAACAAAGCATGTAACAGTCCACTTCAGCAATTCAATGTTAACATGTAGTCATAAGCACTCCAAAACACATTGAGTCACTGAATTGTGTCATATGCTGGAAATACAGCCCGTTGTGGGGCTCACTAGACATGCCAACCATTTTAAGTCCCAACAGGCTGTTTTGGCCACGAAAAGAATGAATGAAGCTGTTTAACAGGTTCAGAACAATCACTCTCACTCTACTGGTGTTGCTGTTTCACCAGAAATGCTCAGAAAACCCAGCTACTGGTGGGACAGAGTTGTACAGAGTTGAACATGTAAAATAAATGTTTGAATAAGCAAACTAACCTCCTTGCTCTGTCCCAGATCACCTTTTGGTTAGGGAGCTTTCAGGTCTGTGTGTGTATCACTTGTATCTGAAAGCCCAGCACCAAGTCACTCCATCTTCACAACTGTTCATCCCCTCGACCATGTTTGATGAACACATTAAATTCAAGTGAGTGGTTTTAAACAGGAAAGATTGAATTATTTGTCCATAGCTCAGGCATGAAAAATAATGCAAGCCTCTGCTGAAAATCAGAAGCAGAACTCCCTGAAAAATACCTGTATTCTGCTCTGAGGTGACATAAAATAAAAAGGAGGAGGAGGAAAATAAATAAGATTTTGCAGAATTCAGTCTAGTAGAGTTAAAGATACCATTTGAATGGTTTCCTGGAGGAGAAAGCTCAGCAACATGGGAGTTTTTCAAAGTCTGTTTTTTCAGTGCAGTCCTTCAGGGCCTGCATGCTCGAGGGAGAAGCTCACTCAGGTGCTCTTAGGGCCAATGTGGACACAGAGATCGAATTCAGACTGTTTTCAGGAAAAAAAAAATCACCCTTTATTGATATTCTACTTGTTTCATGTTAGCAGTATCATCTTTCCCTTTTGCTATTTTCTAGATCCCCAAAAATCTACAGTAAGTTTTGCAACCGTGGCTGGAAATTTCTAGACATGAAGAAACTGATGTCCTTGTGAGGCTGCCAGTGGTGTTGCATCACGCCTACAGCAGCCCGAAACTGCATGGCACTATCAGGAATGTTTCAAAGACATCCCTTGGCTTACCCTGTCAATATAGGCCTGACCTGAAATACTCTTCCTATTTCAGTCCCAGCCCCACAAAAGCAGCACATGAGTCATGACTGGCAGCACCGTGCCCATTCCAGGCCTGCAGGTGTGTCAGTGCACGTTGCTCTGGCCCTGCAGGGTGCTGCTGATGTGGGACCATACCCCTACAATCCATTCTTCCTTTTGAAAGACCTCTTCAATATCTTGTGTGTGCGTGTGGTGCTAATGATGGTCCATCACATCTATACACTGCTTTAAAAATAGAGCTAATGTAGGTTGGAAAGGACCTCTGGGTGAAATGTCACAGTGCTCATCACTCCCTGCTCAGAATTTATCTTAGCACAACTTGTGTCTGTTGCCTCTTCTCACTGGGCACCTCTAAGAGTCTGGCTCTGTCTTCTCCAAAATGCCTCACTGGGTACTTGCAAAGCTGCAACCAGACCACTAGTTACTCTTCCTTTTCCACACTGAATAACCCAACTCTCTAAATCTCCACTTGTGTAATGTGCTCCAGCACCTGAGACATTTTGGTGGCTCTCTCCTAGGCTCCAGTTTGTCAGTTCTTTGTACCAGAGGGTCCAAAACAGGACACAGTACTCCAGATATGGCCCCACAACCACCAAATAGAGGGGAACGAATCACTTCCCTTAACCCACTGGTTGCATTCTTGCTCCTGCCAGCTGGTATATCGTGAACAGCACAAGTGTCTATGTAATGGCAGCAGGTCACTATTAATCACAGAATCACAGGGGTTGGAAGGGACCTCCAGAGCTCATCAGGTCCAACCCCCTGCCAAAGCAGGGTCCCTGGGACAGGGCACACAGGTTGGTGTCCAGATGGGGCTGGAATCTCTCCAGAGAAGGAGACTCCACACCCCCTGGGCAGCCTGTCCCAGGGCTCCCTCACCCTCACTGGGGAAAAGTTCTTCCCCACATTGGGGGGGAACTCCCTGTGCTCCAACTTGAGGCCATTGCCCCTTGTCCTGTCCCCACAGACACTGAGAAGAGGCTGCCCATGTCCCCCTGTGTCCCACCCTTCAGCTATTGATCCCCATTGATCAGATCCCCTCTCAGTCTCTTCTCTCCAGGCTGAACAGCCCCAGCTCACTCAGCCTTTCCTCACAGGGGAGATGCTCCAGGCCCTTCATCATGTCCGTAGCCTCCTCTGGACTCTCTCCAGGAGATCCCTGTCTTTTTTATCCCAGGGAGCCCAGAACTGGACACAACACTCCAGGTGGGGCCTGACCAGGGCAGAGCAGAGGGGAAGGATCGCCTCCTTTGACCTGCTGGCCAGGCTCCTCTTGATGCAAATGAGATACAAAGCTCATCTGAATGGCTGTTTTATTATTCAACATCTGCCATCAGATCTCAGGAATAACAATGATGATGATAAAAATAGTATTAAAACCAAAGACCCAAACAACCCTCACAAGCCCCACAGCATTGCAAGAAATGATTTATCCAATGCTATGCCTCTTATTAAAAAATAAAAATCACCTTTACTTGAAACATTTGGGAGAAATATTTGTGTATTCATAAAGACAAAAAAAAAAAACCCCAAAACAAACCCCCCCAAAAAAACCCCCAAGCTTACAGTCCTGGGAAACACACTCTCATTATTAGTCATCCTTGAAATGTTGTCAGTATTAACATTTCAGGCCATTACTTTTTGTCCTATCCAGGTGTCTTCCAAAGATTTGCCAGTGGAAGATTACTTCAGGAACAGGCCAACAGCTTGGGAGACATAATGCTGATCTGCAATACACCACTCAACATCATGGCTGCACTGAAAAGGTCCTTTACAATTTCCCTGTGAAGAGGCAACACTTCTGACACTGCAGACACCTTGCAGATGGTGCTTCTGCTGGAATTCCCAAGAACACTTTCTGATCAACAGTGATGAATGTCCAGTCTATGATCTAGGTTTTACCTTCTCCTCTCATCCTGACTCTGATAAAGTCTGACATGTAAGGTCAGGATGCTCTCACATGTAAGAATTTGTATAATTTGTATCTGTTTTATTTTTTCCATGTTTCTACCTGTTGCACTGGACTATAAAATTCCAGTGAATAACCTAGTTCACTGTCTGCCCACAGCATAGAGCACATGACACCCATGATCTCACTTTCAGCCTTTAGGCCTTAGCTCAGTAAGCAGTGTTGGAGCTATTAACCTGCCACAAAAATAATGATTAGCAAGGATTTGCTAAATTACAGTTTGATCTAATTAGTTACTTGGCAACACAAGAAGTATGCAATTCTCAGACAGACACTTTCATATCTGCCCCAGATAAGGTTTAGACTATGTTAAAACAAAAGGGCACCTGGTGTTTTCCAGGAGTATTTAATAAAAGGAGAGAGGTGTTTGCAACAATGGCAATAAGACCAGAGAGCTATACAGGCATTTTTCACTTACTGGCAATGGTGAAATGCCTGGTAGGTCCCTTCAAGCAACCTGGTAGATCTTCAGGTTCTGATTAGAGGACTGTAACTTCAGGAGCAGTGGGAGGGGGCAGAATCCACTGCTGTGCTTCCATTCTTCTGGAGGAGTCACATACCACCACTGCTTTCCAAACATGCTTACCTTGGTCAGTGTGCTTCTGATGCCTGAGAGCAGAAGGGCTCGATCCCATTTCTAAGGTTGGCCAAATACCCTGGCAGAAGTTGGGTGCTGTAGATGAAGCAAGCTGGACCTGCTGGGCTCTCCTGGGACTGGGCCTGAGTGGCTGACTCTGCCCAGTCTCTGGGGATGTATCTGCCTTTCCTGTCTCTGGCCCATGATCTTCAATAGCAAAATCCAAGTGAACCTGTTCAAATTCAAACACAACCGCACAGGGACACACACCTCCCACATCAAAGGCACATCTGTTCCAGCTCACAGTGGCACATTGGGCTTGGAAAGGTTGGTTTCAGCAAGAGGCAAGACAAAAGAAAATTACTATTGTTAATTCTGAAAGGTTGTACAAGAAGATTAGTTACAACATCCTGGGAGTGATGGAGAAACCCTGGTTGACTGTTAACAAAGACTATTCTGCACAGAACATTTAACTTAAATGCATCTATTTTTCAGCCTCCCAGATGATTACTGGGGAGCAGCTCGACTGAAAAATCCAACTGAAGGCAAATTCCATTGATGATAAAACAGCACTGTACCTCAGCAGATGGTAATTCTGTTTCTTCCCCACAGCTGCTTGAAGCTTCTTCATCCTTTAAGCCAGGGCAGGCAATTAGAGGAGAGATCCTTGAGGGATATGGTGGATTTGCATACTGCAGCTTCTAATATGAAATACTACATTAAACCAAATAACTCATAGTCTCTAAAAGTAATACATTTATAGCTCAGTTTGCTATTATACTACTTGATTTAAAATAATCAGTTATAAATAATATTAAGCAATTAATGTTCCCTTCTGATCAGCAGGGCCAAATCACTGTCACTATTACCCTGCTTGTTACTCATGTTTATATTGTCATTCTTCACTTTCATCTTCTTTTATAGAAGAAAAAAATCCCCCAAAAGTCCTAAAAATCCAAATAAAATAAAGCAGCCACAGGAAAGGAATTTATCAGCATCAAAAAAAATTCCTAATTACCCCACAAAGTTGCACCAGCTTTCAACATGTAGCAATTAAAGTGAGATTTGATTAAAAGAAAATTGCTTTGGCTCTGTCACAGGAGATGAAAACAAACAGCAAAGACTTTTGCTATATATTTAAGACTGAAGAAACAAACTGAGCCCATCATATAATGTAACTGACACTGAAATTCATGGAGCTGTAATAGTAATACCTTCTCTCAGGTTTTGGTAAGGAGGATGATCTTGAACACAGAGGCAAATGTAGCCTGGCTAGGAGCAGTGATTACTTAGAAGAAAACCACCAAAACTAGAGTATCAGTGTTTCACAGAATCACAGGGGTTGGAAGGGACCTCCAGAGATCATCAGGTCCAACCCCCCTGCCAAAGCAGCTCCCAGCTCATATTGCACAGGTCGGTGTCCAGATGGGTCTTGAATCTCTCCAGAGAAGGAGACTCCACACCCCCTGGGCAGCCTGTCCCAGGGCTCCCTCACCCTCACCAGGAAGAAGTTCTTACCCAGATTGGTGTGGAACTCCCTGTGCTGCAACTTGAGGCCATCGCCCCTTGTCCTGTCCCCACAGACACTGAAAAGGGGTTGGCCAATTCCCCCTGCATCCCATCCTTAAGATATTTATAAACATTAATTAGGTCCCCCCTCAGTCTTCTTTTCTCCAGGCTGAACAGCCCCAGCTCACTCAGCCTTTTCTCATAGGAAGCTCAACCTGGAGCTCAGCTTCACTGCAGAAGCTGAAGCCTCAGCAGATATGGAATGAGACTACTGAAGATCAACAGCTTGGCCATTCTTCTTTCTAGTCTGGACAAGTTCTGGCAGTCCCAAAGGTTCCAGAACTGAAAAGATTCTCAGTGACAGCCACTTCAGCCTTGACCTCCAAGTAACCCATGAGCTGAAGAGCTGGGACTACTACTCCTGGAGTTCAGTATACCACTGGAAACTCACAGCCAAAAGCTGCCTCTCCAGGAGCCATGGGCACAATGTATTTTAAAAATATACTTATTCTTACAAAAGGAAGAAAAACATTTAATGATTTTAGAGAGAACATGAGAGATGCAAGATACCAATAAAAATAGCAAACACAGTCCCAGGCTCATTAAAAATAAATCAAGGCAAGGCTGGAACGGATGGGCAGTGAACATTCATCTCAATTTAGGAGTCAGCTGAGCTCTAAGATGGGTTGGGAAAGAAAAAAAACTTAAAAGAGGTAGAGAAGAGAAAAGAAACCCCGTTTTCCAGGCTTCCTGCACCCTTTAACAGCTGCATCTCCTCTTTCCTTCTGAAACCTCCACAAGAGGGAGACCAGAATCATGCTCACCACTGTCATCTAAGGCCAGACCTGACCTTTCCACCTTGGAGTTTTACAAGAAGTTTAAGATCTCCAGCTCCAAAAGCAGCCCATACCACTGTCCTGTAACATGTATCATTGACATGCCAGCAAGGCTATTTATTTAATGCTCCCCAATTTCTCTGAGGACCTTGCTCAGGCTACAAGAAGATGCTAATACTTCTTGTGACAGTGCTGCTCTGACCACTCTTGTTTACACCCTCAGACTGTCAATGAAGACCTGTAAACCAGCACTGCCTTACAGAGCTGATCTCACAGAGCCTGAATGCAATGGGACAGCCTTGAGTACAATGGCACAAAGCCCTGGAGGGAAGAGGGGCCCAAGGCAGTATTCAAGAGTCACCTCCTCTGAGCACTGGGGTGATGCATCCCAGCAAAGAGGAAATTCACAGAATCATAGAGTGGTCTGGGTTGGAAGGGACCCCAAGGGTCACAGAGCTCCAACCCCCTGCCACAGGCAGGGCCACCAACCCCCAGGCCTGGAGCTACACAAGGTTGCCCAGGGCCCCATCCAACCTGGCCTTGAACACCCCCAGGGATGGGGCACCCACCCCCTCTCTGGGCAGCCTGTTCCAGCCCCTCACCACTCTCTCTGTAAAAAACTTCCCCCTAATATCTAATCTAACCCTTCCCTCCTTCAGCTTCACTCCATCCCCCTTGTCCTGCCAGTCTCTGCCCTTTAACAAGCTGATTCCTCTCCTGTTTCTCTGCTCCCTTCAGGGACTGGAAGGCTGCAATGAGGTCCCCCCACAGCCTTCTCTTCTCCAGGCTGAACAAGCCCAGCTTCCCCAGCCTCTCTCTGTAGGGGAGCTGGTCCAGCCCTCTGAGCATCTTTGTGGCTCCTCTGATCCCTCTCCAACAGCTCCACATCTTTCTTGTATTGGGACCCCAGCTCTGGACACAGGGCTCCAGCTGGGGCCTCCCGAGGGCAGAATTAGGCAGAAACACCAAGAGGCCTGCATGGAGGAACAAGGAGCTCCTGGGCAAGCTCAACCACAAAAAAGCAAGCCTATGGAGGGTGGAAGGAAGGGCAAGGTCCTGCATGTGGATTGGTGCAACCCCAAGCACAACTACAGGCTGGGTGGGGAATGGATTGAGAGCAGCCCTGAGGAGAAGGACTTGGGGGTGCTGAGGGATGACAAGCTCAACAAGAGCTGGCAGTGTGCCCTGGCAGCTTGGAAGGCCAACTGTGCCCTGGGCTGCATCAACAGGGTGGCCAGCAGGTTGAGGGAGGGGATTCTGTCCCTCTGCTCTTGTGAGACCCCACCTGGAGTATTGTGTCCAGCTCTGGGGTCCCCAGTACAGTAAAGATATAGAGCTGTTTGGGCAAGTCCAGAGGAGGCCATGGAGGTGATCAGGGGGCTGGAGCACCTCTCCCCTGTGAAGACAGCCTGCAAGAGTTGGGCCTGTTCAGCCTGGAGAAGAGGAGGCTCTGGGAGACCTAATCACAGCATATCAATACCTACAGGGTCCTGTAGGAACGTGGGAGAGAGACTGTTCAGCATGGAGAGTAGTGACAGGACAAGGGGCAATGGCTTTAAGCTGAAAGAGGGCAGGGTTAGATTAGATGTTAGGAAGAAATTCTTCACTCTGAGGGTGGTGCGGCCCTGGCACAGGGTGCCCAGAGGGGTTGTGGAAGCCCCATCCCTGGAAGTGTTTAAGGCCAGGTTAGATGGGGCTTTGGGCAACCTGGCCTAATGAAGGTGTCCCTGCCCATGGCAGGAGGGTTGGAACTGGATGATCCTTGAGGTCCCTTCCAACCCAAAGCATTCCATGATTCTATGAATAATTTGAGCCTTCCCAGTCTCACAGCCTAGCTGGCTTTCACTGTGGTATGCCCTAACTAGTATTTCTGATGCCCTCATTAATGCTTTTGATGTCAGAAGAATTTGATTAGGTTCATTTCTGTAAAATGTACCAGATTCTCCAGCTCTCACTGCAGTTACCTGACTGACCTGGTAACAGTTCCCAATCTCTGTTATCTTGGACTATCTGCTATATCCAAGGAAAACCAAGTTTCCATTAGCTCTGCAAGGGTACACCAGCTGGCATTTTCAGTTTATCACTGTCTGATGGATGGTTTACAATATTTGCTCACACTGCAACCTTTAAAACTTCTTCATTGACTAATGGGCAGTAAAGAAGAACAGGAGCTTATTTTCAGTCAAGCAATCTGTTCAAATGTGGTTCTAATTGACTCTAACAGCAGAGCCTTTCAGACTTCAGGCAACCTTTCTCCATCAGACAGGAGTGCCCCTCCTGCTGGGTATCTTCTGCTATGAAGCTATGAGAAATTCAAGCACCTGGGATAGGACATCCAAACACACAGGTTGCTTGGAGATCCTTTTCATTTCACAGTCAAACGTTTGAGGGTTCCAAACAAGTACCACCTGCTTTTACTACTGTTCTTTATCCAAGGGAATAGAAATCCTGTGCAGAAGTGTCTGCCTGAAGACCTGAGAGCAGCACACTCCATCCTGTAGACACTCTGTGTTCAGATGGTAAATTTTTCAAATGAATGACTGACAGTTGTGATTTTGTAATGCAATCTGACATGATACATCCTGTGTCGTTTCATATTATCACAGAGATCTTAGTATATAAAGAGAAACATTAAACTTCAATCTCCTACATATTCCTGGATGAACTTTTGTAATCTACAAAAAGGGTCTCAATCTGCTCTTGACTGCAGGTAAGAGAAATAAGAATGCATAGGGAGAGAATTACAAATAAACAGGATCCTCCAGAGGAGATTAGCTTTAATTCAGTTGATTCTTCCCCAAAGGCAGAGGACATTGCAGTTTCAATCTATCAGGCTGGCAGCCTGGTCAGCGCTCAGCAGAAAAGGTACAGGAAACCTGGTGGACTGCATGTTGAACCTGAGGCAGCAATGTGTTCATGAGGCCTTTGGCCAACAGCATCCTGGGCTGCAGCAGGAAAAGCAGCACCAGCGGGTCAGGGGAGGTGATTATTTCCCTCTACCAGTCACTGGTGCAATGACATTTAGAGTATTGTGTTCCCAGGACAAGACAGACATGGACATACTGGAGCAAGTCCAGCAAACAGCCACAAGGATGATCAGTGAATTGGAGCATCTGACATAGGAGGAGAGGTTGGGGAGCCTGGCCTTGTTTGGCCTCCAGCAGAGACAGGTCAGGAGTGATCTCTTCAACACCTGATGGGGATGGTGAGAGGAGGTGCAGATGACTGAGCCAGGCTTCTCAGTGGTACACAGTGGAAGAATAAGAGGCACTGGGCAGGATGTGAAGCACACAACCAACCCCACAAAACCCCAACCTAAAACCAAACCCCAACCTGCTTTACTGGGAAGGTAGAGACAAACACTGGAACAAGTTTCCCAAAGAGGTTCCCAGAGGAAGTATCTCCCCAGCTGAACTTGGTTAATAATTCTACTGGAGTTTTATACCTCTGAGCAACAACCTCACCCCTTCTGAAAGAACATTATTTACTCCCCCAAAACTACAATGACAATCAGCTGCTCTGACTCAATCCTCACAGGCACAAATCTGCTGATCAATTAAGTAAAGTACATAGTGAAATCCTGACTATCAGAGTCACTGGGAGGTTTGCCACTAACTACAAGGGGAGCCAGGATTTATCCATTTGCCTCTCTGATGAAAGGTGCAATTTAACTATTCAAAGTTGCATTCTAATTACAAACAAAAGAGAAGAGACAGGTTAATTATATATCCTGCTTTCATCTATGAAAAATGTGCTATGACATAATTTGGACAAGGTCTTTTGAAAATCCCACCACTGTGGTTATTTGGAAATATGCTCACTGATTAATCATTTCAAGTTTATCTTGGAACATACTGCAAATCCTTCAAATGGCCAGTCTTACTTATTTAACACTAAGCTTTATGAAACTCCTATTTGTAATTCCAGATTGCATTCATGAGGCATTAACACAAGTGTTTCTGAAGTTCCTTGGATGAAAATCATGTTTTAGAAAGTTAACATTTAAGTGCCAAATCTAACTGTTCAGGTAAATGGGGTAACATCTGGTTGATGGGCAGTCACCAGTGGTGTTCCCCAGGGATCAATTTTAGGGCCAGCTCTCTTCAATGTTTCCATGAATGACCTGGAGATAGGAGCTGAGTGAACACTAAGTTTGCTGATGATACTGAATTAGGAGGACTCATTGGCTCCCCTGAAGGTAGAGAGACCTTATAGAGAGATCTTGACAAATTGGGGTGCTCTGCAGTCACTAATCATATAAAATTTAACAAGAGCAGATGCTGGATTCGGCACCTGGCACAGAGTAATCCTGGAATTCTGTATAGACTGGGGAACAAAAGGTCAGAGTGCAGCCCTGCACAAAGGGATCACAGAATTGTAGGGGTTGGAAGGGACCTTGAGAGATCATCGGCTCCAACCTGGTGGGTTTGGTTGATGGTGAACTCAAAATGAGTCAGCTCCCAAAGAGGCAACCATATCCTTAGGCCCAGTATAGCTAACTGGTCAAAAGGAGCCATTGTCCCACTGTGGTCAGCACTGATGGGGCCTCACCTCAAGTACTGTGTGCAGTTTTGGGCTCCACAATGTGAAACACATACAGAAATATGATAATGTGTCCAAAGGAGGGCAACACAGATGGAGAAAGGACTGGAGGACAAGGAGTGGCTTGAGGAAACTTGGCTTGTTCAGCTTAGAAAAGAGGACACTGAGAGATAACCTCATTGCTGTCTACAACTTCCTCACAGGAGGAGCAGAGAGGGGGTGCTGATCTCTTCTTTCTGGGGTGATACGATGTGAGGGAACAGCATAAAGCTGCATCTGAGGAAGTTCAGACAGGACATTGGAAGAAGTTCTTCCTGAGAAGGTAGCCAGGCACTGGAACAGGCTCCCCAAGGAAGGGCTGTGGCTCCAAGCCTGTGTTTGTGAAGCATTTGGACAATGCTCTTAAGATACACAGTGTGACGTCCAGGTTGCCCTGTGTGGAGTCAAGGCTTGAAGATCCTTCTGGGTCACTTCCAGCTCAGGATATTATATGATGCTATAAAATGTTCCAAGGTACCAAAGGAAGATTTTCGTAAATTACATCTATTTAATTACATATATTTAGAGACAGTAAATGACATATAAATGCAGAGTTTTAAGGAAAGTTGTATTTAGGGAATTAGAACTGGCTTAACTCCTCATTAGCACTCAGTTTCAGAGAGCATATCCTTACCTGCGTTGTAAGCCTGTGCTGTAGATGCCTTAAAGCTGACAGCTGGCACTGTGTTCTTTTGAGAAGTTCTCTTGGAAAAAGACTACCACAGGTAATACAAACTCTGCAGCACTTAGAGCTAACAGGATGCCCAAGTCCTATAAAGGAGAGAAAACATTAAGGAAGGCATTGTCTGTTGTTATTTTGCCACTGATATTCCATGACAGAGGGGCTGCAACTACATGATCTTTGAGGTCCCTTCCAACCCAAAGCATTCTATGATTCTATGATTTCCAGCAAGTGTTTACAGTGGATATAAATGAACCACAGAACACATGTCTTCTCATAGAAGATGGATTCAATGCTCTGTGGAAACAGGCCTTGTGGGGTTTTTTCCCTTTGCTTCATTGCCAAATAAATTGTTGCATGGTAGTTAAATGTCCACTGTGAAATCTTCTTACATTATATATACTCTTGATTCAGTTTACTCCGTTCTAATCTTATTCTGCTTTCTCTTCCCCTTTCAAAAAGCTTTTGTTTTTCTCCCAAGAGATAAACTGTATCTTTCCTGCTCTTAAAAGAAGTCTAAGTTCAACTTCCAGTTCCCACACTGACATCTAAGCACCAGGGAGTCCTTCATCTGAGATGTTTGCCAACAAAAAGTTACTTCCTACAGACTCTTATTGTTCTGTGTTAGCACATCCTATCACAAGATAATCTGACTTGCAACAATTAGCACTGCAGCACAAACTATGCAGGTCAAGAATCAGTCAGGCCCAGCACTATGTTTTCATACTAAAGTCTAACTGTCTCCAGCTTAAAGGAGGATTCCCAGGTTTTGTTCTAAACATACAAGCTATCACATCTTTGGAGAATAAATTTACCTTCCTTTAATACCATTCCAAGTTCTGCCCTGAGGCTGTTTCCCATTTCAATCAGCTGCTGCTTCTCTTGGCTCAGAATTGAGATTTTTCTTGCTGCTTCCTTCAGTGTATTTTGCATTCCTTCTGGAGTGCAACTGACACCACAATGAAGACCAACACCATAACCTGTGTCCTGGAACTGTTGTCCAAGACCTACCATCTTTTCTTTGGGAACTTTGGATTTTGGATCCTGAAAAAGAGATAGTACTTACAATGGCTATTTAGAAAGGGTGGTCTGCAGGGTTAGAGATCTGTACAAACACACATTAGAAACCAGTTGAAGAAAAAGTCCACTTTGAGGGTCTGCTTTCAAGATTTTCTTAGCAATATTGGGCAAACTAAACTGTGCAGCAAAAACCTGTAACAGCCTGAGATGTTTCCACAAATATTTTTAACTGTGAGTGTAAAATGATGCACATGGGATTAAAACTGAGTGACTGTAAACTAAAGAGTACTCAACTTTAAGATAAAATGTTGAAAAAACCAATTTACAGCAGATAGCAAGTACCACAAACCCAGGTGCACACACACATAGGGTGTAGGCATGACTTAAAACATTGTTTAAAGAGATTTATAGAACGTGTAGGGTTGGAAGGGACCTTTAAAGGTCATCTAGTCCCACCCTGCAGTCAGCAGGGACACCTTTAACTAGATCAGGTTGCTCAGAGCCCCATCCAGCCTGACCTTGGATGTCTCCAGAGATGGGGCCTCTACTACCTCTCTGGGCAACCTGTGCCAGTGACCCACCACCCTCACATTGAGGAGCTTTTTCCTAATATCCAACCTCAATCTCCCCTTTTTGAGTTCAAACCATCACCCCTCATCCTACTGCCACATGCCCCTGTAACAGTTCTTCCCCAGCTTTCCCCAGAGAAAGGCTGCAGAGTGAAAATAAAGATTCCCCAACTGGTTTTGTCTCTGCAAACCTAATGGAGTCCAGTTGCACAGACACTGTGAGGGAATATTTACCCCAGAAAATCACATCTTTCCTTTGAAGAGTTCTGTAATTGTGCTCCTCTAGCCTCTTTATTACACACACACTTCAATATTCATTTAAATACTCAGGATTCACTGAATAAATCATCTCTGTACAGGCTTTTTAAGCACTACTCATTGCCACAAGTATCCCAATGTGTCACATACATTAAGATTATTTCCTGAACTTTTCATAAAAACATTCAACAGCATCACACAAGATTTTTTTCAGGTGACAGACTGTAAGCTGTAGTTAGGAGTGGAACTCAGAAATCTTTTTACCTTTAGATCCATGTTCAGAGTAAAACTCTACAATACAAAAGAGAGAAAACATGAAAAGGTGGGTACTAACAAAATGTGTGAGGAAAAACTCTCCTCAGAGCTGATACAAGGTGAAAAGAAGAAAAATACACATACACATGAAGTCTGCAGGCCCATTTTACTAGTTTCCACAATAAACTTACCTCTTTTTCTTTAGCTACATTTTAGTTTTGGAGACTGTAACTTTGAGATTATGGTCCCAGAACCTCTGTTATATTAAATGGAAAAAAGAAAATTATCACTGTGCCCCTGTACTGACCTCACACCTGCATGCCCATGTTTAGTTACCATTTTTGCTCAACAGATTCTAAACTCCCTGAGGTAGAGATATTTTTGCCTATAATTCATCATGGCCTCAAGTACATGACAGGGTGGCCATGAGCCAGCAGTGTGCCCTGGTGGCTAAAAGGGCCAATGGGATCCTGGGGGGCATCAGGAAGAGTGTGGCCAGCAGGTCTAAGGAGGTGATCCTCCCCCTCTGCTCTGCCCTGGTCAGGCCCCACCTAGAGTGTTGTGTCCAGGTCTGGGCTCCCTGGGATAAAAAAGCCAGGGATCTCCTGGAGAGAGTCCAGAGGAGACTACGAAGGTGATTAAGGGCCTGGAGCATCTCCCCTGTGAGGAAAGGCTGAGTGAGCTGGGGCTGTTCAGCCTGGAGAAAAGAAGACTGAGGGGGGACCTAATTAATGTTTATAAATATCTTAAGTATGGGATGCAGGGGGAATTGGCCAGCCCCTTTTCAGTGTCTGTGGGGACAGGACAAGGGGCAATGGCTGCAAATTGGAGCACAGGAAGTTCCACACCAACATGGGGAAGAACTTTTCCCCAGTGAGGGTGAGGGAGCCCTGGGACAGGCTGCCCAGGGGGTGTGGAGTCTCCTTCTCTGGAGAGATTCCATCCCTGTCTGGATGCCTATCTGTGCAATATGAGCTGGGAGCTGCTTTGGCAGGGGGTTGGACCCCATGATCTCTGGAGGTCCCTTCCAACCCCTGTGATTCTGTGATTTACATCCTTAGCATGCAACTGATAAATGTAAGAAGCAGAGAGCCAGTGTAGAAGAATGATAAGGACTTCTACCCTCAGTAAGGAATTCCAGTGAAGTTTTGCCTGTTGTTTTCTGAGCTGTTCCTGTTCCCAGCTGTCAGTCTGTGCCTACAAAGGCTTGTTAAGCACCATGAAGAGGAAACAAAGCAGACAGCAGAAGCACACAGGGAAAGATCAGCAAAGCCAGCATTAGCTACAGTTCCAGCATTTTGTTCTCTTCAAGTTGTGGTCTGCACACCTGGATTTACACATGTAAAGCACAAGTAATTCAGCATTTCCCACTGAGGGAGCACATTGCTGCCTGGAAGATGTTCTCATACCCAGCCCTGAGCATTTGATTATAGTTGAGCATCAGGAAGCAACAGATTCATCTCTGGCACAGAGAATGTTCAGTTCCTATTTTATTGCCTCTAAGGCAAAGCCACACTCTGCTTGTCTTTTAAAGCTCCATCCCCCATAAAGAAACACGTGGGAAACGAGCATGCACCTTGGACAGGCGCTTGCAAAGCATCTTCTGCAACAGAGAACAACAGCTGGTGTAAAATTCAGTTTTCATCTAATTCCAGAAGTGCCAAAGAGAAAAAATAAATCTGTGTTGTCTGTACCAGCACACAGCCATTTCCTAAATACAGAGTGATAACAGGAAGAAACCTTCTATATTTGGCAAAAAGAGACAAGATTAAACCCAATCTGCACCTGCTGGGCTGTGCATGTTTTCATGTAAAGTTCCCAAGGCCCCAGAGTTTTATTTAAACATTGATTTGTTTCAGCTCCTAGAGGTCTCAGCTTTTACTGTAATCAGCACCTCTCATCCCCATTTATTACTTAGCTGTTATTTCTGTTTTCTTGACCTTAGCTGGTTACTGGGGGGTGAGTCTAACAGTCAGTTAAAGCATGAAACCTGTATTGGTAGATTTTACAGATTACTTGAAAATGAGAAGATCCTTATTTTTAAATTGTATGTTAATCTGTTTTACTCTAGACTCCTTCCACTACACCAAGAAAGCCCTGAGAGATGGGAACAGGAGAACATGCAGTACTTACTCCTTAGGTAGTATCAGATACTTGTCCCTGGTTTTAATCCCTGTATTATTTTTCCTAGAGATGCCTGTCACACTTTAATGCTGACAGTGTTCCTGCCCTTTAAGTGGGAGTTACATCTGTAAACCCTAAACAGAGTAAAAAGGCTCCCAGAGCCAGCATGGTTTGCCTCCTCCATGGCTGGCAAGGGCTGGTGCTCAGCTGTTCTTCCTGGTGATGCCAAGCCTCAGCCCAGCAGCCTGCAGGGCACAGGGCAGCCCACTGTGGTCAGATGTCCCGCTGCTGGGGACAAGGGGTGGGGACTGGGTGGCTGTGGCTGCCAGCCCCAGTGACAGGATGGATGGAAGCGAGCCCCACGAGGGGAGGGTTCAGAGGTCATCCCAGGAGCCCCACACACCCTGCTAACTGAGCATGCAATCCTTTGCACATCTACCTCCAGCTGAGGCTCCACAAGACCTTCTCCTCAGACTCCTCTAGTGACAGCAGTTTCTACACTGTCACCTCACTATGAGCAACATGGAAGGATTTTCAGTATTTAAAAAAAAAAAGACTAAAATATGGATTTACAGTGGAAAACTCAAGGAGGTGATACCACACAGAACTTTAAGAATTTCCAAGTGGAAAAAAGAACTTCAAGCTGGGCTTGAAAGATCAGGTGTGACTCGTGCCAGGGAGTCAAATTTATTCCCTAGAAAGAAATTTATTCCCTAGAAAGTCAAATTTATTCCCCAGAAAGAACAACCATAAATTTGGCTGGAAAAAAAAAAATCACTGCTGGCTCTCAACTAACTTACACCCAGTACTAGCTGACCACATAAGCAAATAGTACTTTGTTTTTTAACATTTATTCAAACAAAAATAATGTCCTATGTATTTAATTACACACAGAGGTTTGTACACATATTTTAAGTAGCTTAAACCTCTTCTTACCTTTCCTGTGTCTGGGTTTATTCCATAATCCAAGTTAGTTGATCTGATTTTGCTACTCAAAGTGGTTCCAGCTGGAATTTTGTTTGTGCTCAACAAACCTATAAAAGGAGTATAACATGAATACATCTGTATTTATACAGAGTTTAGGCTTTCATAGCAACAGCTGCATCAGAACTTTCTCTCATTAACATACAAGCATACCACTACAGCAGGTATATTGTAAACAGAGCTGAAGCAGTATTAAGAAATGGTACAGTCACAATAGACATATCCCAGTCAACTACACTGGGACAAGCAAGGTGTCTCCTTTGCTACTCCTGGGAAAACAGCAAGTGTTGAGTATAATCATGATCACAACACAGAAGCTTCTCTCAATCACAGTTGAAAAAATCACCAATGAATGGAGGTTAGTACTGAGAAACGTGTTGTTGTGAAGGGTCAGGTCAGGAGAAAGAACAAATGGATTCCTGGAAGCCAGAAGACCCCTCCAAGTTACTCTCCCATTGTCTTAAACAACTGGAGATTTACCATTACAGCCTGGTTTAGTGACTGGATGTAATCTCCACACATTACTAAAGGTGACACAGGAAAGATTATTTCAGTTGAATGATGTATTTCAACCATAAAGAAAATGGGTAATACATTTCTGAAAATGTACATTTCTCAGCTGACAGAGACTATTGCTTCCCTTGGACACTGCTAAACACTTGCAGTGGTGAATCTTTCACACATTGGACTGTAACATCTTTCAAAAAAACAGTGGACTAACTTTAGCTGCCTATGACACAAAACTATGCTCAGTTTTGGTTTTTATTTGAAATTAACAGATATTTTACTTTAATTGGTTATTAGTGTATCATTATTGACAAAGCTATACGCTTATATTTATTAAAAATGCCTGCACATTTAATTAGCTCAGGAGTCTATGCTGCTGTACAAATGACAGTTTAAAAATAATCCTGGGAACTGGTAACACACTGATCCAATCTTGCAGCAAAAGTAAACCAGAAAAGAGTTGTTGTAACAAAATACCTTTTACAACAAAAGGTCAAACCCATCTTATTTTTTCTGAAACACACAAACAAGGCTTGGTGGCTCTGGAATAGTTTTAAGCTTTTAAAAAAAAAAAGTTTTAGAAATGAAAAGTTGTGGTTTAATCTTGCAGGCAGACAAAGCAAGCACACAGCTGTTTGCCCACTGCACACCAGTGGGATGGGGAGAATTGGGGGGGGAAGAAAAGAAAGAAAAACTTGTAGGTTGAGGCAGAGACAGTTGAACATGACAGAAAAGAAAGGGAACAGTAACAATGATAACAGAATATACAAAACAAGTGATGCACAGCATACTTGCTTGCCACCTGCAGACCACAGATGCCCAGCTGGGTCCCGAGCTGTGGCCCCTGGGCAGGTTCCCCCAAGCTATACACTGTGCATCACACCATATGGCAGGCAGCATTCCTTTGCCCAGTTAGGGTTGGCTGTCCTGGCCCTGTCCCCTCCCAGCTTCTTGTGCACCCCCAGCCTCTCTGCTGGTGGGGCAGTGTGAGAAGCCAAGAAGCCCTTGATTTGGTGTAAGCATTGCCAGCAGCAACCAAAGCATCAGTGTTACACCAACATTATCCTCATCCTCAATCCAAACCACAGCACTGTGCCAGCTACTAGGAGGAAAACTAACTCTATCTGCAACCAGGAGAACTTCCAAAATGCATGAAATTAATTCAAAGGCATTTGAAAGTCTGGTTAAGGAATCCTGAGTCCCCCCCAGTCACTATCTTCACCCACCTGTGGGTCAGGTCCCCCCAACAGGCTGTGACCGTGGCTGCCACATTCCCTTACCTGAACTCAGAGTCCTGTGGCAAGAGTTGTCACCTTGCTCAGCAGGCTGTGTGTTCTCTGTCAGAGGAAGAGAGGACAGCATCTGCTCATCCAGACACTCCATTTCTTTCCTCATTTGTGCCACAGCAGCCCGAAGGTTGGCATTCTGCTCCTGCAGCTTCTTTATTTCCAGGCAAAGAGTATCTTTGCTCAGAGAACTGTTATCATCATGCTGAAATACCTGCAAAATAAAAGTATGACACAATAACAACCCATCATTAATGAGCAACACCTATTTTCTCCACACCACCACACACAGAGATCCTGATACTTGCAATCCATGAACAGACTTGGGCAAAAAGAACCATGGGAAGAAAGAAATCAGGTTATTCTGGGGAATTTCCCAGGGAGAAGTGTGCTGTGATGAGAACCTGAGATGGAGGAGGAGGCACGGATGGGGAGGAGAATGGCCACAGAGGTGGCGCTTTTACCATTGTTCTTTGAAATATTCTGTATCTCCTCTATGCATGGGCCTTAAAGAACCTCCTGGCTCAACAGCAGCCTCCTGGCTGACCTGCCAAATTCTTCAAAGTGTCTTTTGAGATCATTTGTTCACAAGAACATATTGAAGCTGGACACCCTTTGCTGAACTGGAAAAGGGGAAGGAGTGTATGGAGGATACCTGAACAGTCAGGACAATGGACAGCTAGAGAATCTCTAAGCACTTCAGTTCTAAAATAAGAAGAAATGTCTTCCTTTTGTGCATTAGTTAGAGATAAGCTCATGGTGAACAATATTGTTAGATAATGACTCAAACTCTGCTTTCATAAAGGCCTTTTAAGTCTGACCTTTGGGATTAGACTTGGTGGAAGTATGAATTGATGAGCAGATGTCATTCTTACACACTTCTGGAACTGAAGAGGCTGACAAAGCCCAGCGTGCCAAAGCTGTTCTAACTACTGTAAAAAAACATGACATATTAGTAAAATACAAGCAGCTTGCTTACAGAGTAATGCATCCAGAATCAAGAGTAACACATCCCAGAATCATTCTATTTCTTAAATTTCTGAAGAGGAATTTCTTGGTGTTTTCTTCATGGGCTGTGTACAGCCTTATGTCCTGGTTTCAGCTATGATGGAGTTAATTATTTTTAGCAGTGGATGGAATGCCATGTTTGGGTGTTAGGATGAGAACAGTGCTGATAGCACCCTGATGTTTCTGGTTGTTGCCGGGCAATCAAGGACCTTTCTCAGTTCTTCATACTTCCTTACTAGTGAGAAAGGAGGGGACGCAGCCAGGACAGGTGACCCGAACTGGCCAAAGAGGATATTCCATGCCAGTTACGTCATGCTCAGTATAAAGGGGGACTGGGGGGAAGAGGGGGAGACAACGCCAGGACGGGCAGTTTCTGGGTTCGGGGACGGCTCTAAGCTGTGCGGCCTGGGTTCTGTGGTTTGGTGAGAAACTGCATTGTGTATCACCAGTTTCATCTATTTTGTGCTTTAAACTTCTGTTATTGTTATATCTAGTTTTCTGTTATTGTTTAGTAAACTATCCTTATCCCAACCTGCGTGGTTCTGGTTTCTAGGTTGTGGTTTCTTTCCCTCCTTTCTTCCTTCCCTTTTCCCCCTCTCCCAACTTTCCCTCCCCCTTCCTTTTAAAAGTACAAGCGACTGTGTGGGGTGCGGCCCCCGGCTGGGGCAAAACCACGACACCTTAATATTATCTTAGAGGTTTAATTTGGAAATCTAGTCCTTTGTGAATAAAGTGATGGCCTAAAATCAGGACAAGAATGTGAAACATTCTCAATCACCAACTAGACAAACAGCTTTGCTCTGTTACAGCAAAGGTTGCTAGCTCCAGAATCCTTGAACAGTCAGCAACAGGAAACCATAGGAAAAAGGAAAAATAGAGAAATGTCCCCTCTCATGTGCCTCCTCAATTTCCAAATGTGCAGCTTTGGGGGAGAGAAGAAAAAGGACAAACCCAAACACACAGACACTGATTGGAAAACACATTTCCTGGTCACTTGAAATTCCAGTCCAATCTTCAGGAAGTGGCTGTCACAGGACTGATGAGATCTAAGCACCAGGCTATCAGGGCCCTGACACTGTTAACTTCTGCTGTCTCTTCACTCAAAGTGTGACTGGTGGTGGTGTGTTATGCCTGTGCTTTGCATTCGAACAGAGAACACATAATTTAGATTCCATCCCTGTAAAATCCTCTCTACCTGATGGCAACATGCATTATCAGCTATTAAGAAATGCAGATACTATTTGGTACAGGAACATTACAATCCTGCAACTGCAGAATATTCACTCCCACAGTCACTACATGAATCAGAATTTGAAGACCATCCAGTCCAGGTGCTTTGGAAAAGATGGTCTGATGCATTTGAAATATTTGTATTGAACGCTGCTAATTTGTGTTACTGAGCCCAAAAAGTACTTATTTGTATTCAATCCTAACCTTACATTGGTGCAAAGAGCTGTTCTGCCTTGAGAGGGAATGCCAATCCATGAGGCCCTGCAACAGGACACGTGTCAGCAAACTACTTCAGTGTCCACACTTAGGCCTGGCACAGCCTCCAACACTACTCCTTTGCTGTCTTCTCCATCATTCCCCACCTTCATCAGGCAGTCCCCTTATTTCCCTGGTCATAACTCTGTTCTGTGAGTGTGATCTGGAATGCTAATGGCTTTCAAATTAAATTTCCCTGTCATAAGAATTACAGCTGCCTTAAAGCCTCTCTCTCCTGTGGCTCTTTCTGCCATAGCAGCTCTGGGTGGGCAGAAGATGAGGGCAATCTCTGTTTGGCTTTTACAATCTCTCCAAGGCTGTTAAGGTGAGGAGAGGGGACAGAGAGACTGAAAAGGCATAAATGAAAGGCACAGCAGGTACCAATGCATCACCCAGCTGTGTTCTCTAATTTTGGGGCCCAGAACTTCATCTGAGCTTGCAACATACACACATAACATTGCAGCTTGAACCAGAAATACAACTACTCCAGATTTTTGATAGTGGAAAAGGGTCTAGACAGAAGCAATCTTTCCTTATCTGTGAGCTGGTATGGTGTTAATGGTATGCTCCAGTGAGGCAGACATGGCCTAAGTCATATTCAAAATCAGCACAAGCAAGATTTCCCAGGCTGGTGTGTTTCACATCTCTCTTGCTTAATTAAAGGCCAGAAATGACTACTGTAATATTTCTAGCACTCATGAGGTCTCAAGACCTGTGTGCTGAAGGTACTGTACTGGGGTGTATTTAATCTTTCTTGCCTCAGTTGTCCGAGCCAGAGGTCACCCATCACCCTGTTCCTTCTTTAAGAAGGCTCATTGATACAAATGTCTTGTATTAATGGGGATCAATATCTGAAGGGTGGGACACAGAGGGACATGGGCAGCCTCTTCTCAGTGTGTGTGGGGACAGGACAAGGGGCGATGGGCTCAAGTTGGAGCACAGGTTGTTCCACGCCAATCTGGGGAAGAACTTTTCCCCAGTGAGGGTGAGGGAGCCCTGGGACAGGCTGCCCAGGGGGTGTGGAGTCTCCTTCTCTGGAGAGATTCCAGCCCCGTCTGGACACCGACCTGTGTGACCTGTCCCAGGGACCCTGCTTTGGCAGGGGGTTGGACCCCAGGGGCTCTGGAGGGCCCTTCCAACCCCTGTGATTCTGTGTTACCAATTCTAAACTTCTAATCACTTTCCCCTCCCTGTCTGTTTACAATTAATTTTGCAGAGAAAAATTAAAGGTTCTAGTTCAGGAGAAGAGATTTTTGTTGTTGTTGTTTCTTTGTTTTTTAAACAACAGCCCTTGACATCAACCAGAGACCAAACTGGCTTTGCTGAGTTGGGCACTGCTTATCCCACAGGCCAGAAGTACAAACCAGAGTGTGTTGGCAATGGGAAGTGTGAGGATGAAAACAAAGCCCATCCCCAGCCCTGACTGTCTTGGTACCTGAATGATCAATTTGCAGATCAGCCTTGTTTGAAATGAAATTGGGAAAACAGCTTGCTCCCCAGGAAGTTTTTGCTAGCCGTCTGCTTTTGCTAATATTATTTTATTTCTTTTCCCAGGAAGCATCTTTGTGAATACATCACTCTCTGCATTCTGAAACCACCAGGCTTGCTGAACACTGCTTTCTGGGATCAGCAGGCTCTGTTGCTGACCTGGAGCTTTAAGATAGCTCCCTTTGTAAGATTATTAGTTCTTGTAAAGCAGCCATTAAATCTTGCCTTATGTATTACAATAACAATAAAATTCAGTTATGTTCAATGCCTTTAAGCAATGTTATGGCATGTTAGCTACAATGACATCAAGTGCAGGCCATGCCTTCAGTTTTGTATTTGATTTTAGCTTGTAGCATTCAGATGTTGGAAGTCAGTTACTTGTCTGTACTTTTACAGCTCTTCCTTAATGAATTGTGGATCCAAGCAGTTCACCCCCTGTTACCAACAGACAGATGTGACTTCTTCTTTCTCTCTTTTTCTTGCCACTTGCATCACCAGCCAGGCTCCAGGCAGCCTAGCAGGTCTCAATATGGACCAGCAAATAGGCCACAACACTTAATTTTGTAGATCCAACTCTCATGGCTGTCTCAGGGCACAGTGAGGGATGCCCCATGGATGAGGCTGCCAGAGACCCTTGTTCCCTCCCTGTCCTCCCCAGGGGCACTAGCAGCACAGGCAGCCTCTGTGTGTGTCTGACACAACCTCACCCCTCTACCCCTGTCTCTGCTGCTGCGCCCTCAACTCCAGCACCCTGTGCCAAAACTGCCCTGGCTGAAACCTCTTTGGTTTAACCTCTCATAGTTTAGCACAGGACAGGAGCGGTTGGACTCGATGATCTTAAAGGTCTCTTCCAACCACTCCCTAACCCCTCACTGCTGAGCATCTCCAGCTGCCAGCAGGGCGCACTGCAGCACGCTCTTTGCTTGTCCATCTTCCCCAAAACAAGGCATTGTCCCTCAGCACGGCTTCCAGCCCCCCTCATGTTTGCAATTCTGAATATCGCCCTTTTTTTTTTTAATATATGTATTTTAGTGAGTAACAATGAAAGGAAAAGCATTTTGTGATAAAAAGACATTATTTGAACAGCTGGTAAATTCATATTTTGAAGCACTGCACTAAAATGTAAACTTTATAGCTTTAAGATCTACACAGAGTTTCAGGAACATTGCAGAAATTAATTCTTCCCATTCGGATGTGCCATGATGGTACAGTACTTGTCCTGTTTTGGCACAACTGTCTACATCTAGTGTGCTCCTTTTGCCAGTGAGTAATGAACAAAGCCATAATGAAGTCTGTGACACTTAATCTGTGCGTATTCTAGGCTAGAGATGTTCATATTTTGAATTAAATACACAAAACAGATTAGCAGTTTACAGGTAGTCCAGTGGAAACAAGCCCCATAAAGTTGTCATTTCAGAATGAATTAATTCAAGGCAAGACATCAGGGGTTGTCTAACCTGTTTCTCCCCTTCAGGTAACATCCTGTGATGAAATGATGTTTGTATCCTCTGTTCTCTCTCAACAGTTAAAGCAGAAAGATCAGTCTTCCCTTCATGCAACCTGTAGTCTGTTTTCTGTAGATCAGCCTCAGCCTAGGAGGGAGGGGAGGGAGGGAAAGCAGAGGACATCAGCATCTCAGTGACAGAAGGGTGCAGGTAAAAAAGAAAGAAAAAGAAGGTAATCAAAGGAAAAGGTATTTAAAAATCACAGGACAGGGACTTAAAGCATATCCCTTCTGGGCTTTTGCCTTCACAGGGAATTAATTTGGCTTCATTGCCTTATCTGCTGTATGTGAAATGAAAGATGCCAATTCACCTGTCAGATGTGTTCCTACACTGCACCTATTGGCACCTGTGAATCTCTGTGGAAAGACAATGGTAAAACAAAACACCTGTGTACTGCACTTTGTAAACAAGTGTTTCCTCTGTACCCAGGAGTTCACTAGGTCTTTGAGAATTCTTGGTAGCTCATTCTGTAACAGTCTCTAAGCAATAAACATCTATTTGGGTTTTCAGAAACAGAAGCTTGTACACTTCACAAAATATTTTTCCAGACAAAAATATTCTGAGTTTTTCAGGACTAATACTCTTCCCATGTCAGAATTCAACAGTATTGTGATCTGAAACTCTTTTTTGGCTTGGGACTGGTCTAACTAAAGAGGGATCTTTCTTCTGCTACAATGCCAAGAAAAAAGCAGCATTATCTCTCTGGTCTTTGATCAAACAGATGTGATTAACTGCTGTGCACAATACAGCATCACTGTCCTACACATCGCTGAGAGAAGGCTGAAGTCACACCTCCTCTGAGAAATACCATGATGGAAAAACTCCATAGCCAGTTATGCAACAGAACTCCTAAATAGTGTTAACATGAAACACTCACCTGCTCTCTTGCTGAAGATGAGCTTTGTATTAGTTCCTCTGATTTCTGATAGCAGTTATTGTCAGCATTCTCACAGAGCTGCTGCCAGCCCAGTTCTTGCATTTTACTCTGTTCCAGAATGCCTTGTCCCTCAGCTGCCAGGAACAGTTGCTGTTTGTATCTGTGATACACAGAGCAAAGTTGTTCATTTCAGCACAATAAAAACTGAGAATGTTTTGTGGGTTTGTTTTGGTTTAAAATCTCACCCCTGATTGCTGTCCTCATCTTCTTTTCTTGCTCTATTTTCCAAATTACTTATTTTATTCTATTCCACACTAAGTATTTTACTGGAAAAAAAGCACTTAAATTGCCTAGAGCTCAACAATCTCCTAGAGTCCATCTGTGTGGGTATTTAGAGTCACCTGTGGAGGCCACCTCAGCTTAAGTGGCATAAAGTGCTTTTCAACACCGAAACTGCTCTGAACAGTATTGCTCACAGAATGTTTCCTGGTTGCCAATAACAGAAGTGAGATACAAAAGGGTTAGGAATTAAAGATGTTGGAAATATCATCTGGTCCAACATTTCATGGGAAAGGGAGCCCAGATGAGACTATCTAGTATCACTTGTGTATTGAAAACCTCTAGTGATGAGGACTCTATGATGTCCCTGAGGCAGCTGTTGTAGTGATTGATTGTTCTTGTACCCATGGCCCCCTCTCTTCTCCACGTGGCTCTGAGAAGAAAGCCTCCATCCTCTTTGTAGCCACCCTATACATACTAGAAAATTCCTTCTCTGGAGAGATTCCAGCCCCATCTGGACACCGACCTGTGTGACCTGTCCCAGGGACCCTGCTTTGGCAGGGGGTTGGACCTGATGATCTTTGGAGGTCCCTTCCAACCCCTGTGATTCTGTGATAACAAGGTCCCCATGAGCCTTCTCCAGGGAGGAAAGGCTTGACTTCTTCAGTCTCTCTTCAACTCTGAGGACCAGAACTGGACAGAGGACTCCAGGTGTGTTACCTGTTTAACTGCAAACTTCTGTGAGCCTTCCACATAAATAAGTTGGGCACAAACCTGATAAGTACAACATTCTGAATTCCTTCATCACACTCTAGTAAACAAGATAAATCAAGTCACTCACTTTCTGATAAGAGCCTCTTTCTCTCTTAAACAAGCACTGTGACTCCATTCTCTTCTGCACAGCTCAATTTCCAAACTTTTATGTCTCATCTGCAGTTCCTTAATCTGCTGCTTCAGCCTTTTAAGTTGTTTGCCTTGGGCTTCACCCACTGAAGCTGGCATTGCATCCTTTTCCTTGGCAGCACGAGCCAGTTCTTCATGCCTAGAAGATGTAGAGGGACAGAATGAAACGAGGCTCCAAGCAACACAAGCACATTGTTTTTTGCTGCTGTTGAATTACTTTATCCATTTGGCTCAAGCAAATTCAAAGAATCATTGTTGGAACAGTGGCAACAGGAATAAATACCTGCTTGTCAGTGTAACAGGTTGCAGGGAGCTCTTTTGAGGTGTTTTTTATTTCAAAGTGTGAAGTTGTACTATTTATTTGCATTATGACCACGGCTGGATCTTTCTTAGACCACTGCAGAGTGTTTAACTCCAGTTTATCACAGAGCTTTAGGTCTGTGATTAGCACAAAGAACAGCAATATTCCACCTACTATAGGATCAGGGTGATCCTCAAAAAATAAGTGGGTTTTTTTCTTACAGTGACTCATAGGGAACCTATTTTAACAGCTAAACCACTCCATTCAACATGCTCTTTTACCATACTGAAAATATTCCTCACAGTAATTGAGCTATTGAAAGACAGCTATGAGCAGGTGGCCCAAATAAGAGCCTGTAGGAATCTATGGAGCAAAAATCCCTCTGTGAATATTCAGTTTTCATTCACAGATTAATTTCCTGAACACATAGTCACACAAAAATAGAGACCAGGTTTAAAGCAGGTCAGAAGCAAGTTGTTAGTAGACCACCAAATAGTGCCTACAGAATACTGAATCTAACAGTAGAATAGAAGGAGACATGCAACTAATAATTGTATCATATTCTTACCCTCTGAAATTGGCCTGCATATCAATGTTCAAAATATATCCAAAATTTTGGATATAAAAGATTAATGCAAAACAGAAGGAAGAGAAATTGAACTATGAGGAAGTCTTATAACTTAAGATTGAGCTGGCAATAAGTAAAGCATAAGAGGTAAAAGCCCCAATACTACTCTGGTTTGAATGAGTTATTTTCTGTCACTCCATATAGGCAATATGTTTCATATAGAAAGAAAAGGCTGTAATAGCATCCTGCACATGGCACCTACTGAGAGCTACTACATTCAGATGCAGCTGCAAGCAGTATTGGAGCCAACACAGTATTAGAGATACCTAATCAAGCACTCATGCCTGAAAAGTGCAAAGATTAAAGGTTTCTTCTCCAGTACTATCAGAGTTACACTGCATATCACAGAGTAAGCAGTATGTGTAAATTTGCATTTAATAATTACACATGGAGTTGCAGTTCCTTTGTTCATACTGAGGCAACAGCAGTCGGGCACCTAATCTGTACAGTCGAGACTGTAATAAAACAAACTGCTTTTAGGTCCATCAGTACAGCAGCATCCTTTCCTGAAGCCCACCACAAGAAAACAAAGCCTGAAACTCCACTTGTGACAACTTCCAAGATCCAGGAATCCACAGATACCACTAATGACCACTTTTGCTACCCTAATAAGATACTGAGGAAGTAAAGTTTGTAGGCAGAAGCAATCAGTTTTATTAGACAAAAATCACCACAGCTGGAAAAAGCTGGCTCTCCCTTAGACACACAAACCCTCCTTCTGAAAGCCTGCCTGCTTTTCCCAGCACTACTGGTTTAAGGTGAGGGGGTTCTTCCCCTCTACCTGTGCACCTTGGCTTGTTCAATGATTAAGCTATCAGTGAAACCACCACTGGAGCAAGTGAGCACAGGCACCAAAGAACCATCAAGTGGTGCTGGATGATGATTAGCAAAGACTGCACAGGCAGAGAGTACAGACTGTGGAAGAGTGAACTCCTCATCACCAGACTCAGAAGAATAAGACAGGCCTTCCATCCAAGAAGGTTTATATAGAATTTCTAGTTGTGTAGGGAAATATTCAGTCACTGTGAATGAAATTAAGATGTAGACCACAAATCCTCCTGCTTCCTGCTATCCTGGAAACAATTCGTTCAATATATAGGTTGGAGAAAAACAGCAACAGAGCACGTGCTTCACACAGGAATGACTTGAGATCATCACTAGCAATCAACAAAGGGGAACCAATTGTTTAAAAGGGCAGAGACTGGCAGGACAAGGGGGATGGATTAAAGCTGAAGGAGGGAAGGGTTAGATTAGATATTAGGGAGAAGTTCTTTCCAGAGAGAGTGGTGAGGGGCTGGAACAGGCTGCCCAGAGAGGGGGTGGGTGCCCCATCCCTGGGGGTGTTCAGGGCCAGGTTGGATGGGGCCCTGGGCAACCTTGTGTAGCTCCAGGCCTGGAGGTTGGTGGCCCTGCCTGTGGCAGGGGGTTGGAGCTCTGTGATCCTTGGGGTCCCTTCCAACCCAGCCCAGTCTGGGATTCTGTGAGATTACAATAAAAGCATTCATGCTGTGAGGAAAGGGTAACAGCTTACAAGTAAGTTACCTTCACTTCATGGGACAGAACTAAGTTACTGATTTCAGCTGTCTGCTGTTGAAGCCCAAGCTCTCTCTCTCTCATGTCTGCATCACATCTGGGTGGTGGTTCCTCCCAGGGAAGCAGCAGTCAGGCAGCACCAGTACACTGGGACCAATGTGCACGCTGCATTGTTACAGGCTTTTCTGAACAGTGCACAAGGGCTGTATTTAACCATTGCCCTGAGGAAAATCACAGTGTGCTGCATTACACCTGTGAGCTGGGCCTGTGCTGGGTCTCCCAACACAACTTGTACAGCAAATGGGAATTTAAAGAAGCACATCAGCCATATGGCATCCTTTCCAAATAAGATCAGGTTCCATAACCATAGGGGAAAAGAAAAAGAGAGAGAGGAGAGAGAGTTTATTTTGAAGAAAAAACACCAAACACCTTGGAGATATTAAAGTTCAGTGCCCTTGTAGACATGTGAACATTTCTCATACATCAAAGACTGCCCATTTTCGACATACCCAAAGTTTCTTTTGTGTGTGTGTTTTAGTTTGGTTTTTAGGGGTGGGGCTGTGGGTTGGGTTTGGGGTTTTTTTTCTTTTCTTTTTTTGTTTAAGCTGGATACTCTACCAAAGAAAAGAAGCCAAATTAAGTTATTTCAGTCTTTTTCCCCCCAACTTAAATTTTTAAATATAAAATAACAAATAGTAAATTCACATTCTAAGCACATGAATAAATGTATATTATTATGTACAAACTACTACAAGAGTTAGGACAGCCATCTTCTTATACGCCTCATTGCAGCCTTCCAGTCCCTGAAGGGAGCTTATAAGCAGGAGGGGATTCAACTTTTTAAAAGGATAGACAATGACAGGACAAGGGAGAATGGATTAAAACTAAAGGAAGGAAGGTTTAGATTAGATATTAGGGGGAAGTTTTTTTTTTACAGAAAGAGTGGTGAGGGGCTGGAACAGGCTGCCCAGAGAGGGGGTGGGTGCCCCATCCCTGGAGGTGTTCAAGGCCAGGTTGGATGGGGCCCTGAGCAACCTAGTGTAGCTCCAGGCCTGGAGGTTGGTGGCCCTGCCTGTGGTGGGGGGGTTGGAGCTCTGGGATCCTTGGGGTCCCTTCCAGCTCATACCATTCTATGATTCTATGATATATATATACACACATCTAACTATTTCCCTCTATTTTTGCAGAGCAACAACAGAAACAGTATTAAACCACAAAAAGTGGTCACTAACAAGCCACAGGAAAAATCTTTTAGAGGTTAATCATACAAACTGATAATCACTAAGCTTTTAAAGTTAAGCAAACAATTCACTGCTATTACATGGGAAAGGTTTGACTGTAGTCAAAGTGAATCCTTGCAGAACTACTGAAAAGGTAAGAAACTACAGCCTGAGTGAAAAGCTGTCAGAAAAACACTACCATGTTTTCCACTCTGGAGATAAAGCGACAAGAGGGCTGCTGGGAGATGGGAAGCCATGGGAAAAACCTCCCCTCCTGCCCCCCATCCCTTACAGGTACTGAATTTTAATTTAAAGGGAAAATAATAAAAATAGTCATATTGTTTGCCATACTTGAGAAAACAAAAAAAATTATCTGTTGTTGGAGGAATTTACATCTCAACCCCAAGAGCAGCAGTACAGAATGGTCAGTCTAGCATGAGATTCCTGCAAAGTAACGTTGCAAGTTACTCAGAGTCCAAAACACAGAAATCAAAGACACCAGTGAAACACCACCAAAGAGGCCTGAAATGTGTTCTTGACAGCACCTTTGCTTCATAACTGCATGAAAAACTGCTGATACGGGAGCCAAGGGTTTCTCAGGAATTTAACTGTTGCACTGAGCAGCCATTTGGGTGCCCAGGCTGATAAAAGTATTTAAAAAGAGTTTATGATGTGCCCTCATGCTTGCAGAGCAGCAGCTCATCAGCTCTGACCACACAACATACAAAGATAACTTCTAAATCAAGTCAGTTGGCAAGTGCTGTTCAGCTGAGAAGCACTTGTGCTCCTTTGGGAAGGTTATAAACTGCCTCTGGGGACAGGGTGAAAGACTCCTGAGTGAAGACAGGTTATTTTAGCAGTACCACTATACTGAGAGCAGAGAGATACAGACTGGCAGGTGCTGGGTGCAGGATGTAATTCCCTAACAATCTCTTTTACCTCTTCCATTTGTATTATATATATTGGCTTGGTTGACAGGCCCCAAATTAAGCATTCTAGTTCTAATGATTAAAAACATCAATATATGCTATATCATCTGTGATATATATCATAAATGATTGAAAGTCATTTGAATGTCAAATACATTTTTATACAAAAACAAAGAGGAAGGTTGTCTTGTTCTTTAACATTTGTGATATATAGAGAGGTGTATAGTGCCCCCCTAAGGTTTCACAGTTAAAGGTCAAAATTCACTCTTGGTAGGGTAATCCTTTTAGGATGAAATGATAGGGACAGATAGGGGAGAAAAAAGCCTTGTAATTAGGAGTATGATAAACATTGTACATTTACCCAACCTGCCTAAGGCTGCCTCAGCTTTCTGGATGCTGACCTCTCCTGGGGTTTCAAGGTTAACTGATTTAGCAGCGTGCTGTCTACATGAAATAATCTTACACAATCTCGGATTACTAAACACATTCTTAGCAGTTCCTTACAAGGGGCGGCTGCCAGCCATGGGAAGCAACAGCTACTACACAAGTAGTGCATAATTTTCTAAACTGTCATTACAAATCTCATCAACTTAAGCAAAAAAAGGCAAAACCTAAAAATACAAGCTGCTACAAATACTGCAATGTTCACCTGAAGATTGTAATTAAAAAACAACCAAAAAACCCCCCCTCCCCCCTCCCCACTAAAAACCACTTAAAAGAGGGAAAAAAAGGATTGGTACCACAGCAACACAACATTGTTTCTCCACACTCTTACACTTGTTTCTGACAAGCAAACTCTCCTGCCAGTTCTTGGATTTTTCTCTCTAGATCATGCTGTAGGTTCACATACTCCTCATGCTGATGACCTACGTGACAGTTCCTAGAGTTATAAACAAAAATAAGACAAATTCACAGTAAAACCCCTTCTGGTGACATTATAATGAGGCATACATAGGTGCTTTTTTTTAACATGTAACTATAAACACAAGATGCTATTGTCTCCTAAGGAAAGTCACCATAGTTTTTTCTCGTAAGGCAGCTTATGCCATTTCTCAAAACTTCCTTCAGAAGTTATTTGTATAGGAAACATTGTGGTTCTGCTGCATAGTGCAAGACTTCCACTTAGCTATGACAGAGTTCCTCTTCCACCCAAATATTTCTGATACCTAAGGAAAAATTGCAAAACAAGGACTGCCCAGCAGAAAGCTGAGCTTTTAGATACATTTAAAAACAAAAGCAGCCCTGTATCTTTTCCTCTTCTTCCCCCAGTGTTTTTATTTGGTATCAACCAAAGAAGTTTCTCTGAGATACAGCAGAACACCAGTGAAGCCAGCATCTCAAACTCACTGAATCTTTTCAAGCTTTGGATTCAGCCCTGCAAGACTCAACAGTCTGAGTGCAGCTTGTTACTCCCAGACAGACCTGGGCTGATATTGTGCAGTTCTGTGACCACCTGACTACTTTCAACTCAATATTCCAGCTATTTTATGCAGCTGAACAATCACACTGTTTGGTTAGATAAGGTTATGACAGCGACATTGCAAAACCTCAAACTAGAAGTGGATAGACACAAACAGCTAAATGCACGTTCACTTCATGTTCTGCTTTCATATTTACACGTCACCTGAATCAATCCGAATCCTGCAGCCTGTGCTTATGCAGATAAAGAAGTCTAACAGGAGTGTCATCTCAGTGGAGTCTAGACAGGCATTTTACACCTCCCCTGTTCACAACTCCCCAGGGCAAGGCAGATGGGAAGACTAATTCCTGTCCTGCTCAGTGAGCAGTATCCATCTGAGCCAGGCAAAGAGGCAACGTTGGGTGCAAGACTCCAACACCTCCTCCCATTCCCACAGGATATGATCCATAGAAAATTCCTGAACTGGCTTTAAATGAGTCATAGAATGTGTTAGGTTGGAAGGGACCTTTAAAGGTCATCTAGTCTCACCCACTGCAGTGAGCAGGGACACCTTTAACTAGATCAGGTTGCTCAGAGCCCCATCCAGCCTGACCTTGAATGTCTCCAGGGATGGGGCCTCCACCACCTCTCTGGGCAACCTGTGCCAGTGACCCACCACCCTCACATTGAGGAGCTTTTTCCTAATATCCAACCTCAATCTCTCCTTTTTGAGTTCAAACCATCACCCCTCATCCTACTGCCACATGCCCCTGTAACAGTTCTTCCCCAGCTTTCCTACAGGCACCTTTCAGGCATAGGAAGGCCGATGTAAGGTTCTCCCTGAGCCTTCTCTTCTCCAAATTTGCATATGCTCTAGAACCACAGTAACATCAATCAGTAGTGACCTTTTAAGAATTCCAATCTTTACTAATAACTACAAAAAGTTATTTAAAACTTACCCAGCCACCTCTCCACTGTACCTGCAGTTTGACCCAGAACATTTAGAGCTGTTACCATTTTTAAGAGGTTAATCCCAAAGACACTGCTACACCTGAAGGCAGCAGGTACATTAAACAAGAATGATATGCAAACAGATCTCAAGGAATATGTTTATTCTTCCCTCACCCTGCAAATTTTACAAATCTATAGAGAATAATAAAGATTAGTGAGAATGACTAAACTAAACAAGTACATTGCCTTAGATATCCTAATCTTTTAATTGGCTGTATTAATCAAATATCTCAGTCCTGTGACTGGACATGCCCCAACAGACTTCATTCCTTCACAGGGGCCTATCAGGGAAGGTGGAATAAACCATATCTAAGAGAGCACAAACCCAATTCCTATCATAATATTAGCTTGTAATGGCTTAAAATAGCTGAAAGGCTGAACCATTGATGTTGAATCTACAGCACTATTAATGACCATAGTGCTGCAGTCAACCATTATGGTGTTTCCTCGTGTACACAGAGAGAGGGTAAACACATCTTGAGATAACTCATATCAGAATACTTTCAGATTCATCTCATTTCTCAGAGTTGTTGCAGTGTCCCTGTTCTTCTGAAAAACCCTTTTCTGCTCCCCACATTATGTTTCCCTTCAAATCACACCACCTCCACCCAACCACATTGTCTCTCCAACAAACACCCTCATAAATTAAGCTGTAAAGCATCCTCACTTTCACTTAATGCTATCCTTTCTAGAGAAGGGGCATGCTGGAACACGTTGCTAGAACTCAAGACACTGTGGAAACCAAGGTACAGGATGTGCCAAGATAGCCCCAGTCATTCTGCCAGCCCTCACTCTTACCATGCTCCAGGTGTTCCTGTCAGAACAGAGAACTGCATCTCCCTGCCCAAACTGTTCTTTACTGTATAAATAACATTACTCCTTTCTCCTAATCCAAATACATCTTAGAGAAGCTAAACTTCTCTTTTCCTGCATTCTATTCTAAGGAAGCCACATCTCACCTGTGAAACCATTCCAGCTCTGTTTTCTGTTCCTCAGTGTGTTGTTGATGAGTGCTAATGAAGATTGCATCTTCTTTTTCCTTGACAAACATTCACTACAGTTGTACTCTCAGATCACTGAACTCTGCCCACGTGGCACTTTCAGATGTTTTAAAATTAATGAATGTGACATCAGAGCTTTCTAACTCTTTCTCCTAAAGTTCTTAGGTTATAGACAAAAGTCTTCTTTCCATTTGTTACATTTTTCCTGCATCTCTTGGAGTTGTTTTTTGACATCTCACAGCATTTTATTTTAACATGGAACTTGCAAGCATGTAGCTCTTTCCCTTCCTTTTCTTTCCACTGAAGAAGATCATTTGCTTCTTTCTCCATTTCTAACACTACTATAAATCTGAAACAGGAGCTGACAGAAGACAGTTAAAACTGATAACTGATCAAATTAAGTACCTCATCAATTCCAATTTATTGCATATAACTGATAATCAGTTACCAGTGAATTACAAATTGTAGTTTCCTCAACCTTCAGGCATTGGACACTCCTGGAAGCAAAATTTACTTTTATTATAGTCCTGCATTTGCCAGGGATAAGGTTTTCCAAATTAGTTATGGGATGC
Source organism: Porphyrio hochstetteri (assembly GCA_020800305.1). Taxonomy (NCBI): domain Eukaryota; kingdom Metazoa; phylum Chordata; class Aves; order Gruiformes; family Rallidae; genus Porphyrio; species Porphyrio hochstetteri. The sequence goes on along the minus strand of CM036923.1, from coordinate 2,896,742 downwards.
CATTAGATTTTGGCATGGGAAAACATAATTTTCTCTTTTCTCTATACAGATTGAGAATAGAGGCATCAAAAGGTTCAGTTGCTGTACACTGCAAGCATATTTCTCTTTTCTTGAAGGCATTTATGACAAGTCATATTCCACTTCTGGGTGGCAACTGTCAAACCATGCTGCCACATAGAACACAGTGTAAGTAATATCTTCTTCATTTGGGTAAGTAGAATTAGGTGTTTTTTGTAGAAGTCACTGTTGGGGATATTCATGAGCAGTGCTGCCTCCCTGCCTATGACACACAAAGCTGAGAGAGATTTGCTCTTTCTAGATCTTCCTTTCAGCTACCAAATGGATCTGCTAGCTACCACAGTTAAAAAGATATTAACTCAGTCTGACTCACTTCCCCCTTCCACCTCAATCACAAAGAGCTTAAAAACAAAAAATGCTTTTTTTAGGAGATGTTTTGTGGACTCAAGGCACTGAAAAAGAACTATGTTCAGTCTGTGGCCACTGAGGGATCAAAAAGCTTTTGTAGGTGCCTTTTCAAAAACCTGATGTATGCTCCATTAGCTAAAATTAGCAATACATTATCAGACAAGACCTTTGCGTGAGGGATCAAAACCAAGACCATAACTCCAGCCTATTTCTTCCTTACAATCATCAAATTGATGCCACAATTTTTTCTTGGAAAGAGGTGGTTCAGAAAAATAATACTTCTTTTATAATCTCTTGCTACAATTATCTTAAAATTAAAGAGCAACACACTGTTTCTTATAAAAACAACCCTCCTCCCTATCTCCATATAACTTACTTCAATTGATGGCACTGGTAAATTGAAAGCGCTATCCTGAGGTGAGTCTAGATTACATATAACATGGACATCACTAATTTCATATAAAAATATCAATGAATGAGCCTTCCTGTGATTTTAAAATACTGCTTTCCATCACAGAGCGCTGGATTTCTTAGAAATGCAATTTAATAGGGAAGAAAGGTGCATTTAGCCTTTGATTGTAGCAGTATTAGTAATTACAAACTACTTTCAATAAGGACCATAATAGAAATAACAGTGTAATTTTAAATACAAATTGCACCACTTGCCTGGATGCCTTACAGTCCAAAGAAGAGTAGTACACCTGTATCTGCTGACACTAGAAGATGACTTTGGAAACATCACACACGTAAGTAAGAGACAACATCTTACAACAAGCACAGCTCACCTGTACAACCTAAACAGTAAAGTAACCCACTACCACCCAACTGCTTGCTTCAAGAACATCCCACATAGGTACTCCCATTCCCCCCACAACAGGCTAACAGGGCTCACATGAGCCTCTTTACAAAGAAAGATGGTGTCTTGGCTGCCAATCACACACAACTGAGTGTGGTTGGTGTATCTGATTCGGTGGAGATTTCACAACCGTTACTACTCAAACGCCACTTCAACAACAACAAGCTACAGGCCAGGTTTGGGCTAGTCACCTTTCAAATAAGGAGAACCAGGTGATGCCTGAGTAATCATAGAATGGTCTGGGTTGGAAGGGACTCCAAGGATCACAGAGCTACAACCCCTCTACCACAGGCAGGGCCACCGCCTGGATCTACACAAGGTTGCACAAGGGCCCCATCCAACCTGGCCTTGAACACCTGCAGGGATGGGGCACCCACCCCTCTCTGGGCAGCCTGTTCCAGCCCCTCACCACTCTCTCTGGAAAGAACTTCCCGCTAATATCTAATGTAAACCTTCCCTCCTTCAGCTTCACTCCATCCCCCTTGTCCTGCCAGTCTCTGCCCTTTAACAAGCTGATTCCCCTCCTGTTTCCCTGCTCCCTTCAGGGACTGGAAGGCTGCAATGAGGTCCCCCCACAGCCTTCTCTTCTCCAGGCTGAACAAGCCCAGCTCCCTCAGCCTCTCTTCATAGGGGAGCTGCTCCAGCCCTCTGATCATCTTTGTGGCTCCTCTGAACCCTCTCCAATAGTCCCACATCTTTCTTGTGTTGGGGCCCCAGCTCTGGACACAGGACTCCAGCTGGGGCCTCATGAGGGCAGAGCAGAGAGGGACAATCACCTCCCTGTCCCTGCTGCCACCCCTCTGCTGATGGAGCCCAGGATCCGATCGCCCTTCCGAGCTGCAAGAGCCACTGCTGGCTCATGTTAAGTTTCTCATCTATCAGAATCCCCAGGCCCTTCTCAGCAGAGCTGCTCTCCAGGAGAAATACTTGAGAACATTCAGACTTCACTACTACCCCTGTATGTCAAACAGGTGTAAAGCTTTAAAATGTTGTTCAAATCATCAGGCAGCTGTATTTGCTTCCCTCTTCCTTGCTATCCTCATAGCACATCCTTATCCTGTGAAGAATAAGACACGCAGAGCAGCCCAGCAGGGCTAATACACTAGGATTGCTTCACTTCCTTTTTGAACTGCCTAAGAGGGGATATCAAAGGAAATACCATACAGGCAATACCAGTTAAGTACCTCTAGCCAAAACTGTTTTCCTTGATGAAGCAGTAACAGGCAGAACACCTGAGTATTAGCACAGCTGTTTTACTATGTGCTGCAAGTCATGATGGGAGAACCAACCAACACAGGCCACAGCTGCACTGTTCAGCAGTGGTACCATCACATTGCTTGTGGCAACACAGTTCTGAAGGAAAAAAATATTTATCACAATCAATGATACAAGTCTGCTTCTTTACCCCTAGTACCTGGTTTGCTTTTTACCTTAAAGGTAGGGTTAGTCTCATAAAACAGTAAATATACACTGTGCCTTTTGCAATCTGATCAGAATATATACATTGTGCATTATGCAGTCTCATCAGAAGAGATAAAACACAGCAGAAGCTGGGGGAATAGGGTAAGGACAGATAACTTGTCAAAGAGAAACCTGGGATGTCTGATACTGAGCAGGGATCCATCTCTGGCAATGCACGGGGTGGACTATGCTGCAGAGTTCACCATAGCCTGATGTCAGGCTCTGCCACTGTGTGGGAGAGGCAGATGAGTGAGAGGCAGATGAGTAAGAGGCACAAGGAACTGCGTAAGTAAAATACAAAGTATGGTGGGAAGAAACGATGGCCCCTGGAACTGGGAAATGGGCACGTATTCTAGGGAGCATCCAGGAATGTAAATACAAGGCAACACACGATGAGGAACACCGAGTCCCTAGAGCAAATATCCTTGGGGATGACAGGAAGGGGCAGCCACATGGATGAAGAGAACGCTACTGGCAAAGCCAGGGCTGAAGTCCTTCAGTGCAGACAAGAAGAGAAAGATAATGCAGTGGAAGTGAAAGAAACCACTGCCAGCCGAGCGGCCAGCGGGCAGGAAGCAAGTCCTAGGAGGAGTAAGAAGCCCGAAGCCGGCGGAGGGGTGAGGCGTAGAGAGCAGGCAGGATGCCCAAGGTCCAGTCCCTCGGCGGCAGGCAGCAGCGAGGAGCAGAGTAGCAGAAGGTAACGCCTGGGCCTGAGAGGGAGCGCATAGAGAGCGCTGAGCAGCAGGAAGGGCGCAGAGAAACAGCGGGTCCCCGGAGAGAGAGAAGAGGCTGCGAGCTGCGCGGGTGCCGCGCCGAGAGCTCCGAAGGACACACCGCCGCAGGACGGGATGCTGCGCGGCCCTGCGCCTTCCGATGGCGCCCGCGGAGCGGCGCGGTGGCGGCCCGGCTCCGGCACGAACCTGGACGCCCTTCGGCTCACGGCGCAGGCCCCGGCTCACGGGAAGCGGCCGCCAGCGCCTGAGCGAGGCGGCGCGTCCCCATGGGAACCGCGGGCCCTGCCGCCCGGCCCGCCGGCGAGCGCCGCTTGCACCGACCGGCGCTCCGCCCCACCCCGCGCTGCCTCCGCGCTCCATCCTGCCCTCGGGTAGGGATGGCCGGTTCCCCGCCCTGCCCCCCTCCTTGCTGAACAGGCCAGCGCTTCCCGGTTCCTCGCACCGCGTTCACTTGCAGGTACCTGGCACCGTGCTGCTCCCCCTTCTGTCTCCCAATTCATCCTGTTAGCACAGAGCAGCTCCCCCTTTGCAGCCCCGCTCCCTCCAATGCCACCCCCTTGCTTCACACTCCCAGATTCCCTTGTCTGTTCAGCGATGGAAGGAGGGTCCTGGCCCACTTCCAGTGCAGATGTGAGGACCAGGGAAAACACCTCCCCTTCTCCCCCAACTCCCACTGCATCGTGAGAGAAACTTAAAGAGCTTTAAAACAGGCTCAGGCCAACTGCAACACGGGGCCGTGCAGCACAGACAACTAAACTCTCTAACCGAGGCATTTAAATACATTTAAAATAATAAACCTATGAAGGAAGCCAGCCTATGCTGTCTACGTGAGCATGAGTAAGGTGTTAACACGCAGGCTGGATGTCAAGTTCCCTTAGTCACTCTGGATGACTTGCCTGTCTGGAAGTCATGAGGCAGGTTCCTGTAAGCTCGCTCACTTTTTCATGTTTCTGGGTTGGCCAAAGGGCAGAAACCTGACTGCTGCATGAATCGTATCTGAAGTACACTAAGTTATGTATCTGAAGTACATTAATTTAAAGAAAACAGATTATCAGTGGTTGTTATGTGTCTTTCCTTAGGTGATGAGGAGAGCTGTATTTCCCAAGCCCATGTCATCTAAAGAAAGGAGGGGTTTGTTTCCATCAGTTACTGTTATTGAAAATTACAACTAATATTTGGTCTTTTGAAATAAATCAAGTTTCATTTAGAAACATGAAGTGTATCTACACATAATTTCAGAATACTACAATCATCAAAGGGGATTTAGTTTGTGTATATCAATCACCTCTGGTGTAAAATACAACAGTGAAATCTGGCCTCAAATTATTTTCCAAAACCCAGCACACAGAGATTATTGTGCAAGTCCCAGCATAATTTAATGTTTCTCTCAAAGCATTCAGCAGAATCAATACACAGCAGGCAAATGCCTAAATCCATATACCATGCTGACTGGCGGCATACTCCTTTTCCTTACATCTCACCCCAGACCTGCCTCACCTCTCAACTACATTATCCTTCACAACCCTTCCTCACGTCCCTCCGTTTCAAATTAGCTGTCATCTTCTCCAAGGCACCTTCAGATTGTCCCTATTCACAGAGTTAAATGCATGTGGGTTCCCCTAATGAGTAATCAGTGGCTTCTGGTGATTCAATAGTGCTCAAAATAGGCACATTTTAATCTTAACTGTGAGTCAAAAAGATGACAGTGTACACCAAATGAATTTTGGGATCAATGCAGAAACTTGTATAGACCTAACATAAATGAGAAAAACATCTTGGTTTCATAGATGGAAATGAAAGAAAACCCTTTCATCTTCTGGCAAAACTGAACAGGAATCTAAGAGAGACAAGATTTTTTGTTCTTAGGAAACACTAGTGAGTTCAGTAAGATTTAGGCTGAAGGTAGATTTCAGCCACCTTTAGAACCACCTTCAGAGTCACAGCTTCTGGCCCCATCAGTGTACTGGGAAAAAGCAACACTTCCTAGCTTCACAAAGAAAGAAATCAGAACCACCCTCTGAAGATGCTGCTGTGTATATCCAGTGTACAAACACACTACTGCACTTGAAAGCACTTTTAAGTTTCCAGACTAAAGGCTCTGTCCAACTCATCATGGCTCAACTCCATAAGAAAAGACCCAAGTTTACACAAGCTATTTATCCTGCACCCCTCGTTCTTTCTCTGAAAAGCAGTTCCAAGGCACGAGAGCCATGGCACACTCAAAGCTGCTTACCTGGACAATCAGAGGAATAGATTTATGAGCAACGTCATGCAGGGACTCAGGAAGTGAATATGGATATAGTCTACCCTGATAAAGCTTAAAGCTTAAAGTGTGATTCATGAAGTCTTTCTTTCAAGTGCAGCTTTCCCTCAACTGAACAAGCTTCCCCTGAGGAATCTATCTGGTATACAAAAAAAATCCTGAAAAAAATTCAGACCTAACATTTCAAAGGTTGTCTTCTAAATAAAAGTGGCCAACTTTAAAGCTCACAAAAGACTCCAGAGGAATTTTTGGTCCCCTCTGAAATTTGGGAGTTGTTATTTGGGAACTAAATGACACATTTATCCAGTTTCATCCAGGTTAGAGTAGTATGATTTCCATGTCTCTCTTTTCCATGTCCACCATGGTGGGTTCCTGTTTTTGAAGACTGTATACATCTTTGCAGGTACAGTTCATGGTCCTCAACTGCGTCTTCAGAGTCATATAAAAGACCTTATTTTCATATTTGCTTTAGAAACAAGCTAAAAGTTACAGAAACCTCAACCCTGAATGTTACTGGCCTTTCTGCAATAAAGATCTCACAAGGGCTCTTTGTACAACATGATCTACTACATTCACCTTTGGAATCAAAAGCAGAGCTAAAGGCACTGCACAGTTAGCCACATATGAAATACCTTTAAATGTTCAACATCACTGTTAACATTCTTAAAAACACCACAATGAAATCTGTAACTAGTATCACAGACTCCACTCAAGTGCAAATAAGGAAGCATAGCCTTAAACCCAAAATCCTCTAAAACCTTGGGAAGAATAAATGTTTACAGGCTCTTTTAAGGTAATATTTGGGACTCACCTACAAACTACAGGCACTGCAGAGTACATGTGGAGTTTGGAACAGGAAGCAGCAATCACCCAGCACTGTTACGATATGGAGCAGCACTTCTACAGTTCAGGACGTGCTTGGAAGGCATTTGGCATCTGAAGCCCAAAGTTCCAGGGCAATGAGGCTTTGTCCCAGTGTTTTCCTATTTATACTCTGTAACAACAATACTGCAGTCACTTCTGCCTGTTTGGAAGCCAAATCAGGCAAAAACTTCCAGTCTCCTCTGCCTGTCCTTACTGATGTGACTGGCAAACAGTTATTGGATTCACTGCATCGCTGTTTTTCATGGAAACAATACAGGAATCTCACAAAGCTCAACAGAGGAAAATACTGGGGAGAAACAGCCCCTCACCTGCAGAGATGAGGAATAAGCCCTCACCTGTACGGTGTGGGGTCATTCAGCTGGAATCTGAGGGTCCTGACAGAAAACAAATTGATGATAACCAGGTAATGTGCCCTGGTGCAAAATAAAGAGAGAAAAAGTCAAACTAAATATGTAAATAAAGAACACACTAGGATCATTATTTATTTGCAAACTAGTATGGAGTGAAGGACTTTTTAGTGTAGGATTGGTGGAACCTAGCATCTATTAATTTTAACCCAATGATATTATATTGTCCTATTAAGAATACCCTGGAGCAAGAAACTAAATTGAGACTTTTGCAGTCTACTCTAGAGACTGAATCTGGATATTTCATGATCCCTCATGACTTCAACACCACCTTGAGATCACTAGTAATGAGTGGCATACATACAGATGAACAAGACTAAGATGCAGATTTTTTTTTTTAATTTAGTTAGAATTATAAAGAATTTTTCAAAGTTCTTTTCACAGTTAGATACCTAGGGTCACAGAGTTCTGAGTTTTCCTTGCTGCAGTTTAATATTCCCTCTACTCCTAAGGGCAGTGCAGCATATTTAAAGCTTAAACACATGCAATGTAACTAAACCTAACAGATAGGGGTTTTGTGCCTCAAGTTCCAAGTGTTTAGGAGGTTATCCAGACTCTGCACAGGCTTCTGCAAGCAAAGCGAGCCTGTGTTCTGCTCACTTACACTGCTGCCTTGTTGAATACTGAATCAAATCCAGTGACCTGGGTGCCGATGCTGGGAGGTGCCATTTACCCTGGCACATCAACCTCGACAAACACCTCCTTCAGAAAATGCATTTTTCAGAAACAACAGGAGCTGTCAGCTACAAAAGTGACACCACAGACTACTGGTCAGTGTTGTCAGCAGCCTGTCTATGCCTATGGACACCCACTTGTGAAAAACAGACCAACTGCGGCAACACTCTTCTGCTTCCAGAAAAAAACCCCTCTTAAACAGTGAGTGTTCTACAACTGAAGGCTAACCCGAGAGCATGCCTTGCACTCTGCTTGCTAGGCTGCAGAGATGAAGGCTTTGTTTGGGGCGATGTTGAGAGATGTGAAGGGTACACCAGTTCTGTCTTTTTAATGGTTGGTTAATGCCTCTTTCCTTATCCAGCATCTTGTATCACTTGAGTAGCTGTAAGAGATACTCCTGCTTTAGGATCGGTATTTTGCCAACTTCACGGTCACTGCTACTCCTTTGCACTCCTAGGCATCTCTGTCCCTCCTGAAAATAGCTTCATGAAGTGCATACCTCTAAGATTTGACTCTACTGGTGGCTATACATTTCTATGATGTAGTGATTTATGTAAAGTGGAGTAACAAAGTACAAGATTTTGCAGGATTAAATTGTTCTCCTTAAGAAATTACAGAGGGTGGGGTCATGACAAATAAAACGGTCTCTCTCTCAAAACTTTTTCCAGTCCTTTGGGGCTGGCAACAGAGATGCTACTTCCTTTCCTAGAGAACCATGATTACCTGTAAAGACATGTAAAAACATCTGCAGCTGCTAGACTCCACCAAATTTACTGGGCATCAGGCACTGCACTGCTTTCTTCAGAAGCTCCACAAGCACAAGAATCATCAGTTTTTCTTTTCTTCTTCTGAAGTTACCTTCCTCTAGCCTGTAAGTGAATGGCCCAAATTCAGGTAATGATAGACAGTCAAAACCTTGTTTTATTCATCATAGGATTAGCAATCTTATGTCTCACTGGCTGTATGCTCTTTACCCAAACCAAACCACCCGGCCTTACTTATCTTTGCACATTAATTACTGCCATGAATCCCTAAGCACGTACAAATGGGTACAATGGCAAAACCCAATCAAAAAGCTAAAGCAAACATAATGTGCAGAGAAAAGAAAGAAACTTCTATGCCATCTAAAGAGTTTTAGATTCTCCCTCTGCATTACGTGATTTCAGTGAGGAGTTTCTAATATTGGAAGCTTCTTACCTGAGCAGCACCATAGCTCTTACAAGGCAATACTGTATCCTACCTACCCTCTTCTAGTTTGAACCCTACCCAAGTATCTCCACACCGGCAGTAGGTATCTCAGAATCATTCAGGTTAGAGAAGACCTTTCAGAACATCCAGTCAAACTGTAAACCTAACACTGCCAAGTCCAACCACTAACCCCCATCCCAAAGCCCCGCAGCTACACGTCCTGTCAGTACCTCCACTTCCCTGGGAGGCCTAGTTCCAGTGCTTGACAACCTTGCCAGGGAAGGAATCTCTCCTAATATCCAATCTCAACCTCCCCTGGTGCAACTTGAGGCCGTTTCCTCCCATCCTAGTGCTTGTTACCTGGGAGAGGACACAGCACTCACCTGGCTGCTCCTGCCTTCCAGGGAGCTGCAGGGAGCAGTCAGGGCTCACCACAGCCTCACTAAACAACCCCGATGCCTCAGCCTCTCCTCACCTGATGTGCTCCAGACCCTTCCCTGCTCCGTTGCCCTTCACTCCAACACCTCCATGTCCTCCTTGTAGTGACGGGCTCAAACCTGAACCCGAGGGGCAGCCTCACCAGTGCCCAGTACAGGGTACGGTCCCTGCCCTCTTGCCGGCATCCAGGCCAGCATTCCACACGGGCGGTGCTCCACGCAGGCAACACCCAGCCCGTGTGGGTGCCCTGTGGCGCCCAAGGGGCTCTGCTTCGGGCGGGCCGGCGCTGCCAGGCCGCACACGACAGCGGTACCCATGGCGGGCGAACCCGTAGCGGCGGGAAGGATTCACGTGGCGGCGCTAGGACCCGGCCCCGGCCCCGCTCTGGCGTGGGAGGGGCGGCGAGCAGGCTGACCTGCCGCGCCGAAGCGCTCCGCGGCCGGCGGGGCGCAGACGGGCTGGGGCGGGGCGGCAGCGGGCAGCGGTCCGGCGCGAGCACGGGCATCCTCACCCTGGGGCGCGCGACGTGACTCAGGTACCGAGGCAGCAGCCGCCGCGCGTGATGCTGCGGAGCGCGCGGGGGGCGAGCGGCGCGGGGCGCGCGGGAGCCGGGTGAGGCGACAGCGGAGCGCTCGGCGCATCTCTGCGTGGGGCAGCCCGGGCCGGCGGACGCGTTCCAGCGTCGCCGAAGCTTTGGGCGAACGCGGCGCGGGCGTCGCGGCTTCACCCCTCGCCCAGGCTGCTCTGGGCGCCGGTGGGGCAGGGGACACGGAGCGGACTATCCTCAACCCCGTGGGCATCTCTTCACGGCAGACCGCCCCCACCTCCCCATTTCCTCCCCCCTCCTCTGCCGGCTGCGTTTCTCCCCGCGCAGAGGACCGGGCAAGCATCTCTCTTCCTCGGGAAACCTGCGGGTCGCCGCCGCCGTCGGCCTGATAGCGCTGTCCGAGCGCTGACCGGTGCTGGCGACCGGGCCCCGTTCCGGCGGCTGCTTCTTCCCCTTTCGGCGGGCGGGTCACGCCTGGGAGCGCGGTGCCGCCGGCCCCGGCGCAGGTACGGTGCCCTGCCGCGGGCTCATGAGGCACCCGCCAGCTCGGGGTTTCTTCCCGCCATCGCCGGTTTCAGACCGGCACCAGGCGACGAGGGTCTCCGCGTCCAGCCCCGCCTCCGCGGTCTGCCGCTCACCTTTCATTTCATTGTCGAGCCCCGGGGGGGTAAATTCCGGAGTTCTTTTTGCCTCAGCCGTGACGGTCCAGACCCGCCAAAGCGAACGACGAGCGGTCGGAGGGACCGTCCCCCTCAAACGGACATCGCCGCCTGAACTCCGTTACTCGGTTCTGCCAAGCGCTTCGAGAACCGTGAGGCGCCCGGCACCGGCCGCCTTCTCTAGGCTGCGTGAACACCTGCGGCGGCGACCCGAACGCTCCGCGGGAGCCGTCTGGGCTCCGGCTACGTGCCTGGCCCGAAGCGCCGCGCGGGTGGCCGTTGCCGTTGGCGCCGCGACCGCCACCATTGTTCTGCTGACCCCGCTCCTCCCCTGCGCGGCAGGCCGCCCGCCTCAGCCCCTCCGCTCTTGCTGGGGGAGTACAGGGTCCCTTTTAGCTGCTCCTCGCAATCTGCATGAAAAGGCCTTGGGTTTGCCTTGTTCTCAACGGTTCTGTAGGAAAAAAAAAACCCAAACAGCGTCGTGGATGAGGCTGAATTAGAGCAATACAACTTCCTCACCGGCGCAGACGGTTAGCGGAGGCTGTGGAGACGCACTCTTGGTCAGCAGGTTTGCGTGCTTTTTGTGGGTGAAGCGGTTAGAAAACCGTTCAGAGCAGGGTGTCAGAGAGCGAACCGAGGTAGGGTTTTGCAATGTTTATCTCGGAGGGAGCGGTAGTTTGCTAAGGTGTGGCGGCCGGCGGTTTGAAAATGTTGAACTGAACCTGTTCGCCCCCTACACCTGTTGTGGTTCGGTTGGAAGTACAGCTCCAGGTAAGCTGTAAAGTGACCGAGGTGATGCTGGAAATCCTGACTGAGGTTGTAATGCAGGCGACCCGATGTGTGACACCACGTTATGCAGTGATTGTGTAAAATGACACCTCTTAACCAAATTCTCTTCCCCCCACTATATTCAGTTACATGTGCTAAGGTAGCTCCAGATACAGCGCACATCCATGCGAGCACTGTACCTATCAGGGTAGTTCTGTGGTGTTCTGCAACATTAAGCACATATGTCTAGCTGCTGACAGGACTGGACCCTTAATTAGTATTTATCTACCTACGACACTTTTTGGTTTTATATTAGACAAGATAGAGACAATTTTCTGCTACAAACAATTGGAAAGAAGTCTTGTTGTTCTGAAGCCCCAACACATGAATCTAGCATAGCTGCAGGGCTGCAGTTAATTTTAATGACACATTAAGACCGAATCGTAAACTGAAGTCGCGATTCCGCAACTTCTATTTTTGAAAGCCTATGGAAAGCAGCCAGATAATTCAAGTGCACCCGAAGGCATGTTTGTCACTTTTTCTATGCACAGAGAAAGGGCATACGCTGTCTGGTCTTAAGGTGCCGCTGTGATGCTGACACCACTGGGCTTACGGTGAAAGAAAAACTCTAGGCTTTAGAAAAGTCAGTCCACTTCTCCAGAAACCAAGCATAGAGAGACAATAATTAGGGACAATACTATAGTTACAGAACTAGTAGAGCTTTTTCAAAGATGGTACCTGAGAAGGTTGAACTATCAGTTACTGTTGTGTTTGTAATTAAAGAAAATACTTATGCAAGTATTTCTCTCAGGAATAAAAGAGAGCTGTTTCTTCCTTGTTAAGAAGAAAGCCACATTAATGTTGCTTCTTTACATGGGAAGTTACTGTGCAGATCTGTGACTTAGTATTTTGCATATGGCCCCGTGTGGGTTAGGGGTACTTGTTGGTAGCATGCTTGTTAAGGAAAACAAGCAAACAAAACTCAAGAAACCAAAATGATAATATCATCTGATTTTCCCAGATAATGTAAAGAATGGGGTTCTAACATTTTCATGTATATATATATATATAAAACAACAAAAAAGAGAAAAAAACAAAAACCAACCCAAACTCCACAACTTTCCCTGTAGAGAACTTTACCCAAATAATAGAATCTACACTGGTTAGTTATTGTTTGCTACACATAAAATTGCAGTGTGAATTTACTGTGTGCAGTCTGCTAGTAACTTGTAATGTACATTACTGCCTGCACTGTAGCAGCAAACACTGAAATGGATGGAGGCTAAGTGGGGCCTGGAGATTGATTAATCCTAAGTGTTGGTATGGAACATCACCTGCAGCTACAGACAGCAGAGAGTTGCTGTGTAGTTTATCCTGGGAGTTTCAGGAGAGATGACAGAATGGTGGAAGCTGACAAACCCTTAAGAAAGGCAGATGGAACCAGAAAACTGCCTCTGATAAAACAGAGGAGGTCATACTGGGAGAGTGAAAGTCACTCTGCAGCCTTGTGAGGACGACAGGAGGTCAGGGCAGGAGACATCAGTAACTACATTCATGATTTTGTAGGCAACAGGAGTTTGCAGCAGCCTTTGGAAATGAATGTATAATTGAACTGGCAGATATTTAAGCAAGTAAGCCACAAGTAATGCACTACAGTGTCATACCAGTGGTGCATCAGAATGGCTTGTACAAAGGGCCAAAGAATTGAGTTGTAATAAATAAAATTTGAGTTAAAAATACATGCGTTGGTGCTTTGGAGCATCAGAAAAAGAGCTACAGTTATGCTTAATAGGCAGATGTCAGAAAAGAGTTGTTTTGTATCACCAGGGTCTGCAAGATAGTAAAATTATTTTTGCAGGAGTCATTTCCTGCAAAATTTCAGTCGAGTTGGTTCGTCCTATTGTTCTCCACTCAACACTAAGGACGACGCATCTTTTATTTAGTCTACTTCGATTTCAATGCCCTTAGGCAAATATGGGAGGTAACACAGTATTGAGCCATGTGTATCTGTACTCCCAACATGAATAAAGAATCCTTCTCATCACACTGAAGGAGGGTCTCCACACTGCTCATCTTGGACCACCTTCATTTTGTAATCGTACAGTTCTCAACCTCCTGGGGCTCCTGACTGAATTCCAATCTGAACTGGGTTCCCTACAAGGAATACTGCCTCTTCTTATAATAGAAATACACACCATCACACCAAACACACCACTCACAACGCTTCATACAATCACCTAATATTCTCTCCTGTCTGATCTTGTATTAGTTTCCATGGCAACAGGAAGATAATCTCAGGAGCATAAAACCCCACAGATTTACCTACTTTTGCTCCCTTTGTTTTACACGTTACCAAAGCAAGAACCTGTTTATGATGTGAGCAACCTGGAGGAAGTACTGACGATAGTTGTGGAGGTACTGAAACCGAGCCGCAGCTGGTTAAAGGCAGTACATCCTTTGTCTCTTAAACCCGTTTTAGCCTGCAAAGGCAGAAAGCAAAGCGAACTGTGGCAGTAACTATGCAGCAGCCTCCTGTCTTAGCAGGCTCTGGCAGTATCCCAGTACCGAAGCGAAATTAGAAGTACATTTTGCTTGTGCAGATCAGCCAGGAGCCCACCTCTTCTGACACTGACCCCGGCTTGCACATTCACAGGGGACCCTCCCTGCTGCTCTCTGATCAGTGCTTGAGGAGGTGCAGCTTAGCTGGGTGAGGCACGCTGCAAGAGGATGAAGGGAACCTTCTGCTGCGTCTAGAGAGACAAGTTCTCATTTAGTTCTGGTTAATGGTCTTTTAATTTTGATGTGTTAGCATGTAACTACGGATGGACTAAACCAGATGAACGAGACTGATGTGTGTGCGCGTATGCAGACCAACCTTCAGCCGATGGCACATGGAGAGCTGGTGACTCGGTTTATGGTGGGTTTTAGCCAAACGTAGTAGTAGACATGAGATAAAGGCGAGTAAATGGATGTTACTGTTTCCCCGGAGACTTACTTTTAGGAAAGGCTAGCAGGCCAGGTTCCCCCACATCTGCACGTGTGGCTCTTTCCTCGCTGCAGAGCACAGAGCCGCTTTACAGACCGTTCCTCTCGGGGCGCGCAAAGCTGCCAAGTCCCGCAGGCCGGGTGGAACAAAGCACGGCTCTGGCAGCCTGACCTGCTCTGCCGGGCACGGCACAGCACAAGGACGGCCGGCGAGGAGGGCCGTTCCCCCCTTCCTGAGCGAACCGGGCTCCGCATAGCGCTTGTCGCGGCTGCGGGCGCTGCGCGGGAGCCCGGCCGGAGCCCCGCCCGCGCCGGGCAGCTGCGCGTCAGGCGCAGAAAGCGAGTTGCGCCGCCGGCTGCCCCTGCTGCAATTACGGTAGGAGCCCCGCCCGGCCGGCCAGTCACGTCCTGCACGTCTCAGTGCGGCGGCGGCCGCCAGCACGCGCACCGCGGAGGGCCGGCTCGCGCTGCTGCACGTCACGGTGGCGGGGTAACGCGGGGCCGCGGGAGCAGGCCCTGCCCTGGGCCACCGCCGGCAGCCTGCGGCCCGCGGGGCGGGAGCCGCCCCGGCAGCCTCTGCCCCGCGGCTCGCACCTGGGCGGCAGCCGGGCCTCCCTGCGGGCGGCGTTAGCGCCGGGCTCGGCTCGGCGCGCCGGCCGGTGACTTCCTGCGGCCGGGCGAGCGCGGACGGTGCTTTTCTGGAAGCCGAGTGGCTTTTAGCGGCGGCGGGTCTCCAAAGCCCCTGCCACCCGAGTGGCTCGGACGTAGTTTACTCTCGGGGTCCAGCACCGTGGGTCTGCGGAGGCAGACGGCGGCGCTTAGAACATCAGTGCGGACCCTGGCTGTGTGCAGGAAGCGGCACAGAGGTGAATGCCATGAGCCACGTCTCCCCAGGGCTGGGCATTCATCATCAGGTGCTCCACGAGTCTGGAGAAAAGCTGCCCATGGCTGTTGTGCAATAAAACAGGCTGTGGTACTGTTACTGTGTGTCGCCGCTGGATGGTCAATAAGAATTAAAATGACACAACCCTTCCATAAACATTTTAAACATTCACGCCAAACTAAATGTTCTGACAGCGTGGAAGCAGCAGGAGTGAGGGTTCATCCTCCCTCCCCAGCTCCGCTTCAGTTTTTACATCAGACACGCATGAGCTATTTGAATCAGTGGTTTCACTGGTCCCATCAGTTAGAGAGCTGCTGCTGGGCTGTGCTGTCCGGTTATTGCTTAAAAAAGAAATCCTTTGTGAGGAACACTTTATACCTTTTCTTGTACAGACCTTACTGGGAAAATAGTTCTGAAGGGTGGACAAAGCCTCGTGTCAGGGGGTGGCAGAGGTGCATCTTGAGACTCATTCAGTGTCCCAAAGCCCGATGCAGAAGTTGCCTGGTCAACAAGCTGTGCGCTTTATGTACTGTTAGAGCAGCCAGTGAACCAGCCATCCAGAGCAGCAGGCACCCAGATGCCCAGTTCTGTCGGGGTGTTCTGTTTCACCATGTCAGGTTCTAGTTGTGTGGACTAAAGACAGTTTGTTTTCTGTTGTATTTGATTTCTAGAAAACAGGATGTGAAGCCAGTAGTAGGCAGTTTACTGTTCCTTCTTGTACAGCCCAGGGTGACAGAACAGCTGTGGTCATGGCCAGGTTTATTTCTCCATCATGCATATAAACTTGTGTCTTCCGAGTGGGAGTGTTTGCCTAAATGCCAGACTAAATGTGTCCATGTTAATGACCATGCACCCAGTGCTCAGTTGTCTAGACAGGTCTGCATTAACTAAATTGTTGTGCTATACATAGTTTGGTTCTGAAATGAAGCTGTAAGTACTAGGTGCTTCCCAACACACAACAAATCACTAGGCAGACCTGTACTTCTGAAAGCAGCAGCATTCTTCAGTGATGTGCCAGTGTGCTTCCACTCCTCTCTCAGGTTCTGTCATAGAGAAACACTGACCCAACAGGAGTAATCGACTGTATTTTGAAGAAAAGGTCAATTTTTGTACATGTGAGACTTAATATATAACTTGTTTGAAGTTGACTTGAATGTTTTTGACACTTCTGTAATATGCAGACCCTACAGAAGCCTAATTGCTGTGATGCAGAGCTTCCCTGTGCTTCTCCCATGCAGGGGCACTTCAGCTGCCTTTTCAGTGTGGGTTTGTTTTTCTTTTTCCCCTCCTTCTGCACCTCTCCCTTAAAACTTTGCAGCATTACATATAGGCCATAACATTTTCATGAGATTTTACTTTTTAGATGGAGAAATGCTTGTGGCTGCCTAGGCAAGATATGAAAGATAAGAGTATTTTAAATAATATTTTTAAGCTGATAATGTAGTAACAACAGGAAGTATGTGCTTCAGGCAGTGGTGATAGTGAGCACTGCTGCAGTTACTAAAACTGCCCACACAGACTATCCTTGCAGTTCAGCTTAGGTACTTACCTCATGCATGAAAACTGACAGCTCAGCAGAAGCTCAAAGGGGTGTGTGTATCTTTTGAAGATAACGGGACATCGGGGTTGTGTAGCTGTATTCAGTAGGGAACAAAGAGCCTGGGGGATTTATCCACTGTTACACAGAATACTTGTGATTCACCAGGATTTTGCATCCAGGTCTCTGAAGTGAACAGTCCCGGAGCTTCATGTAATAAGGTCTCATAACAGAAATCCTGCAGACTTTAATGCAGTTGGTATTAGGTATTTGTGAAAGTCAGATACACCCCTGAGCTGCTGTGATGGCTTCAGCTTCTCTATGAACCGGTTACTGGCTGAAATCCAGCTCTGACTCTGGGAGCTGTGAGGGGACACCAGTTTAAAACTCACCTGTGTGCATCTCATCTTCATGTATTTCTTGCAAGCTTTGGAAGGACTAAACCTGAGCCAGGAATAGTTAAACTTGCACTGCATCTTCAAGATCTGCATTTAAACTACTCCTGTGTCTCATTTGAAACTGTAGTGTGATTTCTTCCTATTTTGATTAGATAATTTTGGTTACATAATTGTCCCAGTGTTGATTACAAAAAATAATGTGATTACTCTTTCTTAGGGAACACTCTGAAACCTCGTCATGGGAGCTGTAGTAGCTGATGATGGCCCATCTGGTGTTAAAGCCCCTGATGGAGGCTGGGGCTGGGCTGTCCTTTTTGGCTGTTTCATCATCACAGGATTCTCCTATGCCTTTCCCAAAGCAGTCAGTGTCTTCTTCAAAGAACTTATCCGGGAATTTGGCATCGGATATAGTGACACTGCCTGGATTTCCTCCATTCTGCTGGCTATGCTTTATGGAACAGGTAGGTACTTCTGTTTCAGAAACAGTACTGCATCCATGTTTGTAAGCCATCTGCAGCATGAATCAGGATTGCCTAGCATTACTGGTGTGCAAGTAAGGCATTCCACAGGAGAAATACTGTTAACTGCATAAATCCAAATGTTATTTAAGCACATCCAGCTTGCATATACAATTAAATCTGTGTAACTCAGCAGAGTTAAAGACAATGAAAAATCTCATGGAATGCTGAAGACTAGATAAGGTATTTGATGATAGAGGACAGAACACTCTTGGATTGGCTTGACAGTATGGACAAGCTACAGGAGGAATCACAGAATCATTTAGGTTGTAAAAGACCTTAAAGATCAACTGCAACCATAAACCTAACACCAAAGAAGAAATGCAAACTGAGATAAAATGAACTGCAAAGATTGTTCTGTCTTGGCAACTCTTAACGTGCTGTTCTCACCTAGGTCCACTCTGTAGCGTATGCGTCAATCGCTTTGGCTGTCGCCCAGTGATGCTGGTGGGCGGCCTGTTTGCCTCCATGGGGATGGTGATAGCCTCATTCTGCACGAGCATTGTCCAGATCTACCTAACTGCAGGAGTGATCACTGGTGAGTAGCCTGCATGGTTAAAAGGAACAGTGACTTAGCTTGATGCTGAAGGTTTGTGTAAGTAACAAATATCTCAATTACCAGGATCAGCCAAATGGGCTTTTATATGGGCAGATAAATATGGGATTAATGGGCAGATAAATATGGAATTAAACTTTTTTTTTTATGAACGTTAACTTTTTCTGCTGTATTCCCTGATGTGTAACCACAGGGCACAAGTGTATCATGGCAGTGGAATGCTTTTAAAAATGGTACCTTAGAATCCTTTTGTCTATTTGAACTAAAGCTCATTTCTCATTAATAAGAAAAGCTGCATTTAGAAGCTTTTTAATAGTGGCATCGTAGACCAGTGTTGATTTTTCTATACCCTGTGTTACAGGTTTGGGTCTGGCACTGAACTTCCAGCCTTCACTCATCATGTTAAACCGTTACTTTGACAAACGACGGCCCTTGGCCAACGGGCTGTCTGCTGCTGGGAGCCCGGTGTTCCTCTGTGCCCTCTCACCGCTGGGGCAGATCCTGCAGCATGCCTATGGCTGGAGAGGAGGATTCCTTATACTGGGAGGGATGCTGCTGAATTGCTGCGTATGTGGAGCATTAATGAGACCTTTGGAGCCACCCAAAAAGTCTGAAGCCACCAAAGAAGCAGCTGAGAAGAAAGTGAAGAAAAAACTTCTGGATTTTAGCGTCTTTAAAGATGGTGGCTTTGTAATCTACACGCTAGCAGCCTCTATCATGGTGCTTGGCCTCTTTGTTCCTCCAGTCTTTGTTGTGAGTTATGCCAAGGATTTGGGGTATCCAGACACCAAAGCAGCTTTTCTTCTGACTATTCTGGGATTCATTGATATCTTTGCTCGGCCTGTTTGTGGAATGGTAGCTGGTCTGAAATGGGTTAGGCCACGCTGTGTCTACCTCTTCAGTTTTGCTATGATTTTCAATGGCTTTACAGATCTCATGGGTTCTATGTCTGTTGATTATGGTGGCCTGGTGGTCTTTTGCATTTTCTTTGGCATTTCTTACGGGATGGTAGGTGCTCTTCAGTTTGAAGTTCTCATGGCGATCGTCGGGACTCAGAAGTTTTCCAGTGCTATCGGTTTAGTGCTCCTGGCAGAAGCTATGGCTGTTCTGATCGGGCCACCATCAGCAGGTAAGCATTCCATTTAGTTCAGAATTCAAAATCGTTTGCATTGCTTCCTGTTACGTGAATTGTATGATAAGGGAGCAGAGAGAAAGGCCATGTGAGACACTCAAGGAGTGCATAGTGCAGCAGCGTTGCATATGCTTCGATGACTTTCTGCAGTTACAGTCTGAAACAGTCCAAGACAGGGTGGGATGAATCTCTTCCTTCCTGGATGTATTTCAGGTTTGGTTGAACTGCCGTATGGAGAAGCTGCTCCTTCTCTGCCAGAGGCCTGTACTGAACCTCTTACTGGTAGAGTCCTAACACTGCACGAGATGAGTTTTACGTGCACAGTGAATAAGTTTTGTGAAGTTCAGACCTCTTTGGAGTTGGATTTAGAATAGGAAACCCGTCATTTTTCTTTGGGAAACACTAGGAAACATTTTCTACAGCTATGAAAGAAAATACAGGGGGGTGTGTGGGGGGGAATCTTCCAAGCAGGGGCTATAAAACCAGACTGCTGTAAGGAAGGTAGGTGACTATTGCACATATCTCAACCTCAAAATAAGGGGACACAACAAAATAGTCAAATTCAGTAATTTGAAGTCAGAATTTTCAATTAATAACTCAAACTGAAAAGGTCACTCCACCCAAACCCCACCAGTTCACAGCCAGAACATCTCACCGCTTCTACCGGATGCCGAAGTGTTAAGGATCTTTATCAGCACAGGCAGTGCTGTGCGCTACTTCCTCTGGTCTTCAGGCCTGGGGAGGCACTTCCATCACCTCTCCCCCTCTTGTTCCTTCACCAAGTTCTGTGACAATTTAACTTGACTAAAGCATCAGGATCAGTTGCTCCAGCCTGACTGTTAATTAAGATTTGCATTTTAACCAGACAGCACACTGCACGTGTAGGAAAGGAAATTACACTGGGAGAGAGAGGAAGCTGATGGTCAGATCCTGGCCATGAACACACACATTTTGATCAGAAATACATGACACTTACCTCTTGCATATGCAGGCCAGGCTGGTTTTACCCCAGTTGGGTCGTGTGACTGTGTGTGTTTCAGGACGTGATATAATGTCAGCAAATGTTAAACTGAACTATCTGAGAAATACTGTGTTATAAACTCACTAAAAATCTACTTCAGAACATTTCCTTAGATAGCCACAGTACTTCTAGACAGCAATCATTTAAATGTTTTAAAAAAGAAGAAAAATGAACTGTAAGACAGTTACTTTTGTTAATTACCTGGAACATTGTCTATTTTTTCCAGGAAAACTCCTGGATGCCACCGGGAGGTACATGTTTGTTTTTATTACTGCTGGGATTGAAGTTACCACCTCAGCACTTGTATTGGCCTTGGGAAACTTCTTCTGCATTAAGAAAAAATCAGAAGAACCACATACAAAGGAAGAAGCAGCAGAAAGAGAGGAGCTAAACAAATCTGAAGACAAAACCCCAGAGGATGCCAAGGTGGACTCTATTGAAGTGGAGCAGTTTCTAAAGGACGAGCCCGAAAAGAACGGCGAAGTTGTAACTAACCCAGAAACCTGTGTGTGAGGGTGACAGGGCAGCAAAGGAGGGTGTAGGAAAGAAAGATTTTCAACACTATTTATTTTAGAGTTAGAACTAGTTTAGGGCTGGGCCATCTATTTTATTAACTGGAGGCCGGTCAGCTCATCAGGTCTCCCTGGAAGCTGATTAGCTAGACAACCTTTATCAGAAAATTAGCTTTAATCAGTCTGAGGTGGAACATTGCAGTTATACATTTTCTGTGAAGTCAGAAGCTTTTATAAACACAAGTAAGACTCCTGCTATGCACCACCAG
Organism: Porphyrio hochstetteri; assembly: GCA_020800305.1. Taxonomy (NCBI): domain Eukaryota; kingdom Metazoa; phylum Chordata; class Aves; order Gruiformes; family Rallidae; genus Porphyrio; species Porphyrio hochstetteri. The sequence continues at coordinate 2,875,624 of CM036923.1, read as the reverse complement.
AAACTGCTCACTGGGAAGAGATATAGGAAGAACAGATTCTAAGAAAAGTGGAATTGTATGTATGTTTTTCAGACAAAATTGGTGAAGTCATTGTGTTGTGTGGCAAAACATGATTTGTGAAGGGGAAAGAGTTTGAGATGGAGAAAAATCTCAGGAACTTAAAGGTCTCCATTAGGTTTTTGAATTTCTTACTTTTTTAGGAAAAAAAAATTAGATAAATTGGCTCAGCCCTAATTTAATTTTGATAAGATCTGTTACTTTGGTTTCTGTAAATGTATTTCTGAGTTTTGTCTAAACCTGTAATGTTTGTATTTATCATTTGGAAATCCTGTATGTGGAAAGGCACATTACAGATCATGGCCTCAGCTGATGACACAGGTGGTGTTCTGAGGCAGTGCTAAAGACAATAAAACGATCAGGCTCGATCCTGACAGACCATGAGCAAAGTCACCCTGAATTCACCGTTCACACGCGTGGTTTTCAAGACAGTTTCCCTGCAGCATTGACAAATACTACAAGTAGTGTGGAGATGAGGAATATTAAGACTTTGTAGAGTGTTTTGAACCCATTTTGTGTATAAAAGAAACAGCCTGAGTTTGCAGGTGACCTGTAAACTGGAGCCAGTAGACTTAGGGAAGGAGGGGACTACTCTGAAACATGCCAGCCATCTCTAAAATGCAATGTTAGCAACAGAGGAAGGTCTTAACTCCCTCCACCCTCACCCTCACTTACCCCACTTCCCTATCCTGCTTAATCTATGGAAGGAGAAGGTGCCATTCTTGCTGCCTGAGGACACCTGATCGTATTTAAAGCAGCAATGTGTGGGGACCGATGGAGAACGGGGCTGGCTCCACCCCTGCGCAGACAGAGCGGGGAGTCTCTGGCCAGTCTTCAAATCTTCTCTGGGATGGGTGTGAGGGAAGAAACAAACAGATCAGACAAGGCAGAAGGGGGAAAGACTCAGTGTTGAGGCCACTGAACAGAAATGGAAGGCACAAGTCAGGCTTTTCTCTTTCCCCCATCCAAACACATTCAAGAAATGTAATCGTTATACACTGTTCTGCTACTGCAACCCACCTTCCAGATGTTTATAAACAAGCTCCCTGGGCTCTGTGACTGGAGTAACAATCCTCAAAACAGACTAATTGTAACAGATTCAGGGTTTGATTTTTTTGTTGGTAGTAAAGGAATATTGGCTTTCCTGTGCCAAAATTGTTCTGCTTAATAACTGAAAAATAAAAGACCCTAATCCCTTAAATCCCTGTATCCTTTTTAAAATGTCTTTAGTTGTTTCATAACAGAAACATACAGTGAATCCAACAAAGTGCCAAAACCACGAGCCATTCTTTACTGGTACTGTCTCAGACAGCAGCTTCCACTCTGGTAGTTTATTCAAATAGGTTTTGCATTATTAGGACAACCTCAGCCAGGAGTGGAACCCTGAGGATCATCACGTGGTGGGTTGTGGTTTTTTAGTGATTAAAAAAATAAATGGATGCTGCACTGAATAAACTTTATATTGCATATAGTGCATTAGTTTAAACCTTTTAATTGTTTAGTGGCAAGAATTGTGCTGGCATGTCCTAGTTGTAAGAACTTGGTAACCGAACTCAGCTCCAGTTTCCTAATCACTCCTTGGAACACAGCCCTGCCAGCTCCAAAAGGCCATCACAGGAAAGGGCAAATGGGAAATGGAATCTGCTTCAGAGGACACGTGAAGGCCTGACACAGCTTCCAGACTGGAGTTCCCTGTTTCAAAAAGATAAACCAGCAGCTTCCCAGAGGTGAACTCAGATTCTGAAACAGCCAATTCTGTCTTACTGGGGATTTGCTCACCAGGCTTCTTTGCCAGACACTGCTCTACTGTTATCAGAGAACTAAAGGGTTATTCCTTTGACTTCAGGTTTTTGGCACAATTTTAAGTTTCTGAGCATTCTGCAAATTGTCTAGACTAAGGTTTCAAAAATTTGGGTTTACCAGACTGACCTTCCAGCTTGTTTCCATTTTGCAAACATAACCCCTTTGTTATTAAGCTGAAAACGAGCTGTTACCTTGTAATTTCCAGTGCTTTGGGACAGAAGAGGAAATTACTAAAGACAAGGGAAAGCCATCTCAACAAGATACAGGTTCTGAAGTAAATCACAGCCTTCACAGAAAGTGCCTCGTTGGCCTACGCAAGATCTTTCCTCAACTCAAAACTGAGCCCCTGTCAGTAGGACTGTTTCCAGCACAGACCTAGCAGTGGATTGCAGTACTTGCAAGGGCAGGAGATGCTTCCTGCATGACAGAGGTCGAATCCCAGGACTCTTACTGACTGCAAGAAATAAGGGCTGAAATGTAACTTGCTAAGGGGTTTCACACAGGCTAGAGAATCTTTCACTGCTTTCATTATTTAAAAGAAGCATCAACACACATGAGAAACACCTAATGTAGGTCTCTCAGCAACATCAGAGCTGGCAGGCTTGAGAGTTCTGAATTCTGGAACCAGCTAAACTCCCTGCTTCCATTCTGTCCCATTCAGGGGTGGCATCCTGGTGTGCACTAGCTCTCCAGCCCTCTTTAGCTACCTTTATTTCCTTGGGTAGAGATTGACTTTACTGATGGGAATGAAACCTCCACATGTGCCAGATTCCCAGCCTGGACAACTGCAGGCCTGCATGCTAGGCTGTACTGAGACAAGTACCCAACTGCTCTCTCAGACATGGCCACAAAGGCCTATACATTGAGTTCCTGCTCTACAGACCTCCTGCCTTCCTACCCCAAGAGGTTTTTAAGGAAAAAAAAAAAAAGGTAAGCAGCAAGTCCTGAGGTCCCCAGGGCTGTCTTAGAACACCAGCTAGGAACTGTTAGATGCAGGAGGAGATGATTGTATTGGAACCCTTTCTCTTGGAAAGACTAGAAGAATAACCCATCTCCTTATTAGCTTATTGTAGACTCAAGGAATTGATTTTAAGCCCCTCCAGGTATTCTGATACACTATTTCTTTCATCTCAACACCACTGATACCCCCTAGGAGCAGTTTGTGACAGGTGCTCTGCCACATGCTTGGAGTACATGGGTGGTTGTGTACAGCATTGCTGGAGACACCAACCCGCCCAGGGACACACCCCAGCTCCATGCAACAGCCACCTGCATGATGAACATTCCTTCAACCTTCACCTGATCATAGTTCTGTGATTTTAAAAAAATATGAATGGGAAGGGGAAAAGGAAGGTGGGTAATTACACAATTGCATTGCCAAGCATCCCAAAGACAACATCATTTGCATCACACATTCCTGGAACAAATATATTTTAGACATGTAGTTCATCAATCTATTTAAGAATCTGTGAGAGGCACAATAGAAAAAACCAAGTGCAAAAAATCCAAGTATAACACTATAAAACAGGTCAAAAATAGCTTGCATAGATTACTTCTCTGAAACTAATGACCTGTCTTTCACTGCACAGACTTGCTTTTTGAAGCTTTTTAGATCTGTGTACTTGTGTGCTATAGGATTCATGGTTAAAATACTGTATGTTTGACCATGTAATGGATCTTAAGCTCTTCATTTCCAAATGCAAGGAAAGAGTGTGTGTGTATTAATGCCTGTAACACACAAAGAATATATAAAGATGTGTGTATGTGTGCATATATATCAATCTCTATGTATCAAACCTGCAAAACAGAGTAGACAGTCTGCCTGGTTAGCAGACAACAAGCAATGCAGAGTGAAAACTATTTTCTTTCTCTTCCTAGACAAAGGTTAAGTTTGCTTTTTAAAAACTTCTAAATAAAGTATTCAGTAGGAATTTGGAGCCTATAGGATCTCAGTGAAACTAAAAATCTTGAAGTGATACAACTACCTGTTTAACATCACAGTATCTAGATTTTTCTCCAGTCCTTAAATACAACAAGTCTTCAGCAGTATCTGCTGCTAAAGCAGCTAGATCCCTACATGTGAGATGTGAGATGGTAGGAAGATATGAAGGACTGGACAGATCTTGCACTTGTTAATATTAAATCACATCCAAACAAACATGTATTAGACAATGTAAAATCCTTCTCTAGGAATTAAAAATTTAATCAAACTTAAAAATGAGAATCCAAAATACACTCACCTATGCACCTCCACTATGTCCAAAAGAAACAGTTCAGATTGGCAGGCACCCATGAACACAGGGCTTTCTGGAGAATGCTAACCCACACGTTCCAGAGGTGTGTGCCTATCTATGTCTCTGCCACGTTTGTCTTTAGGATTATGGGGGTACACTTCAGTTCTGTGCAAGTGGGGTGCCTCTTTGTTTCCTGTTAATGCACTTTAATGTAATGTGTAAGTTTATACTTAGATTTTTTTTTATGCTTTTCTAGTAAACTGTTGCAAATGTAGTGAATAAATATTTATTTGGTTGTCAAAAATGGTGGGTGTGAGAAAATAAGCTTAGGGGGGAAAAAACCACTTTAAACACCCAGATTCAGGAATTTGGCTTCATTTGCACATGCCCAATTAGCTATAGAGAAGCAGAGACCTTACAGGAAAGAAATTAAAGAGATAACACCAAGCTGACAGGCAGCCAGAGTTTAGTGTGGGCAGGGTGACTGCTTTTCCCACAAGTCAGTTTGGCCAATTCCAAAATGGAAACAGGCTCCTGCTGTAAATGATCCTGAAGACTATTTTAAAACATCAACTTAAAATAATAGCTATTAATTTTGTGGTGCTCCATGTAGAAATTATTTTTCTTGTCCTCTGCAGAGTGCTCCAAGTTTTGTTTGCACACAAAGCTTTATCAAGGGATAGGATTTATAAAGCCCTGTGTATTTTGAGTACTGACCTGCCAGTGAGCTGCCTTTATCATCAAGTGGTGCCCTTCAGGACTTGAAGGATCCTTGAAAACAGTTTAAGATTACATTTGTGGTGAGGTTTTTTAGATCCTACAGTACCCCAGCTAAGGTTGGCTCTTGAAGGTAGAATCTCACCTACAGTGAATCAAAACTACAGTCTCTTCAATGCAACAAAAGCTACATTTTGCATTCAAGAAGGGTCACACCTACTTGTGCCCAATTCTAAGCATCTCTGCTGAGAAGTATTTGAGAAATTTCTCAGCTCAGCTTCAAGTTTTTCTGTGTAATTACACTGAAGATTGTAGGTTTAGTTTACAGAAACCACGTTTGAACACACCTATGAATAGTGTTTTTATGCCAGTTGAGTTAAATTGGTAAGACTTACGATGTAATCGGATGCTTTGCTACCCCAGTGGCCAGATTGAGCCATGAGCTGCCACAGGAATCACTGTTATGACAGAATTTATTAGCATGTGGTTAGCACATCCCTGTGACAGAAAACCAGAGTTCTCTTTGCCTCTGGTAATCAGTGTCTGAAGGAAAGGAGTTGGGCCATTCTCCTTGGTGGAAAATGGGCACGATCTGAGTTGCATAGCTGTTGTTCCCTGCTGCTGGACCTGCTGCAGGAAGGTGACCCGCTGATATTCCAAGAGTGAGTGAGAGTGACAACAGGAGAAGCACTGCACCTAAGAAGTGCTTCTGGAATGCAGCTCATCTTGTGCCAGGAGGAAAAACACACATCCACTGTAGAAGTCAGGGCTCTTAAAAGTATCTTGCTAGGGGCACAGCCTGAGATCAGCAGCCCTGCATTGTCTGAGCAGCCCTGCATTGTCTGAGACAGTATGTAGATGTTAAAGGCAGACAGAGTAAAAAGCTACTTACCTCTAGGTACATGTTCTAGCATGTTCCTTGACTGACCTCAGTACCTGTTTCATAATCTCAGCAACGTTCCAGGTGGCAACTTTTCTCCCTACTCCTAGACGCCTGCTTCAGAGCAGTAAGACATGAGGATGGCTCTTGCTCTTCACTCCTGTTTCAGCCTCTCACTGTAACATTCTGAATACAATGAAGCAGCACATCTAGATCAAAGTATTTGAAGTTCTTAAACAACAAGACTTTTCAGTTTTCCTGAAAAATATGGCCTAAGATCCAGTGGCTGGCAATGCCAGGCAAACTTTTAACAAGACAGTTTCTTAGTGCTGAGGAGAGAAACAGGTGCAGTTTGTGGGCTTTAAAGAAAAAAAAAAAAAAAAATCTATGCCTGACCACAAGACTGTGCATCACTAGTTTATCCTGTCCTTACCAGAAGCATTCTAGAGTCTTTGTGCCTGTAATGCCTGCAGCTCTGAAGGAAGCTGAGGACTGAAATGAAATTAAATGCATCACCTGGTAATGAGATCAGGACAAGACATTTTCTTCCTAGTGCATATCCTACCAAATTACTTGGTCCCAGCAAGGACAGCAGAGTAGGGCTTAATGCTGTAGGACAATATACACAGTCTCTTATTTTTCCAGATTCTTTTTCCCATTATGCTCTTATTTCTCATACCTAGATCCTATCTGTGCATTTGGAGTCAAGAATTCTCCCAAAATGGTATTATCTATTTTTGGTAGACTGAGTATTTTTGTAGATGGTGTACATACAGCTCTCACCTAATGTTCTGTTGTCCCTCTGCCTGTGCACCCAGTGGTTCTGTAAGAAGCACCAAAGCACACTGTCTTACTGAGATTAAGCAGGCAAAACCCACCAGTATCTGAGAAGTCACAAAGTGTTACTTTACTCCTCTGCAAATACGTGCCCATAGGAGGATCTTGCAGTGAAATGGATCCTTACTGACGATGTGGCCTCTGAGCCCTCTCCTGGTACAAAACTACTGCATGATGCAGGTCCATCCAGGTCAGAGTCACACAATCACTTCAATCTAAACACAGACACTTAACCCAAGTAATTCTCACCTGAATGAGCCCAAAGGTAGTGTACTGGTTTTAAAAATGGGAGTACTGAATTCTTTGCCAGCACAACATTTTATTGTTAACCTGTCCCATCCATTGAGTTTTAGAAGCTACTTTAGGATTAAGGTCACTGTGGATCACACCTCTTCACAACTGGATTAAATCTCCATTTCTGACCAGATGGCTCAGTGCTATTAAAAAAGAAAAAAAAAAGGCAGCATTTTTTGTTTTCACTTAGTGTTTTGTACACATGAAGCACTGCTTCTGTAAAGCAAAAGTTAAAGAACAAAATAAATACCTTTTTATTTCATCCTTTTACAAAGACAAAATAAACATTCTTGAAATTAACATGTACACTCCAACCAATGATCTACTTACAAATCTGGAAATTCATTGTAAAGATTCATGTTGGGAAACTGAATTTCTGAAAGTGTTACCTTGGACAGATTTTATGGAGAAGGTGCCCTTCAGAGGTCTGGAACGAACATGGGGAAACAAAGGCTACAAATAGTTGTGCTTATGGTGTCCTTCCCCACTGGAGAAGGAAGGATGAAATGCCTCAGAGTTCCACCTGCCTTCCTCCACTCGACATTCTGAGCACTTCCATGAAGTTAACATGAAATACAGAGACTCCTCACATGCTTTTACTCAATATCCCTCTTGAAGTGTAGGATTTATTTTCAAGGTACTTCTACCACAAAGAATTCGGGGACTCTGTAACCATCAAGATGATGTAAGACAGCAGCACAGGTGGTATTCTCCACATAGAACAACACAGCCAGTTCTAAATGACAACCAAGAGGATAAATTAAATGTTCTTCCAACTTTGAAAGGGCCACTAGTCAGACACACAGAGGATTGTTGAAGGTGCATTTGCCCTCAGAACATGAATAGGTTTTTGAGAATTACATAGCAGAAGTCAGGACTCTTTATTAAACAAAGCATTGTGGGCAGAACTCAGTATTTTTCTTGCTTTCAACCTCGTTCAGATAATCAATCAAGTCTCAACAGTAAATCTCTTTCCATACTTCCTATCTAGAAAATGTGTTACTCAATAAAAGTGTTTGGAAAAAAGCAATATCCAAACCCAAACCATTCCCCTCTAAAGGGGAAAAAAGACTTGCTTTCTTCCTGTGAGCAAAGCAACAAATACCTTCTCTGTCTTCCTATATACCCTAGCTGCTGCATTCTGGCCACAGCTATCAAAATTCTTCAGTGAAAGTTTTAATACCACAACATCTTCAACTGTTTGCACCTGACACCACTCTTTGTAGGTACAGAAAGCCCCTAAAGGAAAACAAACCAAAACAAACACCAACATAAGAAGCTATACCAAGTCAAGAGTAAGGATTCATTGTAAGTAAGTTACACCGAAGAAGAATAGAAGTTATTATGAATGTATTTACACAATTGTTAAAGTACACAAATACAGTGGTAGTACAAATGAAGTGCTCTGAGATACTGGTTTCCAATACACAGGTTATATAGACAGTCTAACTATGTTCTGCATGATGGAATTTAACTATTACGAAGGACAAAACCTGCCCACAAGTGAGTACAATTCTAGAAGTCTGCAGTCAACTTTTAAGTATAGTACAGCAATCTAATGTTCCAGATACAGAGAGAATAAAGAGGCTGCCTTTGTAAGTCCCTCTAACAGCACATTATTAACCACAGATATTTACAAGGAAAGCACAGTGAAATGTAAAACTGTTCCAATGGTAGTGCACATGCCTAAAATACTGAAGGTTACAGTAACTGAGGAAATAATTCCCTTATGCAAACTTATCCATGGATCAAACTCTTTAAGCTTTCCCACTATACTCTTCCCCAAACAGGTTTCCCCAGTCAGACCCAGAGTACACACAAGCAAGTAGCTAATGCTCTGAAAACATCCAAAAAAGAGTGACTAGTACTTAATACGTGAGTTTTTAGAGGGGCAAAGAAGAATTTATAAACACTGAAAGAATAAAAATTCCTCTTCATAAAACTTTGAAGACCAACAGGCCTTTAAATAGTTTTGTTTTCAAGCAGGGAAGAATGTCTCAAAATACCTAACTGTTCCAACAACATCTCTGTACATACTTTCATTTCCAACGTGAAACTTCCTGTTACTTCACTCACACACACAATATAAACAGTACTTCTGATACTGTTACAATTCCTGCAAGGACACAATAGCTGTTTTTATTTTATGAGACCACTGCAGCAACAAACAGTATGAAGAATCTCCAATACTCCATAACCACAGGTGATAACAAAACCTGCAACAGCTTTTTTGGACAACCTAAGCATGTTGCATCGTTCCTAGCTAACGATTCTGGGCATGCTCAGGTTGAACACCATTAGGGTTTAAATACGGTGTGCACCCAAATTGTAAGATTTCTCAAGATTTCACAGCAAGAATAGGCTGTTGGTTCTTAGTTGGGGGTTTTTGTTTTGGTGGGGTTTTTTAAAAATAATTTCTTTTTTTTTTTGAGTCTTGGCATGAAACAGAAGGCCTGAATCAAGTTAGTTAACTTTTAAACATGTAGATGCTGAATGAAACATGCAGATTCACTGAAGACTCAGTAGCAACGTGTGTTTTTCACTTGCAATACCCTCCAAGCTAACCAGACTCAGAGTGCAGGAAACAAAATTTTACCAATGAAAATTATGTTTGAAAATATCAATTTCCTCAAACTAAGCAGGGAGACAGGACAAGCTTCCAAATCCTAAATCTCTCAAACGCCAGAGTCTTTCACTTTGTCCTTCAGATTCTTTACAAAAAAAAAAATCCATTCTCATCATCATCTCTACTGTACTTAGACTCTCATGCAAGGTATTTAGTTCTCTTTTATGAGAGTATTAAAAATTCCTTTTGTGTAACATGGAAAGTCAAATGTTGAGCATGAATGAAGACAACAAACAGCAAAGGAAAAATCTAACAGTTTAGAAAATTTCATGAGAAAACAGTCTCAGTCAGAATGGAACCATACAAATAAGTAAACAGCTTAAATAAAGTCTGATGGTTTTGATTCATTTACATGTTCCCTGCCAGACTAATTTTTTTTTAAACAAGAAATTTCAAGTCATTGTCTTTAGTATACGTCCGTTTATATTCTACAGTTTTAAATCAGACAAAAGCAAGAGTTCTTTACAGAGAATTAAGCCAATAATTTTAGCAAAATGATACAAAAAACTTCCTTAAACCAAGTAAAAGATTTTATAGTTACAGTAGAATAATAAAAAGGGGATAAAGTCTGCCGCCTGTGGAGGGGAAACTGAAATGGCCATCCGAGAACAGGCGGTCAACTCTGTAAACCATCTTTCTTTTCCAGCCCTGTTACCACAGGGTTCTCTTAAGGTCATTGGGTTTCTGGCAAAAGCGTCCTGTAATGGCAGCTGCTGGAGTCTGTCCATGTTGCTCCAAGTGCTTTTTAAGTCACATGGAGAACTCCAATTGTAACGTTTCCGCTCTAGTTTAGGGTATTTTTGCTAGTAAAGCCATTGGTAACATAGGAGATCAGCCATGCATTATCTGCCCTCCATGGCAAAGTAATTTTCATCGGTGCACAGCAGACTGGAGAACACTGGTAGTTACCCGAGCAGGAATCTACCAAAGCCAAAAAACAAGACAACATCAGCACATACTCTTCCAGTTAACATACGAGTGGCTCTCCACGTACTTTTAAATAATCCGTTGCCAAAGTAAGCGTGTGAATTTAACATCCAGAGAGCTACACAATGTTCTGCACCCACCTGTAGCTACACAAAGTTCCCTGTATTTTTTCTCCTTTATTAGAAGTTAACATGGAAAATTCACCTTTCCAGACAGAGGGGATGTTTTGAAGAGAAGTAAACAGAGCATAAGCATGCACAGAACAAACCAGATGAAAACACTACTGTTGTGCAGAAATAGACTCAACAATTAATTATGTTTGGAGAAGAAAAAAAAAAAATAATCAATTCCAGTAAGAGGATAGAAATACAATAAATTATTTTCAATAGCTTTTTCATTTTTCATGGAACATTGTGTTCAGACACTTCATGAACTTCCAAGACTTGATCTATGTCAGTAACAGTGTAACATTATTTCAATAAAGTTCACCCTGAAAGTGAAAACCAACCACACATCCCTGCAATTTAAGAAGTGAGAAATGTTTAAGCAGCTGAATCAGTATTCAGAATTAATTTCGGTTGTAAACAGCTACAAATAGTAAGGCATACAGTAAAAGCCAACCAATGCAGACACAACCCTGAGCAGACCAGAACCTGCACGTCCTCTGCACGCGAGCTTTCCAGCACAAAGCTTTAGGTTGGCCTTTATAAAGATTATTTTTTGACTAAGGTCTGATCGTTGGGAGTTTAAAGCATTAAGCTGCTATTTACAGCTGGATCTTTTAATGTTATGAACTGTTTACAAAGCAGCTTGTGCACAGTCAGCCAAGCACACAAAGCAGGAGGAGAAAACGGAAGAGGAACAGCAGGATTCTTCACCAACTAGAGGTACAGTATTAGTGCAAGCTGAGGCTTTACGGAGAAAGTGAGGCAGCAGATGGAGCTACACAACAGAACTTATTAAGGAACAGAGAAATCTCACAGCCTTGTTTTAATAAGAAGCAAAGCAAAGAAGCTCCTGAAATACTTAAGAAAGCATCCTTCAGCCACCAAGGTTCAGACTCCAACTGAAACTTGTTACTTTCCTGATGAAACCTGTTATTGCCAAAAGCAGAACAGACTAGAAAGCCAGAAGCCGCACACAGAAAGGCAGAAACTTCTACTGCACTCAACAGCAGAAAGGAGTTCTAAACACCCAAACCCAAGCCTGTCTACCTCCAAGATGCTCTCGTTCAAACTATTCTCATTAGTACGTGAACATTTTAAAATACAGATCTGAGTATTTTTAAAATGACAGCTCATAAGGAATGGAGAAGAATATAAACCAGTGAAAACTGGCTATGGCTGTAGTAGAACATTCCATTCACAAGACAGAGCCTGGTTCGGGCAGTACCATCAATTGTGTCTTCATACAAGCGTTTTGGGGTTTATGATTCTGAAGCAGATCTGGTTTTGAATGGATGACACACTGCTGCATGAACATCCCCAGGAAGACAAGTAATTCTCAAACAGTTCAATTTTAGACTTGGTTATTTTATTTTATTGTTGATGTTTGAATGATTTTAGGCACTTTCCAAGTCACTGTTTTTGTCAATTCTGCTTAAGAGTCCAAGTGGAACAGCAGCAATAATTCAACTTTTGGAAGGACATTTACTTTTAAGTTAGAGAAAAAACAATGTTCCATCAAGCATCTGACTGGAAGACACACGTACAGCTATGAGATAATGCAAGGAGAAGAAGCAAAGTTGGATGTTTCCAAAGAGTCACACCTCCCCCCACCCCATCCAAAGTTGTGGTGTCTAATGAGAAGCACTCACCCAGTGCTGCCTTCCAACGAAAGGAGACGAGCAGCTACTTGCCATGGTGTTCGAAAGGAATGCTATTCTGAGGTAGGGGAAAAGACAGCAATTTGTAACAGTTCCACTGCCCCAATATATAAAGATGTCTAACAAATACCCATCCTAAACTTGTGGTAGCAAACGTGTCCTTGGAGGAGCTCTGACTTCAGACCGCTGCAAGACATTTCTATCATATTAAGAGACACGTAAAAGGAACAATCATTATCCCTCAAAGACAGCTGACAGGGTCAGAAGAACAACGCGGAATATGATGCCTATTAAGATGGATATACAGGAAAAGATTTGCTCATGAGGAGATGGAAAATACAGAGGTACTGGAAGTACGTTGCTTTCTCCCCTGGGAAGCAGCACAACACTCGAGTTGTTCATGCCAGTGCTAGCTAGTCTTCTTAAGACTTCTCCTAAGACACTTAATCAAGTGTTTCTTTGTGCAGCATTCCAAACTGTTCTTCCAATTATGGAAAGAATACCTCTATCAGCAGTAGGAATTACACACACCCTTGACTGTTGTTTGAATATGCTACTTTTGGGGGGAAAAAATAAAATTAAAACAACTTACTGTATGCCATGAGCAGCTGGATCAAACCTTCTGTGAAAGGAAACGAAGGCTACTCACCCATAACTAGAGTCTTGAGACAATCACTGCTTTTGGGATGACTGACACAACTTACTCAAAGTCGTGTTTACCAGAATATTCATGACCATTTTTACTATGTTTCTTACCAGCTAAAAGACTGACTATATAAAGCAGACGTAGTGAACAATTCACTCGCAGAGCTCAAGAGCAGAAGGATTTTTAACAGCTGGTATGTCCAGCACAGATCACAGCTCTTCATTGCACAGAGACCTGCAGTTCATGCTTGCTTTAGACCTGAGTACATCACTTAGAAATGAATCCAGTTTTGATGCAAGGGAGACAATGACCTACTTCTTGTAGAAGATGTTTCAGTGACTAGTTGCCTTCACTCACACCTGCTTTGCTTTTCTTTAAATGCGAGTGGTTTTAATTTTCAGCAATGGGTTTTTCAAGTTTTCTTCGTAAATGTCTGCTCCTCTTAAAACCACTGTCTCTAAAATACTACAACTCCCTCAAAATGATCTCTTGCCTTTCAGACAAACTGAAAGATGCTGATTTGAAACTCCTGCATTGTACAATGTTTTCTAAAGCTCAATTTTTATGGTTCTTCTCTGCATTACAGTTTCCCAGCAGTTTAAGAGAACTGAACTATGTATATAATATTCCAGCACCCATCTCATTAAATGACATTAAATAACCTCTCCCTTTCTGTTCATTACTGCATCGTATAGATTGAAGAATGAAATTACACCCTTTCATTATGACATCATACTATCCTCTCCAACAACACACCACTGCTTAAAACAAATATAGTTCCCACAACAGGGAAGGGCTCCACTCCCTCACAACAGGGGAGGGCTCCACTCCCTCATCGTAACCAGGACACTGCAGTAACATGCACATTTCATTTGGATAGGCTTGATCTGACTGCTCAGCTATTACTGAAGTTTGCTGCTGTCAAACATCACACAACTTGCAGGTTTTGAGCTGCTGCATTCCCTTCCATGTGACTGAGAAAAATACTGAATGACGTGTGTCACAGAATGATTTAGGTACTATGTGGACAATGCCTTGGAGGTGGGGAACATACACAGCACCTATTTTGCTGTCCTTACCAATTAGCTTTTCCACAAGGAACCAAAATTATATTGTCTACATTCCCATCCTTAGTGTTCAGTTTCACTTTGAACTATCAGAACTCATTTTAGAAAAAAGAAAGATAAAAGTGTGGAGTCATCTTTAAGAATTCTACTTAGAGGTAAGTGGCTCTCCTTATTTCTTTGAGCAACCTCTGCACATTGCCACTGCCCAGAGTTTTAACAAGCAGCAGCTCTTCCTCCAGATGATGAGAGGCAGAGATTACTGATGCAGTGTTGCTTATCAAACTGATGCATCCAAGTAAAATAACAAAGCTAATTTATCAAGTTATAAATGACAACTGTAATGAATACTGTTCTTAAGACATCTGTAGATCAACACAGCAAACTTTAAAAACTGCTTTCAACCAGGAGTACAGTCTAACCCGTTCCTGAAAAAGGAACAGGGGTGGCATATTTGCTTAAGACAAGGGCACCTGACACAGTTGGAATGGGCATGGCCAAACACTTGCTATTCTTCACTATTCTCCTAATAAAAAGCAGCACCTAGTCAATCAAAATTCACCTTATTAACCTTGTCATGTGAGTTGGATACTTCAGGTTTTCCTGACTAAGAACAAGATATAAAGGTAACGGGAAACCTGTGGACTTAATTGGTAACCCAGTAAACATCTAAGGATAACTTCTGATTATGGAAGATGTACTTTAACATGGTGAAGATATTAAGAGTGTAAGCTATGAAAACAGGCAACTCGGACCATCTTGCCTGCTACAGAGTAAGCAAGAACTGGGAAAATGAGATGGGAATTCTGTCTAACAAGCTCAAGGGGAAGTGTTATAAGGTAAAGTCTCAGTAAATCTCTCCTGCCTTTCAAATCCCAGAGGCTCACAGAAAGCCGATTAAATTATACCACAGTTACGCACTGTTATTCAGTCACCACGAGCAAAGACCAGCAGTGGTTTGCTGCCTTGACAAGAACTAAATGAAGACCACATATGACCAATGATTAATTCTAATGAACTCAGAGAAGATCCCCACTAGGCTGCTACTGGGATTGTAAAAACGTCAACCGAGTGATCCCATACTTGAATAGAACGTTATAAAGGGTGGGTAGGGAAGTGTGCTGTTAAGCCAGACTATATTGCTGGCCCCCACCACCAATTATACATCTGGATACTTAAAGACTACACAAAAAAAACCCCACAGAGCTACACAATCCCAGAGTATTCCCATTTTACAAGTTAGGCAGAACCATAATGCGTCTGCAAACCACCCATGGCATGTGCACTGAGCTACACATCTGTAACAGCAAAAAAAAAAGATACACTCCTAACACAGTCAAGCAGCATAACTGCATTTATTTCTGTTACTCACATTCATTATTTATTTGGCCAGTAACAGAGACAAAGCGTCTGACATTTGCTCAGAAGGCCAGAGACAAACCCTGGACATAACACGTTTTTCAAGGAAACCATTTTTACCCTTAAATGTTCAGGGGGAGCCTGGCATCAGAGCCTCACAGAACAGACAGGGTCAGAAGGGACCCAACCCTGCAAGATGGTCTAGTGCAATCTCACTGGACAGGCATCTAGAGCAGCCCACTCAGGACAACGTCCCACTGGGTTCCAAGTAATTTGGAAGAGGGAGACTCCACAAGCTCTTAGGGAGCTTGTGGAGTTCCAGTCCTTGACCACCCTCTTATTTCTTATGTCAAACAGAATTTCAATTATTCATTCACTGGCTACTGCTGAGAAGAATCAGACTGCACTGTCTTTACGCCCTCCAATCAGGTACTTATGCAGATTTTTATGTATTTATGCACAGTTCTACTCTCTTTGTTTTCACACTGTTTACAAACTTCAGCATAAAACATTTCAACGTGAAAGTTTCTGGCAGCAAGGACTGTGGTTCAGCAAAGAGTTTAAGATGGCAAAAATTGCAACCCAAACCAAGAGAAAATTCCACCTGTCTCCTAATCTTGTCATTTCTGCTCCCAAATGGTTAATGCCTTGTGCAAGCACAAACATTTGTGCATCTGCATGGTGAAACTATTAGTTCATCTGAAAACTAACCCCAAAAATCCCACTTTGCTTTTGTTACAGCAGAAATGTTTCTGCAATTCAGTTCACCTTCAGTCCTCAGTAGAGATACCCACTTGGCCTCTATTTAAAAGAGCATTCAATCTAGGAATAAGATTTTATATGTAAGAACATGTACTATCCAAAATAATTCATGCTGCCAATTAATGATAAAAAGAATTGAGTGAATTTCCATCAGTATGCTCTGTCAACGAGGAGTAAAATGAGTACATGTCAAAAATTATGCAGTTAGAACTCCAGCAGAGTGTTGAGGCGTGATGGAAAAGCCCTTAGGTGCCTGCACCAGACCCCGTAAGACTGATCTCCAGTAATGTTGCAGTGTGCCTACAGTACAGACAACCCCCCATGACCTAAGGCTGAAGGTAAGCTAAACAAACTCAGGCCACAAGCTACTTAGGACAAGCCTGTACAAATACCGTGAAAAAGAAGCGTTTCAGCTACAGCATAAAGAGTTGGAAATATATTTAAACATTGTCAGTCTTAAAAAAGGATTCCTAAAACCTCTACTAAGTCACCATGACCACAGAGGAAGATTTCAGTGCTGACCATGGCTATGAACCACTCTATCTTTCATCCTCCTGCCATCCTCTTCCAATGAGCCTTCTGTGACTATCAATCATCCACGTATGTGGCTTTTTATCTGCTCTGAATTACAGCACTGCAGCACATTTATTCAATTTGTACTCTGCTGTTCTTCACCCCTTATTTCTTGTCTATTCTGCACTAATATTCTCTGCTCTGTTGATGTGGAAATGTGACTCACAACTGCCTTAACTCACTCTGCTTCCTCTTTGATAACAAATGTAAGAAATTAAATGAGCAAAGGAGCTAGGAATTTGCATCATCTCAGACACCAATGACTCTGTATTACTTCTGAGTACTTTATCCTTAGTGCTGCCAATGGGGAAAAAAAGTAAAGAAAAGCTTATTTTCTTCAGTAGTCTGCAGCCATGTTACAAACATTCAGATGAAATGTCAAGTATTTATATGAGTCAACATCACCTGCAAAATCAGTACAAAATCACATCAATTAGCTGGTATGCTCTTTTGGCAAATTAACTTTATAAATCACCCTCATGTTTCCATTACACAGAAACCTTTTTTACCTGCGAAGTTGACATGCGAGAGGTATCTTGTCGGCCTGTTAAGTCAGACGACGAGATATTGACGGGGGCCCCGCGATGCAATCTCATACTCACTTTCCTTTCTCGTTCCATACCGGATACTGGCCGAGGAGAGGTGTTGGCTGGAAGAAAAGTCACGTTAGAGTCTCCAAATGAGAAATGGGGTTACAACACAGTCAGTGGAAAAACTACTCCGCTGTTTACATGCAAAACTTCCACAAAGTCAAACAAAAGACATCCTAGAATCACAGAATCATGGAATGGTCTGGGTTGGAAGGGACCCCAAGGATCACAGAGCTCCAACCCCCTGCCACAGGCAGGGCCACCAACCTCCAGGCCTGGAGCTACACAAGGTTGCCCACTGCCCCATCCAACCTGGCCTTGAACACCCCCAGGGATGGGGCACCCACCCCCTCTCTGGGCAGCCTGTTCCAGCCCCTCACCACTCTCTCTGTAAAAAACTTCCCCATAATATCTCATCTAACCCTTCCCTGCTTTAGCTTTAATCCATCCCCCTTGTCCTGCCATTATCTACCCTTTTAAAAAGCCGATTCCCCTCCTGTTTCCCTGCTCCCTTCAGGGACTGGAAGGCTGCAATGAGGTCCCCCTGCAGCCTTCTCTTCTCCAGGCTGAACAAGCCCAGCTCCCTCAGACTCTCTTCATAGGGGAGCTGCTCCAGCCTTCTGAGCATCTTTGTGGCTCCTCTGACCCCTCTCCAACAGTCCCACATCTTTCTTGTGTTGGGGCCCCAGCTCTGGACACAGGACTCCAGCTGGGGCTTCTGAGGGCAGAGCAGAGAGTGACAATCCCTTCCCTGTCCCTGCTGCCACCCCTCTGCTGATGGAGCCCAGGATCCCATCGCCCTTCCAAGCTGCAAGAGCTCCAGGCCTTTGTTTACATTCACAGAAATCTAAGTAGCAATGGGCAAGTAACGGGGAAAAAAAACCCCCACCCCAAATAAAAAAACCTAAACCCTGATCAGAGACAAACACCACCCTGCTATCCTAATTCTAATGTCAAATTTCTAATGACCAGGAACAAACTCCAAATTACAGTAGTCTACAAGGAGCATCTATGTATGTGTTTGCTTACTTACCAGCATGTGAAGTTGGGGTAAGAGGAGTAGGAGGAGCTACATCTTGCGTTCCTCTCAGCCTGCCAGAAGCAGTAGAGGGTAAGCCACGCACAGCTGGATTTCGTGTATGTCTCAATCTTTCCTCTCGTTCTCGCCTTTCACGTTCCGCATCTTCAGCCGCTCTGCTTGCGCCCTAGGGGTCAAGACTAGTGAACAACCTGGGGTTTTATTGAGCTTACAACTATATGTTTGGATAAAAATACTGCTAACAAAGAAACGAAGCACCCATTAATTGAAGCTTGCTAGGGCATTAATTGTTTTGGCAAAATTTCTTGAGAACTACCATAAATAAACTGGTGGCACAGTCCAATGTAGAAATGTAGCAGCTGGACACCTCATCAACCAGTGGATGACCTGTGCTTGAAGTTCAAGGTGGGAGAAAATAATTCCACAGCCTAGCCTGGTGACTGTCCCAAAGGAAGTGTGTCAGAAGCCTTACACATTTAAAACCCTGTAACTTCAACTTAGTTGTCATTCAAGCCCCATCTCATGGCTCCTCTATATCCTTCTTTTCCTCATCTCCTGATCTTTTTTCTAGACAATAAAGCTTCCAGAAGAAAAAAGGCAAGATAATCTCCCAGTATCAATTAGGACAATCAAAGCTGACAATGTAGCAAAAAAAAAAAACCCCAAACAAACAACAAAAACATTACAAAAAAGCTTTAGAAAGCTATGTCAGCTACTCACAAATTTCAGCATGTTCCAGTCAAAGACATAGTCATAGGAGAACCCTTGGCGGTGGAAGAGGTTGCGGAACAATTGCCTTAGGTATGAATAGTCCGGTTTGTCATCAAAACGCAAAGAACGACAGAAATTCAAGTATGTGGCAAATTCAGCTGTAATAAAAGAAAGCATTGGGTTTATTAACTTCAGTTTTACATTTGCTTTTTTATAATTCTGAATCAAAAAAGCCCCAAAACAATCCCAACCAACCCAACCCCAGTAAACTGGAAGGAAATGTAAGGAAAAGAATAGTGACCTCATACTGAAGGCAAAAGCACAGCCCATCTATCAAGCAACCCCTGAAAAGGAAATTATTTGTCTAACACAGAGTAGGCAAAGATCTCATTTGTCAGCAGCAGAGAGGACCCAATATTAGACTGCTTTAACCAACAGTTTAGGGGGGAGAGGGAGAACAGGTTTAGAACTACACCTGAGCAAAGCAACGAAGTTTTTTTGGCCTTTCTTTGCTTTGATTGTATTTAAACATAATTTCTTGCGGGACACTCACTGAGTGGCATCTCTTTGCTGTTAAGTCACATATCAAAGATTCATCTTTGCTACCTTACCAAACATAGAAAAACTAGGGGACCAACAGCAAGCCATGCTGCTCCCTGCGATCTGCAATTACATGAATGCCTGTTCTTATACGGCACATAAAATACCAGTTACAGCAAGAAGAATTAAATAATTATTGTTCTGATTTTGGTACACCAGAGATAATAGCAGTATCAAAATACCAGCTTCTGAGTTCAAGTTTTTCCAACTGAACTAATATATCGATAATTTACATTAAGAAAGAAATTCTAATGAACAGTACAAGTAAAGTGGATTAGTTTTTCCCTGACTCTTCATCACAGAGAATAAACAGTTAATGAACGTAAAGAAACAGGTATCAAGTAACATTTAAAACAGATCAAAGAGAGTAAATTTTCATACATCCCTCACATAAACTATAGTTCTCGCTGCCCAGAGCATGGAAAGAACAGAAGCAGAACTCTTCATGAAAGATCAACAATATTCTCTGATGGCAGCAAATGTTAGCTAGTTTTAAAATAGATTTAAGTATTAAACGCCTACTTATTACTCTGGTGTAAATACCAAATTGATAAACAGAACAGCTTAGAGGCACACTGCCAGGGTATGGGAGGGTCTTCTATGCCTTTCACAGATGCTGACCATCAACAGGCCAAAATAGATCAACTTGGAATGACAATTACCAAGTGAAATGGCTGCAACAGATAGGAAATGCATCTGATTCATACAAGAAACAGTACCCACAGATAAGAAGAAACAGGTAGTTTCTCAAAACTCTTATTTGTCTGTTAAGTTATCCAGACAGCACAGATGCAGATCAGATGTGTATGAAGGTACTCTTCCACTCGATGGCACTACCATGATTTTTCACTCAAAGTTCAGACAAGGAATAATTAGAAATAATCTACAAATACTTCAGTCTTAAAAGCACAGTATCTTGGTCTCTCATGACCATGAGACCAAGAGAGGTAAAAAAGACTATCAGAATTCAGCATAAAGAGAAAAGAAATACCATTAAAAAGTAAACATGTAGGCCCAGCACCACAAAAGAGTAACTTACAAGGATATCCTTTACACAAAACCTCAATGGGTGTAGACATTTTCTTTTCACTGATACGTTCGTATTTCTGCCTCTTTGTTGCTGCTTTCAGTCCCTGCCAGGGGAGGGAGCCCAGGTTAAAATACATGAGTACATAGCCCAAGGACTCCAAGTCATCTCTGCGAGATTGCTCTACAACAGCATAAGAAAGTGGACTCATTAGGTTTCATCTTCTACTCAAAAAACAAAAGACTGTGTAACAAGACTGTCATCAAAACCCTTAGAAAAACAAGAGAGCTGAGTTACTATGCCCACGACAAACTCATCTAGTACAAGAAAAAAACTATAATCCTTGTAGCTACTAAAAACTCCGCTATTCCTGAAAATTACAAACCAAATCCCACCCCATCAAGAGATAGGAGGCCAAGCACACTGCACTGTTAGTGCCAGAAACAGGGACTGTCTTCTACGCCTCCATAAAGCAAGATTTCCTCACACTACAGCTATGGATGTGCATCAATGCTTTATCGCGTTCCCCAGCTCACCAATTCCGAGATGAGTGTTGATGGAGGCGTAACGGGCAGTTCCTGTTAAGTTTTTGTTTTCACGATATGGAATATGTTGGTGAGTTCGAGCATCTCGATACTTCTTTGCTAAGCCAAAGTCTATTATGTAGACGAGATTGCCTTTCTTCCCCAGGCCCATTAAGAAGTTATCTGGCTTCACATCTCGATGGATGAAGTTCTTTGAGTGAATATATTCAATTCGACTAATCTAAATAATGAGAAATAAAGAAAAAATCATTGTCAAGAGACTGGAGAAACGCCTTTTTATTATAAAGCCACTAGCAACACTGTCTTAATAATAAAAGAAGAAACTTTATATTGTAAAAGGTAACAGCATTAAAGAGAGTATGATTTAGATGACAGATTAAACCACCTCTTTAGCTCTTTTCCTGCATCTGTCTTATGTTTGTTTCCAGAAGTTTCTTGAGGGAACCTCTTTGTCTTTGAGCGGTGCAACACCTGACTTGCAAACAGCACAGGGGCAGCTCTTTAAAAGTCTAGTTAAAACTTTGCAACCACTTTGGATGGGACACTTTGTATTTACAGAAACAAAACTGATTTTGAGCCTTTCCTCTAATGATACAGCCTATCAGCCTCTAAATTACCGAAACAAAACATCATTGGTTATTATCTCTCAGTTTAATTGGGATGTGTTGTTATCCCAACATGCTGCACTATCGAAACCAACAAAGCAGCTTCTTACCATTTGGTCAGCGAGTAACAGGACTGTCTTGAGACTAAACTTCCTTGAACAAAAATTGAAGAGATCTTCAAGACTGGGTCCCAAGAGCTCCATCACCATTACATTGTAGTCCCCTTCAGCTCCACACCACTTAATTGTGGGAATGCCCACTAGAAAAAGGGAACTGTTTATTATTTTATGTATTTATATAACAATTTGATTTATACAGTCTATACACACAAATCATCAAGGCTCTTCAGATGACCTCTAAGAGGGTCACAACTATGAATGTTTGCATTTACAACGAAGCTTAATATTTTATGCTACCTTCAGCTATTCTGAAATGAAGTTTGATACAGCAGAACCCATATGAACTTATAGCAACAGAGGTCTAAAAATAGTCCTTTATCCTCTCCCCCAGAAAATATCTCAGTCTTTGTGCTTAGCTTGTAACTGGAAAGTACTTAGAATTTTTGCTGGATTTGATCCTTAAGCATTTTGCAAGTATTAATACTCGTGTACTGCATGTAGCTTTGGGCACCACAGTACAAGAGCGACACAAGACTACTGGAGAGTGTCCAGAGTAAGGCAACGAGAATGGCAAAGGGTCTGGAGGGGAAGCCTTATGAGGAGAGGCTGAAGTTCCTTGGTTTGTTCAGCCTGGAGAAAAGGAGACTGAGGGAGAAATCTCATTGTGGTCTGTGGCTTCCTGATGAGAGGGAGCAAAGGGACAGGCACTGATCTCTCCTCTTTGGTGACCAGCCATAGAACCTGAGGGAATGGTATGAAGGTGTAACAGGGGATTTGACATACAGCATGGAATGTAGTCTTTATGCAATGTACAAACACGTTTATTCAAGGGACTTAACATGAGCCAACAGTGTGCTCCTGCGGCTCGGAAGGGCGATGGGATCCTGGGCTACATCAGAAGAAGGGTGGCCAGCAGGGACAGGGAGGGGATTGTCCCTCTCTACTCTGCCCTCGTGAGGCCCCAGCTGGAGTCCTGTGTCCAGAGCTGGGGCCCCAGTGCAAGAAAGATGTGGGACTGTTGGAGAGGGTTCAGAGAAGCCACAGAAATGATTAGAGGGCTGGAGCAGGGCCCCTACAGGGAGAGGCTGTGGGAGCTGGGTTTGTTCAGCCTGGAGAAGAGAAGGCTGCAGGGGGACCTCATTGCAGCTTTCCAGTCCCTGAAGGGAGCAGAGAAACAGGAGGGGAATCAGCTTTTTAATAGGATAGATAATGGCAGGACAAGGGGGATGGAGTGAAGCTAAAGGAGGGAAGGTTTAGATTAGATATTAGGGGGAAATTCTTTGCAGAGAGAGTGGTGAGGGGCTGGAACAGGCTGCCCAGAGAGGGGGTGGGTGCCCCGTCCCTGGGGGTGTTCAAGGCCAAGTTGGATTGGGCCCTGGGCAACCTTGTGTAGCTCCAGGTCTGGAGGTTGGTGTCAGGGGCTTGGAGCTTTCTGATCCTTGGGGTCCCTTCCAACCCAGACCAGTCTGTGATTCCATGACTATGAAACAAAAGCAAAACTTAACTACACCAAGTTTACGTTGCAGAACCACACGGGAATCTTACATTTGTAGAATTCAAAACCACATGACCGAGATATCCTAGCACAGTACCATGAGGGAGCTACAAAGTTGCTTCACTTCTGTTCTCTACTAGTAATGCCATTCTGTCTTAGAATTCCCACAGCAAGGAAGTATTTTTTACCTAGAGGAAAGAATACTAACATATATAACAAAAATTAACCTGGATTTACCCAAAGTTTAGAATTGTGCTACTAGAATACATAACTCAGGTAAAATGCTCCAGAACAGTGGTTACCATCTTTCACTGACCCATGAGAAACAAAAGTCAATAGCGCCAGATGGGACTAGAGTTTGTTCCACACTGCTTGATGTTTTCACATTTTAATATTCTGGGACCATGAGCAACACTGGAGTATCTTAGTGTTTATGAAGTTTGGTAGCCATGGATTTGGAGCTGCTGGTCTACACTGCTCACTGAAGAGCTGAGGTAGCCCTTCACCAACCCTGTCACCTTTCCCACCTTCTCCTCATGCATCAAAAGAGATCTTAACATTACATACTTCCAGGTGGCGGATACATCAAAGACATAAAAACAGTTAAACCTCTGCAGAAGGAAAAGAATTTGCTTGCCTCCACCCTGCATCATTTTGTAAATTTTACTCTCGATGTGGAGTTGAGGATGTTTGGTTTTCACACATTCCAACTTAATTGCAACCTCCTCTCCGGCAGCAATATCAGTTCCTAAAACACAAGAATTTAAAACATTGGTCAATATATTTTTAAGACACATTTCCTTTGTAGAGGCTGAAACAAAGCATATTGACAAACAACTGTTCAGTGGAAAACATCCAGAGATTATTCAGTACTTTAAGCCACAATTATCTAAAAATTCTTCTCTCCAACAGACTAGCAGTTTAAGAGACAGCACTGTAGCACAAGAAGGCAAAACTAGCACGATCCCATCAAAATAACAAGTGCATCTTCTGAGAGACATCTTTCCACTTCCAGAAACTACAACTTCCCCAAATCACAACATACTCCAGATGTATTCTGGCCCAATATGATTCTATCCAGTTCTGGGCAATCTACAATCAAGAATCCGTCCTCCCAAAAAACTTCTGAAAAATTTTATTATATTCTTCTTCCAGGAATCAAGCAACTAAAAAGGCTGGCTTACCTGCTCCATTTCAAACTCGAAACATACGTCAGGAATAACTGATATTCTTAAAAAGAACACCAAGTCAAGAATATACAGGCTCTTGAAGCCAAACAACTTAGCAACTACAAGGAAACAGGAAGTGACAAAAGGAGACATGTGACACTTTAAATCAGACTTATCACTGTGTCCCTCTCAGAATTTTCTGCATTAGCTCATGGCTTAGGATCACATGTAGCACATCACCCACTGTAAAAGCTTAACTTCTCGAGGTCCACTAGTTTTCATTTGGAAAGAAACAGTAAACAATCATTTTGTACTCACTTAATTCTCCATCATGTTCAAGATTTTACTTGGACTTCTACCCCACCTCAGCTTCCCTTAACTCTTTTCAGAATTCAAAAGCTCTTGCCATTCTTTGTTTAGAAGTAAATTTTAATTGCCTCTAGTTATTCCCCATTTCGGTTGCCCGTGCATTTTCCAGTTTCACCATGCCCTCTTTCAGAGTCACACAAAGCAACTAAGACAGAGATGCACAACTATCATTTTCTTCTGCTCACCTATTCTTTTCCACATGCTTTTCTCTGACCATTACAGAATGCTGAGCTAATGTATTCCACAACTGAAAAATCCTGTTCCTGAGATTAAGGAGCTGCTTTGGAGCTTTACGGCCTTTTGCCTATAAACTCAGGCTTCCCAAGGCTAACAAACGCAGGCTCCACCCCACACCTCAAAATGGGCGTGACTCTTCAGAAGGAACAGAGGATGCATGGAATTATGTATGAGTACACACAAGACTATGCCTTTTTTAAGGTTAATACATCTTTTTGTGTGCTGCACACATGAGTATTAAGGTGGTGTTGCTGCTAGAGTGAGTTGCGAGCATGAACACCAGGGTTAATGTTTACTAGGCGTTTCACAACACATCTTAAGAAAACAACCCCCCTGAAGCTCATTCAGTGTACAATAAGCACAACTCCAGGTCAACAGCTGGAAGATACCAAGACAAATAATGTGTCTGTCTCATGGGACTCCTCTGTAACTGGCATAAGAGGTGGCAGGATCCCAAAGTGCTACTTGGTCACAGAGGATTAGCAGTGACCAGAAACACTTCAATCTGTAATCTAAGGTTTACACATTTTATTAATATATTATTTTGGTGGACTGCAAATGAGTTACAGTGCACATCAAGCCAGACATGTGAAAGGACAGATCAACAATCCAAGGAGGCAGGCATTATCTTCCAATCAAATACTGCCCTCCCCACCTCAAACAAATAACAATCTCTATTCTTGTTTACCCCTACATTAACTACCTGTTGTCCCCAATCCCACGCTAGTCAAGACCAGGGAAAGCATGTACTGGATACTGTGTTACAGCAAAAGACATGATATGACTGGTTTGGGGTTTTGTTTTGGGTTGGTTAGTTGTTTTTTTAAAAAATAACTTTTCCAATCCCAAAACAGACACAAATTGCTCTACAAGTATGCTGAAAGACACATCTCTCTATAGACAGCTGCCGACTTACGTGTTTGAGTAGGGAGAAAAGCACACAGGAGGATCGAGACCTGTATCACTGGTATCAAGTTCTGCTCAATACAGCATTGAACTGTTACCTGACAGACCATGGTCTCAACCTAGTAGGTCATTTCTTATGCTAGCTGTTCTCCCAAGAAGTCTTTGTCACCTAAGAGAGCCGAGATCCTGAGCCCAAATTCCACTTCTGTATAAACCCTCTCCTTCAAGACAAGAGATTTTGTATTAAAATAATGAAATTAAAATACGTGAGTCCAGAAAAAAAAATTATGAGAGGGGGACAAAGTACAAGCAATTCTTCCAAACAATCTAGTGCTTGTCACCATGTAAGGACTTCTGTCCCCACTTACACCCCAGGAAGAAATTTCTAAAATAATTCTCTAATCATAAAATGTGTTAGGATGGAAGGAACCTTTAAAGGCCATCTACTCCACTCCCCTGCAGTAAGCAGGGACATCTTTAACTAGATCAGGTTGCTCAGAGCTTCATCAAGCCTGACCTTGAATATCTCCACGGATGGGGCCTCTACTACCTCTCTGAGCAACCTGTGCCAGTCTCTCACCACCCTCATAGTGAAGAGCTACCTGCCCTTACAAACAGTCCTTCCCCAGCTTTCCTTTTGGGTACTGAAACGTATTCCCCGAGCCTTCTCTTCTCCAGGTTAAACCAGCTCAACTCTCTCAGCCTGTCTTCACAGGAGATGTGCTCCAGTCTTTCCAATCATCCTTGTGGCCCTCCTCTGGACCCACTCCCAGAGGTCCATGTCCTTCTTGTGCTGAGAGCACACTAACCACTAAATGCTTAGCTTACTTTAAGGAAAACATAGTAATATTTGAGAAGCAGCGAGCAGTATTATGAGAAGGATCCATAAATAAAAAGTAGTAACTGGAAGTGTAAGGAGAAGTCACCATTTGTAAGCGAAAAGAAGTCTAGGGTTGAAAGTATATTCTTTTAAACTGCATTAGTACAATTTACTTGGAATTGCAAAATGCTCTACCATAAGGTAAGTCTTGAAAGTTATTTTCATTCGTTTACAACCCAGAAGTAATTTTTAAGAAAAATATATGCACAACGTAAAAACCATGAAAACGTGGCGACTGCGACGCCTTTGTGACTCATCTCACTGACCTCATGGACTGAGCAACAAAACTAGTGCTTACTCTGACCCCCTCTCACTGCTCCCTTGCTCCCAGTCCTTCCTTTATACTATTCAGAATATCTGGGAATCCATTTCTTGCACATCTTCCTCTGGAGGGCAGCTTCAAAAGATTCCTGAAATTTATATTCTTCAAGTTGTCCCCATTTTTTTACTCACAATAGAGCCTTACATTTCAAATTCCTGTCCCAAAGAGCTGCCATTCTAAGCAAGCAAAGCTGGGGCCAGTCCAAATTCCAGAAGACTTACTTTGAGGTAGGAGGGAGAATAGGGAAGAATATGAAACTTCTATGATAACAACAAGAGTTGTCAGATCCATATTCTAATGAACTGACTGAAAGAAATGAAAAAAAAAGGGTCCCTTTTCTTCCAGTCTGTAAACATCCTCGTAGGTGCATTAAAAACCATAAAATACAGGGAGACTGGAAACAGGCAAAAATAATGACATCTTCATTTCCAAAGCATAAAACCAAGGTGGAAATCTACATGAACGTCATCTACAGATTCACTACAGGCTATCAGAAGGCACGTTCACATAAAAAAATTCATGACTTCTGAAAGAACTGTTAAAGTTATTTTAAGGCATTTATGTCCTACCATACAGTCTGAACAACCAAGTAGAAACTTGTTTAAAAGCAAACAAAAAACCCCAAAACACCCACAGCACATTTCATTACCACAAAAAGCACAGTTTTTGAATGCTCTTATTTTACCAGATAATGGTAGGAAATGAAACAGAACCCTACAAAAGGCACTCGGAACACACCACCTTTCCCACAACAGTCTTTCTTCAATCTTTTGTGCAAGCATCGCAGAGAGAAAGAATGATGTTCTCTCTGCCTCTAGACAACCACAGGCCATCAGCTAGAAACACGGATTTTCCATCAGGCACATGATCTGTATGACAGATAACCAGCTTATTTCACTATCTGTAAACAAAAAGCTTTAGCAAACAAATTATTTTGGAATGCCAACCGTGCTCTGCAACACAAAGCACTGCTGCCGAGGAGGAGAAACACCTCGCATACTCCACACATTGCCAAACATACCACGTACGTTAGCTAGCGATGATGCTTTTACCCTCCGGACCTACGCAGTCAGCGTACCTTAGTCCCTGCGAGTTCCACCTCCCCCGCCTTTATTTGCCTGCTTTCCTTAAGTTACTGCAGTTTTCAAACGCACAGTACTCATTTCTATGCGGCAGGGTATAATAATCTATTTCTCTGGATTTAGCTCATTTTTTACCACTTGAGAGCTTGCATATATAGTGAGTATTTTAATAATACTTCCCTTCAAAACTTCCTGTACCCACTGCTGCTCATCATCATCGTAAGCAGCGAGCCATTATGATACAGGGACATAAATGGACTGGGAAAGACAACGCCAATCCTTCCCATTTTTACAACTGCACAGAAATCATGGTGGCAGAATGAGACGGACGCAGTAAGGCATTAGGGCAACGTTCAAGCAACAGGATAGCCACGCTGTGATGATTCTTTGAAGAACTGGAGGGCTTTTGTAACTGCAATCTAGTCACCCTTAGTCCTGAACATTTTGTTTCCCTAGGCCTCGCAGGAGATACAAATACCTCTGTGACAGCAGTTTTCCCTCCTCTGCCGCAGTGATATTTAACCCTGATGCATGTTTCTTTCCTAAAAGATTTTCCTGAACGCAGGGGCTGTACGGGGTTTTGTGGGGTTTTTTGTTTTCTTTAGTTCTTTTCAAAGGAGAGAATTTATACTCTTATCCCCAGTTTATAGACGAGAAGATAAACGGTTCCCAAGGTCACAAAACAACAATGGGAAAAGGCGGCTAAATAAACCAAAAAATCCTGATTTCTGTTCAAATCAGGGGTTGGTATCAACAAAATATTAAACTGCCATCGCTGCGACCCTAACAAGGTACTTTCTATCAAACAGCATTTCCTGATAGCAGCACAGCCCGAGCTCCAGCCAGGGTGAAATGAGGTCCCGGGGGCTGCCCGCGGCCCAACCTCACCGGGGGCTGGGAGCGGGCACGGCAGTGAGCAGCGCCCACCGCGGCCCGGCCCCCGACAGTCGCCACAGACCCGCCAGGTACGTCCCCACCGAGTCACCCTCCTTACCCAGGTAGATGTCCCCGAAGGAGCCGCTCCCGATCTTCCGACCCAGCCGGTACCGGTTCCCAACCCTCAGCTCCATGGCGGCAGCTCAGTTCGTCCGCGACCCGGTTCAGCTGCTCCGCCCGCCCCGCCGGCTCGCTTTCTGCCGCCTCACAGCCCCGCAGTTCCTGATGCCATCGCGGCTTCGGTCGCGCCGCTCGATACTAACGGGACGGGCAGCACCACCACCGCCGCTCTCGACAAGGATGGACGCGGATTCCCCGCAGGCCCAACCCCTCGGCCGCCTCAGCTCCGCGCCGCCATCTTGCGTGACCTCACTTCCCCAGCAGCGGGGGCGGAGCGCGCCTAGCCGCGGCGGGCGGGTGCGGTCTCGGTCCCGTCTCGCGCGGACTCCGTGTCTTCCCGTGTGCCGTTCGGGCGGCGCCGCCGTTCGCGCCGCCCGCCGGGCCGAGGGCCGGGCCGTCTGCGCCGCCCCGCCGCGAGGGGTCTGCCCGGAATGCGGCCCGCAGGCTTCCGGGTGCCTCGATCTTCCTCGTCCCCTCGCCGCAGGAGGACGGTACTAGGAGCGGAGAGGTACTCCGGCTGCGCTGGGCTCCGAGGAGTGCCCGTTTAGACTGTGGGATGTGAGAGCCAAAGTCCGAATCACCGCCCCGCAGCTCTGCGGGGACAAACGTGTGATCCCTGCGGGGACAAACGTGTGATCCCTGCGGGCACAAACGTGTGATCCCTGCGGGCACAGCCCCTCCCCATCTCAGCCTTCGCAGTAGGAGGCGGGCTGAACATCGGGCCAGGACTGTTGGTCGCTGCTGAGTAAGGGATGCATATTTTTATGTATTCATAAAAATCTACATGTATACACGGTACAGTATGTGTCAGTGGCCTATGTATTTGAGTCCGTGCATGTGAGTCTGCGTCTGGTGGCATTTTACAATGTGTGTCTGTGTGTCTATGTATACAATGGCTTTTTGACAGGGTAAAATTAAAAGCAGCAGTAGAAAATGGCATAGCCTCTGGGAGTAGTAATAACAATAAAGATTAAAATTTTAATGAAATGAAATAAACTCCCAGGCCACACATCATTTTCTACTGCCGCACCAGATGTACTATGTTTTTTTCATCTTTCACCCCCGTGTGAACACTCCCTCATCGAGTAGACAGGTGCAAGCATTCAGCAGCTGCAATGAACCCCACTCCCTAATTAACGGCAGGGTATGCAAAACAACTAATTAAATACCCAAATTAGGGTTTTTTTCCACACTCCCACCCATATTACCATCACACCCCCTGCACAAACACCACACCAACAACATAAATCAGGGATACAAAACATACCCCCCCCAATAAAAAAAATCCTACTAAACCCAGAAAATTACTACGTTACAACCCCTTCAGAACCTAAAAAAAAAACCCAACAAGCAACAAAAGCAAAACAACGAAAAATACAATCCGTCTACAATTTAAAAAACAGTCTCTGTGGCCACAACACCTCCAAGGACTCACAGTTCAAAAACCTCTATGATCGAAAGTCCTCCGACGGCCATTTTTCCGCCCAGGAACCATAGAGTGTCCATCTCTATGGCCAGAATTCCTCCGGCGGCCATTTTCCCGCCCGGAAAGCGCAGAGTCGTTGGTCTCCATGGCCGAAAGTGCTCAGGCGGCCATTTTCCCGCCCGAGGAAAATAGACACCAAACCTCGTCTGACGGCAGTACTCCATGGGAGCGACACTACTCCAACACCACCCCACAAGCGAGACCTCAGGACTTTTTTCCCATGCTATTTTTGTTCAGACCTGTCCGTATCTGAAACCCACCCTCAGAAACCGTGACCCTTTGACTTTGGTTCTGGGGGATATTGGTTCCAGCACACCCGTTTATGACACAGACACACCCCTAAACATGTGACCTGGACAAACATCTTGAGCCTCAAAAAAGGCTCTTTTCCCTGTCTCTGCCTCACTCTTTCTTTCTGGCCCTCAGACACTCTTTGCATTCCTCCCTCGGTCCCAGAGCCCATTGGTATTTTTGCTGTCTTTGTCTGTCCAGCTATGTGTTCCTGTCGTTTGAGAGGGTACTACCTTCCTTGTCACCAGTCTGATTCACAGCAACTAACTTCACAGCTCACAAAGAGTTATAAAGCAGGTGTGTTTATTGCAGTTCTGGGTGCATGGGGGCACATGCCTCCTAACTTGCACACCGTTTCATCAAGCAGCCTAATATTTATTACACAAAAGCATGCATATACATTAAAATCCTGAGAAAAGGTTGTGTTATTCAAAGCAGTCCCGAGAAGTCATTTCCATAGTCTCTGCCTTTAACTCCTCTCAGCTGCACTCACGCAGTGCTTCCTGGTGGTCATGGGCTGGGGTCTCAGGTATGAAGGCTGTATGTCTTCCTCGTGTACTTTTCACCTTTTCTCTAAAACTTGCTTATACCAGTTTCTTTAACAAGGTCAGCATGTCTGTTTGATCTTCTCAGTAAGTTCTTTCTGCCAGGTTCCTGTTTTTTCATCTTACACAATGGCTGAAGTTATATACGGTTTAAGCTAAATAATTGCTCTGCTATTAACTCTTAAATCTTAGTTCCCTCTATCAATCCCCCCCTTTTCTAAAAAGTTAGTAAATTCATTTACTTCATATTAATGCCTTTTATATTATTCCATTCCTTTCCAGGTTCTTTATAAGACTTCTGCCTGTTTCAGTTTGTCATCTGAGCTGATGAGCATATATTAGATATATATCTATATATCTATATCTTATCAGCTATATATATATATTTATCTATATATCAGCTGATGAGTATATATTAGATATATATTAGATGCTTAATTTGTTTTATCATTTGCCAATTTTAAACATTTAGCACTATGGATAGAAAAATACTAATCAAAGACAGAATTAGGAGAACAACAATAGGGTGACACAACTTATTAAGGATACCTGTAGCAGTGGGTGACCATCCAAAAAAGGTGTCCCACCATTTATGTTCCCCATCCTTTCTCACTCTTCTTAGAACTTCTTTTATTTCATTAATATAGGTGCAGCAACTTTGATTAATCACCGTACAAGGTCCTCCTTGATTCGCTTACAAATCTAAACCTAAATGATTTTTCACCACTTCACTTAATTAAGTAGTTTCCTTTTGCACTAGTTTGCAGATTTTCTTGTACTTGAGGGGTTGGAGGGCAACAAAACAATGATGGTTCACATGAAAGTTTGCAAGATTAACATTTGCAAGAACAAAACATACGTATCACACAGACACATAGAATGCATAACAGATTGGTACCATCAGATGGATGTATTCCATTGGTTTTTGTGGTTTCAGAAATGCAAGTGGTCAGCTGACTTGGTCTGTGCATCAAGAAAATGGGTTTTTAAAATTTCTGGTTTATACTTAAGCAAAGACAGATAAACCATAACATTTAGATTGGTTGTTAGTTAATACTGCAGTTTTCCCACCCCATCACCCGATATTTAGCAAATCAAGCTGTAGGTGGGTCTCCAGGCCTGGTCAAAACTGGCTGGAGCTCTCCTTTGTCAGTTATGGCCTTGAAACCAATTCCGTTTTTTGTCATGTGGCTGAATTACTGGAGTCACGCATGCGTGAGCTTCTTAGATCCCTTTCCAGTACTTTCTGTGGGGTGGGGGGAAGCCACACATGCACATTCCCAGAAACATGCAGACAGACAAACAAGCACTGAAGCAGCAGGAGATGGCTGGCATCTACGAAGACCAAATCCCGGATCCATTGCCTGAGCTTTCCAGCACACCTGCGAGGCTACAAATGGTAACATCTCCTTTCTACAGCACTACAGCCAAGCTATAGGGACAGTTTCCTTGCTGTGGCTATAGTGGTGTATTGTTCTCTCACTGTTAGACTGTCAGGTCATCATCACCTACCAGAGAGGAAGGGCCCAGACAGTGGGCCTCTTCCTCCCAGAGCAACCAGAGAAGTGGGTGTTATTGAGACTGAGAGGTCTCCTCTAACTTACAGAGTTGGTTTGAAGGGATCAACCTTTTCCTTTTTTTTTGTTATTGCTTTACATCTAGGCAGAGGACCTGTGCTGCCCGCTGTAGTGACGCAGCTGAGGTGGAGGTGTATCAGAGAGGCCTAAAAATCTTAGTTTATGCACTGTTAGGAGTTGCTTTTCTTGCTGTTTTGCTTTCCTTTGTTGTTACAACAGTGTATTCTAAAAAAGTTTAGTTTTGTTTTTCAGTTAAGAGTTCCTCTATATATATCTACACTGAGTGACTGGTAGGAAGCAAAAGACAAAGCCTAACAGTTACATGTTTAGTTGGTTTCACAAATCTGATATGTTTTATTCTGTCGGGTGAAGTCACAGTAGCTGCTTGCATGCAATTCACCAGGTTTTGGAGAAGTGTTTTATCCAAGGTGTTCCTAGTAGCCAGGACCACAGATCAACATCCCAGCCATTGTCTGTTGTCAACTGGAGTACGTAGCCTCAATGGTTTTCAAGCAATCATGAGACGCCTGTTCTCCAGGGGTTCCACTAGGGAAAGATGCTGTATTGACAATGTTAGTAACTGTTATTTCAACATCATCTTGTTCCACCAAGATGGGTTTGTGTTTGAGGAACCTCTGTGGTGAGAGCCAGTGCTCTCCTTTTGCTGCGAGCAAGTAGGTGCTGCATGCCACTCCAATATGGTAATCATTTGATCCACAGTCAACTTCCAGGCTTCTTGTATGTTGAGTACCACAGCCACCACCCCTCTCAAGCAACTAGCCCAGCATTTGCTGGCTTCATCAAGCTGTTTGGAGAAGTAAGCCACTGCTCGTTGGTATAGTTCCAAATCTTGGGCCAGAATTCCTAGGGCTGGCCCTGGTTTTTCATGGGAGAGCAGCCAAAAGGGCTTGGTTTTATCTGGCAACCCCAGAGCAGGGGCTTCCATTAGCTTTTTCTTCAGCTGGTGGAATGCTCTTTTTGTTTCCCTACAAACAGTGGGCTACGTGGGGAGGTTTCAGGCCAGTCCTGGCTCCTTTGGTTTGGGAGGTACTGCTGGATGTTCGGTGTGTTTGACTGTTGAGGTAGGAAGAGCCGAGAAATTACATAGGGCACTGTTAGGACTGTTCCCTTGGAAAGGAAAGCCCTGAGCCCCAGGGTGAGAGGGGCTCCTTGTAGGCTCCCTGGGGAGGTTTCAGGCCAGGTATGTCTTTCAGTCCTGGCTCCTTTGGTTTGAGAGGTATTTCTGTACCTTCAGCATTTTTGGTATTAGATGCGGGAAGAGCTTTCTGAGACTTAAAACGATGCAGCTTTTTCAGCATCACTCAGCGTGGAACGCTGCTGTGAGGCTTTGTGCCCCTGGCACCTTGTTACTGACCTGTGTGTTACTCAGAAAGGCTCCCCTTCAAAAAGTGACCCTTTGCCATTTGTTACGTGATGGTTTCATGCCGGCTGGTTCCTCACGGAAAGTCTTTTCCCGGAACCAGTGACCCTGAGACTCGGTTCCGTGTCACTTTGGTTGCTGCCCCTCCTGGCCTGTTTCCAGCCCTGACAGACGCAGTGACCGCGTGACATTGGTTCCGTATCACTTCTTTTCCGTCCTGTTTGTTGCGGAAAATGCTCCCCCCGGAAGCAGTGACCCCGTGACTTGGGTTCAGGGTCACTTTGGTTCCGATCTGTGTGTCACCGAAAATGGTCCCCCAAAAAACATTAATCCTGTGACTTTGGTTCCTGATCACCTTGGTGCCTGTCTTTTTGTTACTGGTAACTATTCCCACCGGAAACAGTGACCGTGTGACTCTTGTTCTGCATCACTGCTGATCTGGCCTTTCCCGTAGTGAAGACCATCCTGCAGAAACCTTGGCTCTGACCTTGGTTCTGCAGCACTTAGCTTACAGCCTGTCTGTTAGTGAGAGTGACGCTCTGGAAACATCTTTTGACATCAACAATCATTTGAGCCTCAAAAAAGCTTATTTTCCTTCTCACTCTCTCTCTCTGTCTGGACTCCAGCTGCTGTGTTTCTATTCTGCCCTGAGTGGGTCCTGTAGCCCATTGTGGTGTGCAGAAACTGACTTCACAACTCACAAAGAGTTATAAAGAAGGTGTGTTTCTTCAGCACTGGGTGCCACAGACGTGCACACCAAACACAGCAATTCACCGTAACGATATACAGTAGAATGTTACATATTCATGGCATTTCACAATGTACCTATACATAGGCTGTCCCACTTCCTATCAAAATTAGTCCCAAGAAGTTATTTCCATGAACTCTGCCCAGCTGCGCCTGTGCACTGTCTCCTGGTCTCCTGGGGGTGGTCCTCAGATCTCCCATTTCAAGATCCCGCGGTACGTTGTGTTTGTGAGCACCCGCTCACCGTCTCAGGGAAGGTAAGAGAGGGGCAGGGCAGGAGTCCTGGCCAAGTCTCCCTCCCTCCTCCTCTCTGCACTTCATTCCAGATTCAGAAATACAAGTTGAGGGAGCAGATGGAGAAGCACCTTCACCTCTGAGCTCGGGAAGGCAGAGTGAAAAAAGAGGCTAAGTCAGCCCTGCTTCAGCCAGCTTTGCCTCTGCTTTTCACCTGGGACCACACAGTGGAGACCTTCTTCCCCCTGGCATCAGGCTGGTGGTACTTCTCATTAATAAAACAGAGCACCTTTTTTTCCCAGTGGGGTTTGTTTCTTTGCCAACAGAAACACCACAGTATGAGGAAGGGATGCTTATTTCTGGGGTTCTCTCCTGCTCCTGAAAGGCCTTAGGAAGGTTTTCAAAGCTTGTGTCTCTGTGAGCAATTTGGCTACAGCCATTTCAGAGCACTTGAACAGACACTGGCAGCTATTTTACTGGTATTTTTAAGTCCTGACAGCCTGGCCTGGCTTCCCAAGGTAGGTGAATGCCTTCTCTGCTTGGGTGTTGCTGAGACTCCTAGCTCATAGAACAGAGCTGGTCACCTTGAAATGAGGAGCAGGGGCTTTAGAGAGTGCGACTTTGCACGGGATGGAGCTCCCTAAAGCTGGCTGGAAAAGCTCACCCTGTACCCCAACTCCTCCCCTGGGCCTTCTGGCCCCCCAAAGAAACTTCCCTGAGGTAGACTTGGCAAGGTTTATTTTGTTGTTTTGAACAAGACAGACAGTCAGCATTATGCAGCAATACCAAAGCTCTTGTCCCACCGGCGGTGTGAAGCAGAGCAGCCCTGGGACAGTGTTTTACGGGAGTTATTTGGTGCCTCCCAACCATGACACACTCTACTGAGAAATGGAAGAACATGGTTCCTCTTCATTCCCAGCAGAAGTGTCCCACCCCAGCTGGGAAGCAGGTGACGTTGCTGCCGACTCCCTCCTGCTTCCTTCCCAGCAGGGCCTCTCCCCTTCGCGCTGGGGCTTCCTCCGGTGGGAGAGGTGAAGTGTCAGCGAGCTCTCGATCCTGGATCTCCCAGCTGGACTGTGGGCTCTACCCATGGAAGCAGACCAAGTAGGCAACATGCCCACAGTTTGTGTCTGCTTTCTGAAAGAAAAACGCACAGGATGGTTTGAGTCAGAGCCTTTCCCTACAGAGTCTTTCCAGCAGGTTCCTGCACCATTCCCGAACTGCTCGTGGGGCTGGCGTCAGCGTGTTTCAACAGCTTCGCCTCTGCCCACCCCAGAGAAAGGGGGGTGTCTGCAAGTGAAACTTGAGTTTCCTCCCTGCCCTGGTTTTAGGCAGCCAGTGACCGTGGGGATGCAGTGGACCTCTGATGTGTAGGGCAAGACATTTTACCTCCCTTCGCTCCCCCCAGCACTAACCCAGGTGTGGGACAAGCCCACAGGGAGAGGAGCTTCTGATACCTCCCCGCCCGCTTTGTGCAGACCCAGAAGCGCCCCATGTACTCACCGTCATTGGGCCTTTGCTGGGAGAACATGGAGGTGATGTCAACCTGGGCTTGTGGGAGTAGACACGCTGTGGAGAAACACAGCAAGCACGGTCACAGACAGGACTGGGGGGGAGATCCCTTTTGTCCCATCCCAGCCCCCCCCAGCTCTGCTCGTGTCCCAGGAGCGGTGCTGCTCCATCCATGGGTCTGAGCCCCAGCAGAGCCACCACCTCCGGAGGTGTCCCCATGGCCATCCCAGGCCCCTGGCGTGGTGCAGCCCCGGCTGAAATACTCACGTGAGGGGAAGGCTGGATGCTGGCGGCTGGCAGCATGGGCTCAGGGCGTGCGGGGCTGTTGGCAGGCTCCAGGGCTCCTGCCCTTACCCCACCTGGGTCCTGCTCTTATAGCACTCACTGCCAGCTCGGAAAGTCCCTACACCCGGGGGCTCTTCCCACAGTGTGAGGGGTTACGTCAAGGATGGGTTACTTGGTACTACGCACTTCTGGCCTACAAACAGGAATCTGCGGCCACGGCTGCTGTCATCGGCATCGCTCACTTCTCCAGGGCTATTAATAGTGAGCATTAAGACACACTGGTGTCTGGGGCCGTCAGCGCTGGGTTTGCACAACCCTGCGTGGAGAAACGCCACGGCTCCCCTTTCGGCAATGCTGAGCAGCCCCTGACCGGGAAACCCCCCTCCAGCCCCGGGGTGGGTGGGGGAAGTTCCCCGGGGCATCCGAGCCCCTTCCGGCCCGTGTGCCCGGGCCGGCAGCGAGGGAGGTCATCAGCCCCGCCACCCCCAGCCGGCAGGCCCCGCGCATCCTGGCTGGAAGCAAAGGGCTCCGCCCGCCCCTCCCCATCGCCCCGGCACCTCCAGACGGACGTCCGGGGATCGGTGGGGCGGCCGAGGCTCGGTGCCCGCCTCGGGGCGGGGCGGTGTCCGATGGCGGCGCGGGGCTGGCGGCCGGCGGTGGCGGCTGCGGCACGGCACGGCAGGGGCGGCCCGGGCCGGGGACCGAGGCCAGGGTCGGGTCCTGCACCGGAACTGGCCTCGGAGCCGGGCCCGGAACCGGCTGCTCCCGCCGCAGCCGCGCTCTACGTGCATGTGAGCGGGGGGACCCCGGGCTTGAACACGTGGGGGGTGCACGGGGACCCCAGGGCTCGCACGCGTGGGGGGTGCACGGGGACCCTGGGGCTTGAACACGTGGGGTGTGCACGGGGACCCCGGGACTCAAATGCGGGGGGGGTGATGCGGGGCCGTGGGGCTGGTGCACACGCAGGTGCCTGCAGGGCCCACATGTCATGGGGTGCAGTGTGGGGGTCACCGGCCATGCACATGGGAGGCAGGGGGTGTCCCCGACGTGTGCACGTGAAGGGGGGGCACCCCCGGGGTTCGGGTTCGCACCTTGTGTCCTTGGGACAGGTGGGAGTGCAGGGACCCATGCATGGGGCTGGGGCTGCCCCCCTCCCCAGAGCGGGGTGCTGTGGGAGGGTGCACGGCCATCCCCCACAGCACCCCATGCCTGCAGTGGCCCTACTGCCGCCAGCGCTGCTCCTACTGCAGCTTCAACAAGTATGTGGTGCCAGCGGTGGACGAGGCGGCCGTGAGCGCTTGCCTGGTGCAAGAGGCACGCACCCTGCTCTGCCTCAGCCGGGTGCAGAGGTGGGTGAGCAGGGGGATCTCGGGGGGTGTGGGGCCCTTTGGCAGCTGCCCGCAGCATCCACACCCTCTGCCCTACAGCGTCACTTCTGTCTTCTTCGGCGGGGGCACCCCAAGCCTGGCCAGTCCCCGCACCATCGCAGCGGTGCTGGAGGCTGTCGCAGGGGCTGCCCACCTCCCCGCTGGCACTGAGGTAACGCTGGAGGCCAACCCCAGCTCCACCAGCACACCGTGCCTCACTGGCTTCAGGGCAGCTGGTGTCAACCGCCTCTCCATCGGTGTCCAGGTGAGAGGTCCTCTCTGCCATCCCGGCCCATGCAGCTCCCTGTGTTCCCTGCTGCCACTGTGCTCCTTCCCACAGTCACTGGATGACGCTGAGCTGCAGCTGCTGGGCCGGGAGCACACAGCGGCAGAGGCACGGCGGGCTGTGGAGGCGGCGCAGCAGCTCTTCCCCGGCCGAACCTCCATTGACCTCATCTTTGGGCTGCCAGGGCAGAGCCGGGGCACCTGGGCCCGGGGGCTGGAGGAGGCACTGGGGCTCTGCGATGATCATGTCTCCCTGTACCAGCTCACACTGGAGCGGGGCACAGTGCTGGAGGCACAGGTCTCGCGAGGGGCCCTACCTGCACCCGCCCCGGACCTCCTGGCTGACATGTACCATACTGCCCGTGACATGCTGGTGGCCACTGGCTTCCGGCACTACGAGGTCTCCAATTTTGCGAGGAAGGTGGGTGCCCCCCATGCTGTGCCCTCCCCATGCCACCCCCACAGCAGGGTTAGTGCCCCCTCACCCCATGCAGTGCTCTCCCCCAGGGCGCCCTTAGCTCTCACAACTTCTCGTACTGGCGGGCTGAGCAGTACATTGGCGTGGGGCCAGGTAAGCTGGGGTGTCGGGGCGAGTGGAGGTCGGCAGGGGGGTGTGTGTGGCCACGTGTGGCCGCTGAACTCCACTGTTGAGGGAGCTGGGATTGTATAGTGTGGAGGAGGCTGAGGGGAAACCTTATCACTGCCTATAATTTATCTGACAGGAGGGTGTAGAGAGGTGACTTTCTGACTGTTGTTCCCCCCCACCATTGCAGGGGCACACGGGCGGTTTGTTCCATGGGGCGAGGGTGGCTGCAGCCGGGAGGCCCGTGTCCAGACGCTGGAGCCTGAGGCCTGGATGCGGGAGGTGCAGAGCCGAGGTCACGGCACCAGGAAGCGGGTGGCGCTGAGCCCACTGGAGCAGTAAGTACGGGGGTCCCCCCGCGCCCCTTGCCCTGCCTTCTGCCACTCCACGGCTCCCCATGTGCCCACAGGCTGGAGGAGGTGCTCGCCCTGGGACTGCGCACAGACGAGGGGGTGACCCACAAGGTGAGGAGCCCCTGAGGGAGCCCAGCCGGGCCCTGCTGCTCGCGGCCCGTCGCTGACCCCTCTCTTGGCACACAGCGCTGGGAGCACTTCTCCCCTCACCTCAGCCTGGAGGCTGCATTCGGGGAGCCGGGACAGGCGAGGGACTTAGAGCAGCAAGGCTGGCTGGTCCTGGACAGCAGGTGAGCCCCGGGGGTGGCACGGCGGGGGCGCGGGGCTCCCTCCCGGGCGGCCCTGAAGCTCAGCCGCCGCCCCTTCCCCAGAGGCCTGCGGTGCACTTGGGACGGCCTGGCCGTGCTGGACTCCCTGCTGCCCGACCTGCTTTACCAGCTGCGGCGCCGCTGGGCCCTGCTGGCCGCCCCAGAAGCCGCTCCCGGCCGCGGCGGCGGGGCCCCGAGGAGGAGTCCGACGTGGGACGGGGCTGGCGGCGAGGCCGCGGGGTGCGGCGGGCTCACGGAGGGCACGAGCGGCGGCAGCGGCGAATAAAGAGCGATAGCCGTGTGCTGACTGCGGGGCTCACTGAGTGTGCGGGGCAGCAGCGCCCGGCCCAGGCAGCTGCTTCACGGGGGCGCCGGGCGGCCCCTCCCGGCCTGGTCTTTGCCCGTACCCCAGCCCAGGCGGCACCATAGAGTCGGGGCGGGAGGGCTCCCTCTAGCGGCGCTTCTCGGCGGCGTTGCCATGGCAGCGGAGCTGACGCGGCCGGGCCCAGCGGCCGTTGGCGGCCTGAACCCGTCCCGGGTGTCCCCGCCGCTCCCGAGCTGTGCGCTGCAGCCGCCCGGAGCGGCTCCGGCCCCGCGCCGTGACCCCGCGGCTCTCCCGCCGGGCTTCGAGCTGTTGCTTCCCATGTGTGAGCGGGAGAGGCCTCGCGATGTCCCCCCCATCAGGGGCCCAGCCGGAGGGGCCCAGCCGGAGGGCCGTGCAGGTTAAGGGGAGAAGCGAAGCCCCGTGGGGTCGGCGTAGCTGCGGTCCGCGCCGAGGAGCAGTGCCCCGGGGTCGGCTCGCAGCGGATTGCAGCCGAAGGGTTACCGGGCTCTTCAGGGGCTCCTGGAAACCCAGCGGTTCGCTGCCTGAGTGGGGTATGGTGGGCGTGGGGCAGGCCTGCAGGGAGGCTGGCTTCCCAGGGCTTCGTTCTTCTGTCCGTGGGCAGCACGGGCTGTGTCTGTCATCACCTGGAGTAACGCGTGGGACGGTTGAGTCTTGGTGACCTGCGATGGTTCAGTCTTGGTGACCCACCTTAGTCCTTGTAGCTTCTCCAAGTTCAATTATTTATTCCCCCCCAATTAAAATTTAATTGTTTTGTACAACCCACACGTAGTTCAGCTGGAAATGAATAACCGGGCTGAAAGGGGAAGATGGGGTTTCTTTGGGGGACTCCAGAGGATGTCTCTTCATCCGTTTTTCAGACAAGAAAGAAAAGACATGTAAACTGTCTTCCTCAACAATTGCAGAAGAGCCTGAGCCCGTTCCACGTGTTCTGCAAGGAGATGACATCCAGGCCCTTGCAATCACAGTGGAGGACCTGGAGAAAGTATGTTGTTTCTACTGATAGAAACAGCTGCCTTACCTGACACTCTCCTTTTATTTTGTGTGTTTAACAAAGGGTCCTGTCCATTTGCTTAACCCAAAACTCCCTCTTGGAGTTCAGTTTTCATTCCATTTTCTTCTGTCCTGCTTTTTATGACTCATTGGGTCATCAGGCTCGACTGCTAAGAGCAAAGTGTTATTCATCCCCACACAACAGATCTTAAAGGACCTTCCCTCACCCCCCCCTTCTTAGCAGACTTCACTTTAGTCATGATTTTAGTCCCTTCTGTCCCCTAGTCGTGGCATGGGGAGGGGCAGGGAATGAGGTTTCAGTCAGTTGCTCACAAGCTGCTTTCCTTCTCCAGATCTTGAACCACCTCTACTTCCCCCCACCTCTCCCTTCTTCGCAGACTTTGCTTTAGTTATAATTTCACTCCTTTCTTCTGCCCCATTGCAGCGTGGGGAGGGGCAGGGAATGGGGAGTGGGGGGTTTCAGTCAGTTCCTCCCGAGTTGTTTTCCTTCTTAGCTGGGGGGGAGCATTCCACACACCCCCTTCCCCTGTGGCGCCGTGGAGTCCCACCCACAGGAGGCAGTCCTCCACAAACCTCTCCAGTGGGACTCCTTTCTGTCCGGGCATCATCTCCTCACAAATTGTCTCAGTGCAGCTCCCTTCCATGGGGTGCTGACCTTTGGGCCCAGACTGCTCCAGCCTGGACCCCCCAGAGTCACAAGTCCCCCAGCAAATCCATGGGCTGCAGAGGGACAGCCTGCTTCACCATGGTCTTCTCCACAGGCCGCAGGGGAATCTCTTGGGCACCTGGAGTGCCTCATTCTCCCTCCGCTCCTTCTTCCCTGGTCTTGGTGTCTGCACGGCTCCTCACATCTTCTCACTCCCTTCTCTGGGGGCAAAATGCAGCTGCCTCTGTTTCTTTTCTCCTAAATGTGATTCCCAGAGGCACTGTGACCGTCGCCAATTGGCTCAGCCTTGGTCATCAACAACTCTGGCCTTGAATCAGCTGGTGTTTTCTCTCTGAGCCACCCCTGCAGCACCCCCTTCTCCATTAAAATCCAGCCACGCAAAACTGCAACAACAACCTTTTCTAATGGACATTTCAAAATGACATTTCCAACCCTCTAGTGCAGGAAGACCTAAGAGTTGTTTAGTAATATTACTACTTCCCTTCCAAACCTTGGGTTGAACTGCATGAATGATGGCCTTTGCTACCAAGTGATGCAGCAGAAGACTATTGGGAAAGTGACTTCAAACTCTTTGCCCTGCCTTGGTTATGGAGTCCAGAGGAGTAAGGCAGTAACTAAGCTGGTGTCTCCGCAGTCGTGTAACATGCCTCTTAAGTGAGGA
This sequence comes from Porphyrio hochstetteri, assembly GCA_020800305.1. Taxonomy (NCBI): domain Eukaryota; kingdom Metazoa; phylum Chordata; class Aves; order Gruiformes; family Rallidae; genus Porphyrio; species Porphyrio hochstetteri. The sequence continues at coordinate 2,832,629 of CM036923.1, read as the reverse complement.
CCAGTCTGTACTGATAGGACTTCTCTGTGTATCCTAGAAGGCTCGGACAGAATGAAGGTGAGTCAGTATGTACCTAATTGCACTGTTTATTTTCTGAAGGTCCACGCTCCACACCCTCCCCACGCTCCACACCCTCCCCAGGCTGCTGGGAGAATTCCAGTTAGGAAGAAATACCTCGTTGGAAAATATCAACCCAAGGAGAGAAAGACAGCACATCTCACAGCGTATCCTGCTCTCCCAGGGGCACTCAGGGAACCACCAACTTTTCCTGGTAGGCTTAAACTCCACAGCTTACCTTTGGGGTTTGGTTTTGCTAAGCCTAGCTGTAGTGACCTGGCTCTGGGATTGTCTTTTTGTGTTGTAGGAGCGGGACTGCTTGGTGATGGCGGTGAAAAGGTTCTCCCCCATCATATTTTGGGAAGTCCTCAGGAGTTCAGGATGGAAGCCTTGGCCAGAGGAATGACTCAGGTTGGTTTGTGAAGTTGCGAAAATGCTGCTGTGCTGTACTTGTCTGGAGGTGGAGTGTGGTGCCTGCAGTACCTTTCGATGCTTTCCAGCACCTATCAGGAGCAGGTCAGGCCTGAGGTGTGGTTTTCCCAGCCCTGTCATACTCTGGAGGAGGGCTTGCCTTCAGAGAAACTGTGCCAGCAGGTTTTGAAGCCCTGTGTGCGGGAGGAGGTCATGGAGGGACAGATTACGGAGGCTTCCTCTTCCATGTGTGCTTCTGCTGATGGCATCGGGCTTGCAAGGGAAGAGCTGGTGTTGCAGCAATGCCATTGCTCCAGCCTAATGACTCCTATAAATCCTTCCCTTGTTCCTCAGTGTGTTCCTGGTTTTGTTCCTCTCAAGACGATCAGATAAAAGTATTGCCAGTCTGAAGAACCCTTTCCTCCTCCATCCTCCTGTTCTCACTGTGGTCACTGTATGTCCATAAGAGGCTAATTTAATGTTTCCTTTCTCTTCAGCTGGCAGATATTATTGAGGTTCCTGATCAGGATGTTCCTACAGCAGCTTTAAAAGAGAAATATCGAGGAGAGAAGAAGAAAAAGGTCCATCAGACCCCACTACGTGAGGACAAAGCTCTCTGGAACTGGCACCATAATATGGCAATCAGGAAGAAGCAGGAGAAATATCTAGGAGGTGAGAAATGCCAAGGCCTCATTCTGTGAAATTCCCAGAGCAGGTCGATGGCACCACAACAAGCTGGAATGGCCACAGCTGAACAAGGTTCATCCTCGTGCTGTTGCAGTCTACTTCTGTGTTCTCAGAGGTCCCCATGCTGCCGATGCTGGTGGCCGTGGGTGCTGTGGGGAGGTGAGCTGGTGGTTCTGGCTGGGAGAAGGACAGTGGATTTGTTGGGGGACAGCGTCAGAGGGTTAGGTGTGAACAGTAGCTAAAGGGTGTGCACAGAAGTGCAGCACTAATGATTCTGATGTTCCTTCTTTATAGAAATTCTTCAGAGGCCAGAGGATGAATTGCTGATGAACATCTCAGAGGATTACAGGCAAATCCAAGAAGAACGTGACCTCATTGACCGGAGTCTCCCTGCCCTGTTTCCTGGGAAGGTGTGCAGCTCACTTCCTCTGCATCAGATGATCTGCTCTTGTGCAAGACACTGGTGTTAGGAGTAACATCCCCAAAGATCTGTCCTTAGATATTTATCCAAGCCACTCAAAGCCTTTCAGTGTGCTGTGCAAGCAGAGCCTTAGGTGGCTTCAAAAAACAAACCAGGAACTGTGGTATGTGTACCAGTCAAGGAAAGTGGTGGTGTGCTTTGGGGCCTTGTTACCCAGCTGCTGTCCATGGGCAAGTGCCATTTCTTGATGTTCCCCAAAGACTCAAGTGCTGGGAAGTGGTGTGGGGGTGTGCTGCAATTGCTGTTCCAGGGACAGAGAGATCTGATAGCTTCAGGCTCAAATTTTAGTGATTGCCATGGAGAAAGGGGTATGGGTAAGTCAGGAGGATTATGGGAGTACCCTATATTAAAATTATTTGTGACATTTATAGCACTATGAAAGAATTTGCATTTGTGTGAGGCATTATTTTAATACCATTCAGCCTTTGTGCAGCACTAGACAGAAGAAAGTTCTTTTGTCTTTGACAGCAGCCTGAGGGAGATTTTGGCTTGGTCTGCAGCAAGAGATAGTTTGTAGACTTTTAAAATACTGGTGTAAGCAGAGTTAGGCCCCTTCTCCCCTTCTATCTACTAGTCCCTGTGAGAAAAGCAGGCAGCCTCATGTACCTGAAAGTGTCAGGAAGAGCTTTGTCTCCTGCCCTAGGGCTACCGAAGAGGGAGTGAGTTCTGGAGCCAGCCTGAGCGTATTGGAGATGAACTCACTGGCCTGACCATGACCCTGACTCAGAGAGAACGTGGCTACCCAGAGCCAGTCACTCACGTGGGGAAACCCCACACTGTCCAGAGAGAAACAGGTAAGGGAGTGTCACAGAGAGATGATGCCACAGAAATGAGGTACAAGTGTGGAGGGAGAATGAAGCAGTCACTCTGAGAATGGAGACTTGCATTCTAGTTGTCCCTTCTGATGGGTGCAGCACAAGCTGCTCCCCTGTCATCCATTGAACCTCCTCTTTAAAACACCAAGAGACAGAGGGAAATCAATAAGCATGTGGGTGTGCAGACAGTGAGCTCTTCTCTGTGTGTTCCCACAGGTCTGAAGCCTCCAAAGAAGATCCCTTACCATGTGACCTGGGATCAGAGTCCCTTCCTGAAACATCGGCGGCAGGAGCTGAAACCTCTCCTGGAGGAGCTGGATTTCTATAAGCCAGTAAGACTAGAGGAGCAAGGATGTTCCTTGCATCTCCTATCAGGTGCTGTAGAGTAACGTAAAATTGCCAAGAATTGGATCTCAACCAGCATTAGGAATCTCAAACTCAGCCCAATGCTACTTTTCTTGGAAGTTCCCACATCTCCAAAGGGCCACACCAAGGGAATGGTTCCCTAGCCTCCCAGAGTGTTGCATGGAGTGGATTGGGAGCCTCGGGATAGTACCCTGAGCCAGCAGCATGCAGCAGCCAAGACAGGCAATAAAAACACTCCTGTGACATGGCGTGTAGGGCTTGGACTTGAGTGCCTCAGGGCAGAGTGTGAGACACCTTTACCCATGTGGAAGACACGTATCTGAAAGAATCTCCTGAAGGCAGGTAGCCCCTCTTAACAACTGAACAAACCTCACCTTCTTTCTGAAAACCTGGCTCTGGGGATGAGAAAGGTGTGTGAAGGAGACTTCCCATCCATGCATCATTTGTAGTGGGGAATGCAGGCATCCAGGAACCTTGGGAGACCCAGAATTGGTTCCCTTGTGTCCCTTGAACATTGGTTGGCTACCTCTAAAAACCCATCCTAGGAGCAAGATATCTCAGCTTCGTTTACTTGACTCACTTGGTGCATTTGTCTGGTATTTTAACTTACTTTCTGTAGACAAAAGAGAAATCACTGAGTTGGTTGTTCTTCCTTATGTCCAGGATCTGGATGGGCTGGAGGTGATTGGCAAAGGGCAGCCATTGGTGTTTGTCTCAACAGAGCCTCTTCCACCTTGCACCACGTCTGAAGAGTCTGAGACCCTGTGAGTTTCACTTCATGGTGGAAATACAGAACTCTGGGGATGCACCACCAGTCTCAGCCTCAGCTGTCCTCCTCCTGAACAGAGGTCCACTGGGGCACGATAAAAGGCATAGTCTAATATTATAATCACCAGCTTTAGGAATCAATCAGTTCCTTTGTGCCTTGGAGCCTTGTGCCTAAGGAGCAGGATTCAGAGCTGGTTGGTTGTGGAGTTTCTTTGGAGGCCCTCTTCCCTCTGTGTGGCTCCACAGGTTACCTTAGGGTGCAGATTGTGCTCTAAATTACCTGTCTCCTTCCAGCCCTCCACTTCCATCCTGATTTTGACTTTTTTCCCTTGTCTCATCCATCTGTAATGGGCACAACCCAAGGACCATCTCCTTACTCAGTCACGTACCCTTTGACAGGGATTCTCTTTTAATACTCTGTCTGTCCTGTCCTCCTTGATGGTGCTGAGTAGCTGCCTGGAGGTTACTACATCTGCAGGGCTCTGTCCCTGAAGAGGTGACTGTGTGGAAAAGCATTAGTAGAGATTATTTCTTACAGGGTCTCATAAATCACCCCTGGTTCTCTCTGAAAGTGAATTTCAGTCCATGAAAACACTGGGTCTTGTTTTCTTTAGCAGCGACTTCTCAAGGGATGACCCTGATGTGGTTCCAGAAAGATCAAGGGGTCCATCTTTAAATTTTGGTGGCCAGCCTGCTCGTTGGATCAACCATGTCACCTCTTGCAGGGTAACTGTGTGCTCTTTATTGTTTACTCAAGCTCAGCCTGCTTGAGTTCCCCAGGCACAGCTGTACAGTGAGTGTGGCTCCCAGGCCAGAGAATGGGGGGTTTCTTTTGAGCATAGTAGCACCTCCCCATGTTTGCCCCAGAGGGATCTAAAGCAGAAGGGGTTGCTCACTCTGGCATGAAGCTCCGATTCCCAGGCACTCTCTGTAGAATGGCCACTTCATTGGACCTGCCTTACAAGTGCTCCTACCAAGGCTCAACCCCTTATTTGTGAGGTGACTTCAGGCAAGGTAAATCCTGCCAGATAGAGTAGAATTTGTTACCTTCTGTCTTCCTCCTAGGATGAAATTGGCATTGCCACCCGGGTCACCTTTGATACTTCAGCTGGTGAGGTAGCCAAAAACTCCCTGATGGTGATCAACGATGGCACAACTGCCATCTGGTACAGCTGGATGAGGCTTCCCCAGAAGATTCCCTCCAGAGAAACCAAGGGGAAGAGGATGCAACGTTTCTACTTTGATAGCAGAGCAGGTATGGGAGCTGCTGATCTCCAAGACCTGTTTATGTTTACCAGAGAGCGCATACTCAGGAGACAGGAAGTCTGACTAATGGCAGAGCAAACCGTCTGGGTGATTCTCCCTAGGAAGCCACCCTGGGTGTCAGAGCTGACTCACACAAGAAGTGTGTGAGGCAGATCCCTTTGGAGGGACTTAAAGGACAGGAGGTTGCTCCTCCTCTGAATGGAAATGGGTGGAATATTGAATAAAATCATGTTCTGATGGCAAACTGGGTACAAGCTGCTGTGGAGCTTGCTGTGGAGATAACACAGGTTCAATAACATGGTGACTGAGAGAAAACCTGGAAGGAGGAAAACAGCTGGATGGTGTGCTAACCAAATGAACTGTGGGAAGTCTTCTGTAGTGATAAAGACACTGGGTGTGGGGTTGGAAAAGGGTCAGGCTTGCCAGGTGGTTTCTTGCAGACTGATGCATTTTCTCTCTCATTTCAGGTATAATTTTGCCTGGGGAAATGAGGAAGTTTTCATTTCTTTTCAAGTCAGAGAGCACAGGCGTTTTCAGCGAGTCCTGGGAATTTAGGACACATCCTCTGTTATTAGGAGGAGCTCTGCTGCAGGTGACCCTTTGGGGAATTTCTGCCTACCAGGATAAATTGGCTGACCTCAGAGAGAAACTGGAGGTAACCAAGCATGTAACTGGGTAACTGTGAGCTTTGAACTTAATATGCAAATAGAGGGCAAGGGTGGGAGTGACTGACATGGTATTTTTATTGCTCTGCAGTCAGGGCTGAGAGTGAGGTGATTATTTATTTACAGAACATCTCTGCATACTTGAGCAGGTTTGCTGAGTAAAGTGGGAGACCTCTGCAGTCGTTGTCAGATAAAGACACAATTGTGTCTCCTTAACTCACACATGTTGTTCTTGTGGTGCCTCAGAGGGACCTGGCTGCTCAAGAAGGTGCTACTATAGTAGCAGGGTGTGTGGAGGAACTTCTTGCCCGAATTCGCACTCCAGAGCGTGCCCCATCTCCCATGGGTGCCTGTGCCACAGAGGAAGAGTTGTTCCAGTGGAAGAATCCTGAGGTGACGTTTGCTGTTTGGGCTACTCAACTGACAGCAGGGAGGGAAGACCCATGGGGCTGGAGGCTGGCATAGTGCACCGTGCTGGCTTTCACAGTTAGGGCTGTAGAGGACAGGTGCAGCTCGTTTCACTATTGAACTTCTCCCCGTTATCACAGTTGCATTATCAGCATCGAGTGGTCAAGCAGCTGCATGAACTGTGGAGACAGCATGTGACTGTTCCTTCAGCCTTTGTGGAGAAGGTGTCCTTGGGCCAGAAGAGCACTGCAGAGGAGGACAGGCAGTGCCAGGAGGGTACCTTGGAGGCTCTTTCCACTCAGAGCAGCACTACAGAGGTCCCAGGCCAGAAGAACACTCTCATGGAGGCTCCTGGTCAAGTGATGAATGTGGGGGAGGAAGACCCAGGCTCCTCAGGATGGAACCTCTCCATCGAGGACTTTAAGGAGGTGATCACCCCTGTTCCTTCTCGTGCTATGACAAGCTGGCAGTGTTTTCATTCTTCCTACCAATAACCTGCCAAGCCCAGTGTGAGCCCACCCAACGGGCTGCTTCCAACGTGCTGAGTGATAGAGGTGATTTATGATGTGTGTTGCAGAAAAGCACTTCAGCTCTGCTGACAACAGTGCTCTTGTGAAGAGTTTCCCAAGAGAGGCTTTGAGGGCTGTTGTGTGAAGAAGAAAAGAGAACCCCACAATGTCCTAGATATTTGAAGCTCTTCCCCCATTAGCTTTCTGTCATGCCAGGGCTGACAGGGTGGGGGGAAGCTAATCCTGCAGCCTCCTGTGGCTTCCCCAAGGGCTTCTCTCCTTGGGGAGACCTTCTTATTCATCAGACCACTCAGGGGCACTCAGGACAGGCTGTGGATGAAGTACAGATCTCCCTGTATGAAAGCCAGGGTGGTTTGGGTTCTGCCAGCACAGCCTGTCTGTAGTGCTCTCTTGGAAACCTCTCTGCTGCTTTTATAACTCATCTTTACTTCAAGGCCTTTGGGCTTGCTGGAATCCCTCTTCTCCAGCATACCTGTGGCCTTCCAAAGGGGCTTACTGTGAATCTAACTGGGGGGTCTGGGATTGCTCCCCAGATCTTGGGTGGTGTTTGCACTTTGGCCAGATCCCAGCTGTATAGGAGGCCACATGGTGTGTAAGTGCCCTGTGCAGCCGGGTTTCAGAGTGGGAAGGGAGCTGTGATGTGCCCTGTGGAGCTCAGGTGACCAAGAATGAAGGCAAACACACTCCACAACCCCTGTGTTTTGTCTCACATCAGGCTATGAAGTCAATCCCCAAGGAGGAGCAGAGAGAAGCAGCCCTGGCCCAGCTCAACCAGGCGGTACTGGAGCTGTGTGTTGAAGAGAGGCCAACTCAGTTGGACATTTTGTATCCGATCTGGTGCGTTGCCTGTGCAAGATAAAGCTTGTAAATGCAGCCTGTGATCAGCAGCCTTCGCGAGCTCTGTTGCAAGCGTTGTGATTCAGAGTGGAGATAATTATGTGAGGTTTAGAAGTTGTCTTTACACTCTGGGTTTTATACATTCATTGTAGCAGCTGTCCCGAATGCCTTTGGTCTTTTTTTCCTGGAGGTAAGTTTAGGGTATTAAATTAATGTAATTATAGGGAGTATACAAGATTATTGGACAAAATTAGTCTGTATTTATGAAACCATTGGGTAATTTTCTGTACCCTTGTACTCAGATAACTCTGTCTTCCCTCATACAGCCTCTCTGTTCTTTGCTCCAGCTTTCAGACTGTAAACAGAGCAACTTCCAAATCAGAAGGACACAGGTTCCTTTCGGTAGGCACAGAGAGGAGTTCAGTGTGGGTTTCACTAGTGCATTGTGTTGAAAAGCAGATGTAGTTTCACAGTAATACTTCTGGGGCTCTCTGAGCCCACTGATTTGCAAACCATTGAGACTTTGGAGGGTTCTAACATCAGGAAGGGCAGGCAGCTTTCCTCTGCACAGATTCTGAGATGGTGGGTGCTATTTGATCAGTTTAGTTGGGCAGAGCAGCTCTCAGCTGTAAGGCATGAGGAGGTGGCAATGGCTGTGCCCTCTCCCTTCTGATTCCACTACTCTTAGTCTTCAGCTGTGGCGTGAAACACTTGATGGTCTGGTGAGTCACTCTGTGCAGCTGAGATCCCTGCTTGGCTTGCCTGAGAAGGACACCTATGAGGACGTTGTTCCTGAGGAAACAGGTAAGTGTCAGTGTCAGCACAGCAGCTCCTTTCTGTGGACTGTTGGAAATCCAGAAAACGTGCTGAATTTCAACCGAAATGGCAGTTTCAGCAGTTCCTTCTCAAAGCTTTTTTAGAAACAAAGCGTATCAGAAGAAACAGCAGATTGTGTGATACTAATTGTGATCTGTGGTTTGGCATCATAAAAACACCCACCACACAATGACACCTTCTAATTTAACTAGCTGCAGCCATGGCTTTCACACAGACCTCCCCAGAAAGCCCTGTCTCACTGTTGGCTGCCTTGCAGGCTTGTTCTGATACACCTCTGAGACCTGTTGTTATTTTTAAAGCTACTCTTGGAGGCGTTGCTTTTCAGTGCAGGGCAGCTCAGATTAATGAAAAGAGGAAAAACTGTTGTGAAAGTAACGTGTGAGGGCAGTGGGCTTGGCTTTGTGGGTGTGAAAATGTTGCTTTTGGGTAATTTGTTCGTAGTGGAAGTAAAGCAGCCTCTAAAAGGACGACAGGAAGACCAAATAGCCATTAGGAAAGAAGAGAGAAGGTCATTTGGTGGCAAGAATAAAGAAGGCAAAACAAGACCAATGAAGACAGCAGGGAAAGAGAAAGAGGTATGTGTTGGGATGCCTGTTGAAACTGAAGTGCTGGGGTCAGTGTGATCTGTTCTGAGGTTGTGTATCCTGAGTGTGTGCGCTGATTTCCAGCCCAGTGAAAGAGGTGCTGCTTCTGGGAGGGGCATCTTAAAATCATCAGATCATTAAGGTTGGAAAAGACCTCCAAGATCATCTAGTCCAACCGTCTCCTTGCCATCTTGTAGCAGTCTGAAAGGTGTTCTGATCTACCTCACCTGTTTGATGTGTATCTGTCCCTGAACAGAAACGCCCAAGCAGCAGAAAGTTAAAAGTGAGAGATGAGCAAAAGCTGCAATCTTCCACTTCATTGCAGGAGGTGAAAGAGGGAGCACAGCCCGTGGAAGCTGTAACTACAGCTGGACTAGAACGTCCTCAGGAGCAGGTGGACCCTGTTGTGTTTCAGATGTACCAGGAGAAGCTTTATACTAAGGTGAGCCTGACCAAAGCTTAGATCTTTGATTCTCCTTTTAGTTCTTTGCTTGTAAGCTTGCACTGAAGCTTAGGTGGAGAGGTGTTTTGTTAAACTCATCAGGCTGACAAACATGTCTGTAGTTGTGGAGCAAGGTAAATGTGGCATCCAGAGTAAGATGTCCTTTGTTCCAGCCTGGAATCTCTTAACATAAACCCAGCCATTGCATAGCCACATGCGGGATTTCTATCTGGGATGTCTCTAACATGCTTGTGGACTCTTGAGGGATGAGCAGAATTAATTGTATCTCGGATAATGTTAAACACACTTCATGGGGAAGTTATTACTACAGCTAAGCTCTGCTGGCAGGTGGTGGCTTTGATGTGGTTGTGTGTGTGTGCCCGTACGTTAACGTGCTCCTGCGTGAGAAACCTTCTGTGTCTGTCAGTCTTGTCATCAGGGTTTCTTAGTGTGTTTTCACTGCAACAGTCTTCTGTTAATTGCTGCTGCTACAGGTTTATGAGCTGCTGGGATCCATGGTAAGCAAAATGTTTTCTCTATGTGAGGAACTAAAGGAAAAAGAGTCTTGGAAGTAGGAGAGTGAAGCCCTTTGTAACTAGAAGTAGGCTTGCTTTTAAAAAATAAACTACCAACCAGATTTACACAGATCAAGTGGAGATTCTTCTTTCTGAAGCGATGCAGGGGCGACAAATACTCGGCTGCCTCTTTTCTGACATGCTGTTATGTGAGACTATTGCTGGATCATCTGTTACTTCTACTGACGATCGCTTGCCAAGAGACAAGGCAAGAAATCTCACAGCCTCGGGAACCGTTAGGACTAGAAAATACTGGCATTGCTGCTAAAGAAGAATTTCAAAGTGCCAGTCACCATGAGATATGTCTTAGTGCTTGTTTCTCCATCTGGCCTGGCTGGCAGGTGAGGGAGCAGAGTGTCCCTGTGAAGAACCAGGACAGCACCTGAGACAATTCCATCCTGCTTCTGACCTTAGGTAGGGCAGTAAAGCGCCGTCTTCCTGCCAAGCAGCAGGACAGCATTCCCCAGAAAGGCTTTGCCCCTGTAGAGAAATGACATCAGTGTCGATTATTAACCGAGGCTTGTGACACCTTTGGGGTTCTTGGGCACCACACCGGCTCTGAGCATCGCTGTCACGAACTGTGTAGGTCGCTGTGCGGTGGCGTGCGTGCCTCGGGCATGTGCTCTTTCACACTGGCAGCCGCACCGACACGCGTCCTGCAGCTCTGCTTCGTGTAAAATAACTGTGCCCTCTGCAGAATTGTTTTCTTTCGCTTTCTCACTTGAACTCTTGTGCTGGCTCTGCACAGAGGAGATATTCTTGCCCCCGGCAAAGCGCCAGGTGGGACCCCCCTCATGTTCGGAAGCTCTTTCTCTTAGCAGTGTACTGGGAAGCACTTTGGCTTCTGTGGAAGCCACAAGCCTCTTTGGATTTAGTGGGCACGAACCCACAAAGGGACTGGCTCTGCTCAGCGTTCCTGTAGTGAGAATTTCAGCAACGTTTTGAGCTTTAGAAGGAAAAAGGCCTGAAGTTGGGGTGTGTCTCACAGGCTCTGACAATGGCTCCTGCCTCCCTGGAGATGATTATCGGCTTGTGAATATGCCCAGCTCAAGCAGCTCAAGCCATCTGTTTCTAGGCAAGAGGGAGTCTGCACGTTACAGAGGCAACGTGATCGTCTCGGAGGCAGGAGTACTTCTGTTTAGCAGCTTTACCTTAAAACATGGCAAAGCCCATTCCCAAGAGCCGTGCCTTCAGCCCCGGCTCTGGAAACCAGGCCCTGTGTATTGCCTCTGGTTAATACAAAAACGGGTGGACGGGAGTTCCATGTTAGTCACAGACCACACGTGGAAGCAGGTCCCATGCTGGTGTCCCCTTCCACAGGAGGAGCATGGTGACTCAGGGCTGCGGGGTGCTATAAGAACTTCAGCAGTGCAGAACAACCCTGAATGCCATGAATCTCTAATTTTTGGTCATAAATAGTGCCCAGTGCCTCTTAGAGCCTTGGACAGGAATGAGGACTAGGTCCTAGCAGCCCCAGGAAGGGATGTGCTGGGCCAACACGAGCAATACTCTGCTGTCTGGCTGCTGCAGCGCTCTCTGGACAGACAGCTGCCTTTTTTTTTTTTTTCCCTTTTGCATTGATTTATGGAAGTTACAGGACTGCAACTGCAGTGGAATTCGAGCTGGCTTCCACAGACCACCACTAGAAACACGTAGCCCACATTTACAGACCTGCTGTGGGCTGTCATCAGAGCAGGGCCCCTCAGCCTTCAGAATGAAGGACACGTGGATGCTCCAGTCCCTGTAATGCCAAGTCCTCACAGCCAGGCCCGGAGAGTATTCCTCCTCCTCTCCCACGTGCGGGCATTATTTGTATTAGTGTTAATAATTGGTGGTGTGTTTGCTAAATAACAGAGGTGAGTGACCTTCCTGGCCTTGGGAGCTGCATCCCAAACCCACCATGTGAGTCAGGGCCTGAAGACACTGTAACTCTAGAGAGGCTGGGAAGGGGGATATTAGGGGTGTGCTGAAAGCAGGAGGTAACAGTATCTGTCCGGTGACCTCTCCATGCAGAAGGGGCTGGGGGAGCAGAGGAAGAGAAAGGCCTGTGCTTCGGCAGCCACGAAGAATGCGATGCCCGTGCCTGAGCTGGGATGCTCTGCACATTGACCTGGAGGATGCTGGAGGTGCACGTGGGAGCGGGTCTGGATGCACATTCATCCCTGCTGGGGAAAGCCAGGCTGCCGAGATGCACAAAGCCCCTGGGGACACGCAGCCTCCTGTCCCCGCTGTGCTTCCCTGTCACCCAAGGCAGGACTGTCAGTGTGGGGGCCCGGGGCGAGCTGAAATGAACTGCAGGCTGCTCTGCGCTTTGCAGGATGGGACCATCCGCAGGCAGGAGCGATCCTACTTCAGAACGTCTCTGCACACAGGAGATGCTTTCCATTATGGCAAATGTCACTGCTATCAAAAAGATCCTTTATCTCTATAATAGGTGAAGGCCTGTCAGTGATTAAAATGGAAGGCAGAGGCCGGGAGAGAGGGGGTGGCATTGAAGCGATCGAGAGACATGACTTATTTTGTCATGTCATCTGATGCCTCCCTCTCTCCCCCAGCCAGGCTCTGGGAGCTGCTCGGGGGAAGAATCTGCTCCAAATGTAGAACTCGGCAAACGAAAATGTAATGAACCCAAATTGCACCTACGGCCTTGGGTGCCAGAGAGGGAGCTGCATTACTGGTGGGGCGGGGCGGGGGGGGGGGGGGGGGGGTGTCGGCATCCCTGGGAGCTGCTTCTATCTCGGGGATGGTGATTTCTGTCTAAAAATAATGGGGGGGGTGGGGGGTGTTGAGACAAACTAAAGCGCAGCGTGCAGTAGCGAGCAGCGCCGGGCTGGCTGCCAGCGAGGGGCAGGGACTGAGCATTTACAGCATCCCCGCCTCCCGCATGCGGCGGGGCAGGGGCTCGGCGCCGCATCCCCCGCGGCCGGCACCGCACCGGGGCGGGGGAGGGGGATAGGGAGAGAGACCGGGGGAGCTGAGTGCCTCTGCCGGTGACCGAGGCGGGAGCCTGGCCGGGGCTCGGGCGGCTCCGAAGGGGTTAAAGCCGGGACCTGCCGCCGGGACCTGCCCAGCCAGCCCGGCAACTCGGCGGCGCGCAGCAGGCAGCGGGCGGGCTGCGGCCGCCTCCAGCCCGCTCCCACCGGCACGGCGGGGCCGCGCGCCGCGCAGGTAAGCGGGGCTGCGCGCCCCTCGGCAGCCGGACGGCGGAGGAGGGGGGAGGAGGAGGAGGAAAAGGAAAAGGAAGGCCGGGGAGGGGGGGAGGAGGAGGAGGAGGAGGAAGGTTCTGGACGCCGGAGCGCCGGGGGATGCCGGGCCCTGGCGGGCAGCTCGGTAGCGCGGCGCCGCTCGGGTCGTGCTGGGGGCTCCGGAGCCCCGCGGAGGGTGCGGGGGCGGCCCCCGGGCGGTTTTGGCGGCCGGCTGTGCGGCCCAGGGCTCTGCCGGGAGCCTTTGCCTGCCGTTCCCCCCCGTGTCGGGCGCTGCTTCTCCCAGCCCCGCACCTGGTAAGGGATGGAGTGAGGCTTTAATCCCCCCCCCCGGCCTCCCCCCTTCCCGTGTCTGGCCCCTCTGCCTTCTCCTCCTTCCCCTCAGCCCCTCCATGTTATTCCTTCTTCCCCGTCTGTCCCCGTCCGCCCCCCCCCCCGTTCCCTCCCTCCTCCTCCTCCGCAGTCCACTGCGCCGGGCCGCGGGGCGATGGGGACCTGTCCCCGCACCCCCGTGTCCTTCTCCCACCTGGCAGCCTCTTGCTCAAGGTCACTGCAGTAATTCCATATGAGCTGCCGCCTTATCTCCCGCACAGCTTCTGTTTCACTGCCTTTATATTACGGGGTGGGGGGTGGTGTGGTGTGGGTATTGTGCTCGATAAACCCCGCTGCTTCCAGCTCTGCTGGCAGTGCTCCAGCCGGGGCCACGCTCCTCTCACCCCTGCCCCAGCCTTTGCTTCCCAGCTCTTCCCGTGCGGTCTTCCCAGGCCAGGCCAAGTCCCGCTGGGATCAGGTCTCCGGCTGGGACAAACGGTGCTAGAGCCCATCACGCTGGACCTGGGGCCTGTCCTGCTGGGAGCCCTGCGGAGGCAGGAGGGGCTGTGGTGCCCCCCGAGCAGGAGTACCGGGGTTCACCGGGCCATGGCTCCTTTGGAAAACTTTGTCGGCTTTACCTCCTGCCTGGGTGTTGGTGGAAAGCAGAGCGCGGAGCCAAGTCCTGCAGGACTTTGCAGCGTTGCTGCCCTTGTCCCAAAGGTGTTTCCATGCCAGGCAGGCAACGGTGCAACCGTCTGTGCCGCGGGCTCTCCCGGCAGGATCCAAAGGCCGCGGTGACAGGCTGCATTGCGAAAGAGAATCGATACAGGGAAGCGTCTCGGGAGAAACTTGGGCTGTCTGCAAGCGTGGCGGTGCCAGGCTCCTCTCTGACTCACGGGGGACATCACCGGGGGAGCCGTGGGGCTCCCGGCCACCGGCCTGCGGGAACAAGAGGTGCTGGACCGGTCACACGGGTTGCACGGGAGCGTGGCAGGTGCTGTGCGTGGCTCGTGGGCACGTCGGCACGGCCCCAGCCCAGCTCCGGCAGAAGGGAGTGGTGTCCCAAGCCAGGAGGGAGCCGGACGCGGTGTGGGGCTGCGGACCAGAAGGTTCAGGCACCTGAGGTGGGTGGTGGCACGGACACCGGTAATCGCTGTCCACAGGCACTGCTTTGCAGGGGAGATACTCCTCTGCCAGGAAACCTTATCTACTACTGCCAGTGAGTTTTGGTGCAGCCATAGCAGGAGCTCTGGGAGCAGCCCGGCTCCCCAGCCCTGCAGCACGGCGCTGCTGAGGGCAAGGCAGCTCTGGTCAGCTGGCTTTGCTCAGCCCATTGTCAAAATGAGGGTTGCTGGTGTCTTCCCACTGTGCAGGGAGAAGGTGAGGCTGAGGGCTGGCTTGGAGTAGGGGACAGTGATGATGGGCTCACGTGGAGATGGGCCCAGCCTGCCCCATGTGATTTTGCATCCCCACCGGTGCAGGGCGTCCCAAGGACAGGCACTGCCCAACAGGGAGGTACCAGGGCAGCTCCTGGCCGTGCCAGCCCCTGCCACCCTGGGCCTGGGCATGCAGACAGCTCAGGCAGTTCAGGGGTTTTTGGAGAGGGGGGGGTTGCATTATCCATCCCACTTGCCGACCTGGCACTGCAAGACAGTGCCTTGAGTTTGTGACCCCGTATCAGCACGCACGGCTGTCCCTGCGGCACCAAAATTACTGAGTTTGCAGGGAAAACCCACCCGAGGGGCTGCCAGAGCTGGTAAGTCGTGTCAGGCTCTGAGTCATGGCGGGGTTTTGGTTTTGCAGGACCCATCCTCGGTGGCACCGCGAGCCTCTGGGCAAGAGCCTGTGTGCAGCCACAGGTCGTACATCTGGGGGTACAAGGGGAGCCTCTGGCTGGTCTGGGGGCTGGGGGACCTGAAACAAGCTTTGCCAGGATGGAGAGGCTGAGGCAGCTGGGATCTGGAGGAGGGAGCTACCATTTTCAGGTGGTTACTTTTAGAAGCAGAAGTGCAGGGTAAAATCTCCTCCAAATGTTGCAGAATCCGGAGCCAAACCTCTCGGCAGCTCTGTGGTGCTGGGTGTCAGCTTGCTGTGAGATGTATTTTATTTTTATTTCGCCTTGGGCATCCTGCATTCTGGCTGTCTTTGGGTCAGTGAGCGGTGGCAGCCCGGTTGGGTGCACCTGATGGCCTGATGACTGGCAGACAAACATCCCCAGTGCCAGCTGTGGGGGGCTCACAGATGGGTCTGGGTGGCTGGGGCGATGCTGAGGTCTCTGTCCCTGTTTCCTCGCTGCAGGCACTGGTGAGGCCACTGCCGTGAGTGCTCATTCCTTCCCTGCTGGTCCTGCCTGCCGCCGGCGCTCCTCCGGCACCCCACAGCCATGACGACCTCAGCGCTGCGCCGGCAGGTGAAAAACATCGTGCACAACTACTCGGAGGCAGAGATCAAGGTGCGGGAGGCCACCTCCAATGATCCCTGGGGGCCGCCCAGCTCTCTGATGTCGGAGATCGCCGACCTCACCTTCAATACAGTGGCCTTCGCTGAGGTCATGGGTATGATCTGGCGGCGGCTGAATGACAGCGGCAAGAACTGGCGTCACGTCTATAAAGCCCTCACCCTCCTGGACTACCTCATCAAAACCGGCTCCGAGAAGGTGACCCACCAGTGCCGGGAGAACCTCTACACCATCCAGACGCTGAAGGACTTCCAGTATGTGGACCGTGACGGCAAGGACCAGGGCATCAACATCCGGGAGAAGGTGAAGCAGGTGATGGCGCTGCTGAAGGATGAAGAGCGGCTGAAGCAGGAGCGGGCGCACGCGCTGCAGACCAAGGAGCGCATGGCTCTCGAGGGCATGGGCAGTGGCAGCCACCAGGTCCCCTACGGCCGCCGTGCATCACCCTATGGGGATGACTACGGCCGGGCGCGGGGCTCACCATCCTCTTTTAACTGTGAGTGCTGCTGGCAGGGGCTGGGGACTCGCTTGGGGGGCTGGGGACTCGTTTGGGCTCGCTGTGGGGTGGAGGCAGGCATTGCATTCAGTTTGCACCTGCCCGGCACCTATCGCTCCACCCTTTGGGGGGGTTGGCGCTGAAGCCCAGCTCTGTCCTGTGCCACTGGCAGAGGTTTGGTTGGGCTGGTGGTGAACCCCAACAGCAGTAGCAGCTGGCGGTGCCCCGAGCCTGCCTCAGGGATGCCTTAAAACCACAACTTGTTCACAGTGGGGAGCTCTGATGTGGGGCTACGTCCCTTGGGGAAGCAATGCTGGGGGGAGGCTGCTGATGTGCTCCCCAAAACACCCCCATCCTGATGTCACTCCTGCCACTTTTCCTTCTCCCAGCA
Organism: Porphyrio hochstetteri; assembly: GCA_020800305.1. NCBI lineage: Eukaryota > Metazoa > Chordata > Aves > Gruiformes > Rallidae > Porphyrio > Porphyrio hochstetteri. The sequence continues at coordinate 2,816,040 of CM036923.1, read as the reverse complement.
TCATCCTCATCCCCACGGTTCGCCTCTGACCTGGAGCAAGCGAGGCCCCAGACGACGGGTGAGGAGGAGCTGCAGCTGCAGCTTGCACTGGCCATGAGTCGGGAGGAGGCGGAGAAGGTAGGGGGGCTCTGCCCGCCCCAGGGTGTGCGAACCCGGGCGTCTCCCTACACTTTGCCTTGTCGGTGGGCATGGTGGGTCATTTCCCTGGGAGGAGGGAGAATTTTGGGGGCTGCCCAAGGCTGGTGCATGTACCTGCAACCGCACCAGGCTGCTCGCACTGTGCCTGGTATCCAAAACTGCTGGCAGGCAGATCCCTGCTCCCCGTCCTCGTACAGCACCAGCCTGAGACCCATCCAGCTTCCCAGATCCCCATGTGAACTCGGGGGTTTTTTTCTGGGTCACCACAACCCCCCAAACCTGGCTGCCCTTTTCTGCCCAGGGTTTCTGGCCCAAGCTGCCCCATTTCTCTTGCCTTCTTGCGGAGGTTTCAAGAGGCGACACCTTGCCCAGCACTGTGGTTTGCGTGGTGGGTTGGGGGGGCCAGTAGCATCCCTGGGCTGTACACTGGACTGGATGCTCCCTTCCCACCAGCTTGCCCTTTCAAAGTGGGCTAGAAGGAGTGCTGGAAAAGAGCTCTGGCAGGAGCAGAGCAGGGATGCAGGCATCCAGCCAGCTGCAGTCCCCAGCCGTGAAACCTCCCTCAGGGCTGTCCCCTCTCCTATCTGCTGGCTGTGGCCCCTTCTCCACTGAGGACGGCTTATTTGCGCACCGGCTGAGCTTACCACTGGCTGGCACAGCCTGTGTGGAGCACGTGGGTACGGCTGGGTACACAAAGTCAGAGGGACATGGTGACCGAAGGGCTGCGTGCCTGGGCCAGCAGGCATCCACCTGGGGCTGGCAACGAGCACGGCCAGCTCGGTCCTGCCATGCTTCAGAGACAGCGCTTCCCTGCCTGATGGAGGCTCTTTTGGAGATGGAGCAGAGTGTATATCCCTATTTTTGTCCTGGAATTGGAGTATTTATAGTTTCCAGGCGCTGCTGCTGCAGCGAGTGCGGTAGGAACACGCTTGTGAAAGCGTTGCCTGTTGGAGTCCATCTGGGCCGTGCACACTCACACACACACACACACACACTTGTACAGGTGTGTGCACACCCCCACCTGCACCGGGGTCTCTGTTCCCAGCCCCAGCTGGTCCCATGCTGCTGGATGAGCGTTGCAGGGCAGCGGTCAGGGTAGCTGGGGTGGTACAGGAACAGCCTCACTCCAAAATCCGCCTTGGGTCTGGGTGCTTCTACCCCAGCAGAGTGGGGCCAGGCAGGATTCCTGAACGAAGGCCAGTCAGTGTCACAGACCCTCAGGTGAGGGGACACCTAATCAATCCCCCCTCCTCCTCTGACTGCATCGGAGACGCTGCAAACTCCCGTGGGAGATGCTGGCTAACTGTGGCTCATCCCAGCCTAGATACAGCAGCAAGGGATGTGGTACGGGGGGAGCTGGGGCAGAGGCCCCAGGGGAGCCTAAGCAAGAGCAGATGGAGAGTGTAAGGGCACCGGGCTGGGGTTCTGCTGGTAAAGCCGGCAGGATGGGTGCAGAGGTGCTGTGCAGGCAGACAAGGGGCTGCAGTAGAGCTGGTGGTCAGGACCTCTGAGTCGCTCCGTGAACCAAGGGCAAGCTGAAATGTCACCCCATTTCCTCTGTTGGCAGAAGCCACTTCCTCCAATTTCCAGTACAGACGAAGAAAGGCAATTGCAGCTAGCGCTCGCACTGAGCAAAGAGGAGCACGAGAAGGTACCTGTGCCCCGCAGCCCCGGGCGCTCCTCTCTCCTTGCACTTGGGCTTCTTTCTGGGGTGCTGGAGCCCAAAACGCTGCCTTGCTCCGGTACCTGCTTTGCTTTTGCTGCTCTGGGCTGTCTGCTGAGCACTCTCCCAGCGGGCTCAGCCCCAGAGGAGCCATCTGCTCGGATGCTGGGACTTTTCGGGCATGCGGTGGCAGCTCCTGTGCTGGGTCTGTCCCCTGGAGAAGGTGCTGACTGCAGGGTTGCTGAGCTCACAGGCCGTCCCTTGTCCCTGCAGGAGGTGAAGGCTTGGCAAGGGGAGAACTCCCTGCTGCAGAGAGCTGCGGAGGAGACTGCCCAGGGCAAGGAGGAAGAGGAAGAAGAAGATAAAATGAAGAAAAGCCAGGTACAGTGCTGGGGGCCTGGAAGGCCACACAGCCAGCTATGGGCCCTAGGGTGGTCCCACAGGTCTGCCTTGGGCTTCCCTCACCTCTTTGTTCCCTTTGTTTGCAGTCTTCTATCTTGGAGCTCGCAGATATATTCGGGCCGGCGCCAGCCCCCTCCAGCCACGCGTCTGCTGACCCATGGGATATGCCAGGTGGGGGCAACTCCCAGGCTGCTGAAGCTTGAGGCAGGGCAGAAACCTCTCCCTTGCCTTTGTCCCTCTCCAATTCCCAGGAGCTCAACAGTCAGGACCTCTTGCTGCCTCTCCCTCTGCCTGGTCTGTTGCACACCCAGGTGGTGTTACTGGAAGCTGTGGTCCCCTGGGCATATCCCCAGCGCTGAGCATCCCTCTGTGCCCTGCACTGTTTCTCTCTTCCACAGCTTCCCTTCTTCTTTCAGATATGAAACCCAAAGCGGAGCCGGCAGCTTCTGCCTGGACCGGAGCACCTGACCCCTGGGTGCCCGTCCCGGCTGCTGGTGGGGAGCCCCTCTCCCAGGCGAGTGCCTCATCCCAGCAAACCTCCACCGGGCCCTGGGATTTCCCCCCCAGCACCACTGCATCCTCTGACCCTTGGGGCAAGGCACCGGTGTCTTCTGGCTTCCCTCCTGCGGACCCCTGGGTGACGGCATCCCCCCCAGCCCAGGTCTCTGGTTCTACACCAGCTGCCGACCCTTGGGCTGCTGTGGCTGAGCCACCACCAAACCCTGGTAAGGGGCTCGACCAGCATTTCGGCTTTGCTGGGGGCTGTGGGCAGCATTGACCATCGCTGCCCCCCTGCAAGTGAGCATCCTGGGCACTCCCACCCTTCCTCCCACAGCCAGCTCTACAAACACCCCCTCCTCACTCTCCTGCCCTGCGGCAGGACCTCTGCTCATCCCTCCGCATCCCATAGACATCAAGGAACTTTCAGGCTTTATCTCTGCATATAATGGTCTGCTTTAATTCATACAGCACAGCTAACAGAGCCCTCCCCTGGGAGTGGATAGCAGCAACCATGCTGTGCCTGGTTGATGGTGATGTGCCCCCCCTACCAGTGATACCTGTTTGCACCCCCCAAACCAGCTCCATGTGCCAGGACATGACGGTTGTAGCTCACAGGTGCTGCATTGCAGATAGAGAAGCAGTTGATGGAGCAGCCTGTGCTTCAGAGCTCAGTGCTGCTCTCGGTTCCTCCCTGGTGCTTCCTCCAGCCCTGTGGAGGTCCTCTGTGCATTGCCTTCAGTTTTGGGCCCTGAGGAGGAGAGTGGGATCCAACCTGGGGGCCAGTGGTGGCTGTCAGAGTGTTCCACAGACCTGTCCCCACCAGGGCTTGGAAGGGACCTGCCTGCTGCGGGGGTGGCTGCAGGTAGCATGGGGCTGCTTGGGTTGGCATCACCCTCCTGATGGTCTGGCTCATCTCAGCCCCTGGGCACGTTCCCGACCCGCAGCCCCACGTCCCCTTGCCACACGCCGTCCTCTCTGTCTCCTTGCAGGCAGCCACCCCTGTCTCTCCCCTGCCTGTGCTTCTGCCTCTCACACCTCTCACCTCCCCGCTTGCTCCCCTCCTTGAGTCTCACCTCTTCCCCCAGCTCCAGGGGGGGATGCTTTCGACCTGTTTGCAAAGCCGCCTGAGCCAGCCGAGCCGCCGGAGCAGGAGCCCTCGCAGCTGCCCTCCTCCGCCAAGTCCAACAGCCCCGTCGGTAAGAGGCGGGGGAGGAGGAGGCAGGGACCGATTCGGGCAGGTGGGAACAGTGACCTGTCCCTGCCTGTTGTAGGGAGCCAGCTCCAGCTGTGTGCGGCTGCTTGCTGCCATGGCCAAAGCCTGTTCCCACCTGCAACCATGCATGCTGTAGGCTAGGGCTGCCCAGTAGCCCATGGTGGCTCAGGGGAAGCTTGGACATGCTGTGTCACAGTCTGCCACAGTCAAGCTGTGACGTGGGGTGAGATGTGCCATTAGCCACCCCGTGCAATGACAGGGGGATGCTGTCACTCTCTGTGTGTCCTGGTTGGTTCACATGACTCGTCTCCCTCCCTCCCCCCAGAGCTGGACCCCTTCAGTGACCTGTTCCCTGGCACCAGGCAGGATGGGGCGAAGAGCTTTGACCTCGCCAACCTGGCTGATTCCCTGCCTGAATCGGGCAAGGAGCGGAAGGACTGTAAAACCCCCGAGGCTTTCCTTGGCCCTGCTGCCTCCTCCCTGGTCAACCTGGATTCCTTGGTCGCACCTGCACCGGCCTCCAAGACGCGCAACCCCTTTCTCTCGGGTAGGTGCCCGTACTCGCTGCTGGCCAGGGACCTCACAGGGCTGGGCAGAGGGGTGTTTGGGGGAGGAAGAGGAGGCCTGATGAGGTCACGACTGCCCTGACATGTCCCATCCTCTCTTTGCTAGGTCTGAGCACACCATCCCCCACCAACCCCTTCAGCCTCGCCGAGCAGCCCAAGCCGACGCTCAACCAGATGCGGACCAGCTCACCGGTGCCCGGCCTGCCCGCTGGCCTCCCTGCCAACTCCATGACCTACAGCGCATCCCTGCCGCTGCCCCTCAGCAGTGTCCCCGCCGCTGCTGCTGCTCTCCCCGTCTCTGCCAGTGCCTTTCCTCAGGCTGGCACCTTCCCTGAACTCCCCAGCAACTTGCCGCAGCCTTTACTGCCGCTGAGCGGCCCCCCAGCCCCCCCGTCTGCTCCCGGGGGGCTCAACCCCTTCCTCTGAACCCACTGGACATGTAGACTCTCACCCCTTCCCTGGCTGTTACAGACCCCCCTGGCCTTTCCCCCCGCCAAGACCTCGGGGAGCAGGTGGTTCGATAGCTGCAAGGGAGAGTGCCCCCATGCCAGCCCCCTCCCCGTGCCCACCAGCTGGGGGGCAGCCAGCATGAGCCCACATGCTTGACAAGCAAGGGGGGACCCCCTGTTCCTCTGCGAAGAGCAGAGCTGCTGCCCAGGGCAGCCTAGGGGCCGTGGCAGAGCCCGCCCCAAGGGCTGTGGGTTGGGGGCTGGGCTGATGCATGGGCTCTCGCTGTCAGGGGGCAGCCCCCCGGTGTAGGGGGCTCTGCGGGGAGCTGGGTCTGAGGGGGTTTGGGGGTCCCCCTACCCGCGTTCCCCCTGCCTGGGCAGGCACGGGGGTCCCAGGCCGGTTTGCACTCCCCTGGCTGTTACTCCTCACCCCTCGCCTCTCTCCCGCTCGCTGCCCCCTTCAGCCCCCGGCCCCTTCAGAAGGAGTGCGGGCACGGCCCTCGCGGGGCGCAGCCGCCTCCTCGCCCGCTGCCGGGACTCGCTCCGGGTCTGGGGAGGGGGCGGCGACGGAGGGCGCCGGGGCTTCGGCGCTGCGGGAGAGCGACGGCTCCGGGCTGGCTGTGAGACAATAAAACGCTCTGACGGACCCGATGTGTGCAGCTAGCAGGGCGGGCGGCTGGGGCGGGCGGGGGGACGGGCCGCGGCGGTGCCGCCCCGGATGCCTGAGGCCGGTGACGAAGAGCGGCGGCAGCTCCGCCCCGCCGCCATGTTGACAGCGGCCCTGCGGCGGGCCCGCAGGTACCTGGGGGTGGGCGGGGGGCTGCGGCCCTGCAGTGCCGTGGGCGGCGGGCGCTGTGGCACCTGGCAGCCCCTGTGCACCATCGCTGTCTCCCCTTGCACCGCTCCGAGTCCTCCCTGCACCTCCTAAATCCTCCCTGCATCCCTGCAACGTCCTGTGCCGCTCCTGCACCCCTCACAGCCCCTCTCTGCATCCCTGCGCACCTCCCGCATTCCCCAGAATCCTCCCTGCATCCCCGTATCCCCTGCATACACCTTCCCTACACCCCTCTTGTGCCCCGCATCCCTGCGCCACAGCCCTCATCCCACCCAGCAGCAGGAGGGTCTCACTGGTCCCTCCCCCCCCGCCCCCTACCTCGCCATGCAGAGCCTGTGCTGCCCTGCTCGCACCCCGCCCCTGCACCTACCTGTGCACCCCGGGAGGGGATTCTCCTGTCTGAGGACACGCAGATCAAATCTTGCAGGTGCTGGGGGTGCCTGTGCCCCCAAAGGGTGCTGGTGGGGGGCTGGAGGGAACCCCAGGGATGTTAGTCCCTGGGCCATGCCTGTGCCGAGCTGGAGAACAACCTTGCCTGAGGCTCTGGCAAGTGGGGAGGGCGTTGTAGGGTCCTGGGTGGGGGACACGGAGGTGGATCAAGCCCCGCTGGAGCCACCCAGCCCTGGGGTGAGATCAGTTGCCCTGGCACGGGGAGCGAATAGCGGGGAGCAGTACCCCATCCCGGGGCTGCGCTGGGTGCCCGCAGGAGCTGGGGTGAAGGGGGTGCTGCTTGGGGGTGTTGTGGCTCTCTCCAGGGCCGTGCCTTGCTGGGGTGAGCAGGGAAACGATGAGCCTGTTGGGCATCGCAGGTTCGTGTTTCTGTCGGGGAGCAGGACCATGGCCGTGCAGGGGAGCGCCAGCCCCCCCAGCGTCCCTTGCCACACCAACCGCCTGATTAATGAGAAGTCCCCGTACCTTTTGCAGCATGCTCACAACCCTGTGGATTGGTAAGAGCAACTGGTGCCTTTTCTCCCTGTCCCCCCACTCCTCCTCTCCTTGTGTCCGTGGGGCTCCTCACTGCCATGGAAGCAGCCTGGCCTCCTGCAGCTCCCCGCGGGCTTGGGGTCCGTTCTCTGAGCCAGCCAATGCTCTTGGCTGTCCTGACCACTCTCCACCAGCAAGCAGCTTCTTGGACAGCTTTAGAGGAGCCCAGATCCCAGCAGCAGTGACCCCGAAGCTCCTTTCTTGTCTTCACTCCACAGGTACCCTTGGGGTCAGGAAGCATTTGACAAAGCAAAGAAGGAAAACAAGCTGATATTCCTGTCAGGTAACCAGAAACAAGACATATTTCATGTTCCCACTTGTTCAGTAGATGACCAGATAAGCCAGGCTGCATCCTGGGCTGGAGTGTGAGTAGCCCAGTAGGTAAGGACAGATGCTGAGCACTAATTCTCTACTCACAAGAGAGGGCCACAGGCTTTAATAGCTCCCTCTGAAGATGGGCTGCATCAAGGACCAGGGTCCCCAGCTAGATTTTAGGAGCAAGAGCTGGAAGCCCAGGAAGCCCTGCAAGCCTACATGCTTGCAGGAGGTCTTTCTCCTCTATCTCTTCTCCCAGCTGTTCCCTATAGCATGGTTCTCCACCTCTGAGTGATCTCATCATAACACGTGTCCTGCTCCCTGCAAAGGGCCTTTCCTCACTCGCCTGAACTTGTTTTCAGTGGGCTACTCCACCTGCCACTGGTGCCATGTGATGGAGGAAGAGTCCTTCAAGAACAAGGAGATTGGGGAGATTATGAACAAGAACTTTGTGTGTATCAAAGTGGATCGTGAGGAGCGGCCAGATGTGGACAAGGTGTACATGACCTTCGTGCAGGTAAGAGGGGGCACAGCTGGGGCTCAGGAGGCTTTGACTGGCTCTTTCAATGGTCACGTTCCTGGGGCAAGAAGAACCAGTGTGTGGGGTGGTCTAAATGGGGCCATACATGATCACAAGGGTGAAGAGAAGCACGCATCTGTCCTCAAGTGAGGTCCTTGGATGTGCCAGAGGGGTACAGAGCAGAGGGTGCCTCTTGTGTGACCTTGGCACACCCATGATTTGTCTTTCAGGCAACCAGTGGTGGAGGTGGCTGGCCGATGAGCGTCTGGCTGACTCCAGACCTCAAACCCTTTGTAGGGGGAACGTACTTCCCTCCTGAAGATGGAGTTCAACATGTTGGCTTTCGGACTGTGCTGCTCCGAATCGCAGAGCAGGTACAGAGCAGGAATGGCTTAGCAGGCAAAGGTGCTGCAGGGAAATTGCTCTGGGCTTGATGGGTGTCTCGGGTAGCCCTAAGAACATGTCAGATCTTTGGCTGGGTTAGAGGTGGATTTGAACTGATTTTGGGAGAGGGACTGAGAACTCAAGGTGCAGTTAGGACAGGTGCAGTGTAGGAAGCAGAGAGGGAGTGACAAAAAATAGCAGAACTGACTTCCTCACTCTGCATCTTAGTGGAAGGAGAACAAAGATGCCTTGTTGGAGAGCAGCCAGAAGATCCTGCAAATGTTGCTACATGTGTCTGAGATCGGTGTGCAGGGTCAGGAGTCACCCCCACCATCCGAAGAAGTGATGGCTACCTGTTTCCAGCAGCTCTCCAACTCCTATGATGAGGACTATGGTGGCTTTTCCAAATCCCCCAAGTTCCCCACCCCAGGTCAGTCTGGGCTCTGCTGCTGAGTCACACCATAGGGCAGGCAGTGCCACTGGGCAGAGCCCACCCAACAGCCTCCCACTTTCTCCCTGTATTTCAGTGAATTTGAATTTCCTCTTCACGTACTGGGCCCTGCACCGAACAACTCCAGAAGGAGCCCGGGCGCTGCAGATGGCTCTGCATACCCTTAAGATGATGGCCCATGGGGGCATCCATGACCACATTGGCCAGGTAGGAGGAAAGCCTTGACAGAAAATCCCTGGCATGCCCAGGAGGCATGAGGTGGAGGTGTGGGGTGGAGATATGTCTGCTTGGTCTTTGCAGGGGTTTCACCGCTACTCCACTGACCAGCACTGGCATGTCCCTCACTTTGAGAAGATGCTGTATGACCAAGGGCAGCTGGCAACTACGTATAGCAGAGCGTTTCAGGTATGGCCGTGGGGCTGGTGGGCTCACTTGGCATGCTGAGTGCTGGCTGGGAAGGGCTAGCTTGGTTTGGGGAAAGCCTTTTCCCCAAGATGCTGCCCATCCCACGGGCATGGAGTGGTCCCATAGTCCTCTTCATCTGCTGGTCTTCACCCAGAAATGCTGCACAAATCCGTGACAGTGTAGCCCCAGGGTTTTGAGCATGATGGGAGAGGGAGCAGCCTTCTGGCTGGTCTTTCCAAGTCAGCAAACACACGCTGCCGCCTCTGATGTTGGTGTAGCTCCAGGGTTGCTCCCCAGTGCTTGTAGATGTCTATCAGAGATCTCATTATGTCTTGCTGTGTCTCTTGCCTTCCCTGTACCCCCTGTAATGCTGACAGCCAGGCCATGCCTCCCGCAGATCTCTGGCGATGAATTCTTTGCTGATGTCACCCAAGACATTCTGCTCTACGTCTCACGGGACCTGAGCGACCAGGTAGGTTGTTCCCTGAGCTGGGCCATAGGGCTTACCCTGCCCTGGGGTATGGCTTGGGGCTGCTTCTCCCTCCCTACCTGTGCTCAGTCTGGAGCGTTGCTGTGGCTCACTGGCCAGACTGCCTGCCCAGTAGTGATGGGGAACTGGCTGAAAGGGCTGTTCCAGTAGCTGGAGGGTCTCTCTGTTGTTTTCTTTTCCAGGCTGGTGGTTTCTACAGTGCAGAAGATGCTGATTCCTACCCGACCAGCACATCTGAAGAGAAGCGAGAAGGAGCTTTCTGTGTGTGGGCAGCTGAGGAAATCCGGGCTCTCCTTCCTGATCCCGTTGAGGGGGCCACAGAGGGGACGACCCTGGGAGATGTCTTCATGCACCACTACGGAGTGAAGGAGCCCGGCAATGTGAGCCCCATGAAGGTGAGGGAGAGCAAAGACTTGCCCAGTACCGGGACCATTGCTGGGTGACCTGTGCCCCTGGGCATGGGGTGAGGGTGGCAGACCAGTCCCAAACCACCCGGGGCCCAAGCCCTCCTCTGTCCAGAAGCATCTGTAGAACGGGGCTCTCCTTTCAGGACCCCCGTCAGGAACTGAAGGGCAAGAACGTCCTTATTGTGCAGAACTCCCCAGAGCTGACAGCGGCCCGGTTTGGGCTGGCGCCGGCGCAGCTTGGCGCCCTGCTGCGGGAGGGCCGGCGGAGGCTGATGGCAACCCGGGCGCAGCGACCGCGGCCACACTTGGACACCAAGATGCTGGCGGCGTGGAACGGTGAGAGGCGGCTCAGCTCGGGGGGGGGCGTGTCTTGCCCAGACATGTTTTGGCGGGGCTTGTAGCAATGAGTCCTGCTGTGGCTGGACAGGCCCCTGCGGAGGCAGTGGGTGGGTGAGCTGGGGTTTGGGGCTGTGGGGGTATCTGGGGGAAGCAGCCCCACAAGCTGCAAGCCATGGGGCTGCTGGGGACTGAGCCATTGCTCCGGGTTTATTTCCCTCGCCTGCTGCCAGCAGAGAGCAGCAAAACTCTTCCCTTGGCTCAGCCCAGCTCCTTCGCTAGGCTCTGGGGAAGGGGATGGAGTTGGGGATTCAGGACCCAGGTGGGACGCGGAGCTCATCTCCACTGTTGCTTTAGAGGGGGGACCACAGCTCTGTGTCCGTCTGTCCGGGTGTCCCGCAGCAGGTAATGACTGCAGCACCCCAGGCACTGTTCCCAGCAGTAAATGCCTGGAGATGGCATGAGCCAGACTTAGACTGCGTCCTGCACACAGGAAGACTCTGTTAAGCCCTGATTCTGCCTGCAAGCGAAGGCTTCACTCTTGCTGGCCTTGCAGCACGCTGCCCTTCAGTGACAGTACGTGACTTTTAGTGGTGTGAACTGAGCTGATGGCTGAGCCTTGACCGGCCTTGGACATCAGGGAGGATGAGCTTCACGCTGAGCATCCTTTAAAGCAAAGGCAGCGACACCCCCACCAGTTCCTTGTGCCCCTCTCTGAGCCTGTCCCCGTGTCTGTCCTACACAGGGCTGATGATCTCGGGCTTTGCGCAGGCTGGGGCGGCCCTGGCTGTGCCTGGGTACGTGAGCCGGGCTGCGCAGGCCGCTGCCTTCCTACGGAAACACCTTTTCGACCCTGCCAGTGGGCGGTTGCTGCGGAGCTGCTACCGGGGCAAAGACAACACGGTGGAGCAGAGGTGAGCAGCGGTACAGAGAGGGTCTCCAGACCCACTGGCCATCCTGCAGGAGCTGCCCAGGCCCTGGTGGTCTGTGTCCTCCTCTTTAGGCAGGACTGAACTTGGAGGGAGGCCTTGCACAGAGCTGCCTCCAATGCAGTTTGGGATGGATTGGTGCCGCCCCACCAAGTGAAGAGGAATTAAGGTCAAATCCTTTCCCATTCCTCACCTCTCAAGCTGGCAGGAGCCTCCCCCTGCCCTTCCCTGCTGTACCTAGGGTGGTGACTTGGCACAGCCAGTGGTTATCTTGGATCTCAGAGTGGCAGAGGCTGGTAGGCAGGGCTTTGTGGGGATGGAGAGCATTTCCCACCTGGCCAATGTAGAGATCCTGATGCTCCTTCCCTGTCTGCCACTGCAGCACCGTTCCCATTCAGGGCTTCCTGGAGGATTATGTCTTTGTCATCCAGGCTCTCTTTGACCTGTATGAAGCCTCACTGGACCAGGGCTGGCTGGAGTGGGCACTGCAGCTCCAGCACATGCAAGACGAGCTCTTCTGGGACCCCAAAGGCTTTGCGTATTTCTCCAGCGAGGCTGGTGATCCCTCTCTGCTCCTGCGCCTGAAGGATGGTGAGTTTGGAGACCCGGCTGTGGTCCCAGAGGTTATGGTGTGGGGCAGCTGGAGGACCAAGCCATGGGATGGTGAAGTGTTGAGCTGATGCAGGAGCTGTTGTCCCTCGCAGACCAAGACGGCGCAGAGCCTACTGCCAACTCTGTCACTGTCACAAACCTGCTCCGAGCGGCTTGTTACTCTGGTCACATGGAGTGGGTGGAAAAAGCCGGGCAGATCTTGTCTGCTTTCTCAGAGAGGCTCCAGAAGATCCCAATAACCCTGCCAGAGATGGCCCGGGCCACCGCTGTCTTCCATCACACCCTCAAACAGGTATGGGCTGGGGCTCATGTGTCCCCTATGGGACCTGCGACAGGGAGGGGGCCTGGCAGTGGCGTGGGTGCAGTCACAGCTCTCTGCTTTCTCCCTCCTGCCACCCATGCTCTCCCCTGGCAGGTCGTTATCTGTGGGGACCCCCAAGAAGAAGACACAAAAGAGATGCTGCGCTGCTTCCACTCCGTCTTCAGCCCAAACAAGGTAGAGGTGCCAGCGCTGCCTACCAGCCCTCTCCCATGCTCTGCCTGGCTGCTCCCTGCCAGCTGCCATCACACTCATGCTGCTGCCTGCATTGCTGGTGCCTTCATCCTTTCTCCTGGTGTGGCTGTGTAGCATCCATCCTCTTCCTCCGCTGTCCTGCCTCCCTTCTGGGCAGTGTCCTATCCAGCCCTTAGTAAGTATGGCCGGCTGAGCCCCTGCACCCCTCTCCCTGGTGCAGAGCGCTGGCAGCCCGGCGCAGGGAGCGGTGCAGCCGTGGCTGCTGTCGCTGCTGGCTGTTTACACTGCTCTCAGCCTGAGCCCAGCGTCCCCAGTGCTCATCTCCCAAGGGAAAACCTTCCTTTCCGGAGTGGATATGTCATGCCCGGTGTGGATCCAGGCAGTGTCTGGGTCACCTTCTGCCTGGAGCCACCCTTGCGTCCCTGTGGCTGTGTTGTGGGTGGGGGTAACCCTGCCTGGGGGTGCTGGCTTTTCCCAAAAGCTTTGACTGCAGCTGTGCTGGGGTTACTGCCTTGCTCTGCTCGTCTGTGTCCCCGCTCAGAGGTGCATCGCTTGGTGCATCCTGGGTCCCGTGCTGCCTTGGGGACAGAGCTGTTTCCTGCCTGCGGCGCTGGCAGGGAAGGGCAGCATGGCAGCTGGGGCCAGTCACACCACATGGGCAGTGTCCCTGCCCTGGGGAGCGGTGGCTCACACCTTGTCAAGGCCATGGAGCCAAGGGAAGCAGGACTGGGCTGCAGGAGAGGTGAACTCGGCATTTTGGTCTCTAGACTGGATCCATCCCCACCTGTCAGGGTCCTGGTGCCAAGGATGGGTGCACTGAGCTGCAGCATGTGGTGGGGAGCTGGTGCCAGGGCCAAAGCACCGCTTTCCCTCTGTAGTCCCAGCTGGGGTGAACTGGGGAGGGCTGGTCCCGCTCTGTCCGTGTGTTAGCTCAGCCCATGGAGGATTTCATCCCTGAGCCTCTGCCTGCCTGCCCAGTGATGTTTAACGGGTGGGGAACACAGCTCCAGTCCTTCCTGCATCATCTCCCATCCAGCAGAGCCCTGGGCTTCACTGGTGCCTGGGCTCTGTGAGGCCTCTGCTCCTGTGCTCTTCCTCTCCCTTGAAGTGACCCAGTTTGCAGGGCTGGGAAGTGCCGTGCTGGCAGCAGGGAGCCCCACACCACCAAGAATAACCTGCTCCCGTTCCTGGCAGCTGGTTCAGCCACTGGTCCCCTGGGTCCACCTGGGCCCTGGGCTGGAAACAGCTGTCGGCTTCAGGGTCCTGAGCAGAGCAAATAGCACAACCATTCCCTCTCTTCCTGTGCTGCTCTGTTCTTTCCTGCTAAGCTGCTAACAAGCCTGGCTGGTGGGATGCTCTGCTCCCCTGGGGTAGGCCCATCTCCCCTGAGGTTGTTTTCTTCCTTGAAGCATGGAGGAAGAGGAGGGGTAGGTGCTCTGGGTGAATATTTCCATGGGGGAGTGAAGCCATGGGGTGGGTGGGAGCTGCCTGAGGATGGCAGTGCCCACCCAGGCTGTGCACAATGGGGTGGAGCGTGCAGGGGTGCATGGGGGCTGCAGGGCTGGCAGCAGGCAGGGCAGGGGTCTGCGTGTGCCTGCCCTTGTGTATGCTGTGATGGTGGGATGGGGCAGAAGCCAGCTCATTCGGCAGCCTGAGTTTGTTTTCCAGAAGGAAAGCAGCAGGATCTCAGCTGGTGAAGCTCTTTGCCCCGTGGGGGTGTGTGGGGGGGTGTGTGTGAGCTTCCCCAGGCGTGGGTGTGCAGGATGGGTAGGAGCTGAGCTGCTCAGCGCTGGGGCTGGGCAGAGCACAGAGCCATGCTTCCCTTGAGCCGTCCTGCCACGCTTCCCTGGCACTCTGCTCGTTCCCTGCGGACAGCTCAGCTCTTGCAGGGGCAATGGGGAGAAAGGAGGAGAGTCACACTGCTCAGGGGGGTCACCGAATTTGGGAGCAGCCTGCGGTCTCCTGACAGCCATCCCTCTTCCTGCACTGCATCCCATGGAGATGCTGATGCTCCTTTTCCCCACCTCCTTCAGTCCCCTCCAGCTGCTCCCCAGCTCTCCTTCCCCACCCCAAGAAGCTGCCTGAGGCAGAGCAGCCCTGGATCACCCGCTCTGGGGATGTGGCAGCTTTGGGAATTGGCTTTGCCAAGGAGTTGGGCAAATGTCACTGCCATGTCCCCTGCCACCCCCGTTCCCTTGGTGCTGAGGGCTAGGCTCATCTGCAGGAACACAATTAATTAGGTCGTTCCAGTAATTAATTCCTTACAAATCTCACATTGAAATCCTTGCTGTAACGAGATGCTGATGATAAAATGGCATTGAGGTCACAGATTTAAATGGACCCTGTGCCTGGAGGAGCCCTCTGCCTCAGGCAGCTGCTGCAGGGATGTGAGTGGTCTGGGGGCGATGCCAGCGGCTGCTCCCCTGCAGCTCAGAGCAGAGGGGGTTGGATCCCTGCTCCAGGGCTGGATCCTGGCTCCTGGTATAGATCCCTGCCCTGTTAATGGTCTTTAGGGTAATTATGAAGGATCCCATTATCTCCTTGGCTGCAGAGCGCTAGCCTGCCGCTTGCCTTCATCCTGGCCCCGCAAGAAGACCTCAGGGAGCTTGTGAGAAAAATGAATAATGAATTTCAGATTGGACATGAATTGGTAATTAATCACTCCTGGAATTAATTCCAGACAAAGGCGAGGAAGGCGGGGGGAGCAGGAGGCAGGCAGGGAGCTGGGCTGCGACAGCACTGGGTCAAGGCAGGGACTGAGCGGGAGATGTGGGGTGACAGGATGGGACTGCACCCAACTGCCACCTTCCAGGGCAAGGGCTTGGGGATGCAGTGACCCCCTGGGCACACAGGGTGAGGGCAGCCCCTGCCAGGCTGGGGGGGGCTGTGTGGTGTCCCCACAAGTGCCAGGGCTGGGGGCAGAGGGTGCTGCATGCTGGGCAGGCAGTGCTGTGGCTGGAGCTGGTGCGTGCTGTTGGGAGTCAGGGTGTCTGTGTTTGGTGGCAGCATGAGCAGCGCAAACATGTGGTGAGCGTGTGGGTGCTCAGCAGGTGCTGCTGCAGGCACACGTGTGGGGCTGGGTGCGGGAGAAGGGCAGCTGTATGCTCCAGCAGCGGGATGCTGCTGCTGTCCCTCAGGCCTTGGAATGGTCTGTGCTTTGCTCAGCCTTCCCATCGTGCGGGCACCAGGCTCCTGCCAGCTGGCCTGTCCCCCGAGGAGCCCCCTGAGGCTTTGACAAACATTGTCCCTTTCAGAAAAAGCTCATTATCGCAGTAGCCCCTGGCTGGTGCTGTGTGTCAGCCCAGAGAGCCCCCCACCCCCTGCGACCCGGTGTCTGAGGATTTGGGAAGCGTTTGGATGGCCGGAGGAGCTGGGCTGCAGGCTGGGATGGGGCAGTGCTGCGGCTGGGGTGCACTGGGCTGGGTGGGTGTCCCCAGGGAGCTGGCTGGCTCTGGGCATGTGGGTGCTGGGCTTCATCCCTGCCTGTCTGGTGCACAAAGGGGAGGCCAAGCGCTGGGGATGGTGAGGACCACGAGCTCCCTCCCATGCAGTTGTGGTGGGGAGGTGGCCGCTGTGGGACCCTGGCAGAGGGCTGGTGTGGGTCCCCTGGGCTCTCTGTCCCCTCCTGCCTTTGGGCAGGCACGTGGGGGATGCTGCTAGCTTTTGGTGTGTCTGTGGGGAGGGCAGGACTGCCTGGTGTTGGCTGTGCTCTCACAGCAGCTTCTTGGGCAGGTGCTGATGGTAGCAGATGGAGACAGCTCTGGGTTCCTCTACCGCCAGTTGCCTTTCCTCACGTCCCTGGAGAGGAAGGACGGGAAAGCCACCGCCTATCTCTGCAGCAACTTCACCTGCTCCCTGCCCGTCACCTCGCCCCAGGAGCTGCGTGGGATGCTCTGCCTGTGAACCTCTCAGCCCCTCTGCCTGCAGAAGGTGATGGGGAGACAGACTGTCACGCCAGCCTGGGAATAGGGGGGAGACCTGTAATAAAGCCACCCTGGGCATGAGCTGCCTCCCAGAGAGTTTCTGGCAGTCCAGCAGGGCTGTGCCCTTCCCTGCCTGCAGCATGTCAGGCTCTGGGTTCTGCCTGCGCTGCTGCTCTGCTCTCAGCAGAACCATCTCTGGTCCCTGGTGCTTGTTTTGGCATGGCCAGGAGAAACCCACCGAGCAGCATCTCCTCCCCCTGCGCACGCACTCGCTCCTCTTCTCTTCATGCCAAGGGAAAGGAAAACAAATTAAATATAAATCCCAGCGTTAATGGAGAAGTCAGATGGGAAAACTATTAGGGTTCCTATAGCAACCCCAGGGTAACATTGTCAAAAGCACCTGGATGACTTGGGAGTCAAGAGCTGTTGAAAGCGTTACTGGTTACGACAGCCGTGGTATTTTTCCATTACAGGGTAGATTCTAACGTAAAGTTAATATATAGTGCATGCAAAAACCCTGCTGATTGCCACAACTGATGGAAACACAAGAGCCAGCCCCAGCGCTTCCAAATGGCTTGAGAAAGGGCTTCTGAGAGTCTCGTGTTCTTTGTGCAAGGCCTGGCAGCCGGCGCCTGCATCCGCACTAGGATGGGGCTTGTGAGGCTGCACCGCTTCCCCTGGGACCCACAGTGAAGCGGGGAGCTTCCCTGGGCCTGGGGCGGCTGGAGAGAGTAGGCATGGGGCTGGAGACCCCCAGAGCTGGGGGGGCTGGCATGCTCCACGGCTGCCCTGGGATCCTGAGCGCCACTGTTTTTGGGTGCTCTCCCTGGCACTGCTCTGGCTGGGGATCCCCCGCAGGGATGGCAAGTGGTGAATTGTCCCACCCCCATCTCAGCGGGGTTTGTCCAGGCTGCATGGCCAGGCTGGGTGCTGTGTGTGGGTGCTGCTGGCTGGGGTGCTCAGGGCTGCGACTGCCCCAGCTTGGCCCTTGCCTTTGCTTGCAGAAAGTTTTGATAACAGCACAAGAAATAACCCCTAAACCCACCTTTTTGGCCAGCATTTGAGGAGGGGGATGTTTGCTCTGAGCTTCCTTGGCAAAGTCCCAGCTCGACCAGGGGTCTCGCCCATCTTCCCTCGGGGCTTGGCAGCATCCTGCCAATGCTGGCCATGGGGATGGCATGGCCAGGTCTTGGTATCTCTGCTGAGCAGAGGGAGATAACCCACTCAGGCAGAAGCAAGACGCTGTTGCCAGCTGCCCATGCTCTCTTAGCTGCAGTGTAAACTTCATTCTCCCTTTCCTCCCACTCGTTCCTCTTCCTCCTTGTTTCCAAACAGGCGAGCACCGTGCTACCAGCATCCCTCTGACACCCCAGAGCTCCCCCAGCACTGAAGCCCTCACCTCAGCTGGTGGGATACCGGCATCTGGCAGCAAAGCGATGCCAAGCCACGCTGCCCGCTGGCTCTCCAGTGGCTTGTGCCAGGATTTGGGGGTAACCGGCCAGGAGAATTGCCTTTGAAGTCAGAAAGGAATTTTACACCTCATCTCATGAATGCTTTCTATGCTTATGGAAGAGGAGGGGGTTTATATTCTCTCCTCTCTTGGTTTTAACAGCTGAAGTGTTTCTGGAAATCCAGCTGAAAATTGCCGGTTTGGCAGATGGCTGACTGCTTGCTTCTGGGTTTTTTCTGTCTTTTTTCTCTCTTTTTTTGATTTTTTTTTTTTAACTTGGCATCTCTGCTGTGGGGATTGATGTGACACCCGTTCTCATGAATGCTTGGAGTGGGTCGGTGCTGCGTCCGTGCCAGGAGAGCATCCTCGGAGAGCAGGGCTGGCGCTGAGCTCCCCACAGGGAAGCCCAGATGTCTTGGGCCCCAGGACCAGCCAGGTTCACGTGTGGCTGCCATCCCTAAGTTGGCGTGGTGCTGGGGGGCAAGGTACCAAGCTGATTCAGTGCTCACCACCCCCCTGTTGTACAGGCACAGGGTGCCTTTCCCCGGCGTCGTCTTGCTTTTCGAGGCATCTCTGTAAGCAGCCGCTGGGCAGAGATGTGCTGTGAACCTGTCAGGATGGATTGGGCTCACCTCAGAATAAAAAACAAAAAGGAAGTGAAGTTCCCTGTGCTAAATAACTGATGTCGTGGCATCTCGGTCCTCCTGGTGCCCCACTGCTGCCCAGGAACTGGGTATGGGTCCTGCTCCTCGTTGGCAGGTGGTGCTGGAGGAGGGCAGGGCCATGGTGGTTCAACCCTCCTCGCTGCTTTCCTGTCGCTGCCCTACCGGCTTCGCTGCAAGTGCCATTGATTAATGGGCAATTAATGGGGATGGTACTGCCCAGCTCACCCTGGCTCTGGGGGAGGGATGGAGCAGGGATGTGGTGCTGAGGGGTCCCACACTGCCTCGCAGGATCCATTTCCCATGTTCCCTTTGGCCCTGGGCAGACCCCTTTCCCTACCGGTGGGAAGGTTCAGGGTGTCAGGAGGCAGCATCCTGCACTACCCCACACTCTGCTCCAGCTGCAGAGTTGGCAAAAACCATCCCAAAATGCATGAGATAACCCAAGTGCTGCTTTCCCCTTGTGGTCCCGTGGGTGGGTTCCTCATCAGGTGCCTCCAGAGGGTGCAGAGTCGGGGTTATCACCCTGCCTGGGGTCTGCCCTTGCCTGGAAGCCCCAGCAGCTGTGGATGGATGGGGAGAAGTAGGTTTTTCCCTTCCTGTTTTTTTTAATAATTAGGAAAAAAATGCAAGCTTTCAACGTGTTAACTTGGAACTGGGGTGCCTGGGGTACACCCCACGGCTCAGCCCTCCAAGGCAGCCATGAGCGCTGACGCCCATCGTGCCCCTTTGGGGGGTCTGGGGCACACAGTGGGAGGCAGGCAGCACCGGCGGCCACCCTTGCTGCTCTAATGAGGCTTTCCCTCTAATTAATATTCCCCAGCAAAGCCGGTGCTGATGCTGGGTCTCTTGGCTTTTATCTCTGTTGGCATTGATGTGACATCAATGGGAGATGGGGCTTTGAAAGCTGTTTGTTATTTGTGATGTTGCATCTGCAGGAGAGGGAGGATGTCCCCAAGCCCGGGTCCAACTCTGTTGTCTTCTCCGCCCTCGAAGACACACAGGGAGGGCTGTGCGTGCATGTGGAGGTTGGGGGATGTGTGCAATTTGGACATCCCTGTTTCCAGACCCTCTGAGAAGGTACGTTGGGCAAATTAATGAGGTTTCTGTGCCCTGTTGCTTCCTGCACGGTGCCTGGGCATGGGTACCCAGCCCACAGCCAAGCACGCAGCGCAGTCATGCGTGAGCACCCGTTTAGAGCACGCCTGAGTGCCCAGTTGCTCCATGCTTGGGTGGCCAATTTACCAACACCTGAGCACCCAATTAGTCAGTACCTGAGAACACAATTAGTCAACACTTGAGCACCCATCTGCTCCTGCTGATTAGCTCCTGCCCCGGGGGTTATTTTGGGCATAAAAGGGCAGGTTTTGGTAGCTGGGGGCTGCAGTGGTGCCTGTGAGGGAGGAAGTTGGGAAGGGCCAGCTGCTGGTCACAGCTGCTCTGGAAGTGATGAAAAAGCCCCATTGCACCCCAAAATGTCAGGGGAGCCTGTGAAGCCCCAGTGCAGACAGACGCAGAGGAGGGGAAGGTGGGCAGGAGATGTGGGGCTGGAGTCCCTCGGGTGCAGCAGTCCCCCCCTGCCCCGTGCCCATCGCGTGCTGTTAAGCCCCTCTCCTCCCATGTCCAGAGGGAATCTGCAGCCAGCGAGCTGGTGTGGTGAGTCCCTGAGCCATAGCCTCTTCCCCAGAGTGTTTTGGGCAGCTCACCGGGGTCCTCTTGCACCAGGAGGTGGGTGGGGGGCATGTTTTGGGTCCCGGCTCCCCTCCTCTCAGGGGCTGGCTGCATCCCACCAGAGCATCCACAGGCAGCCAGCTCCAATCCCCCCTCCCTGCCTCAGCGCTTGCTCTGCACAGCTGTTCATGCCATCCAGCCCCAGTAATTCCAGTATTCCTGACAAGTGAATTTGCAGCTGAAGCTGGCCAATGTTTGCTCAAAATGTGCTTTTTTTCCTTTTTGAGCCAACTTTCTGCAGATCTGTGCCAGGGACTTGGCGGGGGAGGAGGGGGAGACAGCACCAGACCATGGCACAGGACCTCTGCAGTGGGGCTCCATTTCATAGAATCATAGAATCACAGACTGGTCTGGGTTGGAAGGGACCCCAGGGATCACAGAGCTCCAACCCCCTGCCACAGGCAGGGCCACCAACCTCCAGGCCTGGAGCTACACAAGGTTGCCCAGGGCCCCATCCAACCTGGCCTTGAACACCCCCAGGGATGGGGCACCCACCCCCTCTCTGGGCAGCCTGTTCCAGCCCCTCACCACTCTCTCTGGAAAGAACTTCCCCATAACATCTAATCTAACCCTTCCTTCCTTTAGTTTTAATCCATTTGGCTTGGATGCTGCCTCAGTTTCCCCTCATTCCAAGCCATCCTGGCTGTTCCTACGCCAGGCATCCGCTGCTCCAGTGTGTGTTCTGCTTGGCCTCTCCCAGAGCCACCACGTGCTCCAGTTCTCTTTGGCCAGGCTAAGCCAGGGGCTCCAAATGCTGCATTTCAGAGCAGCACCCCCTGAAGCAGGGAAGTGGGGGAACCTCAGAGACCGGCCAGTGGCTCTGCCCTTGCAAGTGCTGGGATGCTGCTGGGTGCAGCGAGCAGTGGGTGTGGTGGGGAGGTGGGATGAGATTGCTGCCTGTCTCCCCTCCCTGGGGAGAAAACCCAAACGGGGTACAGCCGAGCTCTTTCACACCTGGATTTTATGGGCCAGACATGCTCCAGGGGCCACACTGGGGAATTTTCAGCCATCCCAGGCTGGCTGCCATGGGCATGAGGGGGTGCCAAGGAGTTTTGGGGATTATCATCCCCACACGATGCTTGGCAGCTCCAAACAGGCACTGCAGCCGCGACCCATTCCCTTTCCACCAACTTTATCGCTTGGAGATCTTCCCCCTCCTGCCTGGCAGCGCTGCAGCAGCCTCACCCCTTTCTCATGGGACTGTCAGCCTCGGCCCCTGCTGGGAAGGGTGGGAGGGGATGGCTGGAGGCCCTGCAGCACCCGGGGCACGGTGGGAGGGCAGCGGGAGGCCGTCCGCACTTATGAAGGGTTATGCAAGAGACACTTGGCCATTACACGGCTATTAATCCTCCTTTACTATGGTTTTGGTATTTACTGACCGCAGAAACTGCTGCATTAAATTGAAATTAAATGAGTATTTTGGAGGCTTCACGGAGGGGAGGAGGAGGATGTCCAGGGAGGTGGGTGCAGGTTTGTGAGTGCTGGGTTAGTAGGGGGATTTTTGGGGTGCTCAGAGGGACAGGGACCCCAGTAGGTCCCCAATGGTTTTGTCAGCAGTGCAGGGATGTCCCGCAGGTGCTGTTCCAGGCTGTCAGTCCAGGTGAGGTGCCGGGGGCATCTCTGGTGCCTGCGGCGCTGTGTGAGCTGCTAAATTAAAGGCGAGAGATGCTGAGGGCTCCCGGGGAGCCTTGGCTGCTAATCAAAGGGGAACAGGCTCCGCTTTTCATCTGGGGTTTTATACACAGCTCCAGCGGGGCTGAGGCTGCTCCTCTCCCCATGGCTGGGTGGATCTGGGGTTAACCCTGTGTGTGCTGCAGCCTGGCAGAAGCAGGGGGTAAT
Source organism: Porphyrio hochstetteri (assembly GCA_020800305.1). NCBI lineage: Eukaryota > Metazoa > Chordata > Aves > Gruiformes > Rallidae > Porphyrio > Porphyrio hochstetteri. Next base: position 2,794,321 of record CM036923.1, on the reverse strand, counting down.
GACTCCTAGTACCAGCTACGGCTGAAACCCACATCAGGGACCCTGAGGCTTGGGGCAAGTGGGAGCTGGGCAGTGATGCCCACGCTTTGGGAACAAATCTCCAGCTGGAAAAGCAGGATGGGACCCCAGTCACAGGGTTCTTCTGGCCGCAGCATGGCTGTCCTGAATCTCATTCCACTGGTGCCTCGGGGTTGATGCTTGTTGGGCTATTTGGGGCTTTACCCACAGACAAGGAACTTGAACATCCCTGCCTGACCCAGGACTCTTCTCCTTGTCCCCAACTCCGGTGAATCTGGGACAGGCAGAGCTGGGCTCACTGCAATTATCCTCAGATTAAAGGCAGCTAATTTAGTTTGAGTTACAGAGGCTAAACCGGATCAATAGGCGGGGGTGAAGCAGATGAAAGAGGAATCGATGGATGTTCAGAAGATGGGTTGTGTAGCTCTCTGGGGTGATGCTTTGGGGCCTGGGGCTAGTGGCGATGCCCAAGTGATGTGGGGCCAGGAAGGAGAAGTGGGGATGTGGGAGCTGGTGGCAGGCAGTCCCTCGGGCAATTCACGCCAGCAAAGCAGAACTGCAACTCAGCACAAGGCTTTCATCGGGTTTTTTGCAGCTCAGCAGACTGGAGGCTGCTGTGACAGGCGCGAGCTTCGGCTCTGCGGGACCGGAGGCATGGGTTTGACAGCCAGCCCCCAGCCGTGCCGCTGCGCTCGCCCCCGTGCCTGCTGGGGACGTCATGGGCGGGGGGAAACTGGCTTGAAGTTTGACCAGAATTTGGGCAGAAGCTGGCTTGGGCTGCCTGCAAGGTGTGCACCGAGCAGGCATCCTCACAAGAGGATGCTCGCTGGCCTAAGCTGGGAATGTCCCAGTGGCTTTTGACCCCCGTGGCCACCAGCTTGGTCTGTCCCATGTGCTGCCTTCTGGCAGGGCAGCGCAGTGGGAGGTAGGGTCCTTTTTCATAGCTGACAGCCCATGAATATTTATAGCAGCATATTAAAAATGTCCTCTGCATCCCAAATTAGTCATGGGGGCCTGGATAGAGCCAGGGTGCTGGGTACGGTGGTACTGATATCAGCCCAGCCCCGTGGTCACGTGGCCCTGCAGCCGGGGGAGTGATGGAGTGGGGGTCCCCCTCCCTCTGGAGATGTGTGAGAAGCTCTTGGGTCCTGTCTTTGGACCAGAATCTGCTCCCACATATGACCTCTTGTCCCTCTTGGGCACTGGGTCAGGGCACTGGCAGCACCAGGATCTCTACCCTGCTCAGCACCTCTTCCTTACTGTCTTGTGCTCTAAAAACTCAGGTTTCTGTGGCTGTGACCAATGTCTCCATCAGCTGCCGAGGGGTGCAGGAGTTGCTCCTCCACACCACGTGCTGGGGATGTTGGCTGCCTCTGGGATGTGCAAAGTGTGGTCAGCACAGAAGCGTTCATCTCCTGGAAAAGCAGGCAAGAAAGGGAATCGATGTTTTGGTGAATGACAGGAAATTAAAGGAGGAGAAGAAGGGGATGAAGCTATTTCCCAGCTCCTAAGGGGTTGGCAGGGATAACAGAGCAAAGAGCAAAATCTAATTTAGAAAGAGTAGCGAAGGCAGAAGTGCTGGGGGGGGGGCGCTGTCCTGCTTGTAGCGTGAAGCCTCAGGCTGAGGTTGGTGGAGGGTCGCACTGCAAACCCTGGGGCCTCCATGTGTTCTGGCAGGACAAGGGTGAGATGCCCATGGTGTTCGGGGACCCTTCAGCCTGTGGGATGCTGGGCTGGGGGCTGAGCCCTGGCAGGGGGAGGTCTCTGGCTTTGCTTTCGCAGTTGGTAGCTCCCCTTTGCTCCCCCCAGCCCTGGCCGAGGATCTGTCTGGTCCCAGCAGAGACTTGTTTCACCCAGAGAGGATCACCAGAGCTGGGTTATCAGCCTCTGGTACCAGGCACCATGCTGGGAAGTGCTGACATCGTCATTATTATTACTATTATTATTATTCCTGCTTGCAGTGGGGGTGTTGGCAGCCTGGCTGAGAGCTCAGCCCCCTCTCTGTGAGCAGTTAATTCCTGTGAGGAATTAAAACCTCAGTTACTGAGGTCAAGCCATGGCAAGGATGGTTTGATGTTGGGGGGTCAGAGCCTGCACCAGTGGGGTCTGTGGGCTGGGAGATGTGGTTGCCAGGCATCCATGGGCACCTCCCTGCCCCTCCAGTATGAGGGGGCTCAGCTTCATGGGAGGGTTTGTTGGGTTGGACACCTCCTGTCAGCAGGTTTGTGGGCATGGGGAAAAGTTTTCCCTCCTCTCTCCATGGAAAATGTGACCTCCACAGGTTGGGCATCCCCGCAGGTCCATGAGGAGGAAGGGATTCTGCTCATGAGCCTTGGCAAAGTCATAATTTACATTTAAATTAATTTTTTTCTTCTGTATTGCTGTTTTTTTTTTTTCACTAAATGGCATCATTTGTGGTCAAAATGAAGGTCTTGCCACATGTGGTGCTCATGCTGGTGAGGAGACAGCCAGGGAGGGGGGACAGGGGTGGAGAACCCCACACCGGGGGGCAGGCAGAACAAAAGGAGGTAGGATACAGAATTAGGTGGAAATCAGGCTGGAAACGTGCTCCAGGGAGGGAAGGCTCTATGGTGGATGTGGCATGGCTGGGTTAGCCATGGCTGGTGTGGGGCAGGGGGGGTGGGTACTGCTTTGGCTGAGCCCCGCTACCCCTCCAGCCAAAGGGGAGAAGGGGGAGAGGGCAGCAGGGACTTGGGGTCCTTTGGAGCTACCAAGCTGAGAAGTGCAGGTACAAACCCCTCTGGGAAGCTGCTGTTCTCTCTCTGTGCCCTCCCTCCCTGTCTGTCTGTCCTTTTGCTCGGGTCTCCCTCATCACAGACTAATGACAGTCCTGGCGGGTGCCACTAATGAGGGGCTGTGGCTCTGACCCCGGGACAGACCCTGTGCTCCCCCTGCCTCAGCTCCTTGTGGCATTAATGAAGCCCTAAAATCACTTTTATCTCCTGGGGTAGCCAAGAGGAAAGGCTATGGTGGAGTGGGGGCCCTGCAGCCCCCCCCCCCGCAGGGGTACAGCACTCAGGCTTCTCCTGAACTGCATCTCCATGGCAACACGGAGGGATGCTCCTGCAGGATGCTCCCCCACGGCCACTGAGGGGGATCCCAGCAGCCTGGGGGCTCAGCACCATGCAGGATCCAGCAGAAAACACCTGCCTGGGCTGGGAGCCGTCTGCCTGTCTGTCTGTCTGTCTGCCCACAGCAATATCCCTGTGGATATTGCACAGAGGTGCTGCTTGGTTTGAACCCTGGCAGCAGCCGCCTAAAGCACACATCTGTGTGGTATCCCTGCTCCCCAGCCTTGCTGGTGATGATGAGCATCTCCCAGAGCAAACAATAACAGAATTAACCCCACAGGCCTTTCAGCCCCTAGTTTTCCAGCCCTGACCTTGTCCTGAGCTTGTCTCCAGCAAGCCAAGGGATAGAAACCTCCAGCCATTTCCACAGCATGGCACCGGCGCAGTGTCCAGCCCCCGAATACACTCCCTGTAACATCTGTCTGTCCTTTTCACCGTGGTTTTCATTACTAAGCATGTCAGAATTAAGACAAACACAGCTCAGGAGTGGGGGGCTTGGGGGTCCTTGTGATGCTTCAGGACCACCAGGATGTCCAGGGCTGCTTTACACGAAGGTGTAGGGTGGCTTGCAGGGAGCCAGGATCCATCCTGCTTCCCCAAGGGTGTCCTTTGGGATGTCTCCAGGCAGAAATCAGCCCTGCAGAAGAAATGCAATGCTGCCAAATCTTGCTGGCCATCCGCTGTGGGACCACAGTACCTTTGGTGGGGCTGCCCTCTTCTCCCAAAGTTGTCACCTTCGTGCCCCAGGCTGTGTGTGTGGGGGGGGGCCCAGGCAGCTCCCCCTTCGTTTGTTGCCATTTATCTATAATTTAGCATGGGTTTTAGTTATATTCTAATTGAGTTTCATGTGTCACAGCGTGTCTCAAACAGAAAATATAAATATTTAACAACCTCCACTGGTAATAAAGATTCACATTTGCCTCGTTCCAGCTCCCAGTACATGAATATTCCGCACCACGCTCGGTGGGTATTAACTTCATTCAGATTTCTCCCCCGTTATGCAATAAAACTGTAATGACAGATAGAAGCCAGACCTTTATATATATATATATATATATATATATATATAATCAAAACCACAACCACTACCAAGCCAGTTTGGTGTCATTAATTCCCCTCCGTTGGTTAGGGGAGCACTAATAGGTTCCGGTTCGGTGCCAGCTCTCTGTGCGTGCCAGCGCTGTGCGCACGCGCCAGCAACGCTGCGGGTGAGAGCTCCCCAGTCACACCAGTATGGGCGAGAACTGGGGCATGGGAAGGGCAGGGGCAGCTTGGGGGTTGTGTGGGGTGAATCGCAGAATTGTAGGGGTTGGAAGGGACCTCCAGAGCCCATGGGGTCCAACCTCCCTGCCAAAGCAGGGTCCCTGGGACAGGCCGCACAGGTCGGCGTCCAGAGGGGGCTGGAATCTCTCCAGAGAAGGAGACTCCACACCCCCCTGGGCAGCCTGTCCCAGGGGTATCTGAGGTTCAGGTCATGCAGGGCAAGGGCTGAAGGGAGCCTGGTTTGGGTTGGGGTAGAGCTGGGATTGTGTCCCTGTCTTGGTGCCACTCGAGTGGGGATGCCTGCGGGGTGGGATGCGAGCGAAAGCATCGCTGGTCTGTGCTGGGGCTGGGGCAGGGCTGTCACAGCGAAGCCCTTGATGGTGAAGTGATGGGGCTGTGGTGGGAGAAAGCCCTGGGGGAGTTTTGGGTGGACAAGTGAGGACAAGTGGGCCTGCCCCAAGCTGGCAGAGCCCAGGCACCGCAGAGAGCAGCTCTCGGGGCGGGTCTCGGGACTCACTGAGCTGGGTGTGACTGAGCACTGTGGCCAGGGCTGGTGTGCTGGGGGTAGTCAGGTCTGTCCTGGGGAGACGAAGCCATCTGGGCCACAGCTGGGTCCTGGCTTCCCACTGCAGCAGCCCCCAAAGTGCCTTTTGTACCACTATGAGCGTCTGAGGCATTACAAGGCTTCTGGAGCACGTTGGCTCTGGGGTGGCAGAAGCAGCAGCAAAGCAGAGGCAGGGGCCAGGCTGTGAGCCCATCAGTGCCCTGCGCTTGGTGGGAGGGCTGCCAGACCCTCACCCCCCACCCCTGAATGCTCTGGGGAGCTGGGGTGCTCCTCAGAGGGCTCCTGCAGGGAAGGTTGGAGCTTTGAGCACCTGAAGGCTGCCTTGCGATCTCCAAACCTGCTCGGTACCCCAAGAAAAGGGGGGATAACCTTCCCCCTCCAGCTCTGCCATGGGGCAGCTGAAGATTGTGTTGCCTGGGGATTTGTTATGGTCATTGTGCTTCATGCAGGAGAGAGGCCATGGGTGGGCTGCGTGACTCAGCTAAACCCTGTTGAACCAGCTAAAAACACCCCGGGTACCACCAGCACCCCCCCACTGGCACAGCGGGGAGCACCCGGGGCCAGCACAGAGCTGGGGACCCCACAGAGTGGCCAGCATGTGGCTTGTGCCCATGGCTCACTGGGCTTGCCGTGCTGTTCCACCACCTCCTGCACCATGCCCCTTGCATGGCCACCCACGCCTTGCACGCTCGCTGGGTGCTGTCCCCTGGCTGGGCTGGGCTCGGGAGCGAGCTGTTGCCTGGGTTCCCATATATCATGAAGATGTTGCAAGCTGCTGAAAATCCAAGTGCTGTTTTAATTATGTGTGCTGAGGAAAGCAGCCTGAATCTTGGAAGAAGGATAACAACGGCACTGCCAGGATATTTGCAGCAGCACAAACCCAGAATCCATCTCAATGTATCTTTAAAAGGGAAAAATGTCAGGTTTGTCTATGAAATAATAACTAATAACCTATAAACAATGACATCACTGTCCACCTCGCTGCTGGGGGAGTGATTTAGAGACGCCTTGCCTATGTGAAGCGAGAACATCTGCTCTCTGCTGGAAAGAGGAGGAAGATCTCCTCATCAGCATTAAATTTAAATGAGCCAGCCCTCATTTGCACGCTTCTGCGGAGCCCTGGCTCCTGCAAGGGGGGACTGGGGAGCGCAGGCTTTGGTGGAGGCTCGGCGAGCTGCTTCTCCCACCCTGGCCTTCCAAAAGTGTGAAAATCAGACTTTTCAACCCAAGGAGGCTCCCTCGGGTACGGACCGACCCATTGGAGCCCCAGGAGCAGCCAGGTGAGATTGGGTCCCCTACTAAACGGGGGCTTTGTGTTCAGCATCTCCCCACGGCAGAGCCACCCGCGCCCCACGGGAAGGCAAGGATGAAGCATGACCCTGAGTGCTCACGGTGTGATGGAGAACCTGGTGCTTGCAGATTTAGAAACTGTTTCAGGGCTCAATGAGGCCTGGAGGAGCCTGGCCCAGCATCTCGCAGCGGGTACCTGCTCACCCCAGCCTGGGTACCACTGCAGCAGGTCTGCAGCATCCACAGCCACCCAGCAGCCCTGCTCCCCATCCGCACCGCACGCTGCCAGCAGGCTTCGGCACGCTCCACAATATTTGTAATTGTATTTTGCTTTAAAGGGCCATTAATTACAAAGATTTCCCAGTAGAGGCCTTGAAGGAAAAGAAAAAAAAAGGGAAAGGGTAGAAGAAAAGCCCCTTCTATGTCAAGGGCTATTGGGGGTGAGCATATGGATAATGACTGAGAGGGGCTTGAGCAGTGAAGAAGCAAAGTCTGGGGTGCAGAAGGCTCAGTGGCACTCGGGGGTGTCCCCAGCTTGCCTGCTGGCACAGAGACTCCTTCCCCCCTGAGGAATCTCAACTGTCCCAGCCATCCCAGCTATCCCAGCCCGCAGCCCCTGTCTCAGGCTAGCACCTAGGGCTGAGTTCCTGCCTGCGTCCTGCTGCGCTCTGTGGGTTGGAGGGCACAAGCTCTCACTTATGGTCCAGTACCCCACTGGTTTGGCAGCATCTCCCCTTCCTCCACAGCCCCCGGATCGGCCCTGCTCTCCATCCCATCCTGACCCCTCTCCTCCTGGGGTCCCTGAGGGATGTGTTTCTCCATTCCCCTGCTCTCACTGCTCTCCATTGCTCCTTGGAGAGCAGGAAACATTGATGCTATGCCTGTTGGCCCTTGCTATTAGAGCTGTGTGCTCATTTAATATTAATCTATTTTACAACTTGCTCCCCAGCTGGCGGAGAAGCAGCTGCCTTGGGACAGGGAGGGGGTGCAGAGCTCCCCCAGACCTGCCACTTGGGGCTGGGACCAGGGAATGGCATTGGCCCTTTTGGGGCAGGATAGTGACCCCACTCCCCAGGGCAGCACAGCCTTTCCAGGGAAGTTCTGTGAACTTGACCCCCACGACATGGGGCTCAGCTGGGGCTGTCACAGCCTGGGCACCGTGCTGGGAGACCTTTACCAGGCCAGAGCTTGTTAATGCTTTTGATAAGGGCCAACACCTGGTGTGCTCATGCCTGGCCACTCACAGCTGCCATCCTCTCCATGCCCTCTCCTCCTCCCATGTCCACCTTCTCCCAATTAGCACTTGCTCAGCAGGTGCCAATCACTTCTCCAGCCCCTGCCTTGCCTTCCCTTCCCCACCAGCCCTGGGCAGGGAGCTGTCTGGAGGTGCTGTTGGAGCTCAGGGGTGAAGGTTTCTTCTGGCTGCAGCTCCTGAGGACTCAGGTAAGAGCCCAAGCAAGAGCGTTGTGGTGAGACCTCTTGTCAGTGTTGTGTGCCTTGAGATGGGCAGGGGAGGTGGGGATGATGGAGATGCCCTTGGGTGCCTCTGGCTGCTGTGATTTCCTGGGAGAGTGGGTGGGTTGATGGCTCGGTGCTGCTTTTCTTGAGTCTGGGGTCACTTGGGAGGGCTGTGGGAGACTTGTGGGTGTGCTGCTGTTTCTCAAAAGCTTTCCTTGCACACCTGTGTGTGCCGTGGGCAAGGGTTTGGTCCCCTGATTCCTGCCAGGACTGAGCTCTGCAGCCTGTCCTCTGCCTGATGTGAGCTGGACATTTGTGTGACTACCTGACCTCTCAGCTCAGGTGGCTTTTTAGCACCTCACACCCCTCCTTCCTGGAGCTTCCCAGAGCTGTGGTGATACCTTCCTTGGGCTTGTTGGAAGTGCTTGTAGCAGTGCTGGGGACCAAGGTGGGCACAGCTGGGAGCACCGTGTGAGCTCGCTGGCATCCCAGTGCTTGGCAGCGCTCAGGGATCCGGGGCTCGGCAACACACCTCTCATTTCCCTCTTGTCTCCTCCTGTCAGACAAGATTTGAAGATTCAATTAGAGTGGGAGCCGCTGGTAGCGGCGGTGCTGGCGTGCTGCGTGTGCCCCGCGCTCCCGCTGCACGGGAACCAGGTGAAAGCCGAAAGCAGCGTGAGGCGGGTGGGAGAGGAGGGTGTGGGGAAGGGATGATCTTTGGCTGGCAAAGAGCCTGGGTGAAAAAGGCAAGAAATGCAGATCTGGGGGGCTTGAAGGATGGTTGGAGGTTCTGGAATGTGCTCTGGCTCCTGGAGCTGCAGGCTGGTGCCCATTCAGAAGGGCTCTGGGAGGGCAGGGGAGACCTGCTTTGACCCCCCCATGTGTGCTCAGCTGGGCATGGAGGCATGGATTGCTCCTCTGTAACCTCATCCAGCAGCTCCATGTCTCCAGGGCAGTGTCAGGAGTGAGCTAGGAGCAGGGCTGGGTGTCAGCACCCATGGGGAGAGCAAGGCAAAGCCTCCCAAGCGCGTCGCACGGGGACCTGCCTCGACCAAGTGGCATGAGCAGAAGGCTGGATTTCAGGTGGGGCTTCCCCCCCTCCTCCCCAAAAAAAAGAGCTGTGTTTCATTTTGTGCTAACGCTTCAGAGAGCCCATCTGAGCTGGGTGCTGAAACATCACAGCCTTTGGCGTGAAGCCTGGTGTCCCTTCAGCCAGGCACGGGGACAGGGATGAGGACAGGCTCTGGTCAGAGCTGCAGGAAACGCAAGAGGGGCCCGAGTAGGGACATTGTCCTCTGTGGTGCTGGGTCCTCGCACCCATCTGGGGGAGCTGGCTTTGTGGGGCTGATGGACCTTTGTTCCTTTTAAGGGCCAGAGCCAGGATCTGGCCACTAAAGCACCCACCCAGGAGAGCCTGGAAAGGCCAATTCCCTCTCCTCTGGAGGTTTTTTGGGCTAATAGCAGTTAAGGAAAATGCAATTATTTTTTTAAAGATGGGGGGCAGACAGATTTTTTTTTTTATTATAATTTTTTTAAGCTATAATTTATATTCTGTGCCCCAGAGCTGGAACCTGTGCTGGGCTCTGCTCTCACCAAGTCAGGAGGTTCAGCCCACACCGATGCTACAGCCTCGAGCAGCTCAGCCCTTGCAGATGTAGCAGTTCCCAAAACTCCGGCTGTACTCGGGCATGGATTGGTTGTGTACCCAAAAGTCAAGGTGCAAACATTGATCACGCAGGGAAGCGCTGGTTATCAGCCAAAAATAAGCATTCCCTGGCCTGAATTATTAATTCCTTTCAGCACAGCAAACGGATGGTGCTGGTCATGTACATCCCCTATGCGCAGCGGTTGTGCTTTATGCTGTAGTATATTTTCCCTCCAACTACTTGTCTGGCTCTTCACTTAATAAAGATTGAGAGAGACAATAAAAACATTCATTAAAGCGGGAGGGGGGGAAGATGAAGCCCTGCTCATAGCCTTGAGCAGTTGATTTCATTAAGCAATTGTTTCTCCCAAACCCTTCACAGTGGCTCCCGGTGCCAGTATCCAGCCCTGGGGTTTGGAGATGCAGCACAGGACCTGGAAGTCTTGGGATGCTCGGGGTGAAGGCACCAATGAGATGACCGAGGAGGGCAAGAAACTGCCCTGGTGATGGGGAAGAGAATTAGCAAAATAAGGTTTGGGGAAAAGCAGCTCTTTGGTCCTGGTTAGGCAGGGTTGAGCTGTTGTGTTGGATGTGGGGCTGGTCTGTTCCATCGAGGTCGTTAGCTGCTGCCCTGGAAGCACAAAATGTGCTAAAATCCTTAGTCTGAGAATTTCAGCAGTGGGTGCTGAGGGATGGGGTCACCCCAGCAGGGCTGTGTCGAGGCCAGGGGGAGCAGGGGTTATGTGGGGCCAGGTTTGGTGGGAAGCAAACCCCAGAGGGGTGGGCAGGATGGTCTCTGGTGTCTCTCTGCTGTAGCTGTGTCGGCTGAAAGACAGCAAACAGCAGTTCTCAGGAGGTTAATTCATTGATGGGGGCAACCAGGGACCCCTCTGCACAGCAAGGGGTGGGGGTGGGAGGGTCCCACAGCGCTCGCTGTCACTCATGGGGCAGGGACAGAGCTGGCTCACTGCTGTCAAAGCACTCTTCAACACCCCTCGAGTGTGAATTGGTCGTGGGAAGCCTCCTCTGCCCCCAAACTGTGACATCCGAAACGAAATGTGGGGTTTCTCTCTGGTTCCAAGGCACGAGGAGAGTGTTGGATCTTGCTGCGATTTATCACCCAGCCCTGAGCCAGATGTCTATATGGGTTCAATCTATAGCTCCCAGAACCGATAGAAATATTACGCTGGCTTATTAAAATCACCCACAGCTACTGCAGCTGGATGTCAACAACGAAACAAATAGCGACCGGTTCTCATCGGATGGGTGCCTCTCTGGTGAGGCTGTCTGCAACTGCCTCCTGCCAAACTGGTTACAGATGCAGGCTTTTCCCATTACAGCTCAGTGCAGCTCCTGTACAGCCGGCTTCAAATCCCATTACCACACCGGAGCCGTCTTTAGCTCAGCTAAAGCTCCCCCACGGATGTGAAACAGCGCTCGTGATGCGCTTCCTAGAAGCACAGCTAAGGAAGAGAGTGTAAAGAGCTTGTGCTCCCCCAAAATAGGGGGGGCAGCTCTGCTGATCCAGGGGGAAGGAGAGCAGAGTGAGAGGGCTGTGCTGGGATGAAAGCAGGGCTGCTGCTGCTTCTTCCTCTTCTTCCTCTGTGGGTGTCATTGCTCTTGTCCCTGCCAGGGGTCTGTTGAGTAACTTGGGGTGTGTTGCATCTGCTGCCTGAATTTTGCTGGTGTTGCTTCTGGTTCTTGTTTTTCATGGAGTGTGTGAGCCCCTTTCCCCCATCCCCTCCAAAAACACCACAGCCCTAAAATTCCTGCCACCACCCAAGCTGTCCCTGGCTCACCCCCATCCCTCTCTCCTGTGCTATCTTTGGTTTAATTAGGAGGCCAGGGCTGTGTGTGAGGTGAATGTGACCTCATTACTTTCTTATGCTGTACTGAAATTTCTTCTCATTTACATCCCAAATCCCTACATGTGCAGCTCTGGTCTCTGGGGCTGCTTTCTGCTGCTTCCCATACCTCTTGCCAAGAGTCTGGGACAGAGTGGTGCTCCCTCTCCTTGACTTCCCCCTTTCCACCCCCCTGTCAGTGTGTTTGAGGAAGACAAATTCCTGGTCTACCCTGGGCGAGTGGGAAGGGATGCCTGGGCTCCTGATTTAACTCCTCTGCCCACCCAAGGTGAGACAGCAAAGCTCCGTGTGCTCCCTCTGCTCCGCTGCCAGCTTAGATGGGACAACAAACACCCCGTCCGGGCTCTGTGCTCTCACACCTCTAAGATCCATAGCTGTGATCATGCAAGAGCATCCTCTTATCTGTGTTTGCTGATGCCAAAATCCTGCCAGTCTGGTGCTGGTTTGATCCTTCTGACGTTTGGATGCTTCATTTTGAACTTGGAGGATGTATGGTTCTGTGGAGTTGTTCTTTTCCTGTCCTAGTTGAAGGGAGAGAGCGCTCTTTGAGATGGGAAGATTTGTGTCACCTCCTCTGATCCCTATAAAGGGATCCAGGGATCTTCTAAAGCAAAATGTTTTCCATTCTCATGACGAGCATAATTCTCCAAAATGTATGTGATAAACCAAACGAGCCAAATGTAATTAAAATGGAGACAGCATATAATCTGGTAACCCACTTAGAGGCTCAAAGCTTCAGCTTTTGAAAAAAAAATGTTTGCTCCAAATCCATTTAAATAAACAGACCGAGGCACAAAGGCTCTCCCTGCATCATCAGGACACAAAGGGAAGCGGATCAAAAGCAGCTGCGGCCAGGCTGTACATATGTAGTGAGGAAACTGCTTGATCTGAGGCTCTACCTTGCACATGCAAATGTGTTTGTGGACCTTTCCACGCATTGCATTGGCACAACAGCTGAGATGTTGGGCAACTGGGCTGCGTTCTGCTGAGGGGGGGAAGGCTGGCATCCTCCCCTGCCATGGGAGCCTCTGCTGGGGATGTGATGGAGCTCCCAGTGTGTCCGTGTGTCTGTCCGCTTTGGCAGGAGCGGAGAGGGGCCAAAGAGCAGCTGAGCTGTGACCATTTCACGGGTGCATATACTATTTGGAAGGAGGAATCACTCAGCAGTGTGGGGAGGAAATGGGACTCTGTCCTTGGCAGGTGCGGCACAGGCTCTCCACATGCCTGGTGTCACACACGCTGTGTGCTGTCACACTTGCGTTGCCCTGGGCTTGTGGGAGGGTCTCCTGGTGAGGGGGCTGTGGGGTTTGCATCTCCTCCTGTGTCCGGGCACCGTCTCTGGTGGTTCTGCAGCAGAGCCTGGCTGGCCTTGAAGTTTTGCCAGCAGCCATGCGATTTGTCTGGGGCTGGACAGCACAGGCTGTGAATCCAAGATCAAGTGTGCTCCCAGGCCAGCAGGATCCAGCCCAGAGAAGGCATTTTGGGTCAGACAAGAATCTCCCTGTTGCTCTTGCAGGTGGTTTTGGGCTAGCGGGACCTCTTGGGAAGGGGATGCTTGTACAGAGGTATGATGTAGGGACCTACCGGGGAAAGGGGGAGAGCTATTTCTGAAGCGGACAGAAATCTTACCTGTTAAGAACAGGACCTGGGCTCAGCCCGCGGGGATGCCTGTGCCTGCAGAGAATCCTGGTGAAAGAAGGGCTCTGGCTTGTGCCCGGCCGGGAGCGCCCAGCGCGACACGACCCTCGCTCGGGGCCGTGGCTGGGCCCCGCGTCTCCTCCCGGGGGTGGATGCTGCCGGCACCGTCTCCGCCGTCGGGGCCGGCTCCCGTCGCGGTACCGGCAGAGGGAGCTCCGGCCGCGTCCGCCGAGCCGGGAGGGGGGGACCGGCGGCACGCGCTGCTCCCGGGGATGGCGGCGTGGCCCTTGCTCGGGACACGGCTTCCCCGGGAGCTTGCTGGGATCGTGTCTCCGCCGCGGTCGCGTTCGCCCCGGAGCGATCTGTTTGGGACGGGGTGGCCCCTCGCGGGGAGCCGGATGGAGCGGGGGTGGCGGGTGGCACGACGGTGCCTCGCGTGTGCACAGCCCAGCAGCAGCGTCTCCGCTCGCAAGCGGTGGAGGTCGTGGCGGGGGGAACGCCCGGCCGGGGCCCTGCAGCAGGGCGAGGATCGCAGGCAAGACTCGCCGGGGCCGCTGGAGCAGCAGCGCGGCGCCGGGCCGCGGCACTCGGGAGGGCGCTACCGGGGGCTGCAGTTGGCATAAGCCTCGCTACCGGTACCGGCTCCTGCTGCCCTCGGCACCCTGGCGCCGGCGGGCTTCTCTCGCCTGGGGCTCCCCCCTTCCCCCTTCCCCCAAAGGGGTCAAGCCGGGGCGGTCTCCCCCTGCCCCATCTCCCGGTGCTGCAGAGTGTCCCACCGGAGTCCGCATCAGTCTAACGCAGCGCAGGGCTTTCCCCCTCCCTCCTCGGCTACAGGTCCCAGTTCCCTCATACCCCCCACGATGGGGGGTGACTGGCTTCGAACCCCCAGCGGTCAGCACCGGGCGGGTGCGCCCCGTCCAGCCCCACCGCCGCCGCGCCCGGGGACCCTGCCCGGACGGACATCCGCCGCAGCCAATGGGGAGGCGCGGAGGGGCCGGGGATGAGCCCCCATTGGCGGCGGCGGGAGGAGGAGCCGGGACTTGAAGTTGGAGTGAGGGATCCAGCTGTGCGGAGCGCTCGGCTCGGTGCTGCCGCCCGCGGGAGCATCCTTCGCCGCCCGTCCCCGGGGCGCCGGGCAGCACCTCCCGCCCCGGGCAGATGTTGGGGCGCGGAGGGGGCAGACAGAGCCGCTAGGGCGGCCCGCCCCGCGGGTGGGGGCCAGCACCGGCAGTGGGGGCCGCCTTGCCGCCTCCCTGCCCGCGGCTCCCGCGGCTCGCCCGGCTCGGGCCCCCGGAGGCACGGCGAGGAGGAGCTACGGAGCCCGCAGACGGCAGGGCAGGGCGAGGGGGGCGGCCCGGCCCCGGTGGGGGGCGAGGCAGCGACTCGCCCGGCCATGCCACCCCGCCGCTGAAGCCACCCCGCCGCAGCCCCCAGCCCCCCGGCCCCGCCATGGCCGCGCCCCTCTAGGCGCCCCACCGGCTCGCCCCGCGTCGCCCCGGCTCCCCCCGGGGCCGCCGGCCGGAGGATGGACGAGGATGGACCGCGAGCGGCCGAGGAGGAGCCGGAGCCGGGCAGAGCCAAGACTTTCATCCGCCTTAATGACCTGTCCGGGGCCGGGGGCCGCCCGGGGCCGGGGGACAGGGAGGTGGGCAGCGGCGACTCGGAGGCGGAGGCGCTGCCCTACCCGGCACTGGCCCCCGTCGTCTTCTTCTACCTGAGCCAGGAGAGCCGGCCGCGGAGCTGGTGCCTCCGGCTGGTCTGTAACCCGTATCCTTTGCAGGTGCTCGGCGGCGAGGTAAGCCCCGCGGGGCCCCCCCCCCCCCCCCGGAGTGGCGAGCAGGGCGGGGGGCACCTCCCCGCTGGAGCCCGCCGGGTGATGGGGAAGGAGCCGGGGGTTGGGAGGACCCATCATGCTCCCTCTCCGGGGTGGGGGGAACTCGGGCAGTGCTCGGTCCCTGCCCGGTGCTCGGCCGAGAAGTTTTCCGGGCTGTCGCAGGGAGCTTAGTGCTCATCGCCGGGGTGTGGGGCTCCCCTTCCCGGCCGCCTCGCAGCGATGCTCCGGTTCCCGCGGGCTCTGCCGCGCCGCTCCGCGGGGAGCCGGAGCGGCCCTTCCCTCCCTGGGGATCGACCGGGCTCCCGTGTCCCCGCACGCTGAGGGACCTTAACCCCTGTGCCCCCTCCTTTTTGAAGAGCCGTTTTTCCTCTCTGACCCGTTTGTCGCCAGTTTTAGGCTCCCCGGTCCCTGCCCCGAGGGTTTGAAGGATGGTGCAGTCGAGGGGAGGCAGTGGTTGCAGGGTGGGGGGCGGGGGGGAATGGGTGTCGTCTGCTGCCCAGCTCTGGGGTCCCTAAATAATTCCCAGCGTGTGAGGCAGGGCGAAGGGCCCATTCTGTGCAGTCCCCGGAGGGGTCCGGGCAAGCAGGGGGACCAGGGTCCCGGGGCATGCGTTGGCCAAGGGTTGCTGCTTGCTGGGTCCTGGGGTGAGCAGTGACCCTTAAAGGTGTTCTCCTCCCAAACGCCCCGTCTGCTCCGGCACAGGCTCTGTGCCCAGCCGCTTTTGTCAAGTTTAAGCTTTCAAAAGAGGGGGGGAGAAATAGAAAAGACAATAGAAAAATTGGTTCTTTTCCACGGTCTTGGTGCCTTTAAAGCCTCCCTCGGAGTTGACTTGTGAGCAGTATGTGGTTTGTAGCATCACAAGTGTTTTACCATCCCCAAACTCCAGTTCCATTTATTATTTGCAGAAACAAACCCCCGAAATGAAATGAAAGGCAGCGCTGTGGCTGCCAGCGGAGGCTGGTGTGCGGGAGGCGGCCGCTGCCTGGCCGGCTGGGAAGTTACCGGATCCGTGCAGCTCTGCCTGCGCGAACGGCGGGCGAGTACGTATGGGCAGCGACCCCACATCTGGAGAGGGAGAGGCTTTGCGGTAGCAGGGAGGACATGTTACACGGTACCGAGGGCCAGAATATCCTGTGCGAGTCCTCCTCCGCTCCTGGTGTGCTGGGGGGACTGTTTGGGATTCCATCTCGGCTGAGGTTGATGTGCCTGGGAAGAGTGGTGAGGGTCTGCCAGAGTTTGGAATATTGTTTTACTTAAGCTTTGGCAATAATTTATCTGATAAACAGGCTGCTGCCTTTCCTAAAATGTCCCCCAGGAGGGGAAAAACAAGATTTATTTAATTTTTCCCCCCCCCCAGTCATGAATGCTCCCAGCAGTTTCCCCTCTAAACCTCTTTCACACCAGCTGGGCAGTTCAAAGCTGCCTTTATTTAAGTATCTTCGGGAATCTTGCAACTTTGTGAAGAAGCCTTCTGTTTTGGGAAAAATATTGACAGGCTACAAGTCAGCGTGTTCCTATTGCCTACTATTACTAATGTTATTTATGATTGCTGATTTAAATGTTGTCAAGTATTTTCTCCCCCCCACTCCTTCCTAATTGTCTTGAAGCAGGTGCTAACACCTGCATGTTTTTAGTTGTTTTGGGTAAAACCCCCTGCCCCTGTAATTGCTTGAATGCATCTCCTCTGTGGCTGCAAACACAAGCAGATTAACTTTTGTCCTTGGAAAACGAGTTGTATTATGGGCACCTGCAGCCCCGCTGGGAGCGGGGGATGAGGGTAGGTGCAGCCCTGAAAACTGGGCTTTTTCTTGTCCCTTGTTTTTCACTCCTTGCGGACAGAGCAAGGCACTTGCTGGGGCCATGGGGGTCACGGCTGCGGGTCTCCGAGTCGTGTGTCTGTTTGTTTTCAGGGTCACCAACCCAGAATTGAGGGTGTTTATTTAAAAATGAACCAGAAGAAGTGGTTAAACCTATGGATGAAAGGAAGGCAGAGGCCAGTTTGGCACCCATGCTGCGTCCTGTCGCTTGCTGGACCGTTCGGCAGAGCAGCATCTTGCTCGTCCCTTTGGCTCTTTGAGCCTGAGTGCCAGAGCTGAGCCCATTGCTTGTTTATAGTTATTAGCTTTATTTTCTTTTCCTTTACCGTGGTGGGCCAGTGAAGTGGCCCTTCTCAGGCTGTAATCTTCTAGGAATCGGGCCCCGGTGCTAAAACCGTGTAATCGTGTTTCTGGAAAGTCTTTGTTGCCACCAGATGCCCCAGAGAAGAGCGACAGTGCTTGGGCTCATGTGGCTGGTGAATCCTGTCCTGACTCCGTGGAGTTTGGGGCTTTCAATGGCTTCTGCCACTCTCAGGTGGTTTTTACCTGAGGCTGGCTGCCTGTGCTGAAACTGGCTGGCAGCCGAGTCTGCGGGGAAGCATGGGTTGCCAAGGCAGGTCTGCAGTGCTCTAAACTGGGTGATAAACTTGGCTGTTGGTGGGTATTAAGAGGAAGTGCTGGAGCTGCTCCTGTGCATGCAGCTCTCTTGCCTGCCCCAGGGAGGGCAGCTTGTACCCCTGGGGTGCTGCTCTCCATCCTAGACTGTGCAGCCTGTGGGACCAAGGTAGTCGAGGCTGGGATGTGGGGTTAGGGGAAGGGTGACTTTTGATGTGCCAAGTGTCCAGCCGAGGATCCAAAGTCCTGTCGAGGTGGTTTGTCAGGCTTTTCAACCGTGTTTCCACTCAGAGCATCATCTGCCTGGGACAAGGAGGTTTCCCCCTTGCGATCTGGAGCAGAGACAGGGATCTGTGCTGCTCTCCTGTTCCTCCTTTCCCTTAGGGCTAGAAAGAGTTCATGAGTTTGTCCTGATCCAGAAATATTCCGGAGCTTGAAATCTCAGGGTTTTAACCCTGAAACCGTTACCAGCCCTGCCAAGCTGTCCTCCCCTTCCACTCCATTGTGGTCTTGGAGCAAAAACCCTCTCTGGGTTCTACAAGGATCATGGCAGGAACAGTCTGGTTTCCCACCCATATGTTCCCAGCAGCTCTGGGATGAAAGGCTCTGCCCTGGTGTGGGGAGGATTGCCTAAGTCAAAAGGGAAGGAGCAGGGACACGGGTGGGACATGTTTAATGGTCACGGTGCTGGATCCACGGGTTCAGGGCTGGGAAGGGCTGCGGAGACAGACAGGCAGGGTGTCCTGGTGTGTGTGCTGGCAGTGCAAGGAGAAGAAGGCATCTCTGGGGGGGAGAAAAGAGGAGGCAAGCTGGTTACTTGACTTTCACTTCTAAAATAAAAGCACCATGAAGGCTGGGAGGATGAAAGGCTGTAGGCAAGGTCTGTGCCTGCCTGCTCCTCTGATCAGAGACGAGAGATGAGGCTATTTCTTGAGAGTTGTGGAGTGATTGAAGAGTGTGGATGGAGAAAGTGGGGAGGATGCTGCTGCTTGGTGTTAAGAGCTCTGAATAGGAAAATAACAGTGTGACTGAAAGGGCCTGTGATCTCCATTGTAGTACTGAAAGCTGCCTCTTCCCCCGTGCAGTGTCTGCATGCAGAGCGCTGCTGCCTGGAGAGCAGCACACCGGCAACAAGGGGGCTGCATAAACTGAAGAAAGGGGCTGGTCTGGGGAAATGCCCCCAAATGAGATGAAATCCCATCTTTTCCTACTCTTTTTGAGGGTGAAGGGCCGCTCTATGAATGCCCTCGCTGGCGAGAGGAGGTTTGGGCAATGCTGGGAGGATCACTCCCATCTCGCTTGGCTGCTCTGCTGCACGGTCCCCTGGATTTGGGTTTCCAAAATGACTTTAGGGGGAAAAAAATGTAGCTTGATCCGGTCATGGCAACCAGCCCTGCCTTCAGTCTGCAATAAAACCGAGCGGGCTCTTCCAGCAGCTGCCTCGCACGGCTCCGCTCGCTTCCCATTAGCGAGAGGTGGATGATCAAAGGCTCCGTCCCGGGGAGCTGCCGAGTGCCCCCAGTTCTCACTGGAAGTCAGCAGAGCTGCAGATGGCTGTCAGCCTCTAGGAGCGGGCCCAGAGCCCTTGGGGCCTCATGCCAAGGCATAGCTGAGCTCTGCGCCGGGCTGGCTCGCTGGGATGGCTGGAGCTGCGGTGTTGGAGCTGGGCATGTCATAGAAGGCAGCGCTGGCCCTGCTGAAGGGGCCAAGCAGCCCTCACCCACCGAGCAGAGCAGCACCAGCGCACAGACCTGCAGGACTTGGGGCAAGCATCAGCCTGGCGGGTTCTGGCTTCCCTGGAGGGATGTGTCTGTGTGTCTGACTGCCCCACAGCAAGGAGTCTCCTGTGTGCTGGGGGTGACAACTGAGCTGTGCTGCGGTTTGGGTGCCTCCTGAAGCATCCTTTCCTGTGAGGATGCTGGCGGTATGGGCAGTGGGTCACCTCAGTGGGGGCTTGGGGTCCTCACCCTGTCCTTGGCTGTGCAGCTTGGGCACTGCATAGGCTGCTGTTAGAAAGGCAGAGCTGTAGACCAGTGTTAAAAATAAATATAGGGTTTTTATTGTCAGAAAGGTGTGTTTTGAGGGAAGAGCACATGTAGTGTCCTTTAAACACTGCTACATTTGTTCCAACCTCACTTTTGACTTGAACAAAGCAAAAAGCTTTGATTTGAGAGGTTGGATCTGAAAAGGATCTTGTTTTGATGTAAAAACCCCACAAAGGAGTCAGAATCTGTTTGCTTCACCTGTGTCTGATCTGTCCCAGGGCACCTGAACTTGTTTCTCTCCTGTGACCCAGTTCACTGGCCGGTGCCTCCTGCCCCTCCCCAGGCAAATGGAAGTGCTGTGCCACAGTGGAGCCCCTGCCGGCTCCGTGCCCTTTCCCTGCTTCCTGGGGGGAAATAAGAAACACCACTTTGCCATCTGATGCCAGGCTGGGGTGGGCTCCTGCAGCCCCTCAGCCTCCCTGGTTGGGCTGGAGCATCCCACTGCTCCCCGGGGCAGGAGCCTGCACATCCCGGGGTCCGCACCAGCTCCTGTGCAAGCATCCCAGAGAGAAAGAGGACCCATTGCCTTCTACCAAGAGCAGCGTGAAGGTGTGGGGTGGTTATTTCTCTCCTCCCAGGGGACAAATAACACCAAACCCTCTTCCCTGCTGTTCCCAAACCCTTTGGGAAGTGAGCTTGGTGAGATTTACCTCCTGGAGGTGGGTGCGGTGGCCAGCATCCCTCTCATTTCTGCCTCCCCAGCAGAGCTGGGAGCTGCTCGATCCTAATCTAGGTGACGCACCGCATCTCACCCGTGATCTCTGGCCCCATCCATCGCCCGGCCATGCCAGCAGCTGGGCACTTCCTCTGCTCCCTCTGTGTGTGTGTGTGTGGGTTTTTTTTTTAAGGAGATTCTTCTGTGAATTCCCTCTTCCAGGCTGTTGTGTCACATCTGGAAGTTTGTGTAGGAGTTTATCCAAGCGCTGGAGTACAGCGCAGCTTTTTCTCATTTAAAAATCATAGGCTGGCATTTCGAAGCGGGCTGGGTGGGGGGGGAGGGAGGGAGGGAAGGGGAGAGGGGAGCTGTCTGCCAAAAAGGAGACTGGAGCAGAGGAATCGTAATGACTTCCAGAAGTTCTCTCTTTCTTCCTTTCTTGCTTTCCCTCCCTCTCTCCCAGCGCGCAGACAAAAGGCTCGGCCTCATGCAGTTCATGGTTATGTCATCCTGGCGCGGGGAGCCCCGGCTGGGAGCGGTGGCCCCGTCCTGCCCCGGGGACCCTGCTCTGCTCAGGGACAACTCTGCTTTGGCTCCTTGTAGGAAATCCGGAACAAGGGCTCCCAGGCGGGGCCGTCTCTGGAGACCTGTTTCTCATTTGGGGCCAGGAGCTGAGGCAGGGCGGCTGGGAGGGGATCGCAGCCTTTTCCCCAGGACTGGGGAGAGGGGAAGGGGGGGTTCAGACAGGCGGGTGGTAATTCGGGATGGGACCGGACCACCCCAGCCGCTGCTCATCCATGGGGCCGACGTGTCTCCTGGCTGATCCACGCAGGCTCGCTGCTCTCCATCGGCTTTCGTGCTCTCTCCCACTCAGTAGCGCTGGGGGTTGGAGCCAGGCTGGAAATGCCCAAGATTTTATGATGCATAGAAAATTTTCTGCTTTCTTCTCCCCCCTCACCCCCCGCAGATGTTTTGGCGTCACACTGAAAACTCTTTCTTTCCCTTTTTTCCTTTAAACTCTATTTCACTTTTTGCCCTCCCCCTCCCCGGCCCCCGTGTAGAAAGCCCAAGGTTTGGATTGCCCTGAGTCCCCTGCCCGGGTCTCTCTCAGCTCTCCTTTTCCTGCTGTTTTGCTTTGGCCAAAGTGAAACCTCCCTGATGGTTTTTTCATTTGGATCATGAAATAATTTTGCCTTGGAAGAGGAGCCCTGGGGAGCCTTTGCCCCCGGCGGCTTTACCGGCCGCTGCGGATGGGGAGGAGGGTCTGGGGGGGAACTGGGGAAGAAGCATCCGGAGTCAGGTTGGGAGGGCTTTGAAGCTTCGTTGTGGTTTGGAGGTGGGGGGGGTTGAATTTCCTAGTTGATTAGGAGGCCTAAGTGTTTCTGGGTTTGTTATGAGGCCAGATCGTGGCTTTCCTTTCCCCAGCGCCTTGGCTCTCTGCTGAGCGACCTAGATGTGAAATTATTCCCTTCGGTTGGTGATGCACACGGAGGTTTCCCCCAACCTGGGTTTGTTTGGCTTTGGCTTTTGCCAGCCTTGGCCTCTCACCCAGGAATCTGGCCTGGTGCAAAGAAACAAAACAAAGCAAGGAATTTCTCATGGTTTTATATAACGGGGTGAGTAACGACCAGTTGTGCTTTGGGATGCTCTCACATCTGCTTCCTACCGAAGCCCCAGCAAAGAGGCTTCGAGCAGATGGAAAAAAAAACCCCAAACCCCACATATTTCAGCCTGAATATTTGCTGGGAGAAACTTTGGGGTGATGTCTGTGATGACTGCCACGGAGCTGGGCACTGCCTTACAGGAAGCGGGCTCTCAGGGTGCCAGGAACAGCACCGCGTGCCCGAGCTGCGGCACGGCACGGCTGGCAGGTCCTGGCGTGAGCCCCAGGCCGAGGCCATGCACACGTGTGTGGGACCGGGCTGTGCCCGTGACTCAACCCTCAGAAGTTTGCCGGTTAGTCACAAGTGGCTGGAAATTGTCTCTTGGTTTGGCTGCGGCGCCTGAAACGTGGTTTTGGTTGGGATTTTTAACGTGTTTCCTAGGAAGGAGGGACTGGCTGTTGTTCGGTGGGGTTTGGGTTGGGTTTTTTCTGGGTTTGGTGTTTTTTTTTTTCCCCCTCCTTTGTTCTCCTCTCTCCCTGCTTTCTCTCTCCTTCCACCTGGATGTGAAACCCTTGGGGGTGAGGTCAGGAGGGGGCTGGAAAATGAGAACAAAAAGCTAAAGCAGGTGATAGGTGAGAGCTGGGTGCTCAGCACAGACAAGCTTATAACGAAGAGGGGATCTACTTCTGGTAATCCATACTCTAGCCCCACACTTACAGGGCTCCTGATGCAAAGCGTCCATTTATTTAGCTCTAATTTGGGTCCCTTGGAAGAGATTTTTCTGGGTGCATCCAGCAAACTGGCCTTGGGCCTTGGTGTTCCCTAGCCCCGGGGTTCCGAAGGCAAACCTGCAGCAGGTGATGGAGCCGGTGAGGGATCTGCAGGGATTCTCACACCTTGACCAGCCCAGTGTCCCGGGAGGGGACATTCCCTCAGGATTTCCTGAGATTTGTAACTTAATCAGGTCAGGTTCAGTGCTCGATCCTCCTACAGTTATTGATGGCCTCAGAGATGCTGGTGGCCAGATCAGCCCAAGGCAGAGCTCTCCCCTGCCCAGATGGCAAACAGGACTTGTTAATGATTCGTTAATTCAATTAGAAAGTGGTTGTTAACCCAATGCGAGGCTGCAGCTCCTTTCTGGAGGGCAGGGCTCGGCTCGCCCCCATGCCTGCGACTCCCTCTGCCAAAACATTTATTTGGTGTTAAGCTGCCAGCCACGCTATGCAAATAGAGATGTTAATTAGGAATAAGGTTCATTTTTAGCTCTGGGTTGAGACTAGAGTTGGGAAGAATCCGGCTCCAGGGAAGGGGGGGTGATGACTCCGGGGGGAGGGGGGTGGCAGGGACTGTTTCCTTTGGAGGGGGCATACACAGTCCCTGGGAAGGGAGGAAGCCTCTGGGCTGCCACTCAGCCCTGGGTTCCATAGGAATAAAATGTTCCTTCTACTGAGGGTTGAATAAGGCTTTCAAGTGTGTTTGATGGGCTGTGCTTTAAGCAGCCTACTGCATGTCAGCATCAGCAGCTAATAGCATGAAATCTGGATCCAGGCTGGCGCTGCCCGTGTCGGATGCAGAGCATCTTTAATTTGGGAACCATTGTGTCTAGATAGCCTGGCTGTAGCAATTCTACCTTAACAGGAAAAAACGCCCAGAAACCCCGGTAAGAATGATAAATAACGGGGCCCTGATGCTCCATTGAATTAATGCTTATTTGGGCAGACAGGGAGGAGAGGAATTAAATTAATATCTGACTTGTAACTGCTACTGTATGTGGTTATTGACTTATCTTGCTTTGGACGACCATAAATATGTCTTGGGATATACCCCTGAGACCATAATCTGCTCGGGGTCACAGCGCAGGTCTGTCTCTGATGCTCCTTCAGAGACTCATCCTGACTTCTGGGGTCAAAAATCCAAATTCCTCTGACAAAGGCCCCAGCCACGTGTGGAGGGGAGTGTGTTTGCACTTTGCTGTGAGTGTATGGCATAAATCTTGAAGGCCTCTGCCTCGCATAAATCGCTTTATTGTTTGTAATCCTCTGGCTGGCTCGGTGCTGGAGGGTGCGGAGCCCTGTTTGACTCCAGGGAGAGGCAGGGGCAAAGCTTCTCGGCTCTAGAGTTGGGATGGATTGCAGCTGGAGCCTCCTACTCTGATCTGCTCCCGCTTTCCTTATGCCCAGGATTTTTTCCCCCTTAAGCTGTTGTTTGGGGGCTGAACGTGCCTTGGTGAGATATGCTGGGGGGGTTCTCAGTGCACCCCATGATGGCCCTGGCCAAGGGGGTTGGGTATCCCTGAGCCTGGTTAGAGGAACGTGATCATAGATCATAGAATGGCATGGGTTGGAAGGGACCCCAAGGATCAGAGAGCTCCAACCCCCTGCCACAGGCAGGGCCACCAACCTCCAGGCCTGGAGCTACACAAGCTTGCCCAGGGCCCCAACTGACCTGGCCTTGAACACCCCCAGGGACGGGGCACCCACCCCCTCTCTGGGCAGCCTGTTCCAGCCCCTCACCACTCTTCCCTTTTGATCCTCAAAGCCGGATGCTTTGACCCTCTGCTCTGTATGACCCACTGGATGTGATGCTGACCCTGGGTGAGCTGCAGTGCCCCAGCAGTGCCAGTCATGGGGCTCACACAGGGCACTTCAGGGCTCATTGTGCCTGGGTGGGTGTCTCGCTGTCCCGGGCTTATTGTACCCACACATATGTGGGTGCACGTGGGGTCAGCAGCTTAGGGAACTTGTGGCTTGGTGGTCATGTGGGCCATGCTGAGCTGTCCTGGTCCGCTTGTGAGGCTGGAGCCAGGACATCCCCGGGCAGCTGAGCTGTGTCAGTCTGTCCTTCCTCTAGTGAAGGTGGACATTTCCTTCCCACCTCTGGGGATAACTCAGGCTCCTCATGGCAGCACGTGTTGACCCCATTCTATGGCACAGCCTGCTTTAGCAGCGAAGTCCTGGACCAAGCGAGCAGAGCTCTGAGCCCACCCCTCCCCACTGCCCCTTGCCTGGCACTCCAGGCACCGGTGCAACCCCTTGCCTGGGCTGGGCATGGCTATGATGAGGGTATTTGTCAGGATGCTTCTGTTTTACCCTGCCAACCCATCCCTTAGGATGTCCTGTCCCCTCCTGCAGCCGCTTCCCTGGGCTCTGTGTCTGCCCTCCAGCCTCGGCCGCTTACGTGCAGCTCCCACACGAACAATTTCTCCCTCTCCCCATGGGGATATCAAAGCCCCTTCCCCTTCAGAAACCTCCCATGGCAGCAGCATGGGGGAATCCTGGCTTTTATGAGTCTGGAAAACAGCAGAGGAGCAGAAGGCCAGCCCGGGGTACCCGCGGCGAGGCTGGAGATGCTTCTTCTATCATCTCAGCAAATGGGCTCTGGCTCCACCAGCAGTGGATGTTCAGATCTCACAGCTGGGTTTTGGCCTTGGCTTTTTGCTGGGTTTCATTCTCTTTCCTTGCAGCCCTCTGAAATGGGGCTGTCTGGGCTCTGGGAGTGCAGAGGGTAGGGCAAGGGGTGGCCAAACTGCAAATCTGGGGGGACAAAAGGATGCTCTGAAAGTGCTTTGCTGTGCTTCCTCCTCGCCTCCCACAGATCCCCTCCTTTCACCTGCCAAATACTTTGATTTTTCCACTTTTTCTTTTATTTTATCTCTTTTTCTTTCTTTTTTTTTTTTTTTTTTTACTACTGCCTGTGCTGTGCATTGGGGACAGGATGGAGGCTCGTGTGTGCGATGAAGCTATTCGAGGAGTTGTGATCTCTGCATTTCATTTTGCAGTTCAGCTGGAAAGATCTCATTTCCAAATACACCCACACACAGGCACGGCAAGAGAGAAAGCAGGCGAGGGAGCTGCTCAAGGGGGATGGGGTGGTGCAGGAGGGGGCTGGAGGGGCCCTGGGCAGCGCTGGGTGCTTGGGAGCCTTTCCTTGCATTTGTTTGGAGGGGTCCGTAGCCTTTATCTGGGGACAGGGGCTGGTACTGTGTGCTGGCAGGTGTTTGGCTGCACCCCTGGGTGCTTTACTCTGGAGCAAAGGGTGATCCTGAGCCTGGCAGTGACCCCGAGAGTGGCTGGGGGGCTGCAGGGCAGTTGCAGGGGTATGCAGTGTGTGTGTGTGTGTGTGTGTGTGTGCGCGCACGTCCCTGCCGCCAGCTGAGCAGAGCCCAGGGCATGGCAACACAGGGGTGGGACCTGCTTTTGCGGTGTGGGAACATTGAAGGTATGGAAAGGAGCTGCAAAGCTCCTCTCCTAGTGACCTTCAAGCTGAAGTCATCTTGTTTCCAAAGAGAAACTGGTGCTGCAGTGGCTCTCTCAGCCTGTAAATCCCCATCAGCACCCTTTCCCTCCAGCACTTTCTCTGCCAGCCAAGTCCTGGCTCTGGTTCTTGGTTTCTGGAGGAGCTGGTGGTGGTGTGGATGTGTCCCCCAGCACTGAGAGGGTTAGTGGAAAGGAGCTAAGCCTTCATCCTGGTGGGCACCTGGCTGTGCAGCAGCAGATAAACGTGAGGGGCTGGGTGAGAAGCTGAGCGGATGGGGACACGGTGGTGCTGGAAGGTTTTGGAGAGACACCTTGGCTTGCCCAGGTTGCAAGTCAACAGCAAGCTTGCCCCTGGCTCTGGGTCTTTCTCTCTTTGGGACTGTAGAGCAGCTCATGTTGCTGAGGGGGGTTTGTGGGAGCACCCCCTCTTGCAGGGTGCTGCCACAGGTGTCCATGTCCCCCCAGCTGTCCTCAGAGCCCCTCAGACAGCTGCTGGTGGCACGTATCTCAGCTTGGTCCCTTCACACAGTCCTCCTGCTGTCCCTCCGGGGTTGGTGCATGATTTTTTTTTCCATCACTCCAAAAAGGCTGAGCTCATATGACAACATGCCCCAGGCCAACACCACTCCTGTTTGAAGTTCCTTGTTTTGGTATTCCTCAATCTTCATATCCTCAGGCACAAAACACAACGCCCTTTGGCACCAGAGGCTTTTCCCCAGCGCTGTGGCTTTGGTTACCCCCCAGCATCCCGCTGCCTTGGTAAAACCATTACCCCAAGGTGTTGGTGGATGCCATCCCCTCCCAAACTGGCCGCAGATCCTACATGGTGGTAGAACAGCATCTTCCAGCCACCTCGGCGCACCACGGTGGTGGGAGAAAGGCAGCCACCAATGTGTGCTCCCAGCAGTGCTTGTCTTAGCCAGCGACCACGGCCAGAGCCACGTCTCTGCCAAGCAGCGAAATTACCAGAGCAGTGAGTTTATCCCACAGTGTTTGATTAGTGGTTCTGGTGGAAATCGGGGCAGGAGTGAACGTGGAGGATGTGGCAGCAAAGAGCAGTTTTGAGACAGTCAGGAAAACATCTCGTGGTGCTGGGAGTTGGGATTTTCTCCTTTGTTTTTCCTCCCCCGCTGCCGGCCGGGCTGGCTGTGAGGTGAAGTTTAGGAGAGCAATAGTGGCAGTTCCGGGAAATACTTTGCCTAGCTTGTATTGTTGGATTTTCTTTTCTTTTTTTGTGTTGTTTTTTCTGGCAGCAGATGAAGGAAATGGGAACACAAACAGCTTCGCCGTTGGGTTCTTGGTCCAGCAATCAGCCTGGCCAGCGAGCAGCTGCTTCGGTGGGGAGAGAAAATACTCGAAAGCGGACAGGGTTTTCATTGCTTTCGTTCCTTTCCCTTTCCGTCTGTGCTCCCAGCCAGCTCTTAGGATGCTGTTAAATGAAGGAGGAATGCATCTGAAGGCAGAGACTGTTAAGGCAAGGATGTGCATTGATGCTCCTGGCCTCCTGTGCATTCTCGCTGATTAAAATCTTAAATTCTTCCGTTTTTGACAAGATTTGGGGTTTCTGTGCCGAGCCAGCGAGTCTCTATGGCAACAGCTAAAGGCAACTTTTATCCCTCACCCTTTATTTTTTCTTTTTCCTTGCAGAGGGGGAAGAGGATGGGTGTGTGATGCTGGGGCACAGATAACTATTTGAACCCCCCTAATATTTAGGGGAGTGAGCTCTGGGAGAGAGCTGGGTCTGGTGATGTTGAAGTACAGAACTGCTTTGTGCCTGTGAAGCCACAGGGCTGGGAGGAATTCTGGTCTGACTGGACACCTTTCCCCCAATAAAGGTATCTTTTGGATAGTGGGAGAGAGTGGGGTCGTGTCCATCCCTGCATCCATCCCACCCCAAGGCTGGGGGTTTCCTGCTCGGGTTTGTTGCATCCAGAGGAGTTTGGGGCTGTTCTCAGCGCGTGATGGCGGCAGCATTTCAAGACGCAATTAAAACCCTAACCTTTCAGGAAAAGTCTTGCAGCATGTAATAGAAAGGAAACCAGCTGGGCTAGATGGAAACAAAATAGGTTTTGGGGAGTAATTTTTAGAATCCTATCCTGTAGGTCTTTCTAGAAAGATACTATACAATTTAATAACATGTTAGATTCCTATATGTTATATTTAAATCATCCTATAGTATTGTGTAGGAGGAATCTAATTTTCCACTACAGGGTAATCCACCTTTCTATAGGTTTTCAGTTGTGGGGTTTTTTTTTCGTCCAGTGGAGTTAAATGAAAAATTATATCCTTCCTAGAAAATCTAACAAAATGATGAGAAAATAATACCTTTTAATAAAGCAGGTAAGTATTTTCCACAGGGGTTTATATGGCTGCATAAAACCCCCGCTTTTTGCTTGTTGAAGTGGTTTGCGATTGGATAGAGATGGGTTCAGATGTGGTCCTGGCTGGGCAGCGTGGGGGCTTGGGCCTGGCTGAAGGGGGGAAAAATGCAAAAGAAATAAAAGCCAGGACTTGGGTGCGTCTCTGTTTCCCTTCCTGGAAGGCAATTAGAGCCAAGGCGGAGCGGTGGGTTCAGGGCTGGGGTGTGAAGCTGTGGCTGCGAGCTGCGGGTAGCTGGGTGAGGCTGGGGGCCAGATCCTGCACTGGGGTCCTGGGGGCTGGTGCTGGTAGCCCAGGTGGCTGCAGGGGTTGGAGAAGGGAGCGTGGAGCTGTCTGCACTCAGAGAAAGGGCATTGGAAATCACAGGCAGGGTTGTACCACGCTGCATGGCTGTCTGCAGCGGGCTGGGGTAGGCAGGGCTCAGGCTGGCCATGGAGATGTCCGATCACCCCTGGGCAGCTGCTGCGCTGAGGGACCGAGCGGCTCCTGCTCTGGGATGGTCCCGTGGGAGCCAGCTCCGCTCAGCACCTTGTTCGGGGTCAGGCTCAGGTTGCTGGGATGGCTGCAGCTGCCTGAACCCTCTGCAGGGAGAAAATTAAACGCTGTCACCCGCGGCCAAGCGGGGTATCTAATCCCAGATAAACCCCAGCCTCTGGAGCTGATTTTTTCCTTGGGTTTTTTTTAGCTTCAGCTCCCTGTACGGAAGAGTCCAGGTTAGGACTGTCTGTGGGACCTCGGGGCAGACAGTGCTCTTGTATTTATTTTGTGGTTCCCTTGTGTCTGAGGGGGCTGAGTCCTGTTGTGTTTCTGCCTGGCAACCTGTGGTTTTGGGCATGCTGTCATCTCCAAAGTGGGGCAAGATTTCCCCTCCCTCCTGTGCTGATGGGAGGTATGGTGGGGTTCAGTGGGCAGACGTCAAGAGGGCGCTGTGTGCTTGCTCTGGGGGGTTGGAGTGTCTCTCCACTACAGCCCTACCAATAAATAAACAAACGTTGCTGGGATGCTCTGCTCAGGTGTGGGCAAGGCCAGGGTGCATGGTGGCCTGGGGGTTGATGCTGCCCTCTATGGGAGGGTGTGTGGGGCTGGGTCCATTATTGTGGCCTCGTGGACCTGCGTGGTCCTGTGGACCTGCACAGCCAGATGTTCCCACTGGGCTCCTAAGGAGTCGATACCGTTGCAGGGAGAGGCATGGGAAAGCTGGTGGCCCTGGTCCTTCGAGGTCCCTAGAGGACAAGCGCCTTTTAATAGCCATGGCAACTAATAAGCCCTGCGTGGTGACATCCCCGCCATCTCCATGGTAACGGGCCGAACATCACATAGCAACATGTGCCTCACGTACCCATGGAAACGGGCTGGGTAGCTTTTTAGCATCGCTGCATTAAATCTCCACTCTGGGGGGTGGTGGTGGGGTTTATCCTGAGGTGAACCTGCTTTTGCGGGGAGATGGGGGGGGCTGGGAAGAAACTGGGTGGGGCTTGGGGGCTGCAGAGTCCCGGGGGCTTCATGGGAATCAATTGGGCTTGTGATGGGAGCCAGGGTGTAGCCCAGTGGGATGATCTCAGGCTGATGAAGATGAGGAAGGTACAAGCTCCCTGGGGTGGCGTTGGGGTTATTTTTGAAAGGGTGAAAAGTCTTGAGGGGGGAAAATGATTTTTAATTAATTGTCTGATGGGCTTTCAGTTACTGAAGGGGGAGAAAAATAAGAGGTCCCCTGGGCTGGAAATCACCTCGCTACAGCAAAGCGATTTCACAGCAGGGTATCTGCAGGCACTTGCAGGCTGGGTTTCCTTGCTGTGTCTGGGGTCACCCCCCCCTCAGCCACCCAGCTGGGGTTTTCCAAGCCACCAAAACGTGGTGTCGGGGCTGGGAATGTTGCTCCTTGCTGGGCAGCATCCAGCAAGGGGGAGGCAGCAGGAGGCGTGTTGGTTCTCCATGCAATCCCCTGCCATAGCTTGCTCAGTACCTCGTTAACCTGCTAGGGGTTAATTAGGATCTGCAGCTCTCCAGAGCAAGGGGTTTACCAGGGTTACAGTGTGGAGAGGGGGCCACGGGGGCTCTGAGCAGCCCTGGCTCTTGTACAACACTGTGCATGTCGAGTTGCCCACGTGTGCTGGGCGAAGCGTTGCTACTGAAGTGCTTCTGCAGGGGCAGCCCCTTCCCAGATTTGTCCACTAACTAGCTGAAAATTTGAGGAATTAATTTATTTGGAGCTGTTGAAGTGTTTCTTGCAAATGCATTTCAGCCCCTTCTTCCCCTGGTGTTGCAGACCTACCATTAAAAACATATTGTGTGGACACTTAGGAGCATCCCTGCTTTGTGTAAACACTCCTGCAAAAAAAGGTTATGGCTTTGGGGAGCTTTACAGGTTTGGGTGTTTTTTAATGGCTGTGAACCGAGTTGGTTAATATTTTAATTTTGTTTTGGTGAACTTTCAGGCCAACCTTTTCTCTTGTATTTATTTTTCTCCTCCTGGATGGTGTTTGGTCTGTGGGGGACTGGGACTCATGGTTAGGTGACGTGTTCAGCAGTGTCCAAGTCCTTGTTGGGTGGGACATTGAAAGGATTGAGGCTTTTCAGAGTTTGACCTGTGGTTTATCTGTTGTGGGAAGACTAGAGCAGGGCTGGTGCTGTGGGGAAGGTGGTTTCTGCTGACTGGTTTGGGGCTGTGGGTCTGGCTGGGTCAGGCATGAAATCAGTGCAGTGATGGATGGACATTAAAACTGTGAAAAGTCCCAGTGCAAAGCTCTCCTGGCTGGGCTGGCAGCAAAAAGCCACCTCTGCAATGGCAATCATAGAATCACAGGCTGGTCTGGGTTGGAAGGGACCCCAAGGATCAGAGAGCTCCAACCCCCTGCCACAGGCAGGGCCACCAACCTCCAGGCCTGGAGCTACACAAGGTTGCCCAGGGCCCCATCCAACCTGGCCTTGAACACCCCCAGGGATGGGGCACCCACCCCCTCTCTGGGCAGCCTGTTCCAGCCCCTCACCACTCTCTGTGTAAAAAAACTTCCCCCAATATCTAATCTAAACCTTCCCTCCTTCAGTGTTAGTCCATTTCCCCTTGTCCTGCCATTGTCAAGTTGATTCCCCTCCTGTTTATAAGCTCCCTTCAGGAGATGTGCCCGTTTCCCTCTGGGTGTTGAGGAGCTGGGGCTCTCAAGGCTCTGGCAGCTGCCTTCCCTCCTTCCCGGCTCTGTCCGGATGGGAAATCCCTCCCCTTGCCCTGCAGTCTCTCTGCACACCTTGCCCTGCGCTTGTGAAAGCGATCAGCCTGGAGCACTGCCTCTCCTCTGCTGCCTGTGTCCCTGGTTTAGAGTTCAGGGGAAAAAGCAACCTGACATCCACTATAAACGGGGAAAGGAAGGAACCATCTGGTGCTGGTTACGCACCAGTATAACCCTGTGGGTCTGAGCTGCGGTGGCTGGGGGGCTTCTGGTGGCTCTCAAGACTGTGATGTCTTGATGCTCATCTTTTAAAGCAGGATTGGAAATGGTTTCCTGGGAAAACTGAGGCTGTGCTGAGAACAGCTGGGTGCTGAGCTGGGGGCATGCCAGTGCTCTGCCTCTCCCCAGGGAGGAGGCACACTTTCCCTGATCCTCCTCTACCTAGCTGGAAATTCTGGGTGCAAAATGGGGGAGTTTAGTTATCTTTGAGATGTCTTGTACTCTTGTGGCTTCTGTGGGAACTGGCTGGGGCAGCTGGCAGGGAGTGCAGGGTCCCTGATTGAGTGTGTCCTTGCTTCCCGCTGGCTTTGCACCCTGGAAACCTCCTGCAGACAGCTGGCTGCACCCCAGCCAAAGGGAAAGCCCCAGCCTGGGGAGGTCCTTGTCACAGCCATCTGCCTGCTGTCTGTCCCCAGTACTGCTTGTCCCTCACAGAGAATTAGCTGTCAGTTTTGAGTGGCTTCGTTGAGTGCTCCTGCCTCTGCCAGGGAGCTTCTTCCTCCTGGATGGAGCAAGTGCTGGAAGCAGGGTTCCCCATGGGTGCCTGCAGCACCCTGCCCCCCTCCTTTACCATCAAAGGCCTGGGAAAAGCTTTCTTTGGGTTTATTTTAGAGCCTGGGCAGAGCCAGGGAGCACATCTCACCTCTCCCTCTCTGGCCCAATGAAGTCAGTTCTTCGTTTGCAGTGTGGTTTTGGCACTGGGCTGAGGGTCTCAGGGCTCCATTCAACCAAGCAGCAAGCTGGTAAAAAAAACCCAAATAAATAGGGAATTGGGGCAAAATCTTCAACCATTGTTCTTACCCTGACAAACATCTCCTCCTTCTGGAATGGGAATTAGCCCTAAGAGCCTTGGGCTTTTGCGGGGACCTGTGTGCCAGCACCGGGCAGGAGATGCCCCTCTGGCTCCCTGTCACTGACCTGGGCTTGAGCCGCTGTGTGTGGGAGGCTCAGTGGTAATGGCATCAGTGCCGGCCTTGGAGGAGGAGGGGGGCTGCAGCCAGCTCAGCAAGGCTTAATTAAATCTGAAATCCCCGCCATTTCTCTCCTGGGCTTTGGCTTGGGATGCCACGGGTAGGAAATCAGTGGAAGGAAATAATGAGAATTAGAGCAACTTCAAGGGCTGTTGCGTTCCCAGCTAACGGGGGGCTGGAGGCCAGGCGGGCTGTGGTGAGACAGAGCCATGCTCCTGCTTTGAGATGTGCATGACATGGCTGGGATAACTCCTGGGAAAAGGTGGTGTTGTTGCTATGGCTGAACATCATCCCAATCTGGGATTTGTTCAAACTGGGATGTTGGAGCTCTCAGTGCCGTCTCCAAATCCCCCTTAGTGACTGAGCGACTCCGAGCCCAGCAGCAAGCATCCCCTGCAGTAGGTGTCTTCCCCTCCCCCCTTCAGAGGCATGCTCATTAAGGCTGCAAAGAGCCTGCCTATAAATTAGATACAAATGTACAGTTAACGCTGAGTCTCCCCAAGGCCAGTGTAGGTATTCTGGTATTTAAACTAGCGAAGCCAAGGGGAAGGATCCAGCAAAGGGGAAGGAAAAAAAGAAAAAGGAAGAAAAAAAAGGGAAAGTGGCTCTAATTGAGGTCGGTATTTGAACAGTGAAGACCAATTAATGCTCCTGAATCAATAAGTCTGTGTAACTGAGCCGATCCCCACCAAGGATTCGTGTGCCTGCAGCACCCAGGGTGCTGTCCTTGAGAGCCTGCTGCTGCTGTGGGGACGCTGGCATTGGCAGAGATGTTGGTGTTCACAGCCCTGAAGGATGACAGGGACTGAAACCAGGGTCTGTTGGCAAGGACACTGGTGGGCAGCTCTTTCTTTCTGCCTCCAGCCTTGCAGGAACGTCTGAAAATCCATGTATACCCCCTATGATGTGGTCCCTCCCCACTGCATTTCCACAGCCCAATTTTTCAGGCCAAAGTGGATTAAAAGGGGTGGGTTTCCTGGCTGGGGTGTGCTGGTGGTGCCAAGGTGGGATGCTCAAGGTGCTGAAGTGCTGCGCTTACCCCAGGTGGGATGTCCTGGACCTGCTAGAATCCTTCCCCTTGCCTTTTGGCCATCCAAGCCCTGCCAGGGTGGTGGCTTAGCGAACGTGTCCAACGCTCCCAGACTCACATTTGTATTCTCCTGTATTGCTCTCCCAAGAAAACTCGTCTGTGCGTGGGGAGAGGAGATTATCACGTTAGCATTAAATACCCTGGGGGAAGGTGGGGAGGGCTGGTTACGTTACTTTTGCCTGGACTATCTCCCAAGGACAGCCAGCCTGAGCATCAGCACGTGCTTGTGTAATGTGGCACCCTTGGGTGCAGTCATGCTGGGCGCTGTGGTGAGCAGGCAGCCGATGCCGTCCCGAGGAGCCTGCGCTCCCAGCAGACACGAGAGCGCACAGCGGGGAGGAGGGGGGATAAAAAAAACCCCAACCCAAATCCTTGTTGTTATTATTCCATGCATTTTATACGCTGAGCTGATGCATATGGCAGATGAGATGATTTGCCTCCAGGCATACAGGAAAAGCGACGCGAGGCGGGATCTTTTTTGGCAATGCTGTGTCTTAATCGTGAGATGAAATTTTCCTGGGGTGGGAAAGGGATGGAGGGGCTGTGGTTTGTGTGCCCGTGGGTCACACCATCCCTGTGCCATGACTGGTGCTGCCTGCAGAGCTGGGTGAGGCTGTGGATCGCCCTGACGCTGCTGCTTTTCACCCCCATCCTTTCAGAAGAGGGGAGAAAGGCACTGCTATTTCCGCTGTCTCGCTCCATTTCCAGGTTGGGAATCCAGGACGCTCCCAGGTTTGAGGGAGGAAGGTGGGGGAAAGGCTGTAAAACCTGGCTGTGCTCAGGAGATTATTTATGGCTGGGTTTGGTGCCATGTTCGATACCTTTCGCTGCCTTGTTCCCACCTCCCACGGCCCCGCGCTGCAGCTGGGCTGGAGGAGGGGAAGGGGAAAATGCTGTTGGCAGCTCCCGTGGGGCCTGATCCCACCCTCCTCGGGTGGTGGGGGAGATGAGCGTGTCAGGTCTCTGCGAGGAGTTGCGCTGCCAGGCAGGTTGGGGCAGGTGTCCCCCCGATCGCAGCTCACCTTGCTCGGCTGGAGCAACAGGGGATGGGAGCTTGGTGCCTGTGTCCCTGTGCCGCCTCCCCGCAGGGTGACACAGATCCCAGAGACCCCCTGCACCCCTCCCGCTGTCGCTGCTGAGGGCGCGTGGGCAGAGGGGATGAATGAGCGCTGCTTTCGGAGATGCTTGCAGCAGGTGCTAACGAGCGTGGCTTGAAACACCTCGGCACTGTTAAATATGTGGATTTGATTTTATTAAAAAAAAGCTGGTCATAAGTGACGGTGGGAGCTTCCTCCTCCTCCTTCCTTGCCACCAGCAGTGTCCCACAAACCACCCTTGGGTACCAGGGTAGCTGGATGGGTGCAGGACATCACCCTGTACCATTCTGCATGCGGCAGGGCTGCTGGTGCTGGAGGGATGTCAAGGCTCAAGTACCAGTTTGTCTTCTCCAGCTGGCTCCCAGGAGCCAAGTGTGACTCCAAGGTGTCTGTGGACTCAGTGTTTCAGCCCCTGGCCTTGGCTCTCCTTTCCCTTTGAGCTGGCAGAGGCACTTGGCAAACGTGGCACCAACCCAGTGTGTTTAGGGGTGGTGCAAACAGCAGCTTCCCTTTGCCTCCAGCCCCATCCCGAGCCATGGCTGTGGAACATGATTTATGTTTTCATGCTTTTCTAGCGATTTCTTCTGTGTTCCCACGACTCCAGCTGCTGGGACAGCCGGGGGAGCAGCTGGCTGGGCGAGCTGGCAGCGCCGGGCGCTCCTCGCTCCTCCCGGCTGGCCCACGCCTGCCCAAATAAAAGCTGGGGAGAAAGCGGAGCTCGCAGGCTGGCACTGGAGGTGTGGAGGGTGGTTTAGCAAACCGGCATTTTCTAAAATTACCCAGGCTGGTTCCCTGCCAGGGGAATCGCACACAGGGTGCCACGGCTGAGCAGGGTGCTGTGCTGTGCGCCCCGCTTCCCCAGCGCCGTCTTGCTGTCAGAGAAGTTTTTGGCTCAGTATCCTCCGTGGATGGAGGAGGGATAGTGGTGGGGTGGGGTGGGATGGGAGGGGCCGGTGGGCGCTTCATGGACCTGGAGTGTGTGTGTGTGTGTGTGGAGAGAAGATGCTTCTGTGTGGTGTTATGTTGCTGCTTGCTACGGGGCAGGTGCTGGCAACTGCTGCCTGCGCCCACCCTGCCTGCGCCCACCCTGCCTGGCAGCAGTGGCCGGGTGCTGGCCAGGCCCTGAGCAGCTGCATCGGCCACACTCTGCAGAGCAGCCCTGATTGATTAAGAAATTGCTGTGTAACCCCTAACGAGGCTCCTCTCCCCAGTTTACAGCCTCTTGCCCCTCTAATGAAGCTGGCACCCCTGAGTTTGCCTTCTGTGGAGGGCAGATGATGGGACTGACCAGGGCTGCTGCATGCCGCCTCACTTGCCCCAGGTTTGGGTGGTTTTCTTAATGCTGGGTCAGTGGTGGGGCTGAGGATGGGGATGGGGCCCTGTGTGTGTGCTGGTGTGGTCAGGGAATGCCCTGGGGCATTGTGAGCATTGCCGCTGCCTTGGGAGGATGTGGGGTGAGGCTGCTGCTGCACCGGCGTCACCAGCTGTGGGTGCCCAAGCTGCTGCTCACCCACTGAAAATAAGTGGAGTCGCTGGGTACGGCTGCCTGGAAGGAGGAGAAAGCTGAAATATTTCTCTTGGGGAGAAGAGGGAGCCAGGAAGAGAGGGCAGGGAGGGATCACAACGTGGGCAGGTGCTCTACAGCAGCCAGAGGGGATGGCTCCTTCCTGCAGTGACCCCGAAGGCTGGGCACGTCCCCTTTGGCCTGAGCTCTCTCTTGCTGACACGTACCCCTGGCACTAGCTGGCTGAGCCGTGAAAACCTGTGAGAGGCTTTAGCTTTGCTAGAAACAAACTGAGGAGAGAGTGTGGGGGGCATGGGCAAGGGTGTCCAGCCATGTTTCTCCACTCAGGACCTGGGGAACAAAAGAGGAACCCATGGTGGCATTTCGAGTGTTGCACAACTGGCAGCGGGTTGGCTTTCTCATGCTGTTTCCTCTGTGCACACCCTTATTCCCTGGCCCCAGCTCTCCTCTTCCTCTCTGGGGGAGCAGCTGGTGCTGGAAGCCACCCGTGGATGCCAGCCCTGGGGAGGATGTGCCCCATGAGCTCCTTTCCCACCCAGCAAGGGGTAGATGTGCAGTGGAAACCCCAGACCAAAAGGAGGCGGCTGATGTTCCCAGTTTGCCTCTGTGTGGGTCCTGGGAGGTACAGGGAGGCAGTGCTGAGCCCCAGGGGGTGCTCACTGTTGCCTGGGCTGGAGATGGGGAGCAGGGACATCCCTGGGGTGGTCCTTCTGGGGCTGAGCCAGCCCTGTGATCCTGCTCCTGTGGGGTGGGTGTTGGGTGGCTCCGTGTCTCCAGTCCTGCTGCTGTGGCCTCCCCAGGTTCCCACGGCTCAGCTGGGGGAGCCCCATGAAACCAAATCTGGGGGAGAAACTGGCTCTGCTGGCTTGTCTCTCTGTCAGCCTCTGATCCCTTGGGCAGTCCCACAGAATGCCTCTCACCAGACAAGGGATATTTGGGCCAGGTATCTTGAGAGATCTGTCTTTGCAGTACTGGCACCTCCCAGGGTTTTGGGGTCACAGGGGGATTGGGAGATCCCAAAGGCTTGTCCTGCCTCAGTTTCCCCATCAGTAACACAGGAATTGCAGAGGATGAGTTGAGTTGTTGGTTGCTGTTTGAAGATGCAGGACAGCAGCTGGAGAGCAGCATCCCCCACCAAAGGTGTGAGTATTAGGAACCAGGAGCTCTCTGGCTTCAAAGGAAGGAAAAGGAAAGGGAAAGGCTGAGGTGCTTAATGCCTGCTTTGCCTCTGTCTTTAGTAGTAAGCCCGGTTGTTCTCTGGGTCTACAGGCTGGAGCAGATCATCTTAAGTGGCCATCACGTGTCACATACAGGACAGCTAGGTGATCAGGTCCAGTCAGTGTTGGGCGATGAAGGGCAGGTCCTGTTGACTGACCTGATCTCCTTCTGTGACAGTGACCTGCTTAGTGGATGAGGGAAAGGCTGTGGACATTGTCTGCCTGGGCTTTAGTGAAGCCTTTGGCATCATTTCCCACAGCATTCTGCTGGAAACACTAGCTGCTCAGGGCTTGGGTATGCTCTTCACTGGACAGCCGGGCTGGAGGGTGGATGGATCTAACTCTGGTCACAAGTGGGGTTCCTCAGGGGCTCAGTGCTGGGGCTGGTTCTCTTTAATATCTTTATCAATGCTCTGGACGAGGGGATTGAGTGCCCCCTCAGTCAGTTTGCTGATGACACCAAGTTGGGTGGGAGTGTTAAAAGAACCTGGGGGTGTTGGTTGACAGCTGGCTGGACGTGAGCCAGCAGTGTGCCCAGGTGGCCAACAGCATCCTGGCTGTTACCAGCATTAGAGTTCCAACAGGACCAGGGCAGTGACTGTCCCCTGGTACTTGGCTCTGGTGGGGCTGCACTTCCAGTGCTGTGTTCAGGTTTGGGCCCCTCACAAGAAGGACATTGAGGTTCTGGAGCGCAAGTCTGATGGGGAGCAGCTGAGGGGTTGTTCAGCCTGGAGAAGAGGAGGCTGTGGGGAGACCTGATCACTCTACAACTACCTCAGTGGAGCCAGGTGGGGGTTTGTCTCTTCTCCTAAGTAACAAACAAGGAAGGAAATGGTCCCAAGTTGTGCCAGAGGAGGTTTAGATTGGATGTTAGGAAAAATCTCTTCACCCAGAGGGTTGTCAAGCCCTGGAACAGGCTGCCCAGGGAAGTGGTGGAGTCACCGTCCCTGCAGGGATTTAAAGCTGTGCAGATGTGGTGCTCAGGGACATGGTTTAGTTTTGGGCTTGGAAATGCTGTGCTAATGGTTGGACTCGATGATCTTAAAGGTCTTTTCCCACCTAAATGATTCTGTGGTTCCTGCCCACCACTCACAGCCTTCCTCTTGCAGACAATTTTTGTATTTGACTTCTTAAAATGCAGACTTATGTATGTAAATATTGTATCTGAGCAGCACCTGCTGTTTCCCCAGGCGGATGGGGGTTCAGTAACGTGACAGCCTCCCCGCTCCCTGGGGCCTCGTAAGCCTGGGCATTGCTTATGGCTCCGTGTGGCACTGTGCCTGCCTGGACCCCCCTCTCACCCCCGAGCATCTCCCCAGCTGGACCCCGCTGCAGCAGGACAGGCTGCTCCACAGTTGTGTTCCCTTGGTCCCTGCTTGGTGTTTGCCAAGGAACTTGGGCTGGTGGCTCTTTGTGGTTGCCGAGTTGGTTGAAGATGCAGGGCAGGGCTGGTCCTGGCTTGGTCCTGGTGCATCCCCTTGGCTGGCCATGCTGGCGTGTTGCTGAGCACAGAGCCACTGCTTTGTTTCTGGGTTTTAATGTCTTGTTTGTTTCTAATAATATCTGGGGGTGAGCTCATGGTCTGTACAGATGATCTGCCCAGGGCACGTCTCTGGTGCCCTGATCATGGCGGGGCAGATGTGTTGCATGGGCTTAGCACCCTCACTGGGGACTTTGCAGCTTGTCCCTGCTCTGTGTTCTGCCATGGCTTTGGGACCCTCCTCTTCCTCCCACTGCCAGCACCCACATTGCTGGGGCAGTCTCTGCAGCAGTTGCCTTTCCCTTTGCTGCTGTTGTGGGGACACAAAGTCATCATGTCTCCCTTCTCTTCCTCTCCATCACCTCTGGGGTGAAAGACTGGTGGGGATGCTGGACCCTGGCAGGGGCAGCTCCTGCCCTTTGCCCCCCCCTGTTTCCCCCCACTGTGAGTTCCCAGCATAGCCCTGTGGAGGGAAAGCCCAGCCTGGGGGTGGCTGCGGGGTTTTATAACCCTGAGAATGAATCCCAGCGACGGCCATGCCTCTGGGGAGAGCTGGGTCACATCACTGCCCAGGAAACCGCTCCCTGGGAGCGACAGCTAGTTAAAAAGGGAAAGAACCCTGCTGGGGCTGGGAGTGGGGGCGTGGGAAGGCGTGCTGGCAGCGGGCACGCTCCCCGTGTGCTCTCTGTGTCGCTCAACACACGCTCCAGGTTTCCCTCCCGCAGTTCCGGCGTGGGGCTGTGCTGTTTTCGGGGGGAATTTGTCACCCGTGGAGCACAGGGCTGTAGGGTCTTGGGCTTTGTGGTTCACTCCCACATGGGGTTTGAGGGACCCCAAAAAGTGATGAGCTGGCGGTTGAGTGGGTGCTCTGGGCAGGGCAGACAGTTAAACCCTGTCCATGTTTAACTGTGCTTGAGCTGTGCATCGTCGTGTCCTGGGTGCATCGTGCTGGCACGTTATCTCACACCTCATGGCCCTGCCGTCAGGCTGAGGTGTGACACTGGTGGCATCCCCATGAGGACACCACTGGGTGGTGGGCACGGGGCAGGAGAGGCTGGGCAGGCAGAGATCCTGGGGGTCCCAGAGGAGGTGTGGGGGTGAGGTGAGAGCGAACGGGGTGATGGGGTACGTGACAGCCTGGCTCCCCTCTCTCCCCAGCCAAGCAAGCAAGGCTGGGCATTAGGGTCTGCCTGTTGTGCCTTCTGAAGTGCCCGTGTGCCACCAACATAGATGGCCCTGCTTCTGGTGGGGGGCAGAGCTAGGCAGCGGGACAGCAGGCAGAGCCGTGGCGGGCACGCTGAGTTGGCAGCATGGAGGCAGGGCGCTCTGGCCAGTCCCCGCCGGGACGCTGCACTGCTGGTGACCCAAAGGAGCCATGCCCTCGGCTGTCACCCATGGTGAGAAGGCTCGTGTGGCTCCCAGCACTCAGCACCTTTCCTGGCACGATGTCCCCAGCCTCCATCCTTCCCCCGCCCGCTCTGTCGCGGGGGTGGGAACAGCCCAAGCCCATTCCCGCTGCACTGAGCCGAGCCCTCGCCGGCTGCTAACGCCTCACTGGGGGTTCTGGCTCCCGCTGGGGGCCCTGCTGCACCATCAGCTCCTCACCGGGATGGAGAGTCGGGCGAATAATTCATCCTGAATAATTCATCTTGCTAATTTATTAGCTGGACAGACGTCACTACATTCCTTCCTCGGACTGCCCACCAGCAGATCCCAGCCTTCCTAAACTGGAGAGCATTCCTTCCCCTCGCTGTTTCCGCTGGTGAGCTCTGGCTCGCTCTGTTTATTTGCAAATAGCTCCTTTGCCTGTGTTACTTGGATCGCTCTGATCGGGCCTGCCTTTGATTGGGACACGTAGCTCACTCTGGGGGTTGCTGACCCCCGACAGGGTGAGATGCAGCTCTGAGAACCGGGGCTTTGCCACGAGCAGCTGTGGGGGGGGGTTTAATTCAGAGTTTGTTTTTCTCAGCCGATCCCTGATTTTTCTCACTGCTGCCATTCCCGCAGCTGAGAGGATCCCGTGGGAAGTAGGGGTGGGGCGGTGGGGAGAGCTGGCAGAGGGGATATGGAGAGAGCCTGGTGGTGCACCTGGGGCTGTTTGGCTTTCCTGGTTTTGGTAACGGTTGCCACTCTCCTGTTCCCAGTGCTGTGGGGTGGGGTAGGTGATGCTGGTATGGTCAGACCAGTTTGTCTCTGGAACAAGCGCTTTGTAAACCTACCCGTTGGTCTGACTCCACCATGGTGGGGTGCAAACAGCTCCTCACGCCCCATGCTAGATGCCTGTTCCAGGACTTGGTTTGGGTCTGTGTTTCCATGAGCCTCTCTGGAGCAGAGCTGAGACCAGCTGGAGCATTGTGCCACTTGGTCCTGCTTGAGGACAAAGCCTTGGCAGCACAGGGCTCTGGACCCATCTACTGAGGCTGTTCAGGCTGTGTGGCAGGGCAGGGTCCCCACTGCAGACCTGGAGGTGACTGGGGTGCAGGCTATCTGAGGATCCAGCAGCAGTGCTAACCCAAGAGGATGCCCCATCCGAAGCTTTGGGCTGGGATCCATCTATAAAAATACATTCTGAAAGCACAGCTTTCTGTAGAGAAGAGCAGCTGCCTCTGTCCTGTGGGAAGCACGAGGTGTCTTGTCTCCTCAAGGATATTCTGGGCTGGGGAGCATAGAAAGGAAAGCTGCTGGAGGAGGGGAAAACCCCACGCAAGCTGGGAGCAAAGCCACTCACCCTCTCTGGAGTGAGGGACTGTCCCCTGGCACACAGCCCCGTCCCAGTACTGGGGTCTAATCAGCTAGAGAGATACTGCCTCTCCTTTTCTTCCAGTCTGCTCCCACTTAATCCTTGATAGCTGACTGAGCAGGCAGGGCTAAATCTGGGGGAGCTGTGCTGATGGGCGAAGGGCTGGTTGGGTTGGGGGGGTGGTTGTTCAGTAGGAACTTTCCGGAGCCAAACTGCTTGAAAGGTGGGCCCTGGGTGAACCTAATGAGGCTCAACACTCAAAGTGTGAGGTCTGGCCCTTGGGAGAAAAGCTCCTGGAGAGCAGCTCTGCTGAGAAGGGCCTGGGGGTTCTGGTGGATGAGAAACTTCACATGAGCCAGCAGTGGCTCTTGCAGCTCAGAAGGCCAATGGTATCCTGGGCTCCATCAGCAGAGGGGTGGCAACAGGGACAGGGAGGGGATTGTCCCTCTCTGCTCTGCTCCTGTGAGGCCCCATCTGGAGTCCTGTGTCCAGAGCTGGGGCCCCCAGTACAAGAAAGATGTAGAACTGGGTTCAGAGGAGGGCCACGAAGGTGATTAGAGGGCTGGAGCACCTCCTCTATGAAGAGAAACTGAGGGAGCTGGGCTTGTTCAGCCTGGAGAAGAGAAGGCTGTGGGGGGACCTCATTGCAGCCTTCCAGTACCTGAAGGGAGCAGAGAAACAGGAGGGGAATCAGCTTGTTAATAGGGTAGATAATGTCAGGACAAGGGGGATGGAGTGAAGCTGAAGGAGGGAAGGTGTAGATTAGATATTAGGGGGAAGCTCTTTACAGAGAGAGTGGTGAGGGGCTGGAACAGGCTGCTCAGAGAGGTGGTGGGTGCCCCATCCCTGGGGGTGTTCAAGGCCAGGTTGGATGGAGCCCTGGACAACCTTGTGTAGCTCCAGGCCTGGAGGTTGGTGGCCCTGCCTGTGGCAGGGGGTTGGAGCTCTCTGATCCTTGGGGTCCCTTCCAACCCAGACTGTTCTGTGATTCTAGGAGCCCCACTACAAGGGAGGGTCTGGAGGGAGTAGAGGCGGTTCCCTCTGCAAGGTGGCTCTGGGAGATGTGTCTCTCCTGGCTTGGCAGTGGGATCCTGTCTCCCTCAAGGCTTTCCCACGCAGCTTTTGGCCTTGGCCATTGCCTCTGCATGAGGAAGGGGTGCAGGGAAGAGCCTTTTGTCTCTGCCTTGGTTTTGGGGCTGGTGGTTTCCCCAGGCAGCGGGTCCCAGTGCTGCTGTGCTGGGCTCCAGTGGGTGAGTGGCAGTGGCTTTAGCTGTGCCCGAATTCCTCTGAGCCACAAGTGAAATCTGCAGAAATATGGAAAGTAAAATAGCTTGGGGGATGAAATTCTGGGTGCTTTGGGGAACCTTCCACTAGGAAAAGTTTCTGAGCTGCTGAGAAAAACTCTGCTTTTCCTGTGCAGGGACGCCCTGGCCTGTGAGAGATGTGGTCACAGCTCTGTGGGGACCATGCTGGGAGCCCCATGGAGCTGGACTGGCTTCATGCCTTGTGGCAGCTGGAATGAAAGCTCTTCTCCTGGGGGGTTTTTGGGTTGGTTTTATTTTTTTTTTTTTTTTTGATTCCTCTGCCACTCACATCTGCTGAGTGAAGAGGTTCTAATCTCTTTCTTGCAGATTGCTCAAGCTATTGCCCAGGATGCTGGGGTGACCTTTCCAGTACAGATAGAGGACAGGAAAAGGGTAGTGGGAGCCAGCTCCCCACTGCAGCCTGTCCAGTCCGCCTCTGCTCGGGGGGGGTGTCCACGTACCCCCAGCCACAGGTCTGCTGGAAGGGACCAAGGGCCGTGGCAAAGGGCTGAGCATCCCTTCCCTTCCCTCTCTGCGCTGGCAGGGGCTGCCGTACATATGCTGTCCCCTAGCGTGTCCCCCGGTGTGGGTGTGACTGTCTCTAGGTGGGAGTGTCTCACTGTACCCCATCATCGCTGCTCGCTGGTGTGGTGGTCCCTGAGCTTCCTGCGCTGCCACACTGACCCCAAGGAGGCTGGGATGGTGGAGTGGAGCCCCACAAATGCGTAGAGCCCTACCACCCCACCTGCACCCATGCTGCTGTGTGCTGGCTCCATCCCCGGAAGATGGGTGGCTGGACAGGCGCCTGTGGCTTGAAGTGCTGGTAAATTTGGGTGAGGAGGACCAAGATGTATGCAGGGGCACATCGGGATGTTTCCAGGATGCTTTCCCGGGAAACATCCCCCCACTGGAGCCACTCTCCCAGCCATGTGTGGTTGATTCCCGGTGACCCCTTCCCCTCTGGCTAGGGATGGTCCCAGCATCTCCCAACCTTGCAGCCCCACGGGGCAGCTCTGGTTCCCTCGGCCTCTCCCCACAGGTCAGGCCTTTCTCTGGCTCCCCTCCAAGGCTTTGGATCAACTCTCGGAAAAGCAAAGCCATAAAGTTTGCCCCAGCTGGAGCACAAGCTTGCAGTGGCTGGCTTGGGAGGTGAGCACTGGATCCGATAGATATTTATAATGCAGCAGTGCGGTTAAAAATAACAGAGATTTAAGTGCAGGAAGTTGTTTCAGAGGATAAGAAACTTCTGCTTTGGTGTTGGGATGCCAGGCGTGCTGCCCAGCCTCTCTCCCTGTTGTCCCTGTGCCACGTCCCTTAGGGCTTTCTGGGTCCCTTCTTCCCAGTGTGTTGTGTCCTGTTTTGTGGCTGCAGGGATCGTCCCTGTTCCCAGAGGGAGAAGGGGCACCATGGGAAGCCCCCAAAACTGTGCAGTGCTGCAGGGGCAGAGGAGGGAGGGACAGAGCAGGGATTTGCTCTGGGGTCTTGGTGGCTGTCAGGGAGGGAGGAGTCCCTGGCTGCATCTCCTGTGCATCCCACCCACTTGCTTTTATTGCTGCTGCGGTGTTTGTTCCTCTGCAAGGGGTCGGAGGGGTTCCC
This sequence comes from Porphyrio hochstetteri, assembly GCA_020800305.1. NCBI lineage: Eukaryota > Metazoa > Chordata > Aves > Gruiformes > Rallidae > Porphyrio > Porphyrio hochstetteri. Next base: position 2,749,819 of record CM036923.1, on the reverse strand, counting down.
ATCCCCAGCTCCGGGGTCTCTGCAACCAGTGGGCACATCTGGAGCTAATGGCCGTGCTGCTCCTGGTACTTGGAGCCCTTCAAAGGCTCTTGGGGGGAGAGGCTCCTGCAGTGTGTCTGGTTCCTCTCACTCCTTGGGGAAGGTGGGTTGTAGGATAGGAGTAGGGTGCTCCCCCATGCCCAGCTCTCGGGAGCCAGGCTGGGCATGTTCCTGGCACAGCAGTTCTTTGGGGAGCACCGAAGGGGCTGGTTTGCCATCCAAAAGCCCAAAGCTGTTTGGTGACACAGCATCCCCTGTGACCACCTCTTCCTGCCTGCTACGGTTGAGACACCAAACCTTCACAAATCCCTGCGCAGGCACGTTTCTTGGCATTGATGTCTTATTTCGGTTCAGCTCAAACCTTTTCCCTGTTGACACAGTGGCGGCTTTGCTCGAGCTCGCTGGGCCTGAGCAGGGGTGACCTTTCCCGTGTTTGCTGTCTGGGCTCAGGATTCATCCGTGCTTCGGGCTGTGGCTCTGCAGCCCCCAGTGAATCTGGCAGGTGATAGCCAACGCCTTGGAGAAAGAAGGTCCAGTGCCACCTCCCCCTTTTCATTGCCTTCCTCCTGGCTTCTGGCCCCTTGGACCTGATCATGTGTTGTTTCTGTGGTGCAGAGTGGTGCTGAGCATGTGTGGGGGAGCTGGGTTCCCCCTTTTCCCAGGAAGAAGTCCCCTCCTTAGGTGGGCACTTCTGGAGTTAACTGTGCAGTTGCATTCCAGCCCTGGACCTAGACAAGGCGTGGGGGCACCGGTCCTGTCCACCTGGGTGTTGCTGGTAAGGAGAGCATCCTCCCACCAGCCTGGGGAGCAGCCTGGGACCCCCTAGCCAGTCCCTCTGCCCTGGTATACTTTTGGGGAGCGGAGCCAGCAGCAGCTTTGGCAGTGTTTCGAATGGAGCGAAAGGAGGCAGGGATGGAAGCTGGAGAGGAGCTGGAGGCTCTGTCTGCAACAGTGGTTCCTGTGGGATTCTTGGGCACTCGCCTGTCTGGTTCTGGGTAGCAAAACCCGACAGCCCTTCAGGGGCTCTCCCAGAGCCCCTCGCTTCCCACTAAGCCCCAGTACCATGTGAACCCAGACTTTCTTGTTATCCACCACAAAGCGAACTCCCTAATGTTACTTTTTGGCAAAGTCTGACTGCGAAGTCCTCGAGGGTGAAATGAAACGGGGTCACAGGAGGGTTTAATTCGGTACGTTGTCCTTCAAGGGAAGGAAAAGTCAGACAAGAAGTTTTAAACATTTTATAAAAATACCCACATGTGCTCAGTGCAAAACTCACCGTCTTTACCTAATTTAGCAAATGACTTTATATGGAGAAAGATTTAACACTGCTCCATGGAGGGGAAGAATAATGAATAAGTCTGTAGCAAATCGCGCTGTCAGCTGAAGATCTCCAAGTGCTTTCGAAAGGGTTGGGGAGAAATAATTGTTCTTCTCTTCCCTGGTTTTAGAAACTGAGGCATAGGATGAGAAAACCAGAAAAGCGCAACTTTCCTGGCTAATTTTAGCCATTTGAAGTCCAGATCTAAGCACCTAAATAAATGGCCTGATTTTAATAGACTGCTGGTCAAGTCTCCAGGGTAAAACCTGGAACAAGTCTGGCTCTGTAGGTCTGCAAAGGTGGCGTGGGTCTGGAGAGAGCCTCCTTCCCTTAATTGGGCACCACCACCATGAGCCTTGTGAAGATCCAGGAGAGGATGACGAAGCTAATGAGAAGAAGGTTAGCTGGATTTCTTTGAAGTTAGGAGAAAACTACAGTTTCTGTTTGAGGCAGCGGTGTGTGAGCCAGGTGAGTTCAGGGCGCTGGATAGTACCAGGGGTTGGGGCTGGATCCCTCCGGGTCTGGAAAACAAAAGTGGATCCAGTATTTTCAGCCCTGTTATCCCCCTGCCCTGACCTCTGAAATTTATTTAGGAATGAACAGTGGTGAAGGGAAAGAGGAAACAGCAGCAAGTGAAGCACCTGCCTCAACCTGAGCTGTGTACGGCTCCTTGGATGGGGACTCGGTGCCGAGATGCTTTCAGCAGCACATGGACCATCTTCCTCTGCAGCGGGTGGTGAGGCTGAAGCTGCTGCTCTCGGCTCCCCATCCTGCTGCCGCCAGTTTGCTCCTGCCACTGGAATGTGAAGCAAAATCCCTTGAAAGGAAAACAGTATCTTGCTCAGCCGAGCAGCTGGCTGGGTGTCCAGGGTCAAGCTCACCAGGAGTAAGAGGTGAAATGCTTGCAGAAGTCGAGCTTTGAATTAGGTGGGCTTAGCTGGGATCCTAAAGCTGAATAAGTTGGGCACAGGCACGGGGGTGGGTCACACCAGGAGGTGGGACCCGTTTCCAAAATGCCTGCATGGTCTGGGAAGCTGCTTCCCTGAGTCCTGCAGCTTGTGACAAAGGGGCAGCAGGGACCTGTGGGGAGATGTCGTGACAGCCGGGTCCTGGTGAGGTGCCCACAGACCTGCAGCAGGGTGGTGATGCAAGGAGAAGGTGAAATATATGTCTCTGGCCTCCTTGTATGGTCCAGAGGTGACTTCTGCTCTCCTGCCTCTGGCAAGGACAAATTATAATTGTAATTATGTGGATATGACACCAAACCCCTCCTGTGTGATTAGGGCCTGCCAGCAAAATTGGATGGGAAAGGATTTCAGTAAACATTTCCTGGGAGCAAGTGCTGGTCCCAGCTGCAGCACCTGCATCCGTGCCTCTGCATGCCAGGGCTGGCATTGTTTTGATTTTGTGCCTGATTTATTCTTCTACAGAATCACTTCCCTCTGAAGGGAGAGCTGGGCAGGGCATCTCCAGGGCTGGAAGATGCCCTCCCAAGACTCCTTTGTCCTGAGCACTCATTGCTTTGGGATGGAAGTAGTGGGGATGGGGCTAGGAACACAAATTGAGCTCCTCTGGTCCACACTGGTGCCTGATGGAGCTCTGTGGTGGGGGCAGCCCGCTGAGTTAATATTTGCCCGCAGCAGGAGCAGGGTGCTGGGCACCCAGCGGTGCCGGTGGGGAACAGGCATGCCAGGCTTTTGCATTTCACTTTCCCCTTGCTGCCCAGGGGTTCCGTGCCTTGATTTTCGGTCTGTCTGTGATGCGCTCCTTCATGCCACAAGATGGGGTGGGGGTTTGCTGGGAAGCAGGAGCCATCACAGCAGAGGAGAGCGGCTGGGCTGTTCCTGGTGCTGGGTAGGGACTGACCCCCTCTCAGGTGGGTGCTCTGGTGGGAGCTCACCTGCCTTTGCTCCTTTGTCATTCAGCATCGCCCCCCTGGGGTGTCTGCCTCGCACCTCCTGGCACTCAGGGCAGCAGCGGGAATCGTGGCCGCAGCACAGATGGGATGGGAAAGGCCGGACCAGGGGAAAATGAATTAGAATGTGCAGAAGTACCCTTGATCGGGACAGTAACCTCTAATCCGGCTCAGCCCTCCTTATTTACAGTTGCCGAGAGGGATGGCAGGAGAAAAGCAGCCTGGCAAGATGCACAAAGCTGATCTGCTTCCCCCCAGCTGCTTTGCTCTCGCTAATGTATTTGCTGGCAGCGCTTGCCGTCCCCGGAGCATTTGAGCGCAGTCGGAGCGACTGTTCTCAGCCAAAAGCAGGAGTGCCAGAGCAGGCACGGGGCTGGGGAGGCAACGGGAGCCCCCAGCCCCTCAGCACAGGATGTGTGTGGGGAACTGAAGTGCTGAGCTCTTCCCTGTCCCCTCCTGGCTGGCAGAGATGCAGGCAGGGAAACCTTGCCGTCCCTGCCTGCGGCACAGAGCCTTTGGCATCGCTGTGGGCAGCACCCAGGAGGTGTTTCTACCCGTAGCACTGGGCTGAGGGAAGGGGCTCTGTGCTGGGGAGGTTTCTCGGGGCTGTTTTGCTGGAAAACGTTCACTGAGAGGCACTAGGGCTGTTTTTCTTTGGTTCTGTGCTCAGTAAAAGAGTAGGGACATCAGAGAGTGCCACCCTGTCCGGGGACACGGGGAAGGACAGAGCTCCAAGGGACTTGAGTTGGTTGCACCTTCCAGTGCTGCAGAGGGACCAGAATCACCCCCAAATCTCCTCCACTATAAACCAAGGCATCTGACACCCCTGGTTGTAAGCAAGTGCTTTCCTCCTGAGCACCAAGCGTGCCGGACCCGTGCTGCGCTGGGGCAGCGGCACTCCAGCTGCCTGCTGCAGAATATTCTGGCATTTTTAATAAGGGTTGGTGCGGTCACTGCACTTGTTCCAGGCAAAGGCAATGAGAATTTTATGAGGTGTAAATGGATTGTGAGTGCCTGAAAGCATCCGTGTCCCGCTCTGTGTGCGCACTTCTTCACCCCCCGTCCTCAGCCGAAATATCTCGTCTCCTTGCAGGCTTGGAAGAAAGACAAATATTAGCACCACGAGATGCTCTGATCTGAGTTTCTGTCTGTGTTGCTGCTGTTGTGGTTAAAAACACCTTCTTCTGGCTAAAGGATTCATTAGGGTCCAGTCTCCAGGGTTCGGAGGGAAACCGGAGCAGCTGTTAATGAGGGAGCAGTAATATCTAGAGCTCGTTTCAAAGCAATAATGGAGTTAGGAAAAAGACAAACACAGACCAGTCCCGTGCCTGATGCCTTTATTTTCAGCGACATTCTTGCTTTTCACTTTATTAGTTAGAATTAGAACATCCATTTCGCATTAGAAGGCAAATGATGAAATCACACAGGATCAGAGAGAGTTACCAGCGATGGGCTGAGATGGGGAAGTTGGAGCTTTCAGAGAGCTTTCACCACAGATAACAGAAGTGAAAAGTGCAGGGGGAGCAGGAGGGGACGATGAGGCTGTGGTGGAGAGTGAGACAGGACAGCGAAGGGCAAGAGCTGGAGCCTGCAGCCTCTTTAGCAAGGCTTGTAATATGTTATTAATGGAAAAGAAACTGCAATTTTTATTTTGTGGAAATTCTTTTGTTCCACATTAATTTTTAAAGCAGGCTTTGCTCCCATTACAGCCTCCTGCCGAAGCGTGGTGCTGGCTGGGAGGAGATGCCCTTTGAAAGGCTTTGGGGGGGCCCATTTCGTGTTGGGGATGGGGGAAACAGTGTAGGGATGCAGGATGCTTCCTCAGGGCCCGCACCCAAACCCTGCTGCTCTGCCTGCATCCGCTGAGCATCACCCAGGTGGGGGACATGAAAGGTGCCAGGACTGGGCTGTGGTGGGCTGCGGGCCTTCATTAGGTGCTGGGCCTTGATGAGGGCTTGCCTACACACAAAGCTGGCTCTTAATTAACTCCATGTGCATAGACACGCGGATCCTGGAACAGGAACAAGGCGCCCTTATTCCCCAATAAGCTTGTCTGCACATGGAGTAAATCAATAGCAGCTCATCAGCAGCAGCACGCTGGCTGGAGATGCCGCCTAAGGATGAGTCACATCCAGAGAGGGGGGCAAAAAAAAGAATAATTTAAAATATATATATATATATATATATATAAAATGCTGAGATTTGAGTTCAGAGGCCTCTTAGGGAATGGCCATCGTGTTTCTGGTGTGCCAAACCAAAGGGCTGGCTTGGTACCATGCCCTCTCTCCTGCCTCGTTAGCCTTGCAGGTAAATCTTGCACCTTGAACCCATAATTATATGCTGGGGTGGCTGAATAGGAGAGTGTGACTTTTAAGCTGGTTGTGGCACGGTGTGACTGCATAGAGAGCTCTGCAGCACATGGTGCTGGGGTTAGCATTGCTGTGGGGCTCTGCTGGGCTTCCCCCCAGCCTGCCACTGCTCCTGCTGCCAGTGGCTTTTCAATGGGGGTTTGGGGTTTTCCCCCATGTCCCTGTGGGTTTCCAGTGAGGAGGCGATTGAACAGGCTGGGACAGAACCGCTCTGAGGGGATTTTGGGTTGCCAGAGGTTCCCCGTGTTGCTTTTACCAAGCCAAAGGGAGGAGGACTTGGGTGGTGTGTGGGAGACTGAGAACCTGGGCTTTTCAGGGCTTTTTCATGAAGTTTTTGGAGAGCTCATTAGAAATCTTTTAGTTTAAAGCTCCTGAAGTGGACAAATGCCCTGGCTGGGGCCTTTCCAGAGCAGCCTGGAGATGTGCCAGGACACGGTGGTGTGCAGAGCCGGATCTGGCAGTGGGAGGAGGCTTCAACTTGCTGCTGGTCTGAATTTGGTCTAATAAAGGTTTTAAGGAAGGATGGAGAGCAGCTTGCCGGGGGCTGAGTGCCAGAGTGATTCCCGCTTCCACCCCAGCCCTAGCGAGGGTCAGGTTCTCTGCACTGAAAGTGCCTGGTCCCTCAGCAGTGCTTGCTGGGGGACACAGGCCTCCCAGAGTGACAATTTCCACCCAAATGAGCTCGAAGTGACCTGTTCCCAACCATCTTGTGAAAGACGAGGTTTGGAAGGATGGGGAAATGGAGCCTCTGTGGCTGCTGGTGTCTGTCTATCCGGCTTGTTGTCAGTACCAAGCAGCTCCCAGGGCAGTGGGGACCCGGTGCCCTCCGGGGCTTATTCTGCAGGAGCAAACAAATGGATTAAATCCGTTGAAATCCCAGGCTGTGACACCGGTGACAGGCACTTGAAGACAGCGGCAGCTCCAGCCCCCGCTCCCCCTTCGTTTGGGTTTGCCTGTGATGGCATCATGCCACTGGTGCTGCCAGCGCCAGAGGGGCGGCGGGTCAGGGTCAGGCCCTTGCTGCTGTGCCGGAGTCTCTCAGAGGCATCATGGATGACGTTTGTTCTGCTCTCTGGGCTTCCTGCCTGTTGTCAGCTGCTGCTGAAGCCTGACGCTAATTAAATGGGGTGGTTTGTGTTTAATAAACTCCCACTTGAATCATGCCAGCTGGAGGGTGCTGGCCGGCTCCCTGCCAGTGGCACTGTGGGATGGTGGCAGTACTGGGGTGGTTCCCCCTGTGGGTATTTGGCATCCACCCGTGGGTGCTCCCCTGTGTGGCATCCCCAGCTTCCCTCGCCTGGAGCAGAGGCTGGCCTGCCCTGTTTCCCCTGGGAATGCTGGGATTGTACGGATCACAAACCTGGGATACTCCAGCAGTAACCGGGGTGCCTGGGGGGCAGGAGGGTGTTACAGGGATCAGGGACAGACCTGGCTGGCTGCAGGACCCACTCTGGGTGAGGGGCTGACAGTGCAGGATGCAGGTCCCCTGGCACCTCCTGCAGCAGCACTGCTGTCCTGCCCACACGTCCTCTTGTACTTGCCCAGGGAAGGGAAGCCAGGAGAGTTGTGCTACCCCTGCAAACTGGTTCCATA